>SRSE01000306.1:1510000-3910000 GCA_005024645.1 Planiliza haematocheilus
ATTGCATCTCTCAGTCACAGCAGATGAAAGTACAGCTACAGCAAATTTTGCCTTATGTTATAGGTAATGAAAAAAAGAAAAGCAAAAACTATGTCACGCTAATGACTACAAAATAGTGTTAAGCCCCTCCATTAAATGGCATACGATATAATCTCATCTTGGACTCCAGAATATTCTGTGAATGTTTTGTCATAACAGAGGATTAAGATACCATTGGGTGTAGACTAGTGGATAAAAACTGCACCATAGAAGAAGTGTGCTACAGATTCATTATTAAATACCATTCAAACTGCTCTTGTAAGAATATAATTGAAATACTATTAAGAAACTACACCAGATAAGAAATACCGAATGCGGCTACTGCAAACTCTACTTAGCAAAGTCGATCATATTATAAGATTAGTATGGGAATTTCACATCAGAGCTATCGCCAGCTTCCCACTTTCTCTTCCTTCTCCTTTTCCCTCTTGCCCCCTCCTCCCTCCCCCCATTTCCCTCACTCTCTTCCATTTCCATGGTAAACAGACAGATGAATAATTTAATCACGATCGATTCGTTTGTTTCGGGCTCAAATGTCAGGGTGTCATTTGATCACAACCCTCTCCTTCACCTGCCCCCCTCCCCATTACTCCATGGGGCCAAACAACAGGCCTTCCTCCCTTTAATGAGGAGGAGGCTGTATTCCTGTCACTGAAACGTGTTTATTGAAGGAATCTCTGGTCTTAGCACTGATCCGTCTGCTTCACGATGTTTGCTAGCTACCTCTGGCTGTCTTTGTTCTTGTGGTGTGCGTTCGGCGCTAACCAAATTTCGCGGTTGTATGTTTATACATCTCCCATAAGATGCGACTGTGTGTCAGTTCCGACCCTGACGCTGTTGGCATCACCGCGTGAAGACCAGTCACCATGTTGTTATTTCTTCTCTTCCTCTGCTCACAGAGGAGTGAAAGCCAGGCGGGCGGGGGGAGGGAGGTGGGCAGAGGGAAAGAATTAAAACAAACAAGACGAAGAGCAGGCAGATGAGTGATGTCAAGATGAGAGCGAGAGACGAGGGAAGGATGAGGGTGGAAAGCAGCGGGGGAAGTTTGGAAAGTCGAAAGAAAACAAGTGATCGTCAAAGGAATTAAAGGGAGGGCATGTGGAGCAGGAACAGAGATTGAATGACAACGTTTTATAGAAAATATGAAAAAGGAAGCGGCGTGTAAACATTAAATGGAAAAGCCCGAGGTGTACTGAGCAGTATTACTGCATCAAACAAAACATGTTTGTGCGGAGAATCGGGCACATTACCGCCAGAGCCTGATTAAAGTATGAATAAAATATAATTTATTTAAAATACCATATTATTGCTTGTGTTCCCAGCCGCTTTGTGGGAAAGCGCCTCTGTTGTTTACATCCAAATCTGCATCTAGTATTCACATGCTGTTTGGTTCGATTTTGAGCTAATTAATATTTGTTTATGAGAGTGCATTAAGGAAAAGGAAAAGTACCGACCAAAGTTTTAAAAAAAGCATTTTTCCCCCTCTTGCAGCTGCCTTTCATAGCCAGTTATGACCACCCATATATCAGTGGACTAGTGTGACAGATTGCTAAGAATGGGACAGACAAAACACACTCATAAAAATAGCCGCGGCATGACAGGAACTCTTTAAGAGCATGTAGTTGTCTCTGTTTAGTTTTTAACCAGCTAAAATAGAGCCAAGTGTCAGTGACTGTAAAAATAATGACTTTGAAGAAATAAATAACAAAAAAAGAGAATCAAAGTTTGTGTGCATGCGCGTAGGGGGTCGCAGTAGACCCTGTATTATCTACTGCAGATGATGAGGGAAGAAAGGGCAGCTGGTTCACATTTCCATGGTGCAGGAAGATGGCAGCCAGCTGCACTACAGCTCTGATGTAGCCTGCACCCCTCCACACACACACACACACACACACACACACATACTAACACTGTGGTGGAAAATGCTGGATATTGCTGTTGTTGCTCTGGGTCCATTCATGAGTTGACCTGGCTACGAGCAATGCTGCAATGCCCAGGTGGCTGAGGTGGCCTCATGGGACCTTGTTAGTGACAAACACACACACGCTGGCCACACACACTCTGCTTATGCTTATATATGATATCTAGGGCACAGAGCTATCACAGAACGACACATTTCGTTGCAAAACTGTAAACTAAATATATTTATTAATTATAAATAACTCATAATTAAGGAGGACTCGTCAGGTGCGTCAGTGCTTTAATTAGGTTATGAACTGTGCTTTTAAAAGTTTTAATTAGCGTTAAGTCAATGAAATAAGCTTCCTAGACTATGGACATTTTCATCATAATTATTATAATCTGGAGGGAGACTAGATCCACATGATTTCCATTTTTTTGTGAACCCTCGCTTGTGTGCCTCCTAAATTTTAATTCTCTTCCCACTCATGTCACAAGAAAGACCACTTTCTTAAAAAAAAATGCATGTATTTCTATGCTTGAGTTATCATAAAACAAAGTAAAATACTGACAGATTATGTTCATATTTATCAACCAATTTATGCAGCAAGCAAATTATGTTCTAACAAGCTGCGAATGAGCCGTGGCATTATGAGCTTGCTACTGGCCTTGGTTGGTTTCTCTGGCTGACTCTCCGTGCTCTTATTTTGTTTCATTGTCTCTAATCTACCTCAGAGGCTTTCCTGCTATGATGCCAGCAAACACAGGGCTGAAATGAGGGATGAAAGGGCAATAGAATACTGATTAACTTCATAGTGCCAGTTAAGCTGCTTTCTGTGTGTGGTGTGTGTGTGTGTGTGGATGTACACACATTTGAGTCAGTATTCGCATCAGTTCACGTGATGGCAAAAGCCACGCCACGCAGACACACACAGAGACACACAGACAGCCTACACGCTTAAACACACCGAGTCGGCAGAGAAGACAGAGGAGGGACGAGTCGACCAGATGGAGCAGCCTGCTTCTTGCTGAGCGAGCTTGACGACAGCTGAACAGCTTGAGGTGTACCGGAGTGGCAGGCCACAAACACACTCACAGTTACAGATCACACACACACACACACACATACTGTACTTACGAATACGAGGACTCACTACCTCACACTCTTGTGTATCTGTAGACGTGTCACACACAAGCACAGGGTGACACCCGTAGACCTTCATGTGCACACAAACACACATGCACTCAATTAGACAAAGAGAACAGATTCATACTGAAGTGTACACACGCTCAATAACACATTCCATCAGACAATCACGCCTTAGTTATGCATAATCAAGAGCTATAGTGCCACTGGTAGCGATGGCTTATTGGCAGGCTTGCTGTCTAGTCCAGTGTCTAAACATTGCATCTATAGCCATTTCCTTCCCTCTCTTCCCTCTTTTCATTCTCACCCCTTCTCCCTCACCCTCTCTCTTCTCTCCCCCCATTCCACCCTTTCTACGAATCGTGACTCTCCAGTCAGCCCATTCCCTTAGCTGTGATTACAGGCTTTGGATTCTAGCCTGCATGCATTTCGGGGCCCGGAGGCTTTGGAAAAAACCAGCCGTCTTTTTCAATCCAATAAATAAAGGCGAGTGAGGGTGATCCAGATATGCGAAGCGAGCAGGAAAACGAGTTGTACACAACTCTTATGGTGAATAACCAAAACAAAAAGACAATATGAAAAGCAAGGAAAAATGGCAATGGTTGGGTGCAAGCCAGCACTCACTGGCTGATGCCAAGAAGAGGAGCAGCTTGGTGGTACAGCAGCCTGGCATGGCTGCCATATTTTTATGCCGTTTCTCAAATGTTGTTAACTCTATTACTCATATGAAAAAGTAATTGCCGTGGTGTCTGTGTGGTTGAATGTCCTTGATATGTGGCCATTATGCTGGCACGTCCCACGCCCTGATGTTTTGATTTTATGCTGTTGATAATCCCTCAGAGGCATGTTTCACTTTGTTGCAAAGTTTCCATCGTGTGCTGCGGACGGTGCGTGTTATCATTCCACCTTGCACGTAACCCCGCATGAACAGATTTCACTTTGTTCCTTACCTGGTTGAAGATGTAGAGAGTGTGTTGAACAAGTTTAAGCTCATTTATCACCATAGCATTCCATCATAAGCTTGTTTTGAAAGATGCAGAAAAAACAGGCTTGTTAGAAACCCTCAGTTAAATCCCAAACAAGATTATGCCTACAATAATAAACCAGACAAATGATTGACTGTTAAGTAGATAAGAGATCACACCACACTTAATCAACTTCATTTGTTCCATCTATTATTCACTAGCTTTATTGTCCATGACAATGTGTTGCTTCAATTAGAACTAACCTAAGAGCCATTCAGAAAATCGTAGTACATGGCAAATGGAAGTTTGAGTTTTATATGTTTGAGTTGCCTCCTCTCAAGATCAGATAGTAGAAAGATAAAAAAGACATCCTGAAAGAAGTCTAGGTGAACATGACACACCATGAAAGACAGCCACTGCATTTGCTTGTTAGATGTCAAAACATTGGAAAGAGTAATTTTTTGTCTTCTCCCGAGAACCGCCTGTGACTTGGCATCTTCCACAGCTTTGTGTTTACTTCCCGACAGTTCCTCCGGAGAGATCAGAATGTACACTGGGCAGACCTTGGCGCAGAAAGAATCAGTCTAGTTGAGACCTAAGAACATCATGGGCTTTGCCAGTGTCCCAAAACCTATAAGACCAGAACAAAACCCCATCAAACAGTCCAAAACAAAAGAAAACCTGTCTTGAGGCTTGATTTGAGACAAAGAACAGAATTCAGTCTGTTTATGGATGTAAAATCACTGTAATCCATAACCAGATTAGAATGGTAAACATGTCTGATGCACTACAGTGCTTTCATACATCCCATTCAGATTTTCGGGCCAAGATTCTGTTGGTTGTCTTTAGCCAGTGTATTGTAAACCAGTGAAATTCAAAGGTGTTTGGTCTAATCCCGAGACAGAAATGTCTGCATGAGCTGTGAGCTTCAAAGGCATAAGAAATTGCATTGCCCACCATCACTACCAAAGTGCTCTTGAGCTAAATGCTTAATGCTTGATCTGCTGCATGATGCATTGACTCACCGAGCCCACCAAGACTTTTCTGCCTCAGCCTTACTGATACACTCTCCCTCTCTCTGAGTATGCAGTGTTCTCCAACTCAGTGGGAGTGGCCTCTCTCCACAGTCTGGTCCGAGGCCAGTATCATACATCCACCCGTCTCCAGTAAACCCCCATCATAAAAACGACCATCTCCCAAATACCCTCGTCATCCGTCGTGCGGTTTCCCTTGGAGTCTGTGTGTGTGTGTGTGTGTGTGTGAGAAAGAGATTGTGTTTAATGCAGCAGGGTGTGTTTTCTCCCTTATGTTGTAATTGTGTATGCAGACACGCTTACCTCTTTAGCTCCTCTCCTATTTCTTTGCCCGCCTCCACCGTGCTTCCTATGTGCATATATATATGTTTATGTGTGGTGTGTGCGTAGCTTGTGCCTTAGCTAGGAATGCATATCATGGACCATGGAGAGTTGAGCTGTCTCTCCCTCATACTTTTTCTCTTAGTCTCTACCTATCTTCCCTAACTCCATGCAGGGTGGCGTAAAGCATAACAGCATGGGCGTGCAAAGTGGTGAAACACACAGAGAAAATAAAAGACAGCGAGGCAGAGAGAAAGGGGTCTTGTTTATGCATTAGTTGCAGGACTTAAAAGCCCCCCCACCCACTCTACCACCACTTAAAATCAGCGTGGGTACTGCAGGCAGGAAAACAAACAAACAAACCTGGCAACCCCTACCTGCCCCATCACTACTGGGGTGCTACTGTTTTGAACACTGCAGAATAAATTTACTTGTCTACATTCTCTTAACAATATGTTATTTTATATGCATGCCATATACTGTATAGGTGTGACTCATACACCTGCTTATACAAAACCTGCACATGGTTCATTCAGTAAAGTCAGGCAGGGATGGATGGATGGATGGATGGATGGAAGGATGGCTGGATGGCTCACGGTGCCCTGCTGTGAAGGAATGTGTGGTTTATAAAAAGAAAAGAGGATTGTAAGAGGTTTGCCAGCTGTCTGACCTTGCACCTTTGACCTCAGCAAACCCCACCGCACTCCTCAACTCCCATCCCTCTCTGAAATTCATTTTGAGGTCAACAGCACAGGAAGAGATGGGGGTTCAAATGGACATTCAAATGTAATGCAGAGTCATTTGTGGGAGTGGAAGGGTTAGAGGGTGAATGGGTGCCCAAAGGAGTGATAGTGGGCGGGTGGTTATGTACAGTGAGTGAGACATCCAGCGTGTAAACATGCATGTCTGAGGAGTAACTTGTGGCCACCGTATGGGCCTCTCTACTCGTGCACCGCATATAGATTCAGTGTGTGTGCAGTGAGTTTCTTAGAAGCGCTATTGTGTTACCATCGCCGCCTTTTTCTGGCTTGTGCCCACATGCATGCCTACCGTCCACAATAACCCTCTGTATGGCTCACAAACAAAGTCTTTATTCCAGCGGGTGGGAGGGAAGTAAGGGCAATTCGCGACGACTGGCTCTTGTGTTTCAATAAGTTATTGTGGACGAATACATTAATATGGATCATGCCACATTAATACATCCCACTGAATCCTCTCCTACTCGCGCAGCGTCTACCAACCACTGGCTGAATGCAGGTCATGTGAGGTGGCTTGAGCCACAGTGTTCGGTCAAAGGACACGGGACTTTTCACGCTGGGCTGTCAGATGGTTATCTGGAAGAACCGGGGGGATTTTTACGGGAATTTTTTTTCAGTTGTGGCCTTTTAAAAAAATAGCAGCTATAATTGTCCGACTATATCTAGTTCTTCTTATGTATACAGTGTGTAGTGACTGTCCTTTGGCAGCCTTTTTCTTTTTCAGTATAATAAAGACTGAAAAGTGATATTCAGTTATAATTGACTATATTAAGTATAATTATGCTAACAGGCAGGTGTATGTATTTAAATACAAATGAAAAGGAAAATTGTTGTTCTTGTGTGCTTTTACGTTGTGACTCCATGTAAGTCGGCTTTTGTTGTTGCTGTTTTTCCATATTTATTTTTTGAGCTTGTTGAAAACCGGATTTTTTGTAGAAAACCCTAAGTCAAAGTGTCGCATTTGCCGCTGTCCGTTCCTCGATCCTTTTTAACGTGGCTATAAAAAACAGTTGTCTTTCCCATGCTGTAGCGGTGGGACTGTGATGGCTTTACTGACAGGCAGAAAGACAGAGTGTGGGTCAAGCTCGCCATCTGTCTCTGCTTTTTGCAGTGCTGTGACTGACAGGGGTGCAGACACTCCCCTAACCTCGAGTCCAAACAGGATCCGCACAGCCTGTTGCACAACTCTAATTGCAGTGGAAGCGTGTTTATCTTCTCTCTCAAACGCTGAACCGTATAATCAAATTCAAACTCACTCTAATCAAGCAACATGTAAATACAGCATTAGTGCTGAGACATACTAACTAAAATATTAAAGGTACGCAGCCTAATCCCAGCAGTGGCAGGAGTGGAGTGAGTGATGTGCAGTCAGGTGTCTTGTTTATGTCTGCTGGAGCCCTCGTTGACTGGACGGTGGTGAAAATGTAAATTTCTGATGGAGGGGGGTTGATCGATAAGCTTCATGTTCACTCCTTCCTTTAGTCAGTAATCAGATGAAAATACACCTTCCCCAACTGCACTTGGAAATCTTAATTCCGCCTCCAAAACTTAGGTTATTATAATACTGTTTAGCCTGCTGCTGGGCTTTGTCCCCGTTTCAGAAGCAAATTACCAGGATTAACTCCATTTTCAATTAATACCCTGGAAAAAAAAGAACCTGAAAAAGATGACCACACTTGATGAGGAGAGGGGAGTTTCTTTCTTTTTTTAAATCAGAGCCAGTGGCGTATTCTCCCTTTTGTATCCGAGTGTGTGCTTCAGAGTCACTGTGTTTGTGTATAAGTTTCTGTCTCTTTCATGTTCATTCAAAATTCATTAAAAAGGTGCCAGGACAAAAGGAACCTTGGATATGAACCATTAAAAAAAGCAGCCTCATAACAGTAACAGCAAATGATGCAGCCACATATTGTATTGAACTGAATGATCGCTATGAAAGCAGGTGAGAATTATATTGTGAAACCTGAATTTGGAAAAGCCAGAAAATGAACCTAATTTATTGCAGATGGGTATTGCTGACTGAAAGACCCCTCTATTTTTTTTTAACATAAAATAAACTAAACTAACAAGAGGCAAAGGCGTAACCTTCTAGTTCTGTTTTTTTTTCTCTATAGCTACCTTCCCCTTATGAAGAGTAAAAAAAAAAACTTTAAAATTCTTGCTTTTTCAAGCAAAGATAACTCCAGTTTTACTTTAGTTGTGAATTTTAATAACATGCCAGTAGTCATTTTGTTGTGTAGGTGTCACAGTTTTTCAAATGGTGTATATCCCATTTTGGAAAGGAAACTTCTCAAACCACACAGCAAATGTTACACAGTGAGCCGTGCCAATTGCAGAGAGGAGGTTTGGAGACATTTTCTAAACACCCTGGTCTGCCAGTCTTTGCTTCCTCTGCCTCCTACTCAAACACTTAGAATAATCTCATTCCCCCCTGTCTGCATCCCCCTTTCAGAACGAATATGAGCCATGTTGTCCCAGACGCCCTTCAAAAACTACTTCCTCCCTCCTGTGGCAATTTTTTTTAAAGGACATTCAAGTTGCTGGTCAGTCGGTGCAATGCTTGCCTGGCTCTATCGGCAGTGGTCCAAAAGCTGATGTCATCCGTCCAATCCGCCCTTCTACCGCTTCTTCTAAACACCACAATCTCTTTTGGACAACAGCCCCTTAATGTGAAGAACTGCCTCACGGCCCCCACCTCGCCTCCTTTCTACACCTTCCAACTGTGATGTCTACCTTATCCTATAATCAAATGGCACCTTTATGCACAAGGTTTAGTAGTACCCTCTCCCTCTCTGTTCCCCAGATTGTTTTTACCCAAGGTGATGGCTGTCACAGACAGCGCCAGCGGTAACCTTTGGTCCTTATTGTCATTTGCAGCCAGGGCGACAGACCAGGAGAGGTGGAAAACCTCGTGTGTGGTGTGTGTGAATTTCGCCTGCCAATTTGTAGTGGCACAGTGTGGCGAGGTTACACGGGTGACAGATTGTGTGCCACCCCTCAGTGGTAAACAAAATGGCTGTGCAATAAAGTGCACATTTAGGTGGTCAGCCTGCCCCCCAAGCCTCCTAACTGCCAATCTGTTGGTCCTGACTGCACAGCCCCAAAGCTTGCTGCTGTGCATTCAACCTCAGCAGAGGTGGATTTCACCTAAAAGCCTCACAGTCCATGGTGTTTACTGGAAGGACAGTCCTGCCTCATAATGTTCAGTGTAAACCCATTTCCTGCCTATTGAACTCAGGGCTACACTGGGAGAAAAACAAAAGCTGGAAGATTTAATGGCCTTGTGGTAATTTGGTGTCAAATCTTTCGGTAAACCTCCAGTTCTTTTTGGGGAGAAGGCAGACACAACGGTCTTAATGTTGTTCCCCTGAATGCTGTGAAGTCTGCCTGAACCGTAATAAAATGAAATAAAATACCTTAGCCAGATGCATAAGTGCATATATAGTTCTTTGCTGCCAGCCCATCATTTCATAGAAAACATTATTTTGGAAATATACTTGAGACCACCTTTAGCAGGGCTTTGCAGCAAAATCTCAGCATAAGGTAAACTGGAACTCAAAACCCCAAGATCCCAAGAAAGGTTATGGCGCTCCCAGAGGGATAGCAGATGGTCGACACAAGGTGTCTCTGAGGTGTCAAGTGCCATTTCTGGGCTTGGGAGGTTGGGAACAGTTAAGGGCAAAGGCTCATGGGAAAGCTACTCCAAGGAGAGGTTGCCAGGGCAGGGCATTCTGCAATCTCTTAATGAGGTCACTGCAGCGCAGTTCTCCCTGCCTGTGCAAACAGCTTTTGCGTAGGCAAATAAAACGGTGTTCACGCAACGAAAAATGTATTCTTCAAAATGCGATGTGTGCGCGTGTGAAAGGTCAGAGTGGCAGTTTCATGAGGCAAGTACCAGTTGTTCTAGTAGCACTGGAGACTCGGGGATTGCCCCAAAATTGGGAACGTTAATGTCTCAGTTTCTTCTGGTTCTGATTACTGTCTAGCTGCCTAGCTGATTTATCGGACATGCAAGGGCTCAGATAATAATTTCAACAGTTTGTGCAGTTTTTACTGCTTTTACATGTAATGTGAGTTAAATGCTATAGATAATATCTCATTTCATTATGTTACATATTTCCCTCCCTGCATATTGCTAGCCACCGGGATGTCTCTGCACATGGTTAATGACAGGTGCACCTTATTTCAAATTCCTTTGGCTCTGTTCTCCACGGCTAGAACGGATGGGAATGAAAGAGTGAAGCCGGAAGGTAGATACACAGTGGGCTATTTACATAATAGCCCCTGCAGTTCCATGCAAATTCATGTGATTCCCCCACCAAACATCTGCAATGCAAGCATAGCTTAGTATGCATGAGTTTCAAGGGGGAAGGGAGGAGAGAGAGACGGTATAAGGGAGAGGAGGGGAAGGGGTAAGTTTGAGAAAAATAAGACAGAGATTGAGCATAGGAGGAATGACTAGTCTGATCAGGGGGCTATATTTAGAAGACGCACAGATACACACACACACACACACACACGCATCTCAGAGTAGATTTTGCCTTAAGATGTATAATATCCTATGCAGAAAACTAAAAAGTTAGAGGGAGGTTGTTTGTGTTTGGCTGGTGTTGCTGCTTACCCATAATACACAGAATCAACACCATTAGTTTTTCAGCACGGTAAAAATAGATGGTCGGTAAAGACTTGTTTTAGTGCTGGGGTTGGAGTATGTGTCTGGTTTGCACAAATATACACGTATGCACAATTACTCCCTGATACCCTAACAAATGAAATATACGGGCACATAGAAATGAGTTCACACCTAATGATTATTCAAATGTGACCATAAAAATTAATGAGGAATATTAAATCACCTGCTCACATGCTGTAAGTACACATATGCAAATCCAACCTAGTACGGCCGTAAAATATGACGTGCAAAGGCTGTTTATGTACACATAAATGCATATAAATATGTGCTCATCAACACATGCGGTCACTGTCGATACAACGCATACAGCCCTGGTCGTAACTTACAGACACGTACAGTACACTGATATACTGAACGCTCCTGCGTCTTACATCTTTGTGTTGTTGGTCCTCTGTAAAGCATGAATCAATGAAAGGCTGTAAACTCGATGAGGGAAAGGCCTGTAACTCGGGGCTGACGCATAAAAACTTCATATAAGGTGAAAGACTGCAGAGGGAGAGACCGCAGCTGAAGGCTGATCATAAACAGCAGATAGAGTTTAGAGAGGACGGTGAAAAGGAAAGGATTCGCTTGGAAATCTGTATTTTTCCATTATCTTACAACAGATACACTAGTTAAAATTGCTGAAGTGACCCTCGGATTAGTGTTGTTAGTTGTGTCTTAGAGTAATTTAGAAGCTGTGGTCAGGCTTTTGCCGTAGATACGAGGCACTGGATAAGAACGGCTGAAGTTCTGTCTCCAGATGAAAAGATTAACCTATATATAGGCCTCGGCTCCTTTTACACGCCCCGTATGCCCTTTATAGAAAAAAATAATAGCTGTCCTTGGCTGGACATTGCATTCACGTCAACTGCTAAAGACCTAGGAGGCTCAGGGTCTTAGAAAGGGATTCTAACTTGTGCAGAGGCAGTCAGCCATTTGTCTTAGCTAAGGCGACTGTGAGCTACCAGTATCACTCACTCAAATGCTTTACAATTTTTATTAGAGGTCTTGTTGCTGTAACCATATTTTGCAAATATTAAATAATGCAATGCTAACGCTAATGCTTTTGTATTTATTATGTCTTGGAGCGTAAGAAAGAATTTGGTGTGCTCTAGAAACGAGTGAGTAAAATTATTCTAGACGTGAAACGCTCAGCCAACCAAACTGTTGTGCTTGATGATGAAAACCTTTTCTCTGTGTAAATACAGCTTTATATCTTTACATTTTATTGTTGTTATATGTGTTAGTTTTCACATCGGTGCATGGGAAGCGTTGGGTTTCATGGCCATTTATTGACAAACGCTTGTGTACATGCCTATACCTTCATTCCCTTTTCAGGGTTCACCCCTTCCTCTTGTAATATCTTCCGTGGCCCATTGTGGCACGTGTTCGTTTCGGATGTGCACGCATTCCCTATCTGCCGGCGCTGCTCTCATTTCATGCTTATGGTGCAAATTCCCATCTCCCCCCTTCCCTTCAGTGCCTTTCTCAATCTCGGTAATCAAATGCATTAGTATCAATATTGCATGGGGGAAACGAACTGAATTTAAAGCTTGACCATGTCAAAGCGAGAGTCCCTGATAGCCAGTGACTGCCACCACTCAGTGGAAATTGTGCTGCCATTTTGGCTGTAATTACTGAAGCCTGGCACTGGGGTTAATATCTAGAGTCATGGGCAGTTTTCACGGGGGATACGGGTTCTAGCTACGAAATATATTCATTGGCCATCAGTGGATATAGCTTAGAGTTTAATGAAAAGACTTTGTCAGTGTGGTTGGTGCCTCATTCTTTCATTTCGTTTTTCTTTTTTTCTTTTCTAAAAGCTGACAAAACAAACACAATCTTGTAATAAAGTCTGGTAAATGGTCATAAATTATTCATAAATTAGCATAAATTGTCAAATTATTGAGATTGTTCATGATGTCCATTATTCACTCACTTTTTTTAGATCAACATCTGGTGGAATTCTGCTTACTGTTAAGTTACTGTTGTATAATTTATTAGAATTCAGTCGTCTTTTGTCTTTTCTTTGTTACATTTCTTCTCCCTTATTTTTAATTTTTATTATTTTTTTTTTGCAAAGCAGTAGAAAAGTGAATAGGGTACGCTTTGAATTTTCCTTCGTGCTCATCGCCTTGATTTCCCCCGGAAGTGCCCCACTTATTACAGTCATCCGAGTCACATTGAAATGTGTAAAACTACATCATTAGCAGTTTCCTCTCGATCACTGCCCATAATGTGGAAGCGGCTGACGGGTTTATCAATCGATTGGCCTCTCGGCTAGCATTGCCAGAATGCTAAATACTCTCATTTCTCTGCCCGTTTCTGGGCTGAAAGCGATGAATGCTTTTAGCCAGAGCTGACAGGTATTCCCACGGAGGCGCTAATAGCGAGAGAAACATGCTGCGCTTTCTCTACCGCGTCTGCCTTTTGATCAGCCGAGGGCTTCGTACCGTTTTCACACTGCGGACAAACATACAGTATCTGCTCTGCTCTGCTCTACCCTGCTCCTCTGTTCACTCGCCTCTTGAACAACCCGAGAGTTATTCTATCCAATAATAACCAGATAAAAGTAAAGTTTGCGCTTTCTTGGGAAAGGTTTAGCTTCCCAAATCCCTAAAGAATATGTAGAAGTGTGAATGGATCTCTGTCCGTTCTTCATCTTACATTTACATTTCAGAGAAGGAGGTAGAATGAAGCGTTGCAGACAGTGTCTGCGGTAAGACACACACTCGCGGCCTAAGGTTATGTTTGGTAAGGCTGTTGAACAACAATAGCTGTTGTAATTGTGTTGTGAAGTTTATATAGCAACCAGAGGTGGAGATAGCAAGCCATGCCCTGAGGGGAGGGCCATAAATCATAACCTTGGCATCTTGTGAGGAGAGAGAAAGAGTAATTCCCCACAGGCATGCAAGATTCCTTCTACCTACACCAATGTTTACAGTGAGAACAATAGGGGCATGATTCAGAAGTCCCCCAGACAATTTGATACTCCTCTATTCATGCTTCCTGTATTTCGCTCACTTCTCACCATTGACATCACATGCCCTCCAGGCTGGGAGAAAAGAAAGAAAAATGAAAACAAACAAGGACACACATGTCGGTCGCGTGTGTGTGTATAGTGCCGCGCTGAAAGATGAGTTGAGCTTCTGAAAAACACCCACTCCTTCTTGGCATGGTGTTGCCCCCCTCCACCAAAAAAAAAAAAAAAAGCTCTATTGTTGTTCTCTCCCTCCCTGTTTGTGTAAGTGTGTCACACGATCTTGAGGCAGTTCTATGGTAGCCGTCTGAGGTGCTTTGTTACCCCGCTATTAGCAGTGGTACTTCTGATGGTGCCGCTGTCAAAAATGTATAAAACAACCTCATAACATAGGCTCTTTAAAACTTCTGGCAGCTTTAGATGCTTATTTGTTCAGCGTATTTGATTCAGGTGAGATGTTGTAGATCAGGACAGTGTGTTAGTCAAAGCTGTCCCCACCCTACTCCCACTAAAAGCTGACTAAGATAACTGAGAACATAATATATAATACAAAATTATTTCTTCTGGTTATGTATTCATGCATTTGGGTTTGGATCAGGGACAGAAAGTAATTGTTTTAAAGGTTCACGTTAAACCTGTTTTGACAAAATATCATCTTTAACCACAAGGTTACTATGGAAAAAAGACGCGTCAACGCCAACGCTGTCCGCACAGTTTGTACTGTTGTACTCCGTTAACCGCCTAGTGTGCAGATAATTAATCTTCGTTCTAGAGTATCGCCCTCACCCCTCGTGTAGTCTCTGCAGAGCCGTAGCATCCCCTGGAGCTTGGAGGGAGTTCATTGTCTTGCACAAGGACGCTTAAAGGAGGGCAGATGCTAGCTGACACAGGGCCTTGACCCTTTGTCCTGTGATCTAGGTCCTCCGAGAGTGGTCAGTTTTGTATTTTCATGGTCGCAGCTGAGACAGACTCTCTGTTGCTCTCTGCTGAAGTGTCCTTGAATATAAGACTGCTTACGCCTCCCTGCGCATTCCTCTGTACACTGTAAGTAAGAAGTGCGTCAGCTGAATATGATGCATATAGAAAAAGAACATACTCATTACATTCATGTCATGGATCGCTCACACTTTCTTTGTCTCTTCATTTATTTCTTTTTAATTAAAGAGTATGTATAACTACTTGATAGTGGCCCTGTGCTGCACCAACCATATCAATGAGAGACTTAGAGTGTGTGTCTGTGTGTGTGTGTGTAGTGAGCGCCATCCCTGGTCTTTCTGTGTTGCTTGGGGGATTAATGGCAATTTGACTAAAACAAAGAGGCGATGCCTTGAATATCATTGGGTCCCTTTGTAATTACAAGGCTATGAGATAAGCAAATAACGACAAGATTAGGCGATTAGGAAGGCGGGAAAAAGAAAGAAAAACAGTGACTGATTGACTAATTAAGGGATGCGTGCAGTCACTAGTTGTGAAATGGGGGATGGGCCTTCCCCAAGTGTCACTACCATCTTATTACCATACTACGATGTGTGTGTCAGCAGGATACATAGGCTGTAGGAAAAATGGATGCCTTCTTATAAGTGAAGGTTATAAGCTCCACCTCTATGTCAGTGGACTAAAACACTAAAATACATTTTTTTGGATGGTTTCTGTTTTGTTTTAGGTGGTTAATCTAATGCTGATGTATGTGCAAGTGTCATTTTTTCTGAGAAGTTTCGTTTTAGTTGGTTGATACTATAAAAGCATAGACATCATTATGATTGACAGTTGCTATTGACAACTACTTCTGTGAAGCAGTTGTGCAACCAAATGTCATTATCTCATGTCATGTTGTTGTGGCCACAGCCACCATGATCATAAATACAGTTTGTCACTGTTAGTTTTGGGTATTCTTATCCGGCCTAGAATTTTGTAGCTGTCAAATTATGTTTCTTTGTTGTCACAGTACAGTGTATGAATGTTCTGTAGTTCTTTTCCTTTTGTGTTATGGTATTGTGCCAGCTGCACAAAATGTATAGTGACAAAAGTTCTGTATGTATGTTTGTAGGTAATCATGAAAGTGAAGAAAAAAATAAAATAATAATGTCTCCTGTCTTTTTGTAGAGTGCCGAGTTAACCTGCGTGTAGACCCCAAGGTTCCCCTGCGCAGTCTGGGCCTCGGCTCTCCGGCCAGGTCGACGATCAGTCCCACCCTGCCCCTCCTTGTCCCCCTTCCATTCCGGAGCCAAGATGGCCGCCAGTGGTGCCCCTCGCCTCTCCTTGCCACTCCTGCTGCCTGTGACAACTCTGCTGCTATCATTGCTGCTCGCCGGCTCCCACGCCTTATGTAAGTATCAAAATGTTGACCAACTGTGCTTCTGCTGATGGCTCCTCAGCTCCAATGGAACGGCTGAGTTCATCTTTCATTTCTGGCAGTAATGGTAAATGGCCTTGCTTTTATATAGCGCTTTTCTACCTATTGGTACTCAAAGCGCTTTTACAGTCAGAGACACATCTACCCATTCACTCACACAAGCACACACACATTCACACACCAGTGCCACGCACTGGGAGCAACTGGGGGTTCAGTGTCTTGCTCAAGGACACTTCGACATGTGGCACATTCCGGGGATCGAACCGCTAACCCTCTGGTTCATGGACAACCCGCTCTACCTACTGAGCCACAGTCGCCCCCAGTTTGATCAGAAACGGGTTATTCGCAGAACTGTGGAAGAAGACAAGTTCACAAAGCTTTGGTGAACATTTACTTCCTCTAGCTTTTCACAGAGACACCTTAGCTGCAGTGTTAATTTTGATTTAGTCGTCTTTAGACAAAATAGTAATCAGAATCTTTCTCACTTTAGCCTCATTTAATTAAGCTTGTATATGTAGCAGATATTTGATTTGTCAGTTCTACACATTCCTTTCCAGGTAGCGTAGCTCAGGTTAAAAATACAAAAGCCTTTCCTTTGAGCCTCTAGGTATATTTTTTTACTGTGCATAAAAGCACGCTATTATGCTTTTAGTATGCATGCTGAGAATTGTTGATGTCTCATCTTTGAAAGGCAGTTTATTGAATGTTTCTTAATCTGCCTCAGTCAAAGAAAATGAGAACAGCACCGCAGCACCGGGAGCTAGAGCACAACTGCATCTGCATAGATGCTCCGGGGCAATCGGTACGGTAGCAGTGCAGCAGCTGCTCCGGTGACCAATGTGTGTTTTCACGATAGGCATTCGGTATTGAGTTGTAGATCACTGGCATTTTGAAAGCAGAGCCCCTACATGTATAACACTTCGTGCTGACAAATGGATTGATTCAATTATTCAGTTAAATGCTTAAGACCGATGATTGAAAATGAAGTACTTATTGTGGAGAAGTGCTGCAAGTGGCATTTGTACATCTATATTTATAATTTAGATGTATATTTGTAAAACTCTACTTACTTAAGGAGACCAGAACGTGCAGCTGGTGATATACCTTTTTTCGTTAAATGAGTTGAACATGCCACTTTTCAGATATTAATATATTTACTGTTAAGACACATCTGTCCACGTATAATATACATTGCTCTCCATTACAACCCGAGTAAGCAACAGGAACCTCAGTCGTCTCTTATCCCACCCTGTCAACTCCTGCTTAGGATTTGTTCTGCACCATTTCCCCGTTAAGATGGGCTTAGAGCAGCATTAAGGAGACAAAACAAAGAGGAGCCTCTGCAGAGAAATGGAACAAGAGTGAAGGCGAGGTGGGGAGGCTCCCCCTTGGGTTTCACTGAGAGGAAACCCAGTGCGTGCGCACGCTAGTGTGTATGTGTTGTCAGTGGGTTGGTGAGCATATAGAATAATTATTTATGTGTTAGAATGGACGTGTGCATATCTTTAGATCTTTGTGTGGATTTGCCTGGAGCGTGTCAGTGACGAGATCAAGCTTGCTTGCTTGAATGCACGCGTGACAGCAGACCGTGCATTACATTTCCTTCTGCATATTTGCATCTATTTTTTATTTTTTTGTCAATGTATAATGTGTGTGGGAAATAGCAGGACTATGATATTGCGATATTGGGATTGGATCTACTCTTACACAAGCCACCCCCACCCAACTCAGGAATCAAAGTTACAGAATCCATCTCAATTTAGAGCAAATCGATTAAAATCATGCCCTAAATTTTCATTTAAACGTTTTTGGTTCAGCCAGTGTGACATCCGTAGCATGTTGTTTGTACAGTGCAGGTTCCCCAGCTGAAATTTCAGGGAAGTGTTCGAGGAGTCATGCTTGATTTTTCTGTCCTTCTTCCATAATTTGCAAGATAAATTTCATTTTCCACCCTCTTCGTGCTTGTCTATCTGTTCCTTCATCTCAAATTTGACACATAGTGATTTTATTATTTTTTTTCCCCTCAGTCATTCGTGATAACATGAGGGCCACTTGATTTTTTCTCATGTTGCAACAGAGCTGTCTACGTTTGATTGCATGGTGGTTTGAGTGTCTGGGAGCGTAATTGGAGTGTCTTTCAGCTCAGCTGGCAAAAAAAAAAAAAAAAAAATCTGAAATTGCTCTCCGGCACATGTCAAACAGATGTCTTTGTTCTCTTCCTTTTTGCCTTCTCTCTATCACCGACGTTTAGGCCACACATCCGTGCATGGGGAGAGTAAAGTAAAGCGTGTGTGTAATGAAGAATGCTCTCGTTTTCAGTTCACTTGCCCGGTGAATGCCAGGACTCTCCTCCGTGGTTCTTTCATGCTCACATTGGTTTAAATAACATCCACTGCAGTCTGTTTCATTTTTAATAGAGATTAGCTTTCCTCTTTCATGCTCTCCCTCTTTCTTCTTTACTGACAGTATGGCCTTCTCCCCATCTGTCCATATCTCCCAGTCTTTGTCTGCCTCGCCTGTAGATAGGACCGCTATGGACACATAAACACACTGCACCGCTCTCCCTTCTCATCCCTTTTGAGGGTGTTGTCCACCATTATGTTCGGAAATTCATGCACACGCGCGCAGACTACCTCGCCATCTTCTACCCCCACCCGCAAAACCGCACACACAGAGCCCACTAGTGCGTTTGTCTAATAAATTTCCACTCCCACTTGGTGGACTGAAAGGATGCCACCGTTTTTGCAGAAAAGCCCATCTGAAGGCATGATGTCATCCCTTCCGCTCACATCCCTCCCTCTCACTCTGTCTCTTTCTCGCTCTCCTTCTCTCTGTCCCTCTCTGCCCTCACTTTCCTTTTATTTACGCTCATAAATCACGGGGAGAAGGAGACATTTTTAATCAAAAGAGAAAGAAATATGACTCAATAAATCCTGCCACCCCAACCATAATAATGCTTGGCTGGTGTATATGCCTATGTTTGTCTGCGCACTTGCATACGTTTGTGTTCAGGGACACTGTACAGTAATGAAATACACCGATCAGCCACAACATTAAAACCAACATTAAAACCACTGACAGGAGAAGTGAATAACATTGACCATCTTGTGACATTTCAGTGTTCTGCTGGGAAGCTTGTGGACCTGGCATTCATGTGGATGTTACTTAGACATGTACCACACATCAAAAATAAAAAACAAGGTGTTGACCTGGCCTCCAAATTCACTAGATCCCAAACTGATCAATTATCTGTGGGATGATCCACAGAGGCCCCTCCCCTCAACCTATAGGACCCAAAGGCCCCCACTAACAACATGGTGTTACTAGACACCACTGGACACCCTCAGAAAGCCCACGTCCATTCACAGATGAGTCACAACTGTTTCAGAGACCTACACAATATTAGGAGCTCAAGATAATAGTGAAAATGAATATTTAATCAAGGCAGTTAATTGTCTTGCATTGACAATACATCCAGCACACTAGCAACTATACACTAATAATTAATAATTGAACAATTTACAACTGTGAGCGAAGGGTGGTATTTATTCATGATTAGAAGGAACAAAGCATCTAACAAATACTGCTGAAAGTTGTAGATTAAAATTATATAAATGAGGATAGCAGACAGTACTGGGCACACTAATGAGTTTCTGCAAAGCGTCTCAAGACTATATATAAATGAATATAGTTTAACTGAAATCGGATTAAGGCCTGAGGAAGTGATTAAAAGATTATAATATGACAGCGTGAGTGCCATCTTGTAAACTTAGTTTCTGTGGTCAGTAGCTGTCAGGTGTTTTCAGTTTGTGAAGAGGCTTTGTTTGTTCGCCCTCCTCCCAGCTCACCCGCGCTCCTGACAGACAGACAGACAGATGGTTGTGTCGGCCAAGGCGGCAGACGAAGGCCGAAGCCGGAGTGGAATCGAAGTGCGCACACTGCTCACTCCTAGTAGCAATTGTCGATTTCAAGTCTGAACGAATGTCATCTCTGTGCAAAGGGAGCAGCTCCTAATGTGACGACTCCTTTAGTGTTGTCATAGGGTGTTTGCTGTTGAATTTGGTCAGCTGAAAGAGGTACTACTAGCATTTGTCCATAAATAGCAGGAGTATCTTGCAACATGTGATTGTATTTGGGTTTTAGGACAGCTAGGCATTATTCGTCCGTTCCACCATTCCACTGATGCACGTCCTTGTCACTTCTTCCTCATTCCTCTTTTTGGCCTTTTCACGTTTCCAACAGAAACATCCTTTGTAATTGGTCAAAATTCACATTTATGGGGTGCGTTCAATTATTTATATTCCTTTGAAACTCACAACATTAGCAGCTGCCAAAACACGAAATCCCCTTAGTGGAGCCATTATTTTCTGGTATTTGTTCCCCACATCTTCGTCTTCTGTTTTCCCCTTGTTTATCTCTGTTGCTCCTTGTCTTTTCCTCTGCTTCATCTTTTCCAGTCATATTGGCCGACACTGTCACGTTAAGTCTGTCAAACTCAATTTTCTGAGCGCCCTGCTGTTGCATGCATGCTGGGCCCCATGTTGTACTTCATGTGCTTGGTTTTCTGTCAAATGAGGAGAAAACAAGTTAATATTTAATTGAATTACAGGCATGAATCTCTTGCCTCAAGTTGCCAGTTGGTGGGTTGAGTTCGAAGTGGTGGAAGGAACCAAATTAGTTTAGTGGTGCGAGAAACTTTCAATGTGTGCTTGTATTTGACAATTTGAGGAATTTACCAGAAAGCAGCCAAAAACCCGAGCAGTGGTTTCAGTAGTCTCTTTTTGGTGATCTTGTTGCACACGAGGGTTTTGGGTCAGAAGTCTTGTTGGATACAAGTATTCTATTCACTACTCACTTGGATTCAATTACAGTTCACATTTGTCTATTTGAAAGCACGGGTTGCACACAAAACATTTTCCGGTCGTAGTCTGTCGGCTGTTGCTTGCTAGTGGGGTTAGCCTTGAATATGAAAGTGCAATTTCATTAATTAATCGTTTCCATCCTCAGTGTTTCTTGCATGGTGCACATTTTAATCAGCTTTCCTGCACGCCAAAAACCTTCACTCTGCCCCTGGTTGGATTTTCCAGTATCCGGTCGAGTCCGAGGCGGCCGTGTCCACAAAAGAGGGAAAAAAGACAGCGTTGCTTCTAAAGCTGAGACTGCTGGTTGTAGCATGTTCCTGCTTTAGTATGTCCTGCTGCTGCTCCATCTCTGTCATTTTCAAATTGATTGTTTTGGATCAATAAAGAGGGAACACATTGAAGAAATGTTAACTGAGGAGGTTCGGAGATGCAAACATTTGTGACTCAAAATTTTGGTGAAAGTTTCAGTCGCCATTGCTGAAAATGAAGCAGGGAGTAGAACAAAAATGAAGCCGACTTTCAAAAAAGCGCACCGGCATGGGCTATGTGCATAGGCTATTCCGTCTATGTCCTGCAGAGGTGTAAACTCTGTTTTTAAGTGCTCAGTTGCTGAATATTATAAGTTGTCTGAAGAGAGAGAAAACTCCATTGAAACAACTTACAGTGCTGATGGAACTAAACTGATCCACAGTGCAGCTCATGGCTGGCATTTCTACTGTTGTAATAATAGCATACAGTGGATTTCCACCAGCTATTAAACTGCTCCAGAAAGATAAAACATTGTTGCAATAGTAATATATATGCTTAGCATAATTTATTTTACTTTTGGTCAGCACATTGGCACAAAGAGTTGTCTTCCAAACTTGCAGCCTCTGTGATGATACTTCCACCTTTTCTTTTCTGCCATCATCTCTCTTTCTTAGCCTCTTTTCAGTAACACGCTCCAGTAGTTGGAGCGATGTTAAATGAACTTGGTTTGATGGAACAATACAAGAGATTGAAGGGTGTGAAAGGTGCTATTCCTCTATGGCTTTTTCTTCCAGCTGAAAAGGAGTTCAACACATCAGCAAGGTGGCTTTTAAAATTGTAATATCTCCAGTCCTTTGATGGGAAAGTTTGAATCTTCAAACGTTTTTGAATCCCCCCGAAAAAGAAAGCTATTCCTTTATGCCTTGTTGGTCTGATCATTTTTAAAAACCCTCTCAGACAGCCCAGGTGGGGGCTTTTCCTTATGTGTAGTGTTGCTTGGGATAGTGGAGACAGATACAGCAAGCGTTTTTCAGTGTTTTTGTCTCCATTTCCCTTATTCTCCTGTCCTTTATTTTGATCAGATCTACAACACCTTTGGCAATTTAAGGTGTCCTCTTCATTTAATGAGCCAACAAGTGTCAATTGCCTCAAGTGAGTCTCTAAATGACACAAAATTGTTCTCATTTCACCTCCTATGTGTGCGCTCTGTGGCCATTTTGAAATCAGACACACACTTAAGCTTAATTTCCGTCCTCCCTCTGAGGAATTGAGGCTATTTATTTCCAATAGGCTGAAGGATACTCAGTGTCTTTTGGTTTTTTCCTTTGGCCTTCAACAATAGTTTCACTGGGACCAATTTGTGCATATTACGACTGTGCCACTCTTTTCGGAACTGCAGCTTCGCTGTGACAGAACCGTGGCTGGGCAAAGTTTTTCACCTCTGGGTACCAACACTCTGGAACTTATTTTATACTGGGTTCCCACATCCTGCCACAAGTCCCTTGTGGACTGCAAATCTCGTGCTCTGAGAGTTTGTTTGGAGTGCAGTCAGGATAGATGGCATAATGTAAGAAGCAGTTGCAGAGAGTCTGCATGTAAACATGAAATGTCTCAATTAACACTTAATTAAAGTGTCAAAAATGTGTACTAAAGTGGTACAGTTTCCATTTGGGCTTAAGAACCAACTTGATAGTTGTAATTGTTCCCAAGCTTTGTGTTTCCAGTTATACTAAGTTAATGTCATTTGTTACATTAAGTTTCTTCATAAACACTAGCTTCTATTTAACTGGTGAACTATTCTCAGCCTGCCTTATTAGTTTGTTGAAAGGAGAATAAGATTTTAGAATTTCATTTGAGGTTATAAGTTGGATAATGTGTTCCTGTGGGAACTGGCTGCACAAACCCAGGGAGCAAAAATTCAATTGGCACCCTAGCTGCCCCGATAGCAAATCCCAATTAGCCTTAGTTCCTTGTATTTTAATTGGAAAAGCACTCGTTTCATTAACACTCATGCTTGCACAGTCAATGTAAGGGTTACATAGGAACGGGAGTCGATCCAAACATGCCCTGTGGGGGAAAAAAAAAAAAATAAAAAATCTGCTTTTTTTTTAATTCACCTAAAGAGCTTGCATGGAGCTTGCACAAATTCAGGCAACTTCAGACAATCACACTTCACATCACAATATTTACCATAATAATTTGTAAGTCAAATGAACTGCTGTATTTGGGAACACATGAACAGGAACGGAATGGTATATTCTGAATCTCTAATACACATTTTTGGTCAATGTTTAAAGGAGCATATAGTGTTAAATATGTTAGCAGATCTCAGAGAAGATGCCACAGATTTTTTTTTTTATTCCTGTTGCTGAACAGCTATAGCTTCCCTTTGTTGTCTTCAGTGGTGGCTCATGTTGATGCCAACAAATTGTCCGTCTTTACTTGCAAACAGTTTTCCTTTCAGAATCCCTTTTCTGTCTTTCTCGCACAGTTCAAGTTTTTTGCCTTGGTCCGCTTTGTTGGCTTTGATTGCATGTGGAGAAAAAAAAACAAAAAACAGACAAGACAAAGCAGGAGGGCTTTAGTCTAAAGGCTTGGTTTCCATAGGGATGGCGCTTGCCCAGGCAGCCTGTTAGAATTGGTCCTGATTGATGGGGGGTTGGTTGTTTAGGCCTGGAGGGTGAGTGTGTGTGTCTGTGTGTCTATTCATGCATTCACTTGAATGCACATTTGGCTAAATCGATCTATCTGTTCTTCTATCCCTGCGTCCATGTGCCGACTTGTGTGTATGTGCTGATAACGGCTGGGGTTTTTAGTCAGGACCAGGAATGATAGGCAGATTACATCAGTAGTTTGATAGCCTTCTGAGTCTGGATGCTGCAAACTACTAAATCTACATTTTGAAATTGTCCGAATCTCAATGCAACACAAAATAAAGAAGAGACACTGAATCGCTCTGCTCTGTTCAGTTGTTGTGTTTTTTCCAAAGCAGTCAACATTGTGCCCACGAGTCTCATGTGTCTGCTGTTTGGGTAATATGAAAATTAAGTTTATTCTCAGTTTTACTTCACTAAATCAGCTTCTTTGAATTAGCAACGCACAGTGGTTCATGTTGCTCTCATCCACTTCGTAAACATACTAAAATAGACGTACTAAATAGCTCGCAGTGCGGCAGAGAGTAGAGTGTCTGTTGAGATAAAGTGGCAGTGAGTGGGAAGGAAACGTGTGGAATAAGTTTTAACACGTTGCTGTGAGCACAAAGTTATTAAAAAAAAAATAATAATTTAACTTACCACCACTGTAATCTGAATCCTCGCCCTGATTACACCATTTTGCTTCTGTGTAATTGTCAGGAGAATTAGTTTGCTAGTTGTAATACCTTTAATAGTACCAAATGTTCTGTGCAGTGAAAGATGCCTATTTGTAGCAAGATGGATAACAAGTGCCCTTTACCAGGTCTCTCCCTTTCTCTGCAAATCACTGAATGGATGTGAATCATTTTGTCTCCACTTTGCTAATTCAGCAGATAATGGCTCCTATTTATGACCCGAGAAGCTTTTCTCCGTCAATTACGTTATTAGTCATAAAGCTAGTCCCCTCCTTCCTCTTACACCCCCACTCCCCCTTTTGCTGAACAACAACGTTAAAGTACTGTAAATGGAGCTGTCTGGTATTCACATTCCCCTCTCCCACTCTCCAGCACTTTATAATCACAGCGCTGGTGTATGCTGTGTTATCAGGTACAACAGAGGTCGCGGACAGTAGCAGGTGGTTGCCGTATTAGCTAAACAAGCGTCTGTGTGCACAGTGTGAGTTTTTTCTCCTGCTCCTATACAGTCACGTTTGCGCGGTTCCGTTCTATTCTTGGGGCCTTGTGGAGATAGCTGGGCCCCCATTGCTGTCTATTTTAGCTTGGGCCATGTCCCCCTGCCGGGCAGATAAAGACTGGTCTTGTGTGCTTATCTGGGCAGTGCTGTACCTCAGTCTGTCTGAGGGAAAGCTTGGGGAATAGAATGAGACTTTCATGGAAGGAACAAATGGCCACTGCGGGTGCAATGTCCTTTCAATGTCATCTCTGGTAACATAATGCAAACCATTCGGTGGAGACTTTTATGCAAGGTACCTTACAGCGGTAGAGGGGTATGCATTTTTAGAAAAGGTGGCACAAGTGGGAATTAAACCCTCATACTCTCTCAAATGTTCCAAAATGAGCTGCTGCTTTATAGCCGCTGGATCCTGGTGGTTTCGGTGTTAAATGTAGCATCGGTGAACGCGAGACAGGTTGGCAGCTTTTAGATTTTTTTATTTTTTTTATTTTACCCTGTGCATTGTGAACAACCTTATCTGTTGAAATTACGGGCTGGTCTGTGCCATCACTCATTACTGCTAAATTTTAAGCACTTTAAACCCAGACACCACTCAGCCCTCTCTACCCTGCAATTACTGGTGTTGTGGCAAGGTTCAAATTTCAGAAAGAGAAAAAGGCTTAAAAGACCCAGAGGCCCAGAGCTAAAGAAAATTGAAAACAAGGAAAGGTTAATTATGCTCATCAAAGTTCACACAATCGCACACTTCTTACCTGCAGTAATTGCACTATAACAGACATTATAGGGGGACTTTGATGGTATAAAAATACTGACGCGTTCAGCACGCACTCACGTACACTGGGCCACATGCACAGTACTGAATATTTAACACAATACTGCCCACCATTTGTTGAATTACTATAATGTATTTCTTAACCCTTAAAGGCTTGACTCAGTACACCTGGATGAACAAAACCTGGTATCTTTACCCGACTTGGGTTGATTGGAAGTTAATTAATGCTGATGACTTTCAAAGACCCACACTCTAATTAGTTTTAAAAATTAGATGTAGCACGTGAGTGTGTGAAGGATATATGTACACACATATATACACACACAGCGCTGACTAGCGTTTGGGTTGGCCATCTATGTCCCGCAGAGGTATAAACTGCACTTTACACTTCTAGAGACAAAATTGGTCCGTATAAAATAGCCTGATAGCATAAGTGATGATGATTGACTAAGGTAGGGTAAGATTTCATGGTAAGCCAGTCAGCGGCAGGGCAGTGTTCAGTTGGGCGGGTGTTGTTGACACACAAACGCACGCAAAGCAGTATCACACAAGCTACAGACATAGCCTGCAGCAATGGCAAGTTTAGAGCATTTAGAGGTAAAGTTAAAGTATAGGCAGTAAAATAACCTCATTGAGGTAAAAGACAGGAACGTACACGTGAAGTGTACATTATGAAAAATCTACTTCTATCTTTTTTTCCAAAAAGTAACGCAGTAGTTACTTTCCTAGGTAACTAGTTGCTTTTATAGCGGAGTAATTCAGTTACTAACTCCGTTATTTTCAGGAGAAGTAACTAATAACAATAATTACTTTTTGAAAGTAACGTGCCCAACACTGGTCGTAAATGTCTGCTGCACATACGGTGCAGAGATACCAGGATGTCACATGGTTTAAAAGTGCATGGCAGGACACAGCAAACAGTGGACACTGTTGGCTTTGAGCCACAATTTTCAAAATCCAGTCTGGCTTAATGAATGAATTGTTCAAGCTATAGTTTAGAATCTGCAGGCTGCAAATGAAATGCCTCCTATAATAGTGTCTTTTGAAGAAGACAGGCTGCTTTGTAAGAACATATATTGTAAAAGATGAAAGTAACAAAAAAATATGAAGTTTCTTGAGGTTGGATGAAATGTTCAGCACTGTCCATCCTCTAAGTTCTCTTCTTGTCGCTTGGCTTTCCGTCACTTCTCTCTCAGTGTTTTCTTACCTACTGACCTATCCACCTAGTCCTGCACTGGCCCTCCTGTCATATCTCAAGTCTTTTTACATCCATTTTGTCTCGGAGCTATCCCGACTGCAGTTTATCTGCTGAAACCGAGCTGAGGTAAAACAGGAAACTGCATGCAGGACATTATGAGGAACAATCCCGAGTTTCTCCAGAGTTAAATGTGAACTGGCATGCTGACAGTCACATTTATTGTACATCTTTCTCATCCTATGAAGAAAGAGAGAGAGAGAAAAGAGAGAGCGAGAGAGAGAGGGAGTGAGGGAGAGAGAGACAGAGAGAGGGCACTGGTTGGAAATGTCAAATGGTCCAGGGAAAAACTAATCAAAGAATGCTGGCCTTCAGCAGAACCACTGCCACAAGCCTGATCTGTGTAAATCCCTCTTCTGTCTCAACAGAGGGCACATTGTAAAGGGAGGTCAAATGCAGAGGAGCTGTGTTGTGTAAAGCTGTATTGTATAGTTGCAGAATGGAAATTGAAAGTGTAAAATGCCAAAAGGGATCATTGTATGCATCAGACAAATACAGTAGACCTACTCTCTGGAGAAAGACTGTGCTTCTATCATACCAAAAGCTCTATAGTATGTATACAC
This sequence comes from Planiliza haematocheilus, assembly GCA_005024645.1. Classification (NCBI taxonomy): domain Eukaryota; kingdom Metazoa; phylum Chordata; class Actinopteri; order Mugiliformes; family Mugilidae; genus Planiliza; species Planiliza haematocheilus. The sequence continues at coordinate 1,537,697 of SRSE01000306.1, forward strand.
CTGCAAAATATAAAGTGGAAAGTAATCTTTTTTGGTCGTTATTGGGTTTGGGTAGTAGTAGTAATGGGGTAACAGAGAGAGGGGAGACAGCTTGAGGCAAATTGTGCATTATAGCCTCAGTGTATGGAGGCGCCTGCCCAACCAGGTGAGCTGCAGGGGAAGCCATTATCCTTTCTTTGTTCAAGATTTTTGATTAAACGCTACAACTCTTCAGCTAATGCTGTTGGCAGAATTTATACGGTCAAATCTGAAAATAGTAGGGTTTGATATTTGTATTTAGAATAAACTACTGTATTAAAAGCAGCCACACAATTGTTGGCTACTACACCTCATCATAAAGAAACGGATCATATTGTCATTTGGAGATACTGTCAGGTTGCAGAAATGTTTTAATGATATTTCGACCCAGCGGCTAATTTCACGGATGCGGGGTGACATTTAAAGAGGGCCGAGAATTGTTTTGAAGGATTAAACAATCAATACACTTACAATAATTTCACCATCGCGAGGTTAAAAATCCATATCCTCCTACTACTACCACTAGTTCAAATTTGTCCTCTGTGAAGGACATTTGTAACACTGAATGTCTCCCACCCACTGCATACTACTGAATTAACTCCTCACATATGATACCATATGTGAAGGGATGGGACTTTGGTACCTTCCTCTTTCTCATTAAGCAAATTGACATTTATCAGTTTTAGGATATCTTAAAAATATATATTCTTTCCCCCCCGGTATTCTAATTACCTTACAAATTAAAAATGTGATTGGACAATATTCTTTTTCCTGGTAGTCAGGATTTTAAGTCCAGCATTACACCAACAACACTTCCCTTTGATACAACTTAGAAACGTGCACGATTCCACCGATTTATTTATTTGAGTGGATGGACAAAGTGCTCGTCCCCAGCTGAGCAATTCCCACTGCAGACTAAAAAAATTTAATATAAGGGGCGTAATATTACTGCAGCAATAGGAACCTTTTTATAGTCATTTGACTATGATGATTTAATGAGTTTCTATGCTTGGTTGCAGCAGGAACGTAGCATTCAAAGACATCTAAGCTTTAACATCAAGGTTGAGTCTTTTTTGCACTGGCACACTCTTGCGAGCATGAAGCACGTTTTTTCAGTGTTCGGTGTGATGTGGGTAACTGCTCGTCCTTTTACTTGAACAAAATCAGCTGGGGAAATTGTGAAAACTGTTTTTGAGATTAATCAGCCGTCAGTGATTCGTTAAGTTACTTTGTGCATCTCCTTGTAATATTTGCGTCAGAAACGCTCGGGTTGTTATTTGGGGCCAGTTTGATCAACTTTGTAATGCCTCTGCTTTCCTGAGGCAACATTCATCCTTATATTCCTCTCCCTTGTCTCGCGTTGCCTCTCTTTGCCTCGCTCTCCCACTCCTTAGCTCTCTTTACCCGGTAATGAATGCAGGAACTCTCCTTCATATGTGTTTAGCAGTGCCTGGAGAATGGTGTCGGCCCATGGTCCCTTAATTATTAATTTGACGTTATGCGCTGGTCGTTTGATCATCTCCACATATCTGTATGATTCAGATTTAACGAGTTCCCCAGGAGACCCTGTTTTCTCTCGCTTTCTCTATTTCTATCCGGCTTGTTGTTTTATACCGACTTCAACGCAGCAATAAGTAACGAACCCACCTAGACCAGACCAGGCACCCCCACCCCATAGCAATGACACTCCTTGATGGCAGCAGCCATCCCCAGCAGGATGCAGCCTGACACAGGCACACGCACAAAAACAGAAAAATGGAACAACATGAAGAACAGCACAAGGTGTTGACCTGGCCTCCAAATTCACTAGATCCCAAACTGATCAAGTATCCCCATACCCATAGCACGGCATTCTATCAATCAGGGAAAGTACTTTTAAACCCTTTGAGTGTACGCTGTAGCTGTGTGGCGCAGAGTCAGAATGAAATACAGAATGAGTTAAAAGAGGCGAGTGTGGCTTTATGTAACATTCTGGAGTTGTTTGTCTGTGTGCTGATGCATGCACATGCGCTTACACTGGCATTTGGAAGCCTGTCCTTTCACAAATGTAATTAAAGCAACTGAGTTAGACCCGGCGCTGCAACATTTGTCTTACTGTATTGCTTGTGCTAATGCATCTCTCTCTCTCTCTCTCTGCCTCCTCAGCACCACCACGATTCACTAAAGTTCCCGTCGACCAGATTGGCGTCTCAGGGGGCGTGGTCTCCTTTGTCTGCCAGGCAACGGGCGACCCCAAGCCAAGAGTTAGTTGGAACAAGAAAGGGAAGAAGGTGAACTCCCAGCGCATTGAGGTGAGTCGGTGAAACTTGCTGCTCGCTGCTGCACTCTATAGGTGTGGGGACAGCTTAATGGTTAGAAGCGCAGCCTGTGCGTTTTATAATCTTCAGTCGACATAGACATTTACGATTCAGTTTAATAGTGGATGTCTGACAAAGGATGATCTCAAATTATGCTTGTCCTCATTTATAGTGTTGTACATTTATTGTCTTGTATCATAGCTGGGTAGAAATTTATATCAAAAATGCAACTGGCTTCTCAGAGCTACACTGATTAACCACAACATTAAAACAGAACCCACTCTCCTCAATCCATAGGAGCCAAAGGCCCTCACTGGCAATATTCTGTTGCCAGACATCTATGCAAGGAAGATGGTCACAATGCTATGCCTCATCAGTTTATACTTTTAGTGTGTGATCCAAGTGAGAATCGAACTACTAATTGTGGTTTTGCCAGTGTTCCGTTCTAATGGGTCATAATGTTATGCCAGATCGGTGTATGTACCAATGTATAAGTATACCATTAGCTGTTGTACAGCTGTCCTATAATGAAATGCATCCTCTTTGCACTTGACTCTGCCGCTTTCACATATTTCCAGTGCTGTTTTTTTTCTGCACACATGCTCATCTGTGTGAAAATGTGCCCGTGCGTTATTCATGATGTTTGTTGTTCGCTTCTCGGCAGGCATCCCAGATGGCATCTCTAAAAGTCTTGATTGATGCTCAGTGTCTCTTAATTAAAAAGTTGCTTTCGTTAAGTATGATGGCAGTGACAGTGCGCAGACATGCCAACATTGTGTACACATGCACTCACACTGCGGCACGATGACAACCATAGGGGAGGGGGTAAAAGGCAAAAGATAAAATAAAAATGACAACATCAACAGGGGAAGATCAGCCTCTCCACGGAGGACAAAATAAAAAGACAAGTTGTGTTAGTACATTCTTCCCTGCATGCTAAGTGGGAGACAAAGCCAAGGGCGTGAAGGAACCCGCCAGAACGGACGCTTCAATTCCTCCGTTTAGCATGAAACAAAAAATTTGTAAAGTGGGTTTGAAGTAGTTATGACTTTTTTTTTTTTTTTTTTCAGTTCTACCCTCTAGACAGCTGCTTTGATATCGATCATGATGCCATGCGCTGCAGTGTTTTTAGCCTAATTAGCAGCTCAGCCCTGAGATGGCAGACGCGGAGCAGCGGGGGCTACTGAAGACACGTACTCGTATCTCAAAGTTCCGCTTTGCTCAGAGATCTCAGCACTGTGTCCTTCGTTGAGATGTTGCATGCTTCTCTGAGGAAGGACAGATACTGGATGAGTGGGTTTGCTTTGAGACTGACAGGCTGGCTGCCTCCTCTGACACTTCGTCCATTCAAAATTAGAGCCAAAGAGCCAGGCTTCAGGGATGACTTGTCTAGGTTAAACGAAAGTGGTAATTAGTTTAGAAAATGCCACCATTTAAATTCAAGTCTTTTACCTAAGTCCTGAGGATGAGCTTATTGCTGCAGGATATATGGCAGTTGATATATTGGTTTTCAGGGAGATCAAACGTGGCCTTTAAGATGCAGCCCAGTGGACAGTTCCTGTGGCTGCTTCAAAACTTCCCAACTGTCAGTCACACTTACTAATATTTAGTAGGTTAAACATAAAATATGTTATTGCTAGTATGTGTGTATAGTTCCTAGAAAATGTAATAGTGTCATATGGAGTTATACACCGATCAGCCACATCATTAAAATCACTAACAGGTGAAATAACAGTGACCATCTTGTGACAAATCAGTGCTCTGCTGGGAAACTTTTGGACCTGGCATTCATTCATGTGGATGTTACTTAGATATGAACCACTGACCAAGACCAACTTAAACAACAACTTTAAAAAAAAAATACATGAAAAACAGCACTAGGTGTTGACTTGGCATCCAAATTCACTAGGCCTCTCCCCTCAACCCATAGGACCCAAAGGCCTCCACTAAGAACACTGTGTTAATAGACACCACAGGACACCCTCAGAAAGCCCATGTCCATTCTCTGATGAGTCACAATTGTTGTGGAGGCACAAGGGAGACCTACAATATTAGGAAGGCGGTCTTAATGTTATGCCTTGTCAGTGTACATATAACTATGGCTTTCTTCTACTCAGTATTCTCTGCTCATGTTGCTTTCTGATTGTAGTTTGATGTAGTTTTTAAGAGGCTCTTTCAACAAGGTTCAAAAAAGAGGCTTTGCAGAGAACAAAGGGCATAATTACAGATAAAAACAAGACACGGAAACACAAACAACGTGTGTAGACGTTTCCTTGTAATTCTGTATTCAGGAAGACCTCAGGCTATGAAAGAAAAGAAAAGAAAAGCCGAACAGAGGATATCTTGTTGGAACTGAAAATGATTTCTTAGTTACCTTAAATGTAAAATAAATGAGAACGCTGACACCACGCTCATCCTCATATTTGCAAGTAAAATGCTTGCTATGGTTCTATTCTTCAAGGCTGCTTCAGGTTCAAAGGCGGTACATTTCAGTTGAAATCCCACGTTTGTCTGGCCTAACGCCGCTCATTCTGTTTCATCCCACAGACCATCGAGTTTGACGAGGGCGCCGGCGCTGTGCTCAGAATCCAGCCACTTCGAGCGCCACGTGACGAGAACATCTACGAATGTGTGGCCGAGAACAGCGACGGCGAGATTACCGTCAATGCCAAGCTGTCCATCATCCGAGGTGAATCTTGCATTATGAAACAGTGTGGAGTAACTCTTTTTTTTTAGTGATGACATCTTGCCTTGAGGCAGGGCTGCACTTTGAAGCCCTCTTACTTGGAATTTCGATAGCTATTGCTCTACTATTGTCTGTCAAGTCAATTTGACAGAACAATTTTAATTTTGTATTATACATGACTGTACTTCACCTCACATGATTATGGATATTATGGTTTGACTTTGTCACACCAGAAACATGCAAACCACACCTGGCCAAATGAAAGTTAGATGGAGAATATTAATATTTCTCGAAGTGTTCGTGCAGGAGCTGATCAAAGCCTATAACGGACTCATACTCATTTACAAATGGATGTCATGATGGCTGTTTATTAAGGACAAATCAATTTGATGCTCTAATCAACTGCCATTCATGTAAGCCCCGAACCTCTCATCTGATTGATTGGTCAGTCAGGATGAAGGTGGCCGACAGATGCGCCTGAAGGCATCAGGCAAATAATACGAAACGTGTGGGTGATCCTAGCAGTAGCTGAAATTCACACACTTTAGTGATTGGCTCCTGGAGGTGCTCCTTTAGTTTCCTAAATTAGTTTAGTGCTAGCTTAGAGGTCATGGAGGACGGCATCATAGGCAAGCTAGCATGTGGTCACACTCTCCCACCCTTTTCTCTCTTATTCTACCTGTCTCTGTCACGCACACTCACACAAACAAACACAACAGATACCACACACACACGCGCGCGCATACATGTCTTTTCTCTTCTTCTCTGTTCTCTCCTGCTGCCATCTGCCATGTTTCCAGGGCTGGATGAAGCTGAGCTATTGCTGGCTGGCTGGCTGGCTGGCTGGCAGCACACAAGCAAGGCCTTCCTGGCTGTCGGATCCACAGGCAGTGGGGGTGGGGAGTCTGTGCGTGTGTGGTGGGGGTGTTGGACCAGAGAATGGAAGCCTGGCCCAGCATCTTGGGGTTAGTTATTGTTAGAAACAACCCCCTGAGGTATTTGATTGGGTGCTACGACGCTGTGAGGGATTCAGATTCTACTAAAGTATAGCCCAGTGGTAGTTCCTGAACAGAGAGCTGACATGTCACGTCATAACCATTCTTACCGTATGGTAGAGATGCTCACCAAGAAGAAAACTGTGAGGTGCAAAAAAATCAAAAGGTAGTCCAGAAAAAGAAAGAATGGTTCGAATATTGCCTGGTTTGTGTGTTTGTTATAGTTGGAGCCCAATTTATTTATAGCATGCTGTGAAAATCATGTCTGGAAAGTCTTTCACAAAGAAACAGTGGACATGGGAGAGTAATGGGAAAACAGGAAATTGAAAACGAGGCACAAGCATGCCGAATTTTAAAGTCCAGGCATGTGCATGTCAGTCCTTGCAATTGTGTGTGCATGTGTGGCCGTGCAAAGGGGCACAGGGAAAATCGAGGGCAGTCCACGGGTGCAGGCAGAAAATGAAATGTTAGCAGCTTGACAAGGTTTCCTCTAGAGCCCAAGAGGAGGATCGCGGATCTCCTGCCCAGGCAAGACCAAGCACTGAAGGAAGGATGAGAGTGAAATGATGGAGATAAATATGCAATGCAAGCGTTAGAGAAGGAGAGCATAGTGTTCTCTTTGTTTTCCATCTTTAACAAGTTTGGGGGCTTTGCATCAACCCATTAAAAACATAAACAGGGTGAAAATGAGAACGTTGGAGTGATCATTTTATTCAGGGGAAATGCTGAAATGTGAGAATGGAGAAAGATGTAGGCTGAAGTGAAAATAGAAAGGGAGGAAAGTGAGGAAAAAAGATAACGGCGTAGGAAGTAGGAAGATAATGCAAGTAGAGATGGAAGCGGTGCAACGCCAAGGAATAATAGAGAAAAAAATGGAGAGAAGTTGGCCAAAGATGAAGGGAGACAGCAGGAGGTGTTGCAGACGATTGGCAATGTAGAACAGGTGAGGAGGACAATAGCCGAACATGGGTTCTTGGAACAGGGCAAAGGATTATGGGATGTGGGACAAGGCACAAGGGACACATTTGCAGTAAACAGAGGGGATGTGGTCTGGGATCAAGAGAGGCAGAAAATGGGTCGCCACGATGGGTGACTTGGCCGGAAAGCCATGACACACATTTTGCAAGGAAATGCAGCTGCATGCACCGACATACGCACATTAACAAATACAATAATTCGAGCAACTAAACATGGCTTGTGTGTCAGTGTCAGGCTTTCTAACGAAGGATCTTTAAACTCGATGAACATGATTTACTCTGAACAAGAATCACTCGCGGCAGACTTCAGAGTCGCTGCGCATATTGGACACAGAGACCTGTCTGTGCAGACAATATGTGGAGCCACTGTTCAGCAGCACACTCCTAGGCGTGCAGAGGAGCGCAGTATAGCTTTTTCTGTCGTACTGAGAACTCATCAACCACGGCAGCATGTGGGATTTGTTTGGAGTTTGAAAGGAAATTAACAACAGCAGTGTTCACCACACACACACACACACACACACACACTTCAGTGCTTGTCTGCACTGGTAAAGAAATGTGCACATACAGCAGAAAGTCACACAAATATACCAGAAATGTGTGTGTACATGAGTGTGCCCCACTGATACAGTGAGCGGGGCACACCTGTAATACACAGTAATATAGAAAGTCATAAAAAGACCATGCAGTTTATTCTTAGTCCCTAGCTCAACAGCCTTTTTAAACTGTGTGGGGACAAAACCTTGTTTGTGTGTATATCCATGTTGGTGGCAATGGCAAAAGGTGCATTTAGCATCGACTGTGACACCTCCTTGGCTGTTACTCCCCTGTTGCAGCTGAATTCATAAGATAGGGGCCATCTGGCTCCACTAAGACTTGCACACAGTCCTCTGGGAGTCCTTGGAAAGGGACCGTCAAGCGTATGAAGCACACTCTTGAGATGTGACACAACTTGCAGCTTGCCGTGGGTTTTATGTCATGGGAACAGTTTTTTTTGTTGTTGTTTTTTTCTGGTTTTAAGATTTGCATGGTTGTTGTTGTTGTTTTTTTTCTTTCAGAATAGTTTTAGTGTGTCAGAGGGAAGTGCTAAGTTGTCACAGGGACACTGTCAGGTCATGCCGTTGTGGCGATTATGAGGCGCTCTCCTTCTTTGTGCGCTTGTTTTTTTTTACTGCTGTAGTCTCCATGCCCTCTGAGTACTGTTGCAAACAGACTCTCCCCTGAGCCACTCCAGTAGCATTGATAAAATTGGATCTGATCAGTTTTTTACCATAAAAAAAAAAAAACCTGTAAACACGATGCGTCTGTCGAAGCATTTGGAATAGCCGATCACAACAAGGCAAGGCCTCGCTGGTTGGAAATACTCAGGCTAGTAAAACCAAAGTGTTGTAGCCTGTGAGCCACTCTGCATTGAACTGTTAGAAGGAGCAGGCGCCAGCAACCTCTGATACAAGAGTTCATAACTTATGGTAATGCTTACTGCAACATACCAGACCTAGCCATGACCTCTGTTTGCAGCCTGGCGTCTGCGTGTGTGAGCGGCACTCTCACAGCCATAGTTTTTTCTTTTTGCTACTCCCAGCCAGGTGGAACCATTCAAGCTCATCCTTCTCTGTCTCTCATCACGCTCCTACTCTCTTCCCAACCTTTCCAATCGTCCTGATTACCTCAGCGTAGGCCAAGTTGCAAGCCTGGGTTTCATCTACATGGAAAAAAATATATAGTATATCTTTTAAGGTGTTTCATTTTGCCTCTTTTGTTTTGTCTCTAACCCCTCCTAATCTCACTCCATTCTCCGTACCGATTCCTTTTCATCTCCTTTTTATTTTCGAAGCTTCTTGTTGAGGATCTTTTTTCTTCAGGTAAATATCAGGCTGTTAAATTGTATATCTGTCGATGAACGCAGTGTACCTTTAACCACGGACAGACTTTTTGTCTCTTTTGTCTTTTTAGCAAATACAACACAAACTATTTCCTCTTAGATTCAGCCGTGTTAAACTTTCACTGTCCGTGGTTTAGTTTGTACAAGTGGTGTTTTGTTTTCCTGTTGTAGATGGGTTTAGCTATGCCTTATGCTCGCCGTAAATAGAGTGAAAAGTCCGCACTTCTCCCAGCGCCGTGCTGGTCGTGTTCAAGGGCGCACCCACTATTACCTAGAGAGAAATGGGCCTTAGCTGCCTGCTGTTTGATCGGGCTGTCTGTAAAATTGGCCACTCTCGTGAAGGAGCAGGAAATGGTGAATTTTAATGGGGCGCCGCATCCTGATATACACGCGCTCGGTGCTCCCATCAAGCCCAGTTGAATTGTAGATAACTGTTTTCTGTGAGAGGGTGAGAAGGGTTGAGAAACTGTAAAATGTGTGTGTGTGTGTGTGTGTGTGTGTGTGTGTGTGTGTGGTGCTGGTGGAGCGGTTTGCTGTGATTAGATGGAGGGAGTATATCTCTTATCTCATTATGTTGTAGGCTCCCTCAGCAGCACGTGGAGGGTGTATGTGTGTGCCTACATTTTAAGCAATAATGTACAAGTTCGGATGCATTAATGTGGTGTGGGCCGGAAAACATGCAATAAATTGTCCTTCCAAGTGCAGGACTTTAGAGCGTCCTTAGAATACACTACAAAAAAATAAGGAAATGCTAGCTGTGCTGAAGACTGGGGTGGTAGCTTTAAAAAAAGACTAAGAAAAACTGGAAGAAGGAAAGCGGTAGAATTAGTTAAAGACAGGTGTGTAACTGAGATGTGAAGGCACAGTTTGAAGATGGATGTCAAGCACTTATTGAGAACACGTGGTCGCCATGAGCTACGCATTGTTCCTATTTTCACAGTTCATGGTGTGAGTGTATGTGCAATGCAAAAATAAGTTACCAAAAAAGTTTCTCTTGATGATCTGAGTTGTGTGATGCAATCGGATTCTTAAAATTGTTTTGGATTTTTATATATATATATATAAAAAGTTCAGCCCGGGCTACAACAGAGGGGAAGAGACAGACTGAGAAAAGAGAGTTGATAAGAGAAGAATAGAACATTTCTCTTCCTTGCTATTCATTTCATCAGTATTCCCTGTACGTTTCTAACAAGCACCAGCACAGATACAAATTTAGGTTGGTGAAATATTCTCCTTGGCTTTATCTCCTGGCCCCTTGGGTTTTTTTCTTTCTGTTTTTGAAGCCTCTCGAAACTACACGCTCACAAATAAATCGTTTTTTAAAAGCAGGAAAACACAGACCTCTTCTTAAAGTCACTTTTGACTCTTCCTAAAACTTACTCTGTGCGGGTGCTTGTTTTGTTTTTCCGCTTTACTTTGCATTGATTTGCTTGTGGTCAGTTTTTTTCCCCTCTCTTTGTGGTGTAAATGCAGTGCTGTGCCAGTTTTGAAGGGTTGAATGTTTATTTCATTGTGTTTATTTTCAAAGAAGAGGTGAGTCCAGGCCACTGGGCAGAGTAGATGAAAAATTAATAAAACACATAGTGAAACAAGAGAGAGGTATGGGGGTGTGTGAGAGCGGGAGAGGGATGGTCTCCTGAAGAGTGTGCGAGCGTGCACGGTCGGCGGTCGGTGTGTGATAGGCTGTGTGGTTTGTGGTGCTTTTGAGTCGCACACAAACGCGCGCACACACAAAGCGTCTGTGTGTGGATGTGCGTGTAAAAAAGAGAGGGAGACAAAGAAAGAGAGAAAGCCAGAAGGCAGGCAGGCAGGCAGGCAGGCAGGCAGGCTGGATGGCTGGATGGCTGGCTGGCTGGCTGGCTGGCCGGCCATCCGGCAGTGGCTGCCCAGTAATGAGACAGTGAAGAATACGCTTGGCAGTATCAGCAACAGATCTGTCTGTTATTCCTCTTCCTGTCTTGCTACCTATGAATTGACCTTTGCACTCCTTCACTAGTCTCCCACGGCTACAGAAAGAACAAGATAGGAGGGAAAAAAAAAGTCAGGTGTGGTGTGTGTGGAAAAGTAAGTAAAAAGTAAATGTGGAAAGATTCAAAATAGTATATTTTTGATGTACTGGGAAATTTACAAAAATGTTGTCGCTGTGATTATGAGCTCAAGACATTCAGCCCAGCTTGCAGAAGAACAGCGATATATAATTTATTACGTTGTCTTGTTCTGATAATATGACTGACAGGGTTAGGTTAGGTAAAGTGGCGCGATCAGTCAAGGCTGACAAGGTGGGGAAAATATGAAAAGAAGAAGAGAGGACTTAGCTTTGGTCTACCCATCGTGTTAGCGAAGGCCTCGATGATGTCATTTCCTCTTTGTCATTTGACTTCCTGTTTTTCGCGCTTTGGTAACAGTGTTGAGCACAAAACTTCAGCGCCTCATTGCTATCACTTAAAATATGTTGATTATTGAACTTATCATTTTAACAATTGCAAGACATGTATCAACAAAATTATACAACAAGAAACGCACATATCCGCTTTTCGAATGTTTATATGTGACATTTGTTAGTTATCAAAGAAGGTGGAACAAGAGAAATGTGCCATTTTTTGATATTTTGAATACATAGATTGGAAGACATTTTCCTACAGCTATATTTACATTGTGACTCAGGGCAAGAATAATTTACATGACAAGTGCATGTGTTAGTGTGTTGTTCATGGATTTTTTGGGGTGGCACAGAAGTAAAGACATTCTATTCTATTCTAAAAATGTCCTCCAATTCGGAAATGACCCATTTGCAGCGGGCATGTTTTGGCTGGTTTCAGTTTTCAGACAGGGTGAGAGTGGCCCCAAAAATGACATGTACATCAGGAATGCTCTGTTCTGGCTAAAAAAGAAGCAAGGACTTGCTCTCTTAACAAAGCTTAGCCCATGACATTTGTCCAAATTGAGCCCGTCTCTTTGTTTTTGCCAACTGCATTATCTCCAGTCAGCTCCCTCTCCCGAGCAGTGCTCACCGCCTCCACCAGTAAATAATACATTTGTTTAGTGCCGTTAAGATCTGCATTACCCCCTCACAGTCAACCCATTTTTGGATGTTGCTCCTATTATCGGCGAGCCAAATGCAAATTACATGCAAATGGTAAACCATTTGCTCTTCTTATAATAACTGTAATATCTCATCTCATTGTAGTTCTTTCCCTTTTCTTTCCTCCCGTCTTTTTTTTTTTTTTTTTTTATCTTTTCAGGAGAATTACACCAAATCTCTTGTTTGTTTTTTTCTGTTATGGCACTCATGTGGTGTTATTTCTCAGTGTGCCGGGATTCTTTAGCTATTATTGGTGTAGACAGCAAAGCTGGCACAAACAACAAATCAATAGGTGGATGTTGACCACGTGGATGGCCCTCATGGCCCTGATCTCTTATTGGAGGCTTAGGAAGTCTTGTGTTGTTTCCTCATGAAATACTCCATTTGCTGTCCTCCAGTGACTCCAGCACTTTCTTTCCACTCTTGGAGGATATTTCTCTGCTTACCTTTCACCTTTCCCCCCTCATGCCCCTCTCTAGGCCTCCATATTGGTATTTCTGTGCCTGCCAGACTGTTATCCGTCTTCTATCTCTGTCGCTCTATTTTTTTTTTTTCTCCAAGGCCCCTCCAGAGGAAATTCACTCACATGAAAGTTTATGGTCAATGAATCCTTTGATCCCCTGAACCCGTAATGTAGTGATCAGGTGTGATTGGAGGATGAAGAAACGGAAGGCAAGCTAAGGGGCCGCGAGAAAGATAAAGGTGACGGAGGGGAAGAGGCGGCGGCGATGGAGTGGGATAAATGGCAGGAGCTTGTCTCTGTCCGGGGGTGGCTGCCTCCTGAACTTTTGCTATCTATTTCATATAATTCCTGCTCAAGTGGAACGACCCTGGCCACAGCCGATATAAGACACTGGCAGAGAGGAAAAAATAAAAAGGGAAGAGATGAAGGAGGGTAAGCACATGAAGGGGCGACTGTCGTCCTCCTGATTGGTTTATTACTGACTACTGTTGAGTTTGCTAACAGACTAAAGTGAAAGATACGTGTCTCAGAGACCTTTTCACAACAGCAAGCACATGATTGTCCAGGCCAATCGAATGTGGTTGTAGATTTCCTCATTTTTCTTCCTATATTTGACGTTTTTCACTATCCCTTTCTTCAGAAAACCAATAACTATACAGAAATGATTTCCTTTCTATAAAAGCTTCTATAAAATAATTATAGCACATATATCCCTTATTCACTCAGTGATAGGGATGAATTGATATCTCTTCTTCAGACCAGGTACAAGGATTTATACGATGCAGTATATTTCTTTTATCATAAAAATGAGAATGACCATAATGGTGATATAATTTTGTAGGCTACGCCAGCTATAGCTTGGCATGTGTGGGAGTGAGGTGTGCAAACTGCTTTACTTGTAACATTAGTATGAGTCACTGGGGAGTAAAATTCACATCAGCCCTCACTGCAGTGAAGCGTGATGGAAGGCACCGGACAGACTGCTGGTCCAGATGTCACTGATGAAATTGAAAACCAAAACATCCTGCAATAAGCTGTAACTTTTCACCAACTCCGTGATGCATGCCCGTGGGCTGTCTCCTTGTATTTAGTGTTGCTTCTTCCATGTTTTGCATGTTGGCTGCTGTTTTATCTCATTGCTAGCATTCGCAAACTCTTCAACTTTTGGCCAGTCTTGGGTTAATAATTCAAAGAAAGTACTTAAAAATAATTAAAACCAGCAATTCTAATTACATTTTGGAATAGCATATATGGTATTATGCTGTCACGGTCATATGGCAAAAACGAATAAAGTGGAATTGTGCATGTGTGCATATGTGCGTGTGTGTATGGCTATTTTACTGTGGATAAAAGCTGCCGCTGAACCTGCTGGTTCGAGGGTAAAGTGAAGATGTGGAATACCAGTGAAGGCAGAAATCACATCAGTGGACTTTTTGCGCCACACCTGGCACGGAATTAGACTTGGGAAAAAGGAGGCGCTTCCTGTGGAAACTGTATGAGTGACGACTTTTGGAGCGGCCCAGTTCATGCATAAAGAAGAGCAAGGGGATGTGGCCTGGACCACCTGCTTCATGCATATACATCAGCCGCCAGCCCGGGTGACTGAACTCTTACAGCACATGGGTCGAGCTTTTGGCCCTGCAGGACTGGCAGAGTTGATAAGGCTTGAAGTCCTGCATGCTTTTCAAGTGCTATTCATATGCTTCTTGTGGAGAAAGTTACATGGAAAACCTTAACAGCATGAGTATTCGTATTTCTTCTATGATATGAGGATACGTCTTGGTAAAGAAAACCCTGCTGGCTTCAGTAGCAGCTCTTCATATTGGCCCTTAAAGGCTACACAACACAACACCCAATGTTTTCCTCTAAATCCACATTTTCATTCTTCCACTGAAATACGCACCGATCATAGGTCTCCCAAAACAGTTCCGATTCATCAGAGAATGGACATTGGCCTTCTGAGGGTGTAAATTTGGAGCGCAGGTGAACACCTTGTGCTGTTCTTCATGTTTTTTTAGTTGTTCCTAAAGTGTTTTTGTGTGTGTCTGTGTTAGGCTGCGTCCTGCTGGGGATGGCTGTAACACATGAATGCCAGGTCCAAAAGTTTCCCTGCAGAACATTGTATCGTCACAAGATGGTCAATGTTATTTACGTCACCTGTCAGTGGTTTTAATGCTGTGGCTGATTGTTGTAGAGTTCCACTTAAGCTTCACTTGTGTGAATGGGGTGATGATTGGTTGTAACATTGAAGGGGAAACTTCACTGGGCACACTATGCACTGTGTTTGTTTTTCTTTCTTTCCTTGCAGTAGGATGGTGAAATTGCAGCCGGTTTTCCTCGGTCCACTTTTCCTCCTTGTTGTTATCCAGCTTATCAGCATTCCGCCCGCAACCTTTCGATCTTGTCATATTTTAAACGACCTATTTATCCAACACTCCAGCTGTTCTCACCGTGGTGAAGGCTCAAATTCTCTGTGACCCTCATTGCCACTTTTGCTTTTTTCTCTCCACTCCTCAAAGTGACGTTAAGCAATTACCAGACACTCCGCTCATTTACAAGCCGCTACATATTCATAATTGTTGTTCTGCTCACCAAAGGTGCCTTCAAACCTGTCATTAGTGGCTTGATTGCACTAAGCGAATGGCAAAAAATATATATAAAAAACAACCGCCAAAACCTTCTCACGCCATCCCCACCCATCCGCCTTCTTCAAATCCTCATGCACTTAGTGTCAGTCTTTACTCTGAGGTTTTGGTGCTTGATTGAGATTAGTTGCTTTGGCAGGAATGGCACAGTGCAGCAGCTCAACCCTCGCAATCCATTGTTGCTCTAACCCCGAGTTGCTCACTCAGCTTCCAGAAAATCATTTGCTTCACATGTTGTGAGTACCAAGCCTTGATTCCCTCATTCACACAAGCCGCAACCTGTAACCCTGCACATAACTCTCCCTAAAGCAGGGGTTTTGCAGTTTAGACCTTCCTCATGAAGGCAAAATCTATGTTCCCTTTTTTTTGCACACGTGAAAATGCATAGTTACCTGCTAGTTGCTAGTTACCACAGAGTAGGCACTGCTGGAGAATACTGACCTTTGGGAAGATGAGTGTTCTCAGGGGCGGTTTAGATAATCATCTTCAAACCTTATTGTGCAAGGACTGTTTATGACTCCAACATGATTACCGAACTTATGGAGTATGCTGTGCTCCAGTAAGCTGTCAAAGCGCCCCCGCCAATGCCGCTTTCTCATCAGTGTCATCATTAATTGGGTATGACATAAAATTATGCTGCCTAGCTGCATCCTCTGACAGCATCCAAACTACTAAAAAAAAAAAAAAGGTTGTATGAAACAAGTTTTGGCTCTGGTTTTGGATCTATTTTTCCCATATACCAGCGTCTTCCCAAAGACTGCAGGGAATTTAAGGCTCGTTATGGCTTCTTGTCCTGTATTTTATGTAACAGGATATTTCCAGCCATATTTTTTACAGAATAAATCTCTGATTCAATGAGCTGGTCTACTTCCTCTAGTGTACAACAATTAAACAACAGGAGAAGTCTGCGTTATGAAGAGCTTGTACGGCAGCACCGCCTCGCACACATGCCGTGAACTGACATCGGGTTTCAAGGTGCCTGCACACGCATTCCCACCTCCCACATATGCACAGGAACACACACGGAGACACACTGTGAGCTACCCACCGCTAAACCAGACGTGACTGGTTGACGTTTCTCCACGGAGAGGTACTTCCTTTAATGGCCCCGGCCTCATCTCCTGTCTCCCCTGGAGTTCGTCTGTCTTACCCCAGACGCCTCACGAGCCTGACAAGACAGAAAGAGAGGGAAACTGGAGTGAGAGCCAGAGAGAGAGAGGGAGAGAGAGGGAGTATATGCTGAGGGAGGGTGTTCGATAAATTGCCACTTGCTGAGACGGGTAAACAGAAATTTTTTCCCCTTTTTATGTTTCCCTTTTTCACTCCAACTCTTTTCCTTCACTGGCAGGGGATTGTTGAAGCCGTCCCAGACAATTACCTCTCTCTCATGTTTGTGCTGTGTCCATCACGGTGGCTTAGCACATCAGGGAAACAACCTGTATTGTACGTTTTTCTTTCGAGAGACTGAACCCCTGTGTGCAGCATTAAAATGATAGGGAGGGGGAAAGACGGCATGCTACCCACATTGTTGAACCCTGTCATGAAGAAACATGTCCAAAAAAAAAGCTAAAAACAGCATGCTTTGATGAAGTTACAGTATAAAAATCACTACTTTTGTTGCAGCTTCCATGCTCTTCCATAATCTTTTCAGAGAGCAGCAGCAGTATGTTCATCTGCTCTGAGCTTATTGCCTTGATTTCTGGAAATAAAAGTTACACGGGCAAAACCTTCCTACCCTCACTTGCAATGGGCGATTGCAAATCATGCCCTGATGCCACACACTATTACACTTAAGCCCGAGGGTAAAAATCGTTTCCTGCCCTGTGTTATCTGTGAACCGTCTTGGTTTGGTCCCTGGTATTTGCCATCAAATCCTCTCTTCCACTTCTCCTACATTTGACAAAACTAAAGCCATAGCTGCTACATGTGATGGTTGCCGCCAGTTGATCCCCTTCTTGGCTGCTGTCACTGTCTTTCTCTGGCAAATAAGTTGTGTACCTGCTGTTTAGCTCGGTGATGACAGCTTTATTAACATGGTCGTGTTCAGGACAGGAGATGCCGTGGAGCAAGCCACCATGATCACCGCACCTGACAACATACATACTGTATCCAGAGTGCATAGAAAACTTGCGTACAGCCTGTTTTTTATTATATTCAAAGTACAGTACAAAGTTAACCAACACTGAAATAAACTGCTTGCCTCATGACGCCATATAACACATCAGCAAAAAAATAAAGTGGCAAATTAAAGCTTCATATAAGCTAATTGCAGTGCATTGTCTGGTGCACTGCAATTAGCAATTGCTGCATACTTCTGTCTTACTTTCAGTGTAAGTGACTTTTTCGATCTTTCCCTCATCCTTTATCACTCCTTTCTTCTGCCTCCTTTCCCTAACTCTCATCTGGTCTTTCGGGCCGCTTCCCCTGGGTTATACTTTTGGACATTTTGGATGTAAATGTTGCCCTTGGTGTCTAGATCTGCTAAGTGTCTAGAATACCAATAGGACATCAGACGTCTTTCTGGGAACAGAGCGGGGAGGTAGAGGTTGAGTGCCGGCTGTATAATAACCATTATTCAGCTGAGATGGCTATCCAGAGAGGGCTATCGTTGCTCGGGCCAGAGACACTGTGATTAGATTTCCCCCCTGTTGCTATTCTTCTCTGTCCCTGGGTCTCTCTGTACCGCCATTCCCCTGTCTTGGTTTGAATATTACTCAAGCAATTCAACGGGATTCCTACCTACTGGTCATAGAATTCAAGGAATGTCAGAGAGAGAGACACTGAAGAGAGGCAGAGTGCGAAATAGATGAGTTTACCATCGTTACAAATTACAAATTGTCAACCACAGACAAGAGAGCTGCTAACAGACTACAACAACACATTTAATCTGTTTTCTCGTTACCAAGTGGCTTTTAGATGCTTTACTTCACAGCACAACAAGGTGCTGAAGAGAAACCAATAAATGAACCTTTTTCCCAACTGAAAGAATCTGTGGCATTGAATGCAGTATGTCTTAGGACACGTTTGCTTGATCTTAGCTGTGAAGCTTACACCCAGTTAGACTCAAATACGTGATCCACTCTAGAAGATGTTCATTGTTCATTGCTCGGAGCGACTGTGGAGGCATTTCATTACATTTCCAGCAAGTGGTTGTGAATCAGATAAATGAATCAAACATTGACCGTCAATTCCTATTGTATAGCACATGGACTTTCCATAAAACTCTGGTTGTATTCTGTCAGTATTATACAGCCTCCATTGTAACACTTGTTTGTGGTCCCTGGACGGCAGAACAAATGAAGCTGCTTTGTCTAGAAGCTGAGCAGCTGGGTCTGCCTATTCAAATTCCTGTTATGTGTTTGGATGAGAGGGAGCCGTTGGTTTACTTCATCCACTTTCACTATGCTTAACCTCTTCCTGAATAACTACCAGTCTTAACCCATCTTTTAATTTCCCTCTCTCTTTCTTTCTCAGGGTCTCTCCCTCTTCTCATCCCTTGCTCTCACTCTGCCTTTCTCACAGCAGTCCCTCAGTGGCATTAATGCACATGCCTGCTTAAAGCCTGTGTCTCGATGCTGTGGTGCTGGGTAATCAGTTAACCTGATTATGCAGCTGATGAAATTAAATCATTGCAGTAAGTGAAAATAATAATATGAGTAATAGGTGCACGGCATGTTGGAGCACCCAATGGCATTTTCTGCAGACCCAGCCAGTCAGGATTTACACATCCCCCCACTTCTCTTGCTGTGGCTCTGTATCTCTGCTCTGGGAGATAACCGATGTCTCAGAACAGGTGCCTTTGGATCTGCTGATGTCGACATCAGATGAAAGTGGGTGACATATGCAGTGTTATAGCGTCGGTATCCATATACGAGCTGAAGATGCAACATCTGACCAGTAATATCCTACCAGTGGTGGTACAGTTTCAAGTGCAGCGTGCACAGCAGTACGCTCTGGGATCAAGTGCCATGTGCAATGCTATGTAGCTAATTGGGTAAAGCAAGTTATGAGCATTATGAAAAGTCTGGGTGTAGCTCATTAAAAAAGATAAAAGAACTGGAACTGCAGGTGCCAGGGCTAAGTGTTCGTTGAATATACGTCAGCTGTATGTATTCAATAGTATGTGCATCTGATGGAAAATGTCAGTTAATTATGAGGTGGTATAGTTCCAAGCTTATACTTTATTTTTTCCATGAGCCCACTCAGTATACTGTACGTTCTTATTTCTCTGTAAATAATGAATTACCTTGAGAGTACAAAATGGCACATTTAATTGCAAAGCCCTTTGTATAGAGCTCTAGAACTCTTGCGCAGTTATTAGACTTAGGTTTTCTTTAAAAAAACATGGTTTGGCAGAAGGGAATCGCTGGAAAAGGGATTAGTCCAGACAGTTAAATGAGTCGATAGGACAGACCTTATAAGAGGGCCCCGGTTAGCGCGGTAGAAATCAGAACAGAACAGCAGGCGTGAGTCGACAGATTAACAGCCGGGCAGTGGCTAAGCTAACTGGAGGCTGATTAAAGGCTTTGCACCTGTCACTTGTGTAATGATATTAAATGAATCAAAATTAAAGACAATTATGGATAATGATGGCACTCAAACCAACACAAAAAGCCAAACAGAATGGCAAAAACCTAAAACCACATAAGGTCAGCTGGAGACTCTTAAGAGACGCTGGTCTTACTAGGTAATCCTAGGTTACTGTTCTCCCTTTTGCATGGCTTGACAGCCTGCTCTTGTTACCATGTGCGGGCTAGTTGGTCCAAATCCTGTTGAATAGTTAACAAAGTGTGGCTGTTTCTTTCATCGTTAGCGGAAAATGGCTTCCATTACTGGTGTCCGTGTAAGGCATTGCCTTCTACAGTAAGTCCTGTACATCACATTGATAAGTGAAGACCAAGCTGAGCTGTCCAAATGCCAACCATCTCCATATCCCAATCATTAAGCAACCAGAGGAGACAGGTTGCATGCTGGGAGGACTAAGATAAGTGCCCCCACCTTGTGCACTGAAAGAAAGAAATCTGAAGTTGTTTGAAACGTATTAGATAACAACTGAGGGTTGTATTGATTTCATTTAAATCAGATTAGTGACATTCTCCACACAATATCCACCCTAACCTTAACCCCAAGTCAGCTTCTCTAACCACTAGTCCACTAGCTCCTCCGTGTATCCCCTAGCAAAATAAACAGTGACATTGTCATAGAACAAGAGTGCCCATGTGTTGATTGTGTTTGGTCTATCA
Source organism: Planiliza haematocheilus (assembly GCA_005024645.1). Classification (NCBI taxonomy): domain Eukaryota; kingdom Metazoa; phylum Chordata; class Actinopteri; order Mugiliformes; family Mugilidae; genus Planiliza; species Planiliza haematocheilus. The sequence goes on from SRSE01000306.1 coordinate 1,557,985, forward strand.
AGATATGTCATCACGGATCGTACACATCATCAGAATGCAATTGCTGTGCCATTAAGGGAGACAGGCCCTTTGGGAATCCTACGACGCTATCAGCACAAGTCATTGGTTGCCTTCTCCTCTTCTCAACCATGCTGGCTAACCCTAAAGTAACACTCCCTCGATGAGTGATCTATTTATTTTTGCATGGCTGCCTTTATCGACAGAGCCTGTAAGCTTCAGGGGGGAAAGATGGTATCAGACTCCATTCCCGGGGAAGCGAGTAACCGGCATACAGGCGATTTATTCAAGAAAGGCTGCCAGTGTGGTATCAGGTCAGAGCAGCTGTAACGATGGTATAATCTGTCCATGAATCCACAATCCCCGCTTCTTGTTTACTGCTGTTTCGGTGGGTGGGTGTGTTCTCCGACCCTTTCTGCCTTCTCTTGCTCCTTCATGCAGATTCATTCCGTCACTTGCCTAAGTTCATTAGTTTCAAATCCACTTACTCGGTAATGATGTTTTCAGCGTCATTACTGTACTCTGTGTAGGCTGCAGTGGAACTGCCTTCATACCATGAAGGCAGAGTTAACATGATGTGTAGTACAGATAGGTCTCAGCAACATCAAGTGCAGCTCAGTGTGCAAGTCCGACAGCTAGAACTAGCTAGAGGGGTACATGAGTGCAGCATCTTTTATGGTATCTTATACATAGATCATTGATGACACAGAGATGGGGAGTTTGTGAGGACATATTGCACCACCGTGTCCCAGAGTTTCTTAAGTGATGTGTACTCATTGCTATTGCTTTTCTGAGCTTGAGGTGAACCTGGTATAAAGAGATTATACAGGGATGACTATTAAAAATTGATGGAAAGGCTACAGCAGGAAACCTAAAACAGTAGTGTGAATTTTTTTTTTATTTTTTTTTAACCTCCAATGAAATATTGATTGTGCCATGCTGATGTCAACCTTAGTTAGAGGTAACCTGTATAGACTTTAGAGACCCCATGGCTCCTCCCTTCTACTGTTGCAATACGTCTTTTATTTTATTAAGGGTCAACCTATCAAAATGTGAACACAGATGAATTGTTCTACACTACACACTACTTCTCTACACGCTCATGTATAAAGCCAGTCTTTATCTGTCTCAGAATAAAACTCGATTGATTACGCCACATTAAATAATTTTTGTCGCATTTTTTTGCGACCATTTTATTTGAAATGCTTCACTGACAACAGTAGAATTGTATTAATCCAGCATGAGATCATATGCATGAAGTGAAAAAATATCATACGGAGTAGCACTAAATAACTTTCCATTGAATGTAGCTAGACAGACTCTGCTTTTAGAGTCTGACTAAAACTGCCCCAACAATTTACTGTCCTAATTTCCCTTAATTTAGTGCTTGTGGGGTGTCGATGAGGCCACCACAACGTCTACAAATTGCACATGATGTCACTGGCTAGCCAGTGAAAAAGCTGCCGTGCTGTGCCACTGGCCAGCATCTAAGTCAGTCTATTGTCTCCAATTTGTGATGTGTTCTGATGCATATTTAGAGCTCAGGGTACTTCCCCCCACAGCTCTCATCATCTGAGAATGAGTCACTTCTCGCTCCAGGGGTCAGCCTGTTTGACCCATGGGACTAATTGCCCCAAGAGTGCATGGAGCCCACATAAGGAGAACAATGACCACAGAGTGCACTACCCTGTCATCTCTTAAAAGTGAGATAATGGCTCAATGGTGCACAATGATTAGCTGCAAGGATACTGCCATGTCTGTGTTTCTGACTAAACAAGTGCTGACTACTGCGATGGTTCTCGAATTAGCACGGGAATGATGACAATAATGTCAAATATGCTTAAGTCTAACTAGACTACAACTCTTAACTTAAAAATAGATGTATTATATGGATTAACTGAACCGCAGTAACAAATTAGCAAACTGAGGAACTGAGGAGACTGATTGCTTAACGGTTTGGACACCCTGGTCAAAAGGGTTTTAAGTCGGTGAAAAAGATACTGGCGAGAATTTCACAAATTAATACAGTGCACATACAAATATAAATATCAGACTCAGAATAAAGTAACACACAAACTCAAGCTTTCACCTTTTGAAGGTCATACTGTATGCATTGGAGTTTCAAGTCAGGGGACTCACATGTTCTACTGACCTGTTCTTTTCACAGAGGACCTGCTTCCACCGGGCTTCCCTAACATTGACATGGGCCCTCAACTCAAAGTAGTGGAGCGCACTCGAACAGCCACCATGCTCTGTGCCGCCAGTGGTAACCCAGACCCAGAAATCACATGGTACAAAGACTTCCTGCCCATCGACCCCAGTGCAAGTAAGGGGCGGATCAAACAGCTACGCTCAGGTAAGGAAAGATAACACATTATTTTGATCCTTTTTCGTCTTCTGCAAAATTTGATTTTCTAGGATATTTTTGACGACAGTTAACAAAGTTGATTTCTGGTTCCTGTTATTTTCTTTGTTTGATTGTTTTTTTCAGATATTATTGGCAGTTGTGCCCAGTATTTCTTTTTTATGTGGAATTTTTGTATAATCAACTTTTCTAACGACATGAAAATCTCAGATTCCAACACGGAATATAAAATAAATGTGTTTTAATATTTAAATCTAAGAAAACAAATACAGTATTATAAAGCCACTGTGCGTGGTTTTATGACCGTACATCAGGTGAGCCTATTCTTATTGTGCCCCTTCCAAAAGATAGTGTACAATAAGAACATTTTAAGAGTATAACGTAACAGAATGAGGTCAAGTGATTCACAACATCCCAAAAGTGTGTCAGAGTAGACAATGAATGAGAGCAGGGTCCACATTCTACTGACACAAGTCAGTGGTGGATATGTTGTCTTGTTCCCATTGATTAAAACCCAGTGAGAGACCCAGTAAAGCAAAGTCTAATTATATAGCTAATTAAGTGCAGGCCCTGGAGTGGCTCTGGGCAATAAGGGGTAGATATTTTAGGTCGATGATTTGTCACCATTTGAAAAATCCAATGACTCTTATTTGATTTGTTGCTGCAAACGTAAATCAGGGTAGACACCACTAAATAAAGAGTCTGTTGCCATCGAGTTCCTGCCCTAGTTGTGGCCCTCAAGAGCTGTACGCTGAAAAGAATCAATCTGTCATCTCATTATTCATGACTTGCTGAATACAGCAAGGCCGCACCTCCGTGTGACTCTTTTCATTTCTAGATATGGTTCATGCCCTTAGTTTCGAGGGCCTTTGAGTTTTCAAATTGCAAAACAAAACCTTAAAGGTGAGTCTGTTGTCCTTGTCTGGGACGGCGTTGTAGAGTCACAGTGGCCCAAGTATCTGTGTCAAGTCGTCCCGAGGTGCTTTTATTACAGGCTGTCAGCCAGTACGTTTGAGTTAAGTCTCTGCAGGACTAGACGCACGTAGCCTACGCATGAAGCCTACGCCGGCGCGAGCATTTATAGTTGTGCGCTCGTCAGTCTGGCTCGCTGTGTAACAACGGCACCCAACTGCTTGTCTGCGCTGTTTTTGGGGGGATTTTTTTGTACTTCCTGCTTCACTCTCTACTTCCTGCTTTGATTTCAACAATGCAGACTGAAAATTCCGCAGACATTTCATCAAAATACAGATTAGTCTACGTTGTCTGTTACCCAGTTTCAGTATGATATTGTTGTTTAGAAAAATGCTATTATGTAGTTGTACATTTAATCTTTACTATGTTGGGAATTCAGATTTTTAGAGCATCAGGGAATATTTCCGATTTTGTTTCTCAGGTTTCTTCGGCAGCTGGTAAGCTTTTCCTCTCCACCAGTAATTTCCTAGATCGTAGTTATTATTATGTGGAGAGCTCTAACAGTTTACATGGGAACTTTGTAAACATGACTCTGTGAGTTCTTCAGCCAAATTAATTTCACGGACAAATTAAATTCAACTTCGTGTCTGTTGTCTAACCTATTGACCACTGTCTTTATGTTTTTCACGATTTCTTTAATCAATTGTCTTTGTATGTCCTGTTTAACTGAAACAGACTGTTGTTTTTTGTCTTCTCTTTCTTAATGTCTTTTGTCTGTATTTGTGTCTGAAACTCAGATGTGTGTGTTAGTCCACATCGCAGAGTCTTCAACACGTTTCATTTGGTTGTAACCCACCATGCATAAAGCTGAAACCAAAAAGAAAATGACCAAATTAACTAAAAGCATTTAGCCAATCAGTGCAATTGAATTATACGACTAAATCTGTTTGTTAACCAGTATGAGTTAACAGAAAAAAAATACTCTAATTAGAATTATAAATTGTAAATAAAACTAATGGTAAGCGAAAGTTACTTGTGTGACTGTAAAAATGAACTTCTCCTTCTATCTTCATATCTTATTGTAACAAAAACTGCTAAACCTAACCCAACTAAACTGGAGTTCCTTTAATTCTTAGGTAGCACTCACTTCTGACCTCGACCTAAAATCTTGTTCTCCCCCTTTTCTCTATTTATTTTTTGCTTTGTCATTTTCAGAAACCTTTGGTAAGTGTCTTACAAAGCTCAGCAAGCCAACCCACTCTCCTCGAAGCAGATGGCACATTTAAACTACTTTCCAAAATGCATGAGTCCCCTTGCTCTCCCCCTCACTCCTCCCCTCTTCTCCTCCTTTCTTCCACTTTTCCCCTTTGTTTTGTTTCTGTCTATCCTCAACTTTTACTTTTCTTCAACAATGTCGCTACCCTGAGACTTAAAGCAGAAAGATACGACACAAGTCGTGAAGGTATCACGGTCTGCCTTAAGCAGCGCTGTCTTTATTTATATCAGGATGACACATTTTCACATTTCACACATTTTAGCAGATTTACTGAAATGGTTCCAAGGTTACCTGAGTTGTAGCTGTTCCCTATTTTCCCTTGTTTACTTTTCCCCCTGACCATATTATCCAGATTCTACTCTTCTGATGCCCCAGTCATGTCTGTTGTTTTGATTTGTGGGTCTCTGCTGTGTTGAAGAACAGCAGGTTTTATAAAATAATTGGAGGCAGTCATAGCCTACAGTATTTTTAGGCTTCCTGGTGAGATACAGTATATAGCAAACACAATTCTCTCGCAGTACCCTGGCTTTTTTTTTTGTTCTTGTTTCTGTTTTTTTTTCTAAAACAAACGGCTGAATCTCAGTTTTCACAATAACACATCTGCCGTCCAAAAGTACCATTGGAAAATGCAGCCAGTTCTGATAGGAGCTGAAAGAGAGAGTTTTTCCAGGTCAAGGCCACTGCAGGACCGCTGCATAGCTGAACCAAACCTTCCAATCCCACACTTGGACTGGGTCAACCCTCTGGTCATGGCCGGATATTTTCTCAGGAGAGCATTTTCTGCTCTCGCCAGTTTGGCCCTCTGTCCCGTTACTTATAACATCGTGCTGAGGCTTTATTGTGCACGCTCGAGGGCGAGGGCTCATCTGACGTGTTGCCACATTTCGTACTCCTCCTGACTTTTTCAACTACTTTGGAAAATATACCCAGCCACTTTAACCTGGGCACATTTCACTTAAATTTCAAACTAAATATGTATGCAGGAGGAGGGAAAAAAAGGAAATTGCTTTCTCTTGTTTTAATACCCTGGCTCTCGAAAGGTAATGTTAGCTTTGCGGACTCGCCTTTATTTCTTTAGCCCTTATTCTGGAAAGCTCAGCAGCCAGGCAGGATTTATGCTGATGAGAAAAAGGCCTGCATGCGCAAGCCCCTGAGGCTGCCATTTCCTCATCTCCACAGCAATTCTAGTAGCCATCTTGGGTTCGAGGTTTTAGTATTTAATACCTACCCTTTGTTTAATGATAAATGCACTTAAGAAAACCCCAAAACACTAAAGGGTCAACGTCCCTGTGGCAGCCTCAGAATGGGTATTCTGTTGATCTGATTGCCGTTGACAGTTTCTGGGGCCTAACTGTTTACGGATGTTTAAGGATTAGGCAGATTCTCAAGCTTCGGGGCACAACTTTGACACTGGCGGATCCTCTGTCATAGGCATAGGTCAAGAGCGAGAGTGAGAGGTTGGGGAGGAGTGTTCAAAAAGATCAAGCTCTTTTCTAATAGCCACGAAAAGTTACTGGTGGCAGTAAGGCTGCTCTGGTTGTATCGGCTAGGTCAGCTGCGGAACTGGTTTTCACTGAGACCCTCTGTAATAAAACCAGGGTCCCAGACAGGTGTCCATGGTGACGAGAAGGTCAGCCAGACGTCCTCTGGAGAGTGGTCAGTCTTTTGACACACAGCCAATGATGCAACCCCATTTCGCCTCACACACACAGATGGGCAACATCTCTGGCCAGATTGCCTCCGGGCCAAGCTATAGCCTTCAATGATATTTTTAATATATTCGGAGGGCTGTTTAACAAAACAGCTGGGGTGTTCTGTGGTAAAAAATAAATAAATAAATAAATAAATTATAATATGGGGAGAACAGCAGCATGTTGAGATATATTTAGGTCATTGTCTCCCTAATCTGATAAACCTCTGGCTGACCAAAGCTTAGATGGGAAGCTTATGGCCATTAGGTTGCATGCCCGTAATACAGGTGGATTTGCCATTGTAATTGAATACTGGCTGGCCTCTGCAGACCCAGCTCGCCTGGTCATCCTTGGCTAAGTTTTTAATTTTATCTTCTCAGGCTGCCTCATTATTTCAAATTCATTATCGAAAATTAGAAGCTACAATGCCCATTTCCTTCCTCCTTTTTACATATTTCTGTTGAACCTTTGAAGCAAACTCCCTTTTCCGTCCCTCATCCTTCCTGTTGCGTTCCTTCCCTGTTCAGTTTCCCTTTCGCATCACTTCCTTATAAGGTCTCTGTGATAGCCTTCCCCATAACAAACCTGCTTTATTAACATTAACCTTACTCTAACCTTAACCTAACATTAACCTTAACCTCTAACCTTTAACTAGAAACCTCTTAACTCCCGACTAAAACTCATCGCAGCTAAAGCAACGTAAACCAGCTTCCTGCAGCCTCTAATCAATCTCTAACTCTTTAACGATGTAACCTTCCCAGAACCCTGTTGTCCTTTGTCTTGTGATTATCTGTGATTATCTGGTCTCCAGAATCATTACACAAATTATTAAAATGTCACTTTGGTTTTGCCTGGTTTTACAATGACTCTACGCTTTAGGTGTGTCAAATCTATCTACACACACACAGCAGCTTTCGTGGTTATTAAACGATCAATTTTGAAAAGAATAAAAGAATTAAGTCCATGTGTAGCACACATGACCCTCAGTCTGATTTTCCTCTTTAATCACGCGATGGAAGAAACTGTAGCAATACATTAAATGATTTTAACCTAGAATAAATGTCAGAAACATATACGTAATACTTCCAACTGATATAAAAATAGACCTCTTGGCTTGTTTTTATACCATATCTACAATCAAGTATGTCATCTGTAAAAGAAAAAAGACGGAACTAATCCACCTACATACATTGCAAACCAGGCAGAACTTCAAACTCAGTGACTGAATCCTGATTGCTGGTATCACAAAGGACGAATCTGTATGCAGAGATATAATAACAATCAGACCAGAAGCTACTGAAAAATTCATCCCCACTACCTCACCACCCACATCACTTTATGCACAGTATAGATAGAATGTGGAAATTCCATTCACCACTTCACACGTTAAACACCAGGGGCCAGATGAATAAAACAATGTGCAGAATCACAACTGCACACACATAAATACTGTGTGTGTGAAGCTACATTTTTTTTCCTCTTTCTTTTTGGTCAGATGTAAAAAGGTTCTGTTTTATCAGTCTCAGTCATGCACTGAGGCATGAGCCTTGACTCCACTCCTATATATAGACTTAGAAGTGGACTTAAACGTCCATTTGCATGCAAGGCGTGTGCCCATTCCACTGCTCATTAGACCTGTCAGTGATTATGACAATAAAGAAGTGCAGTTTGTCTGTCACAAGAGAATAATCTCTAACAGCAGAATATCTAACTTTAAGTACGGATTTTACGCCCGGCAATGGCTATTTCCAGTGTCTGCACCACTAATTTATCAAACCTATCCTTAAATCATCACCCCTGTGATATTTAAATCCTCACAATCATTAGCAAATTAGGCCACTTCACAGCTGAGGGTAAAATTAAAACATCAGTGAAAGCTAAAGAAGGACTGCCACATAAATAAAAGACTAAATTAAGCTTGCAAAAATAGCCTTTAAGCCTTATGCTCAATTAACATTGTGTAACCTTGACCCTTGGCCTTAGACGTGCAGGCCCATGCCAAATAGGGCTCCTCTCCTGGGTGGCCACATCACCACTCCCCTGTCAAGAGATGACTATGTGCACACGGTTGTCTTGAGTCATTGTCAGATTTACAAATGCAGGGTAAAAGGAATGCATGAGGGAGTAGCTGTGGAGTATACACAGAAACTCAACCACAAAAAACAGAGAAAACTGATGGAAGAATGGCTTGAGTAAGAATGGAAAAGGAATCTTGGGAAAACAGCCAAGAGTGGAAGGACAGTTTAATTTGAATTTGAAGGGGGTTGAAGATAAGCCCCTACACACATCCATGCCTATAAGGAACAAAATTTACATTGCAACAGTTTGGACTAAAAAAGCCCACCAGGCAGTGACTGGATAAGCTCAATATTTTATTGTCCCTAATGGGACATTTGGCTTGCAGTCAGCCATGTAACACAATACGGACTCAACAATAAACAAGAACAGAGAAACACAGTGCCATGATGCAATGGAACTATTAAAAGAGCCTGAAGATTGAATGACTGGGGAGAAGGGATAGGGCTTGAGGTAAAGAGTCTATCTGTCACAGTTAAACAGGTTTATGACTTGTAGGATAAATAAGAACTCCAGCCTGTTTAACTTGAGGTTGCCCGAAGGTCTGAGTTCGGTGGAGATTCCATTGCTGCCTCAATACGTTTATTTAGTGCCAGTGTGGATGCCCGCTATAGAACAGGGGGTGCCTTTAACTGTTTTACTTACCTCTTATTCAAGGTCAATTGGCTGGGAAAAGGCTTATGCCACTGGAGCATTCCATGTCAGCAATAAGAAAACCAACGCTCTCATGCTGTTGTTTATCACTCTTAAGTTGCAGCCGTGATAAAATGCGTGCCGAGACCTCAGGCTTCTTCTGCTCTGTCGACGAAGCGTCGCACAATACTTAAGGCTAAGAGGGGGGAGAGCAGAACGATAAGCTAATGGAGCATGTCAACCACATAAACCTTCCAATTATTTTTGTGATACCAGCAACGGAAATGAAACCTCTCTGTGAGACGTTACAGTGGTTTGATGACCTAATTCCAGTGAACCTTCCAACCCAAACACCTCCCCTAACTATTACTAACATTAACCTTGAACTAAACTGATGTTGTGTCTTCGTTTCTGTGTCTCCTCCAGAGGGTACCCCGATTCGAGGTAAGAAGTTTAAACATCATCGTAAAAAAAAAAAAAAAAACGTGAAAAAACGACTCTAACTGAAACATAACCAGACATAACCACGCCTAATTCCACCAAAGAGACTAAATATGGGAAATAACAAGAGGGCTTTACTGTTAAAAACAATATATATATCATAAACATTTTTTTTTCTCACTAATTCATCATCTGTGTTGGTATTTTGTGTAACACGTACACAGTTTGTGACAGTGGTCATATGTGATTCATGCGTCCGTTCTTCTTTGTTCTCATACGGTTCCTGTTCCTGTATTCTGTGTTCGTTGCCTTCCTTCCTACTATCTCCTCCTCATCATGAGTGTAGCGAAACTACTGATGAATTCAAATTGTCGCCAGCTGGTTTGGAAAGGTTAAAAGCAGAGGGAGGGATGGCGAGGCTTTTGTTTTTTTAAAGCGTTGTTTGGTTGTGTTTTGCCTCTGACATTTAAGGTTTTTGAGCACTGTTCATCACAGTTTTAACCAAACCCCTTTCTTCCGTCTTCCCTCCTCCATTTCCGCTTTGATATCCTCGTCCTCTTTACGCTCAGCGCCCGGCCACTGTGACGGCATTATGTATGTTAATGCACCTCCTTCGTATCCAGAGACACTCATGGTATGTCGGGGGGAATAGACAGCATAAATTACGTTTGATTTAATTCCCTTCCTGTTACTCAGGAGCACATTAACTTATACAGGCAAATCTCTGGAGTCTGCTGGCTGGGTAAAATGACTGCCTCTTCAGAAATGGCAACACGTATGCCAAAAAAAAAAATACATTATTTAAGTAAGAGGATGAACGGGAGGATATCAAGGTAGGAATGGAATGACGCTGACACAAAGCAGGACATCTGCGAATTATACAAAAGCTTTGCTCAAATAATTATTCCTCTTTCCTGATTTTTTTTTCTCATTTCCCTCGACAGTTTATCTTTCACTTGTAATTATTTATCAGTTGATTCATTGTGATTCAGTGTTTTTGTTCCTCAGGCTGAGCAGGTAAGTGATTTATCTTAGGTTTGTATTCCTCTGGACTGAAACAAAGCAGCAAAGGAGGTGATTGATTTTTTGACAATAAGGCTGTGAAGTTAAGGTCCCTCATCTGGAACCCGATCATACAAACGATACATGACATAACTCTGTAAACGGTACCGTGCTGTCAGACACGTTCATGAACACTGCGAGTTTTTAGAACCGTTTTAAAACCCATGACCAACATAGCCAAGCCATCCCCACGTGTCCTTTGTTTGGATTAAGAAGGGATCGTAAATCATACTGCAGTGAACAAAAGCAAGTGTGACTTATAAACTCCGCATTTGCATAATGAGATAAGTGGCCTGAAAAAGATGGGTTCTTTAGACCACGTTTTACTGAACGTCGACGCTGGCTTCCCTTCAGAAAATGCATGACGCGTATGTAAGGAGTAAACTAGCTGTGTAGGAGTTGGAGGTAGATGAAAATGTATTGTGTGCTCAAGGCCGACTCTTCTACTCCAGGAAGAGTTTTTGAAGACCGTCCTACTGCTGAGTCACTTTACTGCACTCCGTGTAAGAGCTGGTTCTCAAAACCTAAATATGGAATATAATTGCCTTCCATTCACAGCCATGCAGGTGCTGGCCTTGAGGTAAACAATAGGTACGAAGGTAGCTCTACTCCCTACCTCCTTCATTACTGATTTCATGGGAGCGTTACAAGCCACCAGATGGGCTCTGACAACAATGGCATCACACGTGGAGCCCCATGCTGGCGCGATCACAGGGTAATGACCTTGGAGCGGTGGCAGAGCATGCCCGAGTGACAGCCAGGACGCAGACGAAGGGGAGAGACAGGCATGGCTGCCATGTAGTGACACTGGCTGTCTTCATTTGTCCACTAACTGTGCGCTCACAGCTGAAATCTGTTGCATGTTGTAGCCATTCCTAGTCTCTGAGGTATTTGAATGATGTTGAATAATCCATCAACTCTGCAGGGATTTTTTTAACCAGCTGTTGCAAAAGTTGGAAATGAATGAACCAGTTTGGCGGGGTACATTCATGTGATGTGTGAAAGAACAGGCACACTATTTTCTCTGTCGGCAGGTCACTTCATGTTCTCCTCAAGGTTTTGTAATCTGCACTCTTAAGTCCGTTAAAGTGCTCCTAAATGCGTTTATTATTTGTGTGTTTCCACTAGTAAGGTGCTAATCTGGGGCTTTAATTGCTCCGTAGCAGAGTCTGAGCCGTGTTGCTTTGAGGGGGGAAATGACAGGAGAGGAGAGGGGAAGAGAAATGAGGGACTAATGAGAGCTGTGAACTGAAAAAGAGTGATAAAATGATGAAAAGAGCAGTGTGCCACCGCAGGCCTGAGTGGGATACAGAGGAAGCAAAGAGGGAGGGAAAGAAAGAGTGCGACTTGGCCAGCCATTTTGTTGATCGCCTAAACAAATCAATCAAGGCCCGCTGGAGCACACTAATTGAATTACACAAATGGGACTTGAGGGGGGTACACATGGCAAAGCTGCTACAAAGCAGCGACCGGGGTGGGCCGACCACAGCTTCAGGCACTTTCTGAAATTAATCATCCATGCCGGCCCCTCCTCGCTTTTCTTTTATCCCCTCATCTGTCCTTGTGTTTTCCCGTGCTTGTCTGTCTCTTCAGTCCTTCCTCCCACTTCTCTCTGATTGTTGCTCTTTCTCTCCATCTCTCTTTTGTACACTGCACCACTTAGAAATCAGACTTCTTCCCACCAGCCTTTCTTCTTTTTTTTCACATCTCAGTTTTGGAATTTCGCAATGTCTGGTGTGATATTTTCTGTGTTTTACACATTTTCAAGCATCTCTGCCCAAATATTTCTTATGGAAATGCTGAAACTTCCACTAAGTGAGCTTTTAAGAACGTCTGCCAGAATCCAGAACATGTATTTGCTGAACTTTGGCCAGGCAGTCTTCTTTGTTATTACACCTTGGCACCTCCGCGCTCCTCATCAGATGAGCCTGTGGCATGCAGCGCTGTTAACCAGGGCAGCTGTCATGGCTGCGACAAATGTTCCAGACCCGTTTGCACATCACAGCCATCTTTATTGAATAGACGATGGCAGTGAACATGCTGCAAGACAGTCTGGAGTGGGTAGCAGTGGAGGCTGGAGATCATAAGTGTTGGTGGTTAGCCCGGATAGAAAGGAATGTCATTATTAACAGCAATTGTATCCGTTTGAATTGTAGTCAGTGTTTTTTCTTAATTTATTCATCATGCAAAAGCAGGAAAAAAAAGATGGTGCAATCTCTTCTCCTCTGACACAGTGAAACATGAATTATAACTCAGCAGGGGCTGTCTTCCTGTCCTGCAAGTTACTGATGGGTATTGTAGTCAGTTAGCGCGTTGAGAGTCGGTCCTGGTCCAAGACACTGCCTGATCATTTCCCACAGCAGCTCGCATTCGAGATTTATGTGTCCTTTAAAAGTGTCCTTGAGGGAGATAATGTAGCAAGTGGATTAATATTCACAAATTGCCACGCACCAGTACAGCAGAAGCTAAATACTTACATTGGAATGTAAAATCTGGTCATAAAGTGAGATTATTCATATGACGAAGAGAATATTTAAAAGAATTAACTTCTGCTTCTATGTCTGCAAGGTTATACAATATTCACAGCTAGGGTAATGTTTAGTTTGCTTGCTGTCTTCAACAATCAGACAACACAGTCAAACCGCGCGGGTGTTCACATAAAGTAAAGCTAGCCGTTGGTATCGTTCATCAGCATCGCTTGGCAAGCAAAGCCGCCATGCACGGTTTTTCATGTTCGCTAATGAAGTCAAACAGAAGAAGCTGCTCTGAGATAGTTATTGCAGTTGTTGTGATAAGGCTTAATAGCTAGAGACGAGGAAGAAGATGTGCCATTAGGCCCCCCCCGCCTGCCCCGCCCTTACAGGACTCAAATTGCCGCTCGTCACCAGGCGAGCCTTTATCAGCAAACACCCAGTGTGAAAACACACTGGGAGCATGGTTTTTATTGTGCCTGTGAAAGATAATTTTCAGCGTTTATTTCATTCCTTGTGTTGATGAAAGTACAAAAATAAAAAAATAAAAATAAAAATAAAAATGCCACCGGCCACTTGCGCTTTGGTGAGCCTCAGGCTGGCAGAGTAGACGGAACATAATTATGCAAAACACAGATAGTGCAGTCATTTAAAAATAAAAAAAAAATAAAAAAAAGACAAAAGGAAATGGTAGGAAAGTGACACATGGGTGGAGTTTGTTTTGTGTGCGCACACACACGCTGCTGCTGGAGATTTTCAAAGAGGATGTGTTTGAAGCTGTTAGAGGTGCAAATATTAGGACTCCTCGATCTTACCACAATGGACTTCCTGTTAACTTGCCTAGATTTTCACAAAGATGTTAAATGTTTCAAGCACAATTTTAGAATCTTCTTTTCTGGAATTTTTAGACAGAATAATAATAGAACGGCTGGTGGCAGAAAATATAATATACGAATAAGAATAACTCTCCGTTCTTTCTTCTCTCTCCTTGTTCCTTTGCATTTGTTGTCTCTTCCCTCCTATGTCTCGCTTCTCCTTTGTGCCTTTTTTTACTTACTGCTTCTTCGCCTCTCTCTATGTTCTGCGAGGGGAAGGACTCTTTATGTGCGCTTCACAGCCCCAATTTCAAATAATACCCAGAATATGCAATGAAGCCAGTAGGGGCTTGGGAACAATAGATGATACCACCTACTGATGAGACTCCACCAAAGACGGCGAGGGAGGGATGGAACTCCCTCTGTCCCCTCGAAGACTTTTATGTATTTCTCTTGATTTCTCTCCTTCACAACAGCCAATGCTGATTATAATAGGCGTTTAATTAATTCATGTTGGATCTTAATGTGTCACTGATCGGCATGTTGGTACTTATGTGACATTTGTTGAATAGAATTTTAGATAGAGACGTTTGTATTGGTTGGAAGCAGATGCGGGATGACTTCATTTCATGTAAGACACAGATTGCTTGTGATTCAGCCGCTGAGGGGCTGTTAACAAAAAAACAATGATTTTATAATTCAGCACAGGGAGCAAGTTTGACAAGCCGCTGGCATGGCTTTCTGGAACAGTCCACCTGGAGCTGAACTTCACACAGTCCTTACATTGTGGTGTCCCCAGTGTTGAGGCGCTAGGCTTCTGAGCACATTCCAACCCACCTGCCACCAGGCTGGCGTTTGCTGTTCCAAGCGCACATCAAAAGGATCCAAATCAGATGCTTGCATAAAACCCACAGCGAACACTGTACCACCTGCGCTCTGCAGGTAGACGTATTCATTTGGTTCATGAGCCGTGTGCCAGGAAGCGGTCCCCGCTGCGGGATGAGGATGATCTGAGCTGTAGTGGGAAATGAAGAGACAGAGTAGGCAAAAAAAATAGAGCACTATAGATTGTTATAGCTTCAGGTCTGTTTTCTTTCTTTTTTTTTAATTTGGATGTATTTATCCTGACCTCGAGGAGTAAAATGCTCTTAGACTATCTGGCCACGGACAAGGTGGAAGCGTGACTAATCTTTATAATTAGGCAGGATCGATGGTCTCATTTGTGGCACAGCTGAAACACGTTATTAGACCAATGTTCCAGAATAGTGGCCTTGTACAACACTGTGTTCACTCTACTTGCCCGTGTGATGGAGTAGGTTATGGTATATTACAAAGCATCCAGGGCAGCTGCTGGCATATTGATGCTTCCTGGCTAAACGTTAACGAGCAATGGTGCTGTGTTTGTCAGGCGGGCCTGGGCTGCAATCTGTCTGCTGAGCCAGCCAGAAGCCCTAATGATATCATCAGGAAGTGCCGTCAACAGCGCACTAACGAGGAATGATCTGACGCCCGTTGTTTCACCTCCCTCCTTTGCCCCCCCACCCCACATTCCACCCAAAGCCCCACACCCTTTCTCCAGTGTTGCCGCTAAGAACTGAGAATGAGTTTATTTGTGCACAGAAGCAATAAAATCTAAAAACGGATGACACCTACAGTGTTCGTGTGAAGTGTGATAATGACGGCGCGGACTTAGAAGAATGGAAGTTAATGGCAGATGTGTTTTTGATTAAGCACAGAAGAGAGATGAAAACGCACAGATAAGTGAAGGGGAGTAAAACGACCCAATGACTGCGGTGGCCACTGATTTATTTTTACTTAGAATTAGTGCCGTTATTCTCAAGAGTAGTTATCACACAGTTGCAGAGGGGCTGCACTGCTGCATTATGCCCCATGCCAGTGTTCGTTTGGACATGTCTGTGTATGATTCGCTAATCCGACTGAGTTTACAAGACCACCCCAGCGCCGTTTCTCCATTACCTTTCACTGCCCTTACATCCTTCCTTCGTTGCATCTTTTTCTTTCTTACGTGAGCTACAGTATCTCACATGAGTTGCATATACCAGCACAGCTCCAAATATAGTGTGACTGATTCAGTCCAGATTTTTATTTATTTAATTTGCCTGCCCGCCTTCTTATCTGCGGATGGCTGAGGCTGGAGTGGAACCCAGTTTTGCATTCCAATCTGCATAAGCACTGCAGAGAGAAACCGTTTTTTTTTTTTCCTACGAAATGATCCTGAGAAATTCAAGATATCCACCATTAAGAAGACTGTCAGACTGCTTCATGTACCGTCACAGACAGATTGACTAATCATTTCCTCCCTGCTTTTTTTTTCTTCCTCTTTCTCTGTCTCTCTCTCTCTCTCTCTTCCCCCGGCTCCCTTCTTGTCTTTGTCGGGTGTTGTCATTTCCCAGGTGCCTTGCAGATCGAGAACAGCGAGGAGACAGACCAGGGGAAGTACGAGTGCGTGGCGTCTAACGTGGAAGGCGTGCGCTACTCGTCCCCTGCTAACCTTTATGTGCGAGGTAGGGAGAAATCCGGCCCAAGAGCCAGGCCAAAAATAAACAATAAAAAATAAAAACGTCTACCCATTCTAACTAAAATGTTTCACTGAAGGGCTCAGCTTTAAGTGGCATTACTGTTGAGCTTAACAAATGATAACTGCTTCCGTTCTAGCCTAGCTGTATTTGCACAAAATGTATTTTGCAAAATAGTATTACCCGGGTAATATAAATCTTTTAGCATTGATAACATTGCCTGCCCATAAATGTAATTTCATATGCGCTGAAACTTCCAGATGTAAAACTATAATTGACCAACTAATGTTCTTCTCTGTTATGATGTTATGCTCCATTTTGTCTTCCAATGCCCTCCCCTACTCACTCGGAAGGAAATGTGTAGCACAACAAGCCGTATGTCTTTACTCTCTCGGTTGTAAGACACTAACTGTGTGCCCGATCAAATGTCCCCCCTCCCCTGCCTCCGTCAAAGTTGGAGCCTAAAAAGATTCTGGGGGACTTCTTTTTTGATTAGTTGTTTTTTTACAGGTAAAGGAGCACGACGGTAAGTTTAGATTTTGATTGAGTGGCGGGGTGTTATTGCCCACCGATCAAAATCCCAAACCCCTTTTAGCCTTCTCCAGATTTGGGGAGGACAACTAACAGAGAGACACAGTGACGACACAGACAGCTGCTCTGTATTATACACAAACAAAGTCGCTTAGATTATAAATAGCAAACTTCCTCTGCTTCTTCTTCTTCTTCTTCTTCTTCATGCTGATCTGGAGCATAAATCCATAGTATTCCCCAGTTTCTGCTTTGGTGTATTATCTTTAAAGCCTTTTACAGTCAGTACTAATTTCGTCTGGCATGCTCTAGCAAAGCGAAGATATAAAAAACAATCAGTCATAGGGAACGGAGAGTTTCATAGGAAACAGACAATGAAGACAAAAGTCTACCCTCCACCACTAATGCTAAATGACAATGATTCCCTGTTGAGGGAGCTTTAATAAATTGAAGCAGATGCATTTTCGACATGTATTATTTATATTGTGCATATTAAATAAAGATGCCTCGGTATCTACTCAGTTTGTTCCCTCTGCTGTGTACCAAATAACTTTGTTCCCAATAAATAATTCACTAGTCTGACATTATAAAATGGGTCAGGGAGCCGCTTTTTCATTATTATTGCTATTATCATACCCTGTGAAGTAGCAGCACAGGGAAGAAAAATTCAACTGTGAGGAGCTGAAGGTAAAAAAAAAAAAAATAGGGGGTTCATCAAGATTAGTGTCTCTCCTTGCCAGCACTCATCCTGGGGGTTCATGCCGTCTCCGCCACGATACAGTGACAATGTCAAGTAGCAATGTCTTGCTCACGTACGGCACAGTAGATGTTCAAAGGTTCATTAAATATTGTAGTCAAGAGCTCTGCAGGAATGATTAAATAGCAATGATGGGAACACTTTGTTGACACAGCAGTGGGATGTTCAAAAAAAGCTATACCCTGATATCATCTCCAACAATTCATGCAATCTCCATGAACACTGGCTCCATCAGCATGCATTTAAAAAAAAAAAAAAAAAAGAGGGCACCAGGGTCATACCTAACTCGAGTACTTTCACACTATGTAACACGTTTGTTATGCTTTGATGGTGTCAACCTTTGTCTGTTTTCAGTTAACTTTTGTCGATCAATTCTGATACTTGATGTTGACTATGTTTTGTTCACAAAGCAAAATGCACTTGAGATTAGCAGCTGTGGTAGGGATCAGTTTTAAGGGGAAGAAAAAACAAACTTAAATTGTATGTGGGACACACTCCACTGGGGCAAATGAGATAACCAAACAGAACGTATAGTGACAGTGATGCTGATTGGCTTCTAACTCTAACAGTCTTGAACTGCAGCTGCTAATTTCATCCCAAACTGTGTCTATTTTTATTTCCTATCTCTCATTAGTTTTTTTATTTATTTTTTTATTTATTTTCTCTTTATTTGGTTTCCTTCTCTGACAAAGCAAATACAGCCACCACAGGAGGCTCTCCTTGTGGCTAAAAAGGAGCTTGTGAAATTTTGAATTATGAGTATGGTACGCTTGATTTGACTCCAGTGGCGCCTTAATACTTCTTTTTGTTTTTTCTTTTTTTCTTACCTGGCGACCTGTGCGACCACTGGAGTGAATCTGATTGTTTTGGTTCAAAGTTGATTTAAGGGGGTGGGCAGGCAAGTGTACTTTCAAGACGGGTGTCACTGATAGCAGGGACGAGGGAAAAAGAGGGAAAAAAAAAAAGAGAAAAGATTCAAGAAAAGGGAAATGTAGCTGCAGCTAAACACCTTGAGGTGGCTTTTTTTACTCTCTCTGTGTTTCCCCTATTTTTCTCTTCTCCTCATGTCATTGTGTTCTGCATCAACCCCTTTACATCCCTCAGAGCTTCGAGAAGGTTGGTGTGTTTTTTCTTTTTTACTTTTTTTAACCCACATTTGAAAGAAAAAAAAAACAAATAAACAAATAATAAATTCAACATGTTGGAAATTTTAGCTGTATTTGCCTATTGCAGAGCTCGATTAATTTCTAATTTGAAGAAATACTAATCAGTTAATCCAAACTGCTAAATGATTATTAAGGAATTTTTTATTTATTTCCAAGGAAGAAATGATGAAAGCAAACCCGATTAGCTCGGGTCTTGTTAATTTACTTTTATGTTTGCATTGTGGGGCCTTTTCTCGTTTTGCATCCTTTGGTATTGCTTCTGCACCTAAAGGCTTTCTTGCACGTGTTGCCATGGAAACCCACGCACGTGGAATCAACAGGACCTGTTGCATGATGGGAGAATGTAACTGTGCTTGCATGCCTGTACAAAACCCCTTTGGCCGCGATGGTCTTTTTTCTTTTCTTTCTGCATTCCCTGTGTTTTGTTCAGTTGTTTTCTTCTTCTTTGGTTTTCCTATGAGTATTTCCCCCTGACACACTCCTCTTTTGGCTTACCTTTACCTAGGTTACTTTCTTTTCTTAGTTCTTTGTGTTGTGGTTACGGTGTTGTGTTTGTGTGTTTTCCTTTTAGCTTCAGTTCTGTTCCTTACCTTAACTTTCAGTTGAACATGTTTGTCTTTTCGGGGTTCATTTGTTCGTGAGATTTGTGTTTCTTTTATGAATTTGTGCTGCTCTGCTTCTTGAGTCTTGAAAGTGAAAATGCAAGTGCCGAAGGAAATAATAAGTGTGTGTGCAGCCAGTGTTCCTGTCATCTTGTTTGTAGCGTTCCATTACTGAAGAAATTAGACCTGATTGGGCCTGATTGGGTTCCATGGTGATTTCAGGCAGCCATTAAGGGACGCCATTTACAGTGTCGTGTGGATCAATAAGAACTATAATGACTTCGACAGCACATTTGCTGTAGCTTAGCGGGTGCTCGAAAATACTTTTATTTTCAAACGGCGGCAGCTAGATATGATTGGTTTATTTGAATGACTGCTGTTTGTTTTCCTTTGCAGTCATGACACTCAATCAAATTATAATCTATTATTCAAAAAGCCCTCCGCTCTTTGTACACGCACACACAGACACTTAGGGAGTAGAATTGATTTTCAGATTTGTTGTGACTAAAATAATGAGGATTCTCGAAGTGCAAGAAAGCACGCAATATTTTATAAGCATTCATCTTGTAGCCGTGGAACAATAATGAGAAGAAAGCGCTAAATAAATTGAAGCAAACAAGTCTGGACTGCTTTACGTTGCAATTGGCTTTGCAGCTTAAGCACATCCACGTTGGATCTCATGTCACCTGCTGTAGTGAGCTTGCTTGTAAATTCTACAGCTCCTCTAGTCTCATGAATACACAAAATACATATTTTCGAAAGGGAATCACGGCTTTTGGCTACGGGTATTACGTGTAGCTCAGCGAGTCTGGGTAGGTCAGGCATATCATTCTTTCAGGAAGAAAAGATAACACACTTCCTTGCTATCGTTCTCCTCCGAGAGTGTCAGTGCTTGTATGGGAGGCTGTCAAAGTGTGCTGATCTCTGGGGGATTAAACTGATCTCTGTAAAGTATCTGAAAGTTATACAGGAAAATACTCCTGCTCCAGCAGCAAACTAATCAGCTATTGTTGTTTTTGTAGCATAGGAGTGGATTCATTTTTGTAATTCTTCTCAATACCTGGCCGCAAAATTGTCTAACTAGGCATTTTAACCCAGTTTTAGAGCCCAGGCACGTCATCCTTAAGGTTTTTACACATGCACAAATAACTGCTGGTCATATTTGCTTGTCAGAATATCAGCAGAGCCGTGAACTTAAGATTTCCAATACCTGATTTTACCTGATAGGCCTTTGCCTTCAGACTACCACATCCATATATAATGCTGCCCTCCATATAATGTCCACAAATCATGACACGGATCCTACTTAAAGAAACCAAATGAAAACCCGGCATGTCCGCATTGGCTCCTTAAATCTAATTCCGAGTCACTGAGACAACTCTGATGCAGAAAGACTGGGCTGTTACGTAAGGCATGCGCATGTTTACCCTCTTACAATGGTATCTGCTTGTTTTTGAATGTGCTTGCATGTCCTGCTATGCATTTGTGTGTAATGTTGGGAAAGAAAGCTAGATTACACCTTATGTTCTCACTGGCCAAAGCAAAAAAAAAAAAAAATCCTGCCATCTCTATTAGATGTTTGTCTCAAGGAGTCCTGAAGTTAATAGCCACCCTTCAAACAAATCTGTTGGGATCGGAAATGCATTTTTATTTTTCACACCAAACGAATGTTTCTTCAGCTCCTATTCTAACGCAAATGTACGGCTATACTCCCTTGCCCAATCTGACTGATCATATTCACTGAAGGGATAACCACAGAGAGGGGGCATACTTGCAGTATCATTTGGCTGCTTGTCATCTACCTGTAAGACAATTGAAAAGAAGTCATACACTCTGAAATCCCCTCAATCCACTGCCTGCTATTATTAGATACCCCGGCCATGATTCCTGTCACTTTCCTTTAGGTAATAATTTCCATTTTGATGAGCCACCCATAGTGACTGTTTAGCATCGGCGCAGCCAAGGTATGTTAATACAGGCCAACCCCTGCGGCTTATATGTAAATGCCGTAGGCCTCACCCGGCAAGTGTGACTAAAGGATCTCCATACTGCCCCTGTGTCCTCAGGCAGCAAGAGGGTGTAATCTCAGCTTCAAGGTGACACTAAAGGCTGCACATTATTTTGGCTTCCCCCTTCATTTTGGGGCAACAAAACCTGCCTCACCAAAATGGCCGATAATGTCCACCTTCTGACCTCTGTTTTTTGGCACAAATCCCTCCACAACACTGCCCACGACTAGACCTAGCGCAGTACTCTGGCATTCTCTCTCGACCGCTTTTCACCCCGTCCAGTTGTGAGGCTTTCTTGTCTTTCTCTCCACATTGGGGCTTGAAACAAGATAATACGATGAAATGAAAGGTATACATTTGTTTTGTTTTCGCTCAATTCCAAATGGGCCGGGCTGGGCTCCTGGCCTCTGTGAATGAGGAGCCTGTCCATTCAATTGGGATTCTTTTGTTTCCTTTGTTTCACTGTCAATACACTTTAAAGGTAGGATAGTGGAGGGTGTCACACATACATTAACAGTTTGTCCATGCTTACCAGACCACCAACATGACAACCCATGAGCATTCAGTCATATCATGCAGGCCCCTTGTCAAGTCAATGATCTAGTCAGTGAAGACAATTGCATGCAACATTGAGTTTTAGATGCACCAGTAACGTTGTTCACCGAAGTGTCAATCTTCTCAGTCGATCTTTTTTTTCTAACCAGAGAAAAAACTACTTCTTAGACACGTGTTGATGTATGATGGTGACAGGTATACTTCACAGTGTTTGGTTGTTTTTTTTGGCCAGTTTTCCAAGCTGCAGTACTAGGCCCCGCAGTACCAGGACTATCTTTGAACAAGAGCCTTTTTGTGTATTGGCTCACTGAATTGTATATTTGAAACATTAAGTTCCCACATTACTTAAAGACATCTTCCTGTGGGGAAACCTCATTCACTCAGCCACTACAGCTCCCGGTCCATTGGCTGACCTGAGCCCCAGGGAGAGAAGAGCACCCTTAGAGACCTTATACTTTGATGAGACATTTCCCCTAAGAAAAAAAAAATAATACATAAATAAATTAGACCCTCTTTGTTCTATTCAGTTTCCTCAATTCTGTTTGATTGCAGGCAAAACTTTAAGAGACAAATCATAGCTGAAAAAAAACATCTAATAGCATTGATGCATACCTCTTTGTTGAACACAGCTGCACTCTGGTACTGTCTATGCTGTTCAGACGTAGTTCTTTATGTGGATCTGTTCAGTTTCATTTGTTTCCTTTCGTTTGATTTTGTGCGTGTGTGTCTGGAACAATGCTATATTTTCGGGAATGAGTGGCATGCTTGGATGGGCTTGGGTGACATTTTTTTTGGATTGGATTGTTACTGGTTCTCCGGTGTCTGCCCAAGTGGATGGGGGCGCACCTGTATATGTCACTCATACCATAGCCACACCCATGCATGTCCGTGTAAGGAATGGGCTGCCCTTTCACCTTTGTTGTTTAGTTGGGCATTTTTTTGACAAAATAAAAATGCAGAGATATATTTTCTGTCCCTATATGATGGCATTTTTTTTTGTGCCTATCCTCCAATTTTACATGTTTTTAGAGTATCTCCCGCAGTTATTTTGAGACAAATTATATCCAAAAAGTATTTTTTTTAAATTTATTATTATTTATTTTTACGTTCAGTTCAGGGTAGATCGAGTTACTGTTCTTTTAGATGAATTACAACATTTTTTTTTTTTTTTCATAGAGCCCTGTTTATTCTAATTGAGATTTTGAGAAATTACAATCTGTGGGGATTTCACATTTTTTTAAGGACAGAATGCTCTTCAGCATTACTGTTGACCATTTTTTCTTGGCACACTCTCACAGTGTGTATCTATTGCAAAGGTCGGCTTTGAAGATATATATATATATATATATTTCTTTGCCCTCAAGGTCAGGTCATGTCTTGCCCAGGGTGGCTAAAGTAATTGATATAAACAGTGACTATGCTGAGTGTATGATAAAGAGTAGATCAAACAAGGGCTGCAGAAAGCCTTGTGTTTTTAACCTTTTTACATGTAAAGCGGAACACGCTGCTTTTCCATGAGTAAATATATGAACTGGCTGTTAAATGCCAATAACAGCAGAGGAATTCTCACTACTTGGAGATACCACATAATGTCAGCTTTTATTTCACGTAAGTTCTCAGATAGATAAATCCCCTCTGAGTATGTGTAGGTGATATTTGTGCCTTAGTTCGGTGGAAAAGTTCAGCTGTCCCACGCAACGATCATATGAATCCCATTTGGATCGACACGGTGTATTTCGGAATGCTACCTATCCTTTGTGCCCCTCTCAGTCTCCCCCTAAATCTAAACCCCTCAGTGCCGATTTATCCTCCACACACAAGACGCATCCACCCATCCCAGGACTTCCCAAGTTACATTTGCATCATTGTGCAATGTTTAATGCGGGGAGGAGGGAGACGTGTAGTCTATTCTTGATTTTAAGCCCCAGTGTGTGAGAACTCCAAACCCACTGAGCCATGATTTTTTATTTTATTTTTATTTAGAGTCACAGTTCCCCTACTCTATCCCCCACTTATATCCTCCTCCTCCTCCTCTACCCCTTTCTCCAACAACCCTCCCCCTTCCCTTTGCGTATCGTATAGTACGTCTGCGTGCCCATCCGTCACTGTCTGTCTGCCCGTCTCCCTCTGTCTGTCTTGTCTGCTGTCTTGCTGCTCGAGTCTGTTTTGTTCTGCCTTGTGTCTTGTCTCTCGTCCCTGTCTTTCCTGTCTTGTCTGTCTCTAGAGTCATCTCTTCCATTTAGTTCATGATTTTCCTTTTTGTTTTACTTCTACATCTTTACTACTTTCCTTCTCTCTCTTTTAATCTTTGCATCCCAACAAACATTTTGACATTAAATAGATGCAGGTACTGTGGTTTGCTGACGCATAGACCTTGCGTAGATAGACTTTTGCAAATTGAAAACATTTTGGATTTTTTCCAAACTGGATTTTGCTTGATTCCACATGCGGCCCTCGATCATCAGGAATGTATTGAGGAATATTTTTTTCAAAACCGATACCAGTGTCCCACATCTAAGATTAGCACTGGCAAGCGAAACCTTTATTAAATAATCTTGTGAAAAATCTTTGCGCGTTAAAGTTTTCCAAAACTCTGTTCAGCTATCTGTCAGGTGCTTGCTGGGATGCCTCTCATGTCCATAGTGTTTTGGCTAAATCATACTCTTTTACATCCTAACACTTGCATACGGCACACATTAACACTCTTCTGTATTCCAACACATGAAAATAACAAATCCATGCATCTATCTATCTTTCTATATATATAGCCATTTATATATATATATAAGGTTAGATAGATGCACACACACACGTGCAAATTCACAGTACCTTCCATGTCCTTCCTCTGCATCTCAGGCTCATTATCGACCTCCTCCCATTCAGCTTTCCAGTCCTATCCATGAGTTTTTGCGGTTCTCCCTGTCCCACGCTCTTAGCTGTCATTCTACACGAATTCAGCTGCTTCTCTCTTGCCCTTTCCTCCTCTCGCTCTTTCTTATTCTCTGGATTTCTACTCCCTGTTGATCCAGTTTTCTTTACTCCAACACTCTGTGATTTTAGGCTCGCTCTAGCTACAATTGCTATAATTCTTTTTCTGTGTATTTCTAGGCACACACCTTGTTCCTCAGTACTTATTTTGTGTTAACTGGGACTGCGATGTGACAATGTGCCACCATCACATTTTGTCACATTAGCTGAAGAAAAACAAAGTTTACTCAGCACTGAAGCGGGTTTCCCCCCCTTTACCCTCCTCCAACCTCCCCCTCTCTTTTTCTTCCTCTGTCACTCTTTGCTAAACTCTGTTCCCTTTCTCTCTCTCCTATCCTCGGATGTTATATCCTCTATCTTGTACTTCTACTTTCCTCTCCAATCGTCTTTTGTCTGGGCATGCTAGCGACCCTTCAGTTATATTCCTCTATGCATTTTATCTCAATTTTTATATCTGATTTTGTTATCATTTACTTCTTAATTTACCTCGATCTATTTATGCATGCTGTCTGTGAAACTGATAGCTGCATCTATCAATGGAACCGTGTCAGATCTTAATAAGGCTTTGTCCAGTGGATCTACCCTAAACCACAAAAATCTGATTAAAGTTTCTCATCTTTAAGATAACTAGGAAGTAGAAACAGGTGTCAAGTGCAAACATATGCTAGAGTGTGTTTAGAGACCTCATAGAGATGGTCAATAGTCCAGTAACCCTACACTTCCTGTGCTGTGGGAGGAGCCTGTTATGGCCTACTTCCTGTGTGGCATGAGTGCCTGATAGGACAGGAAGTTCCAGGTTGCCATGCTGGCCTCATGTGATAGCATTATCACATGGCCTATACTACACACCTTCATACTCTATGATCAGTTTATGCCGTAGGTGTACGTATGTCAGCAGTTCAGTACCAAAGATGAGAAACTCGTAATAGATTTTTGTGTCTTTAATTGTGCTGTGATGGGTCAAATATTGGTCAATGGAACCTTGTTGCTATGAATCGTTGCTTAATTGTTAATCTATATTGTTGTTGAAGCAGTTCTGTTAGTTTAGTTCCTTCTCATTATTTGTATATTTTTTATGTTTTGAAAAAGTCTAGTTTTATTTTGTGTTTCAGTTCACATTTACCATGTTGAAACCTTCTGTGTTAAGTATTTTCTTGAGAAGGGTCTATTTTCATCGGCCTCTCTTGTTACCTTTCTCTTTCTCTTTTTTTTTTTTGACTCCCTTGCCCTCTTTTGTCATCCTCTCCCCTTACTCATGCCTTCTCCCAGTCCGGCGGGTGCCTCCTCGCTTCTCCATTCCACCGACGAGTCAGGAAATTATGCCAGGTGGCAGTGTGAACATTACATGTGTGGCAGTGGGGTCGCCCATGCCTTATGTGAAGTGGATGCTGAATTCAGAGGACTTAACCCCGGAGGATGAGATGCCAGTGGGCAGGAACGTTCTTGAACTGAGCAGCGTCCGTGAGTCGGCCAACTACACCTGCGTGGCCATGAGTAGCCTTGGCATCATCGAAGCTGTGGCACAGATCACTGTCAAATGTAAGAGATAACTATGCGTCAAGGATATTTAATGGAGAAGATTAACCTCAGATTGGATTGAAATATACAGAAAATCACAGTTTTGACATTCTTGGATCATTATGGAGTAATTTCCAAGCTATGTTTCATTCCTACAGAATTATCGCAACATGATAAATGACTACATCCTTTTTCCTTCCTGTTTTGTCACCACAACAGCTCTACCCAAGCCTCCAGGCACCCCTGTGGTAACTGAAACCACTGCTACCAGCGTGACCATCACCTGGGACTCAGGAAACCCCGATCCAGTGACGTACTACATTATCCAGTATAGGGCCAAGTCACCAGACAGCAAGTATGAGACAGTGGATGACATCACCACTACACGTTACAGCATCGGTGGCCTCTACCCCAACACAGAATATGAAATCCGTGTCTCAGCTGTCAACACAATTGGTCAGGGTCCTCCTAGTGAGCCAGTAGAAACTCGGACTGGCGAACAAGCCCCCGCCAGTCCGCCACGAAACATCAAAGCCCAGATCCTTCGCCAAAACACCATGATGGTGCAATGGGAAGAGCCAGAGGAGCCCAATGGGCAGATCAAGGGCTACCGTGTCTATTACACCATGGATGACTCCCTGCCCATGACCAACTGGCAAATCCATAATGTCCAGGACAGCATCATCACCACTATCCAGGGTCTAGTTCCTCAAGAGACCTACACAATCAAAGTCCTGGCATTCACCTCTGTAGGTGATGGACCTTTTTCGGAGCCCATTCATGTAAAAGTACTGCAAGGAGGTGAGCACATGAAACCATATCCAGTTTCTGGTGTTGAAACTGTGTGCAATGTCTGTGTTGAAAGAGTACGTTAGATAGAAATTTTATGAATGTTTCTGAATGTTACATCAATTTTTGATGTTCGACATAAAATGAACATAAATCAAAGGATGACACTCTACACACTAGAAGGACATGATCAATGGTAAGGACAAAGACAGACAACCATTAGTGTTGCTTTTTCTTATTGACCGAGGGACTGTAGACTGTAGGTTTGCATCGTACGCATGTGCTGACAATGTCAGTTCTTCAAAATTTCTGTTTCAGTTTCAAAGCTGTGCGAGATCACTCCATCCATGCTGAGGCAAACTCATGACTTTTCCAGGGGCAAATGAATGGGAGCCCTTGCATGTGAAATATAACTTCCTTCCCGTTACAATGTCTTCTGCTCTGTTCTTCAGTTCCAGGTCAGCCATCCAAATTCCAGGTTGGGGCTGTGTCTGACACCAGCATTGAACTGACCTGGGAACCTGCCTATGAGAAGGAAGGAATCATAAATTATGAACTTCGCTTCTCGGAGGGCAGTTTTGGCACCCAGGTAAGAGCTTTCTACATTTTGATGTAGAAAGCCTCTCCGTGATCTTACATCACAGTCAGTCAGACTGGTCGGTAACCTATGTCTCGATCAACAGATGAAGAAGACATTTGGACCCACAACTTCCTATGTTGTGGAAGGTCTAAGCCCAAACACTGAGTATCACTTCTCCCTGGCAGCCGTTTCTAACAAAGGCATTGGAGCCTTCACAAATGACATTTCGCAGAAGACCTTACAAGCCAGTATGTAGCCCTTTTTCAATCTTCTCTCCTGTTTTCTTTGTGGGTGGGCAAACAAAGGGATTTTTTTCTCTGGTAAATCTTTAAAAGATAATGATTCTTGTGCCTCTGTGGACCTTTACTTAAGCGAATTCTAATGAGGTTATGTGTTTTCTCCTTTTGATTAGAGCTTGTAAACTTCTCTCTGATATCAACTGCATCATAACCTTTGAATTATGGCCGGGATTTTCTCAGACATAATCACAGATCGAGGCTGACTGAGACCAACAGATTCAACCCTTGTGTTTTTGTGTGTGTTCTTGCCTAAACATGGGGTTTAACATTCTCGTATTTGACCTTTTATTCTTACAACTGTGGTATTATCTACCTAATGTATGGTGGCATTTAGACTAAGACAGTAAGTCTAATGGTTGAAGCCACAAACTGCTAAAAGCCCTTTTTAGACTGTTATACAACCTCTTCTTTTAAATTTTAGAATTATGTTATAGGCATACTTAGCACTGTCAAACAAATCAAGTCTATGTGGACTGACAATTTTGGCAGTTTTCTTATTTCCCCTTTCACTTTTGTTCATATTTGCTTTTCCTTTCTCGACAGCAAGTGCACTTACACATGAAAAGACACAAAAAATGTCCGTTCTCCTCTATGACCGCCACGGCTCTCATATGAACTGTATATATATTGGCGACGTGGAATGGGACTGAGTTTTGTCATCAAAGAAAAACAAAGCCAAGCGGCCGCTGAAAGTCCTTATACACTCACGCTGCAGTAAATCAGTTCTGCACTGATTACTGTAGTTAACAGATAGCAGGAGCACAACTGAATTATTTAAACGAGCCAGCTAAAAATAACCGCAGCGATCATAGTGCACAGTGGTTCTGGCTGTAGAGAAACAAAAGCCCACACAATCAAATATCCTGGGACAGTGTATTATGTTTGATTCTTTGGGTTTACACTGCACTTACAGATTAACAATGGTGCTTGTGTATTATACATGTGATGTACATTAATGGTAATGAACCTTTACAATGCAGCAGGATTTGTGGGATTACTAGTGGATCGGAGCTAGTCACTAGTGGCTCTTGATGGAACATAATCTACATCAAATCAAAGACACGTGCACCGTGTTGTTGGAGTGGCTACTTTTATCTGTATAAACTGACTGCTTTATTAGATTCAAACCAGAGAACATAGGAGAGCCATGGCGGTGGGAGTAGACTTCTTTTAACACATTTTCTGTTTCTGCTAGTGCAACTTGTTGGCTGTCCCCCTACATCTGGGCGTGGGGGCTTTGGAACAACCACTTCACTGTCCTTTTTGTTACTGCAAGGCAGCCGAGCTACACAGACAGTGCAGAGTCACTGAGGAGAGCGCCAGTTGCATGCTACACTCACTCCTGCCCGCTTGGGTGCTGTTGAGAACGTATCACTGCACCATTGATCTTTGATCAGTCCAGGCATGAAAATACTTGATGTTCATCCAGCCCCATTTTTTTGTCTTGGCGTCTCTCGAGTGTCTGTGCACATCTTCACCTCTCAGTGTGTGTTTGTGATTTCCTCGCCTCTGTTTTTGCATTTGTTATTGACTGGTATACCGCAAGCTGACTGAACCGGATACTCTCCTCTCTTCCTCTTACATCACCCTATTCCAGCTCTGTTTCTCTTCGCCACTTGTTCCCCCTTTGCGCTGGAACAAAAGCTCTCCTTGGAATGGCTTAACATCACCTTGCTCACTTTGTGTCCTCTTCCTTTTGTGTTGACTCCTTTCGTCAAAGTTAGATATTTTATTTATCGGTTTCTCTTTGTTTCTGGGTTATCTAAAATACATCACTCCAAACAGTAGCTCGCTACAGTTTTTGTCCTTCTTTCAGGTTTCTGTATGAACTCAAATCAACTGCAGACACAAGCAATTACAACACAGCAAATTGAACTGCACATGCTACCAAATTTACATAGTGATAGAATTTTGAGCAAATACAGGAGAGAATAAGTCTAACTCTGCTTGGTTGGTACTCTTCCTTTCATTTGCATTATCATATATGAAAATAAGGGACAGAAAGGATTACTTTTCATTGGTAGTTTTATCTGTGTGCACACAATCGAAAGTTAATACCATCATCCTGCAAAGCATTTGTGTCCCACATAAGTTCTACTTTCCACGACAATATGATCAAATATTTACAGCCATCTTCACCTTCCAGCTTCATAGGTTCCGGCCTTTCTCAGACAAGTTTTTTTTTATTCATTTCTTTTATTTACTTCATGCATTGAAAAGTCCCTGCACGAGCAGGTGTGAGGTGCATCCACTGATTTCTCACTGCAGAGGTCTGAAAAACCCCAGACAAGTCAGACAAAGCAAAATATATTCCAACACAACATAATAAATAACTTGACCTTTTGGATGCTCTGAGGTAAGTGAATGTGTGGTTTGGGGATTCAGTCTGCCATGACATTTCTCAAAGACTCGTCAGGGACATCCACATTCATCTAATTAATCAAAAACAATGGCCACGAGTTTAAAGTTTAACACATTGGAACGCTACCTATTGCAGTCATTAGGCTTGTCTTGCACACAAAATATCCAATTAGTGCCAGATTTCCAAGTACTATACCACCATTATATTACTACAAAGAAGTGCCACATACTCACAAAAGAAAGGCATTTTAGTGCATTAAAAAAAAAAAAGCATTTTTGAGTTGTAACCATTATGTTCAAAACACATTACAATCGAATGTGGACTTTGTGCAGCTCAACTTTTATTCACATTTGAATCCATCTTGCCTGATGCCTGGCAGACTGAAACACTTTTCCACAAAGCGTAAAGAAAGACAGACAACATGATTTTTCCAGTATGCTTTGTTGTCTTATTATTACTATTATTATGTATGGTAAAGTTATTCAGATTGTTGAAGTTTGTGCTCAGTTCAAGTGGCATTACCAGAGGCTATTGTCATGGGGACCACTCTGTCAAGTATGTACGTATGAAAAATCAAAAAAAGAAATACTGTAACTGAATTGGAAATCTCTTTATTTGCTCCATTGGGACTGATTCCAAATTATCTAAAAAACACAAAAATATATTTAATTTGGTTATTCTTTTCTCTTGGCCTGCATAATAGCAGGATGAAATAAATACACATGATGTGGCAACAGTGGCCCTCATTTAGAAACAAGGCCTCAGTGGGTATGCTGCCTCAGTCAGACCAGGTTGAGACCATTTCTTGTGAGACCATTCAGACGTGGCCGGAGGGGGGTCCGCAACCCGAGAGTTGGGAGGACTTCCAGCATTCCTCTAGCTGTTACCCAATTGCAAGGCATGGTAACAGGACCTGAGATAGACCACGGGGGTGGGTGTTAGGGGACTGCAGGGCTCCAGAGTGGCAGATAGGAATCCCATTTCATAGCGTCAGAATTAATTTCATGCCTTGCGATGAGCTATGAGCCGAGGTCCTGGATTGTCAGGCTTTGTTACACATTTAGATTATACCTAGAACCTGCCAGTAGCCAGTCAAGTGCTATCTCTCAAATTAAAGTGGCAGATTCTAAATCCTCTGTATTTAACCAAACAAGCAGTTTAGCCCCCCCACTTAGTGTAATTGCTGTGGGTTTTTAGATATATTGGAATATTTGTGCGAGCCACAGCATGGCCATTTGGTATTGGGGGGATTAATTCCATAATGATCTACAAATACGAACATCCTGTCATTCAAGGCTTCTGATGAAAGTACAGTTCAAATGCAGGCGTGTTCTTAAACTGCAATGGCAAAAGGATTGGAAGTCTGTTATTTTAGGCGCTGACAACGCACTTGGGTAATAGCCATTGTTGCTAAACTGTTAGCATTAGTGTGTGCAAGGTAGTCATAATGATTAGGTATGGCACTGTTAGATGACATTGCAAACTTTATACCCAGAGCTCGCGGTCACATCACAACAAACTTAAAAGTCAAAGAGAAGGATATGAATGCAGACATGACTAATTATTTGTCAAAAAGCATTTAGGAAACTCTTTCAGGGAAGCTTCAAAAGAACCTCAAGTGGAGCATTAGCTGAGTTTCCTCTTTTGTGGTTGTATAGTTCTAGTATCCATAATCCTGCCACTGGCCTTCATGGGATATGTACTTTATTAAAGCTGTGCCCCAGCCAGTCTTAAACCGTTATCAGGCATGAGGGTGCCTGTGCACTGTGATAGCATGGTCCCTGTCAGATTCACAGCCTTTTCCCATACCGTAAAGATTGAGAACTGAGCAATCATTCTTGACGTGGAGAGTTTGCAAATACAATATGAGCGAAGGGAAGACGCTGAAAGGCTCAAAATCCAGTAAGACCTTAAGTAAATAAGCCCATTGGACACAGGGAAGGGTTTGGGAACTGTGGCGGGAGTCCTGTTTTATTTGTTGTGTGCTGGAACATTCTGTTTTTAATGGGAGACGGTCTGTCTTGTAGTCGAAACTCCCATTTTTAGATTCATTTTAAAAAAGAGCTTTTTTTAAACAAAGTAACAATATAGTCAGAACACTATCATTAAACCTTTATGAATTCTTTCACTTCCTCTATTCTTGTGTCGTGGCATTCTCTCAAAATGTCAGTAAGCAGATACACAGGCATGGGGCTATGAAATGGGATTTATTTGGACAAATTGTTAACAAGGAAGGACGTCGCTTGGCCAAATGCACAAGAACAGAATATCTCAGGAGTGAGTTTTGCCCCGATGCCCTCCCCTCTCACAGTCTTGTGGACCCTCCAGCCCAACAATACAGTATTAAACAGCCCTGGCTACAGCACCGGAGCCAACACTCTCCCTCCCAGTTAGCCCAAAATGCGTCCAAAGCTGGCTCTCAATGGATCCAAATTAAAGACCTTTATAGATTCAAACATGTGAATCCAGCTCCAAATTTGTGGGAAGCTTCCTGGGAGAGAAAGCGTTGCCGGTCTTTGACTTTAGAATAAGCGCGCTCTGTAGTCAGGTGCTGGCGGTAAGAAAGTCTTTAAAATTGTGTATATTTGGGAGTCAGGTACGTATGATACAGGCAATGTTTGTGATTTATTTTTATTTTTTATATATTTTCTTTAAGGTTAAATTTTCTTATTTTCCTTTTTATGCTGAGTATCCTGTTGTTGTTTTTTTCATGTTTTCTCATAAGTTGTCATTTTGAACCTTAACTGTTGTTGTGGTTCTTTCTTTCGAGTCACCTGGGTTACAGAGAAATTCATTTCCCAGTACCCTCCTTCAGTTCATGATTTATTTCTTCAGCCCTTATTTTGGAATGAAAACATGCTGCTCGTTTCCATTTGTTTTTATTTCATTTTCTTTCTTACCTTGATGCCCGTGGAATGCCTTTATTCCAGATGATATTTCATTTTGGTTCTGACTTATGAGCCATATCTACCTACATATCAGTCAAAAGAAAAAAAAAATGTAATAATGAACTGGGTTTGTCACCCCAAGATGGAAGCAATACATCCTCACATAAAAACATCATATGGACATTTTTTTTCCCTTCCTATCTGCATAATAACAAATTCTGGATGAGAAGAGAAACATCTTATCGCAGCCTGCGCAGCATACTCGCAGGACAAGCAAAATCTGTCTAAGACAGGCTCAGATTAGAAACAAAAGGCACAAAAGGAGTTTGATTTAGAAAGTTCACAGACGTGTAGGTCTCGGTTTGTTTTCAAAGAATTCCAACACAAATAACAGCCGCCATGTTGGAGTGTTTTAATGCTGTAAAAAATTTAATTATTTGGTTATATTTATTTGCCGTAAAGTCCTGGTAACATATTTGAACTGTATATTCCCTTTATCCTTTAATTTCTTGCTGGCTTTCAAACATGATATTAAGCTATTGGAGTTTGTTTTGCCAGCCAAAGGGCTTAGTGATAGCTAAAACTGCAGACACCCAGAATTAAAAAATTTGGTGCTCGTGGCTGCCTTATATGCGGATACTGAGTTGGTAAGGATTAAAGCCCTTGCTCAGTGCTTTAGTAGCAGTAACACACAGCAGTGTGGAGCTTTAATACCTCCTATTGCTAATAAAACTACCATAAAGCATATCTAGCACTTATCCTCAGGTGACTCTCCAGGTCAGCCATCTTGATTCATTATTACAAGCTTGTGCCGTTGTCCATTTATGCCTCTTCTGTTTGACATTTGCTTGATGATTTTTAGTTTTGTTTTAAACATTTTGCCTCCGTCTTTCTTTTGCAATTTGGTTCAAATTATTCGTATTGCTTTTTATTTGAGTTCTTGAATTTTCCTTTTTTTTCATTTTCTTTATCTCTCCCATCTTTTTTATTTTTTTGTTTTTCACTCCCCCCTTCCCCCCTCCTTCCCATCCTCCTCGTCCTCGACCCCCTTCCTTGCTTCCTGTCCTTTCCACCTCACCAGAGCCCTCAGCTCCCCCTCAAGACATTAAGTGCAGAAGCACCAGCTCCACCACCTTGTTGGTAAGTTGGCGCCCCCCGCCTCTGAAGAGTCAGAATGGTGCGCTGGCGGGGTATGGGGTGCGCTACCAGGTGGTGGACCTGTCAGAGGGGGCCAGTGACGATGGTGAACCAGTCGAGGAGGCGACTGTGCCTGCCGCTGAAGAGCAGGTGTTGCTGCAGCGACTGGAAAAGTGGACCCAGTACCGCATCACTGTGTCCGCCTCCACTGTGATTGGGTCGGGCCCTGAGAGCGAGCCTTTAATCTGTCGGACAGATGAAGACGGTACAGTGCATCCCTGTTGTGTAGAGATCAGACTTTATCAAGAGATTAATGCATTGTATGTGAGTTTGATGGTGCATGTGTCTTTGGGTATGGCTGTTTTTGTCTTGTGTGTGTGAGAGTGACTGGTTTTCTGCATATCTGTTCAGTTTTAATTGCATGGTTTCAAATACACATCAAAAAGTCCTTAAATATCAGAATGATATAGTGTTGTATAAACCCCATGAAAGAAATCATGAACAATAAATATCACGCTGGGGGAAATCAAGCATTTTCCACTTGAAACACCTAACAAAATACTCTGATCAGCCGCAACATAAAAACCACCGACGGGAAGTGAATAACATTGATCATTCTGCTGGGAAACCTCTGATCCTGGCATTCATGTTGATGCATTTAGACACTTACGACACACCTAAATGTTGTTGCACACCCACTCCATGGCAACAACCACTCCTGATGGCTGCAACCTTATCCAGCAGGACAATGCAGCTTGCACAACAATATAAAAATAAACAGTCCAACGTGGCGACATTGTCAAACAGATGCTTAAACAACCCTGATCCACAGTGGCTCCTCCCCCTCGTTCTGTATGACAAAAAGACTTCCAGTGCCAGCATCATGGTGCCAGACACCACAGGACACCCTCAGGCCCATCTCCATTCTCTTATGAGTCACAACTGTTTTGGAGGCACAAGGGAGACCGACACAATATTAGGAAGGTGGTCATAATGCTGTGGCTGATTGGTGTATATTTACCACATTCTATTCTATTGCTCATCTGTGAGCCATTAGCACTTATGAGTGAATTACACTGTAAGGCTATATCTGTCTGTCCATTTATGGCGCTAACAGTTAGACGTTAAAGGCATGTACATCTAAGGTGGCAACAGAAATTCTCATGGAAATCTGGCTCATGAAACGGAATGAATAAAACTCTCCCTGCGCTTGGTAACCACTGTTGCAGTGCCCTTGAGCACTGCACTGGAGTCTTGGCACAAACAGCTGAAAACAGTAAACCAAGCTGTTGTTAAACTGTGAAAATGTGCTCAATTGACCACCTCTGTTGAAAAGTGAAATGCTGAAGGCATTAACAGATTTTTTATTCCATTCCCTTATGGTCATTTGATGGAAGACAAAAAACATTCCAGACTAGTTCCTGTAAGTTCCTGTAAAAAAACATGATGCTTGCAAAAACATCTCCACCTAAAAAATAAATATGACACAGCTCGGAGTTGGGTAGCAGAAGCTAAATGACAAAGGCGGAGAGAAGTGGAACAGCAAAATACATGTACTGAGAAGTACAGATTTGAGCATGTCAGAGCACATCTGAATCATTGACGGATGGCAGACATTGGCTTCTATTCTCCACGATCCATTTCACATCCATTACCAAAGCATTTCAAGCATTTTTTTCTGACACTGATGTACAGCAGGAACGACAGAACAGACGAGCTTAAAGCCTTGCCTGTTTTAAAAAGACACCGGTCAGGGATTGCAGAAGCGAAAGCCACAATTCTCTGACGATAGCTGCAACAAATTTTGCGGTGTCGTTACGATTATAATAATGTGTGACAGAGAAGTGCCAGGTAAAGAAATAAGAGCCAGGGCTAAAAGGTAGAAAAGATCCGGGTAATAAACAAGACTGGTGCACGTTCCTGAGGAAGATGGGGCAAATGGGGGCTGTGATTTAGGGGGTGGAAGAAAGGGACCCAAAGTGTTTGTGTAGGAGCAAATGGAAGCTGTTTGAGGTGAAGAATTATATTAATGGCACATCCATCACGGCAAGGGACAGATCATGGCTCACAGTAAGGTCTGGATGCAAGGCTTGCCATAAAGGTTTTTCATTATGACTGAGAGACAAGGCTTCCTACAGGCAGGCACTTTCTGAAAGAGGTGGGAGGGACAGGAGAAAGTGGAAACGGAGTGTGTCTGTTTGATGGAAGATATGGTGGTGTTGGAAGTGTGTTTGTAGCTTTTTAATTTCTGTCCATCATTCCTGCCTGTTGTCGGTACGTTACAAGGATATTGTGTGCATCTGTGTGTGTGTGTGTCATGGATTTATTAATGTTATGATGATATCAGTGTTACGTACATCTCTTGTCTTGTAGTTCTCTTATAAATAGTGTGAAAGTATGCATCAAACAGCCACAACATTAAAACCACTGTCAGGAGATGTTAGATAACATCATCTTGTGACAATACAGAAACGCTTGGACCTGGCATTCATGTGGATGTTACTTTGACCTGTAGCACCCCCTAGACCAAACAAGACACCCCTACCCTGCAGCAATGACACTCCTTGATGGCAGCAGACATCCCCAGCAGGATGCAGCCTGACACAGACACACACACAGAAATGTTTTGGGAACAACTAAAAAAAAAACATGAACAGCACGAGGGGTTGACTTGGCCTCCAAATAGATCCCAATAGGTCCCAAACTGATCAAGTATCTGTGAGATGATCCACAGAGGCCCCTCCCCTCAACTCATAGAACCCAAACAACATTCTGTTACCAGACACCTCATAACCCCCTCAGAAGGCCCATTCTCTGATGAGTCACAACTGCTTTGGAGGAACAAGGAAGACCTACACAGGAGGTGTCACAGGTCATAATGTTATGCCTGATAGGTGTATATGGAGCTTTTTATTTTAAGGTTTATTGCACTTACTCCACTCTGAGTTGAGGATTTGTTTTTTTTTTCCTCATAGTTCCTGGGGCTCCTCCAAGGCGGGTGGAGGTGGAGGTCCTCAACTCCACAGCACTTAAGGTGATGTGGCGTTCCCTGATCCCGGGCAAGCAGAACGGTCAGATCCGTGGTTACCAGGTTCACTATGTACGCGTGGAAAATGGCGAGTCACGCGGGCAGCCCCTCATCAAAGATGTCATGTTGGCTGACGCCCAGGTATGACCATCTTTCAGCTTCCCTAAGTAACCAGACAAATGTAAATACAGCCAGATAGCGTGCCTAGTCTTTGCAGTAAAATTGCAAATGTAAATCATGCTGTTGTGGCAGTGCAAATATTGCTGCAGAGTGAGGCGCTGTATGGGTGCTCTTCCTTCTTGGATTTCATTCCTATTGCTGTAAAATTCTTTCCCCCTCAGCCCACAACAAGGAGTATAATCAAAGCTTCACTCATCTTGTCCTCCCTCTTCTACCTCCATGGCTTATATTAGTAATGTCTGGACCTTTTTTTATAGCAGCATCCTCCATAAAAATATCTGATTTTGTGCTTGTGTCAAAGGCAAAGACTCACCTAAAATGCTGATTACAGTATTTTGTGCCAGGTAGGGGATAGGGTTGAAATTGGCATGAAAACATTTGGATAAAAGTTAGCCTTGATTGACACGACGGTAGTAAGCCCCCTCCCCCAACTTTTCTTTAATTCTTTTCACAAAAATTCTGTTAGGAAAATTCTTGAGGAAGGATTCCAAGTGAGCCTTTTTTTGCACAGTAGCAATCATCCAAATACAAATTATAGCCTTAAAAAAAAGGTAAACATCACAGGAAAGAATAGCTGAATGCCATGTTAGCAATGGTACGTAGTTTGAGGATGAATGAATCAAAAACTATTCATTGCACATGAATTAAGGGTCCACTCAGGACAAATTCCACTAGAGTTTTTTTGGCATTTAGTTCACTCTTGAATTCAAGAGTACAAATAATAGAGTCCAAAGCAAAGCATAGACTAAACAGTCATTATTCAACCCCTGAAAGTAACATCTTAATGTCACTATTGGCTTTAGTAAGCAATTCTGTTAACATTGAGGTAACGTAATAAAAGACCTTACTCCATTTGCCCCCTGCAACATGTGCTTCAAACATCTTGTCTCTCTCTTGATCTCACAAAACTAGTGACCTGTTTCTGATACCCATCCTCTTCTCCCGACCCCCTAATGCCCCCGTCTCTCACAATCCTATTTCTTTTTTTCCCCTTCTTTAAAAAAAAAAAAAAAAATTGCTTTCTCTCTCTCCTGCACTCTCCTCTATGGCGGGGGGGTTAGTGGGAAACGGACGATACAGCCGAATATGTGAGTACGAAGTTTCGCCTGAGTGCTTTGTGTCTGTGACGGGTTATAAACAGTGGGTATTGCATCAACCTGGTCGGATTCACAGTTTACTTGAACCCCTCCAATTGAGGCTCTGAGGCTTCTCCACACATTTGTTATCTTAATTTGACGCGAAGAAAAAAAAAGAAGGGGCAAAGTTGTGTTCCCAGATAACCTGTACAAAATGACGGCAGATGCATTATCCACTGTCCTTTGTGCTTGGAATGCTAATGCTCCATGTTTCATTGTGTGTGCTGATGTAGTGTGTTTTGTCTTCTGCTCTGGTGGTGTGTGTGTTTTATTCTTTTTTTGTGCGTGTTTGTGATTTTTCATTAAATTTTGTTTTTTTAAATGTGTTGCATTAGAGTTGTTGTCTAGATTTAAGTTGAATTTATTGATACGGTAGTTTACACAATGCCTCTGTGTCACCCAAATCAAAATCTTCATCACCTCTTTTAAATCAAATTGTACCCCTTGTTTTGAAACCAGATTTCAAACCCCTGTCCACCTGTGTTACACGATTACCATGTCAAGTGCAAGACAGTACTTATAGCTCATTTACCTTTATTGACTTCTCCCATCCCTCTGCCAAGCAGCCTGTTAAAAACCTCATTCTGCATTCGTTCAAACCTGCTCCCTTGAAAGATTCATTAGAATTGATCGGAAGCCTCTCTTTGAAGAGGAAACTTAATGGCTTAGGTAAAAACTGCCGGTGAATGGCTAGTATGTATTCAGCATGCATTTATCTAAGTTAGGTTGTTGATTGTGAGGTCGCTAAAGGAATCCATGGGGCTACTATCCATTTACATACATATAATGTTCCTCCTCCACCTTGACAGCTCTAAGGATTTATGTAATGGAATAGCCTCATGTTAAACGGGTGGAGACGTTGCACTAAAAGCGTGCCTCGTGAAAATTAATAAAGAGGACCAGGGCACTTGACTCAGATTAACATTCTGCGTAAGGCAGTTTGAGCTTCACAATGGGGTCAAATCATGAAATATTCAGAACACATTTTGACATTTTCCCGTTCCCGTCTCTTCCATGTCTCCCATAGGAAATGGTCATTGGAGGACTCAAGCCGGACACCACTTACTCCATCACGGTGGCAGCATACACCACCAAAGGGGACGGAGCTCGGAGTAAACCTAAACTGGTGGTGACCAAAGGGGCAGGTCAGTAGCAAGATAATCACTTTCATTCATTGGTTGGGTCAGAGAACCTTTGTTGATTTAGCAACAAAGGTCGCTTGTTCTTTCTTCTGGGTGAAGGGTACTTTGCTCAGTGGTTCCTTATTATTTCCATCCAGGTTTCAATGCTAGAGACCCTCATTTAGAGAACTGAACTGAACTGATTTGAATTTAAAAGAAGTAGAGTGTGTAAGGTGTCCTCGTGTTAGGACTTTTCCTTTTAAAATACACGACATTGAAATAAGAGTCTGTTTAACGACCAAAATGTATTTGAGATACATCTCAGACTCAGACTAAGTTGGTCTTTACTTCAAGCAGTGGTGTATTTATCATTTGAGTCAGGTTCAGAAAACTATCTGTAGAGTTTTTTGGGAGATCAAGGACATGGTTTAAGTCGCTGGGAGATTTTTCAGACGGATTAGGACAACATGAAACCCCCTGTTGCTTCTTTGGTTTCGGCTGCAAGGATAAAATATTGGATGCCAGTGCTTGCACTCTACAAAGCCTTGTCTTCCATTTTTTTTTTCCCTCGTGAGAACACCCTTTTCCGGGAGCTAGGAGCTCAGGTACCATGAACATGATCTAAACCTGCGAGGCTGGTGCCTCGGAGTGTTAAAGCCATCCTTAAAAGAAAATAAAGCATCATACCAAGATAGGAGCGCCCTTTTGTGTGAGAATCCGTGCCAGCCGGCTTTGAGAGGCTTCAGAGACACTATATGTACACAACCGCACACATGCCTGCGTTCCCACCTAGTGAATCATATCATATGCGAACCTATATTGTGGCACATTCTCACAACCCAACACCCCATACACGCAAACATAGGCTAATTTTCCAGATTCTGGCAGGTGTATGTGTTACAGGCGTCAAGAAGCCCAAAATGCTCCCACATGGGTCCCAAGTGAGCGCTGTCACTCTCAAACCTTCTGTCGGGGCTGGCTGAGTGATATGCCGGGCTAAAGCATTCTGTTTGTCCCTCACAGGGAAAGCCATTTCTTTATTGCTATTATTGAATTCTAAAGATGGTTTTTGTCAGAGGTCGGGATGAATGGAACAGGGGGAAGAGGTGCAAGAATGAAGAGGGGTGGGGGGAGAAACTGATTTTCTGGAAGGTAAAGTAGCTGTCCTTTTTTTATAGGAAGGTTGGGATGACCTCATGAAATTTCTGAAATAACATGGAAGCTTCTTGGAGATCTGTATCACGCAGTAAACACAAGAGACTTCAAATGTTCTCTGGGGACTGAGCTTTTACCGAGTGATCAAAACAGGAGATCAAACTACATGAGCAACTGTGACAAAATCAAATTATACATCAGTTCCACAGTATCAATCCATTTAATTACAAAGGCCAGCTTCTTATTAGACACTAATCAACAAGCCCTTCTTCTTGCTTGCTGGTATTAATTCACTCTTAAGATCTGGTAGATGAATTCATAAAAAGTGTCAAATTGAAAGTATGTACAAAAACTTCAATCTGACACTGTATCTAATATAATAAAATGGGATCAACAAACATGAAATCATAAACTGAGTTATCTATAATGGTTTATCCCATAATGATCTCCACTGTACAATTGTATCACTCTCTCAAGCCATTCATCGTCATGTGTGACGTTGAATGGCTTAAAACTTACAAATAAGTTATGCATGAACTTTTTTAAATGTTTTAGCAGACAAGCATGCACTCAAAGAGAACTCTCGCCGTCATAGCCTTGATCGTGAAAGGCCGATAGATGACATCAATAAATCGCATCATGACAAAGAGAGTATGCTTTTGTGCCACTAAATAGTCGATTCACATCGATGGCTGAGCCTTTTCATCGTCCAGACATTCCATCAAGCGTTTCTGGTGTTTTGGTGTATAGGAAAGTATCCAAAAGAATATAAAAACAGTTTTTATTCTGTGGTTGGAACTGCCTTTGTTTGCTGCATGAAAGCCGGGTTTGAAAAGTGGCTTTTTTTTAAAAAACATTGTGCTTTCCAAACTCTTCCTTTTGAGGAGTGAACTGAAACTGTGTTTTTTTACATGTTTGCGTCCAAAGGTGTTTTGCTAGAACCATTCAAGCACCAAATTTGGTTGAAAAGTGAAGGAACCATTGACCTCTGTTTCTTTTTTTCTTGTTTTAATCTGAATAAAATATAGTCTGTGCTCCTTTCAGAGTCAAGTCAAAAAAATCATCTGAGCCTAGAGAAAGAAATAATGAATGGATAGATGTAATTACTGAGCAGTGTGTAATTATGCTTGGTGAGCTGCATTATTCAGATAAGGTAGAGTGATATTAGAAATAGATTCAAATGAATGCACTCATATTGTTAGACAGGTAGTGAAGACATTAGCTGGGTATTCTGTGCTAACATTTTGACAGGATACACTCTCACGTGTAAACTCATAGTACTTGCTGTGTCCTTTGATGCATCCATGATGTGCAGGTTCAAAAGGTTACAACTATTCCAGTGCTGATTGCAGACAACTGGCATGAAAGATCATCCTGAATCCATCAGTGCAGAATTAGTTATTTCCTAATTGTTATTTTGGTCGGGTGAGGAAACATCATTGTTATGACCCTCTTCCTTTCTCTCTTCCTGTCACTCTCTTTGTTCTTGCTTCTTGCTCTCCAAATGGGCCATGTGAATTGTATTGCAAATTTGTCTCCATGACATTTCCCTTTCCATACCAATTACTACCCTCTGTGAACCCCTGGCACACAGACACACATTTACACATTTACTACAATAAGTAGACTACATAAACAGAAGTAAAGGAAAAATGAAGA
The DNA here is from genome assembly GCA_005024645.1 of Planiliza haematocheilus. Lineage (NCBI taxonomy): Eukaryota > Metazoa > Chordata > Actinopteri > Mugiliformes > Mugilidae > Planiliza > Planiliza haematocheilus. The sequence goes on from SRSE01000306.1 coordinate 1,600,718, forward strand.
TGTGAGAGAGAGAAGGATTTGTCATGACTTAAGAGGTTACGAAAGACATCCCCCACCCCCACCTATGCCCTTAGATGTTTAAGTCAACATGTGGATGCTATAATTACAACTTGATTAGTGGGAGATTTTGTTCCATTTTCAAAAAATGCAAAATAAAGCAGTGAACCTTGGTGACAGGCATTTAAAAGTGCATCTTGTGTGGTGAGCAAGCACAGAGATGATGTGTTTTTATGTATATGCTGATATGAGCGTGCATGTGGGCGTGCACAAGAGAGGGAGGAAATGAGAGGGAAACCTGATTGCCCCCTCCTCAGTCAGGCTGCATGAGTGTCAACGGCATGCTTTTAATACCGTGGCCTGATGGGAAACGTGCCGGGAGGCCCACGAGGGGGGATTGAACCCAGGTCGACCCTGAAATGGACGTATAGAAAGGAATGGGAGCAGGCCAGGAAATGAAAAGTGTGAATTGGACTCTGTGCGAGAGGAGAAGTGAAGAAATGAGGAAAGAATAAGGAAGGGAGGGCACAGAGAAGAGGTGGAGAGGGACAATCACGGTGTCCAGAAACCCCAGAACCACTCATGTATACACACACACACACGCGCACACACAAACCTCTGAATCCTCATATCCCTGTTGGGCCCTCTTTGCTGCTGATTGCTCCTTGTCCCCAGTCACCTTCATCATCACTCATTCACTCATTTTTCACCCTCTTACCATGCCCTCGTCCTCTTCATCATCACCCTGTAACACCACAGTCACACACAGAACAATCGCCCCGTGCACCCCCCTCTCCCAACACCAATCTGCTGGCCCAGTATCCGTAGTATGCAATCAGCCACAGTTTTAGATGTACAAAAACTGTTTTGGGGCCACAAAGGCTGTAACGGAAACATATGGCAACCTCTTGACTTTAGAAGTGAAGCACAGATATATAGAAAGAAAAGCAAAGACAGGGAATCATTGCAAGATGATTATCAGTGTCCTTGATTAGCAGTGTGTGCAGAGAGGGCTTTCAAATGGCAGCAAGCTGAGCTATAGCATGTAGCCAAGGAGTATTAGGAGCATTCGTCTCACCTAACACCTCGCCCCCGCCTTTCAAAAGCTCAGCCGAGTAGCCACCATCTACCCACCATCCTTCACCTTCCTCTAGTAACAGTCTTCAAAATAACGACATTTGCAAAAAGAAATATAGGAATATGAGAAAAGGAATGTATAGAGTGGATTGCTGTGTGTTTTTTGTTCCACTAGATTCACATTAAGACTTGGATCTTGGCACATAATACTATAATGTAGACATATACACTGACACACTGGTACAATACTGGATGCTATTCCACTGAGAGGGAGTACTGTTGCCTCAGACGAATGTTCGCTTCTCCAAATTACGTTAAGTCCATACTGGGCGAAAAGCCAAATAGCTAGGTGTGCAGCTGGGATGGTGATATAGGAGATGAAGCTGACTACAAACCAGGGCATATATCTTGGAACATTCATAAAGACGTACCCTGCATGTGGATACACAAGCAAATGTAATTAAGATGCAAATACCAAAAAATAGTTAAATGGACGCTAGAATTTTAATTTATACATTGTAACTTTGTACTTACATTGATTAAGAAGTTAAATATATCCATCATTGTGGCTGCTTAAGAAAACAATGAAATGCATGTTCCACGTTCAACTAGAGTTCACAATTTGTATTCCGCTTAATCAGCATTCGTCATTTATGCTGAGATAGCTCTCAGTGCTAAGTTTAACCAATTTGCTGTAGAGCCAGTTTGCAGAGCAAGTTGGCAACCTTTTTGAACCACAAATACTGAGATTGTCAATATTCTCACCAGTCTCACGTAGACCCACTAAATTAAATTCATAGTAGTAAATGAACAACAGTGTGTTTCTCAACCTGCTTTCTATTGTTCACACGGCTGGTCTGTCGTTGTACAAAAATGACATGTTTGCAGGTGAGGACCTTTACTAACAATATGCGTGTCTGCAATCGCAACTTTGCTAATATTTGTCCATTATTTGTCCTGGTGCTACATTGCGTTTTTAAGAACGCAGGCGTGTAGATGAGTGTATTGAGAGAAATGGGGCTCAAGTACAGATCAGAGCCACACTCATCTCTCTGGAAGCTTTGACGGCAGCTAAGGAATAGAAGGCTTCCCATAACTACTGCTGCCTCAATCTTAGTGATGGGGCCTTTAAAGGGAGGGTTAAGATGAGACATGTGTCATCCATAAGAGCAGCAAAACTGGGCCGCTCTGAAGAATAGCGTCTAGACCCCAAGTGTGGATCATCCATTTTACAACAAGAGATGACTCCAGCTGAAAAAAGAGGCACTGTTCTTTGCTTAAAGTTTTAGTGATGCTTTGTGATACTGAAATGATTTTGGCTAGAGCCCTCATGTGTCATGAAATGGTAATGGGTACAGCGATCACTCAAGAATTTGAAGGCTCTGAGGATCTTCCACATCGCCATTTAACACAACCTGACTATGTTTTATGGAGTAGTTTTCTGAGGGTAGTTTTGTTATCGCAACAGAGAATTCTTGAACTAAATTCCACTCTTTTATTGTACCATAGTATAATCTGCTGCAGGTAGTTTGACTGGCCAATTAACTATACTACATCTTCTGTAATATTGATGCCATTTACAACACCGATGGGGTTTATGTGTTTAATAGCTCAACTAATAATCACTGGCGTGCACATACTGTGTTGAGCATCACCTTAATTGTGATGCAAACTTTCTAAATCATTAATGACTTTGGTGAGATTGGTAATTGTTAACAAGAAATCCTGAAATGTATAACTATCTGTATGTTTCTTCGGTTTGTGCAGAAGTTGTCTGTGTGATATTAAAGCTTATCACATTCAAGTGTAATGGGAGAGTGCAGAAACTAATTTGTTTTTTTTGTTTTTTTCCTTCTTCGTCTACACAGTGCCTGGTCAGCCCTATCTGTCAGTGGCTCAGGACTCAGACACATCAGCTATGGCTCGCTGGGATCCTCCAGACCTGACCAAAGGCATGGACCTGCAGGGTTACAGGCTCCAGTTTGGCCGAAAAGATGTCTTACCTTTGGCCACACTGGAATTTGCTCCCCAAGAACGGCAGTACTCTGTGGGGAACATCCACCGGGGAGCCACTTATCTCTTTAAAATCTCAGCCAAGAGCAGGGGGGGCTTTGGGGAAGAGGCTGTGGTGGAACTCACTGTGCCTGAGAAAACGCCAGGGGGATACCCTCAAATTAACGAGGGCTCCAATGTGACATGTTGCTCAGTGCAGCTGTCCTGGTCCCCACCAGTGCTGGCAGAGAGAAATGGGGTAATAACAGAGTACACATTGGCCTATAAAGAAGCCGGCACCGGAGAAGCACCACAGGAACTCCACTTGCCCCCCAGCCAGTCCAGCTATGTGCTCAACAGCCTCAAACCGAACTCGGCATATGATGTGAAAATACGTGCACACACCAGTGTAGGTCCAGGGCCCTACAGCCCGCCTATCCAGTATCGGACGGTGGCCTTTGATGCAGCAGGTAGGGCTTCTCTGTTTCTTCTCCAACCCACTTGGCAGGGGGTTGGAAATTGACTATTAACACTCAAAAATGAAAACTGCCCACCCTCTCCTTCAACCACTTCCACCTCTCCTCAAGAAAGAGGAAAGGTAGATATTTAAATTGCTTGCCATGGGATACTCACTTCACTAACCCAAACCAGGTAAAAGACAAGTCAGTAAGTTATAGTCAGTCATTATGAAAAAGAGGAAAGCAGCCTAGAATTTCAAGGTAAGTGCTGTTTGGTCAGACACTGCTGTCAGTCATCGTTGCAGCCCTTTGCCAAGCACATTCACGCAGCTAATGCCATCTCACATTCCCAGTTTTCAAACAAGGTAGGACCTCAGTCACTCTGAACTCAGATTATTATGAGATTACAGAAATCCAATTTTGGTTCTTTATTTTAGTTTTGGGATTTGTTTTGAGATATTTCCCCTCCCGCTAACTCCCTTCCTTTCCTAAAGCCTCCTTCCCCCCTTCCCCTGTCCCTTAACAGGACAGCTTGTGGCATGGCATCCCACAGATGCACTGCTGAAGACTGTTGGCATGCTGTGTTTTGGGTCTGTCTCTATGCCCTTGTGGCAGCACGTAGGCAGTGCCAACCCAGACTCTGTAGACGTATAGGAACACATGGCATTGGGACTACGTGGGTCAGTAGTTAATCATCAAGTAGTCATGGTTGAAAGAAGGTGGTGAGATGGGTTGGCACTATCCACGATAGCTGGCCAGAGGGCACACCCTTGTGCTTCATGGGTTTGTCATCCATGAGTCTTCTGTGCTGTATGTCTTAACCAATAGCGTTGCCCTTCTCACAGCCAATCACAGTTCACTGTTACACTCACTTTCCAACCCAGAGGAACGTTGCAGGGGAAGAACAGCTTTTTTTCTTAAACCAAACCAAAGGTTCTTCATTAGTTTCTCTGTCGTTTACTGACAATGCCCTTTTTCCTTTTCTTAAATTTGTCCACTCCACAGATGTTCCAAAGAATTTCACTGTCAAGTGGGCCACCAAGACCACAGTGGTCATTGCATGGAAGTTTTCTGAAAGCAGGTCTCCGTACAAATGCACGGTGAGTTCAGTATTGACAAAAAAAAAAAAAAAAATAGTTCTGTTTGAAGTCAGACAGCATTATTTTGAAATAGAAATTGGCTTTATCCTACGCTAATGCCTTTTCTAACATAATTGACATTTTGGGACATTGAATTATTTCACATCTCAATCATCCACAGAATACAAACTCATTCTTAGCTGCCCCATCTATTTAATCACTAGACTGCTGATTAACTACCAACTTCTAAAATTGTTATCTACAACTCCAGATTGAGTATAACCGTCAGAAGATGGACGTGGATGCCAGGCAGCTAAGGGTTCTTGTCACTGGGCTGAGGCACAACACCACCTACGAGTTCAGGGTTGCTTGCCAAGAAAGCATGGACGGTGGGCAACGACACCATGTGGTGGCCAGGACTGCACCACTCATCCTGGTCAAGAAACCCAAGTTGGACATTTACGCTGAGCCGGACAACATGCTCACCATGTCCTTCCCACCAGTCGATAGCAAGGACATCAAGTGAGTACAAATATAAGGGTTGAGAAGTTTGAGATGATACATGGGTTGATATCTACGTGCCATTGAGCCATTATGATTTAATTTAATACTAGACCTCTTGCATGTTTTCACATTTTTGGGGTCCGTTTGTAGTAACTATGCTGCTGTATTTCCAGGAACTTCTATGTAGTAGTGGTGCCACTTAAGAGGACCTCAGGAACGGTTAAAAATCTGAAAAATCCTGATGAGATGGACATGGAAGAGGTAAGATCTTTGAAAGCAAGGTGATGAGGTTTATCCAGGGAACGGGATCAAATGGAGCGAATGTAGTAACAATAAAACAATTCAAAGTTCTGTAGTAAAACAGGGAGGAATTGCACAAACGAACATGCTTGTGGTTACATGTGGTGGCAGTATTGCACGCACCACGTGCCAGAAATGGTTACACACATAAGTACGTCTCAGCTATGCTAATTTGCCCCCACACCCTACAAGCATGCAGACGAGAGAATTGCACAGCTTTCTCCCACTCTTCCCATATCTCGGGGTCACCTTGTATGCCAGATCAACAGCAGCCATCCCTACTGGATTACACACATTTCTTGTGCTTAGTGCCCGCCTCTGTCTGTAGTTTGAACTGAATGCATTTCGAGCCTGGTTACATTTAGAATCTAAGCCTCATGCAGTTCAGTATCCCTCATGCTCTCTATCTGTCTGTCCATTCACTTGGGGTCCCAGAAACCCCAAAGGTAGCACGAGGGCTAAAAGAGTACAAGTTCTTGTACTTTCTGCATTTACTGTAGACCCAAAAACCTTACACATTGGAAAACATAAACACATCCAATTTACAATTTCTATCAATGCAGTCATTTTATTGACCATACCATATTCTTATACTGAAAACTGGAGAGTTGATTTCATCTCATGTAATAATTGTGTTGTACATCTGCCCCATTTAATTTTTTATTCTAGTGTTGTAATAAGACATCAGTCAGTTTATTTGAGAACTATGTCCTTGAAATTGTAGCATGGATGCGAAAAAGAACACATAAAAAACCCTAATACCCAATAAATGAATACCCTTTTTTTCCATCAATCAGCTTCTGCGGGAGGTGATCCCAAAGCGTCGTTCGCGCCGTCAGCTAGCTCAGCTGGACCAGAGAAAGCCCTACATCACAGCCTGCTTCAGACAGCTGCCCTCCAGCTTCACGGTGGGATCTGATCACCGCCAGAGCAGCTGCGAGAACAAGCCTCTTGAACCAGGCCAGGAGTATGTCTTCTTCCTGCTGGCTGAACTCAATGCCACTGCTGGGGTGAGTAACTCGTTCAGCTCAGTTTAGCACAATTCAGTTGACTTAGATTCATTACTTGGTAAAAATGTGGTTTCCTTTCACTAAATCTAACGTGGCCCACTTTATTTTAATGAGAATTTAGATTGTTCATCTGTATCTAAACCCAGTTCACTGAACCATATTCATCTCTTGCTATAATTCGGACTGTGTCTCATTCTCAACTTGTTGCTGATTTTTTCGGTTCAGAAAATGTTTGCAACCAGCCCCTACACCGACACAGTGATGACTCCCGAGCTGGTGGTGGACCCTTTGCCAGTGGAGACTGGTGATGGACTCATATGGGTGGTGGGCCCAGTCCTCGCTGTGGTCTTCATCATCTGCATCGTCATCGCCATTCTCCTATACAAAAAGTGAGTTGGCTTGGAAATTGCTGTTTTTGTGGCAAATGAACTGTCAAAGGAACAAAGTTCAACCTCAAGTGAAAAATAATTTGAACCAGTTGATATTTTACAGCACTGATATTTTCTATAATTGACCAGTGCGAAAAGCTTTATTCTCCATGTATTTCTGATGTAAGCAACACACAGTGGTGATTGCCTAGTCATTTGATGTTGAACCAGTTCTCTGTATGGTTACTGGGGAAACGGACTATTGGGTAATAATTGCGTGTTAGGAAGCGTGTTGAAGGGGAGGGGGGATTATTTTGTGGTCATAGCAGCATTATATTCAGAGACACAATAACATTGTTGCATGTGAATAATGAAATAGGCTTTATTGTGGGTGGAAAAAAAAAGATGGTTGTGGGAAGTGAGTTGGTCTGAGAAAGAAGAGAGAGGAGGAGATTCTTTGAGACGGCGCTCTGTAACTGGACTAGTGGTACAATCTGCCAATAAAGACACAACAGAGGTTGAAATAATACTTAAATCAATTACAGATATTGTCCAAGTGAACTTCTAATCACTTTATTACTAGTTTCATGATTTTGCACTAGTGGGTAAACCTATTTGATAGTAGTGGACATCATGTCTGCCTCATGAGCAGGTCCTTCTGTCACAAGTCTGAATTTATTTTTTATGGAACATACTGTATGTGCAAATGCACTCAATACAGTCAAAGTTCATCCTTACAGTCAGGTGTAGCCTTGGTTACTGCAAGTCGAGGTGGAACACTGGTGTCAGAGGTCACCCCACATCTCAGAAAAGATCTCTGAACAAAGGGAGCCAGGGCTGTTGTGTACAGCTTGCTATTGTCAGGCAATCCCTGACTGTCTGACCTTGCCCTACCTCCATCCTGGTGGTTTGGGAGAGTAACATCTCTCCTTGGATCTCTTTCTTTTTTCTCTCTTCTCTTCCTCTCCACCTCACTCTCCCGTCTCTCCCTGGTGAACAGTGTTTCCCGGGTCTGCCCTTGGCCCTGACGCTCCCCTTTCCCATCTATACCTGCATCCTCGTGCACACACACACACACACACACACACACACACATATACATAGACACAGATACAGAGTAACAAATGCATGCACTTACTCTCACATTCCGTTGCATACACAGCCATACTCACCCGCGCACACATGTACACACCTCCTTCAAATGCTGATGAGCTTTATCTCGCTTTTTGCGAGCCCAGCAGCGACCCCTGTGAATTTTAAACTGCTCTCTATTGATTTATCTCTCTTCTCGCCTCCCCCTCTCCCTTTCTCCTTGTGTGTTGTGTTTTTGCCATCTTTATATATTTATTTGACTCCCATTGCTTTCTTGGAAACAGCAAACCCGACAGGTAAGGCTTAGTCTTACTTAGATCGACTATTTGAAGACGACAAAATTGCCTGCTTCAGCAAAAAAAAAAAAAATAATAATAATAATAAAGGCTTTAATTATTGAAGGGTGGAGGGAAATATTTTATACTCGGTACATGTTCTCGTCTTCCCGGTTCTGGCTTTGGATTCACTTTTAACTGTTTAACTGTGTTGGTTTGGCACGCTGAGCTGCAAGTTGTTTGGAGTTGTAGAGTTGTTATTTGGTTGGATCAAGCGCTCACTAAAAGTAATTCTGTCATCTTTGTTGCATGTCTTCCCCTCTCTCTACTCTCTGTTTGTCTCGCTCTCCAGCCGCAAAAGAAAAGAGTCAGAGCCACGCACGAAATGCCTGCTGAACAACGCAGACATCACACCTCACCACCCCACAGACCCTGTGGAGATGAGACGCATCAACTTCCAAACTCCAGGTAAAGGATCGACGCCTGCTTTATATGCGCTTGCAAATGTTTTAAAATATTTTAGATTTTTGGAAGCTGCTGGACTGAAAGGCCAATTCCACTCAGAAAAGTGGCAAAAAATGTAAATTTCCATTAACATTAATGTGAGTTATTGGCTACACGCACTAACGTAAGACCTCCCTTCTTGGCACCAAATCAAACCTTTACAGATAAAAATCTTTCAATCCTGTAAGAAAGAACATTCATAAATGTGTTTTCTTGTATGTGTAATTCGTACAGTGCCACACAAATGCACACAGCTACAGAGATAAATTTTAGTGCAGCAGCACATGTGATGTTCATGAAGTGCCCCCATATCATTTTGTTTGACATTATACGCCTTCATAACTTCCTGCAGGCCATATTTATGTGTTTACCATGTCCCCATGTAACAATTAACCATTGATGAATAACAAATAGAATAGAAATAGCATCCGTTGTTGGACTTTTTTTTTTTGGTTTTCTTCGGTTTCTTTCCACTTCTTTCTTATTTTTGTTCTTCTGATGTTTATCTGAGCTAAAGTCTGGCGGTAGCAGCAGAGCTCATCTGATCCTACACTCATTCTCTAAGACCTCTGGGTAAAGTTTGTTTGACATCTTCCTCCGGCCTCCCTTCCAGACCGATTTCCTCTCGGCCTGTCTTTCTGTTTCCAAACGTCCTGTGATTTGGCTACGGTGGCATCTACAGTTTGTTGTCTTTGTTCTGAGCCACAGTGGAATCCATTTTGCCTTTTTGGGTTTCTCATACAGCCCTCGGTTCAGTGAAGTGTGCACTGCCCAGTTACAAGCCATGGTGTGTAAACACATATTTGCAAGTGGCATGTCATTTGGCCAGCTTTTGGAAACTTTGGAAACGTAATTCTGATCTGATCTATTGGCAGCCTCTGTGGTTATATCATGAATATATTGTATACTATCTGGTGTAGCGTTCAACTAAAAACATCCCTATAAATCATAGGAACCTTACAGTTTTCCTGTAGGCGGTTCAGATTGTATTCTCTCTCTCTCTTGCAGCAGCAGTTCATTTGACACAGGACACAGACCTGCATTCTGAAGTACTTGTGCTCTAGTTCAAATGCCATTGTTCTTCCCTGCCCAAGCAAACTGCAGAAATTGAGGAAATTCTCCAGAGGTGGAATAAACACACCCAGCCACGTCTTTGTTCTTTTCTTTTGCTATCTTTTCGCCTCCCGCCTTTCTGTCTCCGAGCCGAGTTGTCTTTCAGTCATCCATCTGTCATCCACGGCCAGGCTCTCCTCCATCAAAAGGCTCGGATTTCAAAATAGAGCATTTCTCTTCAGCTTCTTCGGGAGCCCAGGCATGCTGCCTTGAGTTTCGTGAAAAAAGACAGACTTTCTTTTTTTTTTTTTTTTTACATCAAAGAAGAGAGACACTAGAAGGAAAGAAGATGCTCACAACCCACTTACGCGCAGATATGTGGAAGTTCTCGTCTCTATCCTGCACGGTATTCAGAGCCCCATCAGTGAATCTATAATGACAATGTTCTAATGGTCACTCTACGGTTTGTCTCTCTTGCTTCCGGTGCTTTCCACCTTGCCCTCGGTTGTCCTTCTCCCTTTCTTAAATAATAGAAACTCTTGTTACAATATCTCCCTCGTTTTTTTTCCCCAATACATGCTGAGACATCTCTTTATATATGACGAGCATTCTCATTCCTTGTTCCAGAGAATGGGGTGCTGTCGTTATCGCCGCGCCCGGGGAAATTTAATTTGAATAGACATTTTAGCCCAATTAAGTGGGCCGGTGAGCATTTGTGAACATCCCCATCAGCTAATAGAGACCATTGTTCAAATGAGCATACTCCCTGCGCAGTTATTCGAGGCTTCCCCAATCCATCGGAGCATATGCAGCATCGGCAGTGCGTGCTCAGTGACCCCTAGTGCTGGGAAACGTAAATTATGCTTTGTTTTTTCTTTTTTCTTTTTTATTGGGCGTCTAATAATCAGTGTGTTTCAGAGAGAGTGTGTACATCTTGTGCGTGTGTGCTTTAAAGCCTCTAGGTGACAGTCTCACAATGACATCCCATAACTCCTTGGGGCTCAGAGAGCTTCGTTTTTGTCATTATCTTCATTGGTGCCCGGGGTTTAATTGGCAAATGGGGCCAAAGTAATGAGGCAGCACAACTTCACGGCTATCTACTGTCCATCTCCAACCAAGCCCTTTATCGTGGCTTATTAGTAGTTTGGTTTCCTCAGTCATCATTTAATGTTAGATTATTTTTTTATATGCATTATATAATCTATACTATCTATATAAATAGTAGGATGGAATCCAACCATCCAACCAGCAATAAATAATTATAAACGTCCGGTTTTTATATTCCCTATTGTAGTATGAATGCATATAATCACTTCTCAACACAAAATAGTCTTTAGCCTTTCTCCATCTAAGTTTATCTTCGCCCACTGACGTATAGCACTTCACTTCCCCGCATTTCTGTCATCAGAAGTGCCTCCACATCTCAGCATGTACAAATCAAACATATTCCTACAGAAAAGCATCGGGCACTAACAAATCCCACGGACATCTGCCGGTCGTTCGCGTGTATCAGCAACCTACTGGTTTCTCCGGATCACAGCGACGACTGTAACAACCGTGCCCTCCTCCTCCTCCTCCTCCTCCTCACCGTTTTGTCGAAACACACGCACACACACACACACACACACACACACACACGCCAGCGTCACCAGCTTACACATAAACATAATCAGACATGCCTGCACCTCCTTCCTGCTGTGATGAATGACGTTTAGAGACAGTGGATCAGAGCACCACCCGCTAGGTTTAATTAGTCATTGTCACAAATCAATTAGAGAAAGGGGGGGTGGGGGTGGGGGGGTTTAATGTCTTCATGTCTCTGCGCTCATCTGGCGCCGCCGGGGCGCCGTGCTCTCGCTAAAACGTCGGTGAAAGGTGTACCCCACCAAAAATGAATTTCAGCAACTTCTGTAGAATTGCTCTGAGCACTGTTTTCCCACAGACATGCTGTTATTTTGTTTTAAATAGAAAGAACAGTTTATATTGACCTCCGACCGTGGGTAATGACCGATTAGTTGTTCGAGTTTATCGCAAAGATGGAACCGGATGTTTGTAGATGGCATTTTGCTCTCAAATGATTTTTCCATTCCGCCTTTTTTTTCTCCTCTCACTTTTTTACACATCGACTGGAACAAATTATCAGATTTCAGTGGTTCAGACCCACCATCTCCGGATAAGGTAATCGTTTCTTATCGCCGAGCAACCCCGTTGATCTAATTTCAGCTTTTACCATTCGCAAAATCTATTCGCCTCCACTTGATGGGCAGGTTGGCCACATCTCATCAGGCCGCATCTCTATGCCACATGTCCAGTTAATGTTGTCGCAGATGGCTGCTTTCTGCTTGAGCAGTTGGGGAGACCTGATTCTACCCGGACATAACATGGGCTGGCTGTGGCCTCAGAGGGCTTCTCTTCCGGAGCAGATAAGATTTTGAGCCATCATCACACTCCTCGGCGTTCTGGCTCCCATCAGCTCTGGCTCCACAGCTGTCAGCCAAGAATGTGGACACTTTTCCACACCTTTCGCTCCCAGTACCTCACGATCAAACTACAGACAAAGGGACCTTTCAGAGTTACTTTTCACCAGTAAACCTAAGCTGGTTTTTCCCTTCTCTGTCATTTTTCTCACTCCTCCCAGCGGACCCTTCTAGCTGATGTTTATGAAAGCCTAGAGATAGCAAATCAGTCTCCTATCCCCGAACTCGGACGTTGCAAAGGGGCTTTGGTGGAAGGTGTTTCTCAGCAGAGGCAGAGGACTGTGGCCAACAGCCAGTCTGTTGCTGAGGAGGACTGTGATATTGATTTGGTATTTGGTGGCGGAAGGGAAGGTCTGGTCAGATCTGAAAATGCTTTTTCCATGTCTGTGAAGCAGTCAGGCCTGAAAGCCAACTTCATTCAGGCCAACCCGAGGAAGACCTGAGTTTACTGAGGGTAAACTGTAAAAACTGGTAAAATAAAAAGAAATAAAAAATAGTGATAATGCCTTTATGTTTCACGTGGCCTTTTATCTGTTTTTGCACATTTTTCTGTTTTCTGTTTTACATTGCCTTTTCTGTTGCATTGCAGCCTTTTTGAAACCATTTCCCTTATTGTCTACTGTTCTTTACAGATTCTGGTCTAAGCAGTCCTCAGAGTGACGCAGATTTTGACTATGAAAGTTAGTCTCTATGCTTTTAGAATTTGCGTACCAAGCTTTCCTTTATTTATTTACATATTTCTTTTGTCTTGTTTTTTTTAGCACTGCTTGCCTGAGTTTACAGCACATAATTTGCATTTGTTTTTTTTGACATGATGCAGCAAAATCTAAGCACTAATTAATTTTCTGTCCGTTTCTATTGGTACACTGGGCTACTTTTTCTTTATTTTTATTTTTTTCTTTAATTGGATGTCAGTCGTGATATTCACTTGGGCTGTTGGCTGTGCATTAATCCACCATGCATAAATAACCTGTGCGATCACTTCTGCTGATGTATATTTTATATATATATATTTTTTTTAATTATTATTATTATTTTTTAGGAACAGTCTGTGTTATTCCTCTTTCTCTCCGTCCCTTTATTCACCTCCTCCCTGTTGTTCTTCCCATCTCCTACCTCCTCTTCCTTCACCACCACCACCACTGCTCCATATCCATTCCGAACCAACGGGGTCTTTTCTGTGCTCAGAGATAACGAGCAGAATTAATTAAAGCAGTGGCAAACAATGGCTCGACATTTTGATCACCCCCCCCACCCCTCCCCGCGCACTGCAAAAGAATCATCCGAGAGAGAAGCAGAGGTTCAGGCTTTCCTCTTTCCCCCGTTTCCCCCTTTATTTTCTTCCCACAGACAGACATCCTTCCTTTTATATGGAAATTTGCAACATCACAAATAAGCTTTTGGAAAGCGCCTGGTTTGACTTATCAAAAAGTATCATTACATTTCTTGGGTGCATTGGCTGCGGATTGGGAGATTGGAAATGTGTAATTAGATGCTTTTTTTATTTTATTTTTTAGAGGGGGGTTTCTTGTGTTCACTGATCACGCTCACGACTGTGGTGAAGAGAAAGAAATGTTTTAGTCTGTGCATGGATAGCAAAAGGCTGTAGGCGAGGGGGTTGCGTTGAAGAGAGTTAGGGTAGGGAATAACAACGATGTGTCCTTGGTTGACTTTGCTCGGCTACGGGTCACAGCGAATCTAGTTTAGAAACTAAATCTTGCATAAACATTCCAATGTGCTTTCAGAGTATCAACGAGAAAATGAATAATAGAACAAATCCGGTGCCGGCCGACTCGTTTGTCTTGAGAACAAAACAAATGAGTGATTTCAGAAAAGTACACTGAGAGAGAAATAGATTTAGCTGTGTGTAAACATGACAATTTATAGTCATATCATTTTATTGTAAATGGACAAATGGGCTTAGGGAAAAAAAGCTTTTTCGTATTAGTTTCCAAAAGCGTTCTTCCAAAGTTTAAGGGAATAAACAAACAGCAGAACCTAAAACAGGCAGTTCATCATGGTTGATTTGAATATATAAACACTTGGCCTGATGTATCTCTCCAACCACAGCAGGCTCTTATACATGCAGACAGTAACGTGGGCAGCAAACACAAACCCAAAAGAAACGGATGGAGCTCACGCGCGCCCGCTCAGAGTAAACTGCACGACCGCACGCGCACGAACTCAACACAAACATTCTTTGATCTCGCCTCGAACCACCCGCGCTTGTTCTCTCAAGGAGAAGTGAGGGGCCCCTCATTTGCATTTACTTATTTCACTCATAGCTCCTGATACCTTTTCCCTTTGAATTCTGGGCTACTAAATTAAATTTGAAATGTTTCCTCTTTTTTTATTTTTTTCCTTCATGATGCCCATCATAATGAATTCCTACACCAGAAGTGATTAATAACTCACTCCCAAGTAGTTCCGCCATGATCTGCATGCTTTGCTAGCTCACTGAGAAAACGCACACACACACACACACTTCTGTCTGAAGACGTTAATATAAATTAAAATCATAAATAACCCTCCAAGGAGTTTGTATTAAGGTATCTAACTGAAACAGATAATCAGCATGGGCATTCATCGTTTTGATGATCCGTGAAGGAAGGCATGGGTGTTTGTTGTCAAGCAGCCTGTTAATGCAGTATGTCCATTCATGTCCAGAGGACGTCATCCAGTGTCATCTCCATTTGTCTCATATATGCTCTGTAATCTTCATGTAATTAAGCCTGCCGCTTTGTTCCCTCTGTGTAAAATAAATTACCATTACTAATGAAGACTGTCAGCACAGAGAGCAGGGCCGCCCTCTCTTAAGCGCAACAAAAGCAACCGAAACATGGGTGACCCCCGTGACACTGGGGGGATATTAAACGTTGTCAGAAAGGAAACATTAAGGGTGCTTAATGTGATTACGCCGATTAGCATGCCCAATTAAGCCCGAGTAACTTTTATTTATACGTGAAGAGACATCAGTGAGTGACACGACTTTTGACTTCCAAACTCGACAGGAAATGAAGGGTCTTACTTTAAAAAAATAAATAAATAAAAAATATGAAAGCGTTAAGCATTACAAGGCCGCATGTAGGGACAGAGCCACAATCTATGGCTGCTCCATATTCCATTACATGGCCTCAGCATTATGCGCCTAAATGGATTAGCGACTGGAGTGCACAGCAGTGCTGATAATATTATAGCAGCCGCAACACAATATTCAGTGGATATTGGAACGAGCCAAAAAAAAAAAAAAAAGAACCCTAGCATTTCCCAACCATAGTGAAAAGCTCATTCTTTCAGTGAAAACCCCGGGATAAATGGCAGAAGGATTTGGGAGGAGTGTGTATGGGACATGCAGCAGAGAATTCTTATGTGTGATATTGAAAAGGTAAAGGGTGTTTATCTTTTAGCTGGTGCTCACTGGGTTGAGGGAACCAGCAGATGATGGAAGTGGTATCTTGCTTGCTTTGCACCGGCTGGCTGGAATGGAGCAGCTCACTGTGTCACTCGGCATCACTCACCCTCCTAAACCTCCTTATCCCTCCCCCACCACCCACCCACTCACCTAGCCACTCACCTCCCTTCCCATAAGCCCCCAGGTCAGGGCTCGATTCTGGAATAAGCTGCTTTTTATGGAGGCAACGTTACAAACTGGTCACCATGCTAAAAACGCCTCACGCCGAGAGCATTACAGATTAAGGATTCAGTAGAGGCGAGCCTGTAGCATTTAATCACAATCAGGATGCTGTTTCTTCGCTTCCATACCCCCAAAATAATACCACTGAACTGTTTGTAGCAGTATTTATGTATAGATAAAGATACATCAGCTTGAATTTGTAAGCTCTTCTTTAAGTAAAAACGATCCAAGACTTATTTCTATCATAAAATAGTTTTTACTCCCAACTACTGACCCAGTATTGAATTCCCCTTGCTTTTTTATTTTGATAGCAGTCATTCTGAAAGCAAATGTTACTTTTGATTATCTTCAAAGAGGAGTACAGGGGATTTTTGTCAGCACGAGCATTCCAATTGATTGTGCGGGTCTGTGGTGGTTCTCTCCTTTGATTTCTCCATCAAAACCCTATAGTTTTCATCTTGTGGCATTATAAACTAATTTCCCAAGCTGTTCAAATTATTGATGCCTCTGAAAGTTTGAGCCATAATTGGCTGCGCTCAGCAACTTTCGCTTCTGTTGTCGTGTCTATCCATCGGCATCAGGATCATAGTGGGAATTCGCACAGTTTGGTCGCTCCGGCGTGCGTGATGCTGGCTCCTTTCACGAAACATCAGCCAGCCCCGCTCTGCAAACGTAGCTGCTTCTGAGCTCTGGCCTGGTCAAATCAAGAGTCAATAACGTCACCAGTGGTTACTGTTTCGCTGTGTGTGATATTCACCGCGTCCCGCTCCAGCTTCCTCATCACTAAACCCCAACTTCCATTGTTTTGTAAGCAAGAAATCCTCACCCATAAATGGCGTGTTGTGTGATGTTTTGAACCTGTGTCCTGTCTACCGCACTAATGAGCTTCCTCTCCCTTCTCTCCTGTGTGGAATTTTGTTTCTCTCTGTGTTTTTTGGCGAGCAGGTATGATGAATCATCCCCCCATTCCCATCTCAGAGCTGGCTGAACACACAGAACTTCTCAAGGCCAATGACAACCTGAAACTCTCCCAGGAATATGAGGTGAGTGGGCCAAAGGTTCAAAGGGCAGAGTTACTTCAGAGTATTGATTTCTGTCAGCTTGTGTTTCCACCGGAAAATGACAAGGGAGTCCCTTCTGCGGTGTCGTAGCGCGGTGTTTCTTCTTTTACTTCTGCCTGTTGTCTGTGCTGCATCTGGTGGACGTATCAGTAGCTCTCAGCTGCACATATCCTTACATACATTTGTAGCTTCATTTTCCCTTGGTGGGTTGTTGTAACTCCTTAACCCCCAAATTTCCCTGCATTCTTTGCTAAATAAATAAAGGAATCACTCTACTGTAATACAACCTGTGAGATGTTGAATATTTCTTTTCAGAGAAGAAATATGTCCTTCAGTGATGTGAAAAATGTTTCTCTTACTTCCAAATTTGTGTAACAGCATTCACCTGAGGAAAACAGAAATACTCTTGAAGCAGATATCAGTTTGAAGATGGTTTTCTACCTTATTTTTCTTAAACATCTATTTAAGAAAATGCAATAAATATCTCAATAAATACGTGAACTTATATTAAAGCGCTTCCTCCGTCTGCAATATAGATGCAGAACTCCACTAATGTGCTTTCAGGCGAGAGCACGCTGGCAGCCAGGCTTTCACATAGAACGTGTATGTGTGTGAGAGTCTGCGTGTGTGTGTAAAGGGGGTAACTGAGCTGTCTGAGCTCGGAGGCCGCGGCGGTTATAAATGACACCAGAGTTGATTAGAAATCAGGAGCGCTGAATCAGCTCTCGTTTGCATACAAGCAATATCCCCTTCTCGCCATCCCTAAATCACCGCGCCTGTCGCCTCGCTGCACGGCGAGCTAAGGTAGGAAGCGGGTACAGCGGCATAGATTGCCGTCATCATGCCTGCTGGGGGATGTTGCTGGATAATGACTTCTCATAGCAATCCAGTATTTCTTGGGTATCTATTATTCATAAATCCACATCCGGGCTGTATACCAAATGGACAAGCTTGTTCCATTCGTTGGGGAAGAGAGACGAGAGGCCAAAGTTGATGCTTTGCTACAGCTACAACTTCTAATTACTTGGCTTTGAGACAGCCTTAAACCATCAGCTCTTCTCTGTCCTTTTTTTTTATTTTCCTACTCTTTCTCTCGCTGCCCGCCCGCCCCTTCACACAACCACCCCCCAGGAAAAATAAATGACCAAATTAAATAGAGAAGTGTAATTTTAATTTTGTTATTTTCTTGATGAATGGCTGCTCGTCCCGGTGCCCCGGCTTGCCAAGCGCGGCTCTACGGGGCTTTGTCTGATTGGTTTTTAGCCAGGCGGGATGTGAGAGGGAGGGGTGGGGTGGAGGGGAAGAGAGGGATGAGGAGGAGAAGCTTGGTTAATGATGAGGATTCAGTGAAGGGAGAGTACAGCTGGGGAGTGGAGATGAGGAGGAGATAATCTGAGTTACGAACGGCGGCAGAAAGGCGGCCGTGGTTTTGCCTGACGATGCCGTAGCCACGCGGTTTCTCAATCCAGCGTCAGGCGGTTAAGAGCTGTGGCCTCTTGACCGGAGCTGTCGTTCATCTTCAGGCCCACTGGTCATGGATGAGGAAAAGGGTTTTTATCCAGTTTTCCGTACATGCTTCCTAAATGTAATTTGTGAAAAAAAAAAAAAAAATGTTAGTTTGGACTACACAGATGTGGCCTTAAACTTGAGGAACGTCACCCCAATTTCTACATGCAAACATCGGAGAAAAGGAAAACAGCAGGGGAGTAGGGACTGTTGAATAAAAAGGGAGAGTAAACGTTAGATTGGAGGTGGTGGATAAAGAAGAAGATAAAGAGGAGGGGGGAGAAAGGACTTTGAACATGGAGAGATGCTGATAAGGAAAACGGGGACAAAGAAAAGAATAGGGAGTGTAGAAGGCACGGGATGAGGCCGAAAGCGAGGAATCTCTCACCGTTGTAATGATCGTATGCAGATTGCGTGTTAGATCAGGTTTTCAAGTGGACTCAGACTCCCTCTCCAGCCGCGAGTGCAAATATCGCTGGAGCCTCCGACCCCGCACCAACAGAGCGCCAGACGCCTGTGAGCAAACAATGACTCGTAATGGAATACTTAATTATCCTGACAGGGCCGGGAACCGAATATTTGTCTAGAATTCTCGTATTTTAAAGCGGCGGCTGAATTTGTCTTCCGCTCGACTGTCAGACTTTGTTCCACGCCCCTCCTGTCAGGGGAGCAGAGCCGCCTTCTTCATCAATATTGTGATTTGTCGTTACGCGCCGACTACATTAATGATCTTGATAAAGCGCTGCGTGCAGCTGCTGTATTTAAACCAGCCAGCCTTTTTGTTCTTTCGGCGAAATCGCCCTCTCAATCTCTCTCTGCCCCCCCTCCCCATCCCGCCCTCTTTCTATGATAACATTGAGGTTGTATTGTTATTGCTCAGCTCCTCTCACGGCTCCCTCTGATTGCTTCTCTGTGTGTGCATGTTCTGCCTGTCTCTGCCCCTTGTCAGTCTATTGATCCAGGCCAGCAGTTCACCTGGGAACACTCCAACCTGGAGGTGAACAAGCCCAAAAATCGTTACGCCAACGTCATCGCCTACGACCACTCCCGCGTCATCCTGGCTCCCATCGAGGGTAAGGCTCATCCTCTCACTCTGATTAGTTTTGTTATTTGGTGAATCCTAATACAGAATCCATTTAGCTAACCCGAACTTTGGAACATGCAGACGTAACTAGAAAGGGGAAAGTGAAGGACAAATTAGAGCAATTCAAAACAGAATACCTGAAACCCGCTCAGTACAACACAAAGCTGTCTAATGTTGTACTGCTGAATAAAATAAATTAGAAACCGCCTGGACCGATGTTGGACTGAAATGGATAACTCTGCTGTTGCTGAATTTTACATAACCATGAAAGAACAGAACAAAGGATAGCAAAAAAACAAAAAGAAAGAACTACACCGCTGATCTGCATTATACAGGAGTTGTTGTGCGTCAGGCAGCGAAAGAGAATAAAACAGAATAAAGAATAAAAAGGAATAAAAAAAATGAAGGTAATAATTTATAGTATGTGAAGTTCAGATTTAGTTCAGCAGTAAATTTATTGAAGAAAAGTCCCATTTTGTGAGATGAGGACTCGGATCAGCTAAGCACTTTATGCAGCTGAACGATGGGAGGATTTGGTTCATTTTTGGTCCCAGCGATCAGATTTCACACTCAGACCAGGACTGTAACCAGTGTTTTCTGCGTCCCGTTTGTCTCATCGCATCCCCCTCTTGCCTTTTGACTTCCCTCTAACTGCCCATAGACACAGCACTAAGAATCCCGCAGCCAGGAAAACTCTTGCCTCTGACTCCTAAATCTCAAGGGACATTGTCAGAGGTAGTCACCCTTCACCGCTGACATTGTTCTGTATTTGCATCACCAGAAGAGCTCCTCCGACTCCTCACAGCGATGCCAAACTCCCCGCTCCAGAGCGCTCTCCCTTTGTGCGAGCTAACTGCTCAGACTTGATTTCGACATCTCGCAATAGTCAGGCCAATTTGAGAGTGCCACAACGTGCATAACAAAATTATCCCAGGGAAGAGAGGAGAAAAAATTTCAGGAAAAAAAAGAACGGCTCGTCCATAAATACATAAATTAATCAAGTTTGAAATTTCTATTTTACACTGCAGTGATTTTGCTATTAGTCGCAGCAGTAGAACAATTCATGCACACAGCCATTCTCTGTTCACTTAGCTATGACTAAAGCCAAGGCACCGGAGTCAAATTGCGCGACGTGGCATCCGTTTTAATGACATTTGCCTTTCTTTTTTCTCCCTTATTTCCATTCTTTTTTCTCTTTTCTGCTGTTTACCTTCACCTCTCTCTCTCTCTCTCTCCTCTCTCTCTCTCTCTCTCTCTCTCTCTCTCTCTCTCTCCTCTCGCTCTCTCTCTCTTTCTCTCCCTCTTGCTTTATCTTATTCTTCCCCTCCACACTGGTTGTTGTCCTCACTGATCCTCCGCTCTTAAATTAGCTCAGTCGAGTGTTTCGTTGTTTGTCGCTTGAGCGAAGCGACGTCAGTCAAAGAGACGTGACTCTCCATAACAGACGCTGTCACAGTGGAGTCTCTCTACAAATACAAAGGGTGTAGAAGGTGGTTAAATGAAGATCTGCGATGATCTGTCTTGTCACTGTCAGATGCTCTGTGTCCTACGCACTTTCTTGCCTCAAACCATTTTGCTAGGAAAGCTAGAGGTTTGAATTAAACTCAGTGGATGCAGAGTTATGCTTGTAGAGCACACAAGTGCTATACACACCAGCCTTAGCTTTAAAAGGTTACACATCCTTTGACATGGCAATGCAGAGGGGCTCCTTATGGCTAGATTTAGTGGGACCGGTGTTTAACAGAGCGTGGTGGCAGGCTGAGAGTGATGGTAGCTAGATCTACCTCCCAGCTGTGTTGGCTGATTTACTCTCTCTATCCTCCATCTCCAAGCACACTCCATCCACGGAGGTGGTAAATCAGATGTATAATGCTGCACCATATCTGCAGAAACCTAGGCGGGAGCCCGGGTAGAAAAAAAAAAGCAAATATAGTAGAATAAATGGAAAAAATAGCTGTGGTTTCCTGTAGCTCTACGGTAGAAGCGTGTCAGAGCGACTATGAGACAGACATCACCTTTAAATTCTTGTTGACAAAATAAACAATTGCTGCCCGGGTGTGCCTCATATTAAATGATGTTGAGACGCCAGTACGTCTGCTAGACAGGTTCAAAAACTCCACAGGTCAAAGTACCATGTCTGTCAAAGAATGGTCTCGAAACTACTATTCAGGAAAGTTTGTCGTGCACTGCTTTTAAAAACCAGCTCGAAAAAATAGTTGAAGGTAATCTATTACAACTATTCATCTGTTTTTCCTGTGCCTGTCCCCAGGTATAACAGGCAGCGACTACATAAACGCCAACTACATCGATGGCTACAGGAAGCAGAATGCCTACATCGCCACTCAGGGCCCATTACCGGAGACGTTCGGGGACTTCTGGAGGATGGTGTGGGAACAGAGAGCAGCCACTGTTGTCATGATGACCAGGCTGGAAGAGAAGTCACGGGTAAGTCGGCGCAGCCTGCCTTCTGGACTGGTGCTGAGCAGTGCTGTGAGCATTTGAATTAACTTCGAAGCTTGTCTTAGGGTGTTGTTTTGTTTGGTTAAAAAAAATAAAAAATCAAATCACTGCTGATTCACAATTCTAAGTACAACAACCAGCTGCTGGAAATAGCACAGCTTTACATTGATTTCCCAGTTGTGCACCTGAACGCCATTGGTAGGCAATCAGCCTCCTTTTTTTTGAGATGGAGGGGAAATTTGAGTGGGGTGTTTAACGCAACAAGGGAGGGGTGATGAAGCAGACTTAACTCAAAGAGAAGTCTACCTTCGCACAGCTGATAAGTTAGGCTGCATATCCACCAGGAGCATCCTCACAGACTTGGCCCTGTTTTCTCTTTATGTGTGCAGTGGAATCTGCAAGCATGTTCCCTACAGTGCTGAGAACAAAGCAAGTTGCTGCACCGACACTTCACAGTGCAGGAAACTAAAAATTTAAGCTATAGGGTCTTGGTTGTACCTGTGATCCGTGCCTCCCACAGCCATCTGTTGATAGTGAGAGTTAGAGGGAAAGTGCCCAGAGAGTCGGAGTGTGATCACACTAGTTCACTTATATTTAAATTTTAGTGGATGTAAGGAAGGTGCATTCTTTGGAAGACTTTCAACTAACTCTATAGTTGTTTTTAAAATTAAAGTTTGGTGTTGAACACCACTGTGAAAAGTATCATAGATTAAAATATCCATCCGTTTACAAAGTAGTTAAAGTATGGATCAGAGTAATCCCGCTGCATAACAAATACCTTTATTTTCATTCTACAAATATATTTTGCTGCTGATATTTGTTTTTACCTTTGCAGAGTAGATTCAGCAGGAATGATTGATGCTTCATTCATGACTGAATCGGCTGTGATAATATTGTGGTTTATCAATGCGCAGACTTGTCTAAATGTCAAAAAGCCAACCGTGATGTTTCATCCTGTCAACGCGAACCTGTGTCAACATCGGGCTCGCTCACCCCAGGTGTCTCCGCTCATCTACCGTCCTTCTATCCCTTTCCAATTGTTTACCTCTCGCCCATCCTGACATGCGCATTCCACTCCTGTCAAGCGTGATCAGGATTATCGGTCGGCAGAGTTTGAGTGTCAGCTTGAGCCGGAAATGGGAGAGAAAGAAAGCCCGAGAGCGGCGCATCTCCCTCTCTAGCTGTCACATCTGATCAGTTGTCCACTTGCACATCACACCCCATATTGAATGAATCTCTATTAGGTTGGCTGAAGGGGCGGCTGGGGGAACCAGGTGTTTTCAAATGTGCTGTACGCCAACAGCCGCAATAAGAAATGAGCCCAGGATTTTGTGCTAAAGAGCAGTTTAGGCTAATTAAACTCAAAGTGGGTCTTCTTTATGAGGATCTGACATGATGACACAAGTGATTATGTTCCCTACATTTCAAATACACACCATATGCTTTATATTACCGAGGAAGGATTTAAGGAAGGACGCAGGCAGGATTCATGCAAGGTTGGTGAAGCTGTAAGAGTGGAGTTGCTCTGACAGTCACATCTGTTCCACGTGAACAGTGTTTTTTTTCTCAGATGTGAGTTCCCCTGGTGTTTCCGTCAACACTGCCTGGTGCTGCAGCCCACGGGGGGGCTCGCTTTATGAGTGCCGTATGAGTGCGCATGCTGCAGCGACGTTGTTTATTGGCGGGCTAATAGCTCTATCCATTCACCTGTCTCAATTTCTCCCACTTCCTCTGTCCCAGATTAAATGTGACCAGTACTGGCCCAGTCGTGGCACGGAAACCTACGGTATGACGCAAGTGACGCTGCTGGACACCATAGAGTTGGCGACCTTCTGTGTCCGCACGTTCTCCTTGCACAAGGTAGGATGATTTCTCTCCTTCTATTCCCACTCGCACGCATCTTCAGAATATATACAGATAATTTTCAACATAGACATTGCATGTCTAAGTCAATAAAATGCATGGATGACACTGTTTTTATGCAATGTCTGTGCAACAATGTGACACATATTTTACACAAAGGGACAGAATAATAGCTTAAACCCTGAGCTGTTTTGCCATCTGATGCAAAATTATATACAAGCATTACCCTTTGTCTCCATTGTCCTTGTAGTCCACCCCTTTTACCTTGTTCAGCCCGCTCGCTCTCTCTCCTCAATAGATCATCTGTTTATGTGCATCTGCCAAATTGGAGCACTTAGGTAAAGTGAGCAGAATAGAAACTCAATATACATAATTGGCAGACTGCTCTCATGCTCCTGTGTACGCGCGCACACTCCCAAACGTGGCGCACGCAGCGTCTCCGCTCAGACTGGCCCATTCTCAGAATGAAGTTTTTACACGTGCGAGTTCAAATTTATACTTGTACTAAAAAAAGAAAAAAAAGAAAAAGTTGCACACTTATGATGCCACACAGAGATCTACACCCACAGAAATGAACAGCACGCCTTAGGGTGATATACACAGAGAGAAAAAATAGAAAGCCTTAGCAGAAAAACCTGCCACCGGAAGGAATTTTCTACTTAACAAGACTAAAGTAGCCGTTTACTTTCTAGTTGGATTGTAAGCGGCTCAGTGACTCATGAGGCAAACCAGCGATGGTAAAGATAGCGAGATATCTGCAGCTGGCTGGTTGACATTCAGGGGCATTAACATTCTGCCACTCTCAGCCTCTATCAGACCCATCGATTCAATCGGTTCTTCTTGCCCTCCTCCTCCTCCTTATAACCGGAGCCATTGCTGTGATTTTTCCCTGAGCTGTTTTCACCCCGCTGGATTTGTGTGCAGTATTAGGTAGCAGAGGCCGACAGTATACACACACGTACACACAACAACAAAGCAGCTGCTGTGCAACATATCTATATGTATGCGTTTCCTGCAGTGAGGCAGAATTATGTCGGCTGATAAATCCTTTTTTTTTTTTAAAAAGAAAAAAAAAGACCTGCAGCCAAGCATCAGACACATTAATGCAGTCAGCCTCAGCTGAAGAAATAGAGAATGTCCAAAAAGAAAGGAAAATAAGAACTAGGTCAGTTTGCTTTTAATTACCACCACTTATTTATTCATTTATTCAGCAAGGAAAAATCTCCCTATGTCAGGGTAGCAGAAAGCACTGCGATGAAATGCAAAAATGCAAACAGGACCTCCATTAGAGGAACTTCTGAGAGGAAAGAGGGGAGACGAGGACCGAAAGATGCAAAGGAGTTTTTTATTTCTTCTCAAAAATCTTTCTTGGGATCCCAGCTTGTAATTTAGATGCCCCAACGGACGAGCTGGAGCGTAATGCGGTTGCCGCATGTATCTGTTGATGTGTGTTCTCAGCAGCATCATGAGAACACGGTGAGATATCAGCGTCGGTGCTGCTGTTCAGTTTAGAAACAGCAGCGTCCTGATCAGTTGTATTGGCTGGAAAATGCAAATTATAACATTATAAGTCAATCAGGTTCAAATATCTGTTTTAAATATGACACTCTCTAAGGTAGCTGTTTTTCATCAGTGAGCTGGTCAGCTTTTACTCAACTAAATTACTGAGTGATCTTTTTCACAGTAAACCTTTGTAGAGAGCATATGCATCTGCTGGGAAAATCGCTCTAGGGTTACTTTGCAACTATTAAACCTCAAAGAGGGATTTGTTTTGGGGGCATAATAGTTGTTCTGTTGGCCTGAAATGTTGGGCTGCCTCAGACTACCCCAGTCCAAGGAGGCATCTGGTAGATTAGGTCAGTTGAAGGCTAATGGTAATCGGCGAAACACTGCTTGTGCAACCCCTAACATTTATCTTAACAGGACACATGTGCCTATCACAAATCCAGACTCTTCCTTTCTTTTACACCAATAAAATCCTCATGTCCATCAGGTATTATACAACTTCTTCCACCGCTATAACCATCCCTCTCTCTCTCTGTTCTTTCCAGAATGGCTCTAGTGAGAAGCGGGAGGTTCGCCAGTTCCAGTTCACGGCGTGGCCAGACCACGGTGTACCAGAGTACCCAACTCCTTTCCTGGCCTTCCTCCGCAGGGTGAAGACCTGCAACCCGCCTGATGCCGGTCCCATAATCGCCCACTGCAGGTTAGTTTATGTTAACGTGGTTATCACTGATAATCCATCATTTTTCAGTCATCTCCAAAGCAGAGGAGAACTCAACATAGAAGAAGACACGGACGCCTGTTTCATCACTCCTGCCACTATTACACATTATTATGTCTCCGTGAGCAAACAGAATGGCGGAGCTCCTCCCTGCGTCTCTTCTATTGCACATTACATAACGCGCATTATACAAACACGGGCACTCTTTCTCATGTGGCCTCTGTTCTCTTCTCTGCTGGTCACATCATCGTCCTCTTTAAAGCGTCCTTTTTCCCTGCTGCCATTCTCTCCACCTTTTTTTTTTCCCTTTCTCTGTCAAAAGCCTCGCAGTAATCCCTTCCCATCTTTCCCTGCTTCTCCCTTTTCGCTCCTTAGCTCCTCTTCCCTTTACAAGCGTTATTTCTCAAAAGGCTTATTCAAATTGAAACCTTCCCTTTTGTCAAGATAAGAAGACTTCAGTGAGTCCAAAGCACTACACAATAAAACTGAAATTTGACAGCTTGCTTTTCTGAGGTTCCACCACATTCTGCTCTTGTTGTTCTGTTTGTCATTTTTCCATTATTTCTGTATTGCCTCTCTATCAATTGCAGTAGCTCTCTTGTGTTCCTCTCCTACTCTGGTATTTAAACTACTGCACCACAACAAACATTACACACTTAACGTTATCACTTAATATTTTAATATTTTCAGGTGTGAAAAGAAGTAAATTACTGTTACATATCATGACGCACACAGTGACGAGTGAGAAGCTAATTTCTGTTTTACACACTCCCTTCTTCTCATTCTTTTAGTGCGGGTGTTGGCCGGACAGGCTGCTTCATCGTCATTGACGCCATGCTTGAGCGCATTAAGCACGAGAAGACGGTCGACATTTACGGCCATGTGACGCTGATGCGCTCTCAGCGGAACTACATGGTGCAGACAGAGGACCAGTACAGCTTCATTCACGATGCACTGCTGGAGGCCGTAGCCTGTGGAAACACTGAAGTGGCTGCACGGAGCCTGTATTCCTACATCCAGAAGCTGGCCCAGGTGGAGAGCGGCGAACACGTCACTGGGATGGAGCTAGAGTTTAAGGTACAGCAAATTGACCGAATTACATTAATGACCCCCAGTCACCAATGAGCCAAAGTGAAGTAAATAATATTGACTGTCTTATGACAATTCAATGTTCTGGTGGGGAACTACTGAATCTGGTATTATTGTGGATGTTACTTAGACATGTAGCACCCACCCAGACCAGACCAGGCACCCCCACCCCACAGGAATGATACTCCTTGATGGCAGCAGCCATCCCCAGCAGGATGCAGCCTGACACAGACACACACACAGAAACACGTTAGGAGCAACTCAAAAAACATGAAGAACAGCACAAGGTGTTGACCTGGCCTCCAAATTCACTAGATCCCAAACTGATTAAATATCTGTGGGATGCACTGGAACAAGCCTGATCCACAGAGGCCCCTCCCCTCAACCCATAGGACCCAAAGGTCCCCACTAACAACATTCTGTTACCAGACACTAAAGGACATTGTGGCTTTTTATTCTCTGATGAGTCACAACTGTTTTGGAGGCACAATGGAGACCAACACAATATTAGGAAGGTCATAATGTTATGCCAGATCAGTGTATTTTCACAAATAAAGTGCATATCACAAACAATTTTGTACTCACTTAAGCTCTATCTGGAGTCTGGTATGGAAATTACAAAACAGCCTGCTAGTAGTTTAGTTACGAGAGTGACAAACAACATGTAGGCGCGCTAGATCAATGCGTGTATTAACTTTCCACTCTTTAGTTTTCATCATAACTAAATAATGAAGACAGCGCTGCTTTGTTTTTCTGTCACCTTGTTTTTAAGCTACTGTAAGCCTTTTAAATGAGGCTCGCTGCCAGCTTTCTCTTCCTGGAAGTTATTTAGGATGCAAATCGTTATTTGCCTTTCATATTTTCTGCTTTTCATCATTATTTGCAGTGCGCTTAATTACTGATTGCAACCATTGCTCTTTGCTTAGTGCACATCTCTGCATTTTGCTAATTTAGCAAAATTCAGTGGTTTGGAACCAGAAAGTGTATTTCGTGTGAAACTGTATCACACAATGAATGGTCACTGTCGCTGACTAGGGAAACTGAGAGAACGCTTTTTAAGTGAACAGAGGATGCTATTCACAACAACCAAAAGGCTGAATATGCCGTCCTTTAACTTGTTGCTCATAAAGACGTAAAGGCAACACTGAATGAACACAGTGTAAGCTTAAAGAGTTTTATGTAAAGGCCTCTCTTGAAGATGTTACACAGCTCCAGGTAAATAGAATATAAATTAAACCTGTCTTATTTACATGAAAGCTATTTGTGCTGTCCAAGTAAAGCGATCACAGATGGACTAGAAAGCAAATCTCCTTTACTTTCTTGAGCCGCACTTCAATAATTTAATCACTTCAATACACACTATGTGAATTATTACTGGGCTTTGTTTCAAGCTAGGAAAATGGAAATGTCAAAGCCCTTCGCTGTTTGGCCACAGTGTTCATTTCGGAGGATTTGGAATAATATGCTTAAGAAAAGAAATTATGTTTAATCTCGCAGGCGGAAGACAAAGGATTTTTGGCTGAAAGCAGCACAGATTTGAGTTTCCATCCCAAAAAGAAATAGTATATGCTTTCACAGAGAAATTCATGACAAACCAGTAGGTGAGGATAGACAGCCTGGCACCGTGTTTACGCAGACATCCAGTAAATATCTTAATAATCATCAACTCATAAACACACCTCAGCTACTGTGCTCCAGGCAGTATCTGCTGACCTTGAATCGCACTTGCTCTCAAATCATCTGTCATCTTCCCAATGCCATTCATCAGCAAGGCCCATTGCCAGGAAACAATAATAGTGCTGGTGTGTTTGAACGTTTTTTTTTTTTTTTTCCACTGGCACACAACGGTGATGGAATCTCCATCGCCATCTGTAACAGGGATAATGCTGAGCTGGCATCGGGAGTCGAACTGGGATTAATAACGTCCACGCTACATTTAGGGCCGAGGAGGGAGGTGTGCGTGAAGAGGGGTAGGGGAGCTAAGTAATTAATACTTGATGATGACAAATGGAGGTGGATGGCAGGGCAAGTGGAGGGAGGAACGTTTGGCTAATGAACAAAGGGACGACTGTATGCTAACTTGGCACTAAGGAAGTGATTGGACAGAATACTGCACTGTAGGGACGGGTGAGAGGGCGTTGTTATTCTCAGGTGGGACACGGCCCCATGCAGAGTTAAGCCGTGAGCTGTTGCAATTTGCAGGAGTTAAGGCAGAGAGAGTGATTTCCTGGAGAAGGTGTCATGAAGTTGTCAGACAAGCACTTTTTTGTGCGCATGTGCATAAATAAAGAGCACGTTCAGGGAAAGCCTCGTGCACATAGCTCGTCTGCAGGAAGATTTTAAATTAGATAACAAAGGAAGTTGAAGGGGACAATTTACCAGACAGACTGAATGTACTAGACAGAAAGATAATAAAGGGTTAGTCGCTATTTAAAATCATGATTTAATAAATAATAAATTTACCACATTGAGATGTACGATGTTATCGGTTTAGAATCAGTATGCCGGGACCAAATGTCTACCCATTTCGATTAGGTTTATTTATTGAGGAAGGGAGGAGAGCTGGTGGGAACTGTGTTCGCTCGGTAAGCCCTGGTTTCTGATATACACAGATCAAGCATAACATTATGACCTGATCCTACGATTATCCTACTCATCAGAGAATGGATATGGGCCTTCTGAGGGTGTCCTGTGGTGTCTGGCAGCAGACTGTTGTTGGTGGGGTCTTTGGTTCCTATGGGTTGAGGAGACTGGGCTATGTAGGTACTACATGTAGTAACATCCACATTAACACCAGGTCCAAAAGTTTTCCAGCAGAACATTGAATTGTCGCAAGTGGCTCAATGTTATTTACTTCACCTGTCAGTGGTTTTAATGTTATGCCTGAGCGCTGTATAACCACATAGGATTATCCTTGTCGTCGTGTAACATGCCTAACGTAAGTAATGGAGCTGGCCAGATGTGCTGTACTATAAATGGAAGGGAGCTGGCATCCCTGACCAAAGGTACACTATGCGTGTCCCTTCCCAGTTGGCTGACATGTTGCCAGATTTGGCGCAGTTCCCTACACTCTCTGCGGTGTTCTGTGGTGTAGCTGAGGCTTTGTTAGCAATGCCAGAGCACCTCAAGCCTTTCCAGGTTCCTTTGTGAACTACAGATCAAAAGGAGGACAGTAGCAAGAGATGAAGTAGAGAAAATGCTGGACGGATTCCAAGTGGCCACTGACACAGACGTACTGTTACTATAGGGAAAGTGAAGAGGGAAAATAGAGTAGAAAACTCCGGGGACAAGAGAAAGTGGAAATGTATACACACATTCAAGGCGGAACTTTTTTAATGTTTGTATTTTGGCAGCCCTTAAGAGACAAGGAGTCCAGGAAATGAATCTACAATCCCGCCTACTTTCTTAGTGTAGTCAGTTGGTCATCTCTCTCTTTGCTTTTGTAGTGCAACTAGCGTCTTCGGTGCACTATGCTGTCTGACAAGGGTGTCTTCTATTTGCAGGCTAACAAGCATGCACACAAACACACACATTCCATGAGGCATTGAAGCCAAAAAGGGAGGCGATCATAGGACGCACAAACTCCCACCGAGGTCCTTAGGACGATGTTGATGTAGCAGTACAGCTTTTCATTTTGGTCATTATGCAGTGTGTGTGTGTTTGTTTGTCTCTCAGAACGTCGCTGTGTGAGTCTGTGTTTTATGCACACATATCATGCTGCTGTTATCAAAGGGGGTAGTGACCCACTTTTTGGCAAGTTTGGGGTTTTCATACAGGCCTGATCCAGAAGCTTGTTAGTCTGGGCGTGTGGCATATTTTCCACGCTGCATCTAGACCTGCAGTTGCAAACCGATATAAGGTTTGTTTGGATGACTCGCTGATAAATTTGTTCCTGATGAAAAAAGTCCCTTTTAGGCGATCATCAGTAAAGCATGGATCACATCAGATGTGATTGGGTCCGCTTTATTACATTCTGCCATTGATATTCTCCACTTCTTATCTGTCTCACACCTGTCTTCCACTCGCTCTTTACCCCTCTCCCCTTCTATCATCCTCTCCTGCTGTTCCTTCCTCTAGTCTCGTTTCACATTTCATTTTTCCGCTCTGTTAATATCATGGCTTTTGCCAGTTCCTTCCCTCTTTCTCTAACCACTATAAATTCTTTTCATCTACTTTCTCCTTATCCGTATCATTCTTTCCATTCATATCTTTCGTCTCAATGTTACACTTTTTACTGTTACTATGCCTTTTTTCCTCCAGTATGTTAAACTATCCCTCCATATCTCCCCACCAGCGTTTGGCCAACTCCAAAGCCCACACGTCGCGTTTCATCAGTGCCAACCTTCCTTGCAACAAGTTCAAGAATCGGCTGGTGAACATCATGCCCTATGAGACCACACGTGTCTGCCTGCAACCAATCAGGGGCCTGGAAGGATCTGACTACATCAATTCCAGCTTCATTGATGGCTACAGGTAGTAAAAGGGCTAAGATAATACAGGACAGCATGTGAGGGACCACGAATTATATTTCATAATGAAGAAAACAAAACATAATGAAGAAGATTAGATTAGATTAGATTAGCTTTAACTAAT
Source organism: Planiliza haematocheilus (assembly GCA_005024645.1). NCBI lineage: Eukaryota > Metazoa > Chordata > Actinopteri > Mugiliformes > Mugilidae > Planiliza > Planiliza haematocheilus. The sequence goes on from SRSE01000306.1 coordinate 1,632,418, forward strand.
TCCTGCATGCAATGTTTTCTCTTGACAAACAATAAAAGCAGTTTACTCAAGATTTTTCTGAATGTATCACCGAAAAGGTTTTCAGTTGTGAAGTTTTTGAATCACAAATCTGAGTCAGTGGTGTTTAAAAGTATATAATTGTAATATAATTGTTTTTACTCTATAAAAAGGCAACAGAAGGCCTACATCGCCACACAAGGTCCTCTGGCAGAGACTACAGAAGACTTCTGGAGAATGCTCTGGGAGAACAACTCAACTATTGTAGTCATGTTGACCAAACTCAGAGAGATGGGACGGGTAGGACTTTTTTTTGGACTTTTTTTTTTTAAACCTTTATTACCACAGAATAAAACCAAAAATTTAAAATGTCAAATCTTTTTGCTTACAGGAAAAGTGTCACCAGTACTGGCCGGCAGAGCGCTCTGCCAGGTATCAGTACTTTGTGGTGGATCCCATGGCAGAGTATAACATGCCTCAGTACATCCTCCGAGAGTTCAAGGTCACAGATGCCAGGGTAAGATTTACCTGGGGTTTTTATACTGCATTTTAGCCTTTTTTCACAATGTATCTTTGAATGATTTTTTTGTTGTTGGTGTTGGTGATGTGGCATCCATTTGCCTGCAGCAGCAATTAAGCCCAAAATGCAATGCAATAACAGATTTTCACAGCTGCACCGACAACACTTCTGTGAAGGGTGAGAAATGTCAAAGATTAAGCGGGTTAAAGAAAATTAGGTCACATAAACATGGAAAAATTACTTTATTCCCTAGAAGTACCGAAAATGGCTTTGTGATTGTAATTTTCCAGGTAGTTTTCCACAGGAATCAATATATAATGATGACTTGATTAGTTTTATTAATGAAGGTTCATGGCCATACTGACTTTTCTTGCTGCAAACTATTTGAAACCTAGTTATTTCCAAACCTCAAACCTTTTTTTTTTTTTTTGGTCCAATTAGGCCAGACAGTTTGAAGCAGCAGCAGCAGCAGCAGCAGAAAATGTAGCCGAGAAAGGAAAAAGCCAAATAGGCTGACATATCCAATGATTTCCCAGGTGTTGTGGCAGCTAGTTAGCATTCATCCTTTCAGTGTAAAAAATAATAATAAGACATTAAGTCTCCTCACATGCACACACATACTTAGTAGGGAGTAAGTGAGGACATCAGACATAAATTCTGTTTAAGCTGGTATTCCATCTCCTCACACACACTTACACGCTTACTTGACGAAGAGGGGACCATTGACTGAAATCCACCAAAAGTGGACTGGCATTTCTGGTTATTTTGAAGAAACATAAAGTGCACAGACAATTTTCCTTTGAACCCTATTTTCACAATATAACTAAAAATATATTTATTTATTTATTCTTTAATATTTTTTTAAAGCCAACAGGGCACAGGCAGCTTTAACCATTTCTACCTACAGGGGACCTCTAAAACACACACACACACACAGGCACTGAGTGAACGTTTAAAATTCCTCTCATAATAAACACCTGCAAAAATGCACTTTCTCCTACATAACCATCACCTCACCGATTTGCTATTCTCAGCACAAATATACACGCATTTATAATATGTGACTCATACATTAGAATCATACTGTATATAAGCATGTATGTGATTTCTCTGGCACACATGTAAATGTATTGTCCCCAGGGTTGGTCAGTGCTGGTTTCTCTCAGAAGATCTTCAAAGGGGACTGACTCATGAAAGCGCAACAGTCAGAGCTTATCTTCACATTTAAGACAACAAAGCAGATAGATGGATACGATAACGGCGTATACAGTGTGTTATTTGTATGCATGTAGCCTAGGCTTAACACCACATCCGACGGAGAAGATGTACATGTTTTTGCATATGTACAGCCGAGTGTGTGTTCTTGTGTGTGTTGGCGCGTACGTTGCATGTCTCTGCACAGTAATAGCATGGCTCCACGCCTCAACACTTACATCTAGCGAGCCAGTCACGTATTTAATCACACAATTTGACACGCCGCGTGGGCCCTCAGGTTGTGTGTTAAATTCCCCCCCCCCCCCCCCCCCCCCCTCTCCTGTCTTTCTTCCGTGTGCTCGGTTTATTGTGTTGTTGTCTTTGCCCCTCTTTCATTTTTAATCCCCCTGCAGAGGCTAAATGTTTTTGAGTTGAAAACAAAGGCAGCAAAAGAAAGAAAACATGCGATGTGTCATAAAACAGGGAAAGAGAAACGAGATGCTGTACAAAGAGAGCAGGCATGTGGAGCTTAACTTATTAGAATCCAGATCACTGTATTTGTCAAGTACAATAAAAGTATACATCTTGGCGGTGGCGATGCAGAAACATATCGGCATAACGGCTAATGTACTAACACAGCATGCAAATACTGGCAGAGGCACTGGGTTTCAATAGACAGATTATGTACATCCTTTGACATACAGTGGCTTAAAATTCACCATCTGCATTTTGCCTGCTAGCAGTAGATAGGGATTGTTAGCTCGAGGCAAAAATCTGAATAAATGAATATCAATGTAGGGCAGCCACAGCCATCACCCATGACAATTACATGTAATTTTAGCACATGCTATTCTGACATGTCAAGCATTAAAGTTGCATGCAGTTATAATTTTAACAAACAGCACTGTTTCTATCTAATATCGGAGCCACTTAGATGCACAAGGCGATGTTACTTTCCTGCTTAATCATTCTGCTGGGGGGAGGGGGTGGCTAAAAACAACTAAAAACGTGATAATGTGTTTCCCAACAAATGATCAGGCATGAAAATGTGTCTTTCTCAGTGTAGGTTCAAGTTCTTGCTCATTACATACCACATCTTTGAATCTACAAAATCAGCTTCAAGCAGAATCTCTTAAGAGACAAAAACACAACCAGTTTACTTGCCAGCTGTGCATTTAGGCAATTGTGCCTGTGCTCTGTGTGAATAAATGGGAAGAGAGCGCGTGAGAATGACACATGGTGTCAAAACCGAAGTCTGTTGCACGGGGAAGTGAGAACTAACTGGAGAAGTGAACACCTGGTTGGCTTAATTACTGGTGGCATCAAGCGGAGAGCGTGTCTCTACGTAAATGCTCGCCTCTGCTGACTGTCTTGAGATATTTGTTCTTTCTGAGACAACTTGAAGGGAACTTCCTTCACAAGGACAAAAGTATTGACTGGGCATTCTCAGACCGGATAATTACCTCCCTCAAAATAAAAGGGAGCATAGCATGATACCGCCTCATTGTAAAATTGTATTTAAATGATTTTTGTTTGTTTGCAAAGGACAGCAAACTGCAATTGCCTCCCCAAGATTATAAGAATCAATATGAGATTAAGTTGTTGAATCTGACTTTTTTTTTTTTTAGCGCATGTCAGCGTGTCAGGGTTTGTGTTGGCAGTTTTCACTGTCCACCCCCATCTCCAGCTCCGTTCTTGCTTCTTACCATCGTCGCTCTGCTCATCCATCAGGTCGCCTTATTGATCGCGTCGTAGGATTATCCTATTCAACATGGTGTCTGAGAGAAGACGCTTGTCATGGCAGATACACTATTGATTAACTTTAACTAGGACTTTCTTGTGGCACACACACTCACGCACAAACACAATAGGGTAGAGAAAAAAACAGTTGGAGGTGGAGGAGTGAAGCGGGGAAAGGAGAGGACACGCTGTCCCTCTGCTGCGAGACGAGTTTGTCACTGTATCTGTATTGTACATGGAAAAATACAAGTAGTATTTGATGAGTAAAAACTGGGGTCCCACTGGATTTTTGTTCATGCTCATCCCATCTTTTTCTCTGCCTTTGCAGGATGGTCAGTCCAGGACAGTAAGACAGTTCCAGTTTACAGATTGGCCAGAACAAGGCGTGCCCAAATCTGGAGAGGGATTCATTGATTTCATAGGCCAGGTGCATAAAACCAAGGAGCAGTTTGGACAGGACGGACCTATCTCTGTTCACTGCAGGTAAGGTGTCATGTATATTCCTTGCACTGCCTTAAAGAGACAAAATGTGTCACGCTTTGCTGAAAAGAAGGGAGTGGTGTGATGTTTTCGTGGAGTCTATATTGCCTCAAACTGGACTCTAAAGACACGTTTTCCTTCTTGGAAGAGATGTGAAGCTCTAGGTATCAAGACAAGATTAAATCACATCTTAAGGTGGTTATTGTTTCGCAGCTCAGCTCCTCCTGAGGTGCAGCTATAACATCATCATCAGATGTGATCCCTCCTCCACCTCCTCCTCCTCCCCGTCTCCTTTTTCTCCACCGCAGTACACTGCCTCTGTACCTCCACAGGCCCTTCTCCTCCATAATTGATAAGGCTCAGATGTGGCTTGGCATTTGCAAAGAGGAGACATATGAAATGATACAGCCATTCTTTTTTGCTTTTTATGATCGCTCCGTGATGTGTTTTTATCACCTCGGGTGTAGCTTCCAAGGTAACTTTCATCATTAACTTGACATGCTGGACCCAGGCAGAAACTGATATTTGGTAGTGGTCAGTGCCAAGACCTCAGATTATTCTGATTCATTGATGGACCTTGAGCTGGATGCATATGAATGAGTTGTTCCTTTCTGCTGCCAAACAATGGACAGCGTTCAGGATTCTGACTCACTGCCGTTCTAAGACTAGGAAGGAAAAAGAGAAATACAACAAATGTAGCTGTATGTGTTTTCATGGTTTGTGTTACGACCCGACTCAAGCGTCTTGACATAAAGTGGGGGAGTTACATAAATAACTAAACTAAAAACACTAACTAAGCTATAAGGAAAACACAACAGGCAACAGGTGAGAGCTTCTGCAGCTGGAAAATGGGTTGTCCTAGGCCTCTTCAACGAAGCCTTTTATTCACATCTTCTCAGGCGTGGTTGGTTAAGGCAATTAAGCGCACGTACTCACCACTGCAAGGCCAGTGGAGATGCACAGGGGTGTAACAGGCTGGCATTGAGAAACAGCTCCAATACAGCTATCCCTTTGGATGAGAAAGCGTTAACAAAGGTGTTAACACAGAGAATATCCCGGCTGTCTCGTGAAAATATTTTACCTTAGGAACAGATTAGGTGTCACATTTGCTCCGCATTTCTGTCGCACGGGCGCCATGACATCATGAAGCATAACATCACCTCCTGGTTGTGTTAAAAAGCAATGATGTCACCGGCCTCCAAGTGGCCCTCTGGGAGCTGTAATATGTGTCAGGGAAGCTCCAATAAGACTGAGTTATTCCACCCCTCTACGAAGCCCTCACTCAAGGGCGGAGAGTGCTGTCTCAAAGCGAAAGGCTCAGTTATTGCAGGACTGAAGTAATGGACGGAAGGCCCTGCGCCTATTAAAGCGGACTGCAAGACTCACGTGGCCGCTGTGTTTTCAGCTGCCCAAGTTTGATTTTGTCGAAGCGTAAGAGGATTAGCACGGCGAAGCAGCTGGAGTGTTGTAAATCATTACAATTCTGTGTTATTAGCAGGTGTAAAAAGGCAGCTATCAAATGTTGGGAAGACATTTCTCTTGAGCCGTGATGTTGGTTAATTTATCCGTCGCCACCTCCTTCCTACTCAGAAATGGGGGAGCTTATGCCTTCCCTTTCTCCTACACTTTCTTCCTCTGTCACCTTCCTTCTCCGTCTGTCATCTGCCCGTCTATTTCGTAATCCTCACGCTCTCTTTTTCCTCTCCAACCATCCGTTCTCTTGAATCTCTCCTCTTTCACTCCCACCCTTTTTTCTTCTTCGTCTTCTTCTTCTTCTCGCCCCTCCTCCTTTCCCTTGCCGAGCTTCTATCTAATAGACCCACATGCTTTTTGTCATTAATTGCCTGATTACTTCCCGTGAATGGGGACACCAAATCCTCTCAGTCTGCAGCGGCTCTGCGAGCTTTCAGATTTGGAGAGTCGATCTTCCTGGAGAGCGAGCGAGAGAGGGAGAGACTGAGAGACCGAGAGAGAGTGAGAGAGAGAGAGAGGAGCTCTTAGTGAGTTTAAGAGACCATGTGACAAGCTGTGACTGACTCCCAGAAGGAGGCTTTGGGTGGGCTGAGAGATATTGCAGCGCGGGTGACGGGTTGTATGTTCTGCATGATTAGACCGCTGTTTGTTATCATTTAATTTTGTCAACTGATACGAGCCACCTTAAATCCCGAGTCTACCTTTGTCCTCCAGCACAAACACACACACAAGCCAATCGAGTGTCGACCAGGAGCCATCACTTCTACTCTTCCTTCAACCAAATGGCATCAGGGGCCGGGAGAAGGCCAAATAAATCTGTTGTCATATCAATTATTGTTCCATTGGTGAAGTGGAAGTCATTTCACAGCAAAGCAGCTTAGAGAGGCAGCTCTCAAGTATTTCAGGATCCGAGTTAAGGCTCAGACTGTATTTCTGGAGAGCAGCAGTAGGCAGAGTTTTCTCGGCACACCAGGGGGAGGGGCTTAACGAGACAAAATGTTTGCTCGCTTGTTTGCGCGTGCGATTTGGAGAGCGTCCACGTGTCCTCGAGGGCTCATTTTGCGTTCGACGAGAACGGGGGCACACGTGTAAGAAGATTCACAAGGTTCTCGCATGCAAATTGCATCCCTGCCGTCGCCATTGTTGTGCTACCCTGCGGCAGAATCGAATTTTGTTTTATTCAGAGCTGCCAGTGTTCAAATAAAGCATGCATTCATCAGCCTTGGTCACATCTTGGTTAGGCTAATGTGACACGAAAATCCAAGAGAAAGGCACAAATGGTCTCGGTCCAAATAAAGATTCACCATTTAGTCACTTTGTGCGTTTGATACACGTGTTACATCTTCACTAATTCAATTTCCACTCATGTATTTCTAGTGCTGGCGTGGGCAGGACTGGAGTTTTCATCACCCTCAGCATCGTCCTGGAAAGAATGCGTTATGAAGGTGTGGTTGACATCTTCCAGACAGTGAAGATGCTCCGGACACAGAGGCCAGCCATGGTCCAGACTGAGGTCAGAAAACTTACATTGCTTCTTGATTTAGGGAATTCTTAAAGATCTGGATATAATGTGTGGTCTCTGTGTGTCGACTGCAGAGTCTTCCACTCTGACATACTATGACACTCTGCCTAAGCAATTAGTTTAAGTTGAAGCTATCTGACGTCTTAGCAGAGCAAAATATAATGATGAGTTTTTTTGCTGATGCTTTTTTTTTTTCTTCTCTGCAGGATGAGTATCAATTCTGCTATCACGCAGCTCTGGAGTACTTAGGAAGCTTTGATCACTATGCAACGTAAAAAGCCATCTTTTCCCCTCCACAATCCTGCCCCCCCTCCCACCTCAACAGTCTCCTGAGCCATAGAAACTTTGAAAATTTTAAAAGCGACGACAGCAGACGACGATACAACCACCGTAATCCAGACAAACCAAACGGGGTTCCAGGATCCTGTAGATTTTTTTTTTTATTTTTTTTAAAGAAGACAGCGCCCAACCAACCGGTTTCTAATAATTCCAATTCGACTTTGAAATGCGTCGCGGCTGAATCAGAAGAAAATTGCCCATTATTTTCGAGAAAAAGAACATCCTCAGCAGGGGAGGAATCCGAAGCTGTGGCTCGGGCTGTGGGGCGGGGTATCGATCAAAGTGTCAGACTGCTTACCTTACCTCAAGTGTTTCAATATGGAGGACATTGTAAACATTCGTGGACATTTCTCAAAAATACCTTTGTGAGACAACAGTAACAAGAGACAGACAGTGAAGGAAAAGGAAAGCGGAAATCAATGAGAAGCAGATGGATGTAGCCAAGACTGGGTGACTTTCTTGTTTTTTTTTTTTTTTTGTTTTTTTTATATGCGTGGGTGTCAAAGGGTTCAAGTATTTCTACCAACCCATTCTGTGCGGGATATCTGGAGGAATTACCAAACCGTGGATGCAAGTGTCAACAGAAATGTTTTGGGGTTGTTTTGTTTTTTTAAACTATTGTCATTGAAACAAATGAACAAAAAAAAAAAAGAAACAGAATAGCACGAGAGTAATTCCATTTGGCATTAGGTAAAACTTGAGTTTTTACATTGTTCCACTAGTAATATGCATAATTTATGTGAACGTACTCAGCTATTAAAGAATCCATCACATAACTGCCTGTTCTCAAGCACCAAGAGCTTAGAGGACGCACTATCGGCGGTTGTCAGGAAAAAAAACAAAAAAAAAAACTAACGGCAAAACATATCTTAAAATCTGTTAGTTCTATGAATTGTGCAAAAATCTGTATCCTAAGCCAGGTATAACCACAATGATCTTGAGGAGTACCACAGCGTATTTAGAGTGAAAATGCTCACAAAAGGGAGGCTCACGTCTCAGTCACCAGAGAAATCAGGATGGAGGGAAACATCGCCTCTTTGCAAGAAGCTTCCGGCTGGGTCGTCTTGGAGATGGACAAAGGGAGAGAAAAGGCAAGCGTGTTCCATGATTTTTTACAATCACCCCTCTCTTTGGAACCATTGCAACATGGGGCTGCGGTGTTAACATCCACCATTTTGAACAAGAGAAAAAAAAAATCTAATGGGCAAGACGCTTTGGAACAAATGAAACAACCAAACAAGGATTGCCGAGGCTTTCTTTGTGTACAGTGACCAACGCTCATCATCATCGTTAAGAACTTTTTTGTCTTATGAGGAATTATACTTTTTTTCTTTTTCTTTTTTTTCAATTTTCTGTCAAAACCAAACATGCTGCTTATCTTGTGTATGCTGTACGTGGGACTCCTGAGGGAGAAAAAACAACAACAAAAAAACTGAACAAAAGATGCCAGCTCTGCTAACTACTCGCGCCCAGACGGGCATGACTGAAAGCGCATCCACACGACGTCATCAGCTCCCCCTTTTTTTTTTTTTCTTTTTCTTTCCACCATCCTCTGTAATCATCATCATTTAAGACGCTCTAGAGTGGCAGAAGCCTTTTGCAGTGACGAAGCTGTACATTAATGTGGTTGAATAATTGGACTTCAGTTCCACTCTTATGTGTGTTTTGGTGGAAAAACAAAGTAGATGCTTTGGTATTTGCCCTCCGTTTTCTAGATGATGTCTGTGTGGGTGACACAGCCAGACCAAGCAGCCATGTTGGATCTCAACGCCATGATGTGTTAATGAAATTCTTTAATACAAGTTACTTGCACATCCCTAAGACAAAATGGAGGATAAACTTGAAATGAATACCCCCCGACACAACTGCAGGTTGACACACTATATACATGTGTCTGATTAAAAAAAAAAAAAAAAAAAAAATGAAGAGTAAAATCCAGCTTTTGAGATCACCAGGTTTTCATTTCGAGATCAGCGCTTTGGTATACGCGAGCATAACGGATTCTGCAAAGGTTTCCAGTGGGGGTGTGCACAAAAACCAGAGCGATGGACAGAACTGTGTGTAATCTTTTCTTATTTCCAAAAAAGCCTTATTGTTATTGTAACATTATGAAAGCATTAATGTTGTATTATGACGACTTATTTTACATTACATAGTTGACTTTTTCTGTTCTTTTTCTCCTTTTTCTTTTCGGTTTAGTTTTTTAACAGAGACGTTGTATCGCATTTTTTTAAACTTAGCAGAAAAAGAGAAATGCTTATCTGTTCATATTATGTTAAAAGACATTCTATTTTTTCACTGTAGAAAAATTAAGTATAACATGTCTGTGTGTACGTGTGCATATATGTACGTACGTATGTATTACTGCACACTCACACATGCATATATATTTAAATGCAGAATATGAAGATATATCCAGACACCTACTATGAATTAAAAACTTTTCCTCGTCATCTTTCTTTTACACCCATCAGTTTTCATGTTTGAAAATGGCACGGGTGTTTTATTATTTTTTTATTTTTTTTGTGCATTTGTTTTTTTTTTTTAGATATATATATATATATAAATATATATAATCTTAGAGACCTTGTGTGTTTCTTAAGAAAATCCGCGGGGATGTCAGCATTGTGCCTGAGTCCCCTGCCTCCGCTCACCAATGTTAAAAACTTCTACCCCTGGGTAGAACCAGTGCCGATGAGGAGATGCCATTATTAAAAACCTTGTTGAGATTCTTAACCGCCATTAACTTTAGCATTAGATTTCCCTTTTGTTCAACAAAATATCAATCAGAAATTCTATAACTTTGACCTTTTTTTTTTAACAACACCAGACCATCTTGATGTACTGTATCTTGTATGATCATGTACAGACTATGACCCTCACAGTTTTAAGAAAATCCTCTAAGCTCCTTTTTCTTTTTTTACTTTTACTTTTTTTTCTTTTCTGACATAATGTGGCCATTCATTTTGTTAGATATCCACTATGATCTAGAGTATACCTGTAAATAAACAAATATATAGATTATATGTATTTGTATCATTTGACCCTTGAGATCTCATACTTTATGTGGGGGGACAGAAATACACAGATCAAGGTTCTGCTCATGTCCAACTCCCTGGTGTTTGTGAAGCTTGTTTTCTGAAACCTTTTTTCTCCAGCCCTGCTCCCTGGTCTTTAATTACCACTCACGTTCTGCCTTCAATTTCCCTTGCTAGCAGTTAAACTGGGACACATGCCAGCTTTTTTTTTTTTGGTGACACCTATAACCTCAATTGGGGCATGAAATAAGCATCGCTGATCTGCTGGTGCAGTTCAGCCGATGGTGGGAGGTTAGTCCTCTCTACCAGCTAACATTTGAATTGTCAAAGGCCTGGCACTGTTTTAGCCGAAAGGCTAAAACAACTCTACAGTGTTTTAAAATTCCCTTAAATTCATTAAGACCTTTAAGGTACAACAAGAATTTGAAAGTTATATATTCTTAATGTTTCCACTACTGGATGGAACCCTAAAACCTAAAGGTGTTCCTCATTCCTACAGTGTCCAACCAACCCCCTAAAGACCTCCGTCTACTGAAATGCCAAGGTGTTAATCCATAAAATGTATCATTAGCTGACGACACAAAACAACTATGCTAAAGGCCATACGTGGTTCAGCTGAAACATGACATTTCTTTTCTCCCCTCGTGCATTTTTTAAGCCTCGTATAGAACCTTACTTTGTGTTTTCCGTTCGACCATGCTTCATTATGGGATGCAGTAAGAAATCAAGGCTTCAGTAAAACATAGCAGTGCGATGCAACCAAGGAGAAATCAAGACAACCAAAAACTAATTGCTGCAAATTCACATTTCCAGCATGTCGTTTCCAAACGTTGGGAACCTAGAGATGTTTCGTAAGGAACCAAAAGCCTGAAATTAAGGACTTTGGAATTTAAAAAAAAAAAAAAAAAAAAAAAAAAGACTGTTGAAGGGGCCCATGCCAAAACTGAAACCATGGAAGTCTTTCAAAGCTTGTGAAAATGTGTTAACTCTTTTGACATCATGTAAAGATGCTAGACTTTTGAAAACAGTCGTCAAATTTGTGTCGCTGAATATCCTGGGGGAGCGGGGGAGGGGGAGGGATTCACAAGAGAACAACAGTAACAAAAAAAAAACGAAAAGAATAGAGCATATACAGTAAAAACGGACAAAATGAAAAAAGAACCCAAACACAGCAAAATAGTTTTTCCTTTGTATGAGGGCCAAGTGCTATCACTTTCAAACTGTTACTTCTAACTGAAACAATAATTGGTTTAAAGCCACTGTGTATGTAGATATGTTGACTTTGTATTAAAGAAATGTTGTCTGAAAACCATTTGGCATGTGATTTGTTTTTCTGCTGATATGTTCGTCTGTCTACCTACAGTATCCCCATCTGTCAATATGCAAGTTAACTTCAGTTGCATCAGCATTTACTTTGAACGTCGTTCATTAAAGTGGAACCTGCACCACTGAAATGTCTGTCCAACGGGAGAAGCGGTGAAGTACACAGATGGTGCACTTCTTTTGTTGATAGAGGGCTTGATTAGCTTCCTCCTATATTTATCCACCGGCCTCTTCACAAACATATCCGATGTGCTCTTAAGCCCCTCTTGAAGCCTGATAAATGCCACCCAGACAGGCTGTTATTGGCGCAGAGGCAAGCCCTCACCTGGTGGTATTTGCTCTCTCATCGGTATACAAGTGGAGCTCTTCAGATATCTGCTCACCTCTAAGTAAAATGTCTGCAAATGAAAGGGATGTATTGGGGCTAAACCTTACTGCCTTGTGTTAGCTTTGTTATTGGTTTAGACTATACCCTGCATATCATATTGTGCGATTATTTGGTATATAAAGGGTGCCAAAAAAAAAAAATGCTATTAAATATGCCAAGACAGTGAAGACAAAGGCAGTATTTCCATGTGGATTCCCAATCACTGTTAATGCTAAATATAGGCTACTGAAGAACTAGATTCATTTTGTGTGTGTAACAGAGTAGTGCCGATGTGTTCTGTGCAAGCAGCCCATCCAACCCATGGAGGTTGTCTTTTCAAATATTGTGTGCTTGCTCGCCCTGTGTACAAAAATTAAAGGCATCTAGAATAGCATCACCCCAACTGGTTGACTAGTAAACACACCAATACTGCAGTTTGAATAACACTACATCTGGGTAACAAAAAGCCATGTGAATGATTCAGATGTTTTGAGAAAAGCACTAGTTCAAGGCATGCCAACCTCGCCTTGTGCTATCACTTTGTTGACCAAACATAACGTTTTATGACAAAAAATGGCATTACTCATACAATGGTCATCTGCCCTGTCGGTCCTGCTTGTATTAGCTGTCACTTCCAATTCGTCTTTGGGATGTTGAAGATGAACGCAGAGATTAAAAATGCAGGCTGAAGCAAATTATTGTTCCTCCATGAATCAGTGTTCCTCTGTTCAGCTGTGCAGTAAAAGCTTTGTGCATAGTGAGGCAAACAGACACAGGCTCCCTTGGGGCTAGCGTCTGTATTTAACAAAAACAATTTTTTGTTGTTGTTGCTGGCATCTGAGAACAATTTGAGCAAATGAGCAACTTACTGGCTCTCAGGCAGCTCCGTTTCTGGACAGTCCCCAACGGCTACATCTGCTTGCTAGGCTAATGCAGCTGCAGCCTCTGCCTCTCTCCACTGCAGAAAAAGTAAATAAATACCCACGCTTTCTATCTGATATCCTCTGTGTTCATATTAAAATGCAATTTCCGCAGGTTTTCAGTAACAGCACCTCGCCTGGATAGTGCCAGAGGTGAGTAATTAAAGTTGAAACATCTTACACTTCTGCAAATAAACAACAGGTTTAATGCTAAACACCCCATTCAGAGACAACATTAAGTGACTGCTGTTCAGAATACACCCCATATTTAGATAAGTAGAAGTTGAAGAAAAAACATTGAGCACTATATTATGAACAGGTGTAAGTATAAAATAAATTGTTCTAGCTTACTGTGAATGTGCTTTCTCATAATTATTATAGTGTATATGTTGTAAGCTAAAGTTTCCCTTTTGAAAGGATCTGATGTAGCTATTTAGTGCATGGTATTGAATTGCATGGAATTCAAAAGGCAGTAGCGTGATATCCCAGCTCTCATTGTTAACGCCAGTGTGATTCACACATAGATCGGATGATGTGTCTCTGCAAACTGCTTCACCACCTCCAACAGTCACATTCATTAAACGGGGGGTACCGTACGAAGGATGACAAGAACCCCGCGCCGTACTCTCCTAACAGCGGTGAGCCAGCAGACCCGAGTGTGAGGGTTGGGGAAGAAGTGAATTAGGGTGGCGATTATGCAGTGATTCAGACAGCAGCTCATTAGGACCCAGCTAAGCAAGCAATCAACGAATCGATGTGACAGTGGACCCAAAAGCCACAGAAATTTGTAATAAATGGCAAAGCGATAAATTGGATTATCCACAGCCCCGTGGCCAAGCTCTTTCTGTTGCAAATGACAAATCAATCCAATCATGCCACACACAAAAAAAAGAGCGAAAGAATCAGAAAAAGAGTTCTTGCGTTGTAATGACTGCGGCCGGTTAGCCGCCTGGGAGTTGTGTCTTGTTTAAGGTTGTAGTTGTCCTGAGGTCATTCCTGTATGATATTCGGGTGCTCTAAAATATTCATGACAGACCATTAGGTGTTTATGACCACCTTGGAAGAAGAGATTTACTGACATTTGAACTGCAGCCAGAATAGTAAAGGTGTCAGAAGGCTGCCGTGCCCCATGCCTACTAATTCACCGGGGAGAAAGCAGCCCCTCTGTGAGAGTTTGATGATGCAAATGAGCACCCAATAAATAACGTGTACAGACAGCAGCGGGATCTTTTCTTACCTCAGTATCGTCGCTTGTATTTCGAGGCACAGCGATAGATCTGCTCTATCAAACTGTCAAATCATTATCACTGAATGTCACCACCATGACTGGAGAACAGAAAGAAGAAACAGTGTTATGACATTGATGGACAAAGATGATCAGATAGATGTACAGCTGGTAAGGAATTTTTGTGAAAAGATGTGAAAACATTACACTTAAAATAGCCCCGTGGAAAAAAAAATATATATATATATATATAAATATATGAGAGCACCTTTGTCAAAAGACTTTGCTGCCATCTGCAGCATATTACATGGTATTTCATCAGAGCGATAACACTGAAGAGCAATTTCCATTCAATTAAATCAGAGATTAACACAGATGATGTATTGAAATGCATGTCTTCTCCTGAGGCTTTTCCTTTCTGTATGCTAAATAGACCATTATGAGATGAGAGATGAGTCGGTCGCGGCTAAAATGAGACGCTTAGCTCTGATGCACCAACATGTGAAATCTGCGCATTTAAACAAATAGCTTTGGCCGCATCAAATGACATGTCACTGCAACTTCTTTTGCCTCTAAAACGAGCAAAAATGCCCTTGAGATTCATGAGTGCTTAATTTTTCCCTTCCTGCTGTGTGCGCCGTGTTCGAGCGTCTGTCAGAGGTAAACGTTGACATTTCAAAAATGTGCTGTGACATGACTCCTGTGTTTATGGCCTTGTGCTGTTATTTCATATAATCTGTCTTGTGTTCTCTGTTTCTGCCTCTCTGTGTGCAGCTGGAGCTCTACTGTTGACTGATTGCTGCTATTAATACAGGTTCTTGTTAGAGAGGGAAGTCAGGCTGCTCTGCTGGGTTTTCCTCCTCCCCTGGCTTTACTCGCCAGTCCTCACCACTGACTGTTGTTGAAAAACCAACTGCTTGTTATTATTGCTTCTGTGTATAATTGCCTATCAAAAAATGTGTGCCAATCTACTTCTCATGTATTATGCAGGTATGTCAATCTATGCACCAATCCATACCATAACTTTACCACTGTAAAACAAATACATTTTGCTAGTTCATGGCTAAAAATGCCAGAAATCAAAAGGCAACTTACAAAGGGGATTTACTGTTCTAATGTGTTGTTTGGAGCCACAGAACCAGATCAGTTTAATCCACTTATGTTTGGATATCAAGCATAACATTATGACCTAATAATGTGTAGGTCTCCCTTGTGCCTCCAAAACAGTTGTGACTCATCAGAGAATGGACACGGGCCTTCTGAGGGTGTCCTGTGGTCTCTGGCAGCATAATGTTGTTAGTGGGGGTTTTTGGGTCCTATGGATTGATGGGAGGGGTCTCTCTGGATCATCCCAAAGGAACTTGATTAGTTTGAGATCTAGTGAATCTGGAGGCCAGGTCAACACTTGTGCTGTTTTCATGTTTTTTGAGTTGTTCCTAAAGTGTTTTTGTGTGTGTGTCTGTGTCAGGCTGCATCCTGCTGGGGATGGCTGCTGCCATCAAGGAGTATCATTGCTATGGGGTGGGGGTGCCTGGTCTGGTCTAGGTGGGTGCTACATGTCTAAGTAACATCCACATGAAGGCCAGGTCCAAACATTTCCCAGCAGAAGATTTTATTGTCACAAGATGGTCAATGTTATTTACTTCTTCTGGCAGTGGTTTTAATGTTGTGGCTAATGATGTACATAATGAATAATACTACCAAAATGACAGTGACGGATCATATTTCATAAAAGATGTGCAAGCCATTAGCTGTCATAGCTTAGCAGTCACAACCTGTTCTTCCCAGGCACTGTGATGGTACAGTATCAGGAAGGGCAAAATGTCTGAACATGATATACAACTAAATGTAAATCAGCTATCATTAACCTGAAAAAATAACCAACAGGTCTGGCTTCCACATACATTTGGGAAAAATATCACACACAAGGGAATATTTCCTCCATATTTGCTTATCCAACCCTCTTGGATTCTACTATCCTCTTGTATTAGCTGTTGGACACAGTTTATATAACAAGTATAAGTATTTGACTCAGTGAGCCAAGAGGAGAAAGTCACATAATTCTTGAGTTGAAGCTTTTTTTTCTAAACATGCCCATACAAGGACAAAGAATGTCTCTGGTAATACACAAAAGAGGACAATATTAGGGATGCTTGATATTGGCTTTTCTGCCGATATCCGATATTGTCCAACTCTTAATTTCCGATACCGATATCACCCGATACCGATATATGCAGTCTTTTTACACCAAAATTGTTAGGTAACAACATAACATATCACCTATTATGGAATTAACACATTATGCCTAATTTTATTGCGATGTCCCACTGGATGCAAACATAAATGCAACATGGCTTTTCAAATGTAAACACTGTCTGTGCAAAATAAGGTACTGAAAAAAGTGCCATTCATTTATTTTTTTGAGTTTTTAGAGACATTTTGCCATTTTGCTGGGTGATCAAATTTGATGTATTAAAGGAAGACGCCTTGTTTCCTCCTCTCATAACCACCTTTGCTTTGCAGTCATTGCAAATCGCAATTTTACTGTCAGTAGGTGACACTTGGAAATACTTCCAAACCACGGACATCCCTAGACAACAGCATTCTGTAGTCTTACAACTCACAGGGTGATTTTAATGAATTGGAAATCTAACATATTCCCGCTTTAGGAGATGGATTCAGGATGTTCTATCTCCAATTCAGCTAGAAAAAAATAAGGCATACGCTGAAGGACTCTTGCGACACATACATTAGAGTGTGGTGTCCCTTTATTAAGTAAGTAAAGAAGTTAAATCTCTCATCAGTCATGTTATCTAAGCATTTTCTCTTGCCAACCCGTTGGACTAGCCCATTGACGTTATACTTAAATACTCAGTACTGGTGATATGTTTGTGTATGTATGTATGTCTCTATATCTGAAAATGACTTGGATAAAGTTGTTCTAAGAATATATCTGGTACGACATACAGTGAGATAATGATTTGGCTAGGACGTCTTCAAACTGTGTCTTCTCTCAATAGAATGCAATTTGTCTACAGTTGTTTCTAAAAAACCCTCATTTGGACTGAGGTATCAAGTGTCGGCTGAAACACTCACTCCAACACAAAATCGTCTCGGTGCTGTGGGCCATAATGGTTCAGTAATGGGAAACAGACCATAAAAACGGTGGCAGAGGATGAAAACCCTACAGTGCCGTCTGCTCTGTTGCGCTCTCAAGAGAATTTTACAGTAATGATTAAGGATACATGAAACCATCTGTACCGGAACCATTAAAATCCCCTCGTAAACATGTCCATTTGGACACTGTAAAATCACTTTCCTGCAGAGTGAGAAGCTGCGAAATTGAGTTTAGACTAACAGTCATTGTAATGGATAATTCTCGTTCAATTAACACAGATGGAGCCTTCTAAAAAAAAAAAAAAAAAAAAAAAAAATATATAGTATGCTGATTCTCCAGACGCTGGTTTTTCTGTACCTTTCCTCTGATCTTGGCATTGTGATCATCAAAACAGGGAGATATGTGTGAACTGTTTCGGTTTCACAACTTTTTTAGAGGCATAATTTAATTCCACTGCCTGTGAGGCAATGTGAGTCATCAAGAAGCCATGCTGATCAGATGAAATAATGTTGTACTCTTTAAGGGTTTTTTGCAGCTCAGGTAAAAACTTGCTGCGATCTGGTACCTATGGGTCCTGTTGCGGTCACTTGAAATGCAACCAATTTGGGATCAAGAAGGTCAGATAGATCACAGTAGACTCTGCAACATGTAACCCAAAGCTGATCACAGCCTAATGATGTTAATAAACAGGAAAGTTGAACCCCAAGTCACTGAACTCTTCTCTTTCTCATGGACTCCAAGCTGTCTAGTTTTCTGCTGTTAATGTCTTCTGATAATCTTTAATTACGTTTAAGTAAGCCTGCTAATGAACGCGCAAAGAAAACACAGCCTTCTCGGCTAAAATGACCAGTTCTGTGACACATTCACTGCTTAATTGTGGACTGTGTGTTACTGCTGAACTGCAAGAGCGTGGGAAAGGAATAAGGTCTCTATAATGAGTAGCTCTCTAGTGGTCCCACAAAGTTATTTTTAAGTGGCAGTAGTGGTATTTGTGTTTTTGTTAGGTGAGAAGCTGAGCTGCTGGATTAAGATAAGTGCAATGCAAAATAACAATAATAATAATCATAATTCACCAAATGAATGTGGAGACATTATTAGAATTTATTTTGCTTCAGGATATAAAACAAAATTAACTTGAGTGGAGGCAAACAAAGTGAAGCACAGAGGCATGTTCAATCAGATTTTCGGAGAAGTTCTTACCCGCGGTCTGGTTCAAGAGTGTTGCTCAGTGGTACATTTGGTACCTTAGCTGAAATTATACCGTGTTGCTGTTTGCAGTCAATAGGCTTCCAGTGTCAGTATGTACCCATTAACCATTCTGGATAAAAGCATGAGGTATGAGATGGCATGTCCAGGAAACATTATGCAGTTAGTGAGACAGTAATTTATTAAGTTTTATCCCCCAAAACATCTTAAAGACTTGTCAGTGTGTCCCCCTGTGTCGCACACATTGCAACACTGTGGAGTACATTGAATATTCAGTATTCAGTTACATTAACTTTATCTCTCAGTGTGTGAAGTTTCCCCGCGCACTAAGAAAGGGCCTCATCACAGTGTACTAGCGGGGCGAGTCACGCATTTTAACTGGCCACTTCTGTTCCAACATGCCTGCACACATGGATGGGAATGAAGCAAGAAGAGACCCTTTTCACAGCTGTTTTTCAAGGCGCACTCATGTCTACAAGGAGGTCGAGAGAAAATGCTTGCAACTTTCCGAACAATTTCTCCGGGCTTTATTATCACCCGCCTTAAAGTTTTTTAAGAACAGAACAGTGTTGTTTTCTTCCAATGGAACCATGGAAGCACTTACCACAGGTATGACCCTCTGGCTGAGTTCAGAAAAAGTTCAATGTGTGGTTTCTTTCAGGCAGCTTTGGTGCTCCGTATTTTTGTGCTAGAGTAAAAATAATGCACACGTGCATAATACTCGGGAGTGATGTTCTTGCATGCTTGTAAAAAAAATGGTTAACTGTGTATTTTTATGTCTGCGAAGTATTAATCGCTTGCTTTATGCTCCAAAAACTCTCTTAATTTACAGCGCCACTGGGGCAATTTTGGTTTAAGCTTCTTGCTTTTTAAAATCACCTTGCCATCATTAAGTGCTAAAATAATGGAAATTCAAAGCTGCATATGGGTTGATTTAATGTTATAGTGAGTGTAAAGAACTGAGGCTTGTTTTGTGTTGCTGTTTTAACCTTTGTTTCTGCATGCAGTATGAAGCACTCCAAAGTCAAAACTGGGCTAGACAGAAATCTTGAAAGGGCAAAACAGTTTAAAAAATTACAATCTATCTATCCACTTTCTATCCTGAGCTTTTCCCAACATTTTCCATTTCTATTTTTGGGCTGCTCGGCCGTGTCAAAAGTGCTGGAGAAGTTCCTGCTAGATTTTGGCACAGAATCAGGTTGAAGGGAAGTGCAGAGCACTGGTGAGCTGGTGTTGCTGTTGCTTTATTTGAATATGAATCAGTATCAATCAGATGTATTAAATTCTTCATATTATATTGTCGCTTGATACAAAGATGATGCACATTCATGTGGCTTCTTCGAGGGTGTGGAACTCCTGAATATCCCTTTCCAATGACACACAGTATACGTATATACCTGTGCATATGCACTGTGTGTTTGTGTCATGTAAAATAAATGCACACCAAAGGAAATGCAAAGGAAAATGTGAGGGTACCAAAAGAGGTGCAGTAAAAGGGGAGAAAATACATGTGGCATTAGGAGAGATGAAAAGAGGTGCCAACCACTGTGGTCAGACTTGATTGTACATAATGTTGAGGAAAGAAGCCTTTTAGCCGGGAATGGATAACCTGAGCTTGCACAGAGGGAGTCTGAGTAAGTAATTTACAAAGAGAACAAGCAGAGCAGAGGGAGCTAAGGTGCTAATTTATTTGTGCGTAATTTGCACAGAATGAAAGGGACCGGAGCATATGTTAATAGGAGTTTCCGACGGGCCTGCTGCAGAACAATAGATCCAATATTCTGCGTATAATGGCAAAGTGGGAACTTGAAGTGATGAGTTCAGAGGTGTTTAAGAAGAAGACAGCACATTTATTTCAAGGTGTCTCTGATGCATCTCCAGCTTTTTTTTTTTTTTTTTTTTTACTTCAAACACCCAAAATGAATAGAGAGAAAGAGTGGAAAGTTTTAAGAATGAGGAATTTGATTTGGGCACTGTTTCAGAAGCTTTGGGTCTATAGTTTTGTTAATTTGAGGTTGGTACAATTCTAAGCTGTCTTTAAATTGCAGAATATCCACGTATATCGACTCTGGTTGGGTTGAGTAAAAAGCTGTGTGCATTATTTTGACGGGTATGAGCTGACAGAAATCAACTGAGAGCACAGCCTATATAAGCTTGCACCCTCAAAGCTCAGAACGATTTGAGATGAAGCCTGTCTCTCTGACAAAACAGTTATTTAATGGAATTGCATTAGAGTTTGTTTTTTATATGTGTATTTTGCAGCTTTTGGTCCTGGTTCTGGACAGTGTGCAGAAATGCAGGCGCAGTGCAAGTGAGTGCATGAGCTGCTGAGACTTGATTCTAGGCCTGTCACGTAAACACAGACCCTGAGAGTAAACTCAAGGCCCTGTGAGTTGATGTCACCCCGAAGTGTTTCTTTTCTGTTTGCATGTTTTCGTTCATGTTACATCATAGCTTTTAAGAAAGCTCAGTTTACTCCCATCAGCTGAAACACATATTTTCCAATTCACCCACTGTGGATAATCTAGCTTTATAACTGTGAGAAATGCTAGCTTTGTGTGGTAAAAAGGTCAGAACACATTACATTTAACCAGGTCAGTGTGAATTTATCTCCTTGTCAAATTTACACAAAGGATCAGTAAAACATTATGTCTTCTTGTAACCGCTATAAGCCAGAAACTGTACTGAATACATTAGATCTATGTGTACGATAGTAAGGAACAAAACTTTGTGGTCTGCCAGTGCAGTACTTCATGTCTAATGTCGGCTTCACTCCGGAGTGCATCATTTTTTCTTCCAAAACATTTCACACACGTACTCCGTGTATGAAGCACAAAGAGTTATTTAAGTGTTATAAATTGTCGTTACTCAGACATCCACATTTCTTTCCTTATCTCGGAGCCTTTCATCCACCACATGGGAAAGAGATGAAGGGATCTAAAGCTAAGCCATAGCTTAAAGTTAATGTAACCAGTGTGCCGTACTCCAGAGCTTCAGGTAGTGTGTTTTACTTTGGTGTTACGTTAGCTTTTTTTCTACAAATAGGCTGTTCATATACGTAATAAATAAATGTCAGGAAAAAAGAAGTATTAAGTGATGGTAAAAAGCAAGTATTCATTACTGGGTCACTGTATAAAATTACTATATGCAAACAGACATGCAGTACATCGTGGAAGTGAAACGTATACTTGCGTTAAATCTGTGCATATAATCAATATGAATCATACAACATGAAACATGAAGCTGTAAGGCAGTCATACCTCATATTATAAATACAGGAATTTTACTCTCTGGGCACTGGTGTCTACTGCTACAAAAATTGGTGGTGGCATATTGGCCCTACATTTAGAGACAGAGGAACAATTCTCCTCATCCTTTTCAAGAAGTGCAGCACACACCAGACAAATATGAGGTTATGAAGGGTCATCTTGCGACTTGAGACTGGAGCCACACAGAGCCGCAATATCGATGACATGCCAACACTTTTGCCAGACTCAGATTAATTAATACTACGCTCTGCTCTACCTCCACCAGTTACAGGCTTCACTTTTTAGATAGATAGATAGATCCCAAACTGTGGTTTAATCAGATTCCTATTATTACGCTGAATTTTTTAAATACTTCTTGTATTGTACTTGTACTTCTTGTCTTTCCTGTCCTTTGTCTTATCTGCTTCACTGAACAAGTGACATGTTCATGTACAACGTTGCAGTGTGACATTAATTCTGGTCAGATTCTAAGTAACTCAGCACTGGTAATAAGCTGAGAAATTGCAGTGATGCCTTACTGATAATGGCACAAACGCTCCATCTCTGTCATTCTTGTTTGCGTTTTTGCTGAAACTCTCATGTTGTCGTCATTGGATAACATCCAGATTGTGAGTTGATCATTTATTCCCATGCCTTTATCAGGATTGAAGAACGGCTGAGGCCAATGGCGCTTGCAATGGGGGTCAATGTAGTTGTGTTTAAAATTCTCTTTGTTTTTTTTTTCTAATGCATAAAACAGCACCTTCACCACAACTGACAAAATGGGTGATATTCTCCAGTATCAGTTGTTAAACTTTGGGGACCATCCTGCTCGTCATTAGCACGCGGTTCCCTCCATGGTGGTATAAGTGTGCATTAGTGCACGTGGCTTGGGTAATATTTGTATTTGTGAAAGCAGCAATTCCTTTTGGAGCATATACACAGAATATGAATTTGGTGTATATGCTCCGAATGTGTATATGCCACAATATTAAAACCACTGACTGGAGAAGTAAATAACATTGAGCAACTTGTGACAATACAATGTTCTGCTGGGAAACCTTTGGACCTGTCATTCATGTGGATGTTACTTAGACATGTAGCATCCACCTAGACCAGACCAGACACCCCCACCCAATAGCAATGACTCTCCTTGATGGCAGCAGCCATCCCCAGCAGGATGCAGCCTGACACAGATACACACACAAAAATGATTTAGGAACAACTCAAAAAAACATGGAGAACAGCACAAGGTGTTGACCTGGCCTCCAGATTCACTAGATCCCAAACTGATGAAGTATCTGTGGGATGATCCACAGAGGCCCCTCCCATCAACCACCACAGGACACCCCTAGAAGGTTTATATCCACTCTCTGATGAGTCAGTTTTCCAGGCACAAGAGACTTACACAGTATTAGGTGATAATGTTATGCCTGATCAGTGTAGGATTTGGAGCGGCATTTGATGTTGTCCATACGATATCATTCTCAGGCCTTGCTTATTTCAGCAAGACAAAGACAAACCTCATTCTGCACTTATTACAGCAACACGGCTCTGCTGGTGCTAAACTGGTCTGCTGGTAGTCCAGATCTATTATCCACTGAAAACATTTGGTACATTACCAAACAAAACACATGACAGTGGAGCCCTCTTGAACAGCTATAATCCTATATCAAGCAGGAATGAGAAAACCTTTTGCTCTGAAAACTAAAGCACCTGATCTCCTCAGTACCAAAACACTTACAGTGTGTTGCTACAGTTGTAATTTGCTGTTGCTTCTTTCAAGTTCAAAATTAGATTTTTTTGGGAAAAAAAAGAAAAGGAAAAAAAAAGCAGAATTTCTCTGTTGTCCCATGGTTTTTGGAAACAGGGTTGCAAAATTGTTTACTGACGCATAGTTTCCAGACAAAAGAGCCAGAATATTTCAGGTTCAGTGCACATCTGTGAACGACCAACTTGTAAGTATCGTTATTGATTCATTTTCACTGTAACCTAACTGACTCACTGGCCTTTTTTTAGGTGAAAGCAGTCATGGTCCACATTTGCCGTGCATATGTGTAACTGAGCAAGTTCTATAAACTGTGTACAAGCCTGTTTCAAACATCTGCTAATTCAGCAGATGACTTTCATTGTCCACATACTGTATATCCGGCACCGGAGTAGCCTTGAATCTGATGTTGGTGGAATTCTAGGAAGTTGATAAGGTCCTGTCAGCTTTATTTTTCCCTGAACATTTAAGACACTGTGGTTGTTCTTACTCATTTGTGTCTCATGAAAAATGTTGTTTTAACAGGTTTTCCAAGCAGCAACCACCCCACCCACCTACACATCCCCATCACATACACTCACATAAAATTAAAAAGAATTTATAAACAAACAGGAGACGTAGTCCACCTACCACTTTCCACCACCACTACCTACTAACTCCAGTATGAAGCCTGATGACGTCTCTCTGATGTTCATTTCCTTGCCTAAAAATGCAGAGTGGTGTCTGCTCGAAGCCCTCCCCTTTGTCATCCGAGGAGGAGTAAACAGAGTAAAAGGAAGCGTGACTGGAGGGCTACTGATGAGTATCAGAGCTGCTTTTGGAGAGCACACAGCTGGAGAAAGAGAGCGGAGACATTCCAGGGTTACGGCTAACTTTCATGTGGGACTTCTTTTTCTTTTTCCATCAGATGGGGCTTGCCGTGTGACATTCTTCCTACCTCTTCTTGTGATTAGTTTTTTTGTTAATTATCCTAGAAGAGCAGAAAGTTGGGGTGGGAATGGAGTAGTTAAAACCTTGCAACCAAGCTGACTTGGTCCTTGAAAGCCCTTCTTTGGTAAGGAAATTTTAAATTATTCATATGACATTTGCCAACAGCATATTCTTATCTTCATTTTGTGTAAACTGCAGAATACTGACAAAATAATTAGGAATGGATTTGTGATATTTGCTTCCTTAGTGCTGGTATATTTATTTTGATACAGGGTGATGTTATAGAATAGCAGGATAAATGGGGTTTATTGTATGATTCAAATTTGCTTGAAAAACATACTAAGAAAGGATATGGTTTGGCATATTCTGTGGTTCATTTTGTTGTAGTCCATTTGTAAATATTTGAAGTTTTAACTGCAAATGAAATTAGGGCAAAAACATGCACTCATTGACATGGACTGCTACAATATCAGAGGACGGTTTCACAGTCTCAAAGAGTCATCCAAAGTCTTTCTCAACAAAAAAATACACAGAAGTGTTTATGGGTAAAGCAAACTCGGTGGGCAATGCGTGACACCAGGTTTTACTAGTCACCTCCCAATGGTGGTGCATATGTTCAAATGAAGCGCAGCTTGAACCTTTTGGGAGCATGTTGACTGATGACTTTTGGAAATGTTACAGAACCCTGTTTTTCACACAGTTGTGGAAAGTACATCGTCTCTTCCAAAAGTAATGTTTCACGTCAAGGATATTTTGACAAAAACATTTTAGTCTCTCGGGTGAAATTATTCTTCCCTATTTATATTTCTGGATAAACTAAATGTCAAAAGACAAAAGTCAAGTCAACATCTTTCAGGACTTTGCAGTGAAGGTCCTCTAATGAAGTTCACAACTAATGAAGTGATCAGAACTGACACTTTTCAACAGCTCTTTGGTGCAAACAAATGGAACTGCTTCGCACTTGGTTCCCTTTATTGTTGCGCTTTTGTGTCGGGTGGTCGAGCACGTGACCAGAGACATATGAATTTAGGGTGGAAGAGTGTAAACCCGGTTATTTTACTTCCTCAATCGCCTCACATGCAGGCGGTAGAGAGCTAGACTCTAAAGACGGGAGGCATGTGACAAATTTGAAAACGCAGCAGCTTTTGGATGCACTTTAGCAAAAAACAAACCATCTATGATGCAGAGTGCAGTGTTACCAAAGAAAGGAAGGAATAGAGCAGTAGTTCCTATGATTATAGACCTAACCACACTCACACTTTCTCCTCAGGAAGCCAGGCTACAGCAACTCAGCCCATAGAAATGTCACCACATAGTGATTTCCAGCTTCAGTTGAGAAGTGCTAAAGGTTGTGCTGCAGCTATTCTTCAACTGCTGCGCTACTTCAGAATAATCTATCAATCAATAGAATTATAAGTTGATATTTTCATAAGTGTTTTCTAATTCAAACAAAAAAGCATTCAAGGGGGTAATTATATTAATAAATATAATTATAGTTATATTCATAGCACCACTGAGCTGTTGATTGTATTTCTGTGGAGTGACTTATTGATTAACAGCAATTTTGCATTTGGCCTTTTTTTGCACCACTTTAATATTCTTACTCTTGTACGTCAACCACATGATTACGTTTCTATGGTTTTCCCTTAGGTTTTGAATATTACAGCATTTTGTGGCCTTAGTGAAGCGATATTCAATATAACGTACTGATGTGGATCAGGCGCTTTTGGCTAATGGCACTTTCAAAAGATTTTCAAGGTTATGCAGGAGCAGGCGCCAGGCATCAGTTGTCTCATCCCAGTTCTCCCTGGAGGCTAGGGAAGGACCAGATAATAGTGTAGTGGGCTTTTAGCATAGGAAGCAATGGGTTGTCTCATTTCATG
The DNA here is from genome assembly GCA_005024645.1 of Planiliza haematocheilus. Lineage (NCBI taxonomy): Eukaryota > Metazoa > Chordata > Actinopteri > Mugiliformes > Mugilidae > Planiliza > Planiliza haematocheilus. The sequence continues at coordinate 1,658,709 of SRSE01000306.1, forward strand.
TATGTTATAGTAAATAAAATAAGATCCTTTCTTGTAAAATGGAACCTAAAGTTTGCATAAAATGAAGGTAATGATGATATATAAACTGATCAGGTATAACATTGTGACCAGTTGTGACTCATCAGAGAATGGGAATGGGCCTTCTGAGTGTGTCCTGTGGTGTCTGGTAACAGGATGCATTACACAGGATGGGTTGAGGGGAGGGGCCTCTATGGGTCAGGCTCGTTCCAGTGCATTCCACAGATACTTGATCAGTTTGGGATTGGAGGCCAGGTCAACACCATTTGCTGTTGCTCATGTTTTTGTGTGTGTGTCAGTCTGCATCCTGCTGGGGATGGCTGCTACCATCAAGAAGTGTCATTGCTATGGGGTGGGGGTGCCTGGTCTGGTCTAGGTGGGTGCTACATGTCTACATGCCCACATGCCAGGTCCAAAGGTTTCCCAGCAGAACATTGCATTGTCACAAGATGGTCATAATGTTCTGCCACATTGATGTATTTCCATACAACCTCCTGATTTAGATTTGCAGGGTTGCGTAAGCTTTTTCTGTCTGAACATCTGCCAGACCTTTGTTCTCTGGCACACTAGAATTTAAGGCAATATAAAGACTTTTATGTAGACCAAGAGATATTTCCACACAGCTGGTAAACTTGTTTCCCAGATGGCCAGGCACGCTAAAAAGAAACACTTGTTTAGTGTTAAACAGTGTGTGACACATTAGACGTGAAACTGCGCAATGCCACTATAGCCACTTACCTGTCCACACGTCATGAGCCATTACGCCAGAAGCTAGATTATTTCACCTGAACAATGCAGAACGATTGTGAGTGCAGGAACTGAAGACAAAAACGTAATGGTCCAAATATCCTGCTGCTTCTTACTTGAAGTCACTGAACTTTTTACCCCTTTTGTTTGATACTGTGTCCTTTTTCCTTTGCCTTTGGGTTCAAGTACTCAAGCTAAACAATAGCCTGCAGGAAAATATCATCATGCACAGTTAGCAATGCTTGTATGGAGGAAAATCCTGCATGAGCATTTTCATGATAACATCTCTGGACATTCAAATGATATTTACTTCTCAATCACCACAATTCACCCGTAGACTATCTTTCTGATATAATTGGAATTCTCTATTGTCGCATTAGTTGTTTTTAGTTTTCTACTGTATTTGCCGGTGCAGTTTCCTTCTGCGTTAAAGATAGATCTTGTCTTCTTAAGAAAAACATGACATATACCTTGTATGACATATGAGGTACTTACCCCCTACATAGTGATAAAATATGTGCCAGGATGTGACGGCTGCAGTTTGATAGGATCTCTGCACTGAGATGCATCCTGTAAATTGTGAGGTCAAGTGGCACTACTTCCATGAACAGACTAAAGTTTTACATTTTGTTCTTCAGGTGTCCATTTAAGATAATACCTGTACTCAATACATGATATCTATATCAGCAATATCAACAGGCTGTACCTTGAAACTAAGATGTCACGGAGTATTTATGTCCCATATTGGAGTTCGTTTCACTAATGTCCAAGACTTCTGCTTTCCTCGAAGCATGTCTCTTACCATTTGACTGTCACAGACTACTAGGGACAACACCATAGACGGATGTCACTGTGTTTATTTCCTGTTGGTGTCTCTGTCATTCTCATGACTACATTTCCTGCCAGGATGTGCCCGCTCTTATACTCTGTGACTTTTTCAGTCTCTGTGTCACTCACTTAAATTATGCTCCATGTTGTCAATGTCTGCATGCGTGAGATTTATATACCTGTTGTATTAGAGTTGTTACCTTGACTTTGTCTGGTTTATTGAGCAATCCTAAAAAAAACAGTCTTTGTTATATTGCAAGATTTGCTAAAGTCATTTTTTCCTCATCAATGTATACACAGCACCCCATATTAAAAGAAAAACACACAATTGTTATGAACGCTAGTGGACAGCTATTTTCAGGTCTCTCCAGAGATGCTCAGTTGCGTTTAAGTCAGGGCTCTGGCTGGGCTATTCAAGAACAGTCACGGAGTTGTTCCGAAGCCACTCCTTCATTATTTTAGCTGTGTGTTTAGGGTCATTGTCTTCTTGGAAGACAAACCTTCGGCCCTGTCTGGTTTTCTCTGTTACCTCAGGTTATCTCTGTACTTGGTTGCATTTATCTTTCCTTCAGTTGCAAGCAGTCATCCTGTCCCTGCAGCTGAAGAACACCCCCATGGGATGATGCTGCCTCTGCCATGCTTCACTGTTGCAATTGCATTGGGCACAAGATAAGGCAGTGCCTGGGTTTCTCTATACATACACTTAGTCAGTCAGTCAGTCATTTTCTAGACCTGTTTAGTCCTGTTAGGGGTCACGGGGGTCTGCTGGAGCCTATCCCAGCTGTCATCGGGCGAGAGGCAGGGGTACACCCTGGACAGGTCGCCAGTCCATCGCAGGGCTAACACAGAGACAGACAACCATTCACACTCACACACACCTACGGCCAATTTAGAGTCACCAATTAACCTAACCAGCATGTCTTTGGATGGTGGGAGGAAGCCGGAGTAACCGGAGAGAACCCACGCAGACACAGGGAGAACATGCAAACTCCACATGCATACCACTTAGTATTGAGGCCAAAAAGTTCAATCTTGGTCTCACCAGACCAGAGAATCTTATTTCTCATCTGGGGGTAATTCATGGGGTTTGTGGAACTCTATGTGGGCTTTCATGTGTCTTGCACTGAGGAAAGGCTTCTGTTGGGCCACTCTGCCCTGATTGGTGGAGAGCTGCAGTGATGGTTGGCTTTCCAGAACTTCCTCACATCTCCCCACTCCATCTCTGGAGCTCAGCCACATTAATCTTTGGGTTCTTCTTTACCTCTCTCACCAAGGCTCTTCTCTCTTTCTCTGTACAGTTTGGCTGGATGCCCAGTTTTAGGAAGAGTTCTGGTTGTCCCAAATATCTTCCATTTAAGGATTATAGAGGCCACTGTGCTCTTAGGAACCTTAAGTGCAACAGAAATTCTTCTGTAACCTTGGCCAGATCTGTGCCTTGCCACAATTCTGTCTCTGAGCTCTTGGGGCAGTTCCTTCGACTTTATGATTCTCATTTGCCCTGACATCCACTGTGAGCTGGTGGTCTTATATAGGCAGGTGTATGCCTTTCCTAATCAAGTCCAGTCAATTTAATTAAACAGAGTTGAACTCCAATGAAGGTGTAGAACCACCTCGAGGATGATCAAAAGAAATGAACAGCACCGGAGTTAAATATGCAAGTGTCACAGCAAAGCATTTGAATACATATGACCATGTGATATTTCAGTTTTTCTCAAATACTTTCTGCAATTTGCAAAAATGTTGACTTTTCTGTTTTTCTTTCAAAATGGGATGCTGCGTGTACACTGATGAGGGAAAACAAGAACTTAAATGATTTTTGCAAATGGCTGCAATATAACAAAGAGTGAAAATTTTAAGGGGGTCTGAATACTTTCCATACCCACTGTCTATACCAACCTATCCAGGGTGTTTTATTTGTTATAGCCCTGGAGCACATGTGTGTTTTTGTTTGTTACCATTTCTTATTTTGTACTGAATAGTCATTTTTAATATTTAATATCTAGTGCTGTCTCGCTGCAAGTCAAACTGGGTATTATGAAAATGTCTTGAAATGTTATGTCTCTGTTTGTTTCTTAGGTCAAAGGAAGAAATTGAATTCTTCTTATTTCCACTGTCCGTCTATCTCCCACTCATCTGAAACCAACACCAACACACCAGCTGACCACCATGAATGCCTCTGACGTGCCAGCTGCTAACTACACGCCACTCTGCTACTCAATCAACAGTCCTCCATTCGCACCCCCGCCCCCCGGCGCAGCCCGCTACTCGTCCATCTTCAGTGCTGTGGGTCTAACCTCCAATCTCATCGCTTTTATTGTACTCATCAACTCGTTCCGGAAGACACAGAGCCGCTCACGCTCTTTCTTCCTGATCTTCCTGGGCGGTCTTGTGGTCACCGACTTCATGGGTCTTCTGGTCACAGGCTCCATTGTTGTCTCCTTCTATGCCACAAATTTTAACTGGCGCCACTTAGACCCTGAATGCCATTTTTGCAACTTCATGGGTATGTCCATGGTGTTTTACGGACTGACTCCCCTGCTGCTGGGTGCCACCATGGCCATCGAGCGCTTCATTGGCATCAACCGCCCTTTTGCACGCTCCACAAGCATGCCAAAGAGCCGGACAGTCTCCATGGTGCTGATGGTGTGGTTGTTTGCTGGCTTTATAGCTTTGTTACCTCTAATGGGTCTTGGGAGCTACCACATGCAGATACCTGGCTCCTGGTGTTTTTTCAACATCAGCTCAAAGGGAACCAACCTGGCCTTCTCCTTGATCTTCTCTCTGGTCGGGCTGATAAGCATTGCTGTGTCTTTTTTGCTGAACACAGTGAGCGTGGTGACCCTGATCAGGGTGTGCTGTGGACAGGACAGGAGCCAGCGTCGCAGAGACCATGAAGTCGAGATGATGGTGCAGCTTATCCTGATCATGCTCATCGGTTCCACCTGCTGGTGCCCCCTCCTGGTGAGTATGTGTGTGAGTGTGTAATAATAATATTTTAGTTAATAAATTAATTTGTGGATGCCTCTGGCATTAGTAAGAGTTGAGTAACAAAGTTTTATTGCGTAGTCCTGTTTTACTTTAATATACGTTTCTATTTAAGTCTGAGTAACAGCAGCTTTAAAGGTGTTGACTGGTGACATTGCAGATTGCAACCAAGTGAATACCATCTGTCTACTGTGAACCTGAAACCAAAAACACTAAATGCCCTAGACCCAGATCCGTAGTTCATTCTGAGCTACTGTAGCAGCTCAACGTGACACGTTTTGTGGATGAGGTCTGGCTTGTTATATTAATATGACTGATTCAGTCTAAGCTAACCAAAACAATAATTCGCCCCCTACATGATAGACACTGAACTTTTGGATGATATGGAGTGAAACAACATAATATCATTACATATAATAAACTTATTTTGGCAATAACCCAACACATTTTGTATGACTTGCTTTTTTTCATGGAGACCAACAAATGCACTGACTTAAAAGATGCAGAATAAATGGAGCTTTGTGGGCTTGTTAAGCAGCTATTGGCCACCACGGGGAGGTCTCTGGCCCTATTTCAACCTGTGTAAGTGTGTGTGGGGCCCACTGTAACTGTAGTCTGTGGTCTGTGACAGTGTGTGTTGTGTGGAGATAAGACCAGTGGAAGACTGTGCCTTCTGTTGCAGGCAGGAGGGACAATATCTGTTCACTCAGTGACTTCAGTTTTCTCATATTAATCTTCACTTTTTTTTTTGGTATTACAAGCAACCCACCATGAACTTAACTCTTAAGGTTATCAGCACTGCTCGTCAGATGTTTTAAACTTAATAAGGCATCACACTGTCCTAAATTAATATTTTCTGCTCCCTTCTCAAAAATATGCTTCATTTCTTCTTAGCAATGTATCTTCCTTACTAGCTGATCCGATTTGACTCTCCGGTCTCACCCTGGATCAAAGAGCTGCTTAACGCCCCACTTGAAAAGACACATTTAAAGCAAGATTAGAGCATGATTACAACAATGCCTTTTAAGGTAAACCACTCAGTTTCAACTCTCACATGACAAAGCTGACTAACAGCTGGTCAGATGGGCCACCTAACACGTACAGTCAATAAAACAGGGTGAAAACTAACCCCAAGTTTGCGACCCACGGTGCTACTGTGGTGAAGAAATGTCAGTGGCATTGGTTGCTTGTTGCTTTGGCTCTTCTGTGGCGTTATCACAAAATATCACCAATTACTTTGACTACATTGTCATTCCTAAAAAGAAGTAACATTTTCTCCACTGACTGAAGGTACTGTGTCAAGTACATACTTGCAGAAGCAACATCAAAGAGTCAACTTAATTTTTGTTCTTGTTCTTCCTATTTGACATCTTAAGGTGGATGGAGTGCCCTTTTGATAAAAATAAATAAATAACTCATTGACATGATCATGATGAATGGGTTGTGTGTAATTAAGAGAAAAGCATTTGGTATATTACTGTCCGTTTGTTGAAGCATCTGTCAGACTGTCATTTGTTGCCTTAAATGGAAAACACTGCTGCTGAGCAACTCTGGTTGTCTAGAAGCGACTGAGGCCTTTTAACTTTTAACACTACAAGCAACAAAAGTTAAAAGGCTCCCGAGTGTGGTTAGCTCAATTGTCTGTGAGCCGCTGCTTTGTTGGAGCAATGTTGGACATCATCATCCGGTTGAAAATTAACTACAGAGACAAAAGGTTCGTAAATGAGTTTGTAAATGGCATCACTGGAGCATTGAAAAATGTTGAAGCAAGCAAAACGTTTATACACAGTACATCGCACCCGTATTGATGCGACAAGTGTCTTACCTATGGTGGAAGAGAGAGGTCAGTGCACTGCAACTTGAGAAAGCACATGGAAATAGACAAAACAGAAACAAGCTGACATCACGTGCACTGCAAAAACACCTGTAAACACAGAAACGTGCTGCAAGAAGAGCTTTCCACAATGAAATCGTTCCCAGGACCTTATGAAGTGTTGAACTGCCTAGGAGTAGGTGCACTTTTTTCAAAGCTTTATGACATTTGGCGTTGTTGATGTTGAGGTTTGTGTGTTTGCTGGTGTTGGGAGTTTATGTAGTGCAACTGTTGTCATACTGATGAAATCGTTTTCTCAGTTTGCTTGTTTTTTCAAGCTGCAGTGCCTTGAGCTCTCTTGGCCACTGTACTTACCATCCATCTCTGCCTTTTATGAAAACTTAACCAAACAAATCTCAACTCCTGACTCACTTATGACGTGAATACTACAAGAGGAGGCGATTCACATGGTCATTGCTCCATTTGCAGGCAGCAGCGTTTGATACCGCCACCAAACTCTGCTTACACTGATGTGCTCATTTAAAAGCCCACCTGACTGACAAGTCCCTAATAAAACCAGACATTTTCCACAAGTCTCTTCTAACCTTAGTTGTGTGATACCCCACACAGATAAATATTCTGATGAGCGCGGTGACTGCTTCTCCTGTAAGCAGTGAACAGCTTGTGTTCTTCATACGAATGGCTACCTGCAATCAGATATTTGACCCCTGGATATACATCATGTGTCAAGTGTCCCAGCTAAGGCGAGTAAAAAGTAAAACGAAAAACGTCCAGATGTTTGAACCATAGCACAGCTAACCCACAGTCACTGCTCACCCATCATACAATTTTATTAAAGCTGTAGCTGGTGGGCTACATCAGCATGTTCTTAACACCTGCTAATGAAACTCATGGGCAGACTCATTTGTACATTACCATTTACACCATGTCTTGCAGCTTCCAAACTATCGCCCATAAGCTTACAGTAACTGGGAGCATGCTACATAGTGCAATTTGTGTCCCATGTTGGTTTTACTGCTGGTATGTCCGCTTCCTTCCATACCTTGTCAGTTAATAAACATTTCACTGAAACAGTTTCGGCCCTTTCAGGGCTTGTTTATTGCAATGGCTGTTTATTGAGACACAAGGGCAATAAACAATTATTTCATTTCCTGGAGCTAACCCAAATGGTTTCTCATCCAAACCATGAGCTTGCAGACTGTAACATTTTCTTTTGAGTAAAGCTGCAGACATTCCTACCAATAAGACAAGAAAATTGTTCCGACAAAGTAATTGTAATGCTCTGGAAAATGCAATCGGGCTACAGCAAAATAATCTACAGTTGAGGCTGTTTAAATCTCAAACCTCAGCACAGGCCTTGTTCCCAGTGAGCACTACCTTAAATGCCACTGTTTTGTTCCCTCAGACGGAGAAGCCACTAAGCTCTCCAGCAAAACTCTGATTCTGGAGTCGTTTCAGTCCCTGGAGCACCTCTGCATCTGAGAAAAGTTAGCCTGTGGTTTACATTTCATCCCCAGTATTGCATGCAACAATTTTTAACGCTATGATGTGCATTTGGGTAACCTATCTGTTTTTCTCCTTGCACTGCTTGGATGTAAACCACAGGAGAACAAAATTCTGACACCAGCTGAATTTTGAACAGACATTATAAGCAACACTAAGCCAATTTGTCATTCCTAAAGGAGCTTGTTAGCATGTTGTGCTCCCTCAGGAGACTGTTAGGGTCATGCTAATAAGGCTATGCCTCACATAAAATGCTGTAGCTTAACTAAAGCTGTTATTGCAGCCACTGCCTCAGGAGAGCCATGTCAGAATTAGCCTGGCCATTCTCTCGGAGGACGCAACAGAAAGTTAGAGTCCATGTGCATAATTAACCCATTTCATCTCCCTCCTCTCATTCCTTTTTCTAATCTTCTAATCTTCCAACTTATTTCACCTGTGATTCATTCACTTCTTTTCTGTTTTTCATCATCTCCTATCCTGTCCCTTCACCACCAGGTCTTCATTGCTCAAACTGTGCTGTCCGGAAGTCGTCTCCAGGTCAGATCCCTACTGCTCTGGCTACGCTTCGCCACCTGTAACCAGATCTTGGACCCATGGGTGTACATCCTGTTTCGAAGGGCTGTTCTCAAGAAAGTCTACCCCCGACGCGACTGGTCCCGTAGCTCCATCATGACACTGTACCCATCTTTCAGTGAGACCGTCCGCAGGTTTACGCGAGCTTCACTTGGGAGCAACCTGGGCTCAGGTGAGGCAGAAGAGACTGAGAAATCGAATGCAACACCAGCATCTGCACTGAAGACACCTCCTCCTTCTCCATGATCGATGTGAGTTTGAATTGCTGCCAACTGAGTGATGACGTTAGCGTCACAGAGTGTATTTGGCTGTTTGCCACTCTGAAGAGTTTTCATGTCGAATAGGACCAGAGTTGCAGGATTACGGCTATTATCTGCATGGATTGATGTTATGCTATTGCATATCTATGAAATGTTTTGTAGGATCAGTAATGACACTTTAATTGTAATCTGTAATCTATAAAGCACATTTGAAGTTTTCTACAAGTACTTATTTTTCTACACATACATACGTGTGTCATTGTAAGTACTTTTATAATATTAGAGTATTTAAACTTCACCTTACAGTAGACAGAGCCACTCATTCAGGTGCTTAAAGGTGCAGTAGGTAAGATTGTGAAGATCCAGGACTTAAAATGTGAACATCGACAACTCAGTCCCTCCCCCCTTTCCGATAAAGCCCAAAATGGTCTCCCAAGCCCCTCCCTCCACAAGGGAGAGCTGTGCACGATAGAGCGCGTGCATATTGGCCCTGGAATACTGCGCACGAGCAGAAACCGAGAGAGAGCGAGTAAACAAACTAGCATGGAACACACCGACGTAAGAACAACAAAATAGTTTTTACAATACCCTTTTTTTTTTTTTTACAATATTGCTAAATAATTTGACCTAAAGTACAACGATGCAGTCGTTATACTTTAGGTCAAAATATTTAGCAATAGTCAACTTTAGGACAAAACCAAGGTTAGGATGTTTCTGAAAGTAGCCTACATTGGTGATGTTTGCTATCAGTAACAGTTAGAAGCATTCATTGTGGCGTTTTATTCCACAGTTTAGATTTATCACTTTGCTGTGTGGTAGATATGACCGGGCACGACGTGTGCGGGGAAGGGGGAGTGGGCGCAATGAAATGTGTGTCCATGAGCAGTGATTGACACTCTGTTAGATACAGCCCTGGGTTTAATTGGTGCATCTGAGAGTGGAGCGGTGGATGTCTTGCAAATCGTGCTACAGGCTGTAGGAGGGGCCAGAGGAGCCTTTTTTTTTTTTTTGACCTGCTTCATGCAATTATGCTTAAATAGGGTCAGTTTCAGGAAATATGACAGAAAGTTAGTTTTATAAAAGTTGCCTACTGCACCTTTAATGCTGTGACTTTTAAGCACATATATACAAAGTATTTAGCATGTTTTGGAGGAACTCTTGAAAAGCATCAATCATTGACAACTGACTTCTGATCTTGTACTCATGCAGTACAGTTTCTGTTTGTATTGCCAAGTAGGCAATAGTATTATATGCTATACATATATATCTGTACATAAAACTGTTCTTTATAGTGTTAATTTAAAAGCACCTAGAGTGCAACGGAATAAGTTTCCATATAAAAAACTGAAAATAAAGATTGCTAATGTTTCTCAACATTACAAATCTTTAATTTTCATTTCATTTATTGATATTCCCTGAGTGGCATTTTCTGCTTTACGCTCTGTGCTTGTCTGTCATATGAAGACAAGTCGTAAGTAGACAGGGGATGTCACTGTACAATCTTGGACATGAAGTGTCCCTAATTACAATAATTGAGACAGTTTTTCTTGCTAAATGTCTGTAAATTGGATCTTATTTGTAATGTTTCCAATGTATTATGGTGCATGAGAGTGACAGTAACTAAACAAAGAGGTTAAAACCCCAAACTGCTTTCTAAAAAGCCTGATGTTGAGGACAGATACTTTGAGTTCTAGGTTTCCTATTTTCCAGACAGTATTAACTAACACAGAGTACGATAATAATCTATTACTTGTTTCAAAATCAATATCACCACTTCTGTTACCACTTGGATTTTCTTTACCCATCTGTGAGATTATTACATTGATTGTAAAGTGTGCTGCTCAGTTAAATTGAAAAAGGAACGTGAGAAATGAAAGTGAGAAATACATGAAAAACAGGCAACTCAGCTATGAGTTTCAGGTTTAGTTAAAAGATAAAGTTTATGCGAGAAGTGATTTATGCTACCAGTATTTGCACATTGCACAATTTATACAGTGCCATGATGAACTGAGCTAAACAGTTTTTACCTTTTATTTGGGCTATCAAGAGTGCAATATTCACACGGATCCTATGGATAAATAGTACATTGTATTTTCACTCATGTCCATGACTGAATAAATAATTGAACGAATCACTGATGATGGCTGAGGTGTGACTGTCTCAACTTGCTAGCTGCATTGTCTGATGAAAAGGAAGTGTAAGTGATGAATGTGCTCGGCGGAAATTATGTGATTGTACATACGAATAAAAGATTAGTGAAATACAGAAAACTCTTTTTAAAATGGTCTTTTCTGTTAAACACACACGCAGGTTTGACAGCTATGACTTTAACCATTTTACTTACATGGAAAATATGCCATACATTGTCAGGTCTTCGTAATATGCGGCCACATACAAAATGTCAAAACCAAACATTACTATCTGATAATGAGCACTGACATAGCTCAAACTGTGTAGCCAGATGGGAACTTTAGCTTCTGAGTTTTCAGTTGCTCATATACAGGTATCTAGGCAACAAAATATACCTGTTCAGCGAGTAGTTTGAGGCCTCCTGCTTTTCACACTATAAACAGTCTCAAACTGGAGACCCAAAGAAAGAGAAACACACTGAAACTAAGAGCAGTGATATTATAGGGAATGCTATAACAAACCAGCGTATCATACTGACACTCTCTCTCTCTGGAATAAACTTTCATGGAAACATGACAAAAGTTTATTGCAACTGTGATGCCACCTTATTTCCATTTTCATGAGCAGGAAGACTTTTCTGCTTCTTGGGCAAAATTCATTAATTCATTCATTTTCCTGCTTGTCCTATCGATGGTAGCAGGTGGACTGGAGCATATCCCAGCTGTCATTGGGCAAGAGTCAGGGTACACCCTGGATTAGAGGTTGTGCCAATTAGTCAACTTTACTGCTGTGCCATGACGTTTTGAGCAGGAAGTTGACTAGTCACCAATCACGTGACAGTAACAACAGTGACGTCTCTGAGAAGACAGGTGAGGCGCCCAGTGAGTCACTGCACCAAATTAGCAGTGTTTATTTAAATTATTAGGTCTTTAGCTGCTATACACGGAAAAGGTGAAATACTAATCCTAGCTGCACTTTCCCATCTTACAACACTCAGTGAAGCACTGTTTAATGCTACTGATGGTGCCGATTTATATAGGTTATATATATCTGCAATGCACAGTATTGATAAGCTTATGTGTTTATCTTCAGTCCTGTTGTGTTAGCTGACATTATTCCTGTGGTTGTAGAGCGTGTTTTTTTGTTGATGCTAGTGAATGCATTATGCGAGAGATAGAAGTTATTATTTTTCCGAAGGAGAGACGCATATTACAAATGTCAAGGGCCCACAGTAGCCCACGTTCAAGCTTCAATAAACTTGCAGAAAAGCCTCCGTAGTATGAATATGTACTACAATATGTATGCAGGTCAAGAATAAAGATTTCATTTCTATGCATTACTATGTACTGTGGTTTTATGAGTGACATGTAAAAGTTGAAAAAAAATGGAAGTCGTTCAACCCCTACCATCAACAGGTCTCCAGTCTATCACAGGGCTTACACAGTGACAGGCAACCATTCACACTCACATAGACACCTACGGCCCATTTAGAATCAACTGTTAACCTAACGAGAATGTGTTTGGACGGTGGGAGGAAGCCGGAGTACCCAGAGAGAACCCACGCAGATACAGGGAGAACAGAACACAGACAGGACCCAGTCGGCCAGAAACTTCTTGCTGTGAGGCATCAGTGCTAACCACTACACCACTGTAGGCAAAACTGCCTGAACTGAAGTCCAAGGGAACTCCAAGAAATGCAAGCTCCGGCACAGGCATGCAAAAACATATTTATTTATGCATCTTATTGTGGGAAGTTATGGGCTGAGTTCCTGTTTGACGGTATCAATAATGTGGGAAAACTGAAAAACTGAACTGCAGAGCAAGGTCATTCGGCTGGGGATTACCTCCCCAGGCATTCCATTTTCAGATGATTGACTAATGACTTAAACAGTTATAGATTTTTTTTGCAAATTCAGAACAGTCACCATATTTTGGGACTAAGGATGTTTCAATTACAACAAATTCTTGTTTATTTTTAAATTTTATTTAGTGTCCACTTAATATTGCTAAATTGTGTCCACAGATGTTAAACACTAGAAGGAGAAGCTAACGAATGCATTCCAACTTTGAAGTGACCTAAGATTGTTGTTTTTTCCCACTGGTGTTTCATCTGAGGAAAAGGGTTGACTGGTGTTATCAACGCTTCCTGGATTCCTAGATGGTTCACTGATGTCCACTGGGGCCGTTTTCTTGGCATTCTGTTTTTACCTCTGTTGCTCTGCGGTTTTTAGGTTATTATGGGGAGGGCCCTAAGAACAAGTTTTCTGTACTAAAAGATGTTTAGTGATTTCCACTCTTGAAAAGATAAACTGTATTTAAAGTTTTCTGTGGTTTGTATTTATTGTAAAGACTTGACAAAGTTCAGAAAAGAGTGATGATCTATTTTGCACAAATTATTGACATGTGATTATCGTCCCCATCGTGATAGCAAAGGAAGTGATTATAAATGCAAGGACTGGGAAGGCAACATTAAAACATAAATGTATAGCAAATGTCTACATTCTGCCATTTTTCACATCTCCGATAGCTCCCCATACGTCAAACAAAAAGACATCGGGGAAAGCGAAATCTCCCAGAACGGAGTCCAAGGCCTCGGCAAAGTCATCCGGGTTCTTCTTGTCTTTGCCCGCTTCCACAATGGTGGTTGCTGCACAGAAAAAGGCGGACACAAGAATGTACACGTTCAATATTCTTTTCTCAGCAGACAAAGCCTAAACAACAGAAACCTAACATGTAGTTTTCACAGCAGTATCTCCTTGTAAGGTTGTGTTTGAAATCTGAATATTACTAAGCAGCCTTTCTGTGGAACTAAACTGGGAAGACATTCAGTGTGACCCTTTGTATTTTCTCAAGAAACTCCTACAGTTATAAAAGACGACGATGACAGAGGCATTGGCTATTTCCTAGAATGACGCCATGCTGTACTTATGAACCAACAATCAGCAAATAAATAAATAAATAAATAAATAAATACTGGTGTAATTTGATGTAAGACCCAAATATAGCTTGAGTCATGACAATCATTTGACAGTCAAATTTAAAACCATTAAAATGTGCAGGAGTTGCATTCAATACATTCAGAGTTAAACAAATTTTCTCTTCTTTTTAAAGCAAAAGCAGATCATCAGCAATACATAACAATGCCTCAGTGGGGAAACGTAATCTTGGTCTTATCACCACAGACTATTCAAATATGCTCTCATTTGTTTGTTAACGGAGTCGGCACGAACGCGCTTCACAAAAAAACACAAAAAACGATTTTGAACAGTTTTCTACGTGCCTGAAGATGTATCTCTAACTTTGATCCCTCTTACAACATGACACAGTGTGTAGTGTCAAGATGAGGACGATGACAAGCGTCTGTGTCTGAACATCTAAACATGTTTTTTTTGTTGTTTTTTTGCAAGAGCAAATCCAAGCAAACAACTAAGTGAAGAGCTCTTCAAGAAGTCACTGACCCATATTAAATGTGACTCATTTGGCCAAACGTCCGTTTAGCAACCAGGCCACCCTGAAAATATGGGAAAGGGCAAACTCCTAGCGCTCTTAAAATTCTCAAAACTATGAACCACGACTCTCTTTCATCTTCATCTTGTGAAGCTGTTGTCAAATTCAGGATGAAAAGTTGTCTGTTACTGATGTTTCTGATAACGCACTTTTTTATTATTATTATTTTATTACTGACAATGAGAAAAAGAACCTCAAGTTACAGTTGTTTAGTTTTTTTCTATCTATATTTTTTCTTTTCTTTCAATCTTTTTTTCAGCTTTCTTCTGCAGTCGGTTACTCAGTTGAGCATGAAATGGCTTGCATTACATCTCCATGACAACCAAGGGGACTCCCTCGGTTGAAGAGGACTGTGAGATGTGGATAAAAGTGTGAAAAAGAGCTATGCTTCTCACCTGGAGTGGAGATATTTTTGTAATGACATTGCACCTTCCTGTACCACAAAGCAGCAAACGTTAACAGTCCCATGTCAGAGGGAAAGCAAGAAATGTTGGAGGAAAATAGGTAAAAATATAAAAATGCCATACATGGCAAATACGCACATAGCTGCTCCCTAGAGGTACACTTTATCATCAAAAATGACTTGAGGTAAGTTCTGAAGAGCATTTATTCTATCTACCCAAATCTACCCATCGAGAGGCTAGGTTTGCGAATGAACATGTGTCCAGGACTGAATCACCTATTTACATTCAAACATGGACATTAAGGTAAAACCTGTTTTAAGGGGTTGTTACGTGGGTGGTCTTACCCAGCTCCAGGTCTCTGATGCCCATGTAGCTCTCCAGCAGGTCGTCCACTTTCTTGGTGGCCTGTTCTTCAAACTCATTCTGCTGGCAGAGCAGACAAAAAAACAAAGAGGTGCTCCCTCTCTAAATATGGTGACAGAAACGCTCTGAGAGCTTACACCCTGATGCCAAAACATTTAAGGACCAAGAACGCTTTGGGTTCATGTGTATAACTTGTCTTTAAGTTATATAAATACATCACACCTTGTAGATTCTCCGTATGGCTGTTTGCGTCCCATTTTGAAAGCCAGTGTCCTTCTCCGTCCCATGTATTTACTTGAAGTGATATTGCCCGTGGGTTCATGCTACAGTTAATTTGAAATATCCTGCACTGAAGTAAGTCACTTGAAATACTCTGCATTTGTTTAGAAAGGACACTTCCTGTAACAGAGCTTAGTTTGTTTGCTTATGTTGTGAGTGGAGTTAATCAGGGGGCATAGAGTTCTTTTCAGTTCAGCTCAGATCTGTGTAGTCCCGTGTGACCACTTAGCATCATTATGCACATAAAAAAAGCAACCTCAAATCAAAGATAAGACTTACAAAAAATAAACAAATAACATCTTGTAGGTTGTAAAAGACAGTTTCAAATGATTTATAATAGCGGTGTGTGTTTGTCTTTATACGTGTATGCATGTTACCATTCAAGGACATCAGGAAGTTAAGGCAGTCACTGGCCGACAGAGCGTGTGAAACTCACCACTTCCTGAACTGTAGCAGCACCCTTTGAGCGAAGACGCAGCGTCTCCTTCCCGTTCACCATCTTTCCCTCATTAGACTTTGGCGCTCTGGTCCTCATTCCAATCATATCTAACCACACACGCAGGAGGAAGACCATTATTCAAACTGTACATTTCAGTTAGTTGTAATATCCCATATTATGGATTGTCTTCCCACTGCTAACTAATCTTCTACTTTTTCCTAAGAATCCACAGACAGAAACCAAAAGTACCTTCCTACACTTAACCTCACACACAGTACATTTTGGGTAAATACGCATTTAGCTGACGCTGAGGTAAGGTGCCATAATTCACAGTCCCTTGTTTGGATGTAAATCTATTTTCTCTCAAATGATAAAGCGTTCAGCTTCTTCCAACTGGTCAGGCTGTTATTTGCCTCCGGTTTACCTGAGGACACACTGCCACTTCTGCTTGTTTTTATTCATGAACTTCAGAATTAATAAGAAATGCTTGGCTGCATGATGCCACAAGGAGTCATTTTTTCGAAAGTTGTGTTGCCTGTGAGGAAGAAGTTTCAAGTTATTCTGAATGTAGCAGGTGGTGATACTGTATCCCAAACAGACAAAAAAAAAAAAAAAAACACACACACACTATTGGAGATGCTCGTGTTCTTTAGATATTTTTTAACATATTCTTTGGTGCTTCTTGTAAAGGATGAGTTTTGTATCTGTCTGTTAATAGACGTTGACTGTGCTTCAGCAGCTCTGGGCTAGCAAATGTTGTAGATGTAAATTGATCTACCAGATTTGGTCTGGAGCAGCGGTGTCAAACGCATTTTAGTTTGGGGGCCACCAGTAACCAGTGACATGAGTCCAAAGAAGTACGAGTACATTATTAAACACTTCACATTCAGTTAACAATCGATTTAAAATACATTTTAAAGTTTTAAGGCTACTATCTAAAGTTTAGTTTTGCATCCCACTGTTGTGTTATGCACAAACTACAGTCAGTATCTTCTAACTTTGCAAATTCCTCCCCCTGATAGGAGAGAACCCTCTGGTGGGTCGATTTTGGCCATATGTTTAACACCCCTGGTCTAGAGTCTTGACTGCAACAATGTGGTTTTCCAACAAAAGGTTTTTTAATGCTTTGGTTTTCCAACTTGCCTTTTTCTTTTTGGCAGGCTCATATAAGAACAGAGCTCAAAGAACACCACAGAATCCCACTAATATGGCTGTAGCTTATAATGGGATGGTGAATGTTGAAACTCTATTTTGAATGCATCCTAGCGGCCTGTGTGAAAATGCGCGTCTGTTAAATGCGCTGTCAGTGATTCCTCAGGGAAAATAAATCTGTTCCAGAGGAATGTCAGAGGTCAGCATCAGCTATGTCAATCAGGAAGCTGCTGCTGTGTGAAAGTGGTCAGTCCTCGGGCAAATTACATTTGTTTGTGTGGCATTGGCGTATTTGTGACATGTAAACGCTCTGCAGAGTCATGTTGGTCAGGGTACATCTTCAAAACATCACACTAAAGAATTAGACTTGCTTTCACTTCTTCATGTATGGGTACATGAAAATTTCCTGCTTCTTGTATGCTTAAAATGCAATGTAATCCCTCATATTCAGATTTCAGCCAGCAACTGTGGACATTTATTGGAAATGATGAATACCTTTAACGGAGCATCTGTCTGCTCCCAGGTGTGAATAGCTACATAATGGCTGTGTACACTGAATCCCTTCACCATGAATCCCCTGGTTTCACAATAAATGAGTGTCTATTTGCACACGGATGAGAAGCCAAACAGTAGCGTTTTACACCCAGAGCCGTAGAGCTGTCCTCACCCCATCCCTGCACAAAGACTGGGTTTGTGGTGGAAGAATGGGTCAAATTCAGGACAATCACCGTGGACAGTGGGGATAGTTTTTTTTCCTTTTTATTCAGCTTTTAGTCAGTTTGGTTGAGTTTAATCAACAAAAATGGTTGGTTTACACATGTCTGGAAGTCTTTTTGCCAAAAAGCCTTTCTGTTGGGTGGAAACAGCATTGTTGACAAGCAGCAACTTGTCTCTTCCACACTACACACCCAGGTTTTAATAGTCTCATCAGCTATTTCATCCTGAGTTCAAACTACACTGGTTGCAAATAGCCCCAAAATAATATTTCGGGGCCTGAAAATGATGATTCTAAATGGACAGGATAGGACAACAGGGCAGGTTGGAGTGGTTACAAACAGGCAAACAGAGGGAGAGACATGGATGATGGTATACCTGATGAACACAACAGACACAAGGAAAGACAAGGGAATCTAAGGCAGGACAGACAAGGAGAGAATGAAAACTTTTTTAAAATGTAGAAAAATTATTATTCTACGACAATCAGTGGTAAGCACACTTTTCTGTTACAAGTGTCCAGGAACCTCTTTAATGCATTCCTTGCGTTAGTATGCAGAGTAGTCTAGGTAGTATTTTATACCAGTATGAAGTTAATATTTACTGATATCAGTTAACATCTTATTTATTGCTTTGCATTGTATGGACACCGTCGCTACAACTAAGCTTATTTTTTTCTGTTCACACAAGACAGACAGAATAAAGAAAGGCCAACCGTTTTTAACGGTTTTGCAGAGGCGGAGGCAGATAGGGCCGCTAACCTTTAGGAGCAAAAGAGGATATCATCCCATTCATACTGAAACATCAGAAAAGCTTATTGACAGAAACAAAGATCTCAAAGACAAGACTGTTTACTCTGGACTAACATAATCCTGTGCTCACTTTGACACCAAAGAAGCACCAAACAAAGCTAATGTTGGGTCTAAACTGTACTTGCTAGTCTTGAAGAAAAAAAAAACCAAAATAAAAATACTTTTACAACTGCAAGTCATCAATTCTAGATCATACTTAAGTACAAATGCAAGCATTGTTTAAATATTGTAGGCAGTTTGCTAAGCAGAAAGAGCAATGCCTTGGCAAGAATTTTGTGAAATATTTTCTGACCAACTGGGATGCTCAAACTGAAATGTGGTCTCATGTCATTTGAAAGGATTTCGCCCACATGGGAAATCATCTAGTCCCATAAACATAAAAATGTTCCTGAAACCAAATCTTCAGATGTCTAAAACTCTAACTGGACTTTACATATTGATGGAAAGGTAGGAAAGGAGCAGCGGAAAGAGTGATACAGACCACAGTGTTTACATGAGTGGTCAAAGATGCATGTCATCTGTTATGATGTTTTCAATGAAATATGAAATCATGACCCTTAATAAACCATCATTAATTCACACATGATGGCGACGTGAAGTGGAGGTTGGAGATCAGCTTTTTAACCACACTGAGGCCATCTGAACATTGACAAATGAATGTGGGCGAATACATAACGTTTGTTAAACACTGTCAAATGGGAAGCTCAGCTGGAATGACTGATTTAATGCTGACCATGGCCATGGAAATGGAAACTCTGATAGTAAACTGTGTGGGTAAAGAATAGGAGGATATCTTCAAGAGACTTTAACAACTGCTGTACAGCTGGATGCTAAACGGGAAGGTGGTATTTTCTGAAGTTGACCAAATATATGAAACACATAACCTGAAGAGGTTGGAGTACAGGGACAAACCGATGAGAAGCCCCAAACAGACAAAGCTTCACGTTCATATAGTTTAACTTTAGTTTAGACCCAGAACACTGAATACCTGTTCCCGTATTTAGCATAAAACACATCCTGTAAGTGAATGTCATCATCTAATTAAATGCCGTTGTGATGACCACCCCAAGATAGAGCCCTTGCTTCCTTTCATTGTGCCCAATAAATTAACCATCCTCTGATACTGGATACAGAGCTGGTGGCATCACGCTACACAACCTTAAGTTGTGATCTTAAGTCAGCAAAGGAGCAATGGTTCAATGGTTCAGTATAAAATTTGTTTCCATTTTATTCAAGTAATCAAATAGTGTTTATCATATCATTAAATTCCTAGCATCATTGTGTCTTGTGTGAATGTTTGGAAGCTGGAGGCATTTGATAATACTCAGTGTAAAATCAGTAAAGCTAAAACATGTTTCACTGAATTTATTTAATAATAAAATACAGTATGAGGCTCCTGGATAGATGGATCCATTGACAGTTAATAAAAATAGAGGAACACACCATGAACCAAAGGATTTCTCAATGGTAGCTTTGAAGCTCATAGTGATGATTGATTGAGTCAACCTTAATTCCAGCTCATTCACCAAAAAAGTCAATGGTTCTGAATGGTGTTGTCTTGTTTTTGTGGTGGTTTAGCATTTACATGGTCTAAACTGCACTTGCCAGTCAATAAAGAAGTGTAAGTTGTGTACACATTCGCAGATTTGTATTTCTACACAAATCTGTGAATCTGTACACAAATTACATTTCTTTATTGGGGCATCACTTCAAATTTAGAAAAATAACACAAAATCATAATACTTTTATGATTAAAAGTCCTCAATTTCTAGATCATACTTCTGGATGGAATGGAAGCATTGTTTAAATGTTGTAGGCAGTTTGTTAATTGAAGCAGAAAGAGCAATGCCTTGGCAAGAATTTTGTGGAATATTTTCTGACCAACTGGGATGCTCAAACTGAAATGTGGTCTCATGTCATTTGAAAGGATTTTGCACACATGGGAAATCATTCAAATAACAGGATCTAAATCTAGTCCCATAAACATAAAAATGTTCCTGGAACCAAATCTTCAGATGTCTAAAACTCTAACTGGACTTATCATATTGATGGAAAGACAGAATCGGAGCAGAGCCAAGATTCACGTTGTGGACATTTGCTGTGACAGCGAGATGGCAGTGGGTTTATCTAGAACCTACACTGATGTCAGCATAGTTGCTGAAGACCAACAAAAAACAGATAGCAGTCCAACCAGCAGCGGAAAGAGTGAGACAGACCACAGTGTTTACATGAGTGGTCAGAGATGCATGTCATCTGTTATGATGTTTTCAATGAAATATGAAATCATGACCCTTAATAAACCATCATTAATTCACACATGATGGCAATGTGAAGTGGAGATCAGATTTTTAACCACACTGAGGCCATCTGAACATTGACAAATGAATGCGGGTGAATGCATAACCTTTGTTGAACACTGTCAAACGGGAAGCTCAGCTGGAATGACTGATTTAATGCTGACCATGGCCATGGAAATGGAAACTCTGATAGTAAACTGTGTGGGTAAAGAATAGGAGGATATCTTCGGGACACTGAAACAGCTGCTGCACAGCTGGATGCTAAACGGGAAGGTGGTATTATCTAAAGTTGACCAAACCATATGAAACACATAGCCTGGAGAGGTTGGAGTACAGGGAAGAACAGACAAGAAGTCCCAAAGAGACAAAACCAGGAGCAATGGTTCAATGGTTCAGTATAACATTAGTTTCTATTATATAGTAGTAATCAAATAGTGTTTATCATATTATTTAATTCACAGCATCATTGTGTCTTGTGTGAATGTTTGGAAGTTGGAGTTATTTGACAGTACTCAGTGTGAAATCAGTAAAGCTAAAACATAGAAAGAGTTTTTTTGTACCAGGCTGTATATTTATTTCAGCTGTAAAGCTAGATAGTGGCAGGTCTATGGGGATTCTCACTTTTGGAGCTAGACTAGAAACTGCAGTTTTAGCCCTTCTGCGTTATTAGCTATTTTTTCTTTTTATTATTATATGCTGAATATGTTACAGACACTATAAGGGAGATGGTTTATGAGCCACTAAATGGTTTTCAATATACGTTTGACAAGGGGGTATTTTTTTTACTTAAGTTTTTAATTTTTTATTTCAGTTGACTGGATATTTTTTTTCAAGCCAAGTTTTAGTTCAGTTGAATGACCTTGCTTGTGATACAATTTTGTAGATACATAAATTCAATTTCCATGTCTTCCATATACCTTTTGTAGACTGTGAGACTGTTTAAAATAATTTACATACATATTATCAAAGTTTCAAAGATGAATGTTATTACTCTAACTTGACATGCATGTTTTTACCATATATTTGTCAAAATGAATGTGGGTGGATTATTTCATAGTCCCATTTGGACTTCCAGACAAGAGGAGACAGAACAACACAATTACAACAATGCAGCTTGAACATACCAAATACAGAACACAATGAAACTCAAAATCAAAGAGGTAACGGTAGTTTTAAACTAAATTGTCCCAGTGGCTACTAATGAATAATGAAAGAAAAGCCCCTGTTTACTTTGCGGTAAATATATGGTGACAACATCAGTGGAAGGAAGTCAGTCAGTACACCATGGATTTGGTTTCCCATCTGATAAGCAAAGTTGTGGACATAAAGGCTCCAACCCACTCAGAACAGCGGACTTCCTTTCTTTTTCCTTCAAATGTTCTAAACCAGATGCAATGAATAAACCACGTATTGAACGTTTGACAGGTGAAACATTTCTTGGAAAGGATGAGCGTAAAGGATGACCTGATGAAAGGGGTCATCTGTAAATAAAAGGCACAAAGATTTGGTCTGTGCAAGGGGTCATTTTGCCAGTTGCAGCATAGTGCAGCTAATATATAAAGTAGTTGAAAATATTAGACAGACTTGACAGGCTGTAACTTCAGACACTAGACAAAAATGAATACAACAGGAGCTAAAAAAAAAAGAAAAAAGGAAGAAGAATAGTGCATGCCTTGATTTGGTTTTGAGCTGGGCATAAACATGTGCAACATGAACTTGTTACAGCAGTTCTAGTTCTGGTAGATAAATGGCTACGGTATAGTGTAAATAAAGGTTGCTTTCTAGCTCTGAAGCAACAGGAAAGTACAACAAGCACATCAGGATCAAATATTTACAATTCCTTTGACACGCACTGCTGTGTGACTGTAAACCGTATAAAAATTGATGTTCTATGATTTCACCCTGTGTGTGTGTATGTGTGCTATTGTACAGCTCTTTCTGGGGACCATTTTGAGTTTTACTCCATCGCAGTAAGGACATTTGTGCAAAGTGAGGACATTTCTTTAAAATGCTGTTTGAAGGTTAGCATTAGGTTGTGGTTCGAATTAGGGTAAAGGTTAGCATTTGGCACTTAATTGAGATGGTTACGCCCAGGGCTGCGCAAGCTGCCTCTAGGGGGTGGGCAAGATGCAAAATGCAATGGCATAGAAGAAGTTATCTTCTTCTAAGCACTATATATGTGTACCTAGCTTGTAGCATTTTACATCATTAATTTTTGAAAACATGATCAAATGGCTGAAATCATGGAAACTGTCAGGTGGGATATCTGTTCCTGAGCCTATGCTCTTTGTTATTTGTGTTGTGGGTTGTGAGTAACTTTATTGCAATTTAATTCAAATGACTGGCATTCTAATTTTATTTCCATAACCGCTGTGTTATGATGACGGGGTGGTGTTAGCTCAACAGTCATTTAAAGTTGCTGCAATTTTTGTTTTTTGTTGGCTGAAGATATTATAATCCCCCCAACTGGTCAGCTTTCTGCCTTTTTTCCTGAGCCTGTCATCCATCCTCTTTGCTCTTAGAAGTGGAAGCTTTTGTGTAACTGTGATTAACGTGATTATTTTGTTATATGTGTGTTCTGGTCATTTGAGCATGTTTCAACATGCTGCCTTTAATATGGCTATAAAGAGCTTGTTGGGTTTTTGTGTGTGTGTGTGTGTGTATGTGTGGTGTGGGGGATTAGGGGTGCGTCAACCCACTGGGGACATAGAAGGGGATGGGAACCGTTGTGTTATGTCAGTGAATGTCCCAACAAAGACTTACAACAAGGATGTATGTACAAGCACCATAATAGTCCAGCAGCAGTAGTGACAATTTAAATGTTGAGTGTGAATACATGTTGGCCAGCTATTTAAGCAGCTGAGAACATTTTTAGTTTGGAACTGGGCTTAAATTGAAATGATGGTATGCATTTATAGGTTTTTCTTACCAGAAGTGTTTAACGTTAAGATTAGATTATTCTGTCATCGATGGTCTTTGTACTTGTAGAAGTACCGATGTATGTGTTTTTTTAAGGTGTGGAAAGAAACTTTACATGGAATACTAACTGTGGGGGCATTCTGTCACTGTGGGGCCCTGGTTATCATGGTTACCACTCTATGGCCGGCCCTTAAGACCACAAAACCTTTGGGTAAAAGTTACAATTATTTTAGGGTTGTGGGTAGAGATATATAATTGAGATGTTAGGGTTATTTTATTTAATTTTAAATATGAAATAAATAATTAAACCATATATGTGCCCACAGAGCAACTTCGGCATCTACCATCACACAAGCTCTGATATAGGCTTGGAAAACACCTCTGTAACACCAGCATATAAGTGTATAAGTGTAACAGCTTTTCCAGGCCCGCTGGCAGACAGCCAGTCATTTCTGAACTGGTTCTGTCTCCTTTTCCTGTTTATTTGATAAGTTATGGAAAAGTACTTTGGAATGCTGAAACCCATCAGCAAGTACTGGGGACAGCATCAGATGTCTTTGGACAACAAAGTGGTTTATCAGTCAGCTTATGGTGCCACGTTTGTGTGCGTCCAGCCCTATCATTTGTTTAGTTTGTGTGCTACAAGATCACAAAGATTATTATTGAACACAAGCACCAGGATTCCAAAGGAATGGAAATTGATATATTTTTAGTCAAAATGGTGCAGACAACTGAGTACTAGTGCATATTGTAGCTTCATTAAGTAATACAGTAATTTCAGTTCATGAGCTGCCATTTTTGACTGATATTTTGAAGTCTATATTAACGGTGTCTATTCCGTGTCCTTTGTACGCATGACCACAGATTCCAGACAACACGAAACATGCAACACTCACCAAAGGCCTTCTTAGGCTCCACGAGGCGAAGGGTGAAGGGTATTCCTCGCGGTTGCTCTTTCAGCATCTTAGCCACCTCATAGTGTCGACACCCTACAATGCTCTGGTCATTGATAGCCTCGATGTGGTCGCCAATACATACCGTCTTCAGCCGATCTATGGTGCTGCCTTCCTTTATCCTCTGTGAGAAAGACAGTGGAATAAATATTATGCGACAAAGGGTTTTGGTAAATATAGAATATATTTGGACATATAATGGATTTACACATTTAATTAATGTCTATAAATGACAATGTAATCATTTTATAAATGACTAAAAACATATTTTGTGTTTTGTTATTGTTAATCCTCTGAAAATAATTAAATAAGTATGTTTAAAATGTCCAGAATATTGGTTTGTGAGTTAATCTAGTTGATCATGTCAATGTTCTGACAACCAAAATCTGAATTTACCTAATATATTATTTGGAAGTTTTCTTATCGTAGCCTCTGCAGAGAGGTTTTAAACCCCTCAACTTGAACTAAAAATTTCCGATTGATTCCAGAATAGAGTGATCACCTTTGTTGTCCAACCTTAACAAAGCTGTCAGGCAACTTAAGTTTTCTATCTTCTATCCTGTTTCACTCCACCTCTCATTCACCTTAATGAAAGCATATCCAGCTCCATTGTCTGTGATGGTGAGACCCAGCGCGTCTTCCGTCTTTGTCACTTCCACTTCTTTGGTCTCCCCTCTGACGTGAGCGAAGATGAAGTCCTCCAGTCCGATCTGTCCCCCCAGTAGCTTCTGCATGTCTACTTTGTGAGAGTTGAGGGTGCAGAACAAGATCTGTGGGGAGGAAATGGACCAGTCACTCCAAAAGAACCGCTGCCTGTACCACACATGTTTTAACACAAGCTTAAACAGTGTGACCTTTTTTGGAGTCAAAACCACATCACCAATAAATGCATATGCTATAAAACTAAAACCTCCTCTTTCATTGCAAAAGCAAATGGACCCCATCAGAATTTCTTTGGCTATGCAATATACAGACTAAACAGCAGATGGCAGCAGAGTCAAACTGTTTGCAAGTGAAACGTGGCCATTTTGTCTTGAGCCAAGAATATGTTAAGATTGCTGATGCATTAAGATCTTTTGCATATTTCAAAACAGATGTTTATACCTAAACAAAAAGCCACAGCATCAGCATTTTAGGACTTGAGTGTTTAAATGTTTCAGTCACACAATCCAATATCTGTGCTCACTTAAAATTATTATATTATCTCTAAAGCATTTAATCTGACAAAATCCCACAACAGTGAACATCATCCATGTGTTAATGCAAGCGTGTTTTAAATGACAGTGTTTGTACATTTGATATTGTAGAATCTTACTAGTGACTGAAAAATTGATTTTATTCCTCGAGTTCAGAGCAGGAAATAAAAAGAGAGCTGTTAGTGTTAAATAACTTGAAATCTGAAACTAAAGTTCAAAGTAGATAATCCATAAAGGAAATTCATGATAACCTGTTGGAACCCTTATCTCAGAGCAGTTCCTGTTTACTGTAATTATATTTGCAAGTGGAACACCCTGAGTGCAGTCCAAGGTCTTCTCTGTCTGTACAGTATCAGATGCTGTCCACATGAGGTCAAGGAAACTTGCGCTTTTTACTACCACCAACTAATTGCCTGTTATTTCTCCAAGATTCTTTCCTATTGGTTTTGCATGCAGTTCCAGATATACTGACTGTTACTGGAAACCAGCAATAATTTTGATGATTTTGCTACAAAACTACTAACATCATTTATTGATTCATTTGAGACCCAAACAGTTCAAGAATACCCTCTAATTTATCTAGAGAGTATTGTATATAAAAATGTAATTTAAGCTTGACTGTAAAAATTTAAACCTACACTCAGCACGGCCTTTATTGGACATCAAGCTATCACAAGGCGGCCAGGTTGTGAGGAACAACTGCTACTATGCTACCGTGGCAGTAATTTTACTTTGGTGAATTATTCCGTTTTGACAATCCGAGTTATTGATTAAGATGGACAAATTATGCTGTGTTGATGACATATTAAAGATACATAATACACATATACTGTATAAACAACGTAAACCACTTGTGTAACAAAAGGAAAAGGATACAAAATCATGGCCTGGTGGTTGATAGGTGATACCATATGGAATGCCCACATCTGTGTGTTTATATTTATCTTCAACTGATACACAGATGGGCTTTCACTATGACCTTCATAATATCACTACTGATAAGCACTTGATAAGACAATGCTAAGTATTGTGCTATTTAAATAGCACAGTAGCTATTATGCTAAATAGCTATTGTGCAATTGCTGAGTGTGTGTCTTGTCTATCTGTTGTGGAATGCAGCAAAACAGCCGCAACCATGCCAACCATCGATTTTATCCGCATTCTGAGAAAGTTTGAAATGTTTTAACAATTTATCATGTTAGTGTTATTGCATTACCGACCCATGCAGCTTTTATTCTCACATTGTCTTGTGGACAAAGCTTTATAATACAGTCTGCAATGCACTGTGTAATTTCTCTGAGGTTTACTGAGTAGTTCTTTAAACGTACAGTGGGATTTATACAGAGGAATACGGGAGTATGTGCTTTCCTCAGCAATTTCCTAGTCTTTCGATGATCAGTCTATTCTACTACCAGCTGCTCTGGATAGACGTAATCTAAATGTAATCCTGGTCTGAAATACTTAATGATGCTGTAACATGGGTCTATAAGATATTGGCCTCGTGAGCAGTTGTCTGCTGTAACAGTTTGGATCATTTACAGAGCAATAAGTGCAAGCTGTTGTGTAACCACTTAGATATTCAGTAAAATATTAATCTGTGTGGATTAATTATTACATTTTTACACACAGAGGTGAGTTTACGAGTCATGTGGCACGCTCTGTTGTTCTTAATGTACTCTGACCGTAGCGGTCCACGCGACTGAGCTTTGTCAAGTATCAAATATACTGATCAGTCAGTCAGTCAGTCAGTCATTTTCTATACCCATTTAGTCCTGTTAGGGGTCACGGGGGTCTGCTGGAGCCTATCCCAGCTGTCATTGGGCGAAAGGCAGGGGTACACCCTGGACAGGTCGCCAGTCCATCGCAGGGCCAACATTCACACTTACATGCACACCTACGGGCAATTTAGAATCACCAATTAACCTAACCAGCATGTCTTTGGATGGTGGGAGGAAGCCGGAGTACCCGGAGAGAACCCATGCAGACAAAGAGAGAACATGCAAACTCCACACAGAAAGGCCAGCCGGCCCATGGATTCGAACCGGTGACCTTCTTGCTGTGAGTCAGTGCATCAGTGCCACATCGCCAGTGCTGCCCTGTACTGATCAGGCATAACATTATGACCATCTTCCTGATACTATTAGGTCTAACTTGTACCTCCTAAACAGATGTGACTCATCAGAGAATGGTCATGGGCCTTCTGAGGGTGTCCTATGGTGTCTGGCAACAGAATGTTGTTAGTGGGGGATCTTGGGTCCTGTGGGTTGAGGGGAGGGGCCTCTGTGGATCAGACTTTTACTAATGCATCCCACAGATACTTGATCAGTTTGGGATCTAGTGAATTTGGAGGCCTCGTACCGGTCAATGAGTGTCATTGCTATAGGGTGAGGGTGCCTGGTCTGGTCTAGGTGGGTGCTACATGTCTAAGTAACATCCACATGAATGCCAGGTCCAAAGGTTTCCCAGAAAAGCATTAAATTGTCACAAGATGGTCAATGTTATTTACTTTTCCTGTCATAATGTCATGCCGGATCGGAGTATGTTAACTATTTGTAGTATTATTGCAGCGTTTCTACTTACTGTATGTTCAGATTACATCCAGTGTTTGAGAAAAATATTTACAATGATTGTCTGTAATTGTTAAAACTAATTTTGAAAAACAACCGAAGTGTAGGCATAAGTTCGTGTTACATGTGTAGATGTTTACTGACTACAAAACATCAGATTATTTGTTTCTATTATTGATCTTGGTCAAGGCGCAGGGAGGTACAAAGTCTAACAGACAGTTGGAAAGACAAATGATCTTCAGTAGTGCATCATGGAAAAGAAGAGTCTAGAATGGAAACCTAACACCTATTTACAACTGGACTGACGGACCAGAAAAGCATGATGGGAATACAACTAAATTACATTAATGTTTGCGTGCTGCATATCCGGAAATTCCCTGTTACATCCATAGCCATTTGTACCTCTGAGGGCGAGATGTTGAACACTTCAGCGATCTTGGCATACAGCTCCTTGACATTAGTAAATCCATGGATGCGGCCTGTTGGACTTCCGTGAGCCAGCTGGGTGTGGAAGATGAGCCTAGGCCTTGAATATTCTGGAGGCCCTGGTGGTGGCGGCGAAGGTGGAGGAAGTGGAGGTGCTGTGGGCTCCACACACCCCGGACTCTGGGCCTTCTGCTCCTCCATGGCCTCGGCCCCTGCTACCTTGGAGTCCTGTGGGCTCATATCCTCCCCGTTCTGCATTAGCCCTAGCTCAGGTTTTGCTCCTCAGTGGGAGCCCTGGTTGTGCACTGCTCAAGAACAGTCCTGTCCTTCCCCCTCCTTAGCTGACCAATCACCTAACCAACCAGCCAGCCAGAGCTTTGGGGTGCAGATAAATTAATGATGAGAAAAGCCTGGTAACTGTAGCTGAAAGAGGCCAGCCAGGCCCTACAGTGTAGAAACCAAACACCCTTTGAGTTGTTTCACCTGAGCCTCTGGCAGCTCACGCACTGAGAACACAAACAAAACACATCAGGTAATTGTTTCTTCATACATATTACACGGTTAAGACTCTAATCCCCCCCTATCAGTCTAGCTGCGAGACAAGTTGCACACACATAACCCTGAATGTGCAAACATCTATCTAAAGTGTGAAAATGCCAAGCATATCCACAAAATGGGCAACCGGGAGTCAGGCATTGACAATGTCTCAGTGTTACCAGTAAGATGATATCATTGAGTAGGCAGTAAGATGCCCCTGACTCGTTGAATGAAAGAAGTTGTTGCTGGCTTGAATCCTTGGTGATGCACTGACCTTTCTGACCTTGCAGACAGCCCACAGATGGACAAGATGACAGTTTAGGATAACAGACAGATATTTTATTCACAGCGATGTGGTGCTTTTTTATGCTGACATGGTTTTAAGTAAAATATTTTAACTTGTTCCAAAGTATAAAATTACAACAAACGATGAATAACAGAATAAAATGTATAAATATCTGCAGGGGATGGCTTGAAACAGAAAAAAGACAGGGAGACAGCTTGGTAAGGGGATTTCTACTGATCAGCTGACATGATAATGATTCCACAACACAAACCTTGAAAAGCCACCACGAAGAGTCTCAGTGAATTCCAATTTAACCCTAGCATGGTGTTATTTCCACCGTACCAAAATTATTCGTCTCGCTCTATCTCATGTGGTGTGTTACTCATGCAAATCGGGGAAATTTTTATGTCATGATACAAAATGCTGTCTGTCTGCCTTTAGGTTGTGGAAATTCCAGATATTTCTCATTTGAGAGTTTGAAAAACACATTCTGGTACCTTTAAAGTGTATTATCCTGAAAAATACTCCCACGATTTTGGAAATAAAATATATATTATTGTAATAATTATATTGTTATTATACATATCCTGGCCAAAAACCTGAATTTAACTAAGCAAATAGATACGAGCCTCCTCCTCCTATTGGATAATTACTGCATGGGAGATTATCTTTCATCTGGCAACAGGTTATTTAACCCCAATTTATGCAATGAGTAGCTTCTCATTTCTTAAAACCACCATTGACCGTCTTATGACAATACAGTGTTTGACATTTATGTAGATGCCAAACACTGTAGACACACCTTTACCACCCACCTAGACCAGACCAGGCGCCCCCCACCCCATAGCAATGACACTCCGCGATGGATGCAGACATCCCCAGCAGGATGCAGCCTGTCATAAAAAACATGAGCAGCAGCAGTTTTAGAGGCACAAGGGAGACCTTCACAATATTAGGAAGGTGGTCATAATGTTATGTCTGAGTGGCATATGCAATATGTTAGTATAATATTAAACCAAAACTATACAGTATTTATATGATTCATCGTATTGTAAATACGCGCCCTGCCTGTGATGCCCTTTATTGTCTTGCTTCATAAGCATTTCTATACACCTGTGATGTAACGTGCGTGGTTGCAGCTGCCTGTGCGTCATAGCCCTATTTTTCCAGGTCAAGGTGTTGTTAGCCTCCCAAGGTTAGAGTTTTTACTCCAGCCACTGATAATAAGAATATCTCTAACAGATATCTAACAGATAATAGGCAGTAATCTAAGCAAAGGACAGAATGATTTCTGCTCTTGTCTTATGTAGTAACATACTCATATGTCATATAACATATGACATACAACTAACTGGCTCTGTTTCGCCAGATGTGTAACTAAGATCAAAAACTCAAACATTTTCTTCTAACGCAACTATTTTTAGGTTTTCATATGTTGAATTTGTCAGCATGAAGTTTGTCATAGTTCACTGGCTCATAAAAACACATATATGGTAAGGTTCTAATCAAGATTCATAAATGCAAATGTTCAGGCAATGGTTCCTGGATCTGATCTTCCCGGAAAACTACAAACAAATGAGAAGAGAATGTCAGGTGCATTGGCATTTGATATATTGCCTTTTTTCGTGACTCTTAGCTCTTTGGTCTTAAGAGATTGTGTGTTTGTGTGTTTTTTCATGTAACGTAATTTTCAAATATTGACAAAATCAAGGAGGAGCATTTCAGCCTACAAGTCTGTCAATATTAGCAATACGTGTGGTGTTAGAGAACTAAAGGTCTTTAGTGAGATATAAAATATGCTATCCTTTTAATTAATATTTAAACTTGGAAACAAAATGTATCTATAGCTATATCTATCTATATATATGTATACTGTACAGCTCATGTACAGGTATTTATATTACCACAGGTATTTTTAGAATATGAAACCTCTGCACAGCTAAAATAAACATTTCATTCACCTTAAACTGAATCCCAGTCCATTGCTGGAAGATACTTCCTTTTTTTTAGTTATCTGCAGACCTGTTGATGATGAGTGGATAGATGAACAAGAATACTGTTAATACTGCTTCTCTACAACACAAGCCTTCAAGATCAGGTAGGAACGAGGCTGAACGTTTATAACGTTTATTTTCACATTTATAATCAAATTACAGCAACTCAACAGACAGCCCAGGAACTGTTTGTGATTCCTGGCTGCTTTCGATGATGAAATTCATGCTGATGAGTCTATGACAGAAAAGCCTGTTATTGCCCACACATCATCCACACTCCTCATTTGCATCATGTACTTCCTTTAAATGGAAGGCTTCCTCCTCTCTTTTCGACTCGTTTCCTGTTAGAGGAGGCGGCGGAGAAGGCCCTGGAGCTGGCTGGTGTTGGCCAGATTGTGTGAGGGTGGCATGCTGTGTCATGCGGAGACACACTGCCTCCTCTGTTCCCAGTGACGTGGTGGCGCCTGAGCTGTCTAATGAGACAAAACATAAGCATTCAGTGCTCAGATTTCTTAAGTATGGCGTGCATTTCTCCAAACTACTATCTTTTTAGAAATTTATCTATAGGTCTATATCAAAATGTTTTGATACTCAGCAGAAATGTGTGCTGTAGTCAGAGTGCATGTATCAATGGTAATGGATTTGTATCAGTGACATCAACAGTTAACAAGAAAAGACAGCTTTTTACATTGATAAGCGTCCATTGTGGAGTTTAGATGTTTCTACAAAAAAAAAAAATTATTTGATATGCTCAACTGAAACAGGGCATCTTCATCCAACACCATAATCTATGCTTTTTATTCTCTCTGTTTATGGGTGGCCCCTCCAGATAATTTTCACACAGAGGCCAAGGCGGAGATAAGATAATCCTTTGATTTATCCCACACCACTGGCTCAAGGTCACTGTGAGTAATTGTTGTTGTAATCACGCAGCTCAAACTTGTGCTTTGCAAATCAAAAAATAATCACCACAATGCATCTCCCTTGGGACATTTTCTTCTTCTTTCTTCTCTCTGACCTTTTTCTGAACAGGAAATTTTGTACTTACAGCCCAGGTCTGCTGATCGTGCAGAAGGTGTGGGTCAGCCATTTGTTGCTGCAGTTGTTACGGTTGAGGGGGGAGGTGAGATAACTTGGTCCATTCATTAGCTGCATGCGCAATGCTGGGCTAAAATGCAGGGCATCGCAGTAAAAGCTGCAAACCGATGAGCAGAGCAGGAACAAATGCTTTCTGGTTTTCTAGCTCATTGCCAATGCTTTTGTAGTTTATTAAACCAAAATACCCTGCCCTGGTTTCACAGCTCTCCTTTTCAAAGTAACCTCGTTATTTTTAGCTGTTTAAGAGCTTAAATGTTATAATTTATTGATAACAATAGCAGTAGTTTATTTATACAGGCAATGTTTTCTGTGTCTATCATAAATATTATGGTAAAGCCCTCTTACAATACAATTAAACTGTTTACTCGTGAGACTCAGTATTTAAAACTGCTCAAGCAACTGCCCCACCCAGTTGTATCCTTGTGTTAATTGTTTCTTTCATGTTAAGTTTAATGTGATGTGCACAGTGTGGTGTGAGGTGATCACAACGTGTATTTTTCATGTTTATCACACGTGAAATGTTGAGATATCTATGTAAATTATAGATTAAAAGGACCACACCAGCACAATAATAACACAGGCCCCACGTTTTATGGTCTCAAGTCTGGGACAGCCCGGTTTACCATAAAAGGTCATGGGAGGCCCGTGCTAGCCGACTACCCCATTCTGATTGGATATCCAGTCTGACATGACCGTTATTGCTATAGTCGTCGACGTTTCTGATTGGCCACTTGACTTGGTCCGATTTAAGCTCATTATCTTAATCAGCAGTGGTTGAAGTGAGGAGAGAAAAAAAAGGAGAAGTCAAACGGGAACCGGGGAGTTTGGCGTGGAGAGTCGTTTCAACGCGAACCGACCACCACTGCTAGAAGGAAGAATGCTTGAAAACAAACGAGAAAGATTGAAAACCTTCCTCAGGAAGATCGACGAGAAGGCCATTGTCAGATTAAAGCACTTCATGAAAGAGAGGTGAGCGGAATGAATGTGGCTAGCTGAACCGCTATCTGCCGGGTGAGCATCATCAGTAGGGTGGATGCTAACGCTTGGCGTTTCTTTTCTGACAATCCTATTTGCGACTAGATATGATTATTTTAGTTCATACGTGTGTTCTAGATACCGGAATACAGTGAAATGTGTCTCAAGAAAAGAGAAAATAAGTAATGGATATCGGCTTTCGTTCCGTGTCTACATGATGCTAGCATGCTAGCCATCCGCCTGGATGAAGATGTGCTGATATTTAAATTAACTTAAGATAACATTACAGTCTGACTATGCAGTACGTTCACTGACATTTAAATCTGGCTAAACGCGTTAAAGGCTAAGAGCACTATAGAGTATATAGCAGTGGATGGTGGATGTTTTGTTGGCAGCATCTTTGCAATATGGGTATACATTAGCACCAACAACACTGTACTGTGGCTTAGTTTAAGGCCTATATGATGACATTAGCTTTGCCATTGTCTAAGCATCCAACCCATTTGATAAGTTTGAAGACAGTTTTGAATAACTTGATGTAATTTTTTTGTCAGTAGAATAATGTCTGTTAATTTAGATTTATATTCATGGGTGAGGAAGTAAAGCACAACATTGTCATTTGAAGTGCATCACAGCAGACTAGATGCTTTCATTTTTCACTTCTGTTTCCTTTCTTAATTTAGAAAAATAATTCACCCACATTAGTTGTTGTTTTATGTGTGTTGTTTTTGCATTAGCAGGACAATCCATCCCAGTTACTAGGAATAAACAGTATTACAAGAGGAAGAGTGACATAAAGGAGAGATAGTCTTGATCTGGTTGGTTCTTAATCTGGCATTTGCCTACTACTTAAAAAGTCATGGCTTCTTTGCCAGGCCTGTGCGATCTAGATTGGTATCCAGTCACGATCATGGATGATTCAGGCGTGTTCAATCACATTCACTCACATGTAGTATATTGCATTTCCCTTTACGCCCTTGGGAAACACACACTTGAACACATGGGATGATCAAGTCTACATTTTCACTGGAAAGCCTATTTTTAGCATCCATGAGTAGACCACAGGTGGCACATGGTGTTATATAAATGCTCCTACTGCCTCACTGTTAGTACTCCTCGTTCTCTGAGCTTTGCCTTTTTTACCCATTTGCTACAGTGTGAGAGCTCTGCCAATCAGAGGTGGCCGACTGGTTATCAGTATAGTTATGGTGTCTGTAGTATGGTATGTGGGCTGATTATCTGTTTCCACAACACATACACACTTGTTGTCACAGTGTCGAGCTTCGTTGCGCTAAGGCTTCTACTATATAACTGCAACCAGCCAAAGGCAAGTTGTCCCCTCGATCTTCTTGTTTCTGTCTTGCTTTGTGTACAGATTTGCAAGGCATAGAGAACTATGTGAATTGACTTATATTGGAGAAGAACCTGCTATAGCAGTAGCTTAGAATAGGCTGGGTGGGGCAGCTTTGCAAGCATCCCGTTGGCTCCAGGAAGATGCTCCCAGGACAGAGCGCTCTTGCATCTGTGGGCAGTGGAAACTCTGTAGGTCTAAATTATGCGATGTGCTGCCAGCATAGAGTGAAAACCCAAGTTAGAGGGAGGAAACCACATCTGCAGAAGAGTTTATTGCTTAATGAAGGGTTGCAATCTAACCAACCTGCCCCTGTCAGGCTAATGCTAATGATCACCCCACTGCCCTTGTCACCGAGCCAAGAGAAATGATACATTCTTGTTAGCCGTTACACATTTGCTTCTCACAGTGTCCTGGTGAATTCCTTCTTAAGTCCTTTCTGTAAGTCAGTATAATTTTAGACACATGAGGCTTCATGCAGGCTTATCTGAAGGTGTCAGCTAAAGATTGTACTGTATGGTATTGAATAGAAGGATCACATTTGATAACATGTCTTGTAGACAGAATGTCCTCTCTCTCTCTAGAGACTGAAACAGCTGATCAGTCAGTTCTTTCTGAGCTGTAATGTAACGCATTTTCATAAGTTAATGTGTAGTTTTGGGATGAAAATGGCTTTGGCACATAAACTCATTTTAAAATGACTCTTCATCTGGGCAACTTGCTGTTCTGAGGAGCTGAGATCAACAAAAATGCTACTGTAGATGAAGTCCCCATGGAATGCAGTAGCGTGGCCTACTTTTACCTTTAATGATTTTAAAGTCAGGTCGGATTTTCCAACCCCCGCCATCACACCATACCTCCGGCTCACATGCCCGGTCACTAAGACTACTCTGTGGCCTTGAAGAAAGACCCCCTCTGTTTCTGTGTCCAGTTAGCAAGCATAAAGTGCAGGGAGATGTTGCGTGCACAGGGCCACATGATTTCCCATTCAAACACGTGTACTTATTTGGCAACACATGCACACAGAAATATTCTCTGTTCCACCTGGCATACACACATAATGTTTTTTCTGCAGACTGCTCCCTGGCAGGGCGTCGCAGACTGTTATTTTGCCATGACCACTGGCTCGCTTCCCTGCCTTTACTGACTGGCCCACTGAAGCTCACACACACTTGAATGCAAGCAGACTCATTATGTATTTTCTTTGTTTATAGTTATGTATAAAACTAGATTCATAGCATGCTGACAAAATGAAGCCACCTTTAATTGTCACAGATTACTGCTGCTGAATGATGTTGCTGGTTTTAAGTTTGTGTTTGATTTGGCTAGAAAACGTCAACTGACCCATTTGGCAACTTAGAGCACAGCTGCAGCATTATGTTGTTCTACTTTGGATTAAACTGATTTTGATTGGATGATGGAGAGTCTGCAGGTCACATGACAAAAACTATCCACAGCTGTCCTGAAGATGGTGCTCTCACACTGGGTCCTTCTGCTCATTCTCAGCTGATCTGAAATGTATGTGTCTCAAAAGCCTCACATGTGAACCATGGGCTCGTGTTAGTAAAGCAGCAATGTTGGTCA
The DNA here is from genome assembly GCA_005024645.1 of Planiliza haematocheilus. Classification (NCBI taxonomy): domain Eukaryota; kingdom Metazoa; phylum Chordata; class Actinopteri; order Mugiliformes; family Mugilidae; genus Planiliza; species Planiliza haematocheilus. The sequence continues at coordinate 1,695,440 of SRSE01000306.1, forward strand.
TGGGAAAGAATTCTGAACAGAAGCCATTTTGTCTTTAGAGTGCCAGCACTGCAGAGCAGCTGACGTCTGCAGCAGATCCCCTGGGTTCATTTGTCTCATCTCAGGACAGAAAATTAAAGCATTGCATCTCTTAACCCAGAGGAGTTATTTTGCTCAGTAGAATGTCCCATGCTGGGGAAAAAAAAGTCCCAACATCTGTCAAAGCTAGATTTCAGTAAATTAAGATAGGTCTAGCTTTGTTTAGATTAAGTGTTTAATATACTGTCTCAGTTTTTCTATTACTCATGAAGCGTAATCATTGCATAGAAAGTCATATCCTGTGCTGTTTAATAACAAAGAGCTCATTTTTTGTGTACCTACAAGGTGTGGCTATTAAATAACAACCCTGGGCTTATGTAAGTGAAACCATAACTGGTCTTATTATTTAAAACACATTCTTTGTATTCTAAATGATGGTATGCTATACTTAAGTGATTAAGTTGGTTGTCTAATTTATGACTGGAAACTTAAACATGAGAGCTTTTCAAGAACAAAGGTGAACATAAGTGGCTTTGCACATCCTCATAAGGATTGTGCAAGTCTTATCTGTAGATAAAACGTAGAGTGACGAACACAATGTAGAATTGCATATCGGAAACATATAAAGTATGTCCACACGCAATGTATGTTGAATTTGGCACGCGTGAATAAGCATCACCTTTTGTCAACTTGGTAGCATTAAAAATCAAATATGCCTCATGTTGACATTGCATTCAGCGTTTATTGAACTCCCCCAGACAAGATAATGCAATCACTTGGACACCTATTTCCTGCATAATAGATATTTTAAGAGATTTATTAGACCATTAGAGATTGCAGCTGTGTTGCTGTCTGTTTCGGCACTATGTAGTCTCTATGAGTTGATTGAATGAGGTTGTTGTGAAATGTTGAACTATTAAATGGGGTTTAAAGGATGAAACACTGGGCTGTTAGCCTGTTGAATGTTTAGCTTTAATGAATAGCCTGCAAGTGAGATTTTATATACTCTCTGTACATAAAACAAATGTGTCATCCAAAATTTTCCTTATTAGGCTCAAGAGCCGTGAGAGGCCACATGGCTGTATGGATGATGGATTCTGTGTTGTTTTAGTTTTGCTCTGTTCATTTCATGGCACAGCTGCCCCATAGTCCTCTAGCTCAATGCTAAGGGGTCAACTGTGGAAACATGATAGATGGTGGTTAGACAGGCGTTATAAAAAGTGGCACATGAGGTAACTAAATTAGAACTGATGTCACGTGTGCAGATGGACTTTATCTCTCTAGCTGCGTTTCCTAGATGTTGATGTCATAGGTTAAGAAGCCTATTGTTGGGTTGGACCTCTTAGCTCATGTATGACTAACATGTGAGTGTAATCTACTACTACTACTACTGTGGATCTACTATGTTTACAGTGCAATATATTAATGTATGGACTACTTTTATATTGTGTCTTCCAAGCTTTTAAGCTTTCCCCCAGTCAGACTCACGCATTCTTGTGGCCATTGTCTCCATTTACATTCTCCACAAAGGCTACGAGCTAACTATTGTCATGCACATTGTACAAGGTACTTTTTAAGCCATCACTTTGTTGTTATTGAGAGCAGGGTATTTAAAGGTTTTCTAAACTGAGAATAGCCTGGCAATGTTGCACTCAACCCCCACATTTCCACCCTCTACCTCCCACTGTTAGCTGTTTCCATGACAACACATCCAGAGACTGTATGAGAAAGGACAAAGCTTGGGAGGACTGAATAACTCCTTTTTTTTAGTCTGCTCTTTTCACTCTGCTACGTCTCATTCCCTGGCCAGCTGTATATTTCTGGCTCTGGCTTCCTGTGCTCTAAGGCGCTGCAGTAAAACAGACCTTTACTCCCTTTTAATTTGGCTGATAATGCCAAGGATCTGAGTGCAAAAGGCACTGCCATAGTGCCTTCACCGACAGTGGCTGAAAGATCTCGGGGACTGTGGAAATTGAGAAGTTTGTTGGTCATGGAGAGAAGGAAAGGCTTGTTCAACCAGCAGAGTGCTGTGACTGATTCTCACCGCTCTAAAGAACTGGGAAGGTAAGGCGAGCAAACAAACTGATCTCTCCTAGTATTTCACATACACTCGAATTAGGCAAAACTGACTTGATTGACACTGAATATCTGTAAGTTAATGTTTTAAATTGGATTTATTTTATAGAGCGTAGTCACAGATCTGAACTGATGACCGTGATTCTGTTATGAAGTAGTGTGGCTTGTCTCTGAAGATAACACTAGAACAAGAGCAGCTTGCATGTATGTTTTTGTTTTGTTTTTGTTTTTTTTAAATAATCTGTGTTTCATGAATCATTTCGTCGTGTGAGGTGGAGACAAATTGTATTCCAGAGCACCTCTACTGGTTCAGAGAATGTAATGTGCCTGTGCTTGTTTTGAAATGCCAAGGCATTCAAATCTGGCCCATAATTGATTTCTGACATAGAACGCTAACAAAGAAGTGGGTCAGAGGTCAGTTATTCTGCGTTGCCAGTACGTGCCCACGTCAAGCCTCACTTATTTCCGAAATGCCACTATTATGCAGGACATGGGTCATTTCATAAGTAGTATTTTTCCATGCTGCTATCACTTGACTTATTACACTGGTTACCTAAACACACCTGCCATGTCTTGATAGCTTAAAAGCCTATAAAAGTGTTCAAGGCCAAAGCTGAGTCAGACTCCTTTTTTTTTTTTTTTTTTTTCCCTCTTCTTCTTTACAAGGCGGTCTTAATCAGTTGGCTGAAAATCTGACAGTTACTTTTCACTGTCAGATTTTAAGATTCTGTCTCATGACCTGCCTGCATGATATCTACATGGCACCTGGAACCTCTTTAATAAATCGTATACTCACAGTTGCTGATGAATGCCAGACTGTCTGGTTATGTTGTCTAGATACAAAGTTCATGAGGGTATGGATAAATATAGTCTATGATCTGTCATCTAGACAATCAAACTTTAAATGCTTGGCAATTCTGTCTTCGTTAGGCCCCTGAATTATTTAAACTTTTAGATTTGTAAATACAAATTTTTAAAGGGAGCCGCTTTTAATGTGTGTCATTGGCGGTTACTGTAAGTCTAGAGTAACAAGAGGAAGTTGTTCTGCAGGGAAAGTCAAACAGTTGGTAGTATTTGAATAAGTGCCTATATTGCCACAAGACGAACCCTTCAAGAGGAAACAGGCCAGCTGAGCATATTCATAGTGTGCAACCTCTGTACAACAACCACCACAGCACCAGCATATGTGCCCCACTTTTGATATTTTTTTAAATCTATGTTTTGTATTTAAGAATATATTTTAAATTGATGCCTAAATATCTCAGTCACACCACAGTTAACTGAAAACAGTGGTAAATAGTTCAATGTTCACTAAGCAGGCTTAACCTTTCTTTACAATTAAGATTGGAGACAGATTCCATTACACAAGCAGGAAACACCTCTAAAAGTTTTTAAACCTGGCCCCCATTTAATTGTCACTCCAAACTAATCACAGAGTAATTATCCAGCTGAGGTTCCTTGCATGTTTTTCTTTGTTTCCTTTCACCCTTGCCCCAATTATTCAGGCTCAGCTGTAAGACGGGGGTGATTGATTAGTCTACCATAATCCTATTAGTAAAATAGTTAATTTAGTAAAATGAATAAATAATGTATAAATGGATATTTTACTATTTTTCTGCCAGATGTTGAGAGTTTGTTGTTGTTATTTGACTTGTTTTTATAAAATGTTGAACCACTGCGTGAGCTCAAGGAAGGCATTTGAGGTTGTGCTATGCAGCTCTTTTGTCTTGTTTCCATGCCTGAAGGGAAAGGTGGATAATAATGCACCTACCTCTCCTACATTCCTAGCAACTCAAGAGGATTTTACTTTCATTTGCTTTTATGATGTCTCTGATCCTGCTTTGCTCTGCCAGAAGAAATCTCATTTGGATTTCAGATAATGTTTGTCAGTGGAAGATTTTGCAGCACGGGCCTTGTTTTCTTAAACATGTCAGTGCCTGTATTGCGCTCCGTTGACTCTGCACATGTGAGTCTGGGAAAGAGGGAGCAGGGTTGTGTATACGTTGGCCTCTTTTATGGCTGTTTGGCTCAGTGGGAGTGGTTGAGTTTGACGTCACCCTCTACGAAGTGTCACACCACTCAACACAAAAGTGGCTTCCTCCTTAGTTGCACATTCATACAGCAACACGGCAATAGTTTGTTTCTGGCAGGATGTGGTGAGGAACCTTAACTTTACTAGGAATACAACTTGTCACGGACAGCACATTTTGAACATAAAGAGGACTGAACTATTAAGATTTTCTTGGACCATTGTTTTGTCAAGTCTCTTTGTGTAACTTCACTGTTTTGATGGCGTGAGGCCAGTGACTAAAGCCTCTAGAGAACATTTTGCTGTCGTTTTTTTTTAACTATTATTTGTGACCAGTGGAAATGCCTACTGTTAGTAGGTATATGAGTTTTCGGGCATCTAAGAGATTTAAATTGACCAGGTGAGTTGGTATTGTTTTGCTCTGGTTAATTTGTTCTCGTAAGTCTCACATTTGTCATTAACATGTTTTACAGATTTTAGATTTGTGTTTTTGGCATTTAGCTGATTGGGTTGTCTTTCGAGATATTTGCAGTCCTCTTTGTTCCTAGTCAGGCCATGGACACTAATGGTTTCTGTAACTTTCCTTTTACAGGACCTTTTTGTTTTTACGCTTTACTGGAATGGTATATTTGCAAAGGGCTCGTTAGTTATAGTTTGTCAATCTACGCTTGTAAAGCAGCTTGTGCGTCCTGTGCTCTGACGCAACTTATATCCATAAAAGCTTTTAAATTTGGAAAGTAATGGCGGTTCCCGACACATCATAAAGATAAGTTCATACATAGTCTGTCAAATATTAATCCAGAATTATTTTTTTCCCCAATATAAAAATCCGATATGGGTGGAAATGTAGAGTTTTTCATTTCTGTTTCTAGGTGGTTTACCAAGAGTTTACTGACACCATTTTTTCTGGGTTTGTTTTAATATGTTCTCATTAGGCTTTCAGTAGTTCCATGGTTGGTATCTTGTCATCAAATGTTTAGCTTCCTGTGAATTAGTTTTGGTTGTCTTCCATTTTTGAATGTGCATTGTCACACAGGTGATGGGTTTCATAAGTGTATGCTCTGACTTGACTTCTTGTGCATTGAATAACATGCTGTGACATGTCATTACCTTACATCACTTATTACATACGTTCTGCATGCTCTTTGTATGTGTATAGAAAGTGATTCCAAAAAATGTCTGGCATGTCACTCAATCTGTGCTTTTATTTTTTTTTCTAGCAGCTACCCAGTGGAGAGCAGTGGTGGTGGACTGCCAGCCAAAGTGAAGAAAAGCAGGAGCAGCTTAAGCAATGGCAGCGTCAAGAAGGTTGAAACCAGGAAAGCCTTGAGCTTTGAGGCAGCCCAGCTTGAGATCCAGCAACAGCACAAAACCCTTACCAGACAACTAGCCAGGTAGGATTCATGGGAAAATGCTCCCAATTGTGTTAAATTATTTTCTCTTAACATAAAGCTTTAGATGTAAGCTTCACTTACAGTGCTTCTTAAAATCCTGTTTGTCACGATGAGCCACGTTTCTGTATATGATATTAACTCATTTACACAGGTCTGTAAGAACCACTTAAATTCCTTAAGGTGACGTGTTAGATGTCAAATTGTAAATTAATTTATTAAACTTCTTTGAGAAATTCTGTCTCCAAATATGTAAGGTTTAGATGTAGTGGAGACACAGATATTCTGAGAATGCATCACAAGACCCGGCTCCCAGCTGGTGTTCAGTCCTGACACACACATGACTGCACAGTCTTTGTCGGCTGACTCTTTTTTCTCACATGATTCAGATGTTGGGGATAGAGATGTGATATTTGTTGGCCATACAGATAAGGAGGTAGCTTTCTTAAAGAATGTGGGCAGAATGTAGATTCTCCTGAACTACTTGAGCGGGTTTGAACAATGAGATTGCAGAGAAAACCTTGTCATAGAACTATGTTCTTCCATGAACAGAAATCAGTCAATATCTGCTTATTGTCATCCAGTATTGACGCTATACTGCTGTGAAGCCCTGTACTTTAAAGACATTCATAAGCTCATCTATTTTCTGGGGTTTTGCTGTATGAAGAAGTGATCAAAGTATATATCATGTTGTTCCTACTCACATTTAAGCAATCCTTCTGAAATCAGTCTGCCTGTTACCTCACAGCTATATTCTTTGTCTCTGCAGGTCGCAGACGTTTGACATTGACAACAAAGGCTTTGAGAGGGCCGAGGGCACTGGCACACAAAGTGTAAGTCCACCTTAACTTTGAATATAAACAGATTAAAAAAAAAAAATTAGATTATTATATTTAATAGTCCTTTCAATCACAATATACATGTTTTGCACTGTTTGATATAAGAATCCTCTCCTTCTTTGTAGAGTTTCACAAAGCACAACAAGACATTCCACAAGCTCTTTCCAGACATTCCTGAGAATGAAGACTTGATTCATGGTAGGTAAAAACAAAAGTGAAGACAACTGTGTGGCTGCAAATAAATGAAATGTATGAAGCTAACAATGATTCATGCTCCACTCCTCTCCCAGCATACATCTGTGCCCTGCAGAAGGAAGTGCCCTATCATGGCCGACTGTACATCACTGACACACATGCCTGTTTCTATTCCTCCGTTTTGCTTAAGGATACCAAGGTAGGCATCAGCCTAGCCCGTCTTTCTTCTCAGCTCAGTGTTTGATTTGACTCATTTCTAAGTCTGAACGTTTCTGCTTTTACAGGTGATGATTCCAATTTCCAGCATCAACATAGTTAAGAAGCAGAACACAGCTTTGTTGGTACCCAATGCCTTGTCGATTCGGACCTCAGAAGGAGACAAGGTCAGTTATTCACCTTTAGCACCACACTATAGTAATCAGCATTGGTTGAGGACGGGACAATCTGCTTAACGTGGTCAAAGACACTGAACTCTGCTTTTTATAATCTTATCAATGATCCGTGTGTTTTATGATTAAGGTTTGCCAACAGGGCAGATGCCAAATATTCATGCTGCTTTTGTTTTTAATTCTATTTCAGTACCTCTTTGTGTCACTGCGGAACAGAGAATCATGTTATCAGCTGCTGCGTTCAGTCTGTCCTCAACTAGAGGTGAGTGGCTCGCATCAAAATACGTTTGTACTTCAAAATTTATGTTGCAGGAAATGGTGAGCTATATTTGGCCTGACAGTTAGGTTATTGCTTTATGGTAAGTGTAGAAACTGTTGTTAAAAAAAGTCCACCGTTTCAACTCATTGCAACACAGTGTACATTTACTGAATCTGACATTCAAAGAAAAAAATAGTTCTGTAAACCTGCTATAGTGTAAATAAAAGCAGTGGACTGCTTGTGTATTTATAATGAACTAAATAAACAATTTCAGAGCACGCTGATTTGTTTGTCAAGACTAACAATAAGATATTCTCTGTTACAGGATGGCAGCACAAATAGTAGCCCTGTCTTCTCCTCTGCAGAAAACAGCTTTGATAAAAGTAAACTTGTGGTAAGAGACAAAAAAATGTAAACTAACGTTTCAATAACCTGTGTTTGAAGCTGTGATGGTAAACATTTGTATCCTATCGACAGAACTCCAGCCAGTCCAGCCTGGATGACAGCTTCGACCAGGTTGATGGTGCAGAGTCTCATTCGATACAGGAAGAGCCTCAGCTTAGACCACAGAGAGGTGAGAATTTAACTGACGAACTAACTAAAATATTAGGTTTACTGTCAGACAACTAACATTGCATACACCGAGAGTAATCATGTTTGATAGAGAAATAAAGATAAATATTTGCTGATAGGTTTCTTTTTCCTGTGAAGTCAAATTGAAAGTAATTCAGTTCAAGACGCTTCTTTTTATCTGTTCTAGCCACTAGACATACACGGGTTGAAGTCTAAAAGAAGTCTACATCAGTTCCTTTTTTATTTCTCTCCTTTTATAGAGCCAGTGCCTAGTGGAAAGGCCTCCACTTTCAGGAGAATGCACATGCAGCAGAGTGTCAGCTCATCCTCAGAGGAGCTGTCTGTGTCAGGTAACTGCCATGTAACATTAGTTATCAGCTTAAACGTGCAAAAGTCTGTAGAGACTATAATTTGAGGCTCTTAAGTGGTTGGCTGTTGTTACTTAGCTGGACCAAAGCAGTTTGTCTTTAAGCATAATGCATTTTGCGATCTAAGAATTGTTTTTCATTTTGCTAATGACCTGTTGTCATTAGCAAAATGCCAACCACAGCTAACTGTTAACATCAACCAAAAAAATGAATGTGCATGTTGGATATTCACTCTACATTTCCTCTTCACGCTCAGGTGGATCATGGGTTTGGAATGTGACTGAAAAAGCCAAGTCGTTGCTGGTTCAGAGAGAGGCCAGCACCCTCAACACTCTACTTTTCATTTACTTGATTTTGTAAGTAGCACCTCCTTCCTCCTAACGTCCTGTAAGCCAACACCTAACCTTCCTAGGTTGAGGAACTTGTTTTGTAGCTGCAAACCGGATTAGCTTGAACCTATTGCAATTATTGGAAAATAATCTCTATTGACTTGTATATGTGTATAAAATGTACTGCCTGTGCAGTTTGTATGCAGTGTTGTCTATTTAAATTCAGCTTTTGTTTATTCTCCAAGATCATGCAGGAAATTCTGGTCATTTACTATTAAAAAGGCAGTAAGTGTGACTTAGCTTTTTTTTTAATACATGTTGCAGGGTTGTGCTGCTGCTGCTCTCTTCAGGCTACATTGGTTTGCGTATCGTGGCCTTGGAGGAGCAGCTGACATCCCTCGGAGCACTTCCCGAGTTCACCTTACAGAGCGGGTAAGACGTCTTTTGATTTTAATCTTTCGTTCATCTCTGTTGAGCAGTTTATTTTAAAATCCCCAAAAGACACTGGACTCTTCACACTTTTGTGCTTAAGAAGAGAGAGAAAATCCAGACTTTCATTTTTGTGACCTTGTGACAAACTAAACCCTAAACCAGTATTTAGTCCTATTCATCTCAAGTTTGTGCTGCGATGCAGGTAGTAGTGGTTTATTTGCTCAGTCACCGTGACACATGCTGCAAATTTGAAAAGACGTTAAGAGGGTTTCACAGCATGCATGGCTTTTGCAGTGTTCTCATTAGGCGTGGTTGCATATTGTTCAACCACTTTGCTATTCCTTTTAGCCAGCTGTTTACTCAGTTGCATAATAGGGTTTATTCTCCTTCAAAGAAATGAGACATGAATGCCTCCAATATGTCAGCTGTTAAGTATCTGAGTATAGTTTGCTGTTGAGTTCCTGCTCCTAAGTGTCTCCTCACTCTCTTTTTACAGGTACCACCAAGAGACATAACACTGAACGACTGAAAGAGAGATTGGTTGACTCATGATTGGAAGATTATTTCGGCCTCTTCCCAGCAGAACCCAGCGGGTGAACTTGTCTGTTCTCAGACTCTGTGCTGCTGCGCGAGAGGAACTGGGGACAACCTGTGCAATTTCAGAGACTTGTTGACTTGAAGGGCTATACTTCTTCCTCCTGCAGTGAACAAAAAAACGTAGAGCCAAGCCAAAATGTTAACACACGCTGCCTGGTTGCAGCGTGTCTGTTGTTCAAACCAAAGCCAAATGGCTCTAACTCAGCAAGGTGCCACACTAGCAAAGCTGATGGGCACTTTCCAGGCAGAAACTGTTCCACAACCTATGAACCTATGTTGTCCATGGTCCTCTTCTTGCTGAGCATGCAGTCTGAACAGGGCTATACCAGTCAGCATTAGCCTGATGTAGTGCTTATTATTGCACCTCACCACTGGAGACGTACTGCTATGCATAGCCAAAGATGCACACAGTGCACGTCTTTTGCATGAGTGCACGGCAGTGACTTTAATCCTCCATCTATCAACAGTATATTTAAACCTGTCTCTGTCTTTTAAAATTAGTAACCTTTGCATACTTTGCTTCAGATGGTTCTTATACTCCTGATCAGTTGTGGGTTGAAATGATGATGGCTGAACTCTCCAGTTGGTACCAGCCCACAGAGGCTTGATACTTTCCAGATGGTCCTATCCTTTCTCTCTTTGTCCAATCAGCGATGTTTGCAGTATTACTTCCTCGTCTTTGGCATGATTTAAACTCGTTTAATGATCAATGCTCAGAGGTTACTTTCCGTCCAGTCTCTACTGGACTGATGCATCATCAGTGCACAAATATTTAGTACATAGGACAGGAGGATGTTTTCTAAGAGTCATAGATTTTTGTGTACGGCTTTTCTATGATTGGTCTTTAATTAAAACCTCTCTGTCTTGTCTAGCGGGAAAATGTGTTAAGAACAAATCTCCCTGTCTTTGACACTCCTGTTGAGGACCGAGTGACATTTCTAGCTTGTCCCAGGTTATTTAAAGTAGCACCAATAATGTATTTGTACTGTTCATGTATGTGTCTGCAATATCGACACTTGACTGAATACTGTATATGCATTCTCACTCCAAGACGAGAATTTAGAGCCGCTTTGTAAGATCAGGCAAAACAAGTGGTCCCAAAAGTAAATTTCAATATGCAAGGTATTATTATGCATGGTAAAATGTAATTTATCTTTGTGTGATTTTTTTTTTTTTTTTTTAAAGTGGAGCTTGATATTTGTGGGGAAATTGTGCAAGGAAAAAAAGAAGAAGATGCAAGTGAAAAGAAGAGCTCAAGCGAGCGAGCGCACTTTAAAACATGTGTTGTGCCTGTCACAATCCAAGACACCATGTTTGGATTGAAAAGAAACGGCAAAGCGTTATGTGGTATCCGACGGTGCTAAGACCTTTTTCTTTTTTTTAAATAATAAAAAAAAAACAAGATTTCACTCAGGGGTGGTGGGTACAACCTGCCACGTGGTTTTTAGGTTCTCCCATTTTGGTCATTTCAGTGTTGAGTGCTCATCACATTCTGTACATCTTTGGTGGTTTATCCAGTGTCTCTTTGAGAATGACCATGTTTTCATTGAGTCAACTTGACTCTGCTTATTGACACATTTTTCAGCTTCAGAATGATTGCTTCCCCCTTTGAACTCTCTTAACAACACATATCTGTACCACATCTCAATGATTTAACATCGCACTCACGGTGTTCTATAACCTCTTCTAGGAGAGTAATTTAATATGTTGAGCTATGACTTTACATATTTTTATTTTTTTTTGTCTTCATGCCACATGCAATGCTGTCACTTCTTATAATCCTCCACCAGGGGGCGACACACACAACCACTGTCCTCAAATAGACTCAACCGATGATTGGGGGGGCAGTATTTGTGTGGATTTGCACTATTCAAAGTGTTGTAAATAATTTTGTATCAGTTGTTAAATGTCCTTAATTCTGTTATGGTCCTACATATATTTATTTGCATTCTGTGTAATTCAAAGTAGTCTCTGTGAGATGGCTTTGCTACTGTTCAAAATAAATCAGATGTTTCGAAGTAAATACTGTTCTGAGTATTTGCCCTTTTTGCTGTTAATGCACCACACCTGATCAGCAAACCCATACTTTAGACCCACTTACATTTCACATCAGTGGACACGCAGAGAACATTTTAAGCATAACAAGGTCTAGAAATACACAACATCAGCCACAACATTAAAACCAACAGGACCATCTTGTGACGATACAATGTTCTGCTAGGAAACCTTTGGACCTGGCATTGATATGGATGTTACTTAGACATGTAGCACCACCTAGACCAGACCAGACACCCCATAGCAATGACACTCCTTGATGGCAGCAGCCATCCCCAGCAGGATGCAGCCTGACACAGACACAAACACAAAAACAGTTTAGGAACAACTAAAAAAAAAACAGCACATGGTGGTGACCTGGCCTCCAAATTCACTAGATCCCAAACTGATCAAGTATCTGTGGTATGATCTTCTTTTTTTCCTTTGCAATTTAGGCACACGTGAGCAGCATGGCGTGTGAGTACAAGACACTTTTAATGAACAAAAAACAAAAGATTGAACAATAAAATATATATATATATATATATAAAAAAAACTGCAATAAATGTTTTAACTTTCTAAACTATCCATGGAGGGTGTAAACATGACTGTAAGAGTAAAGTGAATAAAGTGCAAATGTAAACAAGGATTATATTTTGAAATGTTGCAGAGGTAGTATAATAAATATAACAAAAAATAAGGTGCTTGGTGAAAAAAAACAACTTTAAAAACTGCAGTGGAGAAGTGTCCTTGGGTTTTCAACTAAGAGTCTGTTTTTTGTGTGGTTAGGAAACGAAAATTAACGAGTAATGAAAAAGATGTATGAATATACTTTGCGTAAGGCATACATTATAAAAGTCTCTTGCACATTCATAGGCTAAGCGATGCATCCATAGGGTATGGCACCAGGTTTTGGCACACAGGATTATTATATATTATAATAATTACATCAGACTCCTCTTGAGAGATACATGTAAACCAGATGCCATGCTGAAAGGAGAAACTGTGCCCTGAATTACTTTCATTGGTAGCAAATGACCCTCAAAACTGTCATAAGTTGTTTTTTCCTCGAGGATCCTTACTGCCTCATTTGTGATCCTACCTTAAGGTGGTAAACTACATCTGAAAGGGAAAATACTACATATTTGGGAAAATATATTTAATTTCCCTCTGCCATCAAACACTATTTTAACAAGGAGACAGGCATTAGGTGACAGGTCTGTAAGTAAGAAGAACATGGACACATGCTTTGTTCTGACTGCAGGGTACCTCATCTCCCTCAACATCTGTGGTCTCAACCACCCATTCAACCAAGTATAAGAAAGTTTGTCCCAATATTAGTAAATGGTCTTATTCATGCTCCACAAACAAGTCATCTGTCTGGAGAATATACCGATATATAAATATAAATATAAATCAGACATGAAATCCATTTCCTGCTTCAGTTTTCTTTCTACTTGGTTCCTACTCAAAGACCGTGTCAGTGCTGTCCATCTTTTACAAGAAAAGAAGTTGCAAGAAACTGCTCTTCACCGCGACATCAACTCTCCAGGTTTTTCAGTTTTATCTTAAAGTCCCACTGTCCCTCACATTGTCTGAGAGAGGACTCTGAAAGTGCTACAGATGTTGGTTTAATAAATGATTCAAACTATTATGGAATTCCCATTTATTTTCCTGTGCCACTGTATGAAGGGTTATGTTACAGCTCAACAGTGAATGGTTATTAATGACATCTTAACCAGTTTCAGTTCCACGGTAATATTAAAAAAACATTACATGAAATAAGAACTTTTTACAGCTACATTTCCCTCCCACAGGGAGCACTTGATGCACCCAACTGCTCACATATTGCTCACATGGTCTACCAGCATGTCGGTAGATTTCCATCTTTCAACAAGGAGAACACAGAACGGACGAAGGCTCTTCAGTGCAGCCTTCCATGTGTCGGGGTCTCGGTCCCCCGGGTTTCTCCTGAGATCAAGGGTCAGCTGGTGCGGGGGATGGTGTGTCTTCAGTCTGTTGGTAAACTGCAGCAGCTCAGCAGGCTGGATGAAGTTGGAGCTGTCCACGACAAAAAGCAGACCACAGAAATCATGTTATGTATAATAAAAAATGATATCACTGCCTTGTGGTTGTATGCCCCCACAAACTACACATACTGCAGTTTATCCAGCACACTAGTGAAAATGGATGCATTTTTAATGCAACAGTCTTGCATTATTCATTAAAATGCTTGAGTTCAATGAATGATGCATTAAAAAAAAGTTTGTATCTTTACAAAAGCATATCTTCTCCTTCGTTTCTAGCTTTCTTTATTTCTTCTGCCAGAGCATAGTGTTAGCTGTCACTACAAATGATCTGTGGATGTGCCAACACCCCAGTGTGGTGCCCGTATATGTGTTTGTTGAGGTGTTAGGTTATGCTAATTTTAAATTTTAAACGCCACAAACTTCATTAACTAAGAAAACTGTACCCTAGCCTAGATGTCAGAATCATTCAAGGCATCTGGAGTTGTAGATCCCTGACATCTAACCTGGAAGTGTTGAGTGTCGTAAGGTCAGGTGCCCCGTGTGAAGACCTTTCCATTGAGTTGACCTGACATGAAAATAACCTGCCCTGTTCGATGTTTACCTGATATTGAGCCATTTCACTGAGCTTGGTGAGGATCCTGAGAACAGGTCTGCCAGCACACGCACATTCTTGGCTGTGGACACAGGAAGTAAAACAAATGATTAAAGTCAAACAGAACATGTCACCATTCGCTGCCAAACAGTGCAGAGAGAGAGACTGTTTAAAGGCAGATACGCTTTGGATCTGGACAATGTGCACCAGTCACCCAGATTCATGCATTGTTCTTCATCTGAACATCAGCTAACAAGGCAGATCAGGATGAGGCCTTTATTATCGCTTAGTTACTACTTGGTGTTCTGCAGTAATGTAATCCTGTATTAAATCTTGTCACAGTAAAAAATGGACAGGCTGTGCTTACCGAGCCGGTTCTGAGCCAGACTCAGAGTGTGGAGAGAAGGCACGGTCTTCAGAGCGGCCACCAGCCGCTGAAGACTCTCTTCTTTGTCGCTGCACTTCTCCAGAAGGCGGCAGTCGTTAAACTGGACCTCTGAGAGTAGGAGAGGGCAAGGGGAAATCATTTTAACATGGACTAGGGCTGGGCCCAGTTCAAAACATAAAAGAGGGACCGAAACTGTTATTACGCAACACTACAAGATGCCTTTTGGTAGCTCATTACAGCCCTGGTTTGGTTATGGTTTGTCCATATTTCAAGATGGACAGAGATGTGGACAGTTGGATACAATACAGTCAGAGGAAAGAATGACCTCATAGCTTCTTTGTTTATTGTATCATTCAAGCATCAGTCATAAGGCAAACAATAAAGCCTATGTGACAAAGTTCACGGTGATACTGGTTGTTTTACTTGTACTATTCCCCCTGCAGCATTTCAAACTGAGGTCATGCTGTCATGACTTCACCTGGCACAGTGTGGTTTAAACCAGCTGACCTCTCCCTACGGGACAACTCAAAAAGACATGTTTTGATGCCTTTCAGATAAAACAGGGCTGAAACTAATTCTGGACTACACCCCTTTTCAACAGTATTATGTCATTTTTAGGAAGAGAAAGTTTCACTTTGCTCTTACAGTTACATTTTTAGAAATTAAATTTACTTCCATTTACCAGGTGTTTACACCTTTGGCTCTATTGTTCATTTCTTACCTTCCAATTTGCAGACTTTGAGTAGATTTTGAATCTCAGGCAGACAATCAGACAGCTTCATGTCATCCAAGCGGAGAGTCCTTAAACAGGCATTTGACTCTAAAGGGTGACCACATGACAATGTTGATATTTTGTTTAGAGAAAAAAAAAAAAAACAGTAAATCAGTCGGGCCAAAGGTATCTTTATGTGAGCTGCTGAAGTACAGAAATGTCATTTGGGTTCAATCAAAGGTTAGTGCTTCAGATGTAAAAGGTCCTGGCTGGCTTTGAGTCCACTTGGACTCAGTGATTATATTTTGGTCATGAGAGGTCACCGAGACTTTACGTCCATCCCATTCTTATAATGAGAGATCTCAAGAATTGTAATGCCACAATGTTCAGCATAAAAAAGACTGAGACAACCAAATCACACTCCGTTAGGATGAATCCATGCTTCATGTGCTGTATGTCAAACTGTAACCCTACCATCCAAATTATGCAGCAGGAATCGTACCAGGTAATGTTTTTGTCTTCAGTGAGGCCTAATTGCAGCATCGGTTTCTAGTTCTTAGCTGACAGGAGTGGCGTGGTCATCTGCTGCTGTAATCCATCCATTCTTCTTGGTTTATGGTATGCATTCAGAGATGTTCTTCTGCATAGCTTACCTCATTTGTGACAAGTGTTTATTTTATGTGCCAATGCGAGGGCACATATATTACTACTGCTTACTAAAACGTGCGCCTTAATCGAGAATGGTGTGCTAAGACTTTTCTAAGCCACTCATCTAAAGTGTGGGACATATTTGGACAAAACATTACTTTTCATTACTTTGAGTGACAAATGGTTACAATTACTTACCGCTTGTAAATATTTGTTACAATCAGCCACCTTTTTAAAGTAATTAAAAGTGACGAAAGGTAACAAACAAATCAACAAGGAACAAAAAAGTAATGAAAGTGGCAAAAAGCAAGAAGTAAAAAAGCAACAAAGTAACAAAAGTAATGAGCAATGAAAAGTAATGAGTAACGAAAACGACACGTAACAACAAAGTCACAATTAGCGGAAAGTGATGAGCAACAAAAAAGTAATACGAACGCAAAACTTTTGAAGATGCAAAAAGGAGCAGGATATTTCAAGAAAAGCCCCATCAAGAACCAAAGGGACGGTCAATGTGTATACGTCAAAATAACAGAGGCTGTGTAGAGGCCATGCCTTTCAAAAGAGGTTAAACTCTTTGGTAAACAAATGGTTAAAGTAACAGGGTCACCAGGAAGTAGGCTCCCAAATGTTAAAAGTAGCTCATGTGCGTTTGTGACAGTAACACCTGCACATATTCATACAGCATATGGTGGTGGTGTTCAATGTGCAACATCGGCACATTCAACATTTCTGCCTGTATTTTCTGGTTTAACTTAAAGTTGCATTTCTGTCTGGCCTTAACAAGGTACGATCCCCCTGACAAGTGTCACTCACAGGATATTTTTTTTCTTTTTCTGACCATCCTCACAACCCTACACACATCCGTAGTTTCTGAAGCACTCAGACATGTCAGGCACCAACAACCATGCCACTTTCAAAGTCACTGAAAGCACTTTTCTTATCCATTCTCAAGACACTTCAACGGACTGTCCTGACCCTGTCAACAACTCAACTGGTGAGTAGTCAATGGAAAGTTACTCTACTTTTCACGGGTCATTAAGGTGTTATTCTGTATTTTTCTTATAATCAACAAACCCCAAAACGTCCATAACTAGTGCTTGTGCCGATGGCAATAAAGGAAAATGTAAGCATGTGCTGCAATGCAATAAATGGCGATCTACTCACACACTGTGCCTGGTTCTGGGCTCTCAAACTGCAGTGAACATCTTTTCTGACGTGGGGCCATTACCTGAGAGAGTTCGGAGGAGTTGGCTTTGAGAGGAGCCTGCGGGTAATCTCAGCCCAGCCACGTGGAATGAGTTGAGATGCGGACAGCGTCTCAGCACAGATGTCATGAAGCGCAGATCAGTTTGGAGCTCGGCTACTTTGACTGTCAGCTTCTCCAGGGGCAGCTCTGCTAAAAGACGGTTCATTTTTTATAAATAATGAAACATACATATACTAATATAATAGCATAGTGCTTATTTATGCAATTATAATTGTCTCTCTGGATGGCAATACGTAGGCTTAGGCTTACTGTACTACTGTGAGGATCCTTCTGGGTGTCTAAATAGCTCCGTAAAAGGAGTGTGTTGCTGTGGTGCAACACTTTTAATCCTGCTCAAGCGTTACCTGATGTGTCTGACTCAGCCATCCTGGGATGATTTTGTAAGGGTGGTCCCCACATTACAGTCTGGATTTCCACATGCAGGGATGTCAGTCCAGCGCTTGCATCCAGCAGGATCTGCATGAGTTTGGTGTTTGGTAGGACACTGATGCTCAGAGACGTTAAGGAGCTGCGGGAGCTGTCGGACAACTTCTTCAAGGCCCGAGCCAGGTCCAACAAATCCGAGTCGCTGAAAGTCGCTGTACAAACATAGAGACGCATCATTTCTGCACAGCACAATAAACGTTTTTCCGTTTTTTGTTGTTTAACTATTGTTCACAACACTGGGTACAAGTTTGGCAGGATTAAAATACAACACAGGCTAGATGTTTAGAAGTATTGTCTCCTCTGCAAATATTTTACATTTGATGGACTTCAAGTTAACTTTTACATTTCACTTTTCAATTAGCTTATGTTGCTGTTAGGAAGCAGGGATGCAATACTAAGCAGCAAAAGGACTCTGAACACAATGCCACATTAGTGACAAACTTACAAGTGCTGTGAAGAGTTAGAGAGCGAAGGCAGAAAAAGGTGGACAGGGCAAAGTTCAGCACCCTGAGAGCGTCGGACCCACACTGTCTGATCTCCAAACAATCGATCTGTCCCCATGGACAAGATCCTGCTGAAGGCCCGTCACATGGCGAGAAGGCTCGACAGAGAAACTGCGGGTCCACAGCAAAGTTTGCTTTTCCAGATTCCTCCACCTCCGTAGATACAGAATCCAACTTCAGCCGTTTGGGTGGAGTGACTTGATCATCGTGATCATCTGAAGCCCTAGTCTGAAGACCTGGACCGCAGCTGGCCCCATCTGCACCGCCTGAAACTACTTGTGAAATACTGCTTCCCTTTCTGCTGTGAATTAGATTTTTCAGCATCAGGTCTACATACTGAGATCCTCTCCCATGCAGGAGCCAGGCCAATACGATAGGACACTGCACATTTACAACAAGTTTTTTAGCCTGCCCATGGTCAAGCAGGCGGTGGAGAACATACAGCACAATTTGTGTCTTCCTCTCTGATATATTAAAGGGCTGTGTTACACCAATGCTACTTATATGCTTCTCTAAGAGGCTCAGAAGAGGCCAGTGCTCTGCAATTAAAGTCTCAAGGGGTCTTGGCGAGCTCGGAATGAGTAAAAAATGTTGGATGTATTTAACAGCTGCCCACAGGAAAGACGGGGTGTTTAAATTTGTGATGTTTCTTTTGACATATTGGTTGGTGAAGCCATAGAATACGAGCGGAAAAAGCATCCTCATAACTTCACGTTTGGCCTCTTCCTCTGTGCGCAAGTCTATTGCCTGAAATGCAACACAAACGAAATATCACAGCCAGGTTCTGGAAAAGAAATATTCATCTGAAGTAGCATCGGTAAAGATTATGTTACACATACATGGTTAGGGCCACACATGTCTTGTAGGACACCAATCCATCCACTGTAAGTGGATATCCCTGGAGGGAGGAAAATGAAAACATGACATGAATTTAGGACTTTAATTATGACTTTGATCAAAACAGATCGAATGTATGAAATGTATGTATAAATATACAAGTATATATGTATGTAAAATATACAAAAAGCATCTACAAAATATATATAAACACTATACAAGACATCCAACATGATACCCATGAAACATAATATAGATGTATACTTAATCTGTGCAGTATATGGTGAGATATACAAGATATTAAATATATCATGCTGTATAAAAACAGGGAGAAGCAGCAAAATCAAATGCACCATCTCAGTCTAAAACACTACGTACCTCTCTGGTTGAGGGCAGGCTGGAGTTTATCCAGTTGACATATTGTCAGATGAGAAAGAAGGTCCTTGATCAGAGCCACTGGAAGACCTGAGTAATAAAACAGAGAACAGACAGTCCAACAGTGGACACCAGCAAAGAGCAGCACAAATATACAAACTTATCAGTGGCAAATCCGACTGGTTTGACGCAACTGCTTGAATGGATAGCATTTCCGAATGTAAACAAAACATAAACATGGACCAGATGAATTACTAATCAATGCATTCACCGACTTCACGAGTGTCATTTTAATTTATTTATTTTTAGTGTGTGTGTGTTAACTTCTGCTGTGATCTCCAAACTGTATCGTTACAGCACTCACCAAGAACAGCCTCAGTACCCAGAGCAGCAAAATGCTTCCTGACAGCCTGGGAACATATTTCCTTCAGACTCGTTTCCTTCGAGTGCTCCGTGTCTCGCATTGTAGAAGAGTTTTGTTTGTATCATTTACTAAGGTCGTTTATTAGCCCTGCTAGGAGCTGAGAGAAGACGGTACTATCTCCATCTCTGTCACTGTCACTTTGTTAGCTTCTGCCAGTGGTGAGTTTGCCTTCTTCTTCTAGTTGTTTTTAATGGCGGATAGCAAGCTAGCTAAAAGGTACATTACCGCCACCAACTGGTCTGGAGCGTATAGCAACTCAAACCGTCTATGGTTGACAGTGACAGTCTATGGAGCAGTCATCTCATGAGATTTATGGCAGTTTTGATGCTACTGGGTTAATTATTGCCTCCGCAGGATATAATTATTTACAATGTCCACATTTCAAAACATTGTGTGCAAAAATAATAATAAAAAAGCATATAGAAGAAGGCAAAACATCTAGATCTGACAGCCTCATATAAAGGGGTTTCTCTCTAATGTTTGATGCAGTTTTCTGATCTCTTGTAAAGCACTTAGCATCCCCTTTGGATTGTTGTAAAGTAATATATAAATAAAGTACATTACATTTACATGCTTCAGTGCTTCATGGCTGCCCACACTCAACTGGCTCAAATTCAGTTGGCTAGACATTCTTGCAGTATTCACGTTGGAGCTAATCATTTTGAACACCTCCTTTTCGATACAATGTTAAAGACCCAAAAAGATGTATAGAAAATATACCAAATGTATTTTTCATTCAAACATGTTTTCCTTTGAAGTTTCTGTTCCATATCTCGTCGAGGAGTAATTATTCTGGTGTTAACCAACTTCAGGATGACGCTCCACAGCGCCGTAGGCACAGTTACTCATGCGACATTAGTGAATTAAAGCCAAACAGATTATTGTTCTTTATTTTTTTAGCGTTTATAAAAAAAATTAACAAAACAAACAATTACATCATATTCATTAAATACAGAAGTGAGATAAAAGTCTTTTGTGTTCCTTCTGCTATACTCCACCCTTCTGGTCCTCGTGAGAGCGCTGGTGGAAGACAAAGGACACAGCTGCGTCCCAAGAGGCTTTCAGCACCTGGTCCCTAAGGCCCTTCTTGTCGTAGCAGTGGTTCCACTGGGAGAGGTCACTGGTGCAGTCAGAATCCTCCGCAGGAGGACGTACCTCTCTGCCATTAACACAGCGGCAACAGCGAAACCTAACAAACCCAGAGAAGGAGGGGATGATTCAATACATGACGTATGACGTTTGTGACGGTCATACATTATTGTATGCACGTACAGTATGATAAGACAAAATCAACTTCAGCACCACTGAGACTGTTCAATAATTATATCAGTAAGACTTTTTTATTTTTAATGTACTTGAAACTTAAAACACACATCCGTTAATATTGTTGATTGATATTTAAAATGCATCAACAGTGACACAAAGGTCACTCAGGTTATTAAGTGAGTATTTGTTGAAAATTCTTTATAAATCAAACTGATGTGATCGAATTGTAATATTAACTGTAAGGAAAGAAACCTCATTGTCAACAGCAGTGTGAGCATCATAAACAGCTCATGAGATATATTGTTTTCTTTACTTGTCGTGAGTGTCGCTGGAGGTCCCCTCGTTGAGTGTGAACAGTTCTCGGAGTTCACCCAGAGAGAAGTGGCGCTCCACATCCTGCTCCTCGTCCACCACACAGCTGCTCAGGGCTTTCTTGTGGGCCTGTCTCTGCAGGATCTTCTCCTCAATGGTTCCCGTCTGTCAACAAGCAAACACAAAAGTCCAAAGTGGAAGCTTTGCAGATTAGCTATTTGCAACTTCCAGGCTGCAGTGACAGTCTTCTTTCATTTATGTCAGTGTCTTGTCATCTATGTGTAACTTACAGAGAGCAGTCTGTAGATGTAGCAGGTCTTCTTCTGGCCGTCTCTCCACACTCGAGCCATTGCCTGCTCGTCGTTGGCGGGGTTCCAGTCAGGATCAAACATCACCAAGCGATTAGCACCGATCAGGTTGAGGCCACATCCACCAGCTTTGCTGCTCAGCATGAAGATGAACTCTGGGTTCTGACAAAATGATAGATTTAAAATGCTATTCAAATATTTTTCAGTGTCGTTTAAAACAAGACTTCCCAACTCACAGATGGATTATTGAATTTTTCCACAATCTTGGCCCTTTTCTTGATGGACATTGTACCGTCCAGTCGAACATAGAGGTATCTGGGGGGGAAAAAAAGACAAAGTGGGGGGGTTGTTGTACACTTTAACTGACAAATAATATAAATCAGACACAATCAAATGGTGATTTTTCCCAAAAAGCACCTTCTAGATCTGCACAGCTTTTCAAAGAGATCCAGTGTCTGAGTGTAGTTGGAGACCAGCACCACCTTATCACTTGTTGTAGTCCTCGTCATTGCCAGAATGTAGTCTAGAACCAGCATTTTCCCTGAAACAAAGGACCATTTATTCAGTTCACATGGATTAACAACCATTATTTAACCTTCAATCGTAGATTACTTGTTCAATTTAGAGCTAACTCTGCCCAAAGCACAGGCACAAAGCAGTTCCATCCCGTTATTTATCACTAATGCACCAGTGGTTTAAGATGAAGTATAGCACCTCCTTGTGGTGTTCTTTTTACTATACGTGTGTGGTGTCATAATGCCAACACATGCAGAGAACGAGTTCCCCTTTGTCCAGGACTGTTTGAAGTATTTGATAAAGATAATGAACTCAAGCACATCTGAAAACCAGACAAGCAGAACTAAACTATGATAAACAGAGGCAACTGGACTTTTCACCATTCATCCAATCGGACTTTGGAGAGTTTCTTTTGGAACATTTGTGAATGTGTCATGTGATCATTTGTCACATGATTAATATCTGTTAACAACCCTATACTGACCTGCAATCAGAAGATGTACCATTAGAGCTGCACTGATTGTGTCGTACATGTTCTTACCAGAAAGCTGAGGCTCCACAGTTTTAGTGCTGTAGCCAGGAGGAAACAGATCCAGGGCCCCTTCAAAGCCTTCCTCGCCCTCCACACACTTATCATATATAAGAGTTGGGTCTGGAGAGAAAGGACAGTGGTTAGAGTTTTTACAAAATGATAAGAGATAATGCTAAAGAATCATATGAACAATGTTGAGTATTAAAAGTCTCAAATATATAGGTTTAACTGTGCGTACAGCCAATTTACTGTTCATCTCAGCACTTACGATTGCACAGTTTCTTGAGAGATGTGATAGAAGACAATGAGGAGACACTTATTTTGCCCTCTTGTAATGTCTGAATGGGTTTGGCCTGTCTCAAGAAGCGCTTATAGAGCTCTGTCTGTAGAGGAGTCAGCCTGCAGGGAATCAAGTGAAGCCACACACATTATACTCATACATGTTATAAAAATATAATACATGTAGATATCTGCAGACATATTTCCTGATTTAAAGCAATTAACACTAAATGTATAAATATACAAGGGTCCTTAAATGCTGAATCTCTGTTTCTCAACCTACCGGCAACAAACAACCTGCTCGATTTTCACAGGGAGATACTTAGACAGGATATCTGATGTTCTCCTTATCAAACACCTGTTGATGCAGAACATGGTCAGTACAACTTAAAAGACAGTTAACAATTTAAATCAAGTAAACAATTAACTTTGGCAAATGTTGTTTACAGTGCTACTTAAATGTATTTGCATCCCTCACGATTTTCAACATTTCTGCATAAAAATAACTTAAAACAGTCATGTCAGTGATATTTTCCAAAGATATACAAGTAAAAAGAAGTAATCTAAATCATAATTCATTAAACACAAGAAAACTACATTTTTATTTTAACAACAAGGACAATAAAAAGAAGAGAAGAAGAAAGACGACCATTCAGGGCTTACCTGTTGACAATGCTGATGAGCTCCTTGAGTTTTTCTTCTCCAGTTTGTCTGTCTTTATCACTGGCGTCTGCATCCCGACCCTTTAGGATGGGAAGCTCAAACCTCTTTTTAAACTCTTGGGCTGTGCCTGCCAACAAGGTAAAAACAAATGCATGAACAACAACAAAACAACTAACAAATACAGTGGATTAAAATGAAGACCACTTTGTTTTAGCTGTTCTGTGTGTATGGAGCTGCTCACCAAGGATTCCAGCATTAACGAAGTGGACCAGGCTGAAGTACTCCAGCAGGTCATTCTGGATGGGAGTGCCCGATATCAGCACCCTCCTCTGGGCACTCATGGCATTCAGGGCCTGGTACGTCTGGTTGTCAGAGTTCTTCAGTCGATGGCCCTACAACACGCAGCTATTAATGTTACGCCCCAACGATCCTTCACAGTTCTTACTTTTAATGGATGAGGTCAAATACCTCATCACAGATGATAAGCCCAACTTTGCCCTTGTGTAGAACCGCAGCATGTAATCGAAATGTCTCATAGGAAATGATCAGGATTGGTGTCGGTGCTCTCAAGCCACGCTGAGAGATGAAGTTCACTAGAAAGCACAGAAAAGATGCATCAACCCTGAGGGAAACACATTTGAAAACAAACCCATTCTGGTCCATTAATTGCCATTGCCACAGACATTCATTATGACAAAGTAGGGAAAGTCTAACAACCTAGTTGCTTATCGATCTCGTCCTTTGAACCTCCATCAATGGCCAAGGGGTTAACGCGTCCTCCCAGCCACTTTCCTACTTCATTATACCAGTTGCGAACCAGACTGGACGGTGAAACCACAATGGCTTTGTCTATCTCTGGCTTTGCATCAGGGTTTTGACGTAGTAATGTCCACAGCAGGGTGATACACTGCAAAGTCTTCCCCAGACCCATTTCATCTGCCATGATACAGCCGTAGGATTCCGGGATGCGTCTGCCCGTCACACACTCCCAAAGGAACTTCACCCCCTGGACAAATTAGAGATGTGCATCTTTAATTTGGTCCTTCTTACACCAGACAGTTTAATGTAATTTAATTTATCAGTTTACTGTCATTTATATATATATTTCTGAAGAGACACAATATACAAAAGTCCATTAAGATAAATGCAGTAAGTACATTTCTGGTTTTGTTCTGTTTCGTTATTTTCTTCTATGTTGAAAAGAAAATGAATTTTAATTTTACCTCTCTCTGATGGGGTCTGAGCACTTTTCCTAAAACTGGATCCACAACAACATGGACTGGGAGTTTTTCTCTGGACAGGAAAAAACAAAATAAGGTTTTGTCACACATTTCTTTTTCATTGCAAACACTTCAACCACTACAGGAAAGGTGCAGGCTTCTCACAGCTGTATGAACCACGGTTTGTCCACAAATTCATCTGATCATCGTAAATCATTTATGAAATATAATAGTTTTCAACCATTTACCTGTCTCTATTTGGAGGATCTACTTTATAAACATATCTTTAGAAACATAACAGTCAACGACAATTAAACTTTTCATAAGATTTCCAGTAAAAGATGAAGGGAGAATCCTGTATGTTTTGAACATACTTGTCAGCTTTGATAAGGTCGTGAGCGGTCAGAGCTGGGGGCTCATAAAGAACCAAAGCGTCCTCTGCAAAGGGATCGTGAAGTGCTTTCCTTATTCCTGCACGCTTTAGACCAAGTGCCCTGATTCCAAGTGAGCCTGTGGGCAATAAATCAAGACGGCAGTGAAGTCATTCATTACTTACCAAACCAGGCATGAAACTGACGTGATAGGGACAAGAACGTTACCTGTATAATTTGGAATGGGAATTTTAAATGGCTTGGAGAGGATACTTCGAATGAATGCCTCCTGCAAAAGAGAGTTTATTATTTGTTTGTTTGTTTGTTTTACAGCTAAATTTGCAACATTTGTAGAAATGATGCTTACATGTTGGTCACCATCCATACATGCAGGCCGGTTGTTCAGCTGCGACAGAGGTTTTCTCAAAGGAGAAATAAGGCTGTCTCTCCTTTCATTATCACTTGTTCTTTTTTTGTTCTGTAAAAAAGCATTGAACAGTTTTTAGTCCCTCCCACACCAGCAGTCACTCATTATATTATTCTTACCACATTCATTTTCTCTATATAAACAAGCGGCAGGAGGAGCGATGTGGGGATTATGAAGAAATTGATCTAGTACTATGCTCCAGTAAAACATCTGATTGTGAATAGTAGAATATCCATAACTGAAAAATAACACTGCACACATTTACACAAAACTATAGGAGTTAATGCCAATGATTAGTAATTTGGGTGACGCTTTCCCTGAAGTAAACACAGCATGAAATAATTCTAATGAATCCGAAAGAGTGGTTGCTTTTATTTCAAAAGACATACACCAATCAGGCATAATATTATGACCACCTTCCTAATATTGTGTTATTCTCCCTTGTACCTCCAAAGTAGTTGTAACTCATCAGAGAATGGACAAGGGTCTTCTGAGGGTGTCCTGTGGTTTCTGGCAACAGAAGGTTGTTTGTGTATGTCTGTGTCAGGCTGCATCCTGCTGGGGATGTCTGCTGCCATCAAGGAGTGTCATTGCTATGGGGTGAGGGGGCTACATGTCTAACTTACATCCACATGAATGCGAGGTCCAGAGGGAAACTACCAGCAGAACACTGAATTGTCATATGAAGGTCAATGTTCTTTACTTCTCCTGTCAGTGCTTTTAATGTTTTGGTGCTGATTGGTGTATAGAGACTACTACAGCAGCTTTTGGTGTTTCACAGTCATGCTATTAAACTTACCGGTCTATATGTCCAGTCTTCATCTTCACAGGAATCTCCTGTTTGCTTCCGTTTAGCAACCTGGCTAGGAGCAAGACTCCTTCTCTGGTAGGGTTAGTTTAGACATTAGCATTAGAGGCAGCTGAGAGTCAACACCTGAATAGTCTGTAGTGTCAAAGAAATAATAATAATATTAATATTAGTTCGGCTTGCTTACCATTGTCCTTGTTTCTTTGGTGTTTATGTTAAGTCCCCTTGACAGCCCGTGTCCCTTTTTGGCCCCTAGTTACCTAGAGACAGCTACCAGCTCTCTCTGCTTCATTTCACTTGCAGCGGGGCTTACATCTGTCTTGTCGTGTTCCTTTGTATGATACTAAATGTCGGTCACGGACTTAACAAATGTCAGCAAATGGCAGTAAAGTGAATTAAAGTTAAGGAAGCATTTCTATCACATCACATCACAACAACACGCGAGTAACAACTGCACCTCGGTTCAGGTTTATTTTGGTCATTATCAATTTCGCGCTAAATGTTGCACAACACTACGGCAAGCCTGAAGGACCAAGAGGAGCATTAGCGCGGATTTTTTTATTTTTCTTCTTCTTCTTCTTTTGTGTTTTATGGCGGTTGGCAAACCAACTTAACGGCGCATTACCGCCACTGACTGGGCTGGAGTGTGAATCAAGAGATATTGGAATTTAGTACTAACTAAATAATAAATAAATAAATAAGAATAAATAAAAAACTACAATATAGCAACTAAATTAAATCCTCTTAACTAAGTCTGTATCTCTCAGGAACTTAATAATAAAGTGATAAATGTTACTAGATCGTTTCCCTAATAAACCTTTCATTGTAAAATTGTTCTGCTTGACCATTCTGAGTGACTGAAAAGGCTGATTTCTTTCTTGGCTATACCTTGGGCAATGAATTAAAATATGCTCTACCGTTTCTAAATGACTGCAATGTTGACATTTCCCCGTTGGATGTTTTCCTATTATCTTCAATGAAGAATTGAGCCCTGTGTGTCCTATTCTTAATCGTGTAATCATACTCCCTTCGACTCCTACACACTCCAGTATTCACTTCTGGTTGAATATTATATAAATGTCTCCCTTTGTCATGATCCGTCCAATACTCCTGCCATGTTGTTCTCGCATATGTTTTAATGAACATTTTAGCTTCAGGTTTGCTATATGGAACCTGTAATATTCTATTGTGTTTCAGTGTTTGTTTTGCAAGTTTATCAGCCTCTTCATTCCCTTTCACTCCAACATGTGCAGGTACCCAAAGAAATCTAATTTTATTTTTAAACCCTTTGCATTTAGCTTATACAAAATCATATTAATTTTGACATATTACCCCATTCTTTGGAGTATACACTGCTGACCCAACACGTCCTGATTTATATATATATATATATATATATATATTATTTATTTATTTATTTATTGCACATGCCCCCCCGTTTCTTCTTTTTTCTGCTTCTGAAAATTATTTATTTTTTATTAATTATAACGTCCACATTTTTAATCTCTGTATACAACCAGATAAACCGTAAAACTATTTCTGCAATCAGGTATTGGGGGGGAAAAAAGATTTAACTAGATCTGCCAGTCTTTTATAAACGTTTTACAGTCAGTATTATACGTATTTATTTACATTTGAGATACATGGCTTGAACATACACAGATGTATTGTACTTTTACTAACTTAAATTATTTTCCCATACTTTGTTGGAAATGCTCTGATATCCAAAGATGTAACACAGCTCACATGAATTGCATGAATTAGCTAGATCCAAGTATTCAGAGACAATTGGACAATTGATCAAGTCATATTTAAAAATATAAAACATTATACTTTTCCAGTCAGCTGGTAAAACCAGCTTTACATCTCAGTCTTTAGTTTGCTCATATTCACTCAAAATTGAAGCTGAACATTATAACATATTTGGCATATGCACAATTGTTTATTGTGTAAATACATGTAGGCTATCTAACTCCACATGGTGTAAGTACTGGTATAGTGACAAGTTCATGGTTTATGTCCAGAACTTAGTGTGTGATATGCACTTTCTTCCAGCAGGTGGCAGAGCTTCATCTTTCTTTACACTCAGGCCTATTTAGATGCTGAGCTCAGACAGTTCTGCTGCACTGAGTGTGATGTCATTACTGGAAGTGCATTTTCATCTGATAAGGAGCAAACTCCTGTTCACATTGAATTTGCTCCTGCAGTTCCAAGGTCAGTGAAGACATATTTTATCTTTGCTGTGACAAGCAGTCAGATAGTGATCACTGTTGTGGACAGGGATGTGGCAAGATGTAATGGAAAACTTTCTAGAGCAAAGGAGTCAGGATAACTAAGGTTTAAAATATGCTTAAATTTCCTGTGACCCTGAACTGTACATTCATTTTTCAAATACTGCAAACAAATGAGCTTGTTGGGCTATTATGCAGTATAAAAATAATTCATTGTGACAGCTGGCTTATTTAGTCTATAAACTCCACATAGAAACGGCACAGTGTCTTCACAAAGGGAATACACAGGTGGTATGGTGTGGCAGTTGTTGGCAACAAGATTTGCTTTTTTTGTTCCCTCTCATAGATGTTATCCAACTCTAAACTGGCCATATACTGTATGTGAATGATTGTCTGTCTCCGTTGGTCCCGAGTTGGACTTCTGACCTTGGCAGAGTGTACCCTACGTCCCGTCCTTTCTGTGAGCAGCACTTTGGCAAACGGTGTTTTTACAGTATTTATTGTTCAGTATTTATTGTTCAGTATTTCTTGTTGTTTCTCCTGACAGAAGAGAGTAAGAGAAAGACAGGGAGAGGAAGCGAGAGAAAGAGAAGGAGAGGTGGAATCCAGATATCATCACTGCACCTGTGCCTCACTCAGTGTAGTGAAATGTAGTTTTTCCTCATACTTGGTCCCCACCTTACCACCGTGTTGCCGTCAGAGTCACTGCAACCAGAACTATGAAAGTTAAAGCGAAAGTGAATGGTTAAGTGTTAACATAAAATAAATGACTACTGTAAAATGAATGTCTACTACAAAAGACATTTTATTATGTTTCTTATTTATAATGTACAAAAATAGTGCTCAGAAGACATTTTAGAATACACGGTGAAAAGTTCTGAGTATATTCAAAGAATACAGTACAATGGCATACAGTATACATGAACTATTGAGCATTTCTTATGTGATATTGACTGTATAGACTTGTGTGTCGCTGAGTGACCTAACTGGCAATAACAGAAGAATGCTTTTGGATTTACTGGGTTGTGACATATAGTACAGGCCTATTATGAGAGTGGTACAGTAACACTGCTTCAGGAGTGCACTGCAGACTGAGTGAAGGTGAGTCTGTGGGTACAGAACAGTGGCTCTCCAACAACAGCTGGCATTGTCCCCTGGCAGTACATGGAAGCAGACAGTTTAATGTATTCTTTCACACTCCAGACCCAGCTACAGCCATGCCAGGCAGATGAACCCCTTCTCAGCAACAATTCATTTGAAGCATATCCATAAGGCCTCATGAGCCCGCTGAATATTTAAAAAAAAGTCTGAAGTGTGTCAACAGAATAATTAAATTACTTTTGCAGATTTAAAAGGTAGTTTAATCAATAAAGATAAACAGTTTTGTCACTAGAATTAATTATTTTTGTCTTTTTTGATGAGGGATAAAGCATTTGAAAGATAAATCAATTACCTCAGTGAAGAAATTAATTTATCATTAATCACAATCACAAACCAGTGATTAGCCAGTGGTAGTCCATTGACAAGATCATTAAATGTTAAAATTTATTACTGAATGATTATAACTTAATACTGCACAAGACTATTATTCTGATAACACATCCGAGATTACAGTGCTTCATAATAAACATGCTTTGGAAGTCGAAAATTCATTATGAGCCAATGCCAAACATATGCACAAATACATAAATATACAAGCTATATAATAAGCTTTAGTATGCTTACAAGTGTACGACACATTTGACTTAATATCAATTATTCTATGTGACGAATGAAAATAAGATGAAAGGAAAAGACATAATCATAATGATAATGAAACATCCCCAGAACAGGATAAGGCAAATACAGAATAAATAAAAATAATTTAAACAATAAATACTCTTATGTACAGTAAGGCAACATGATGCATAGCATCTAATAGAGTTAAGTTTTACTTAGAATTGTGACATAAGGCCTCAGAAATCATGCTGCTTGTCGTATATTCCATTGTACTACTACTGTACTGTATGCATACAAGTTGAAAGAGCAGTAAATATAAACTGTTTTATTACTGACACTACTGTAGTATACTGATGTGGTCCACTATAAAGGACTATGTTTTACATTTCAGCTTTCTGTTTACATTAGATATATTTCAGGAACTCTGCTATGTTGAGAAACACGTCTGTACAGATTTTTACCTGAGAGGCTCAGAAGCTGATCTGATCTCACCATGTGGATGGTGCCTAATTGATGTTTGGAAGAGTAGAACAGACCTGTCAAACAGGAAATTATATCTAAGCCTATTTTGTTATGTGATACACTAAATATAAATTTGTATAAGCTGTTGTGAAGTTCAGTAAAATCGCAACCTGCCCATACTTTCATAGTAACACAAAACAACAACAACAACAACAACAAAAAGCTGGGAGAGAGCTGAATAGTGTAAGGCAGAACAATAGGGGTAATAAAATTATGTGCAGGTGCTTTGCAATCTCAATGTCAAGCTTGGAAAAAGCATTGCTTAGAGATACGAGGCACACACTGCCAAGACACAAACTACAAAACACGCTACAGTCTATATAATGTCCAAGGGTGCATTACTTGAATATTTATAGACTAATCATTACTGATGCAGCCAGACATTAGAAGCTTAAATGAATCCTGTATTAGAGTGCTTGAATGTACACAATAAATGTGCAAGCAATACTGTATTGTAATGTTTTCAAATGCTTAGGGTATAAAGGGTTTTACTGGTCAAAGGTGGAGGGGCTGGAAGCGGAATATGATTTTGTCTAATAAACCTACAATGCAGAACAATGGACCAAAGCCTGCAACAAAAACTCTGACACAGGTTGTTGCAAAGATGATTTCATAAAATGTAATCACTGTGCGTATACAGCATCCATGTGATACTGCAGTATGCTATTTACATACAAAACCACTGTTTAGCGCTAAGGCACAAAGCAGTGTACCATGAATGTGAGCATGTAGTTACTGCACACACTGCAGGAAGTATTTCATGTTTGATATAATTTTGTGATTGATGTTGTTTGATAAATTCTGTAACAATAACATATTTGTACCTGACTTCCACCTGTGGTCCGTGCACCAGGGATCAAACCACTAACCCTCTGGCTCGTGGACGAGGCGCTCTACTTACTAAGCATTGAATGAGAACGAGCAGTTCTGGATATTGTTAACACATGTTGGTGTTTAGGAAGCCAGTGAGCTGTGATGTGCCGTGCCTCTTGAGTATAATAATATTAATAATTTATTTCGGCCCATGTGTTCCACTGTTCAGCCAATCAGCTGGGAAATTAAATATGTTTTCTCTCACAATAACACTTGTGGCAGTCTATTTGTTTCAAATCAAAACAGCATTAAACTAAGGAACAATTTCATTTTATGCGGCATTTCAAATCACAATGATAAAAGTTTCAACAAGCTCAAGTAAGATGAGACTATATTACAAGCATTTTGTTCTGCAGGAGAAGAGGACGAGCATTAGAAATGACGTACAAAGAGATATTACACTCTTGTTTTGTTTAAACTACAGGTCGCTTGGTTGTGAGAGGTATCATGTCACACCTGGCCTAAAAATAGACCATGTGGTGAAAAGCTGTCACTGTGAATGATGGTTGGCGCGTGACTATATTTGTGATGGCATCCTACAATAGACTGTTGACAGACATGTAAACAGGCTGCGTTGAGCTACTGTGGCATTTACAATTAGCATAGTTTGGCTAGAGGACAGTGTGTTATGAAGAGATCCACTCTGCTCAATTTAGAAAAGCTACTGTAAAGCATTACATACATATTTCATCCACTAAAATCAACAATGCCCTTTTGATTTACTAAATGAAAAATGTCACTGTGTTCTCCATCTCTCTAGACTATTTAGGAAGACTGACTACCAGAAATGATGTTACGGAGCTGCCCTGGAAGGAAAGGTAGAGTTGTATCACATGGTGAAAGTAATTTTGATCTTATGAAGACCACTGTATTAACAGAAAGAAAACCAACAAACAAAAAAACTTCAACACTAAGTTTTAGCATTAGCATGTTGCAGCATCATAGTATTTGGTCTTTACACTGGTTAAACAGATCTTTTGGTTGATTTGAAGTTGATAATGTGTACTGAGAAGTATCCTGAAATCACCTTTGGCTCCATAATGGAGGTTCAACTGGTTTGTCTGGATAACCGGCTTTTGGCAAATAATATCAAAGTATTGACAGTTATAAAACAAGCAAGAGAAAGATAAACGACTAAACAACACTGCAGTGTAGATGTACAGCGAGCCAGTAATGTTCAAACTGAAAATAGTCTGATTTAATAATTATATTTACAGTGACTACTGGGTCCTGAACATGTTCTTATATATTTGGCTTACATAACAAGTAGTCAAAATGCCCAAACAGCCCAAAATGTCAGTCTTAAATTAACCATGCTTACATACAGATGTTCAAAGATTCCCATTCGAAAGCATATAAGAAAATCCACTAATGACTGTAGTATGTATTCAGTTTCATTGCATTTTGCAGCAACATGGAAGCTGTCAGTATAAGTCAGGTTAAGCAGAAAGATTGTTGAGTTGTTGCACTGCAATGGTGTAACACTGGCGTGAAGAAAATAAAAAGTTAAGTTGTTTTGCCAGAACATGCTGTGTGTTGAGGCCATCAGCATTGCACCTAACTGACTTTAAGCTTCAGCTAAATTCAGCACACCGTATAAAAGGTAAACGATTTTCAATTTGTTGAGCACCAAGGGTTTTAAACCTGCTGAATGCTTTCATCGAAAAGATCATTTGTGTCCAAATTTGTAAATTGTACCTTCAAACTGAATTTGATACAAAATGACAAGCACCATCAAGTTAATATGTTGGTCCACTGAAGGCTACACTTGTCAAATTTATGCTGTTGCACAGTTGTTTTGGGACGCTGTTAGTCATAGTAACAAAAAGATAAGTCAGTGGTGTTGCCTAATTTCGTGTTATTCTCATTTTAGACTTTAAGATTAGGTAACAGAATGTCCCCATTCTTTTTTATTAATTGGCACAAATTAACAATATGTGAACACAAATTAAGGTACCGTTCATATCTACTGAAGTCTGTATACATTTAGCCTCTCTGAATGCTAGCCTGTACTTGAGGACTGATAACATACTGGCTGAATAGCTGATCAGAATGTCAACATCTCCCACTCACAAAGAACACAGAAGTCAACAATTAAACATCAAGGATTTTGGTGAGCTAGCCTAGCTGGAGCGCTAGTACTGAAGCAGGTACAGTACAAAGAACGTCTGTGCCAGGGGGCTAAGGACCTGCTGTGCAGCTGCTCAAAACCATTGCAACTCCTGAAACCCTTCAGTGTGTCGAATGAAGGGCTAATCCACCACGGTCTGGACTGATACTACTAGTTTCCTCCGATGTGCTTAGGTGATGGCAATTAAACAAACCTTCCACTGCCACAGACTGCTAGCTGACATCAAGATGTCAGTAGTTTGACAACAGCCAAGCTATTAGTGGAGTGAGAGCTCTGGCCACTGCATTTTGGATTCCATCCCAGGCTCTTGAGACCACAAGAACAACAGTTACCACGTATTAAGACCACATCTTGGAGCGTCCTGCTCTGTCACATAAGCACATCCGTGTTTATAGACACACATTCTTTGTGATCAACCCACACAGCTGCAATTGGCTGCCGAGAGCCACTTAATTGTCTGCCATGTTGTCTGGGAGTCCATGAAGGACACTGTCTCATAGCGGATAGGCCGACAACAGGGTTGACTGCTGACCTTTTTGTTGGAGATGCTCCCATTGTCCATCAGAGCTTTGAGGGCCAGGTCATAATTCTTTCGAGCACTGTGACACGTGCCAACACAGTACTTGAAGAGGATTATCTCGTCTGAGTCATAGCCGAGGCCAAGATCCCTCACTCGCATCTGCTTTTTCTCCAAGTGGCAATCACGGCTGTTCTTGACCTTCTTGCGGTTCTTCCTTGATGTTCTGGATAACTTTATATCGTGCGGGGAGCGCCTCCATCTGGCCTGCTGGATTTCCTCTTCCTGGGTCTGTAACCACTCTTCTACAAAAAAAGGGGAGGACACAGGACACCTGGGCAGTTGTTATTTGATCTCCAGCATGCACATGTTAAGGCTCCTATGTGTAATATATTTCAAAAATCTAAGTTAAAATCAATAATGGCATTGCAGGAGAGAGTAAGCTCATGTTTTATCCCTTGAATTTAGTTTTTGTGTGGATTCAAGAACGGACAGAAAAGCAGAACTGTCTATGATGAAATAATGATCCTTTTAAATCACAGTGATAGCGGCTGAATTAATAACAATGACGTCATCACACCAGTCCAGAAACACTTAAGACACCAGGTTGCACCACTCTCCACTAACTGGACAAGCAAAGGGGTAGGAGCTCTTTCATTGAGATCACACGGTGTAAAATAACACATCTAAACCACTAAAGTTTGTGCTGATAGCAAGCATGCTAAATACACTATATTACCAAAAGTATTCGCTCACCTGCCTTTACTCATTCTATGAACTGAAGTGCCATCCCATTCCTAACTCATAGAATTCAATATGATGTCGGTCCACCTTTTGCAGCTATTACAGCTTCAACTCTTCTGGGAAGACTGTCCACAAGGTTGAGGAGAGTGTTTATAGGAATTTTTGACCATTCTTCCAAAAGCGCATTGGTGAGGTCACACACTGATGTTGGTCGAGAAGGCCTGGCTCTCAGTCTCCGCTCTAATTCATCCCAAAGGTGTTCTATTGGGTTCAGGTCAGGACTCTGTGCAGGCCAGTCAAGTTCATCCACACCAGACTCTGTCATCCACGTCTTTATGGACCTTGCTTTGTGCACTGGTGCACAGTCATGTTGGAAGAGGAAGGGGCCCGCTCCAAACTGTTCCCACAAGGTTGGGAGCATGGAATTGTCCAAAATGTTTTGGTATCCTGAAGCATTCAATGTTCCTTTCACTGGAACTAAGGGGCCAAGCCCAGCTCCTGAAAAACAACCCCATACCATAATTCCTCCTCCACCAAATTTCACAGTTGGCACAATGCAATCTGAAATGTACCGTTCTCCTGGCAACCTCCAAACCCAGACTCGTCCATCAGATTGCCAGATGGAAAAGCGTGATTCATCACTCCAGAGAACGCGTCTCCACTGCTCTAGAGGCCAGTGGCGGCGTGCTTTACACCATTGCATCCGACGCCTTGCATTGCACTTGGTGATGTGTGGCTTGGCTGCAGCTGCTCGGCCATGGAAACCCATTCCATGAAGCTCTCTGCGTACTGTACTTGGGCTAATCTGAAGGTCACATGAAGTTTGTAGCTCTGTAGCAATTGACTGTGCAGAAAGTCGGCGACCTCTTTGCACTATGCGCTTCAGCATCCGCTGACCCCTCTCCGTCACTTTACGTGGCCTACCACTTCGTGGCTGAGTTGCTGTTGTTCCCAAACGCTTCCATTTTGTTATAATAGAGCTGACAGTTGACTGTGGAATATTTAGGAGCGAGGAAATTTCACGACTGGATTTGTTGCACAAGTGGCATCCTATGACAGTTCCACGCTGGAATTCACTGAGCTCCTGAGAGCGGCCCATTCTTTCACAAATGTCTTGTTTCACAGTCTGCATGCCTGAGTGCTTGAATTTATACACCTGGGGCCAGGCCAAGTGATTAGAACACCTGATTCTGATCATTTGAATGGGTGAGCGAATACTTTTGGTAATATAGTGTATGTGTGAGTTATGTGCTGTTAAGATGAAACCAGGCTAGAAACATGATGTCATCTTTAGGACCATTGTCAACACATCCCCTTCTATCCTCTCAGCACTCATTACTCTCCGGATGTGCAGCTGTAGGATAAGACACAATGTAAAACCTTCCCTGATATCTATTATAACCCTTGAAAGGTGAAAACGTTCTCACACTTTAGGTTATGTACTGGATTACAAAGAAGTTTTATGGGTCAGCAGTGGGTAACATGTGTGATTAAATCAAAAGCAGACATAGTATTTGAGTGAAATTCCTCCGGTTATTGTCTTTGTAGTGTGAAAGCTACTGTGACTGTGAGGGGTCATTACCAGCGTCGCTGGGTGAGAGCCAACGAGAGCTGAAGTGGCTTTTTCAGTTGCTAAGAACAATTCAAACAAGATTTAACCACTCCAGTGGGACCTGGTTCAGGTGTTTGTTTGCCTTTGCCTTTCTAGACGGGCATGGCTTTGCCCTCATACATCCTCTAAATCCCCCCACGCAGTACTTTCCCTAAGGAATCCTATAACCACTGGAGCGTGCTCATTTACACAGTAGGTGCTTGTCAGTTCATGCCTTGATGTTTACAAAAAAGAAAACTTGTAATCATCAAAAAAAAAAGAAGAAAAAAAAAAAGAACAGACAATATTCCCCCGGGTGAAGAGCACTAGGCTTTCTCCGTCAAACCCCGTCCAGGTATATTGAGCTGTGTTGAAACACGCCACATAGGTTTGCATTATTTCATGTAATTATACGTTTTCATGTTACAACCGACTGAGGAAACATTCTGACAATCACGTGTAACTTTACAAAAAAACTGTCTAAGTGTAACATTGTTGTATTTTTTTCTAATAATTAAAAAAAATATCCAAAAAATTTGTTTTCTTTTCTCAATGGCTATTTTTATTGACCGTATCAGACAGTTCCACATCACACTCTGATTGAGCAACATAGACAGAAGACCAAGTGTTTATGAACACTACTGAACAGTCTGGAGAGCTGAATCTGATGCAGAAGAGCAGAGAATAATCCTCCCCATCTGTCACAAGAGCTGCATTCCCTCACAGTAGCTGTGAATGAAAGCTGTGACCATACTTAGCGCAGTTAACTCCCACCGACAAAGTCTCACAGGACTACTAAATACTTGCAGATATCAACACTGAACTACTCCACAGATCCACTAGAAAAGTAGAGGCCAAAAACACAAAGGGACTCGTCTTCAAAGACCTGTCCAGGAGCCAGCCTCAAGAGAATAATAGCAACCTGCCGAGAGCTGAGATTACACAATAGCGGAGGAACATGCATTTAAGTAATGGGCATCACACAACCAAAAAGTCAAGTGGCTAACTGCTAACAGCAGGCGCTCACACCAACAGCCTAACACTACACAGAACTACCCTGATCATAAAAGATCCCCACAGCACTACTGTCTGCTAATCACCTGTGCACAGCATGGAAGTTCCTCTCAGGTATCATGGCAGCTATTTGGAGCAGACACATAAGACCCTCAGAAGGGCACGAGAAACCACATCAGAGAGTCAAAGCACCTGCTGGTGGTTGATAATCACTGGCTAAAGCCTGTGATTCAATGCCCTGCTTACAGATACTAGCACGCTCTGTGTATTACAGCAAAACGTTTACTTGTATAAACATAAAACTTTCCCTGTGATGGACTGGCGGTCCGTCGAGAGTGTACCCCACCTCTCGCCCGA
This sequence comes from Planiliza haematocheilus, assembly GCA_005024645.1. NCBI lineage: Eukaryota > Metazoa > Chordata > Actinopteri > Mugiliformes > Mugilidae > Planiliza > Planiliza haematocheilus. The sequence goes on from SRSE01000306.1 coordinate 1,733,572, forward strand.
TGACAGCTGGGACAGACTCCAGCAGACCCCTGCGACCCTTAGCAGGAATAAGTGGTACAGAAGATGAATGAATGAATATATAATCTTTCGTACACAGAGGTCCTTCACTTGATCAAGGCCATACTCAAGGTAAATTGATGAACAACTATTTGGCACACACTGGAAATCAGATCACAGCAACCTGAGGATGGCAGAACCGACAAGTCCAGTAAAATCGTTACCGGGTTAATGACAATATGAAATACTCACCAAAGGCATTCGGCCGGGATGTGTGGACACTGTCATCCCGTTCTAAATCCTCTGCTGGGGACCAGGAGGAGTGCCTGAGGACATGCTGGAGGTCTGACTGAGCCTCTTTGTTCACCTTCTCGGAAAACACATCTTCCACCACCGTCAGCAATGTTGCCACCACCCACAGCATCACCTGACAATATAAAAAGAGACGACTCTGGTAAAACGACTGGCAGGTTGGTTGCACAGTTTCATCAAGGATGGTGTTTCAACCACAAAGATAGAAGTGGATATAGTCAAAGTTTATGGAGACAGTTAAATAAATAAAAAACACTGCAGAAACCAGTGATACTTAAGTAACAATACTGGTATCCAACAACACTTCGATTATCAAAAGCAAATATACAGTACATAAAAACTGAAGTACAAGTTTGCATGCATATAATTCGGAAAGTTTTTTAGGTAACTACGTGTTTCCACGTAGAGAGACATCAAATCATGAAGCTCCACATCTGAACAGAAAGCCTGTCTCAGTTAACTGCTTCCGTGAAATGCTAAAATGAAGCACCTGGGTTGCTACATGTCCTTCCAAAAGAAAAAGAACAAAAACACTCATATGCTGACAGTAGTAGTAGGCATCAAGCTAACAGGCCATTTGAAAGAATGAACAATACCCAAAACAGTTTTCCTTCATTAAACACAAATGTAATCAGACTGTCCAACCTACACCCAACCTGTGGCTTAACCATATTGAAAATTCATGAAATATCATGCCAGACTAAGTGACCATCGCAAATTCATCAATATATTTTTTCACATATTTTTTACATTTGCTAACTACTCTCTCTCTTTGTGGTATGAAATTTCTTCAATGTATTAAGGGTACTGAGACATTCAGGGTACTGAGACGTCATAACCTATGCCTACGTAGCCTATGCCGTTGCAGCCATTTATACTTGTGCACTCGTCAGTCTGGCTCATTCTGTAAAAACTCTAAATACCATAAATACCTAAACCTAATTTTAAAAAATCATCCAGTAACTTATTGAAGTGTGCAGTCTTGTATTTAGTTCAGCGTTTAAATAGAAAGGTGCCCCTTCGTAAGCTTATTTGTCTTGATCCATCAACACCTTGACGTGGAAATTTTGACCACACTGTCTGGCTTTCAGTCCACACAGGCCGTCTCCACAGCCTTATAGGATCCCTGGAGCCGGCACCAGCTCCTCTTCAATTACTTAACCGACATGTGACACGTTCCCACCGTGCAGGCAAGGTTAATATTTTAACATCACTTATAAAATGAGTTTCTCTGCTGCGTCTGGCGGGAACTTAAAGCCCAGATCAAATGGGCAGTGTTGTGGAAACTGCTCACGGTGAAACATATACGCCAAAAGTCTGGCAGTAGATCCTATAGAAACTGTCTGTCTACTAAGCGGTCGATAAGACGACTTTCCAGTGTTGTTTTATGTGCAGTGTACAATGCACTTATAGAACCCAGTGACAGAAATATTGTTCCATGATATTCTAAAGCCTCTCTTTGAAGTTTCCTTTACAAATGAATGTGTTTACATGCTGAGTCTGTTATTTTGTTCGAGCATGACATTTGATGTATTGAAAGGGGAAAGGGGCCCACTGAGGCTGGGGTCCAGACTATTGTGCTATGTCACTGATGGCGGCATCCGACAATTTTTGAAACTTTGAATGCCCTGTACAGGTGAATTACATCTGCAGCAAACAATTCCAAAACTTCCATTCGTTGCTTTATTTCAATTTGCTGTTAAACCAGCAATAGTTCACATAGTATTTGAAAGTATTTTTGACTGACCATGATGAAGGAGACCAGCTGAAACATGTCAGTCTAATAAACTGCTGTTGGAGTCTTGATCTTTCGACCATTTCTTTTCCTCCATGAACCTTGGTGGAAGTTGCACCAGAAATAAAATAAAATCCACACAAAAGTCAAGTTATTGAAGCATCTTGAAGAACCTGCTGTTTGTTTAAGAAGACTCATTAAATACTGTGTCTTTACTAATCCCAGAAAGACAGACTTTTGCAGTGAAATGGAGCTACAAAGGACTTGCATCATGTCAGAGCTGCATGCAGGAGACTGGTGTTTGAGTCAGATCTGCATTTAACAATGACCTTTTACTCAGAGTAGACAGACACACTTTTCTTTTGTTAAAGAGGTTGGAGGTTAGGTAACCTAAGACCTTAAACTATACTGGAATAGAAAGGTTATGGAACAGTGAACCTTCACTGACCACTCTGGTCTGCTGACACGCGATGCCGTGATGTGAAACACGCCCCAAAACTTATATGAACATGCTAACCTTCCAGCTCCTCAGGTGATGCTGGGTAGTCGTCGTCTCTTGCCCCCACCAAGTTTTTCCATCTGGAAAGGAAAAAGAAAATAACAATGTTTAAGAAATTCATCGTTCAGTGATCTAATTAAGTGTTCTTTTCAAATGTCTAGATGAATTTTCCTACAGGGCGGGACGTATTCAGACTCAGTTTAATGACATGACACACTGCTTTATTGATGAAAGGATTCACTGGTGATTCATGCTCTTTGGGAGAATTGTTTTTTTCACTCTGGCAGAAGGACACACCTTACTCGTTTTGTATAAATGCCATCAGGAGAGACACACTTTTAGGAGGAATGTAAAATAACAGCCTCGTCTGATTAATAGAAGGAAGTAAATGCTGATAAAACATCACACCTCACCAGCTCACGCCTCACAGCTCCTACAATCCAAAAGAATGTAAAAGAGAAAATGAGTGTCTCATTGCCTTTTTTTTCTATTGCTGTGCTAAATATATTGTAGTGTGCTCACTTTATGAAATCAGTCAGCAGAGACCAAGCTAAAGCCATTGTGTTTTCCAGAGATGTAATGACTGTACGTGAAGTGTAATTGTGAACCCCCATGTGAGACAGGGAGCAGTCTCAGATCCTCAGTCAAGGTCAGCTCTGGAGCTCCAGTCCAGTAAATATGAAGCTAAGCATTGTGAATTGGTGATTTTAAATAACCTTTTTAAAACATGTTGAAAAAAAAATGTGAGTGGCACAGTGGAATGGTGGTTAGCACTGATGCCTCGCAGCGAGAAGGTTCTGAGTTTGAATCCTGGGGCCTTTCTGTGTGGAGTTTGCATGTTCTCCCTGTGTCTCACAGTCTATTAAAATACATCCCACGGAAATGTCTTTCTCAGCATACTTTTCAACTCGGAGATACAAACAAAATTTTGGCAAAAGTAGTCACCACTGATAAAAGTGTGGAAAGATGTAGAAAGTAAAACTAGCTGGACAGACGAGCGCACAAGTATGAATGGTTTGCACCGGTGTAGCCTACATGTGTAGGTTACGGTGTATAGGTCCCACAGAGGTAAGAATGAGCCTTAAGGGTGACATATTCAAACATACACAACAGCTACATTTAGACACACTAGGGGTTGTACTGAATAGTCGACTAGTCAACTACTGCTGCACCATGATGCTTTTAGCAGGAAGGCAACTAGTCGCCTATCATGTTACAATAACAACACGGATGCCTCAGAGAAGACAGGTGAGGAGCCCAGTGGGTCACTGCAGCAAAGTAGCAGCAGTTCATCAAGTGTGTGGAAATACTTCACTAAAGATGGAGCCCACTGTGACATGCAGAATATGTAAGTCAGTCCTGAACAAAAGTTCTACTGCAATGCACACTCATCTGAACAGGCATCCAACCCTAGCAGAGGAACAGTCCAAATCTTCACAACAGCAGTCCATTAACAACTTCACCAGCGAGGAGGAGGCTGCACATCAACAATTTGTTGGTGAATTTCATCGACTAGTTCTGCACTGCAAAACTACAGTTTGTCAGTGAAAGACTGGACCTTTTGAAACCACTGGCTCTGGACTGACAAATCAAAGAGAGACAGCGCTTCAGCCAGTCATTGATCCAACTATAAAATCTGCATCATATCAAAGCTTGCTTAGAGATAATCTGGCAAGGCCATCTGTTCATCAGCTGAAGTTGAACTGAAAGTGGACATTCTAGCAGGATAATGATACTAAGCGCGCTAGTAAATCCACCAGATAGACCTTATTTCCATTGAAGTATATCATTTTTATCTGTAGGCACTGTTGCAAAGAGGACCAAATATCTGTTGAAGTACTGTATGTCCGAAAAGAAATACATTCCGTGGGATGTTTTTTTTAACGCTAGTTCTAAGGTCTATTAATAGACCTAAAGGATGTAGTGAAAAGGGAGATTTGCATTTAGTCTGCAAATCTGCTGAAAGTATGTGATACAATGTCAACATGGAGCAGAACATCTTGTGCAATTCATGCCAACAACATTGTTTACGGAAAAACGGTATCACTGCACAGAATTAACAAGAAATTCCTATTAGTGCTGGGAGCTAATATTTCAATATGGTAACAATATAGTATCATGCACTGATGTGTTAACAAAAAAGTAGTCTGGCCTCAGGGACAAGTCTCTTTAGACTTTCATTCATGGTAATAACAATTCAGTTCACTCAAGATCCACAGAAAAACTGAGACACCTTGGTAATAAAATAAAATAAAACTAAGACCGTGTAGTTCCTTGCTTTAATATGATGGAACGGGACCACAAAATCCACCTTTAGTCCCTAGACGGCACACCAGCTCAACAAGTCAATGCTGCAGGGTGCACAGGGTCAGAATGCAGTGCTTACACAGCTGGTGACAGCTTTTACCTTAAAGACCAGACCAGTTTTTTAATGGAGGATAAAGTGCGAAGGGGGGCACTTGAACAAAAGTTTTCTTAAGAATTAACATTAACGGAATTAAAAATGAGTCAAGCATTCATCTACTCTCTGGGATCAAATTCCACTTCATGGCTTGCCAAAATAAGAAATTGCTTGTTTCTGTGCTGTTAGTGGAAACATGATTCAAACAAATACACTGATCAGCCACAACATTAAAACCACCGACAGGAAAGTACAAAACAGTGATAATCAAAATGTTCTGCTGGGAAACCTCTGGACCTGGTATTCATGTGGATAATACTTAGACACGTAGCACCCACCTAGACCAGACCTCAAAAGGCCCCCACTAACAACATTCTGTTACCAGACACCACAGAACACCCTCAGAAGGCCCATGTCCATTCTCTGATGAGTCACAACCATTTTGGAGACACAAGGGAGACCTACACAATATTAGGTCATAATGTTATGCCTGATCAGTGTATTATGTCCACTAATGAGAAAACCTGAAAAACAAGACAGTAAAAGATTTGTTTGTTCGCTTGTTTTTTACAACTTTGTGTTTCTTAAAATAGTCCAAGCTCTCTACTTCCCTCAGTAAAGCAGATGTGGTTGGAGATGAGGGTGCAGGATCTGGATCAGATTACACAACACTGGCTGCGTGTGTGCAGGCGATAGCCAGCAAAGACACGCTAATACAAAGTCTGCACCAGGCTAGTTCAGGACAGGCCGCCCAAATGAGACCAGGCAGGCAGGTAGGGTGTAGGTTAAAGTCATGTTATTCTTGTATTGCAGCACAGTGCAGAGGGCTGTTATGTGATGACCTTTGGAAATGGAAGCAATTACTGAAAATGCTTAAGAGTAGAAATAGTGGGCTCTTAAGTCTGAACTTATATTCTTAATTATACTGTACATCACAAAATGTTGTTTTTTTTAACTAAATATGCATTTTCAGTCATAATTTAACTAAAAATGAGTTTTATCATCAGTACATCATGATCTCAACTAATTTAAAGGTCAAAACAACTTGCTCTGGACTAAGTGGTCAATAAATCCCAACAACAAATGTGTTTTATGACCAATAGCACCAAGGGACATAGATTTGGAAGGTAGTGGGATTCATGAGGCTAGAGCACACATTGTTTCTTTTCAGAACAGTTGATAACACTATTAACTGACATACTGTACATAGATATGGATACTTAGTCAACTTTGGTCGCTTATGCACAATCGATTATTTAGTGCTTTGCTAGGGCCACCCATCAAGCTCACACTGAATCCAAAAAGATAAATATTGATTAAGGTCTACTAGAAAGCTGCAGCAACAGTTGAACCTAACATTTTGATAAATGTCCAGAAGATATTTTTAAATCAATGGAGCTTTTATAAATGAAGCGTGGGTCGTTGGGCTTTGCCAGCGTAACTGGAGCGCAGATGCTGAACGTGAGGATTTTCACCACCAAGCATCTGGAAGGAACTTTTTATTTCCTCCAACTTCACTCGTTAAACTCAACAAGTCATAAAGCGTTAAAGTCACAAGAGGATCACAGGCTGGTCTGGGAACATGGACAAAAAATGTTAGTCAGTCATATACAGCAAAAAAAACAAAAACAACAACAACGTGGGACTGTGTTCTGATACTGACACTGTAAGTTTGACCGACTTGTGCCATATGAGCCGGTGATGAAGATGTCAGTGATTCAGGCAGTCTGGGAGAAGTTATCTCTGTTTACAAAAATGTCTTCGGAAATCATTCCCACAACTCTGTGTTAATAGGACTGTACTAACTCAATTTTTCCAAGGATATGTATTAGCGTCTGCATAAGTGCACAAACCAAAAGTAACAACAGGATCACATACATCTAAATTGGCCATAGGGGTGCGTGTGAGTGTAAATGGTTGTCTGTCTCTCTGTGTAGGCCCTGCTATGGACTGGAGACAGCCCGATGACAGCTGGGATAGGCTCCAGCAGACCACCGAGACCCTTAACAGGAATAAACGGGCACAGAAGATGAATGAATGAATGAATGAATGAACGAATGAATGAATTCCAGCCGTAAACAGAAGCAGGTACATTATGATTCATTCAGGTCAGGTTGCTGTTTACAATAAAAGTGTCTTAACACCTTCAGTACAGACAGTCTTCACAATCAGTTAGACTATTTAAAATATGACAAGGAATGAAAAAAAAAATGTAGTTTCTACTCCCTGCTTCACTTTCAACAATGGCAGCTGTAAGTTTTGCAGAGTTTCGTCAAAGACGAAAAATGCAAATGAGAGATACAAATGTTTCTATCTTTGAATCTCCTCAGTTAACCTTTCCTCTATGTGTTCCATCGTCACTGACTCCAAACAATACATTTTCGAGGAGATGGAGAAGCAGCCGGAGACAGTAAAGAGGACAGCTCTTGCGGTCTGCGTTGCTGCAGCACTGTAGCTACAGCATCAACTTGACGCAGATACTTAAACGACCTATAAAGACCCTAATAAGAATCATTCTTCCTGCCAGTCACTACAGGTGGAATTTTTCAACCTAAATCATAGATATATTGTACAAATACAAACCTAGTGCACAGTTTAACTGAGGCTGTTGAACCCATTTAATGCTGAGTTATACTGATTTAAAACATCAGCATACACACAACTGATAAAGGGGAGTACTCCATCTGGTCACCATATAACAGAAGGCCAATTTATGACTGTTATCTTTCACCCTAATGAGTGAATGGTGAACCCAAGACAATCAAGGTAAGTTAAGTTTAAAACACCGGACACCTTTCATTCTCATTGGCTATTGGTTCACACTATGCCATATACACTGTTGCAGATATAATAACTTCCAGAGAGCGTCATCATTTCCAGTGAGTGAGCAACTGGAATTCAGACACCGTGGAAGCAGGACAGAAGGCAGGAATCATTCTACTTCAATATAGAAGTTGAAGTAAATAATAGTTTTAACACCTTAGTTAGATGTTTCAAAGGGATATGAAACATCAACCAAATCATACTTTCCAGCAGCTTCCTATGCAGGATGCCTTTTCTTCTTTCATATGGAAATGTACTGTCCATGCACAACACAAAACAGTCACCTGTCCCATCACAGCTTGTGGAGCCAAACGTGTGTGAAACTGATAGTTTCACTGGCACCAGTTCATGGCAGAGAGTACGGCTATCTGGATCCAGGGAGACCACTATTAACCTGAATTTGTGACTCACTTGAGCAGTTCGGGGGGTTGTTCTTAGACTGGAGGGTTGGTGCTTGGATTCTCAGAACATGCCACATGCCAAAGTGTCTTTGAAGAGACACTGAAACCCCCACTGCTTGGCACCATGTATAAATGTGAGTGAGTGAATGGTTCTGCGTGACTGTATCATTTAACATTTATCTTCACCTCACCTTTGGCCCCATCTGACTGGTTCAGAGCTCATTCTCAAAGCAGCCCGATGCATGCACTAAATTGCTGCAGACTGTTTGAACCATATGCTGCTATATCGATGAGCCCTTAATAGAGACCACAGCAGCTCAGACTTACAAGTTTCTATGCCTCCCAAACGTTGCTGATCATTAGCACATGTTGCGATGGAGCAGTATGCTGCTATTCTGACGGTAGTCAGGCTCATACGATCACTGCTTGGTTTGCTCAAGTATTACAATTTTATTACTATAATCGCTACTAGCATTACCTTCCTGTATTAGTTAAAAGATGCAGGAGAACTGGTTTAACATCTTAAATTGTATAAATTGACCATTGGCCTTAAAATCAGGTAATGTAAAGTTTTATTTTTTATTTTTTTAAATAGGATGGAAACAGTGACTTTCCTGCAGTTAACTTTAAATGTTGTTTGTTGTTTGAAGTTGTTTGTTCACACTGTAACCGTCTTCTCCATCTGCACATCAGTGCAATTTGTAAGTGAAGTTGACCCAGATATTCAAACTCTTCAAAACTACAATATACACCAAACAACACTGACAGGAAAAGTGAATAACACTGACCATCTTGTGACAATACAATGTTCTGCTGGGAAGCTTTTGGACCATGGATGTTACTTAGACGTGTACCAGACCAGACCAGATGCCCCCACCCCAATGACACTCCTTGATGGCAGCAGCCATCCCCAGCAGGATGCAGCCTGACACAGACACACACAAAAACGCTTTAGGAACAACCAAAAAATAAATAAAAAATCCTAGATCCCAAACAGATCAAATATCTGTGGGATGCACTGGAACAAGTCTGATCCACAGAGGCCCCTCCCCTCAACCCACAGGACCCAAATCTCTAATGACTGAACTGTTTTGGAGGCACAAGGGAGACCGACCAACACAATGTTAGGGAGGTGGTCACAATGTTATGCATGATCAGTGTAAACCCAGATAACACATGCATCATCACTGGCTTATGAACGGTATGCAGGCTTTCCTGAAGCTTTAGATTGCCTCACTCTTCAAAGATGCTCAGTTGAACATACATACAGTATGTGCTGCAAAACAAAAAAGTCAACTGAGAACAAATGCATTTGTTAATGGTAAACACATATATTCTAAACTTCAGTCATAGTCTGGACTGCTTGTCCCTTATGTAACCCACTTCATGTGCTCCTGTCTAAATAAAAAACTCTCAAGTGAAAGAATCTCAAGTCATAAATTCTTCCCACGTGTAATATCCTTGGCAAACAGATTCATGGTGCAGCAAGCGGCACGGAGAGCTGTTAAATACTGCCTTAACACATTACACAGAAGTACCTAAAATAGACACTTGGACAGAAAGTAAGTCAGTGCTAAGCTGAAACTCAGCCCGACAAATTGTTGCCTGTGATGTTTTCACAAAGTGATGATCAAGTTCCATTTTGTGAGACTGGGTGAAAGCGGTCATTAGGAAAATAATAATAACAAGTAAAAAAACAAACAGTTCATTGTCTAAAAGAGGAAGAATTCAAAGAGATTTAATTCAAAATTAAAAGTAAAAATATTACTTTGTAATGGAACTACAACACAGCTGTATGTCTCCACTACAATAACATTACATCTCGTTATCCATAAACACATGTGCAGTGTGAAACACGATAATCTAAAATAAATCTACAACTTTCTGCATTGATGGCAGGATACAAGATATTTCTTAATTAAATTAGGTGAGGACTAGAGACTAAAATGAGATGTACATCAAATGAGATGTAAACAAATACAATCACCTAATACACAGACATGTACATGATTCCGTTTGGTTATATACCTGTCTATTGGAGTATTACCTGCACAGTAGCGTGCACACCTTTTAACACTCTTCTCTGTACCATATGTCAGGCTCAAATCCAGCTAGACTCTTTGGAAGTTGTTACATTTTTAGTTTGAGATCGAGAACTTGGAGACTGAACTCAGATCGTTATGTCTGTGACAGCGCTGGAGCAGCCAACAGCAGACATCAGTAGTCTTACCTTTGCAGAGTTTACTCGCCCTCCCGATCATGGACGTGAGTGTACAAAGCAAACTGTTGGCGTCCCCGTGCCGTAATTATTATTATTATAATTATTATTATTATCCACACGTGCTTGGCTGTTCTCTGCGGAGCCCTCCCTCGGATCCTTGGTTATATCCTGTGGCATAGTGGCGCAGTCCCGGTTGCAGCGGTCCTCATGGCTCGAGACGCTGTCAGAGCGAGAGAGAGAGAGAGAGAGAGAGAGAGAGAGAGAGAGAGAGAGAGAGAGATCCTGCGGGACGCGACCTGCCTGCTGCTGTCAGAGAGGCTGCCGCGCTGTCTGTGCGTCCCGCTGCAGGACAGGTGAGGGGCTGAATGACGACGAGCGTGAGCGTGAGCGCGCATTTGTCTCCTCCATCACATGATCCCTCACAATCAATTCTACATTGGCTGTATGGTTTATTTAACCAACAGGGACCCTCCACGGTAAACAGAGTGGAGCCAGTGCACATGTGATGGAACTTTTTAATTTAGCTTTTAACAAAACGAAGTTTGTGTGACTTGTGAAATCTGGTGCATAATGGAAACTGAATGCAGCTGACTGTATTTAGCATTGCATAACAGAATGCGACCACTGTGGCTGCTTTTACATTTGCACCAATTACAACAATTGCTCCTATGTAATGCGGCGTGAGCGTACAATGTCAGAGAGGAAACTAACCACACTGCGCCTCTGCCAACATTTAAGGGACGTTTGGCAGAAAAGGCCGACCGCAGAGAACAGGCACTAGTATAGTGGCGCCTTGGGTGCGTTAAAGCTTGATGCCAAGCTATCTATTGCTCTGCGCTTGCTGCTCTCTGCCCTCCAGTGTTCCACTTGCCATGTGCTCTCTGCTATGGTGCTTTATCAGGATCGTAAAAAAGGCAGGAGATCCGGGAGGTATTGTGATGCAAGCGGAAGCATCTTCTCCTGATCATGCTCCTCTTGGGGGTGATGGGGATGTCTGCAACCCAGAGGCATTGGCCGAGTCCCGCGCCGTGGCCTCATTTCACATAGCTCTGACCCTTTATGGAGGTGGCATTTTTTGTGACCCTGGAAAACTAAAGGCACTGGGATTCCTACAGGTCTCTCAGTATAGCCCATACGTAAAAAGCATCTCCATAGTTCAACTGTTCTAGAGCTAAGTCCACCTCCCATATTGTTTTCTGAAGTCTTACGAAATAATAGACCAGAGAGGCCTTGTTTTTGTTCAGGTAAATCATAATTCAAGCTATGGAATTTAGGAAATTGTAACTTAAAAATATACTTGGGATGGGAGTATGTGCATAACCCCTAGTTGTGTTATCAAACAACAACTTATATTTCTGCAGTGTGCAAATATACTCTAATGAATGGATAAATGCGGCCTCTGTAGAGCTTCTCTACATCTTTACAGTTCACTTTTTATAAGAGAGAAAAAAAAACGTACTTTCTCTTGTTTTTTAACGTGCTTAAACTGCCCTTGTACGGCAGAACAAAGACATAAATTGACCAGAATAAAGAACAACAGTGCTACTATTTAGATCCAGTGTATGCCTCTCTGTTTTGGACGTGATCTAAGATCGATTGCTGCCTATTAAAATGACTGGACAGCGCACTACCTTGTGGAGACATTTAAAGTGAGCGCTGGAGTGGAAAATAGTAGTTTGCTGGGACATAACAAAATAATCAGAGCTAATTGAGTGTAAAAAACAATGTTATTTCAGTCAATAGCATTCGTTCGTTTTACAGCTTAGCACCACAAAGCCAAGTCAGATCTGGGGCGGATGAACAGATGGATGGAACAGTTCAATCGGTGCTTTTAGAGAAAAAAGACCCAGGTTAAAAAAGAAACAAACAAAGCAAAAACAAGTGTGCGATCACATCTGAACACAGTACATTTACTTCTGAAGTCACCCGAAATGCTGCAATCGTTCTTTTAAATGATAAACCTCTATGACAGCAAACACACGCAGAGAACACACAGAGAGCAGTGAACACGTTTCAGGAACACATTTCCCGCAAGCAAGTGCTGGTGTGCAACCCTTAATCCTTTGTGACTTATCAAGATTGGCTGGGACTCAAGTAAAACTCTACTCCAGCCCTTTTAAACCCTTCTCCTGATTGTAGCTCTCCAGTCAGGAACACCCCCTCCAACCCCAGCGCTCCCTCTCCTCCACACAGCATCTCCAGGCCCCTGAGCCAAAAACACAAGATTAAAAACCCTCTGAAGGTTGCAGCTCCTTCTACGGGCAGCGGCGGCTGCTGGAGCCTGACCCCGCCACCCTCTGCCAACAATGGTCCCCCCCTCAGTTCTGAAAGGGTTGTCTGATAGGGTATGGGCAGGGTGGCGGAGGTCGGTCAGGGGCGGCGGGGCAGGAGACAGCAGCTCAGAGGGGCACTGAGGAGTGACCTGGGATCCACCTCTTAAACCACACATTTATTCATGACTAAACTGCTCACTGAGCTGCATCAGAGAGATGCTCCTGATACTGGTAAGTAAGGCAGAGATACACGTGAACCGCAGCCACAAAGGAAAAAACACTGGAAACCTCCAAACTTTTGACTTTCTGCCACAGTGGAGTTGCTTTCACAGTCTAAACACTGTGTTTTTTATTCACAAGTTAGGAGAATACATTCAATTTTCCATGTACAGGGCCAAAAACTATGTAAGAATTATATTCAGCAGAGTGACAAAGAAGAATCGTACAAGTATGTTTACATGCATCACATTTTCTGTGCTGTTTTTGATCATATTCCGAACATCAGAGCCCTGGTTAGTCTGCTCCTTGCAGGCAACACACGAGTAACATTATCCAGGTTTCTGATGTTTTCCCTCAACTCTTTGGCCATGCAGTTTCTGGCTGGTGAACCCCTCCTCCAGACGTCTTGTTTAATATGCTCTGAGTACCACCTCATGGACGCCGGTCAACACCTAAACCGTTAGTCCACTAATTTTAGTCATTGCTGTGACTTCTCTGCTCAGGTAATAATTATTTTTTAATGAGATGTCAATAAAAGTCACAATGAAAATCAAGCTTTATTTGACTAAGACAGTTGTAGATATGTTGTACCTGTGTGCAAGATTAAGCATCATGCTGACTTTCCATCAGAATCAAGCATCAGTTCATGTCTGCCAACTGTAGACACAATGTTCATACAATATATATACATATATATTTGGTTTTGGTAAAGCAATGAATGACTACACAATATGGACTATTTTTAAAATAGTTGCAATGAGCTGGGAAAGACTCCAGCCCCTTTCAGCGACCCTCCAGAGGACAAGCGATTACAGGAAATGAATGAATGAATTGATGAATGAATGTATGTTCAGTTGTGCTGACACTTGTAAAACTCCTGCCTTTATTATTTTCTTTCATTTGAACAGTAATTTCATTACAACAGTTATAGTTTTGGGGCGGCACAGTGGCGAGGTAGTTAGCACTGATGCAAGAAGAAGGTCACCAGTTCGAATCCATGGGCCGGCTGGCCTTTCTGGAGTTTGCATGTTCTCCCTGTGTCTCCCTGTGTCTCTCCAGGTACTCCGGCTTCCTCCCACCATCCAAAGACATGCTCATTAAATTGGTGATTCTAAATTGCCCGTGAGTGTGAATGTTGGCCCTGCGATGGACTGGCGACCTGTCCAGGGTGTACCCCTGCCTCTCGCCCAGTGACAGCTAGGATAGGCTCCAGCAGACCCCCGTGACCCCTAACAGGACTAAACGGGTATAGAAAATGACTGACTGACAGTTATAGTTTTGCCAAATATTTAAGCAACACAAAGGATGAATAATCTTATGAAATTCAAATTTGAATCAAATAAATTTCTAAAAACTACTTTTCAGTCCAAGATTATCTGACTGAGGTCATCCTTATCAATATTCTTAAGTAAAATAAAAGAAAGCAGTCCTTTCAAGGAAGTGACTGTACATGTTGAACACACGTCTTATGTGATGTGATATATTTCGCAAAACTGAGCCGAAGCATCGCCCGGTAGCCGACAGAGGAGGTCAGGCGTGGCTGACTGAAAGCACACGAGCCTAGAGTCTCAAGTCAACTCTGCTGTCCAAGAAACCATTCCTGAGCTGCTCAGGCAGAGCCCCGTGCGTCCTCCACAGGTCTAGTCTCCCCAGCGGGGAGGCTCATTCTCAGCCAGCATAACCCGCCACCCTGAGCAGACATAAGGAAAACACTGACCACCTGTTCAGACGTCCAGAACTCCATTTGAGGATGACTTCAATAAAGGAACAGTCCACTTTAAGTGATTCTGACTTATTGAACTACATACCATCGTCCAACTTTCTGTAAAGAGCAAACTTGATCAGGGAATCCAAATCAACTAAACCCCTTTATTTGGAGGTCAGTGTTTAGTTTAGCTCTTGAAATGCTTCTAATGATCCCAAATTACAGAAGACAGCAACAATACCATCAGTAAAATAAGTTAAAGCGTAAGTAATAGGTTTAATTAGCTTGGCTGTTTCCTGACTACCGCGTAGTGATTTTCACCCATCCAGCAAATTATGAGTCAAAGGATCCAAGAAAACATTTCAAGAAACCAACTGCAGTTACAGACATGGTGATGAGCTTGAAAGTCGTGAAATTATACTTGGACATTGAGCTGAGACCGGCTTAGCTTTGATTTCATTCAAGTCAACATTCATTTGAATGAATGTATGGAGGCCTCCTGGCTGTAATAGTAGTAACAGTAGAGATTGGACAGTGTTTCATATGAGAGATGAGTCACACTGACATGATGATCAGATAATTACATCGACTCTTACCTCGGAGGCAGGTTTACATTCCTGAGAGCAGAAATATATATATATACATTTTCTGTGTGTTCCTGAATGCACTTTATACCTTCAGTCTCCTGAACTTTCAGAAGTCAGCCCAGCTCTCCTTCCCCTTCTAGGTCTCGCTTCTCTTCCTACTGTACGTCTGACCGGCTGCACTTAATTATTTGCCCATAAATCTCCACCACACACACACTACATCATCATCAGTCCACCACACTTCCCAAAGGAAATAATGAACTTTTCCCTGCCAACAGAATGATGGCTTAACCCTTCAGAAAAAAAACTAATGGCTGAAATAATTTTATTTCAATACTCATTTAAACTCAGTTTAGCCCCTGTCTGTATGATGTATATACAGGTGTATGGTTATCAGCTGCGCAAACAGTGTGTTTGATGAGTGCAGGATGAATAATGTGGAGGAAATGGGATCTCAGGAGAGGTTGCACAAGCTGAACTCCTGCCTCATGTAGTTTATCTTGTAAGCTGCTACTTACATGTGACTTCAGAACTAAAAGCAACACATATGCCTGCGTTTTAGAGAGTGACGTTAGCGAGTGATGAAGTGATCTGAGCAGAGTGCCAAACCACACATCACAGCTTCAGTCACGGCCAATTACAACTGGCAGCTGATCTTAGACAGCAGGCAGGAGCAGACAGAAGCATCCTGGCAAAATAACCTGGTCGTCGGTGTGTGTGTGCATCCAAACCTGCAATCAGCACACACCCTCAGGTCAGGATGTTTGTAGGACTCAAACTATCATGTCTTGGAATGAAGGAGCCGATACCTTCACATGGCTTTGTTCCAGTCCTCATTTTGTTATTGTCTTCTGTAGCTCCCTGAGTCCAGCCTCAGTTTAGGAGGTGACATGGGGTCACACTTATCTTGGGTGGTCACGTAGGTGTCCTGCTGGTGGCATGCAACCTGTAGGGCTTTTGAAGTTCCTTTCCACTGCCGGAGCGTCACAAAATGTATCATGTTGCCAGGGGTACTGCCCTTTTGTTCATACAAGAATGGTGAGAAGGTAATTCTGGTCCATCCTGGTATAACTCGAGTCATATACTGTATGTTACACCTCATGTATGGCCTCTATCCGAACTGCAAAACTATATATATATATATATATATATATATAAAACAAGGAAGTTCACAAAACATACTTTCACAACATTCTGAAAGGTTCAGGTTATAGGAATGTAGAAAACACACTGCTTCAAGCTGTTTGTCAAACTTTAGATAGCTGAGTATACACAAGCCTTGGCAAAAATGGATGGAATCACCAGTCTTGGAGGATGTTCATTCAGTTGTTTAATTTTGTAGAAAAAAAGCAGATCACAGACATGACACAAAACTAAAGTCATTTCAAATGGCGACTCTCTGGCTTTAAGAAACACTAAAAGAAATCAAGAAAATTATTGTGGTAGCTACTTTTTTAGACCAAGCAGAGGGAAAAAATATGGAATCACTCAATTCTGAGGAAAGAATTATGGAATCACCCTGTAAGTTTTCTTTCCCAAAACTAACACCTGCATCAGATTAGATCTGCTTGTTCATCTGCAGTTAAACAGGAGTGATCACACCTTGGAGAGAGCTGTTGCACCAAGTGGATTGACATGAATCATGGCTCCAACACAAGAGATATCAATTGAAACAAAGGACAAAGGAGAGGATTATCAAACTCCTGAAAGAGGGTAAATCATCACGCAGTGTTGCAAAAGATGTTGGTTGTTCACAGTCAGCTGTGTCTAAAATCCAAGTACAAACATCATGGGAAGGTTGTTAAAGGCAAGCAGATAAAACTTAAGGCAATATGCCTTGAAAACAGAAAATGCACAGCAAAACAAATGAGGAACAAATGGGAGGAAACTGGAGTCAACGTCTGTGACCGAACTGTTAGAAATCACCTAAATGAAATGGGATTTACATACAGAAAAGCTAAAGCAAGGTTACAATGTTACAATGGGCAATTGTGGACTGTGAATGACTAGATGAAAGTCATATTCAGTGATGAATCGTAAATCTGCATTGGGCAAGGTGATGATGCTGGAACTTTTGTTTGTTGCTGTTCCAATGACATTTATGAAGACGACTGCCTGAAGAAAACATGCACATTTCCACAGTCATTGGTGATATGGGGCTGCATGTCAGGTAAAGGCACTGGGGAGATGGCTGTCATTACATCTTCAATAATGCAAGTTTACACTGACATTTTGGACACTTTCCTTATCCCATCAGCTGAAAGGATGTTTGGGGATGATGAAATCATTTTTCAAGATGATAATGCATCTTGCCATAGAGCAAATACATTCCTTGAAGAAAGACACATAAGGTCAATGTCATGGCCCGCAAACAGTCCGGATCTCAATCCAACCTGCAGAGCTGATCTGGCAACAGCAATCAGAGAAAGTTGGAGCCAGATTGATGAAGAGTACTGTTTGTCACTCATTAAGTCCACGCCTCAGAGACTGCAAGCTGTTATAACAGCCACAGGTGGTGCAGCAAAGTACTAGTGGTGTGTTGAAGTGTTCTTTTTATTTGTTTGTTTTTCATGATTCCATCATTTTTTCCTCTGCTCGGTCTAAAAAAAGTAACTGTTACTGACTACCACGACTGAAATATGACTGGAGATATCATGAACCAGCCAGATGAGGGATCATCACGCTACCTGTTTGTGTCCAGATTCAGCTCAAAACATTCAAACATGTTTGATCGACTCTGACTGAGGTCAGGTCTGTTCCCCTCACACACTTGCCAGTTTTCATACCAACTACCCATGCTAGAGCATAAATGATGAGAGAGCCTCACTGCCTAAGCAACAGCACTGGTCTGTGACATCCCAGGTAGACAGTCTCTCCACTGTTCACCTCAGTGTGACATTATGGTTAAAGTACTGTAGTTTGCATGGATCCCTCGGAGAATTAAATGAGAGTTAAAAACAGATGCATTGTTCCACTGTGGAGTGCAGGCTGTCACGGGGGAGAGTGATGTGGCCTTACCCAGTGCCGTTGCACTGTCATTGGTAATAAAGGAGAACGCAACATGACCCTGTGCAGCTACACTCTCCTGCAGCATGGAGCCCAGCTCCAGGATTAATTAAGACAAAACGATGGTCTGAGACGACTGGCTGGGGTCAGGTTGCACAGATGAAAGGAGAGCAAGCGAGATGAAAACCTCGTCTGCAACCGGAGCCGGGCTGGCCATCCTAACTGGTATGTGGACGCTGTCCCTCTGTGTCCTCACCATTCCCATGTTGTCATCCCGAGGCCACCTACATAGTAGAGATTAAAGTCTGTTTGTGTGCACTCACCCAGTGACACCCCCCCACAACACCGGCTGAGAACACGTCCAGGTCAAGGATCTTCTTTTAATAGTGGCCACCTGCTCCTTTGGCCCATAGCAAAGCTGTTTGTGATCTCGCACTTTCTAAATCTGTTTTCTGTTCACTGCCCTGCTGCAACAGGCCACAATAACTCACTGTAAGTGCGTTGAAGTCACATTTTTAACATGTTTAAACTTTGTTAGGATACTGTTGTCAGGTAGAAATCCTTATAAATTCTGCTATAGCTTGCATTTGGATGCACATGGTGTTCAAACATTAGGTCTGTAGCACATGTAAACAACAATAACTCGCTTTTGTAAATGTACGCCAATCAATATATTTTTTTTTTTTACAGTGTTCCTGTAAAGTCGTCTTTTTAGGTAATTTCAGGTTCATATCAGCTTCATTTAATTTGAAGGCGCCAAGTGAATGTGCTACTCTCTTGGTCCAAATAAGACTGAGCATAGTGACATTATTCCAGGTGAGGTGATGCTCCGATTTTGGCTGCATGTGACAGAAGCCTGATTTATTCATTTATTTTTGTGAAAGGTCTGTGATAAACATACTGTAAACAACAAGCAGATAGGACAATATCTGGTGAAAGTAGTAGATAATTTAGTAGCATTTAGGATCAATTGGTGGAGACTAAAACAGCTTAGAGCAGAGCAGAGTTTTAAGTGAATATTTGGTGTGTTTGTTATTATATAATCCTTATATGTTTTGCATGCTCTCTGCTCTGTGTGGCCCTGATTACTTGGTAAGGAAACTATTCTAAAATACGAATATTACTAATTCTAATATTTTATTTACTGGGTTCAATAAAAATGTAATAGTAACTAATGTGAAGAGAACTCTTGTACAATTAATCCTTCACTGAATTGCCAGCAAAGTCCTTAAAACACACATAAAACTGCATGTAGAAGTATTTTGCCGTGCCTTAACAAGCCTAGCCATGTCTACTAGTCTAGTGTCATATCAGAGGTATTCCAGGGAGGACCAGGTTCACTCAGGTACGACTCTGGTGTCAGGAAAAAAAAAGTGTCTTTACAGAATCAACCTGGTAAACACATTTGCTACATCCTCTAACGTACAACATAGTAGGAGACCTTCACAGTTAGTATAGGGGTGATGGGGGAAGGGGACATTTTCACCATGATTAATGTATATAATGCAAAGTGATTTTCATGCATGTTCTCGTCATAATTAATAATAAATACATCTGCGATTGGCAGGTCTCTGTCTGTGTCTGTCTGATGTCTGCTGCCGATCAAAGGTGGTGTGCACAGACACCTGCAGTGTGAGCGTCAGAGTTTGTCTTCAGGCTTTCAACAACATGCAAAACACTGAACGCATACTTGTCAATACAAGAATGTGACATCTGTGGAACATTTTTATCACAGACACACGTAGAGGGAGACAGACAGACGTGGAGGGAGACAGACTACAGTACAGACAAGTCAACAGTGTATGTGATAGAGACAGAGAGACAGAGGAGAGAGAGAGAGAGATCATCTCTATGGTGTCACTTTCCATCTCATTTTTTTTATCTCAAAAGCTCTTTTTAGTTCAATGTATGTTGCTTTCAACATCAAATTCTGTTATAATAATAATATAATAATTGGATGTGCAGGGGGATTCAAGGGTATTTGGTGGTTCAGCATCTCGGCGGCTGTGAACTAGTGGTGGACGGATCGATCCAAATATCAGTATTGATCGATACTAATGTAACGAGGTTGATACTTAAATTCCAGTGTCTCTCTTGTACGACTGCAGGAGTTTCATTAAAGTGGCGACCTGACTGCGTTTATCTAAATGCTGCTGCTGTCACAGGAGGGGAGAAATGTTGCCATGTTTTGGGTTGTATTGTACTTCATAAACATACATGCTACTTAATGTTTGTCATTTTCTTTTTTATATTTCTTGTGAATTGATAATTTTGTACACTTTGTCAAACAAAATCCAGAAAGAAGTGCAATGGATGGAGCTTTAGTTTTATAGTTGTATTTTATTTTCTGAACACTAATCTTTTTTCATTTATTCTCAAGTGACAATTTTGTGTTGTTTCTGAACAAAACCTTTCATTATGATATACAAATCAAATTAAAGGTCAGAAAAATCATTCAAATATAAATTTCTGATGCAACCACCTTTATTAGTAAAAAGTATCTGTATAGGTGATACTGGCCTTGTATTTACTTGGTATCTGATCGATAGTGTGTTCACTGCAGAAGTGTTGACCCCTGGTATCTGCACAATAGTTCAAACAAGTGGGATACATTTATTTGGACTGTCTCGAACATATAGTAATTATACTTTGTCAACCGAGCATAGAAAATGGCATTTCATTACTTCACATCAAAGGCAAATACAACATGCTAAAAACAAACAAAAAAACAAACAGCATCATGATATCTTTATTTACAGATTTTTGTGGATGGTCAACAATAAATACATGGTTACTTTGGCTTGAGAATCCGACCAGCATCAAGTCCATGACGACCTACAGTGAGGTGAGCACAAACTGCGCAGGCCAGAGTGAATTAAGCAACAATAATACATCCAGACTTCACTAATACAGTTGATCTCTGTGAATAAAACGAGACAGATAGATAAAGCTCAGTTGATGTTTGACATTAACACTGACCATGATGTCTGAGGGCCTGAGATAGCAGCCTCTGTCTAGGCTGAGCGAAGTGACTCTCATATGATTGTACGCAGGGTTGGCTGAAATGGCACTTTGGCTACGGACACGACAGTAGCATCGCAAGTGATTTAAAGCTGTGCAATCAACAAATGCTATGCAACAAAACCTACTAAAATACAAAAAAGTCTGCAAAGCTACACTGGTGCGCGTATAATTACAGTAGGTGCATAAATGTTTTTAATTGGCTGTAGATAGTAGTCAAAGGGAAAACTGATTGATTTCTTCTTCTTCAAAAATGAAACACAGAAGAGACAGAAAGTGCAAGAAAACCTAGCTCTACTATAAGGACCATGAAGACAAAGTCTGAGGTCACTGAGTATTAGTTTCATATTAAGTTAGTCCAGGACGGGCTGTCATGTGTCCTGTAGCGTGCACCTTTTTCAACACGGAAACTGGAAGATATGCAGTAAATCAGTGACTATACATTTGCTGTAGATTACATTCACACGTGTAAGCAGAAGGACACTTATAGAGGTATTCTTGGCATAGGCTCAAAGTTTAAACTAAATGTCTTCATTCTCTCCTCTTCTCTCTGTTAGAAGGAGGGCAGTCAGATCCAGGTCCTGGTCTAATACCCCAACACTTCCACCTAGCCAGGGCACCATGTAAATATACACTAACCTAGGACAAACAGCTAGGGCAAGCAAAATACTGTGACACAGTGAGGAGGCCAGTTGCTTCCACTGTGTCGATATGTGGCACTGGGCCGGTCCGTGTGTCCAGCTCGGTAAGTCTCTCTACAGTATCCACGGTGTGTGACTGCCGCCGCTCTGTGCTGGGAACAGGCCCCACAGAGCCTTGAATCTCCCCTCTTCTGGTGCAAATGGAGGAAGAGCAGAGCTCATTGCTGCAGACCAGGACTCATGAACTTCAAGTGAAAGCATCAGCATCCTGCGCCACAGATTCCATTGGTCAAGTCCTGGACAACTCCAGCCTTCACAAGCTTCACTAGGAACTCCTTCTCTTTAGATATGTTGTGCGTCCACGACTGCAACGGGAATAAAGTATTTAAGTACTTAGCTGAGAAGTGAAAACTCAGAA
The DNA here is from genome assembly GCA_005024645.1 of Planiliza haematocheilus. NCBI lineage: Eukaryota > Metazoa > Chordata > Actinopteri > Mugiliformes > Mugilidae > Planiliza > Planiliza haematocheilus. Next base: position 1,755,831 of record SRSE01000306.1, read on the forward strand.
CTGCGATAAATGCAGATCTGTCCAACATGAGGGACTCATTTATTAACATCGGAAATATCATTTCAAGCTGAGTGCATACCCCAAATAAACAACTGAAGATAAATAGAAACAGTAAGAAAATGGTTTAATGAATACAATTGAAACTGTAAGCATGAAACTAAAAAAATCAAACTGATACCGTGTCTCAATATAAAAATAAATGCTCAGATCAGAGCACCGTCTCAACTTTTGGAAAGGTGAAGGTGAAACAGATAGAAGTACCCTTGAACATCAGTTACTGTCACCTCACTGACTGCTCTTCTGAGGACACTTTGTCTTTAATATAAAACTGAATGGAACTTAATTATAAAAGAAAATACAAAAAGAACATGCACCAGACCAGTAAGCCATAGTACTGATCAGTTCTCTAATCAGTGTGTGTGCGGTGCAAACCTTTTGAAGGCTATGTCCATGACAATGTCATGACACTGCAGTATATATTGTTTCTGCACAGGAAACAATACGAGAAAGTGTTTTGATGCAGGTCATATTGTAGAATGTTGTTGTTGTTGCCTGTTGCTACCATTTCACATTTTCTAATCTTAATAATTAAGGGTGTTAGTAACCTCTTTGATGGCCGACATCCTGATCTTCTCATAATAGTGCAGTGGGGCGTGGGGGGTGCTCATGTTGTAGCCAAATCCAGCCACAGCTACTTCATCACAGTTGTGAAGGGCCATCGTTATGGCGACTGCTCCCAGGGTTGGGATATTCTGAAAAACAGGATTTAATGTTTAGAACATTGGTTTATTCCAGGGTAATCAGACTCTGTGCAGGTGTCGGCTCGTGCTCTGCAGCACCTGGTACCTTTCTAATGCAAACAGACGTGTGAAACATCCTACCGTTGTTTCTTCTTCCCTACCTAGAAGTAAAAATGCCAGGTAAACGACTGGTCTCTCACCCCTCTGCCCATCTGTCCATTGTTGTGAGGTAAGCCAATCAGCTTAAAGGAGGCCTCTTGTATGAAGTAGGGGTTCAGGATGCGCATCTCGCTGGGCTCCCTTGGAACACGCTTGGCCACAGACTTCCAGAAACCATCGGTGCTGCGCTGAGACGCAAAGAGAGGGAATTAAACAGCACGGTTAAGGTGATCCGGTTGAACAAACTAAAAACAAACGCAGTCAAAATAGTATTAAAGTAAATACAAATCCCTGCCCATGCAATCAACAATTGTGTGCACAGGATGTACATTTTATAGGAATGATTATATCTATAAACACATAGTAATATGTGTAATATATACATTTCTTGATTTATACACACAGTATGTATTTTAATAATTCTCTTATTTTATCTTTGTACATGAAAATGTTTTAATTAAACAGTTAGATTGCAGACAACTGCGCTACTTTTGTACTTTTTGCGTAATGACAATAAATAATCTCATTTGTTAATACTCAATCACCATCAATGTTATCAGTTGTTTGTACTTCATCATCACATGGAGGGATTGGATGCAAAGTGGGCAGCAGCGGAAAGTGTGATGGTGCATAAGCAGCGCGGTGAAAGATATACCCTGGACTGAGGCCTCGGGGAGAGGTCAGCACCATTAAGACACTGATGAAAAACAAGAGGAGCAAACAAAGCCAGCCAGAGAAGAATGCCTTTGTATCACTATACCTTGGGGCCATTACTCTAATTATAGGCACCCTGCCTGGGTGTCCTGATGGCTCTTTATAGACAGTTACTTGGATACCTGGTCCTGGGTTCACTCTGGCATATTGGAATTCAGGACCGGGAGAAGCCACGTAGCAGTGGGATGAGCTATTAGCTTACTTGCATAGCAGTGTTACCCTGTTAGACTTCTCCTAGTAAACTTTTTTTTTCCAGATCAATTTGCTCCTCTATTGGAGCTGGAAACCCAACCCCTCTGCTGGCAGCGCTGGGACACAACAAACCACCTGCACACAACAGGCAGGATCCAATGACAACCAATTCTCACAATCCTTTTTATCACTTTTATTATGCATTTAATTGACCCCCAACAAGCAATGCCACAATGAATCTATTCAATGTTCACAGAATTCATAGAAATATAGCATCTACCATGTATTATTAATGAAAAGGGCTGGCTTTTATGTTCAAGACTAAGGTGAAAATGAACATTTATGGATAAAGATTATTAGCAGCCACATGAATTCTCCAAGGAAGTACAGAACATAAAAGTTTCACTTCTCAAACCACACACAAAGCCCTCTGAGTCAAATGGCTCAGTCAGTCAGCATTACGAAATATTCCCCTATGAACAGGTCCAGTGGCACTCGGACGGCTAAACTGAGAAGCATCACTGTTACATAATTTATAAGAAGTTATTCCATCACGCAAAAAAGCAAAGAAAATAAGTCTGGTCCTCAGGAAGAAGGAAGTGGACGCTTACTACCGGTAATAACCATGTGAGTGAGGGTTCACCTGATCTGGCTCATTGGCTTCACGGCCCCTGAACGCAACTATGGTTTATTTAACCAATCAGTGTGGCAGCCTGTGTTGCTTTAACATACTACCATGCCAACTGTACAGACTAGTTATATGATCCGTCGTCCAACAGCATTTAAAGGCAGAGGTGTTTCTATCGGTTCTGAACGGCCTATCTGAACTCTCAGCTCTTTTGTGTCGTCTGCAGAAAAAGGTTTCAGAGGCCGTTGAAAGCGTGATTATTCTCTAATGGATAGCCTGATACGAAGTATTCTGTGGAAACTATCAATATTTAAATCTGCATGCTTTCTAAATTCAACCATGCCGCAAACAAGCCGCAAATAACATGTAAAAACAATCCACTGAAGAAAACTATTTCAGAAGTGATGTGCTTACATAAACAAGTTAGACAAGTTGGGAGCCGGTAAGTTTTTGAAAGAATTGCCAACAAAGGGGAGGCATTTTTGCAATACAGCTGCTACAGTGTCCACACCGTCTTCAGCTGTCCACCTGTCAGTGGAAATGAAATGTTATCCAGCGATGGGACCACCCTGGCGGCCACCCACCTCCTCCTGACGGGCCACCTGAAGCCTTGGCTTCCTTGTTTTGCCTCTAGTTGCTACGATGGCTGCTTGTCTGAAATGCATTTCTGCTTAAATCCCAAACCCAACACTCCCACCGTAATGACTAGGACTTGGGATAAGCAAGCACACTATAGTACATACCAGGAGATTCTCACAAGTAGTAGTCTAATAAAGGTACATCTTATCTTCTCTTTATGCGGGCAAGATGTAAAAATGTCAGCTGAAATTAAGCAATGGTAAAAAAAAAAAAAAGTAATAATCTATCTATGGTATTCTTGTAGTAAATTTATAAATACAGTCTTAAATATCTGTTTTGTCTGGTAAACTTATGAATATATATCTAATCCCCTCTCTCCTGGGCGAAAAATAGAGCATAGACAACAATACGTCAATAGCGCAATTATTGTGGGCTACATTAAAGTCTGATAAGATGTCTATGTTCCTAACACAGTGCTGTCAATCCCAACTAGTAGCTAGTGCAGATAGCTATAGGTTAGCTGGGTCATTAATATTAACAGGTCACTATCATCTGCTTGTGCAAGTACTGTGGTTAACTGTTTGAAGTCTGAAGCAGAACAGAGGGCCTGAATGAGCCTGAATGAGACATCTGCATCTAATGAAAAGCCTCTGGACCTATCAGGGGCCAGCTAAGCCAACAACAACAATAACCAAAACAAAAAGAACGGCGTGGAGTGAAAACAGAATATGAATGCGACAGCGTGAGAGGAAATTGTAGATCATGTTACCAGTTTGGCAATATTTTAGTTATTTTAACTCAGACATGAGTCAGACCGATGTCTGCAAACTTGGTGGCGAGTGAGCATATTAATTGGCCCTTGTCTCTCTTGATTAGTCGTGTAAGAGTCCACGAGCAGCGGTTATGAGTCGGTTAAGTTTGGTTTCTCTGTGTATTGTTTGCTGGTCAAGTCAGGTAGTACGTTTTGTTTCTTTGCTAAGTGAGAGTTAAGATGTTTGAATGGTGCCGTTTATTGATTATCAATCAAACGTGGTAGGACTCAACTGAGCCGGTTAAATACTCTAGAATCTTTTTTTCCCCACTGCTACTGAATTCATTAAAAATGACTGAAATGCTATTGAATATCTCATTGGTTTTTTTAAAAATAAAATGATGGATAAAAATGGGTTATGACGGTTATGTCAGTCAAAATTACAGACAACAAAAAAGTTTAGCACATTGCAGCAGTGCCACACGACAAAACCTCAAAGCGATATAAAGAAATAATGGGTGCAGCTTAACACAGTTGAGAAGTCTGGGTAGAATAGGTTAAAAAAATGAATCAATAATTATCGATATTGACTGATATGAAACACTTATATGGCGATACATTTTTCAGCCATATCGCCCAGCCCTACCTTGTCCATAATCTAAATTCACTTCCTCTGCTCAATGTGCTTGTGGTCAGTATTAAAAACTAAATCCATAATGTAGCAGATGTTAGGCCTCAAAGAGAGGTCTGTTGAGAGGTTGATATGACTGATGAGGAGTGATTGGCAATAAAGACATTAAATGGTCAAACTGTGTTGCATATGAAATATTTTAATGAGGTATAAAGACTTTTTTTGTCCCCTTGTCGGTGGAACAGATTCATTTTCCGGAGCAGTTTTGCTCCTTGTAAGCTTGATTTTAGTTTTTTGTTCCCCAAAAATATGTCTTGTTTTTCTGTGAGAACAGACCCTCAAGGGCTTCATCATCTTTTTGCAAGAAAACTTTTGCTTTCTTTATGGTTTCCTAATTTAATGCATTCTATGTACAATTGTCTGAATTAACTTTGAATACTGGTGTTGCTAGCTATGTATGGTGTCCTTAAATTAAATTGGAATCATCACTCCATGGCTACAAATCAAGTGATCACGACGTCAGCCATAAAGATATTGTTTAGGCTTCAATTTGGGTCGCTGGCCGGCTGGCAGTAGGTCAGTAGGTAGACACTTTATTTATCCCATGGGAAATTCTGTGTCCAGTAGCATCATTACATGTTTGGATTCATCTATTTTCTGAGCAGTGTAATGGAACATTTTTCACACAATCAGTACATATGGTTTAGAAGCTGCTTTAACCTGTAAGTCTGCTAAGTATAGGTCATATGTTCTGTAGTATTGTTGTGTTCTTTCAGGGCCAGATCCTGGGAGCCAGACAGTGAGCTGAAAGGAGTAAATAATGTGACCTTCAGTAGATAAGAAGAATTTAAAAAAAAAAAAGGTTTGAAACCAAACCTTGATGAGTGATCTTCTGATAGTGTGCTCACCATTTGTCTGCCTTATTGTGCTTTGGATACAACTGTCCTCTAAGGATCCTTTAGTCTCTCAATGATTTGATGCTGAGAAAGCCCCTCTTTGCTTAGAATCAATTTGTCTAAGGTCTCCTTTGTTGCCCACTGTGACAGTGCTACTTATGTTCTTCTAGAAACTTGAGACACAGACTTATTTATTACAACTGCCGCATGTTGAACAAACCCTCTCATACAGTCAGGTTTACATCCTGTGTGTTCAACTATTTATATAAACTGCCCCTCTATTATTAGGGCCACGACAAAGAATAGTAAATAAATAAATGAGTAAATGTATACCCTCTAATTTAGAGATTCATTATGTCACTGTAAAACATCTTTTGATAATCCACTAAAATAACAATGTCATAAATAATGTGTCCGTGTTTAAACGTGGACTGTAACTGTAAGTACACCAAATTCACCTTTTCGTTTGCTTAACGCCGAACCACAATATTAAGTAGTTCCTTTTTTTTTTTCTTTTTGGAAATTTCAGAACCTTTTAAATGTTTCCTCATATTTGCTGATCATTTCCAGGCTTACATGAAGACATGATATATTTTTGATGTGTAAAAAAATAAACATAAAACATCACATCTACCACTATGACATGATGTGCCCGAGGAAAAGATTTCTGTGGAAAAAACAGACACTGCTGATGTTTCGTAGCAAACAAGATCAACAAAGTAACGGAAATGAGAAATGGCAGTACATTAGCAGCAACTACTTGACTTTGGAGCTCTATGAACATTTGACCCCCATTTGCTCACTTGTGAGGGAGGAGGACCGGAGATTAAGTACAAAGTAGGCTTGTTGTGACTGCGGCAGAAGGAATGTGTTACATTCCTAGTCAAACGTGTACGACCAAAATGCTGGAGCCCACGGCTGGTTGTTGAAACAGACAGAGGCAGCTGTAATAGTAGAGGAGGTGGGCTTGGTATGCGACAACTTGATAAATGAGTGCTGTACATGTTTGTACGCATTCAAATCAATAGTAGAACAAAAAAGCAACAACAACAACAACGATCACACAGGAAAATGAAATGTGGAATATTAAATATTAGATTCTAGTGAACGTTTTGGAAACTGATCAACAAATTGACTTTATTTAGTCTGAGTGAAATGTGACTGCAGCAGGATGAATGAGTCACTGCCCTCTAGCCATACTCATTATCACATTCCTTAAAGCACAGGACAAGAAGAAGGAGGAGGAGCAGAAAGCTTCCATTCTGACATTCCAATTAATCCAAAACCTAAACAAAATTATAACTTATTTGAAAACTTCACTTACTTCTCTCTCACACACCCAAACTGGAAAATACAAAAACAATAACAATACAATTACATTGTCACATTGCCATGAATACAGCCACACTTCTGCAAGTCTATTAAGCCTCCAAAGCAGTTCCTGTTTCTGACTTTTTCAGGGTTTAGTTTTATATTTGTGTATTTCCATTCTGTTTTTACAATGCAAATGCGGATGGGAAAATTCAAGCTGCCCATCTTGTGATGCCAAGGGAATGAGTGAGGGAGTACCCGACTGCTTAACTACATTTGGTAGCAAAATAAAATACTTTTCTTTACCAGCTTCTGGTTGAAAATCATGTGTCGGAGCCACTTTAGATCCAGAGCTTTGAAAGCAGAAAGGACAAACAGAGAGTCGGGCTCGTAGCGTTCGGTCTTCTGAATGGCTCCCTCTGGATAAGTGATCCTCATAGTGGTCTTAGAGCCAACATCTTTCTCAAAGCTTTTCACGGGGGCCTCATTTAGTCTGAAACACATAATCACAACATGCACAATGCAATAATCCAAATGCTTAACTTCTAATTGCACATTTATAACATTATGATATATAAACACTTGAATGATACACCACATCAAACTGTGAAGAGTCCTAACTTTCTATACACACACAAAGAGTCAACATGTACACATTAATGTATTACCTTATCTGGGATGGTTGGAATCATTACATTATTATTTCATACTCACAACACTGATAATCAGTCAGTGACTAAAAACAGCTACTGAAATCAACATGTTTGTAGAACCAATCAAACCAGATTACTGGCCAACTGAGATTGAGATTAGATTCGATTTTCTTTATTAATCCCAGACTGGGAAATTTCTGTGTTGCAGCAGCATTCAACACCATACATACATATATAAAAAAAGCTAAAATCAACAATATGAGTAAAAATAGAGAACTATAAAAAGAACAAAAAGTATACACAGTATACAAGTATTAAAAGTGAATATTAAAGAAATGTTAATTAGCATGTGTACACAATTATTAACACGTATTAAAAGTGAATATTAAAAAGAAATGTTAAATTAAATGTCCAAGGTGTCATCTGTCACACACAGATGAGGAGTTGTACAGACTGATGGATTGAGGCAGGAAAGATTTCCTGTAGCGTTCTTTGAGACAACGAAGTTGTCTGAGCCTTCTGGAGAAGTTACTCCGTTGTCTGTCTATTGTGTGGTGGAGAGGGTGGTCAGGGTTATCCATGATTGATAACAATATGTTAATTAAAGCACATACTCTGATGCTTAAATGCGTTTGCCCCCTACAAAATGTCATCTCCCACAATGCTTACCATGTGTGAAAATGGAAAACATTACTATTCATCAGTACATTAAATTCACTCTGTCTGCTTCTTTGGATTGTATTCTACATCATAACATCATAAATAAGTAGCTCTTAACTAGATGGGTCAAGATAAAGAACGTTTTTCAACTTCAAAACTCTATTTGTTCAAGTACTTCTCATATAAGTTAGAAGAAGTCCAGGATACTCCCAAACCCAACCACATCAAACTCAACTTAACACTGCAATCAGTTTGGAGAAAAATCAAAACAAAGTCTTGTACTAAAGTATAATCAAAACGTACCTGACAACCACATCAAACTCATCTATCTTCTGTCCCAGAGACTTGTTGAATAGGATTCCTCCATTCCCAACAATGACGCACGTCTTACAGTTCTTACTGTAACATAGACCACAATGCACTTAAAAAAAAAAAAAAAAAAACAAAAACAAAATAAAAACGCAATACTTTTCTTTACTACAGTCATTTAACCCAAGTTGGTTTGAAGGAGAACATGTCTTCATCCTCCACCTCCATAATCACTTCAGGTATGTTAATACAGGTATTCGTATGTTTGACTTCTTGGCTTAACTAGTGGAGATAAATGTAGAAAATTCAACACAAACAAATATAATTGATTACTACACACACCCATGTTATTTTCTTCTGGAACCAAACTCTGTACCAAAATCAGGTCACAGAACAAAAGCCAGATTCAGATACGATTTCTACCTGATGAGTGGATTTCATCTGTTTATATTCAATGATTACCTACCTAATGCCTAAATGTTTTTCAGAGGCTTCATGCATTAGTGTCCGCTTAAACACACTCTTTATTTTATCAAACAAATCTGAAGCTATATCAGATCATGCTACAAAACACAAAAATGAAATAAATCCATCCCCAATCACTTTATTCGTTATATTGCCCAGCTAAACTTTAAAAAACATTAAGTATATATCGAGTGACTGACATGACAAAAAAACAACTTACCTGTCAAGTTCTTCACCAAGACCATACGCTTTAGTAGCAGTCAGAAGGATATCTATGAGCTTTTCTGCAGATGTAAAAAAAGAGACACAAGGCAAAAAGTGATATGAAGAGGAAAGAAATATTACATTAGATTCCTTCTCTTCTTCAGAACAACTGGACGAGCTGTGATAAAGGCAAGCGTATGAGTCAAACCATAGTTGGACTAACACTTATTCATGTTACAGCGCTATACAACTCTTGAATATAGAGCATCGTGACCAGCTGTATCACCGGGTGGTACGGCAATCCAAACACTGAATCCTTTGCATCACAAAACCTTTACTGCCTCCAACTAAGGACATAAATGTGTGCTCATACCTTGTGATTTCACTCCAAACGGAGGTGGATAATCATCAATTTCGGATAATCGTTTATAGTTTGGATCAAGGAACATGGGCGCCAGTTTGTTGAACCTGTTGATGTAAACGAAAACATGTTACAACAAGAAAGGATGAAGAAATGGTATCCTTCAATATAGTACATGTCCAAGACCCGCACAGCCCCGATGGGAACAGATTAGATGCACTGATTAATTGCAAAACGCACAAGAGGATTTAGAGAATCAAGTTTCCAGCTAATCCTCAGTCTAAGATCATCTTTGACCAAAACAAAGTAAAGGATAGGATAGAGCTGCAAATTTCACAGTGGAGCAGTGCGTTGGGTGCCCTACTCAAGAGCACATCAAAAGTGCTAACTGGAAGGCAGACAAGCAAGATCCACATACTTATGCACTAAGAAGTAGCCGCTGGTCAAGACACAGTGAATTCACAGTGAATTCAACTGATCTCATTCCATGGTTGCTACATGACAACAGCCAACTGGTTTTGCATTCCATTGGTAAATTCATCCAAAGCTGTGCATTCAAGTCATATGACAGATGAGTCACGAATCTGATGACTTTATACTCGATGAGATCAAAAAATCTAAACAATATCAGCAACTTGACTTGGCCACCATTAACTTGTGACTTTCCTTGCACATGAGTCTCTTGCGCATGTTATATGAGAGATTGATAATGAGTATAAACAGGAGCAAAGTTGCATAAAACTGTTAGTGACAATAGTAGTTCCAGCTGGTATAATGGTACCATAACCACTATCGCTCCAACATCAAAGATTAGCCTGGAGGAGTGAACTATCTACAGTGCGTTTCTAATAAACATCTGCTCAACATTGCACGTAAAGCAAAAATTACAGAGTTAAGTATATTCTGTTGGTTTGGTGGGTCAGAGCATTGAAAATGTTATGCTCTATTTAGTCCTCACATCTGTGTCCACTTTTTGGGATTGGGCCTTAATGAATGTCAACATAGTTGAGTTTCCTGTTTAAGCACAACTGGACATGTATACACTTAAGTATATACATGTGTATGTGCATGTCGTCAAGATCCCCTGATGAGAGATGACAAAAGCACTCCATGATAAAACTTCACTACAATGACCAAGATGTCTCACATTGCCACTGACCACCATCACGGCCCATTTTCCTTTATAAAGAAGAAACTGTAACGAGGAACCCAACAATACTGCTCTGATATGGGACAGTAACTAAACGTGTACATTGAATGCAATTAAAGAATTGTTGAAAAGATCAACAATGTTTTAATTGTTTCTGTGTCAAACGTCTGGCTAAACTTTGCAAAAGTATATAGTGTAATGTGACCAAGATTGGACTTTTGTTCAAAATTGTAAAGGATATGTCTAGCACAAAAACAAAACACCCAGCCAGCAAAACAATAACATCAGACTCAAGGTGAAGCATGGTGGTGGCAGGATCATATTGCATCATAAGTGCTCAGTCAAGATGTGCCGAACAGACAGACTCTTATCCAAAGACATTGTACTATAATAAGGGTCTTCTAACTGACTAGGTTAGAGGTATGTGGTCGCAGGCCACACTTCAGTCCAAATTTATGTACATTTCCTGTACCGATTAATCATGGCCTGGTGATCTAGGTTTCTAACCTAACTGCTAAATGTGTTGAGTGTATAATTACATGACATAACAATAAACAGCAACATGTTATTGCTCAAGGCATGTTGTTGGCAAAGTATGTAAAAAATTTTGTTGATAACATTGCTGTCATCAAATTTGAATAAACCACATGATTGTAAATTAACTGCAACCTATAGTGTAGAATGCAAGCTAATTAGATAAATAATAATAATAATAATGTGTTAGTCCATTAGAACTTACAGGCTATTCTGTCAACTGGATCACCTGTTGTCAGCTGTAGTAGAGGAACCTGTACAGTACTGATGTGCCAAGATGTCTTGGGCATTTGACTACTTCCCTTTGAGGAAATTCCTGGAGTCATTTTAACAGGTTACAACTGGGACTCTGAGCACACACTTCATTCACACTGCTGTTTGAGGGCTGTGGTGAGTTGGTAGGTTGCGTGTCTCTGATGCTTTGAGACTACGTGTGTACATGAACTGGCCTGAGGTATTCTCACGCACTGGGACACAAGCGGAGCACAAGAGTGCCAAAATACATCTGCACGGCACATTAGAGGAGTGCAAAAATAGATCTGCATGGCACATTAGCCCATTCAGACCACTGCATCTTCTGCTAAGCAGGTGAAGAGCTTTCACAGTGTGCGGACTTCTTTGGTCTTTAATAATGCAGGGGCAGAAATGGACTCTTTCCTCCGTCATATTACACTCAGAAAGCTTTCTATAAAATAGGACTGCTTTACAGAGAGGTCAGTATTTAAGTGTACTGTACAGTAAGGGAATTAAGGTGCCTCTCTAGAGCGCCACCAGAAGAGAGGCATCACTTTCAAACTGCTTCCTTTGTCACCGTAGCTGTCTACCTCAGAGTGGCTTATTGAAATAAGTTCCACTTCATATCAAAAACTCAGAGGTTTGGAATTTGCTCAGCATAGCTAATGCAACATAATGGGTCACTTGTGAAAATAGGTTTTAGTTTAAAAAACAAACAAACAAAAAAAAAACATTTTTTTTACGAAGTTTTAAAAATCACCCCCATCATTATGGTGGTGCATTCCAGTACTACAGCAAAGGTCTGACAACAGAGCTTCTATATTCAGCTACCACACACAAGAGCTTTCTATTCAGAAGCTGTGATTAGCCTCAACAGGGGATAAAAATGTAATGCTAAGTGAGCAGTGCTTTCAATAAACACATGTTTAGATAAGCCACAGATGAATCATTGCCAATTTTTTAACGGTGACACTCATTAACACCAAGACCAGTGTAATACAATAGTACTCCTCCTTTCATGAAGTTAATAATCACCCTTGCCTGCAGTGTGCTGTCAGGCTTCTGTCACAATATGTTCTTATAAGACTTTCACATAGAGATTGCTAAAGTGTTTTTCTCACCAACAAATACTATAAGAATGACATGTCATACCTAAATACTACAAGTACAATTCAAGCATATGGAAAACACATGGTGCATATTCTTACTTTGGATAAATGGCAGTCATCTTTGCAGCTGTGAAACCTGGTTTACAGGCACCTTCACTCATGTTGCCATACTTGTACATTAGATCCAAAGGCCTGAAGAAAAAGACATGAGAAAACAGTCAAACAGTAGTAAAATGTGCACACAGACAGAATATATATGAAATATAATGCACATACACAAATTCTAAATGAGAGGGAAAATTTAAGAGTATAAGCCCAGGAGCTTTATTCCATCACTGACATTGTGTGTGAAACCAAGCTCCCGAGGCACTCAACAAAGTAGTTCTTAAGTGATGGAAAGTGAAGTGAGGATACTCAAATGAATACTCACAGACTGCCATCGAGCTTCAGAAGGAACCCTTGCTTGTCATACGCTAGAAAAAAAAGACAGAAAAAAAATTGTGACTGGCAATAATGGAGTGTCTTAACATTTATAGAAAGTTAGTAATCATGGTTTACTTATACGACCTTGTAGTGACTGGTTGATTAACAAGCGGGTAAGGGTTAAGGGGATCGGTGGAGTGCTAGATCTAAATCCATTTCAATCTAAATTCTGTTAAAGCGGAAATAATCTAGATGTCTATGGACTAGAGGTCGACCGATTAATCGGTTTGGCCGATTAATCGGCGCCGATAGGACGTTTTGAAAACTATCGGCATCGGCCCAATTTGGCGCCGATATCGGCCGATTAATCGGTTATCGGTTTTTTCCTGCTCCAAACTATCGGTATAATATCGGCATTCAGAAATCCACTATCGGTCGACCTCTACTATGTACATTGCTGGTGCACAAAGGTGGTTGGTGCTCAGACCATACTTTAAACATTATTGACACTTGAAGGTGTGTGTTCATTTTGGAAATGCTGGAAGACAAAATATATACCGATCCACCAACTGGTGAAGAGAATATCACCAGTTGGATATCAGTACTTCAATGATCGAATAAATTAGGCAGCAAGTGAAACGTCTATTATTAAAGATGGGCAATGATGAGTATCTCCAAAATAACAGATCTTGTGGGGTGTTCACAGAATGAAGTGGTTAATACCTAACTAAACGGCCCAAGCAGGACCCCTGGTAAAAGTGGTCTTAAGTAAATGTGTGGAAGAAAGGCTAGTGCATCACAGGAGCTAGCTGTCCACCATGTTTTGAAGCACATGCATGGTGTCAAGGATGTCTTAGCTTGGGCATGCTCCAATGAAACTGTGTCCTCAAAATGAGTAATGGGTTCGCCATCTCCCACATTCTGGGCTTTCACAAAGAAGTCAACACTGGAATTGGACATGACAGATCACCTGGACTATGGACTCAACAGGGTAAAAAAAAGTCCAAAATACTGTTACTGTTTTCTCCCTTACTGTCCACATGCTTATAGCTCTGTGACCTCTAACACTGTCTCTGCTCAGAACAGGCACACAAGCTCTGATGCAAAGGCCCACCAAAGATTCCTAGTTACCCAACAATGGAAAAATAACCGAAAGCGAAAAATTGAAAAATGTTTATCTCGCATTGGCAGCCAAATCTGCCAGCTTACATTACATACAACATGAGCAGAAATCTGCACAGTAAATAACTTTTTCCTTCTCATGAACTTGTAGTGGGTGCAGATGAAAAGCACAGTATAATTATGTGCACAGCTTTGCACAGGCCCAAATAGATTAGTGTACATATTTTTATTTGGTTGCACGGTAGTTTCAGGGATGCAAAATTACTCAGAATGTCCTGGAGTGAACTCTGGACCTGTTGTTTTGAAACCATGACTTCCTAAGAATTGTTATAAGAGTCTCTGAAATTGATTTAGATATCAGGCTGGGAAGGAGGGCAGTGTGTCCCAGTATCCAAGCGATAAGATGACTGTTTATGCCAACGTACGTCAGTAGGGACTTTAACTATGTTTGTGACTCTGTCCTTTAGTTAGTTGGAATAAGCTCTGAATTCACAACTCTCAGATTCTGCGACTTTCTTCGGAATAAGTGGCGACACAAACTGGATTAGAAAAAAAAAAAAAAGATGAGCTCCTGGGTGAAGATTGGTGTTTGGGTGATAGACTCACAACCACATCTAAAAGGTAAGAGGCGTTTTGCCTTAATTATGCTGTCCTACGGTCTGCTGACCCCTCAAACGGAGGGTGTAGATGTGGGGGAAGAGTAAAGACAATAAAAGTGAAATTGAGTGTTTAGAGCGTCTCAGAGAGCAGCTGTAATCTGACTCATAGCTGCTGCCTGAGCAGGGGCAGAGGTTGGGGAGTGCATGTGTGCATGCATCTCTACCACATTTAATGTGCTTACATTCCATCGTGGCAATCTTCCATTGGCTCAGAAAGTCATGCAAGGGTGAATGGTAGACATTTCTAGTAATACATGTGTGAGGAAACTCACTAGGTAAAGGGAAACATATTAATTGGTGGGTAGGGTAAGAATAGAAATATGAAAAAAGAAAAGTGTCTCCCTGATCCGCTGATAGGTGGGCGACTCTGAAACTGATTGGATTAAAATTATATATTCTAATCACATTCACTGGCACAAATAAATAAGTGTCAGAAATTGCTCATGGGTAAAAGAATAAGAGAAATCCTAGGTCCACTATTATGCTTTCAGATATATATCAATAATAGTGTCAAATTTAAAAGGGATTGTCTAATTAAGCTGCTGTGGTGTAAATAAATTAGACTTGTTTTACTAAATCGGACTGCTAAGCTTTGATGAAACCGGCTGAAATTTCGGTGCTGTTGTTTGCTGTTTGCTATTAGTAAGACAACCGCGTATTGCCTAAGCTGTTGAGAAACTGATATGTGGTGTTGAAAGTTTTTGTTTGGTATCAACTGTTGTCAAGTTGTTGTCCAATTGTTGTATGATAATGACGGTTGCAAGTTGTTTAGGATTTTTGTGGTTATTGACAATCCCATTATTCCTTAGTTTTTTTAACGGTGACACTCATTAACACCAAGACCAGTGTAATACAATAGTACTCCTCCTTTCATGAAGTTAATAATCACCCTCGCCTGCAGTGTGCTGTCAGGCATCTGTCACAATATGTTCTTATAAGACTTTCACATAGAGATTGCTAAAGTGTTTTTCTCACCAACAAATACTATAAGAATGACATGTCATACCTAAATACTACAAGTACAAGCATTGGGTGTGGTTCCTGACTAAACAATGTTGGTTGGAATGCTTATACCATTAGGGATTGGTGATATGCTTTAAGTTTGTTTGTGGAAAACAATCTGTGGAGCATCCTGTTTCAGTAGTGATGTAAAAGGGGTGCTACAGTTGGTACTGTGAAAAAAGTATGCATATAAACCCTAAATCTAAATATTCTGTGCAGTAAACAGAAGTGAACAAGTTGCTGTTTTGAGTGAGTCTGAGACTAAAGGAGGAAGTCAGAGAAGCCTTACTAGAGAGGCGGAGCTCCCCCTGCCGTAAGTTTTGTCCAGTTTTGGACAGAAACAAAGATATGGAGTGTGGTGTCAGAGACTACAAAGGATCAAACAAAAGTAAGACAGTTTACAAAAGAAAGACAATTGGTTATACTAAAAATGTTTAAAGATATTCAGATTCAGATTTAGAAAGCTTTATTCATCTCCTCGGGGCAATTTAAGGCAGTGATCAGCACGATGTGCAAGACACTTTTAAGGAACAGGAAACAAAAAACAGAACAGTATAAAGTATATACAAGTAACTATGCCGTAAATGTTTCCAAACTGTCCATGGAGGGTGTAAACATGTCTGTAAGAGTAAAATGACTAAAATATAAAAATATAAAACCAATGAAATGCATCCAATAAAACCTATGACCTCAGATACAGACCAGCTATTAGACCCCTTGCAAGGTACATGACCTTGGCTGATATCCAATAATAATAAAAGGTGCGCATGGACAGTACATTCCTTGGCAAACAAAAGACCTTGAGGGGCCGGCTGCCCGTCTGCCAAACATTCATGAGGGTGTTGGCAAGTGGACAAGGTTGTTTGATGAGGAAACAGTGGGAAACGTACCGGTGACATGGGGGCAGTGTTGGCAAAGATCTTGGGAAACACCTACATAAAGGACATTTTCCATGTGAATGGAACAGAGTGGATGTCAGAATGAAGCACTAATAGAGTATGGTTTAAACCATACAACAGTTTTGGTATGGTTTACATAGGTTATTGGGCGGTTGGAAGGAACAGCACGTCATGCTTCACACAGATGCAAAGTTTTGCATGCACACTAACTATGCCTTTTCTTAGCCTGGCACGATATTCCCGCATGGAACACATACACATAATTTGAATTGGGTTTAAACATAGCCACACATGTGGAGAGGAATCTCAAAGTTCTAGCTATGCATACTTGTTTGTTGTGTATAAGTAATAACACTTGAGTATAAGTTGGGCATGTGGGACATACAAAGGCAGAACAAAGAATCATACACACATTATTCCACACAAACACATACACTTATGAGCATCTCAGCTAGATGCTGATTCCAGACTGATGAAAAGGCAGAATAAACTGATTTCTGACTGTTGAACAAATTAAAATGCTGCTATACTGTAACTCTGTGAATCAGGTTTTCAGCTCAAATTTTTACATACATATTTCTGGCTGCCAAACAGTCACAGACTCAGGAAAAGCTTAAGTGCACTAACAAAAACAAGCATTTGTTGGGCTCTGTTTTACACACCATGTTCTAATCAAGCATAAGAACAGACGAGAAGAGGCTTGGTTATTATGCGGCCTCACTTACACCAACCCTTTTATGTATTTTGCCCAAAGTTTGCAAGCAGTGCACAAACATCCAACCATCAGCCAAATTGCTAGCAAATGCTGATGCGCCTGGGGTAAAGAAAAAAATCGTTTTCTCTTGTTAAAAGTGTATATTCAAGAAACTTGCAACTAACACAGAGAAAACAACAAAAGGTCCAATTAAAGAGAACGGCAAAAATAAAGTCAAAATAAGTTTCAAATGAATTTTGCTGGATTTTAGGATGAATTCAAACAAATATTTTGAGGCAATTAACTTGTAAACAGATTAAACTATAAAAGTGGGATGTTTCAGTGGCGACTTTTTAATTTTCACATATCTCAGTATGTTCTAAATGAATTAATAGGCATATCACAGTGTGAAAGAGTTGCCATTTGCAAAGGTACATTACAGTACAAGTCCACTGGAATTCTTGTGTTTTTCCCTAAGTCAATAATATAGACAAACTGTGCCGAATATAGACACAAAATCAGTATCAGAGGCTGTGCAGTGTGAAGAGTTCATAGTTGCCCATATTGCACATTGCTCATTGTCGCTTATCTTTTAGTTGCGTTGTAGGGAGAGTTGTGACATGGGGCAGCTGCTTCCCTCCTTCAGTATATACATGATATGCATTTGCTCTGCCCTGTCTCGGTTATAATGCAGACGATGTGATGAAATTGAGAGCAATAGAGTACACGCACACAAATCTAACGCAGACAATGAAGACGGAATGAACCAGTTTCTTTATGACCATTTAGCTTTTAAATGATATATTTAGGCAGTATTTATTTAAACATGTCTCATGTAGTTATTTAAATGTGATTACATTTATTTCAAAAAGCCTATAATGACAGCAGACATTATTAAAATATCTAGGCTGTGAGGTGCAAGCAAAACAGAGGAACTTTTTATGTCCTACTGACAAATCTGTCGTATACATGTGTTTTTTTTATCCGAAAAAGACCTCCACTGACCCTAGTCGCCACACTGAAAAAACAAAGCTTAAGACAATCATCTTGAAGACATTTCACCACTTATCCCAGTGGCTTGTTCAGACTTTGAACAGAAGAAACCGCTTCCGGAAAACCCTAGCTGTTCTAAACAATTAAATTAAATTAAGAATCTTTACAGACATACACCTGTAGTAAGATTTATATTGTAAAAAGTGCCAATGATTTACTTTTATTTGCATGCATGTATTGTTTTTTTTAATCATAATTTATGATGACCATCAAAATAAGAACGAGTCATCTATTCTGGGGTGTCAGTGTCAAGACCAGCACCTAAAGCTGTCGTCAGTGATCCTTTATTGAAAAAACTATGATTGATATATCAATAATCTACTTCACTTGACATCGGCAATAAACTCAGATGATGAGTGTTCATTGCATTTCCTCTTTGCAGCAGTGAGGGGGCAGGGTAGAGTCAAAAGCCTATAATGAAATATCATGTGTCTAAACAAATAGACTGGCTCCCCCATCTGGTAAAAAGCTTACATTAATAGTAGAAGGATCCTTCCATGAGGATATATATATATTAAAGGACTCTATCCGAGTCTGTCCTCCATATCACTTTGTTAAAAGTGTAGAGATCTACATAGTCCAATGGCGATACAAAGCAATGTAAAAACTTAGAAAAGCCGTTACACATACTCAGCTAATGCACTCATTTTTATATAGCACAAGATGATGCTGAAACAAGAACAGACGAATAAAACTTGTGTCTAAAAGGATGGATTACTTTGAAAACCCTGCATGAGAAATTGGTGGAAAAACACAAATTAACCAAGTGTAACTGAAAAGTGAGTGTTTTGTTACCTTTGTTAGGGATGTGAGACAGAATCTATATAATCAATATTTAGATGAAGGTAATACAAGGCATTTAAAAGTTTAATTTAAAACATTCAACAAAGGTTTTGACCAAAACGTAATGTCTGGTTTTATTCTGGGGGGAAAAAAAATAAGCACAATGCCGAAAACTCCCTGCCAAAATAATTTTGTGCGACATATAGCATTTCATTAGAGATGTCATCTATGAGTGCCACGACAGCAAGTTTGTTTACCTATAATTTGCTGCTGCTATGATTCGTCCACAACCTCAGAATATGAAAAATATTCAGCCATGTTGCACAAAATTATCAGTAGCAAATTGCAGGTAAACAAGCTGAGGGTCGAGGGTGCGTGCGGCGCTGAGACATCATCCAGGTCAGAAAACATCATCCGGGGTCTGTAGGTCAATCCACAGACCCCGGACGATGATAACGGGTAACTCCGGACTCAACGGGGAATAGCACGAGCGTACGATAATAAAGTATTGGTGAAATAAACAATTTTGCGGCAGATAATGCGTTATGTAGGGGCTGCGTCTCCGTGCTACATGGATATATGCTGATTTAATTATCTCCCTAATAATAAGGTATTATGTTACATAACATACAGAGCAAACCTTGAAGCAAAAGTATTTTAATAAATTAATATGTATTAATAGTCTGTAGTTTGATATCAAGAGTAGGAGTCCTAATGTCCAAATTCTACTGAACATATTTGCTGTGAATGTACTTTAAAGGGGAGATGAGGCACTCAATCAAGTAAACAGCATTTGATAGGTGGAGTTCTGCTCTCATCAACAATATACAGTATAACGCACATGACAAAGGTTAGCAGTTAAAGAGAAAATACTACAGCCATTATATCTTTTTTTAGCATGGGCACCACCATCTTGCCATACTATGCCCCGTGATGTCAGAGAGTTGGTTGGCTTGGTGTTTTTCCGACAGCAGCAGAAACAAAGAGAAACAAAGATCAAAAGACAGATAGCGGGATGGAGATGAGCTTCAGTCAAGACAGTGAAAAACAGAAAGTGAATATAGAAGTCGTTAACTATAGAGAAACATGGATATAGCAAAAGACAGTGAAAGATGTACACAGAGGAGCAACAGGAGATCAGAAGAAGGCAGGACCAAGAGACAGAGCCTGGAATCACTTTGTCTATTTTCAGTTTCGCAGCCTATAACTTGTCCTCCTAATGTGACAAAAGTGCACAGAGACATCAGTCCGCCGCAGGGACATGGAGCTAAAACGCGCTAGCTGCCAGACAGGTAATGAATAGGTAGCACATTAGCCAACAAACAGAAGATCAGAAAGTCCACTCTCAACTAAATCTGCAATAGAAACACTACTGTTTGGTACGAATATCACACATGAACATCTGTGGCCTAATTCTCAACCACACACAATAATACATAGCATATAACAGTCAAATGAGATTGGTTAAGGTGGTGAAAAACAGAAACAGAAAATAAAAATACATTGCAGAGAAAACAGAGATTAAGAGTGACCAAATTAGCAGTTTGGTACATTCTCAGACATTACACTCTCGAGGAGGTAGACTGTAGGCATATCATTATCCAAGTGCATCATAAAGAGATTAAAGGGCAAAAACTGAGGGCTCACTACAAGGTGCAAAGCATTCATGAGTATACAAGTAGACAAGTAAGTAAGTCCAGCTTAGACTTTTCCTAAAAAAGAAAAAAAAAAGAAGCCATGGAATAGCTCATGATACGAAGCATAGGATATTATCTGTTCTATGGAAGTCCTGTGATTAATATGCATGACTTCCAAGGGCAAAGAGTCAAGAGCAGATTCTAATCGCTAACACGGCAGCACTGCTTTCCAGGGAATTCACAAGTTGTAAGCAGATTATTTCTGCACAATCTGCTTACAGTTTGGAAACTTGAGTGTCGCATCACAGCATGAATCTTCTGGCTTCTAACCTGCTGGCTGGCTGGGTTGTTCCCTGCATGTCCCTGGTGATCCTCTACAGCAGAGATTCCCAATCTGGGGTACCCAGCGGTATGCAGAGTGACGAATGGGCTACGTGAAAGAGTTGATTTTGAATTCTGCCCGATTATCCAATAATTTAAAAATAAAAAAACAACAACTGTTTTCTCATAGGGCTGGGCGATTAATAGAATTTTGATTTGATTTCGATTTTTGCTTCCCTCGATCATGAAAATATGATAATCGAAATAAAACGATCATTCTGCAGCACGGCGTGTTTTGTGCGGTAAATGCAGCGAACCCTTCCATCTCTACCTGTGCACTCCGAGGAAAAAAAAAAAAAGTGTAGAAGAAGACGCTACAAGTTGGCAGAAAGGCAGCCTTTGGTCGGAAAAAAAGTAAAGCAAATTCAGTGGCGTGGAAACACTTCGGTTTCAGACTCAGAACAAACAAAGATATTGTGCAAGATATGTCACGCTACTAAGGTAACCAACCGTCCCTTGAAAAATGGAAATTTAAATGAAAAATTCATTTATATGAAGATTTATAGTAAATTTATTCCCAGGCCGTCTCCTGCTCTGTGACCAGTGAGTGGAGAGTGGAAATCCCACTCACCTCATTGGTCGAGGTACTGTTGCTTGCGAATCTTGCGAATTTTAAAAAATAAATTGTTGAAAAAAATCACCACCCTGGCCCTGCCAAACTGTTTATTTTTTACATATTATTTAATTATCTGTATTAATATATGTTTCTCTTATTTATTTGTATTTCTCTTGTTTTTCAGTTCAAACTTGTTAAAAGAAATACCAGAGTTAAAAGTTCAATAAATGCTTGTTGTCAATCAATGAATCATCTTTAATAATCGTGATTATGATTTTTGCCATAATCAAGCAGCCCTATTTTCTCATTTTTTGATTCTCCACCTAAACGAAAAATCAAGACTGTTTTTCATTTGAGTCAATTATGTCAATAGCTGGATTGTAGGACAATTGGCTTTGAAGCTATGTATCAGTTTGCTGCTAATGTAGCTAGCGCTAGGTCACCTAAATAAGTAAGACGCCGATTCCCTGAAATGTCTGTGATTGGTGGGCAGGTGCAAATCTCCTGATGATATAGGTATACTCGCTTCAGTTATTTTCCCCCCAGGAACAAGCAAGTCTCGTTCTTGATTGGGTCTTTAAATTATGTCGTCAACAATTCTGATAACTTTCTGTCTTTTGAGCTGTCAAGTCATCAATCTGGTCTGAGGTAAACTAGGTCGCCCCGGCTAACCGCCAAAAATGGATAAATGGCTAAAACGGATAGATTCCCCTTCCAGAGAGACTTCAACTGCTACCGTCAGTCAGACTCACAGACATTTCTTTTTCTAGCTGCTACAAGTGTGAGTAGAGGGGAACATGGCTGGAGGTCAAATGTCTGAAGGGGTACAGGCTGTGAAATCTTTGGGAACCTGCTCTACAGGATAATACAGATGCATTTCCAACTACAATCAGCACATCATTTAAGTGGACTCATACTCAAAGTAAGCTAATTACTGCCAGTCAGTAATTTTCTATACCCATTTAGTCCTGTTAGGGGTCACGAGGGTCTGCTGCAGCCTATCCCAGCTGTCATCGGGCGAGAGGCAAAAGTACACCCTGGACAGGTCGCCAGTCCATCGCTGGGCCAACACAGAGACAGACAACCATTCACACTCACACCTCACAACTCACCTACAGCCAATTTAGAATCACCAATTAACCTAATGAGCATGTCTTTGGAGGAAGCCAGAGTACCCATAGAGAACCCACGCAGACACAGGGAGAACATGCAAACTCCACACAGAAAGGCCAGCCGGCCCATGGATTCAAACTGGCAACCTTCTTGCTGTGAGGCATCAGTGCTAACCACCTCGCCCCTAATTGCTGCCAGAATATAGTAAAAAAGTCTTTCCCAATCACACTCAGTGATTCTGAGTGTGAAACCATTCATGGTTGAATGGTTTATTTGGTAAAACTTTGAAAGTTTGAAGTGTTTTTTTTGTACATAAATATTGTGTTCAAAAAGTTCTGTTAGATTTTAGCAAATAACCAAAGGATTAAGGAACTACTCACAAAATAGTCGATACATTAATTTAAAAAAAATTTAACCAACAGGTTATTCGATTGAAAAAAACCCCAAAAAGAATTGTTTGTGGCAACGCTGCAAATTCAGCATACTTAATTGATGTGCATTTCCTCCAGTCCTACTTCTTATCATATGAAGCCTGCTGGGTCTCGCAATGATCCAATTTCAGCTCGTCTTTTTAAAGAGGCTTCTTCTACCTTAGCACCGTATGTGCTCAATACCTCAGCTAGCTTGAACATGAACATTATCAAGGTGTTCTGGTGTGGGTTTAAAACTGAACACAGTACAGCACTGCTGAGGGTTTTTGATGACGTCCTTTCAGCCACAGAATCTTATAACGGTGTTGTTGTGGTTCTGTCTTTCCATCAAGGCTCTGTACTTGGGCCTCTTCTTTTCTCCCTCTATTTGCTTCCTCTCAGATCAGTTCTTCAAAAACAAGGTATCGCATACCATTTTTATGCTGACGATGGTCAGATTTATGTGGCACTTAAACAGGAAATTCTTTTCCTGCGAAGCAACTACAAGAGTGAACCTAAGGCATGGATGTCTTAGGCTCATTTAAATGAGAAAACACTGGGGTCATGTTGTTTGGGCATAGGGAGGCATGGCCAAACAACATGACCCCAGTGATTTCCCTATGCCCTGAGTTCTTTAAGTCAACATTTGACAGCGATAGACCTGGGTGTAGTACTGCACAGTGATCGAATCCAGCCAGAGACAACTGGCCGAAGTGAAACCATTTTTTTCTCGGCATCACTTTGAGATTTTAAGCACATGCACTTTATGTTGGGCTTAGCCAAACGTCACTTGCTCGACTACGGCTGGTTCAAAATGCTGCTGTTCAACTTTTAACTGGTGCCAGAAAAAAAAGGGGCACATTACCCCAATTTGGTGGCACCTTTTCCCAATGTCCCAATGTCAGTGAATTGTGTAAAAGAGGCTAATTCTATCCCTGTGGACAAAGCTGAGGCTAGTCAGTTAAATTACGTTCATTAAGGCCATCCTTTAGACCTCACTATGCCCACATATGAGAGGAAGACTCACGTGATTTGAGGCTCCAGCCACGCAAGGTGATCCTCCCTGACGAGTAGTAGAGGAACCATAGAGCCAGCATGGAGCACAAGCCCAGAAGAAGGTTACGACTGGCTTTCATTCTCATCTCCAGTTATCAAACATGACACATCGCACACTGGAGCCTGTTCAAAACAATAAAAACACAACACAGCTGAATATCTGCACCACAAAGACACAATGGTTAATTGAGCTTCTTTCAGTCTATGGTTACACACAGCTCTTTCCTTTAACTAACACCAGCAATCTTAGCTATATTTTAGGCACCATCGTGAAGGGTAGACTTGAGTAAGGCTAATTTAAGACCCATTATGTTTGCATGCAAATTGTATCAAGTGAATTTATGTTTAGTACAAGAGAATAACATAAATGAGTGTCCAACAAAGAATCTAAACCTATTTTGCTCTAAACCTGACAGGTGAACTAATCCAGCCATAATCCTATTGTAAATACAGGTATACTAAAATCAGCCTTATGACTCAGAGTCATTCAATTAAATTTTATTTATATAGCGTCAATAACAATACAAATCGTCTCCAAACGCTTTACAAAACCGCGCCTGAATGCCCCAGAGCAGGCCTGAAGGCGTTGGAGGCAAAGAAGCTTCATGTCAAGTTCCTCTTTTTGAACTCCTGTTAACTAGCGCTGCCACATCTACTGTAAAAAGGTGCATGAAACCCTGACCATACTGCTGCTGGTTTTGCAATTTGCCACTCGACACACTGACAGTATCAGTAAGTAACCAGGCAGGTAGTATTGTGGTGACATTTTACTGAATCACTTCACTTATTCAGTTTCCTCACAGACAATGAACATGCAATACCAGGGGAACTGAGTGGATGTGTATCACCACAAAACAAAGCCAGGGAAGCTTACCAGTGTTTGTAGGAAACACAAAAAATACACACACACACAAAAAAAGGAAAAGCAGAAAAAACACGAGCTGATTTCATGAGATATTGTATGCCAGCGGCACTTTGGTTTGTACTGCCCAACATAGGATAAATGTGAAATGAAAACGGTAATCACGACTTTAAAAAGTCATCATCACATACGATACTAAATGCTTTGACAATCAGTTTTTACTACACTGATACCTCATGGATCATATCTGTTGAGTTATCCTTTATAACACAAAATTTAAACACTGGCAAAAGAGAACTGGCATATGGGGTCAACTGAAAGCATACACAGATGAGGCATAAGATTATGACCACCTGTCAAATACTGTGTAGGTCTCCTTTGTGCTTTCAAAACACATTCTGAGGATGTCCTGTGGTGTCTGATGGTGTCTTTGGGTCCTATGGGTTGTGGGGAAGGGCCTCATCCACACCACAGATACTTCATCAGTTTGGGATCTAGTGAATCTGGAGGCCAGGTCAACACCTTGTGCTGTTCTTCATGTTTGTTTGAGTTGTTCCTAAAGCGTTTTTGTGTGTGTGTCTGTGTCAGGCTGCATCCTGCTGGGGATGGCTGCTGTCATCAAGGAGTGTCATTGCTATAGGGTGGGAGTGTCTGGTCTGGTCTAGGTGGGTGCTACATGTCTAAGTAACATCCACATTAATACCAGTTCCAAAAGTTTCCCAGCAGAACATTATATTGTCTTAAGATGGTCAATGTTATTTACTTCAAAAGGCATGTGCTAACAAAAAATAGTTCCATCTGCTGTGGGAATAACACACTTATTTTGAATCCTACTATTATACTGCCTTGATTGTCAATAATCAGGCTTGACAATGGAAATAGCCTCCTACTTAGGGAGTAGCACCTCAGTTTACCCAGCTCTGAGGAAACTCCATCCCTAAGAAGACAGAGAGGCAACTAAAATATCTGGAAAATCCCTCAAGGTAAGAACAAAAAGACCTTTTTTCCCAGAAATGTTTATGGTCAAAATACACTGTTTTGTTTTGACTCCTCCTCAAAGCCACAAGGAGAAAACGGTCAACCACAACAACGCACAATGGGGATGTTTGACAGGAATTGGAAAAAAAAAGAAAAAAGAAAAAAAGAAAGAAAAAAAAAGGTCAGGCCAGGGTTAATGAATGTCATTTACACCTGCCTGAACGCTTTCATTTACAGTTGGTTGGATCGATTATTTATAGTAGCACAATATGTATCTGAACTACTAAATAAATTCAGTTAAACTAAACTTGAAAAGTGACTAAAGCGAATATTCTGTCAGCCTGTTAGATGGTAGCTGCAGAACCATTATGCAAATGAGTCATGCTGCTTTCTCGGCCATGTCAAATGCGCTAATTGTGGAGTTTATTTGCGTATCCGTATATTTAAGCTTTGTGTGGGTCGTCTTAAAATAAAACCAATGGGTATGCAACTCTAAAAAAAAAAAAAATAGACTACAGCAACATTACTGCAGCTAGCTGCTAGCTCATCAACTATGTTCGTCGTCTCGGCAAACATGGCTCACAGTAACTTGGATGGTGGCGGTGGTAGGGTGGCAGATGTAAAACCACTTCACAACGAAACAACATTGGGAAACGGGATAAATGTCATGCAGTGCGTCGCGAAGAAACACGACTAGCGGTTTGCGCTAGCCAGCAATTCACCTACCTACTGGATGGGTAATTTTGAAGTTGGTCTCAGATCCGTGGGCGCCTGTAGTCGCCGTGTCGGCCAGGTTGCTGCCAGGCATCGGTTAGCGTCAACGTGAGGGAGAAACACACCAAGTAATAGTTGTAGCTCTGCATTATATTGAGACGATTACAAGAGCAGTCCCCTTCGCAGTGAAGCCAGCGGGGATACCCGGTATGGCTATGGAGAGCTGTGGATCCGGTGCGGAGCAAACGTAACGGCGCTTCTTCAAAAAAAGAAAAATAGCGGGGGTGGGGTGGGGTTAGAAGAATCTCTACACCGCCGGAACATGTGTACATAAGACAGCGGTTTAATGTTTAAGTGTTTGAGAAAATTTAATATTTGCATAGTTATAATACTTTATTTTCTTGCATTCTTCAGCAAGGACCGACGCTGTGCGTGCGCTCTGCGGGAACGCGCCGAGCGTCATGTCACGTCAGCCGTTTCAAAAAAATCAGCCCCTATTCTTAGTAACTTCATGCCTTTGTTCCTCTATCCGCGTTAAAAATTCTTCTAAAGGAAAACAAATAAAGGCATACTCTGTGTACAGTATATGTCTGTTTTTGTAAATATTGAACACAACATTTCATTATGTGATTTCCACCTACATCTGTAGCACAAACTGGTGTCACCAGAACCCAACAACACCCAGCTCAGACTCTACTTAATGGAAGGTAAAGAGATGTGTGGATATCCAAACTGGGCCTTTGTCAAAAGCTCAAATAGATAACACAATAAGAACAGAGAGAGGGAAAACGACAAGAAGAAGAACATTGTCATCGGAGAAACTCAGGAGAACTTATTCTGTTTATTTTAACAGTATTCCTGTTTATTTCAAATCGGGTAACACACTGAGGCAGAATCTTGTTCACCGCAAAGAGAGGGCAACGTAGTATAGTGTACCATAAGGAACGTACAGACTTGTACACTGGGGAAGACACAACCCTTCACAAATTCACGGCTCATTGCCCATAGCAAAAACCGGTCCTGACATTGCCCATAGCAAAAACCGGCCCTGCCGGCTCAGCACTGTACAGCCAGCTCATCAGAGTCGGTTTGAAAGAGGAGTAAAGGTTAAAGTTCTCCTTCTCTGAACAGGGGAACTGGACAGAGATATAATCTGCTATTGAACTACAGTACAGTTCAGCAGAAGTTCAACTGTCCCCAATACATTTTAATCCCGTTCACACCTTGAGATTGATTGGAGCCTCTGACTGACAAGGGGTCATTAGAGCACCATTCACTGGAGGAAGAGGACAAACAGTCTCCTCCAACGAGATGGGTAACACCCACAGATGTTCCTATTTAAACTCCCCACCAGACATTTAGAACACAAAGAAGCTACTTGGATGAAATGTCTTCTAGAAACTCTGTAAGTGCAAAAGTGTATATTTTTAGATATACCACAACCTGGATGACGTATTTTCTGACACCAGAACATGCTACTTTAATAACACCAATTCCACTCCTCCTCCAAACCTTCACATGAGTGAATGAACTGTTGATTAAAACAATTTGTAAGGCATGAGTTTGATCAAACAAGACTCTTAATTCATTCTCCAGAATTAGTAGGAAGGATTATTAGGAGGAAGGTCTTTGTGACATACTGGGCCATGCAGCCGATGCCTAAAGATTAAAAGATATACATTTAATCAGCTCCATGAGGAAAATAATCTTTTCCAATCACTTATTTGTCAGAATAATAAGACAACTATACAATTAAACACTACAAGCATCCAAAATGAAAACACATTAAACAGCTCGTTATTTAAAAAATAAATAAAAATACGAATACCTTAATCTTCATGAAGATAAGATTCAGTGTAGGAGTGTGGGAATTGGAATGTCTTCCCTTTCACAAGTGTACCTAATGAAGTGGCCTATGAGTGTGTTGTTAGTGTTGCTTTAATGTTCCTATTGGACAACAAAGGCTTCTTCCCGGACTGGAACCCCTCCCATGCAGAGCACATGAGATCTATGTCTGATGCTGAACAGTCGCAGCTCTCATCACAACATCCTTGAAGGTTTACTGTTGAAACAAACTACACCCTCGGGCTAAATCTGCTCAGGCGACCAGTCCCTGTCAAATCAGCAGCTGTTTGAAAGATACACCGCTTGCAGATTATTAGTTCAGATAAGTTGGCGATCTTGTTAAAATCCCTTGCAAGAACTGGTAGACGTCCACAGCAACTCTTCTAAAAAACTTAAAAGAGAACTCTTGGTATTAGTCACTTATTGAACACCTATCATTCACAATAACAGCTTTAGACGTACTTTTCAAAACAGATGATAGCTAAAAACCATAAAATACTTGAAAGAGTTGTTTTTAATAGCAGATGGGAAGCCAAATATTGCTTTATTACAGTTGACCTATATTACCCCTTTCATAAAGGGTACCTTACAAAAGGAAAACAAGTATCAAGTAACATGGATAAGAATATGATGAATGTGAAATGAAGACAGACAAATAGTGCTTAAGAAAAGTTCTTTACTGAAACAAAGACATGAATTTTACAAAATGATTGAATGACAATCTGGAGGTTCCTTTACTTCTCTTCAGGAGGAGACACGAACTCCTGTCCTGGGCTAACAGGTAACATCTTAAAATAGACTACATGGCATTTACACGTTTTACAAAACAACACAATAAAATAGAATAGTACAACTCTGTTGATAGTTTGTGTATTAAATAAATTAATTCTCCACGGGACTGAAGCATGCAAGATGGCCACCGTGCCAAAGTGATAGGTACAGTCTGATCAATGGGTTTGGCCAAGAGGAAGGGGCGAAGAAACCATGACGTTTTATACATGTATAAATTCACATTCCAAAACATTTTTAACAAATTATCAATGGCGACACCATACCTATGTGAATATTCTCACAAACTGGACTTAAATGCACAATTGTCAGTAGAAGAGTGAATACAAAAAATAAAAAATGAAAATAAAAATAAAAATTGGGTAGACAAACATTAAAAATCTTAATGGATTCTTTAAAATTTATCCACAAACTGTAGAAAAAATAGAACAAACATCAATGTCAAATCGTATTCAGTTCACATGCCGCAAGTAAAAAAAAAAAAAAGGAGGCATCGTCAGTGAATAAAATGGCTCTGCTCCCATAAATAAATACATTATCCATATATATATTTATTTATTTATTTGTGGATCCATTTGAAACAACAGTGTCGTCTGGAATGCCGGGAAAAGCATACAAGGTATGTACTCACATATGGGAGAGCTGTGAATGTCTGCACATGCTATGGAGATTCTTTCAAAAAAATCTTGTAAATTGCCAGGTGTGCGATATTCCCTGCAAGTGGAACCCTCAAACTCCAGTTTGTGTACAACAGTACTAGTTTTTTTTCTTTTATTCATCTTTATAGTGCATTTGAAAGCTAGAAAATAGATTTTCATTCACGATACTAGTAAGGCCACAAATGAATTCCATGTTCAACAAAATCACAAAATTAATCAGATTCCTTATCAGCAAACTGAGCTTTTGCATGTTCAAATATCGATATGCACAAATTAAATGCAATTTACTTTACTCAATAGAACAGAGAGTTATCAATTGCCAACAATTTTAATCTGTTTTAGTAACTATCTGGTCAGACCATTCCTGTCTCCAATTTCAGATTATGAGTTTAGGTGTAAGCATTTATACAGCTACTACTGCTGGGACAACCTTTATAAAAAAAAAAAAATAAAAAAAAAAAAGATTTACAAAAGTGGCACAATTGTGCTAAATCCTTAAAAAACTGGAAGTATTTATTTGGTATTGATATAGAAATTAGCTGCATTATTGAATCAAAATGCTTTGGTGGGTTTCATATTTGTTTACTGTTAAAATAATCTCCTGCAACAGTTTCAAGAAGCAGGTTAGCACCCCCAACCCCAGTAATGAATACAATTTTTCCATTGTCTTCAGATTGATTGTGTTATTTTCAAATGTAATTTACTGGGAAATTTCTGTCACGGTGCAAATCCTCCACGGGCATGGGTTTCAAATGGAAATGCAATGTCCTCCAGGATGCAATTTTTGCTGGCTTTATTCCACGAAAGTATGTGAAAATATAGTCTTGTGTCAGATCGGGATCTCTCATTTGGCTGTCAAACAGTCAAAGCTGACAACAGCCCTTAAGTCCTAGACCACCCATGGTACCTCCTAGGGACCAACACGAATTTGAGTGCCAGTGGTAAACATCCATTTCTCACAGGTTTGTTTTTAAGTACTTAAAAGCTGTACTGATGAAAAATATTTTGGGCAGATTGAAAGAAAAAAAAAAAAAAATGTTTAACACGGTCAGAACAACTGCCTATTAAGACGACTTAAGGGGTTTCAAACATTGATATTTAATATTTGATTCCTGTGTCCCAAATCTACTCTAATACATTAGAATCCCAAAGTGGAGCTACAAAATGTTTCTTTTTCTTTTTTTTTTGGATACTTGGATACAAAATAATTTGAGACGTTGCACCACTTGAGTAAAATACAAAGTTAGGGTCCTGCTTTATTCCTTAACGTTGCAGCAATGGCATGTGTTCACATAGTGCACTT
This sequence comes from Planiliza haematocheilus, assembly GCA_005024645.1. NCBI lineage: Eukaryota > Metazoa > Chordata > Actinopteri > Mugiliformes > Mugilidae > Planiliza > Planiliza haematocheilus. The sequence goes on from SRSE01000306.1 coordinate 1,787,049, forward strand.
TAGAAAATAAAACTGTCTTATCTTATGAGCATGGCAGCACCTAGACAACCAGTATGGAGCTTGGCAGGTGTCAGTGTTAACATTTAGGGATTAAACAATTAGTCGGTTAGATTCGACAAATAATAGAAGAAGAAAAAAAAAGAGAGATTCTAGTCATTTTGTAGTTTTACTGGATCCAGCTTTTCTCTGTTTTATGCAAATATAAACTTAATGGTACATAATCATGAACAGAGTTCGGGTCACAATTATTAGCCCCCTTTATAAAATTGACCAAAACCCACACCTTTACAAGATAATGACCAATAAAGGAAATACTTCCTTCGAGCTAAAACAAAATCTCAATCAAAAGTCTGACAAAGGTGTTTTACAAATGCACTCATTTAAGAGTATCAGATTTCCAGCTCAGTTCAAATGGATACAATGGTAACAGAATTCCAGAGGTACAAAGCAGAGGGCAAGGAGGAAGAGGTGTAAACCCTTGACTTGTTCAGTAATTAAGAAAATGTAGGAGTGTTAACTAGTTCATATTAGAGTAGCACACGCTTCCTGATCCTGAATACTCATGTGGCCAGCCTTTGAGAATGAAGGTGACTACACAGACAGGTTCAGGTCGCACAATGACCAAGAAGACACAGAGGAGGACAACACTGACAACGTGTACAAGAATGGGAGGAGAAGACCACACATTCTGATGGATCTCTGAACACAGTATGATATGCAAAAAGATGCTGGAGATCTTCTAGCGGTCAGTGGTGGCGAGCGCCATATATCTGTGGTGCCTGTGGTCTGCTGAAAGAGCAGCATCAGAGTCACCATCAATGAGAAGGAGCAAGAGGATACGCTGCTCATTATTCAACACTCCTCCAGCACAGCTGTGATGGACATTGGAAACAATCCCTTCTACCTTTCATCATATCTACTATAGTTTTGTTTCTCATTCAAATTGGTAAAGAGTGGTTCAGGGAGCATGAGACATCATTTTCACACATGGATTGACCACCAGAGTCCAGACCTTAACCTCACTGAGAATGTTTGGGATGTGCTGGAGAAGGCTTTGTGCAGTGGTCAGACTCTCCCATCATCAATACAAGATCTTGGTGAAAATTAATGCAACAGTGGATGGAAATAAATCTGACATTGCAGAAGCTTACAGAAACAATGCCACAGAGAATGTGTTGTAGTCAAAGCAAAAGGCGGTCCAAAGAAATATTAGAGTGTGGTGACTATTTTTTTTTGTTCTGCCAAACTGCAATTCCGGTTTTGTTAATCCATTCTTGGATTTGCTGCTGTAACATAATTTCCCTCATTGTGTATATACAGCCAGTGTATCCATGTTCCTTGCATGTATCTACAAAGAGTTAAATATCTTGCACTTTTGACCAAATGTGTTTTATTCTACATTGTGCTGATGCAACATGCAGCTGCTGCAGACACTGTCAAACGCACAGAATGGGCTGACACTTTTCCATTCATTGACCCAACCGATCTTTCAAAACATTTGTTACCAGGCAAACATAAAAGTTATATGATGTTAAGATTTGACCTTAACTGTATGTCAGTTTCATCTCTAGAAAGCAGTAACGGACATTTGCCACTATTTTTCCAGTCCATAAACCAAGCAATTAGTGATGACAATAATCATCAACTATGGCCATAAACATTTATGATTCCGGCACGCCAAGTAAGGCAGTGAATCATATCTGCAATTGTTTAGTCCGTGTGTACTTTTAAGAGCAACTTTCAGGTTTCTGTGGGAAAATGGGTATATCTATACGCGCACTGCAGTAAGATTTAAATTTGTTGATGTCGAAACATGCCTTGACAGTGACCACCGAAGAACAGAGCCTTCAACTGTTATCATGAGCCTGCCAGCCGTCAAACAGATGAAGAGCAGACAACCAGCTCAGAACTGGGCAGGGGTCTTGGGGATGTGACCGACGTGAGATAAAGATGGCTAATGCCATAATCACTTTATAGTACTGAAAAATGTTCTATCAAATAACAGGATATGTCAAAAGTAGTATTGTCCATTGAAGTCTTGACTACAGATAACTACAACAACAACTATTGTGCACGCATTTGTGTAATTTGCACCGATCAACACTGATCTCTGGTACCACAACGGAGAGAAGAGAAGACTTACAGTGCACAAGCTGCTTTTTTTTGTTCGTTGTTTTTTGTTGAGGTGAATCTCCAATTGATCCCTGACCACCATTACTTTTGTGCCAAACGTTTGTTGGTGAGGCAACTGTGAGCATCTAAAAGAACAGCACTAGTCTAATCTCAGCATCTAGAAACTGTGGATACATGTTTGGAATACAAATTATTAAGCGCACTGCTTAAACTGCCTACGCATCAATTTAGATTTTAGACTTTATTTCTCAAAAGATATACAATCAAATAACTTTTTAAAAAGACGATTTCAAGGATATTCTGTAACAAAAAAAAAAAAAACATCCTGCAAGTTGCTCTTCAAGAGTAATAGTAATACTAATAACAATGACATTTACAAAGTACTGAGGGGACTCAAAATGTTACCATCACCACTTGCCATGCTCCATACCATAGGCACTAATTTGCAGCAGGACAGAAATAAAATGAAGCTGGTTGCATCCTGGCTTAAGTGTTAACTTAATACAACTATAACTTAAGTTAGCACTCAAGTGGAGCTCACTGAAATGTCTGGAACAGAACAATTAATTTCATAAGATAAAAACACCTTCAATGTCTTTTTTTTTTATTGATGCCCTAAGTCAACATGCTACTTTATTGAACAAATGCCATTATGATATTGCTTCCTTCTGTTATGTCTGTTATGTGGTGCTGCAGCAGAAAGTCAGCCTGCTGTAAAGTCTAAATGAAAAACTAAATAAAATAAAAAAACAATAAAACAAAATACTGCTGTTTCCTAGCTCACAGTCAAACAAAGCAAACAAAGTTCTCTTTGACTTAGCAAAGACGGATAAATGAGAAGTAAAAAAGAGAGCAGTCCCAAAGGGGTCCTGAAGGAAGTCATCTGGAGCTACACTCTCTGTGGCTAGCTGTTAAGTTAAGGTACAGTGAGCACAGTTCAGTCTGTCAGTGCTGGTGGTGTGTGGGTGGGCAGACAGGGGATTAGGTTTACTCCATGATGGCTCTGTAAATCACAGGCTCAATGTAGTCCCCCCTGTAACGTGAGTTGATGACTCTCTGTCTCTTTGACTCCCGGATGATCTCCTTCTCTTCAAAGATCCCATCAAACCTCATGTCTGACGCTTTAGACTGCAGAGACAATCACAATGAAAATACTGCCACATCTTTTCAATGCCTTTCATCGCTTTAACAAACATTAAGCTCTAACTAATAATGTGTGAATGAAGGTATGATCAGAGAGAACATATCAGTTGAAATAAAGAATAATAGCTGCACATACCAGTCTGGATTTGACTCTCTTTGGAAGCTCTTCATCCAGAGTGTAGACGTCATCTCTCTTGGTTGTTAGCTGAGACCCGTCCTCAAATTCCACCTACACTCCAGAAATGCAGGACACCACACAATGAGCACACAAACACAGTTAAAATGAGCAGTTTGTTGCCTATTTACACTGATCAGCCACAGCATTAAAATCACCTGCCTAATACTGCATCCATGACAGTTGTGAGAGAATGGACATGGGCCTTCTGAGGGTGTCCTGTGGTGTCTGGTAACAGAATGTTGTTAGTGGGGGCCTTTGGGTCCTATGGGTTGAGGGGAGGGGTCTCTGTGGATCATCCCACAGATACTTGATCAGTTTGGGATCTAGTGAATTTGGAGGCCAGGTCAACACCTTGTGCTGTTCTTCACCGTTTGTGTGTGTGTGTCTCTGTCTCTGCTGGGGATGGCTGCTGCTGTGTCATTGCTATGGGGTGGGGGGTGTCTGGTCTGGTCTACGTGGGTGGCACATGTCTAAGTAACATCCACATGAAAGCCAGGTCACACCAAATAAACAAACAAAACCAGAAAAAACTTACCAGGTACATTTGAATGACATGAGCTGCCACAAATTTGGCCCCATACACGAGGCCGTCCGTCCATCGCACCTGCACCACCTCACCCTGGGGTGGGGGTCCAAGCTGAGCGCAGTCTCGGTTCTAACCATCAAAATACAGATTGCAGAGGTTAGTGGTTACACCTGGTGTTATCTCTACTCTTGTAGCAGCCAGTGAAGGGAACTATCAATACAAATGCAGAGAACTAAAACGAGCCATTATAGGGTTTGAAGGCTGTAGTCAGAAAGTGGGATGCTTAGACAGGGTGTAGAGTCTTATAATCCACTGAAGAGCATGGGAGTGCATGTAAGGGTGAATGTATGTTCAATAACTTTTGTTTCCTGTGAGTTAAATAACAAGCTAAACTTACCACAATGTCTTCAGGGAAGAGGTTATCACTGAAGGAACCATCGTCAAAGTTGACTTCGTAGAACGTCTCTTTGGACAGCTGCACCACGTCACACTGGTAGTAGCGGCCGTTCTTATGTTTGCATATGACCTTCTGTCCCACGGTCAGCTCATGCATGGCCGCTTTATTGCGCTGCCAAAGAACACAGAGGACTTAGCATTTTCATAGCACTGACAATTCTCTGACATTTGGGAAAGAAACACTAACAGGCATTTCTTACAATGCTGCACACAGAACAGTGCAATAAGTGCCTCTCTATTTCAAGCCCTTTAAAGAAAAGATTCCTTACCTCAATCTGAGTGGGGCCCTTGTGTCGACAGCAGGTAACATGGACCACAAAGGGCCATTCATCTGGCTGCATCAATACTCCAGCAGCCTGGGCACAGGTGGGGTGGTAGGCAGTGGGACAGCGGCCGTGAGAGCACTGTACGCAGCAGCCAGACGCTTTCTTCATCCGCTTCTTGCAGTAGTAACATTTCTAGGGGAAAGAAGAGCAGCCTGGAATTAGTAAACCACTTGTGGTGGATTTAATATAACCAAAGACAGACAACACTCTCACTGTTTTGCTCAAGTACGCAGCAGAGTCTGTCTGGCCTGAATTTGCAAAATAGAAGAACTTGCTATCTCAAATCTCACTTCCCTGTAAGGTAACAGCTTCTCATTTTAACTGGAGGCTGAGTTCAGAATGAGCCATTTTTGTATAGTAGCAGGTCACTTCTGCTTTTCATACTAATTTTATTTTTATTTATTATTTATTTTTTATTACACTTATTACTTGTCGACAGGACAAAATGTTCCTGGTTGATCACGTAACTATGTCTAAGTGCCTTGTGAGACAAAAATAATTTGGCTTCAGTCATTAGGGGCTCTAATAAGAATAAAGAAAGACTACAGAATTCCTATTTTGAAAACCAACTTTATATAAAAAATGAGCATGTTATCTTAGCCCTTCTTAAAACCCACCTCATTTCTTTGGCTTGTAACACCATGTAGAGTGATGATTTTATGTGATTTTATTTTATTTTATGTGTATACATGTATATTTTACATTTTTACTACTTTATTATGTTTTACCGTTTCCTGTTGTGAAGCACTTTGGAAACCTTGTGTTTATTTAAATTGTGCTATATAAATAAAGTGGATTGGATTGGATATATAAACATGAGCGTGAACTCACCAGTTTAAATCTCTGCAGGGGGATTCCACTCAAATCCACAGGACTTCTTTCAGTGATATTGACAAACCGGGCCTCCAGCACAGCCACTGCACACAGAACATGAACCCACCTACAACAGACACACAATAATGTTCACAGCTGACATACTGTATTTGTAACTGCTGTAACTGTCATTAGAAAACGTAGTCAGGACAGATTTGACTTTCATTATATTCAGTCTGTGCGGCCGATTCTTTTATTGTGTGATACTGTGTTTATCTGGATTACTGTATTATATCATTTATGCAATATTTATGAAATGACCATGATCAGAAAGACAGACTGACAGTTTTCCTAGCAGCAAGACCATTGTAGTACTTCACATCAACCTGGTTTGACTAACTGAATGTTTCAAGGATAAATACCCTTATCTGAGTGCACATGTGGTGAAATATCTCAACAAACAGGCCTCAGAAACAACTTACTTGCTGTTGTTGGCTTTCTGCAAGGCACCACCCCTCAACGAACACAGGCAGCAGTTCTACAGAAAGCACACGGCGTCATTTGACTGTCAAGACAAACACTACTGGCTTTTGTTGTCGTAAATGCTATAGTTTTTGTTTTGTTTATTATGGTAAGATTAGGTCCTAAATAGGGATGCACCAAAATGAAAATTCTTAGCCGAAACCGAAAACCGAAAGAAATTATTATGATAATTATTATTACCATTGCATTCATGGCTATGACTGTGTACCAACCTCACTAAAATCATTTCAATTTGATACATTAATATTAATGTCAGTCAGTCATTTTCTATACCCATTTAATCCTGTTAGGGGTCACGGGGGTCTGCTGGAGCCTATCCCAGCTGTCATAGGGCGAGAGGCAGGGGTACACCCTGGACAGGTCTCCAGTCCATCGCAGGGCCAACATTCACACTCACATGCACACCTACGGGCAATTTAGAATCACCAATTAACCTAATGAGCATGTCTTTGGATGGTGGGAGGAAGCCGGAGTACCCGGAGAGAACCCACACAGACACAGGGAGAACATGCAAACTCCACACAGAAAGGCCAGCCGGCCCATGGATTCGAACCGGTGACCTTCTCGCTGTGAGGCATCAGTGCTAACCACCTTACTGTGATTAATATTAATGTTTCAAAGAATAAATCAATTACAAAATTCTGAAAATATTTATTTAGCACATCCCAACAATGCACAATATCTCCCATAATGGACAAGTCACTGCAGCCCTGTTACATTTAGTAAAAAATGGAATAGCAGGTGGTGGAGTTTTATTTCTTCTCCTACTTGTAAAAAAATATATACTTAAAATAGTCAATGGAGCAAAATCTGAAGAAATGTAATTCATCTTATTATGACTGATCTTATTAACACTGACCTCAGTCATGGCGTTGGCCTTACAGCGCGCACACTTCCAGTCCTTGCTCACACTGGCAGGATCCACACCATAACAGGCTGTAATATACAAACATAAACAGTAAACACTTTGACATATTAATAATTATACTGATAATTAAACATTTCTGAGGAAGTTGGGGACATGAAGATTGAGAAAGCCGAATGTTTAACACAGGATGTGTAATGCACAGGATGTTTGCAATATTTTTGGTTTGTATTTTTGTGTACTGACCGTGTGAACCCGGACACTGCACTGAGAGCAGCTGATGAGGAGGCTGGTTCCATCTTCCTCTAGGTGAGGTGTTACGGGCTGCTCTTCACACTCGGAGTCCTCCTCTGTGGTGGTGGTGAAACACATCTCTGGGATCAGAGGTTTGGTCCGCATCCTCCCACCAGCCAACATGACAGGACTGTCTACACTGTTCGCACATTCAGACTGACACAGAAACAAATATGGATCATTATTCGCCACAAGATGATAGGCCATTTGTGTGTTTTATACGCCCATGCAACAGTTTTAGTAATAAAAATGTCTGTTACACTGCAGGGTGCAGCCTGACACAGACACACACACCATCAGCAGATGACTGTTAACACGGCCTGGTGTGTTACCTGCTGGTGGGTGTGGAAGAGCATGCAGATGCAGCAGTATGGAGGTTTGGAGCCCATACGCTGATTGTACTCCCTCTCCCTCTTCAGGTTGGGAGGTCTGCTCTGCCACAGGTGGGCCAGGGGCTTAGCCCAGCTCTCTCCTTCCAGACCACCCTCCTCTACTGGCGGGGCCTCCTCTGGGGCCTCTGAGGAACAAAAAGCAAAGAAAAACACACATATTCAGATCAAATAACAACCGAGGGATGACACTAGAGAAAGTTTTATTGTTAAGGCAGACCTTCATCACTCATGCCATCCTTTATAAGTGGGTGGTGGCCTGGCAGCTGCCCTAGATCACTCTCCAGCTCTCCATCTCCAGCCACCACTTCTAGCACATGCTGGGGAAAAACACCTATTGTCAGCACAGTTTTTTTTTCTCCAAAAACAAACAGGTAACTCTGGATTTATGCATGCTTGCAGACCTAACACATGCACCACATAGATAGTTATAGGTAGTAGAGTGTAGTGTCTGAATGCAAACTCCTCTAATGGAAATCCAAACATTTCCATATGATGTTTTTTTTTTTTTTTTAATATGAATAAAGAAAAATAATGATCAAAATTCACAGTCAATGACATGAGGATTTCTATGATGAATCCAAAGTGTATTAATAGGATGGACTGAGAAACAATGATTCATACAGCACATGCCTAAGTAGCCAATCCTATCAACTTGTGGGACATAGTCAGATGAAATGGATGCTTTTATTCTGAGATGTTTTATGGTATTTTTCAACAAATAATTAAATGTTTCAATGTATAATACCATTCTTCTCCTTTAGAAAAATGTGGACTGAGGTGCAGTGTTACATTATAACCGTTTTAAGGCTTGGGGGAGAGAATATGTTCATGGGAAAAGGTCTAATATGTAGGATGACTACTGCTAAGTTTTTAGGATTTAATAATAAATGCCAGAAGAGGAACTTTGAAGCTATTTTGGCATCAGCTAAGAGTTGCTTCCTTAAAAATGTAACATAATATTTTCCATGAATGTGAACTGCTGACATCCTTAAATTCAACACAAAGCCAAAAGTTAGGTAAAGGCAGTGACTTCTACATACAGTAGATTGGAGAAAACACTATTACGGTATTATGAACAGTATTAAGTGTATGTAACAGCCATGTCCACTCACTGCATTGCTAACACGTCTGTTGTCTTTTTCCACCTCGCTGTCACTACCCTCACTCTTCCTCTCCTCCTTAGGTAAGACATCGCCCTCTGCATAGTCTCCTTTGGCGTAGCTGTGGACGTGCAGTACGTCTGCAGGGCTCAGCGTCCTCTGAAACAGTTTGTGTGCCGGGCTGCAGCTACTGCCCAACTTAGGCTCGTCACTAGCCCGCACCTCCTCAGAGCTCAGAGCCACCACCTGGCTCTCAACAGGCTCGGAGTGACAGATGTCTGCAGGTGGCACGCCGTTCTTCTCTTTTTTTGAGGGGCTTCGTCTGTTGGTAGTTTTCTTGCTGCTGGCTTTGGACTGAGATTTAGACTGAGGCTTGGTATCCTTCTCCTTAGACTCCAGCTTGACTTTCACTGTGTCTGAAAGAGGGATATGTTACTGCAACAACTGGTACAAGATTCTCTTACGTCATTACAGTACACTGGTTCAGTGTGCTGCTTTCTGCGGTTTGTTACACTCTATCAAGCAAATACAAATACAAATGCTGTTCAGAACAAATTCTGACTTCAAGCACAATTTATGCACTATGTAATAAAAAGACTTTATCTCACAGTTTTTCAATATTAACATAAAAGTGATCATATTACACTTCATCATTTGATGCTTTGAAAATGAGTGTGAAGATTTTCCAAAGCCCTGTTATCTGGCTTGTTTAGAGATGTTTATTCGATTAAGTCTCTCATGAAATTATCTAGGTATTCACTACTTTGCGGTTTCCTCTGTTGTAACTAAGAGGATTCACACAGTTCTTCCTGTTAGATACTGAAATTTGATCAGTTATCTATGATCGTCTGTCATCCGGTCTGACATCCTACTTAATTTGCTTCGAGCAGCTTGATGAAAACGAAATCACAAGCACTGTCTAGAGTGGATTCAAGTAGAACTAACTGTTCTATGTCCTAGCCCTGATCTATGTTTTACCACTATTTCATCAATGTGGTCCACAGAGAGTAGTGTCCATGGGTTAGTTTTGTCATCTGATTAATTGTGGAATGTGGCATCTTATATAACCCAACTGCAAGTCCTTTTCCAAGTTGGATTCAAATCAAGATTTAAGCACATCTCACAGATTATAAAAGCAAAAAGGCTCCATCTGACAACAGTTTGGAGTGGTACACACGAAAATCTTATTAATTTAAAAGAAAATCTTAAAAAGAGAAGAGGTCAAAATATTTCCTGAAGAAATTTGTTATTTAAGTGAAACCCTAAGCAGCTCAAAAGAGGTCTACAATAACAGAAAGAGAGGCTCTCATCCTTATCCCCAAACAATAAAAAAATAAAAGTCCTCTATGAACTATGTGGTACCTTTATCAGGCTTGCCAGCGACTTTAGTTGGAGACTCCTTAAGTGTCAGTATGGCCTTCTTTGGCTCCATCTCCTCAATATCCTTCACTGGGAGCACAGGTTTGACTTCTTCAGAAGCTTCAACAGCTTCAAGCGGACGCTTTGTCCCGGTCTGAGGCTTTGGACTAATGCATAGGAGACATTTGTGAAAACATGTGTTTAGCATTCATAAGAGCAAATCAGGAAATCTTCAGACTCTTCTACACTGGCAAGAAAAAGTATGTGAACCCTTTGGGATTTCTTGGAATTCTGCATAAACTGGTGATAAACTGTGCATCTAAATCACAATAGACAAACAGAGTCTGCTTAAACTAGTACCGGACAAAAAATGATATGTTTTCATGTTATTACTGAACAAAATATGTAAACATTCACAGCACAGAGTGGATAAAGTATGTGAACCTTTGGGTTTAGTAACTGTTTGACAGCAATAACCTCAACCAAACATTTCCTGTAGTTGCAGATCAGGTCAGGAGGAACGGTCAGGAGGAATTTTAGACCATTCCTCTTTACAAAGCTGTTTCAGTTCAGCAATATTCTTGGGATGTCTGGTGTGAATCGCTCTCTTGAGATCATTCTACAGCATCTCAGTCGGGCTTAGGTCAGGACTCTGACTAGGCCACTCCGGAAGGTGTATTTTCTTCTGCTGAAGCCATCTGTTGTTGATTTACTTCTATGCTTTGGGTCATTGTCCTCTGTTGAGCTTTTTTGGCGTCTCCTGCAAAATGTCTTGATAAACCTGGGAATTCAATTTTCAGCTGATGAGAGGAATCCGCCCAGGCAGCCCCAAACCGTGATGCCCCCTCCACCATATTTCACAGCCAGGATGTGGTTTTGAATGTGGAATGTGACATTTTTCCTCCACACATAGTGTTGTGTGTTCCTTACAAACAATTCAATTTTGTTTTCATCTGTCCACAGAATATGTCGCCATAGTGCCGTGGAACATCCAAATGATCTTTTGCAAACTTCAAATGTGCAGAAATGTAGAGGCTTCCTCTGTGGTGTCCCCCCATGAACTCCATTCTTGTTAAATATTTTACTTATAGTAGATTTGTCAACATAAATGTTAATGTGTGCCAGAGATTTCTCTAAGTCTTTGGCTGACTTCTTCATCTCACTGAGCATTGCGCTGTGCTCTTGCAGTCATCTTTACAGGACGAATACGCCGAGGGAGAGTAGCAACAGTGCTGAACTTTCTCCAGTCTGCTTTACCGTGAAAACATGAACGTCAAGACTTTTAGAGATACTACTGTAACCCTTTCCAGCTTCATGCAAGTCAACAAGTCTTGATCATAGCTCTTCTGAGAGCTCTTTTGTGTGAGGCATGGTTCACATCAGGCAATGTTTCTTGAGAACAGTGTTTTTATATGGCAGGGCACCTTTAACCAACACCTCCGATCTCATCACAATGACTGGACTCCAGGTTGGCTGATTCTTGGGTCCAATTATCTCTTGGAGAATTCATTAGCCTAGGGGTTCACATACTTTTTCCACCCTGCACCATGTTGTGTACATGTTGTGTTTAATAAAAACATGAAAACATTTCATTTTTATGTGTGGTACGGCCCCAGGCCTGGGTTCAGGGTAATGCTGTGCAGTGTACTGTGGGTGTGTCTACTCGTTGCAGGTTGGACGCTGTATACCGGGCTGACGAGGAACACCTGGCCAGCATTTCCTGTCCGGCTCTATTTAACCCCGCCTCCCCAGCTCGCTCTCTCTCTCGACATGCTCTGCACTTGCCGGTGGCACCCGACCAGCGTGCCAGTGTTTTGTTTGTTTTTCCTCATTTCGCACTAACACCATGCACCACACATTAACCAACACACCCATGCACTCACCTACACTGCTGACACTGATCATCACCTCCCATCTGTGTGGAACTTTATGTTAATAAATGTTACTTTCTCCAACTTCAGCCGAGTGTACAACTCCTATTTTGTTGCGGCCAAGGAGCCGGTCGTAACATAGTTCAAGCAGACTTTGTCTATTGTTGTGACTTATGAAGATCAGAATACATTTTATGACCAATTTATGCAGAAATCCAAGTTATCCCAAAGTGTTCATATACTTGGAACTGTAAATCACCTTTGTCACAGACCAAATAGCTTTTATCAGTGCAGCTCTCCTACTGGTGGCTTAGCTGTGATAAGAAGAATGTTAAAAAAAAATTCAACAAAATCTAAACCCAGAGAGAGAGGTAGCAAATTGTTGACTATTCAGCCAAAACTTGTTTGGTTTAGAACCAGTTCTGTATTGAAAACACCTTGAAACTAACAACAGACTGAACATAACACCAAAGTCTTTAACTATGAATCTCAAAGCTGAATTAAACAATAATCAGCATAATTACACCCACCACCTGGAGGATGAAGGCATTTACTAGTTGCCGATTTAAATATTTTCTGTAGTACAAGTATTCAAACGGTAATGGATCATGGCCATTCATTCACATTCATAGTGAAATAACCAGTGATGCGTTAATACTGAATGTAAATCCAGACCTTTTATTTTCCTGGACAGGAGAAGTGGGCTCCTCAGCTCCAGCTTCACTGGGATTCTCTTCTGAAGGCTCAGTCTTGTTTTCCTTCAGAAACTCTGCAGCCTCCGGTGTGGGTTTTGAGTGGTCAATGGCAGAGTTGTCTTTCCCTGCTTTCCACAGCTTGTAACGGTTGGGCTGAAACTTTCGTACAAATACATCCATGGAGATCTTCACCATGTCCTGGCGGCATGAACACTGGGAAGAAAACACAGATAAACATTATTGTTTTTGTTTGCAAGGCTGTGATTTAGCATCCTAGACGAGGAGTTCAATGTTTTTTGCACCAAAGAGGCATTACTCGATCAGGTTTTCAAGAACTTCAATAAAAGGATTTACTTTATGTTTTATATGTGCCGAATGTACGGGGAAGGAATACAAAATGTATCACAGGCAGCGTTTTCTTGTAGTTTACAAAGCCTCCTCTAACTCAGAAAACAGCTGATTTTAAAACTGTGGCGTTTACTTGAAGTGCACATGTGATGTGAAGGTCTGCAGAGTCAGCCACTCACAATTAATTACAGCAAGACGGATAGGAGACTCTCTGTCCCACGGTAACTGGGCAGATTAGAGCCCCAACATGTAATTTGCATGACACTGTACATTTTGTTCACAGCAAACGGGCAAATCGCTCCCACCAGCCCCCACAGAGGGACCCGCACCTTTTAAATCTCCATGAAGGTAAAATAAGTATTAAGAATGACATGAACATTGGCCTATAGTATTTAACTTGTTCACATAGATCAAATCAATAAGTTTACTACAATGAAATAGGCATTTGTAACAGTGATAACACTGTTAAAAACCTAATATCTAAAACATGGCACCTTTTCCACATTCCTAAATAAATCATTAGAATTTTAATGTAGGCTTCATTTGTTTATGTCATGCTAATTTAACAGGAGTAATATTTCGTGCAACTCTATAACACAGCTAATCATAATTAGTTATGGCTATTATTATTATGACAGGACTATTGGAGCATTTGTGGAAGAAGCGCCATCTCTTGGTGACACCTTGCAACTGAATGAAAAGGCATCTTCACAGGGGATTTTGTAAACGCCCCAAGAGAAGGAGTGTTGATGGAAACTCACTGCCTGGGAACTAGCTGGAAACCCCCTGGTAACTGCGTGAGGATGGCGACTGAAGATGGCTTCTACTGTACATACTTATGGTCTTATTTTAATCTGAAAACATGATGATCTAATCACGACTATTGCCACTGCAGAGCCGTGAAAAGGAAGTGAAAAGTAGCGGCTTATCACATTAACGCAATAACACAGTAACTTTTGAGAAGTTTGTCTACTTGTTATCCACATAATTTACTTCCTTGAGAGCTGTATTTATTAAAATGAACTGCTGTCAGCCACCCAACAGAGACTTCCTTTTGGGTGGTCCATAACCACTATAACATAGTGCTTGCAGTTCAGATGTGGTTTTACAAAATATTGTAAAAAAAAAAATCTTCCACAAACCATATACAGTGGGTTAAATTAGTACTGAACACGTCACCATTTTTCTCAGTAAATAGATTTCTAAAGGTGCTGCTGACATGAAGTTTTCACCAGATGTCAAGTCAGGTGACTGTTTTAATACTTGATTTACCCACTGTACGTATTCACCGCTGTTCAAGTAATGTTTTTATGTACCAGTGTTGCCTGTTTGCCGTAATCGATCCATCGCTGGGTGGCAAAGTTGGTAGACTCGGCACAGTTGAAGCCATGGTTGAAACCAGCATGATAGCCAAATGGGAACGTCACAATGAACTGCCCGGCCTCCTGAGTGACCTGAACACATACGGTTATAAGAGAACACATAGGCCTGAACACATAGAACACACTGAAAGTTGACTGAAAGTTAACTCCAGACACAAAGTCTCTGGAGTTGACTTGAATGTTTTATTTATTTTACCTTTTTATCAATACACCATCAATGAATCAGTAAGTGTTTTCTCATTCTTAAATACCTTTATCTGTTCTAGAGTAATGTCATATTCTCTCAAATAGTGACAGGAATATGCTAAGACAATCCCAATAGTCCTTATATCCATTTCAAACTAAAACTCCATTAGCAATTTATTGGACAGAAAGCTTTCTTCCTTCCTCACACCAGCAATTTAAATCGACTACCAGTTTTCGTTTGTGGAAATCAATTTTTTTTTATTATTATTTTTTTAAAATCTCATTAAGTCAAAACAAAATAAAATAAAATGAAAATTACCTTCTCAAATGGTATGCCATATTTTTTCAGGATTGATGGGGAAATTAAAGTCATCTTGTGCCGCAAGAAAGCTTCACAGCTCTGGGCATTGCCTGGAAAAAATCCTAAAAAGCATTGCTTGGTTTAGTTGATCTATTTTCAGTGAGACTATGACACAGGACACGTGTTCAGAAGTACTGTTGTCGTAAAATAAAGACTCACTGAAGACAAACCAATAACAACAACAAGCTGAAATGACTCGAGGCACTAAATGGTTACGATTGGATTAAACAGACTGTGATCGATCAGATGATTTAAGTCAAATATGCAAGGCCCCATCACATACCCTTGGCAAGCCGCTCTAATCTTTTTCCATGCTCTGGTGGGACAACATACCTGAGGAGAAACAAAAGTACAGATAAATCAAATATGACAATGGCTTTGATATCGGCAGCAAAGTTAAAACTGAGTCTTCTGAACAAACATATCTGTGAATGAGTTCAGGGTTGTTGTGGAGAATACATACTTCATAATAACAACCACAGAAAAGATCTTCTCAACTACAGTAGAAGGTATTCATCTTCACAGATTATTATTTCTGACATTGAGTTATTGAGGTGCTTTAGAGCGGAGACCACAAATTCAACAATCAATAAGAAAGACAAATATATTGGGTAAATATGATAACCAAGGAATAACACTCAACGAGGTGACAATAATCAGGTATTAATAATTATCCACTGGAGAACACATGTACACACACATTTCATTGAAGCCTTTGTCTTTGCCTAACCCCCAATGCTAAACAATAACCTCTGTGTTGTGCCCTTAAGATTCAAAGCCATTAACACTGTGCATGGTAAATATAATGGGAAACTATATTCAACAGCATGACTGGAGTCAGTATCGAGACTGAACAAATGATGGGCGATGTGTAGCGGGTTGAGTGGAGAATGGGTCATCATGTGGTGCTGAGAGGATGAGGCTCTGAAGGATTAGATGTTAGCCTGTTAATGTGTTGCAATAAATCCAAAACAAGGCTTTGACGGCATCTCTGTGTCTGAGAAGCTGATTTTTTTCCTATTACTGCGTTAATGTAATATCATATATAACTGTACATTTATGGTATGGGTAGTCTTTAAAATGTCTATTTACATATTCATGCATATCATCAATGACCAGGTAGATAGCACTGAATTCAACAGAAACAGCGTTCAGTGCAAAATAAGTAAGTAAATGCATGTGAGATTTTTATCTGCACCATTTCTCCACATCACTATGTAGTAGTGGGATTGTTACCAGTATTTTCACAGGTTATCCAAACTAGATGCAGCTGTAATAATGAAAGTGCAACAGTTAAAAAAAATGAGTATCACGATGTGCGACGGCTTTGTCAGTAACTGTACCACGACTTTGGCTCTCCAAAATGCAGGTAGTTGATGCTGTACAGATCCATGTCCTCTGTGTGCCACGCGAAGGCGCTCTTCCACATCCCGAAATAGAGGTAAGGTGTGTTGACTCCTTTGATCTTGATGCCGCTCTCATTCTCCACGGTGTCCAGGATGGTGTTGAGGCGCCCGATATTCCATTCAGTCACATCCTGCAAGGGAAGGATTCACAGGAGGCTCAGGGTGAAACTGGAACACTTGAGAAAAACAAGAAGTGACTAGGGATTGAAATGTTATGATCCAATCTACTGTCACTCACTTGATCATAAAGTGTTCCACTGACATCAGCCCCGTAAAGGGGAGGGTTAAATGTAAGGTTCTTCCAAAACTTCCTCTCCAGCTCATCAAAATCCACATATCGGGGACTGCAAAACCTACAGTTTAAATGTTTAGCAGAATTCAGTAAAAAGCAGCATATTAAGGCATACAGCAATAATTAGATGCTGTCAGTGAACTGCGGTGGATGCTTTAACTGCATAAACTTACTTGTCCATGTTAGAGGTCTTGCGGAACTCGTGGACAGTCATTGGCTTCTTCTGGATGTTGTACTGTGTGAACAGTCCCGACTGGCCGGTCACCACCTGCTGAATGGGAGCAGGAATCACCAGGTCGTCGATGTCATCATATGTTTTCCTAGGTTTCCAGCCTTTAGGTGGAATAACCTACAAGAGAAGGACAGAACAGCTGAGGAAAAGGTGGTGCAGTAGAATGGTGAGTATGGCATCCTGATGGAATGTGTAATAGTCATCATTCATTAGGACAAGAGGCAAAGTTCACTCAGTTTCTTCCAGCTTGTTCATATTTACTACTGTCAAATCCCCCTTGACTATAAGGCAGATGGTGACGCTGACCTTTTGGTCATCCGCTTTCATACCTGTTTCACTTTAAACTTATTTATTCATTACTAACTAAATAACTACTAAACCCTGCAGCATGGCATGATCAAAAATATCACTATGCCAACCACAAACCATAAAAAACAGAAATGTCTTAAAGCTAAAACTTGAGTTTGAACTATAGTTGCAGAAAATAAGATTGATGTCCTTATATATACTAAGCCAAATAGACTTCAGTAGTATCTCAAAACTATTTAAAAAAAATGCTCAGCTGAATATAGTTTTCTTTTCTTTCTTTTTTTATACAACTTTCTGAAGTGGCATAAATAATGGAAGCAAAACACAGCACTTTGAGCTGCTCCTGCTGGCATCAGCAAAAGTAAAGAAAGCAGAGAAAATTACCTTAGCTCAGCGTGACAAAAAGTTGTGGCCCCATCGATTAATCTCACCTAACCTTTCAAATGTTAAGAACAAATGACCTAAGTCATGGTTTGATAGTATTTCAGTACTTTAATCGAATTGATGCAACCTATAAACCCAGCTAGTAACAACTACAACTGTTTCAAAAGCTACCCATCAGTCAGTCACTGTACTGCCTGATGTCTTGTTGAACTACACTCAGTTTTAATATGACAATATTTACAAATATAATGCTGTGATCACACTAGCATCCATGAAGTAACAAACTAAAATTCATGTTCAATACAAAGCATCAAACTAAGGGAGGACACTGACAACAACGTCTTGACGCTTGACAAACATTTTATGGGCGACTTGTTGACAACTTAGTTGGCCACACTTGGCTGTTTTAGCTTTTGTCGTTTATTGTGGTGAATTAGAATAAGACCAAACCAGCCATACTGAACAGAAACACGACAATGTTATAGAACTAACCCATGATGCGTTCTCATTATGGGTTAGTTCTCACTGAACTATTTAGTACTTACAGAGTTATATCTAGTTTTTAAACGTTCTTTAAAACCTGTTGCAATAAAAGCTATACAGCAGCACAATGTAAACACTAAATAACCTGACAAAACACAGAAGCAGCCGAAACTGCACCTACTCCACTTACTTTTGCCATTCCCGCCCTGTGTGCTCCTTGTGACTCCATATAGGCAATGTAACGGCCAAAGTCCTTAAACTCTTCTTTGGAAGGGGTGAACGTCATTATCCTGGAGCCCACGCCTTGGGCTGGCGTGTCTGTGGTCATCTTGGGACTAGCCTTTATATTTGATTTGTGGAAAACATGAGATACAACATGTTAATATCTGTGTTTGCGCGCTTGACAGCTGCATGCATGACAGAGTGGTTCAGTTTAAAAGTGATTACTCTTTTCAGCTTGTCGCCCTGGTGGCATCAGATCTTATCTCTGGTATATGTCAAACTTAACAGACCATTAAGAGGAACTGTACTAATCATCAAACTAAAATCTTGTCTGATTTGTGAAAGCAGAAAACAAAACAAAAAACAAAAAAACAAAACAGAAGAGCCTTTTTATCTAAAGCTTATTCTCAGCCCAGACTATCCCCACTATGTTTAGGCTCATCTGATTGTTTTTCTTCATACCACACCATATAAGACGAGGACTAGAACATAATCCAATGAACAGAAACAGTCATCCAAAACACCTACTGACTAGTTTGCTACTAAAACCGTGTTGTGTTCTTCCAGTCGAAAAGATCTTCAACTTTTAGCTAACGGACAACATACTCTGTATTTTGGCTTTACGGACTTCACTACAAAGCCCTTACGGCTCAGGAGTCCGCTGTGATTGGACGAAACCCCGATTCATTCTGATCCTCGGCGTGTGATTGGCTGAGCCCCACGTCGCTCACGTACCGTGGCCCACTGACAGCGCTACTCCTCGGAAAAATGTTTAGCTAGTCCGCTAGCTAGCATGCTAACTGCAAGATAGCTCGTTCTGCATCTCAGGAATTAAGTGTCGTCAACAAAAAATAAAATGCACTCTTTTGCTTAAGAGTAAACAGCAAGTAAACAACGTGTACAGACAATGCAAGCTGCACTGTCAAACCTGACAGTAATTTTATTGCAGAAACAATCGTGGCAAAAGTGTGTGGCGGACTCCAGAGATCTGACAGCTGCCTCAGCTCTCAGCTAGCCAACTAGCAAACATGGCTTGTTGCTGACCGTCAGTTTCTTCTGCACAAATTTGGAGTTACTCCTGCTTTCCTTCACGTGAACTATTTATAAAGTGATAGACATTAACTTACGCACGCTGAAATGTAGAGGAGTTGTTTTTTTTCTCAGCTCACAGGCAACAGAGTAGAAATACAGACATCTTCAGTCCGGGTAGAAAAGACAGTCCTCCATTATTCCAGTGACGCATGCCCAGTGTGTGTTTGTTTACATAGGGCTTAGGGGGGTGGGGCTTCCGTAGTCCCCAAACCAATCACAACGCCCTGTTTTCCAAGCATGCCTCATCTGTTGTATTTACAGGTAGCTCAGCTGAATATTATGATGTATTTTCACTTATTTTTTATTTTTATTGAAATACTAGAGTTCCCTGAGTTTGCTGACTCACATCTTAGACTGTAGCAAAAATTAATCATCGTAATAACAAAAAGCTGAAATACCTATCTCAGTTTACATTAACACATATGTTAAACATATGTTTTGCAAGTAATGTAAATTTTTGAATACAAGACTTTGTAATGGAATACTTTCTGTGGGGCACTAGTACTTTTCCTTAAGTAAATAAATCTAAATGTAGTTAATATATCATAAATGTAATCTTCTGACACTCTAGATTTACTTAATGGTCAAAATGTCTTCCTCTGCAATAATATTAAAGTCCCTTGAACAGGTAACTGGAGAGTGAATTGAAAGAGGGGGAATGTGGATGGAAGAAAAAAGCGTTTTTCACTCTACTGAGGGTCTAATCACACCAGAAATGAATACCACTGCTTTTATATTAAAAACCCAATTGTTCAACTTTATTAACATCAATGTTTCCAAGACGTTTGTCTCGTTTTATTAACAAATAAAAAACAGATCATGTATACAACATATAGTATATCATGGTATATCATTGACTCCTACAAGACAAATATGTGAGATGAATCCTTTATATGGTCCATTTAATTCCAAGCCACCTCACTCTATCAACCAGGGAAAACCCCAGAGATCCAGCATTGAACAGTGATGTTGCTCTCAGGCACAGGTCTGTCCATCTGCAACACTGTGACAGTTGCATTGCTGTATACACTGATCAGGTATAACATTAAAACCACTGACAGGAGAAGTAAATAACATTGACCATCTTGTGACAATTCAGTGTTCTGCTGGGAAACTTTTGGACCTGGCATTTGTGTGGATGTCAGAAAGACAGGCGCCCCCACCCCATAGCAATGACACTCCTTGATGGCAGCAGCCATCCCCAGCAGGATGCAGCCTGACACAGACACACACAAAAACGGTTTAGGAAAAACACGAAGAATAGCACAAGGTGTTGACCTGGCCTCCAAATTCACTAGATCCCAAACTGATCAAGGATCTGTGGGATGATCCACAGAAGCCCCTCTCTTCAACCCATACCATCCTGTTGCCAGACGTCACAGGACACCCTCAGAAGGCCCATGTCCATTCATTCATGAGTCACAACTGTTTTGGAGGCACAAGGGAGACGTACACAACATTAGGAAGGTGGTCATAATGTTATGCCTGATCGCATCAGCTTGTGTCTGGTCTATGCGAAGTCAGGTATGCAAATAGAACAATAGAGGTCATAAGATGGGTGGGAATGTCAACAATGTGTGGGGACCAAGTTGAGTGCAGAGTGTGCGGCCTGTGTTGTCATTGTGCAACGTCCATACAAAGTGTGCTTTACCACAATTGTGATATTTTCATATAAACACAATGTCAGAATATTTTGTGAAATCAGTCTGAGCACCAAAAACCAGGCTTTGTGTTGCAAGGAGATAGAGACACTATTTTCAGCCTCACCAACACACCAAACTATCACTTACAAAAAAACTGTGCGAAAACAGTGTAATATGATGAGATGTTTTTTGTGGTCTTGTTCATATTTTATGGGTTTTCTTTTTACTTTTATCCCCCCCCCCATCACAATGTAACATGTTTCTACCTTACCCATGGACACACATCAACTTCATTTTGACTCACTTCCATGTACAATGCTGAGAGATACATGTTTTTGTTTTTGGTCTTTTCACAGGATTTGCAAAATCTCCTCCAAGGTTAAGCAACAAAAGCTATCTGAGTGTCGGGGCGATGCCCTCGATACAAAACGTCGTGTCATGAACCAATCTGTGAACATGGTAGTCATCGTTTGGCAACTTGGCAGCAACAGGCAATGTCTCGGGGTATCCAGGGTAGCCATCAAATATTTAGGAAACGGATAAAAGATCTGTCCTAGACTGTTTTGTGTGCTGGCTATAGTTCACAGTTATGAATGGAATTAGAGTTCAAAGATGACCTCTGCGACTCAACAGGAACGACACAACAGCTTTGTTTAAGGTATTCTCTTGACAAATGCATTGTGTTGTGTTGCTATACAGGGTAAAGAACGGCGTTCTGCCTCCTCTGCTCCCTACATGGATTGTTTACCAAGGTCGAATGTGATTGGTCAAAGCTCCTCAGGCTATAAACTGATCACAGACATACTGAAATGTTATCCCATCCCTTGATTTTACTTGTTAATACGCATATACCTTTATATAGCAATTAGTCATAAACTGGTGATTGAGGTTCTTCATTGGTGTCCTAACTGATTCATTCTGTTAAGTCATGCTTGGAGCGTTGAATCTGTATTGGATGTCACACTTTTTTCACAAAAGAGTCCATGAGAGCAGGCTTTCTGTGTTGAGTCTACCTGAGTCCACGTACACCCACAGGGTAAACTATGGCACAATGCCCACAACCTTTTCACAACTTCTTTTCGTTGAAAGTCTCCAGATCTCTGAGGGTTTGGAGAAAATTGCCGACAGGTGATGACAAGAAACTCTGTACATGGCAGCAGTTGTTCAGATGGAAATATATTTGCGTACATATGTGCAGCGATAGGTTTATTTCATACGGAGGTTCACAAATCTTGTCTCATTCTGTTGGACATACAGACAGAAACCCATAAATACCTTGAAATAAGACCAGCGTAGACCAGAGTAATGATATATTATTACATGAATAATCGTATCTGTGGTAGAAAATAAAATTATTAGCAGCTGTGAGTATATGATATGCAGTATTAATAACGTGGAGCATGTTGAAAATACATGTCCTTGTAATTTTCTAATGAAAATAAAAGGATAAGCAAATTAAGAAAAAATAAACATTAAGATATATAATAATCAGTGTAAGTGATTACAAAATAAATTCTAAATATGCATACAACATTGTAATAATGAATATAAATGATAATAGCAGAAAATAGTTTTTGCTATTGACAGGGGGGCAGACATTTGGGAATGGCAGGAATCAAAGGCAGGACTACAGAACAAGTCTTTTAGGGTTAGTTTTTGGGAGGTTTTGGTGTGGGGTCTGTGGCAGATTCATGGCACCAGTCCAGGAGGGAGGTCGTGTCCTCTCTCCTCTTTCCTCTAACTTTCCCCCTTAATCCTGTTGGGACCATTTCCTCATCAGTCCTCCTCGTAGCCTCCTCATCAGGCCGCAGGGACCAATGGAGTTGAGTGGACATGGCTCAGAGGAGACACCAGACTGTTCTGAGGGTTCTGGGTAGGGTTATGTTGCATAGTGATCAAAGCTTCCCAGGTACTCCAGAGCAGCCCGGTAGCACAGTTGGTACTGGTCCTAAGGACAGAAAAAAATATGACGAGTAAACTGAAAGCTTTTTTTTTTTTTTTTTTTACACATTTAACTAATTATTTTTGCGATATCATTCATCTGAAGTTGTGCTTATATTACTTTGAACTTCTCTTCCATCACACTTATTTGACAGTTAAGGTCAGCTGGTCAATTTACTGCTTAATTTGTACATATTTACATGTGATTCAGACAAAAAAAAAAAAACATGATCTACAGTATATGATTATAAAATATCAGCTATTAGCATTATTAGCTTATTAGGATTACGATTCTCAGCTTCAAACTTAAAATTGCTGAAACACAGTATTAATGATACTACAATCCTGTAATGTTAAATTGAGTAAATACACCAATCAGCCACTATGGGTTGAGGGGAGGGGCCTCTGTGGATCATCCTACAGATACTAGATCAGTTCGGGATCTAGTGAATTTGGAGGCCAGGTCAACACTTTGTGCTGTTCTACATGTTTGTTTGAGTTGTTCCTAAAAAAAATGTTGTTTGTGTGTGTGTCTGAGTTAGGCTGTCTCCTGCTGGGGATGTCTGCTGCCATCAAGGAGTGTCATTGCTATGGGGTGGAGGTGCCTGGTCTGGTCTAGGTGGGTGCTACATGTCTAAGTAACATCCACATTAATGCCAGGTCCAAATGTTTCCCAGCAGAACATCAATGTGATTCACTTCTGCTGTCAGTGGTTTTAATGTTGTGGCTGATTGGTGTATAGTATAACATTGAGGTTTTTATTATTTGCCTTTATTAGAGTTTATTATTGCTTTAGGAAATAAAAAAAAAGAAAGAGTACAGGTTTGACATTGAACCAACTGATACCTCTGTCTGCACCATGGCTGGCCGCTGGGTTCGGAGAGTCTTGACAGTCTGAAACAGGTCGACCACACCCTCGTACCTCATCCTCTCCAGGACAATGCTCAGGGTGATGAACACACCGGTCCGCCCAACACCAGCACTGGCAGGCACAGATATTGTTGGACCCTCATTAGAAAATGTACATCACACACATGCAGCACGTATTGAAAGGACAAATGAAATCATACCAGAAGACAGAAACTTCACCCTTTATCACCATTTATAGCTACGTCACAAAGCTGTGTCACGTCACAAGATCTCCAAACGATCTTGATCTTGACATGATAAATAAATATTTTCATATACAGCCTTTTCTTTCTTTGAATCATCTTGGACATCTGCTGTGAGTATAAAGCTGTAAAACACGGGTTTGCAGGCTTTGTACACCAGGAGTTGTATCTCAATCTTCCTGGCAGGCTCTGTAAAACTGGATTTAGTGTCCGTGAAATGCCATTTTCAGGTCTCTCTATGCAGTACATGCTCTAAGGTGTTAAACATTCTGGCTTCGATTTGGTCACATGGGTACAGAGGCTTGTCCTGAATCCATGCCAGCATTGTCGTGGCTGTATGGTTTCGGTCATTGTCATGCTGATGGTTGAATTCCCTAAAGCAGCGTCAAGGTTCTCTACTCATATCACAGGTTTCATCTTCCTCTCAGTTCTGAGCGGTGTCCCTGTCCCTGTAGTATCACATGCTGCTGTTTCTGTTACAGTTCAGTGTATGGCTGGTGTCCAAAGTGCTTGTGCTTGTGTCAAAGAGTTCAGCTTTGTGAATGGAGTAACCTCAGTAATCAGATTAGAATCATATAATCTCAGTGATTTTACTGACCAATACAAATATTGCCTTTTCTGACTTCTCTGCTCTTTGTTAAGTCATTATTTTTTCACTCTGTATTCCCGAGCTCTCTACAGGTTTTCATCACAACCTGCTTACCTGCAGTGCACAGTAATTGGTCCGTCTTGTCCAAATTGCTCTTTAGTTTTATGGACTTGGCCGATGAAGTCGATGAATCCCTCACCAGTTTTTGGCACTCCTTGCTCTGGCCAGTCGGTGAACTGAAACTGCCTGATGGTCCTGGACTGACCATCCTGATGTACGGTACATGCAGGAAAATGGAAACAGACACCATGAGTAACTCACACCCAAATCTACAGCCCAGCCTTCAGTCATGATGTGAGTAGACTCTTCTTCTCAGAAGAGTCTACCACTTTGTCTTTTTCTGCAATGAGGTTTTGTTTTCTGTAAGAGCTTTAAAGCCCAGATGAGCTCTCAATCTCATTAGATTTGAATGTATTTCTAAAAGAATCCTTCCTTTGTCCTTTCACCTCCTCTGCAGTTCCTCTGCAGTGACCGGGGGGCATCTTTAGTTGGCTAACAGAGATTAGAGGCTGATGCTGCACAGCGAAGCCCCAAAAAAACGTCAAGATTGCACAGAGTATAGTGGCAGATGATTCTGTGCAGGAAAACATTGTGTACATCAGCAGTAGGAGTGGGAGACTGGAGATAAGTGCCACTCATCTGAATTACATCTCCTCTCACTTTCTTTCCCTCAGATCTTAATCACTCCCCCTTAAGACACAAGCAGAGATGCAAGGAAAAGATGCAACGCGAGAAGACACTGGCGACAAAAGATGGATCAGCTGTCAGTTTCACTTTACAGCTCTGTAGAAGTTTTTATTGGGGTTTATAGTATTACTCCAAATAATAATAATAATAATGGTGCACAATAATATTTGCATGTATGACTCAGACCCAGATTCAGACTGCAAATGTGAATAATCAGTTTGAAAATTAGGATCAGACATTTACATGTACCCCTGATCTTCATCTCAAACTCGATTAAGAAGCACAAATCATAAAATTCTAAGCAGACAAAGGTGGGAAAAGTACACTCTGTGTGTAATGATTACATTATTTGATCAACACATAAGTGTCCTTTCCAGGTCACACACACTGAGCAGACCCCATCCAGCGGCTGTGAGGAACACCTACCCTGGCATCCGTGACTTTGAACTCTCTCAGGATGTACTGCGGCATGTTGTACTCAGCCATGGGGTCCACAACAAAGTACTGGTAGCGTGCAGAGCGCTCAGCAGGCCAGTACTGGTGACACTTTTCCTAAAGATTTGGAGAGAAAAGTGGAGAGAATGTTTGGCTTGAACACCCAACGAGACGAAAGATGAAACCATTCTCATTATATGGCTGTTAAAAATCAGATTAATGTGAAATGGGCAGTCACTGATAAGGTAAAAGTCTTATGGTGACGGCATTTCAGAAGCCTTTCTAGTATTTTATATGAGAAGTACCCAATGGCCTTTGGAGAATATGTTTTCCAGAAGAGGCATTTGACAGTGGAAAGGTCCTAGCTACTGTGTATGTGGAGTTAGAAACATGTGAATTTGATTCAGCCTTTATCCTGTATGTTAAGTTAAAATACAGCAATGCACCTGCTTGAATCTTTACTAACCAGCCAGACAATGAGGTGCATTTAGCCTGTACAGGGGCACTAAGCAGTGACGTGGATTTATTCCTTGCATTAGAGTCGGAAACAATTTGGAAATTCAAGGAAATGCTTTTTTAAACTCTGAATATTATTCAAACAAAATATCACTAAAAGCAAACAATTTATTAACATACATAACATGTTCAAAGTCTCCTCACCAGATTTGAATCCAGTTTCATTAGACAACTACAATACCAGATTAGTGTATATCGTGAATATTCTTGATAAGGCAGAATAATCAGATAATGTATGCTTCGTACAGCATTACTTAAACCTTTCTTTAGAAACCGGATGCCTCTGAATTATTCCGTTCATCTGGAAGTACAAATCCCACAGGACTAAGACGGGTAATTTGTGTACGTGTGAAACAAATCAATGGGAGTTTGGCTCCACTAGAGTTTTATGTGCACTTATATGGTGGAAAACATTCGCAGGATACTGCCTGGATGAGACAAATGTGCTTTGGGAGATAGAAAACTGTCTACCACACTTGCTTGATGCTGTTATGATGTTCAATGTGTCTTAAAAGCCTGTCTCTAAGTTACAAATGTTTTTGGCTTCTATTGTTTCTTGGATTTTATGGCTGCCCATTTCATTTACTGCCTCATTTGCTGTATGTGTCTGACAAATGAGTTTATACATTCAGGTCAGACACTCAAATAACTTTATTAAATAAATAAGCTGGTCAGTGTCCAAGTATTCAATATGTACAGTATAAACAATGCATTTCGAGACCATGGACAAGTATATATACATCTATGTGGTCTTACCCGGCCCATCTCGCGGAGTTTGGTAAGCATGACTACAATGGTGGAGTTGTGTTCCCACAACATTCTCCAGAAGTCCTCTGTGGTCTCAGCTAATGGGCCCTGGGTGGCCATGTATGCTTTATGTTGCCTGTAGACGGGAGAGAGACATGTCTGTGTTTACTCCTCTTCATTTCCAACCCTGACTGAGGTTCTACTCATCTGTTCAGTCCACTTAGTTTTGTGTGAAACAGTGGACATGCACCACCACACATGAAGCTGGTAAGGAGACTTAGCCACAATTATTATATAACAGTATCAAAATCTGCTCAAAACAAACCTTTCTTTGTCATGTTATGTCATGAACAATATACTGTTTTGCATACACCAATCAGCCACAACATTAAAACCACTGACAGTAGAAGTTAATTACATTGAACATTTTGTGACAATTCAGTGTTCTTCTGGGAAACTTTTGGACCTGGCATTCATGTGGATGTAGCACCCACCTAGACCAGACCAGGCACCCCCACCCCATAGCAATGACACTCCTTGATGGCAGCAGCCATCCCCAGCAGGATGCAGCCTGACACAGACACACACACAAAAACGGTAGAACAGCAAAAGGTCCAAATTCACTAGATCCCAAAATGATTAAGTATCTGTGGGATGATCCACAGAGGCCCCTGCCCTCAACCCCACTATGGAATATCAGGAGAGGCCACCCCAGCATCCCCTGCTGACCATCGAAGGTACTCCTGTGGCAAGGCTGAGCAGTACCAAGTTGGTGCACATCTCAGAAGACCATTCCTGGACTAACAACATAGCACAACATCACTAGCCAAATGGGCTCAAAAACATCTCTGCTTTCTCCAGAAACTACAAAAAGCACAAGTCTCGTCCTTCATCATGGGGGCACCACTGACAGTGTCCTCACTGTGTGGTTCAGAGACTGCACTGCCTCCTGCCGAAAGACACTGGAACACATAGTGATGACAGCCAGCAACATCATCGGTGCCCCTCTGCCCTCCCTCACAGGCATTTTCCACACCCGCCTCACTCGAAGAACCGTCAGCATTGCCGGTGATCCTTCCTGCCCCTTACACCTCTTCTTCAGTCTCCTGCCATCGAGGAAAAGGTACCTGTTCAACAGCTTCATCCACCAGGCTGTAAAGTTGCTGAACTCTGCCCATCTCACCCTCCCCCATGCCCATTTATTTACTATATTTTTCAATATCCACAAGGTTTTTATCTAGTTTTAAAGAAATCTTGAATTTTGAAACTTGTGTAGGATGTAAACTGAAAATCTAAATAAAATGTTAGAAAGAATCAACTCCGGCTCACAACTTTTATTGGGCAAGCTACATCAACCTAAAATTTACTTTTAAGTAGTACCACCATACATATTTACAGTGTGCTGGGTGCAAAAATATTGCCAAACTAAATCAGAGCTTATTCTGATTAGCTGGATTTCCACTTCAGCACTTTCACATTTTATCAGCTTTTATTTCCAGACAATGCCGCCCCAGAGCTGGCTCAGCCTCTCAGGTGTTTCCAATTTTACACACGCCCCTTAAAATAAAGTTGATGAGTTCAGCTGCTTGCTAATGTGTGCACAGATCCTTAAATGGTTTTGTTTGAGCACAGACCCCCTTTAACAGCGCTGATAAAACGACATATGCCACCCCAGCTGCTCTGCCAGGCTGTGCATCATGTCGTGCTCCACTGCGGCCACCAGGGGGCAGCGTTGAGGCGTGGAGCAGAAGGCGCAGGCAACTCTCAGAAGTGAAGTGCACCAGAGTGTCTGTGGACACTGGGTATTTATGTTACCTGCGTGTTATCAGTGATTTCTCATTTTAATGTGCCACTGACAGCTGGAGGCACGATAGTTTTTAGCTGCATATTTGCTGTCAGCTTTACAAACACTGGAAGTATCATTTGAATACTTAAAATACTTTTGATGGATGTGTTTCTCCTCCGGCAAAGCTGCCACTTCACCTGCAGGCTGTTCTGGCTGACCACTGTTGAATGACTGAGGGACCGAGGCCGTTTGACCAGCGATAGCCGATCCTGGCTGCTGGCTGGAGTTTGTTTAAGGTCAGACGTGGAAGGCTGAATATTAAAACCGCATCATTCCTATGCTCAGTGCATTCGAGCGAGCGAGCAAACAAACAAACAAACCGTTTGGGCGCTAATGAGCCGTCAGAACAGTTAAAGCCGAAAGTTACTACGCTGAGATTAGTTTTAAAGACTCCTCTGGCCTTATCCACTAAAAGAAGCAAAAGCAGCAGTGTGTTAGTCTTTCTCTAAGATAGATACTCTCTGTAGAACAACAACATTTGAGGAGCATTCATTTGAATATTAACAATATTTAATGTGTGCTCACTTTACATTTCACATACTGACTACCAATAGATATACACACACAGAAGCAAAGGGTAAATACAAAGATATGAGTTGTTAAAGAGGGCAGTAAATAATACAGACAATAGTTAGACGTCTATTTTGGTTTGTGAGTTTTGCTCAACCTGTGGTCTGGCTCTCTACCCACCACCACAGAGAGGAGGCACTCAAATGTGTGACCACTGGAGTTATACCTAGAGGTCGCTAGACACTAATTATCCCAATCATGTCTATCCCCACACCTTAATCTACCCTAATCCATGCTATTCACTTAAAAGGCTGAGCTAGGAGAGTGCTCCCCGTATCTCGCTCCACTCTTAATTACCGACACAGGAATTAGAGAGGAATTACATGACCCCTCCACCCGCCCCCCTCACCCCTCCCTCCATCACCCCCCTCCATCATCCCCCCTCAGGCGGGGGTGCCCAGCGGACTTCATTAAGTGTTGGCAGCCAAACACAGGATACACCCTGCAAGTAAAAAGGGAGGTCCTGACTCATTAGCTCCTGCTTTACTCTGCTAGTGCAATGGGTAGAAGATTTCCAATTAGTGTCAACATTAAAAAAAAAAAAAATTAGATATGCGTTTCTGGGAAGATTATGATTGGTTGTTTGGTTGACATATGCCACCCATGTACAGGTTTATTTATTTTCATTATTTGGTATTGATATGGAATTTGTACTTGACTGAACATTTGTTGGACATAGATATACATTGTTCAGGCATAACATTATGACCACCTTCCTAATATTGTGTAGGTCTCCCTTGTGCCTCCAAAACTGTACTGTGTGGTGTCTGGGAACAGAATGTTGTTAGTGGGGGCCTTTGGGTCCTATGGGCTGAGGGGAGGGGCCTCTGTGGATCAGGCCATCGGTTTGGGACCTAGTGAATTTGGAGGCCAGGTCAACACTTTGTGCTGTTTTTCATGTTTTTTGACTTGTTCCTAAAGCGTTGTCTGTGTCAGGCTGCATCCTACTGGGGATGGCTGCTGCCATCAAGGAGTGTCACTGCTGCAGGTGGGTGCTACATGTCTAAGTAACATCCACATGAATACCAGGTCCAAAAGCTTCTCAGCAGAACACTGAATTATCACAAGATGGTCAATGTTATTCACTTGTCCTGTCAGTGGTTTTAATGTTGTGGCTGATTGGTCTACGTCATAGGCTTTAAATGGCAATAACACCTGTCTAGGGTGTCTAAATCTGTAATCAGTTGTTATTATTTATTCATCTGTATTTATGTGTATTGACTAATATATAAATTTAATCAGCTGAAAGCATAAGTACGGAAAACCCCCAGCATTAAACACACTCCAAACTACACTTGAAGGCAGCCCGAACATACCCTGGACTGAAGCATTATTGTGAGGGTAGGTTGTTCTGGAGTCTCACTGCTGGGCGCTGATTATGTTCAGAAATAAATTGAATGCGGTTCAATGCTCACGATGTACTCAAGCTGAGGCTGGGCTAATCAAATGGTTTTTACATAGCAATGGTCAAGATGGACAGCAGAGTAACAGCGACATAGTCGTGCACATTTACAACAAAATGGCTTTGACTGGTTGTAAGACAGTTGCGTACAGAGGTAGATTTCTCTTAATGGGTTGAAACATATCCCCTAATGAAATATCAATGGCAGTTTATCAGGCTCATATTCTGATGAGAAAAGAAAGCAATGACTTAGCCATCGGACTCACTTCAGCATGTCTGATCAGCTGTGCAGGTGCGGAGTGAGGATACGTTCTCATCAACACTGCTTTTTAAATAACCTTGCATTCGTACATCTGGGTATGACTGTGCTGATCTCTTTCAGCTGAGGCCTACGAGTGGGGAAATATTCTCCTGGAGACGGCTTGAGATTTGTCAAAGAGACGTGTTGGTGTAATCAGTGCATTTCACTGGCAGGCCACTGATCTCAAACAGGCTACCCATTTACCAGAGGGGATAACAGGGGAGAATTAACAGGTTCCAATTTGTTTTGGCAACTGACACAACAAAGGGATGTGGGGCAGCGAAACACCAGACTCCTTGTCACCCTGTAATTTACTGCTGACAGCTGCCAGAGAAAAAGCCCAAACCCACACTCATTAGAGGTGTTGCCACTGAGCTGACACGCTTTCCAGTACTTGTGCTAAAGACAAAGCAATTTTAAGGGAGTACTCTCCTCTTTCCGTGTGCCTGTGCTGTTGCGTTTGGCAGTGAAACAATTTCCATGCGCTCACCTGTAGCCGTCAATGAAGCTGGCGTTGATGTAGTCGGAGCCCTCCACCCCTCTGATCGGCTGCAGGCAGACGCGTGTGGACTCGAAAGGCATAATGTTCACCAGGCGGTTCTTGAATTTGTTACATGGCAGGTTGGCACTGATAAATCTTGAGGTATGTGCTTTGGAATTGGCCAGCTTCTGGAGAGACAGTAAAGAAGAGGATCATCTGTTTGTGGAGATCCTCGGACACCCGATCATCTCAGGTCCCGCTCAGAGCTTGAGTTGACATCCACCCCGGGCAATCTGATTGCTAGTCTGCCAGCTCAGACCACATTAGTGAGTGATAGTAAATGAAATGATAGATGCACTCACAAAAAAAACCCAAAAATATCCATTAAAGACAGCATCTGTTACTGTACTATACTGACCATCAGTCTATTTGCATACACAGTCTGGAACTGAGATTAAATCCCAAGTGTTGGTCAGCAATGCATATGTGGAGGGATTTCAACACCAGGTGTGAACACAGGTACTTTAAGCTGGCCACATGCAATCAGACTGCCGAGGTCAGACGTTAACTGTGAGGTCTGAACGAGGGCTCTTTACGCAGCTTTACAACTACACCCACTGCCTCCACTTTGTGCCTCTGCTGTTTTATAGTGCCAACACAACCTGCCTTGCTTGACTGTAGCCTGTGAACAAAGTTGTTAAAAGACACAAGCAGTTAGCACTGTTACTGATGCATTAAAAGATGCACTCTGAGATGATGCTTTTTGTTCTCTGACTTCAGAAGAACGCCTGAAGCTGCAGCGCTTATCGTGACGAAACTAGAAATTCAAAACAAGACACCCACGTTTACTATGACTAATGCAGACAGGCCTGTGACAAAGAAGATCAATCTGCGGTATAAACTTCTGAAAGCCATCAGGAAGGTTTTACTTTGGGTCAACTTTGCTGACAGGCCCTAATGCGATTCCTCCGCACTGCAAGGGCAAGTGTCAATTTGAGAAGTGCTTGCGAATGAAATTTGCAGTGAGCTGAGGATCAAAACCTAATTATGCTCCGTCCGGATTTACAGCCGGCCTGCTTGCTTGAACAAGCAGCATAATTTGGGTTGTGGTGTGCCCCTGCCAATACGGGGCCAGTTAAATCACTACAGGGTCGCTTAGTGCAGAGTGAGAATTCGAGGAGGGCGGTGGAATGCTGCAGCTCATCCAGAGTAAAATCTGTTAACCTAGGACCTTATCTTTCAGCTGCCAGTTTGTCCCTTCTCTCTCTCTCTCTCTCTCTTTTTCTCTGTGCATTTCCTGCACACTCCCTCTCCCTTTGCCCGTCACTAGAAGCTTGCAAGCTAAGCTCTTGCAGCTCCTCCTCTAAAAGAATTCAACTCTGTCATGCAGGCTGAAGATGAAATTCCTTCTCCTTTCCTTGGTTCCACTGCATCATGCACTCTAACCATTTAGTACTGCATTCAGGGTAAGAAGCTGCTTGCCTCGGGTAGACGGAGTAAAGTATTGCAGGTTAACAGTCCGCCTCGTGTAAAATGTTCGTAATGCCACTAATAGATAGATCAAATTATGTAGTTAATATCACTGGGGTCTTTCCTGGTAAGACGAGCCAAAATATGTGCCGTGAAAACAGTTTATAAATTAAAGTTGAGTTTTGTTTAATGGAAAGTTTCCAAGGTTTAGCAAAATGTCTGAAGTGCCTACAGCATATTCAAGAAAAAGGCAACTGGACTGGCAGAGTTTTTTGAGAAGATGTTTTGCCACTCAACTGAGTATCCTCTACAGTTCTACAGTTCTGGTGGGAAGCTGAGATTTAAACAGGAACATCAAATTTAAACTCAACTTCGCACCAATCCCTTAGAGCTTAAGAAGCTACTCGGATGAGTGGCTTCTTAAAAAAAACTTCAATTCAAGTTGGACTTTACTTCAACGTTTTTTGGATATACCATGACCTGGATGACTGAGATCCTTCACAGACAAAAAGTGCTTACCTTAAACTCCAGTTCCATTGCGGTGACCGTCTCTCCGGGGGCGGTCTGGGTGAGCTTCTGGATGTGGGCGTACAGGTTGCGAGCGGGGACCTCTGTGTTGCCGCACGTGGCAGCTTCCAGCAGGGCTTCATGGATGAATATGTACTGATCCTCTGTCTGCACCATGTAGTTCCTCTGAGCCCGCATACACGTCACGTGGCCGTATATGTCCACCGACTTCTCGTGTTTCATTCTCTCTAGCATGGCTTCGATCACGATGAAGCAGCCTGTGCGGCCCACGCCAGCGCTGATGGACCGCAAAAACACGGGTGTCATTAACAATCACAAAACATATCCAACCAGAATGGGGAACCTCAAGGCAGCGCTAGCTAAAAAGCATTGAGTATAGTCCTTATATTATAAGTGAGCAGGCTGGCATTCAGTTCACAGCTTATCCTCCATTAAAAAAGTTTAAAATATTACATCCCCATTAACTTATGTTTTTGATATTGAATGCAATTTAATACATTTTCTAAACTTAAACTTAAAATAATCCATTGTCTTGACTTCTTGTGCCTGTGTGGTCATTGTTCATTTAACTCTTAATGTTTTGAGTTGGGAAAAGTGATGGGGGATGAGGAAGGGTGATACGATTTGAATACTGGGAAATCTAGGGGGTGCTGCATTTTTGGCATTTTTTAATTAGACAGAATATATATTGCTATAAAATGATGATACCTGTGAAATAAGGCTCTACAAAAGAGGATTAAACCATGGTATTACAACGTCAGCAAAGGTATTACCACCATGCGCGTAATGGACAGGTGGATTTTAGAAGCTGTTTCTACCAGGAATGCATTTCAAAGTGGCTGTTTTTAGTGGATCAAATTTCACTGTCCAGTGATTTAACGTAAATGTTACATTTCTTGCAAGATGTGTGAATCTGTCTGAAGTTTACTTAAACTGTAAAACATGCCGTTAGTCGTCAAGATGAGAAATCTAAGTAGGAACAAAAACATTAGTGCTCTCAACGTAAAACTGAACATGGAACATATGAATATACTTAAACTGATCTTAACTCTTAACAACTGTGAGTTCATTTGACAAGATAAAACGAGTTTTCTTCAGTGGATAATGTAACCTAATAATTTGGAGGAACTTGTAGCATCAAGTTGAAATAAGAAATGATCATTAGTTCTAGCTTTTTGGGATGAAACAGAAAAAGCACAGATCAAGTGGCATAAAACAATAACGGGTGGGCCAAATATCATTATTTTTTACTGGCCTGTGTAGGCTGCAATTTCTTGTTGTCTTCCTGTTGTAACCCCACATGGAGGTTTCTTGTTATAACAACACACCAACTTCTTGTGTCAGGCAAATGGCCGCTGCAGGACGCCCTCAGACAGTTTGTATTCATCTGTTTTACCACTTAGACTATCACTGTCTCCACTTTATTCCTCCACATAAACCAAAAATATGGTTATTATGGTGGTTATTCTTGAGTGACTTCAGTATTTCAGCTATGTGAATGAGCTGTTTAAGAAAAACTGTTTAAGAACAAGTTGGTCAACCGTTTAAGAAATACACATTTTAATCAGTGTTATCAAGCATTAAATAAATAGTACCGTAACCCTTTAAACACTTTCAAGGATTTCTGGTGGAAGTGTGACTAAAGCGTATCCATAGAGTGGAGAGTATCCACATAGTGGCTTAAGCACATAATCTAGCATGCTCTGAATGTACAAGGATGCAATGTACTGTCCAAACATTTCTAAAGATAATCTTTTTTTCTGTGGAATATGCATGTTCTCCCTGTGTCTGCGAGGGTTCTCTCCTGTCACTCCAGTGTCCTCCCACCATCTAAAGACATGTTCAAGGCATGCTCAATTGACCTAACTAAGTGGTGATACCAAACTGGCCGTAGGTGCGAGTGTGAATGGTTGTCTGTCTCTCTGTGTTAGTCCCTTACTAGACCTGTCCAGGGTGTACCTCTCGCCCAGTGTCAGCTTGGATAGACTTTAGCCCCCCCTGAGGACACCCTCCAGAGCTCAAGCGGTTACAGAAAATCAATGAATGAGAGGATGTTTGCACTGAGAGCATGCTCAAAGCCTCCTCCTGGCTGCAAATGCAGACAATTGTTGTGCAATTTTGCGTATCCTACATCCCTGCAAAGGCGGACTGTTGGCTTGTCTGTTTTAAAGAGTTACAGAAATGCTTAGATATCTTTGTTAAGGGTTTTTTGGACACATTGTGTGAGGCATGCCAAAAACTCTAGGTACTGTACCTGCAGTGAACTACCATCGGTCCTGCATCTGAGGGGTTACAGGCCTTAACCCTGCGTAGAAAGGCCAGTATTGGGGTAGGATACTCAGGCACTCCATGGTCGGGCCAGGCCAGAAACTGGAACTGTCGAACTTCTCTTTTCTCACTCGAGCCATTCTGTTCCGTGAACACACATTAACTAATGTTCAGTCATTCATATAAGGGAGATTCAGCACACTGAAAAGTCTGTGATTTGATTATATAGCCATCAGCTAAAACATGACATGATTGCATCAACTACACAACCATCTGACCAATTAATGTGAGAACCTCACATGCCAATTGCAATCCCAAACACCACTTAAAAGCATAAAGAAATCCAAAGGAGCCAGAATGTACAAAGAAATTTAGACAGCTCCATCAATGACCAATGTAAACACACCAATGTGACAGCATTGAAATGCCAAGATACAGTCTGCTTTGCCTCTTAAGCCCTTTATAGACATAGAGTGAGCTCAAAATATTATGACCGCAAAGAGGAGGAAAGTTTTCTGTTGAAGCCTTAATGACTACTGTGAGTGCAAAGGGTGTCGACTCCTTCATGTCAAAGTGAACCAACTGATACATTCCGTTTCATTCCAAGTTACCGGAGTCATTACCAGTGAATGGCAGGTGGTTATTAATGGCTGTTTGCTCATATAGTTTCTTTCCCTCATCTGTGCAGTGGATTGAAAGAACACTGAGAAAAAAAATACATATAGATATATTTCTTACTGTTGATGGTATGCTGGCAAAAACAATCTTCTCTCTTTTAGATTTCCTTCTTTACTTTGCTTGTTTTGAGCATTTAGTGAATGAGACAGAGGCTGCTGTCACATCTATGTGATGAGGAAGATGTTCACAAACGTTCTTTCCCCCTCATACATTATACAAAAACACTACATACACACTGAGCTCTCACCTTATAGAGGGTGAATGTTCGCACGCTGTACGTAGCCAGCTCCACGGTGTCCAGCATTGTCACTTGGATCATCCCATATGTCTCGGTGCCTCGACTGGGCCAGTACTGGTCACACTTCACCTGCACACAGAAACACGCTAATGTCATTTACACTGTGTTGAAAATATGGGCATAAATTGAGGAGAAAAAACAGAGTGGAAGGTCTTCTGTAAGTTTGGTGACTGTTCTGAACATTTCCATTTTCTGGTACCCTGCTACCCTCTGAAGGTCTTTAAGATATTACACAGAGGAAAACAAAACCAAAATAATTATCCACATTAAATGACAAAATACTTTTACAGCCACACGAATGTCAGGTCCAAAAGTTTCCCAGCAGAACATTGTCACAAGAGGGTCAGCGTTATTAACTGTCAGTGGTTTTAATGTTGTGGCTGATATGTGTATTAATCAGTTAGAAAATGACAAATTAAATTTACACTTCAAGTTTTATGATACAAAACTGTGAAAGTGTATCTCCTGCGGGAGGGATAGCTGCACTTTGACTTAGTGCTCACTTTAGGGAAGGGGTGGCGGGGTTGCTGGCAGTGGGAATTTGTCATGACAGATGGACCAGTTACGCTTCATAGATCTGCGTATGTGTGCGCATCATTGTGGGGGTAGCCCACAGGCTTGGCCAAGCTGCCACAGGCTTGGCCAGTTCACCACCTGAACAAATATAACACAGCTCGTTAACTATTGCAGCACAGGCAACCTCAAAGTTAACTACAGAAACTGGCCCACACCACTCAAAGCAAATACCATCACTGTACATATGTTAATGCTTTCCTTGTTTATTATTTCCTTCTATTATTTTAGTTTTCCAAGTACATCTTTTTAATATTAATGGTAGTTTCAGCTTGTTTTGTTATGGTCCTGGGTTTCCAGTGTCAGTGTTTTGTTGTTTTTCTGCTCTCTCTCTCTCTCTCTTTCTCTCCCTATCTCTCCCTCATTAGGCTCACCTGGGCAGGATCCTGGCAGGAGCTCACGACTCAGCTGCAGTCACTCTACTAATCAACATTCCTTAAAAGGCTGGCTGTGGCTTCCCTCCAGTGCCAGATGATTCCACATGTCGTGGTCAGTGCTACCACCTCAGTCGTTCTCACAGAGAGTTGTTTCGCTATCTCGGGACTTACCTCTTGCGTTTCCTTTTTGTGTTTTTTCCTCCAGTGCCTCCCAGGGAGAGCCAGAGTCCTGCCCAGGCAGCCGTTCTCAGTTTTCTTTAGTTTTTTCTCCTGGAGTCTCCAGCGCCTTTTGTTCGCCTTTTTGTATTTCTTTTGCTTGGGATTTTTTCCTAATTGTAATAAACTGAACCTGGTTGACTTCTACACGCGGTTGTCGTCTCCTGCCTTGGGGTCCAACCACCGGTTGGACAAACCGTCACAGAATCATCTGGCCAAACATGGATCCCGCGGAGACTAACCGCATGTTTGACGCCCTTTCCAAGCAGGGAGCTATGGTGGGACAGCATGATTCCGCCCTTCGCTCGCTTTCAGACCGTCTCGACTCGCTCACCATGGGCATGACTCAGCTCGACAAGCGACTAGAGCTCACCACTCCAGCAGCCCAAGCAACTCCTCCTCAACCACTCACTCCAGCCGAGGCAAATCAAGCATGGGCGCCCCTCCCCCGAGAACCATTCATTCCCACTCCCACCAGGTATGAGGGTCAGTTAGGTACATGTGCACAATTCCTTCACCAGTGCTCACTTGTTTTCAGCCAACAGACCTCAACCTATGCTACAGATTCAGCTAAAGTAGCTTACGTAATGAGCCTTATGTCCGGTCAGGCAGCTACATGGGCCATGGCTGTTTCTAACCAGCGCTCTGAACTCCATTCAAACTACATGCTATTTACCAGCGAAATGAGACAGGTTTTCGATCACCCGGTCAGAGGCAGAGAGGCAGAAGGGCAGCTGTTAGATCTCAGACAGGGTGACCAACCAGTGGCCCAGTTCGCCATCACCTTCCGCATTCTGGCGGCCGAGTGTGGATGGGATGATGGCTCTCTTCGTGCCATTTTTCGCAGAAGCCTGAATGACCAACTTAGGGATGAGCTAGCAGTAAGAGACAATTCTACCACCCTAGAGGAACTTATTCGGCTAGCCATCAGTCTAGATAATCGGCTTAGGGAAAGGTGCAGGGAAAGATCCAGTGACGGACTGCAAGTCCTTAACCCTGCTCCTCACCGCCAACAAAATAAGGGGCTGCCATTTCCTGCCGCTGACTACACAGAACCTGACGGCCAACTTCAACCCCCTGCGATGGGTCCGCCAGGGGAACCAATGCAGCTGGGGCGCACCCGCTTGACCCCGACGGAGAGGCAGCGACGCCTGAGGCAAGGTCTTTGTATTTATTGCGGCAACAAGGGACACCTAATGGTTAAGTGCCCAGAACTCAAAAACTCTGGAAACTCCCTCCCACACCAGAGGACCACGGTGGCCCGGTCCACGGCTACATCTCCCAGAACTGGCTCCCGCACTTATCTTAAAGGTATGTTGTTCCGGCCCCATCTTGCCATTCCAGTCCGTGTGCTGGTGGACAGTGGGGCCGACGAAAGTTTCATTGATTCGGGCCTGGTTGAGCAACACAAACTACCCCTAAGGGAATTGGACTCACCCAAGGAGGTTTTAGCTATTGATGGCCAACAATTAACACTGATCACACACAAAACTGAACCTCTGAAACTGTTGCTCTCAGGTAATCATCAAGAACATATTGAACTGTATGTTATCTCCTCTCCTGTGACCCAGGTGGTGGTGGGGTTACCCTGGCTGAAGATTCATAACCCTCATGTGGACTGGGCAACATCCACAATAAGGCGGTGGAGTCACCACTGCCATGCCCACTGCCTCCGGTCTGCTATCCCTGGCTCAGACTCCAGGAACCCCACCACACCAGAACAAATTAGCTTGGTCAACGTAACCCCAGGGAACATATCGAACATGTCCGGGGGGTGCTTCAGCGGTTGCTTGAGAACGGACTGTTCGTAAAGGCGGAGAAATGTGAATTCCATGTCACCAAAACTTCCTTCTTAGGTTATGTTATTGAGAAGGGGCAGCTTCACCCAGACCCCGTGAAAGTTAAGGCGGTGGCAGAGTGGCCTACTCCAGAGTCTCGTAAGCAGCTGCAACGTTTTCTTGGTTTCGCCAATTTCTACCGGCGGTTCATTAGAAACTACAGCAAGGTAGCCGCCCCCCTTACGCAGCTAACGTCGGTTAAGGCCCCTTTTGTCTGGAATTCTGGTGCTCAGCTAGCTTTTGATCGTTTGAAGAAAATGTTCATTAATGCCCCTGTGCTTGTCCACCCAGATCCTGAGAGGCAATTCATCGTGGAGGTCGATGCTTCTGACTCAGGAGTGGGGGCCGTCCTCTCCCAGCGCCTCCCTGCGGACAACAAACTTCACCCCTGCGCATTTTTCTCCCGCCGTCTCTCTCCAGCTGAGAGGAATTATGACGTGGGGAACCGGGAGTTGCTGGCAGTGGTCTTGGCTCTCCAGGAATGGCGGCACTGGTTGGAGGGTGCCGTTCACCCCTTCATTGTCTGGACAGATCATAAGAACTTGTCCTACCTCCGCTCGGCTCGCCGGCTCAACTCCCGCCAGGCTCGGTGGGCGCTGTTCCTGGGGCGATTCAATTTTACACTTACTTATCGACCTGGACCCAAAAACCTGAAACCGG
Organism: Planiliza haematocheilus; assembly: GCA_005024645.1. Classification (NCBI taxonomy): domain Eukaryota; kingdom Metazoa; phylum Chordata; class Actinopteri; order Mugiliformes; family Mugilidae; genus Planiliza; species Planiliza haematocheilus. Next base: position 1,827,676 of record SRSE01000306.1, read on the forward strand.
ATGCCCTGTCTCGCCAGTTCACGCCTCCTGAGGAAGAAGAGGTGACCACAAACACCATCCTGCCCTCCTCCTGTGTTGTTGGTGCTATTCGGTGGCAGGTGGAACAGGAAGTCCGGGAGGCCCTTAAACAACATCCTGCCCCGGAGGGTTGCCCACCCGGATGCCTGTTTGTTCCTCCTGCAGTGAGACCATCCGTACTCCAGTGGGGTCACTCTTCCAAACTCGCATGCCACCCCGGGGCTCATCGGTCGATCTCTTTGGTCCGACAACGGTTCTGGTGGCCCTCGATGTCTACAGATATCAGACAGTTCGTTGCCGCCTGTTCTGTCTGTGCCCGCAACAAAGCCTCACATCGCCCCCCGGCCGGTCTCCTGCAACCCCTGCCTGTTCCTCGCCGCCCTTGGTCATGCATAGCTGTGGACTTTGTCACGGGCCTTCCTCCATCTGAAGGGAACACAGCGATATTGACCATCGTAGATCGGTTCTCTAAGGCTGTGCATCTCATTCCCCTTCCCAAGCTCCCCTCGGCCTTAGAGACCGCTAACCTGTTAGTGCTACATGTGTTCCGCCTGCATGGCATCCCAGAGGACATCGTGTCTGACCGGGGTCCACAGTTCTCCTCCCAAGTCTGGAAGGCCTTTTGTCAATCCTTGGGCTCCACTTGCAGTCTCTCCTCCGGTTATCACCCCCAGTCCAATGGACAAGCAGAACGGGCGAATCAAGACATGGAGGCTTCTCTGCGCTGCGTGGCATCACGTCTCCCGGCTTCCTGGTCCACTCACCTGCCGTGGGTTGAATACGCCCACAACTCTCTGATTAGCTCTGCCACAGGTTTGTCCCCTTTCATGGTCACTCATGGTTTCCAACCCCCACTGTTCCCTAGCCAGGAGGCTGAGGTGGCAGTGCCATCGGTCCAGGCTCAGTTTCGCCGAGCCCGACAAGTTTGGCGGGAGGCCCGGGCCGCTCTGGAACGCACCGCCGCAAGGAATCGCCGCGTAGCCGACAGACACCGGGTTCCTGCTCCAGACTACCAGGTGGGACAGAAGGTCTGGTTGTCGGCCCGTGATCTTCCCCTCCAGGTGGAGTCTAGGAAGCTTGCTCCTCGCTACATTGGTCCCTATCCCATCGAAAAAATCATTAACCCCGGTGCCGTCCGATTAAAACTGCCAGCAGCCCTCAAGGTTCACCCAGTTTTCCATGTCTCCCTCCTTAAGCCAGTGGTGGAGAGCCCTCTTCATCCCCCGACTGACCCCCCTCCACCTCCCCGCATCATTGATGGTCAACCTGCATTCACTGTCAAGGAGATCCTGGATGTCCGCAGGCGGGGCCGAGGCTATCAATACCTTGTTGATTGGGAGGGGTACGGTCCCGAGGAACGCTCCTGGGTTTCCAGATCTCTAGTCCTCGACCTCCAGTTGCTCTCTGACTTCTATCGTAAATATCCGGACAAGCCAGGTAGGACGCCAGGTGGCGCCCATTGAGGGGGGGGGTACTGTTATGGTCCTGGGTTTCCAGTGTCAGTGTTTTGTTGTTTTTCTGCTCTCTCTCTCTCTCTCTTTCTCTCCCTATCTCTCCCTCATTAGGCTCACCTGGGCAGGATCCTGGCAGGAGCTCACGACTCAGCTGCAGTCACTCTACTAATCAACATTCCTTAAAAGGCTGGCTGTGGCTTCCCTCCAGTGCCAGATGATTCCACATGTCGTGGTCAGTGCTACCACCTCAGTCGTTCTCACAGAGAGTTGTTTCGCTATCTCGGGACTTACCTCTTGCGTTTCCTTTTTGTGTTTTTTCCTCCAGTGCCTCCCAGGGAGAGCCAGAGTCCTGCCCAGGCAGCCGTTCTCAGTTTTCTTTAGTTTTTTCTCCTGGAGTCTCCAGCGCCTTTTGTTCGCCTTTTTGTATTTCTTTTGCTTGGGATTTTTTCCTAATTGTAATAAACTGAACCTGGTTGACTTCTACACGCGGTTGTCGTCTCCTGCCTTGGGGTCCAACCACCGGTTGGACAAACCGTCACATGTTTACTGCTAAATTAAAGCAAATATGTGGATTCAGCTGCCAGCAACCACAGTTATATATTAGTTTACTGCTGGCACAACAAACCTACATGTGACTTCTAGGATTCATGGAGTATAAAGAAATACATGTTTGCTAAAAAGTACAGCATTACACTCTCTCCAGCAAACATGTCACTATTTAACCAGGGTAAAAACTTCATCCATTAATCCTAAACCCGCTTAAGAAAAATATCTGTAGTGAAAGCTGTTTTTAATTTTGAGGTCTGATAAAATATTTTTATGCTATGGTTTCCAGGGCCCGCTATGGTTTCCAGGGCCCGCAAGCCTCTAATGTTGTCTTAGAACATTTTGCCCTTGCTGCAAAATATGTGCAGCAAGGGCACAAAGACATTCAGCTGGAATGCAGGTGGCTCAAGGTAAAATGTGAGCAGGGACAGTTCCCGAGCCCCGACACAAGAAAGCACGCACAGAGAAGCATATATGAACTTAACCACAGGACTCAACCAGTGGACACTTCAGATACAGAAATAGGAACATTAGGCCCCACCCACTGGAATCCCACTCCTTTGTGACTGTAGCACAGTGTCCCTTTGCACATTTATCATCTTGAAGCTCACCCGTGACTTCTCTTCTAGGCGGGTCATCATAACGATGGTGCAGGTCCTCTGCTCCCACACCATCCTCCAGAAGTCACTCAGTGTCTCTGGCAGCGGCCCCTGTGTGGCAATGTATGCATTCTGTTTCCTGTAGCCGTCAATGTAGTTGGCATTTATGTAGTCACTACCTGGAACTCCTGCAGCAAAGAATAAGTTGGGCAAAGTAAATTAAACCAGGAGCTTTTGAAACAGAAGCAGAGGAAGCTCTGTGCAGACTAAGTAATATATCCCTGTTTAAAATAAATTCTTGCTTCTCTCTGCAATTGAGGAGGATAAAGACCCTGAACATTAGTCCAGAATTCTGAGACAGTTTTTCTCACCATCCACAGGTGTGAGGATGACCCTGGAGTGGTCGTAGGCGATAACATTTGCATAGCGGTTCTTTGGCTTGTTGACCTCCAGGTTGGACTGCTCCCAGGTGAACTGCTGTCCCGGATCAATAGACTTAAACACAAAAGAGGGAGAGAGTGGAATACAAATAGATAGAAGGGAGAGAAAACATATTTATTAAAGGAATATGTATTTTCCTAGCTGTGGTTGGAGCTCAGATAGAAGAATCTAGAAGACTAAATGCAGTATGGATACAAATTCATCACCCCTCTTGCAGCCTGTAGCTGTATAATATGAAAACCTCGGGCGATTTTCATGCAACCACAGGATGCATATGTATGTATACAGTACATTATACACACTGCACTGTTTTAATATTCCTAAATCCTCCTCCAGTCTTTCACCTACCAACTCTGGGCCTGGTAAATGAAGTGAAAGCAGTGCAGTAAAGTTTGGGCCAGTTAACAGGAATGCATGTTTCTCCAGAGCACAAGGTTGATTGTGGACCACTAGCATTAGATCAAAACTGAACAAATGAGGGCTTGCGGTAATTGTATTTTTCTAAACCAATGGTGAGGCAGAGACAATGAAGTAGTAAGAACTTGAGACTGGCACACTGCATGCAAGCCCATGTGAAATAGCTCAACCACACAATGCTTTTATATACCAACCAGGCATAACATTATGACCACCTTCCTAATATTGTGCAGGTCTCCCTTGTGCCTCCAAAATAGTTCTTACTCATCTGTGAATGGACATGGGCCTTGTGAGGGTGTCCTGTAGCGCCTAGAAATAGAATGTTAGTGATGGGGGCCTTTCCTATTGGTTGAGGGGAGGGGTCTCTGTGGATCATCCCACAGACATTTGACCGGTTTGGGATCTAGCGAATTTGGAGGTCAGGTCAACATCTTGTGCAGTTTTTCATGTTTTCGTGAGTTGTTTCTAAAGCAGCTCTGTGTCAGAATGCATCCTGCTGGGGATGGCTGATGGCCATCAAGAAGTGACATTGCTATGGGATGGGGGGCACCATTGTATTGTCACAAGATGGTCACTGTTACTGACTTCTGCGGTCAGTGGTTTTAATGTTGTGGCTGATCGGTTTATTAGTTTACAGACAATGGCCGTCTACCCTTCTGCCTTTGGGATCCTATCCCATTTGGTAATCCGAATTTTCTTCTAGCACCATAATCAGGTCAACATTTGAAGTAGCTCATTTTTGTGGTTGTATTAAGTCATAAAACAAAGGAACACTGCCGCAAGCCTCATATGTACAGTCACAGTGTACATTAACACAACTCAGAATACACTATGTACAGATATAGTGTCAGCTCAGACTGCAAAACTACCCATATTGTGATCTTATTCCGTCAGTTTCCACAGAAAAAGCAAGTAATTGCTGCAGATGATGAAATGTAATTCTTGTTTTACTGATTTACCAGTATTCCTGCGAATAAAATAAATGCTGCATGTCAGATGAAAAGCAATACACGTTTTCCAGAGACAGGTTTTCATTATGCTGCCTGATGACTGGTCTCTATTGATTCCCGGCTGTGAACACACTCACACTTTTAGTTAAAATGACATGCTGCAAATTGTTATTTAGGATTGATCTTTCCTGCTCCCGATGCTTATCTCACATCACCAAAACACACACCTCAACAACCGTTCCACACATGCACAGGCATAATGAAGCAGTGACAAGGACTTTAATATCCTGCTGCTTTTTCTCCCCAACTGGCTGGACAGCTGCTCAGCCCCCACCACCACCCCCGGTCTACAATGGATAATAATGACAATGGAGAAAAAGGTTGAATGCACATCTTATTTAACAGCCTGTTAGGTTAGGCTTCCACTACGCTGCACTGACAAACCAGTCACATTACTGCTAATGCGCTCTGCCAAGATGTAGATCAGTTACAGGGAAGACAGTGTAATCACACTCACAGCAGAGCTGCACACTCACCAACGAAAAAAAATAATAAAACAAAGCAGGTAAACACACAGAGGAACAGCCAGGCATGAAGCATGTGGATGAGCGTATGTCGGAGCCAAGCTCACTTTCACCTGCTGCCACATTCACTGAGCTAAGAATAATAACTGACACTATCATCTGTCTTACTGCACAATCTTTGTTTATGTTTGTTATCAACACTGTCTAACAGAACAAAGGTTTGGATTGTGGATATGGTTAGAAATGACATCAAGTCACTGTTGCTCTGTATTAACAAGTTCATAGTCAACTTGTATCTTTATTTCTATACAGCAATATATGCAGAATACACAGGATATTTAAAAAATCATGTGAAATGCATATGGAAGGTGAGAAAACAATCATACAAATTGTGGGTTTTGTTCGGAAGTGACTGACAAATTCAGTTTGTTATGCAGCTGAGATGAGATCAAACATGCAGACACTGCTATGTGGGCTGTTTTAAATCAATCAAAGAGGACAGATGTCTTCCATAATTTAGAATGGTGGACATGTTCAATTGTAGAACGGGAATAAATCACATGACTGGAATTTTACTTGTGTGCCTCTTGCTATCAATTATATCAAATTTAATGTACAACCTAGAGCCTTAAAACCTCTAGAGGGAGCGATGGTGGAAAGGAAAAACTTCCTGATGGCTGGGCTAATAGCAGCATGCAGTAACTAAGAGATGATTCAAGTTCACCAGTTTCATCTGATTCCATAGATATAATATAAGGTGTCACCTCCATAGTGATGCAAACATCAGCAGTGCTTCCTAATGATTCATGCGTGCTGGAAAGATTCTCACTGACATGATCAAATTAGAAACTACATAAATATAATGTAAACCAGAGCAGTGCAGTTCCTTATATAAACCAATTTCATGCAACCAAAATAATAAACATATCCATCACTATGTAATGAAGAGAATTACACAACGAGGACACATGCGTTATATGAAGTGGTCTCTAGTAGTCCCTAAACAGACCGGCCCATTCATCAGATGTAACAAGCTGTGAGATCCTCTGGCAGGGCTCATTTTAAACACCACCATTATCAGCTCCTTATTTCAAGCCTTGCTACTCTCCCTATGGACTAATGACTAGTACCTCCTATGCAACAGGATACAGAAGGACAGACAGTTTGTTTCTGAGTCTGAGAGGGAGAGTGACCTATCACGATCATGCTTCTATCAGTGACAGTCTCTAGATCGAAGTGTGAGAGGTTCTTCAATATTTCCGCAAAGCATCTTAAACATCAGCCACTGTGACTCTGGCTCTCATTCTAGATCACTAGCTAACCTCCTTTTAAAAAAGTAAAACCATATCTGTACCATGCAGTCAAAGACTTGTGTCCTTCAAGCTGCTTTGTGGAAATGCTAAAGACTTAAGGTGTCTTTAGAGTACTGTGGGATATACGTAGACGTCTTACCCTTCGTACATTGCCTACGCTGGTGCGAGCCATTAATACTCGTGTGCTCATCAGTGTGGCTCGCTCTGTAAAAACACCTCCCAAATGCAAGTCGGCGCTGTGTCTTTTTTGCCAGTTGGGTTAATTTATGTTTCTACTTCCTGTTTCAAATTCAACAATTGTGACTGAAACTTGGGCCAAAATTTCGCCAAAGACAAGTCTGCGTATGCTCTGCGCTGTCGCCGTAGCTATGGCGCCAAGTTCATGCAGAAGCCTAATGTGATATACTATATCTATACCATATTAAAATCAGATTAGGTAGCAGATTGATCCTGTCCAAACTGCAACAGTCTCATTTGCTTCATCAGAATATTTAGCTTTAGACACAGTTGTAGCAACGGCTCACGTTTCCTAAACATTCCCACATTTGGAAATGGGGAAAGGTACAAAAGATGACTCAGTTGCTGTTTCATAATTTATATGCCCCCTTCCTTGTGCTGTGCATAAACAGTGCACCCATCTGTCCTGGTTTATCCGCTTGGAAATTCACCACTTTAAATGCAAATTGCCTTCCTTTGTAGGACATCAACAAGGCATAATCCCTTACTGGCTTTTTACAGTAGGTAAAGGCAGTGGAATATTATTCTTGGAAAGGAAGAAGAGAATTCATGCATACTTAGCAGTGTCCCCTGTTTTTATTTTTTTTTTTATTTTTTTTTAACCAATGTTGAACTTTAACTCAGTAAGCCAGCACTATGCATGAGCAGAATCATCTGTGGGAAAGATCTGCGGTCTGGAAAAAGTAGTGTGAGGTATTTTAGTGAGAAACAAGTTGGAAATGTCAGCAACAACACTGGCTTAACATTTTATTTTTATTTTTTTACAACATGAGAGGTATTTTCGTTGGGCGCCTGAAACAGAAACCGAACACCTGGTGGTCACAACAGCAGAGGCTGAGATAAAGTAATAAAAACGACCCCATAATTCCCAGTCCAAAACATCCTGTGATTCATTCGTTGCCTGATATGAAGCTTGATTTGGTAATGTTAAACTGGTATGGATACACAGAAAATAACATGCGTTTCAGATGAGCTACATGCTGCGTTTTTACAAGTAAAACAATTCCAGCCATGAGGAAGATCAGTTCACTTCACCCTCACTCTTGATGACGCATTTCCACCTGACCTACTTATTGCACGACTGGACGCTGTAAAAGGACTAAATGACTTAAAACAACAGGTTACTTGCAATCACTTGCAAGCCATGCACAAGGGCAGCAGGTTTTACCTCGTACTCTCGAGAGAAGTGCAACCCATCATTGGCCTTGAGTCTCTCCGTGCGGTCTGCCAGGTCACAAATTGCAATGGGAGGATGTTCCCTCATCCCTGAAGAGACAGGTGGAGTGGTAAGTACAGTTCATCTCTCTCTCTCTCTCTCTCTCTCTCTCACACACACACACACACACAACATGACATCATAACCATGGTACAGATGCATGTTAAAGGCTTACTAAGAGGTCATACTAAAGTGGGGTGGGCAGTGCGATGATGACTGACTGGCTGTGCATTTCTTCAACAGCATGCTAAAACCACACCGGTGATGACAACCAACTAGCATGCTGACTGGTAAGAAATCCCTAAAGCAATAGGCGGGAGTGGAAGTGTTACACAGTGGCTGGGGTGTACTTTACATGTGTTCCTACACATTTTAGATGTGCTGATGTCACACTACTGTGATGCTTACATTTTGTTTTGTTTTTCTGATAAACATTTGGTCTAAATGGCTGGCATGGGCACGCCAAAGTGAGAGGGTGAAATGGTGTTACACAGGGGGCACCCTATTCAAATAGCTTCTGCCAGATGTAAAACAGGAATGGGTTGAGGTAGGAATGAAAGGAAAAGTAAGTAAAACACATGAGGATAAGAAACTAACTTGCAGTGTTGGGGCAACTGAGGACACTGGAACCTGTGTGGGAAAGACCAGGCAAAACCAAGAGCACATGGGTCAGTTAGGATGAGGAAACACAGGGAGCAATGAGAAAGGAACTGTGTCACTGTGTTGCACTCTGCGCCGTCGTACACCTGCAAAACATCTCTAAGAAATGCTGAAATGCTGAAAAATACACTGACAGTTCACAGTGCCTATAAACTTTGGCGATCTTCTGACTTTTGCTCTTGCACTATCATCGGGTTAATATTTGAATTTGTCTCACGCACTGATTTGTGACGACTTTGCTGGTAAACTGATGATGACGATCCCCACAAACCTCTGATGTGCATAGTACTAGGATGCAAAACATGAAATACCCGCTGCTAGGAAGACCCCATTTAGAAAATGAATACAACTGTTGCTTGTGCACACTGAAAACCCGACAGGAAACCATCAAAAAATAATGAGTGCATAAATGATCCAACGACACTGTTGATTATGTGTCAACTCTGCCAGACATAGAGTGCACAAGAATAATTGAAAAAGGCTTAATTTGATCCATTGTCATGTCCCTTCAGTATCCAAGCATCAAGCTGATCCATTAGCCTAACTAGAAGACCACAGGGGTTCTACCCAGATTTTTAAATTATAAGTAATTTTCACACCTGCTCTGCTAGCTAGCAAGTGCACTGTGCACAGACAACTGACCTAGCAATGCTGGAGCCAATATAGCAGTCTAGCCAAGCCCCAGTGCTAACTGTTCAAATATATAATGTGGATTACATGAGTCTACAATACTTTTGTACGATTAGCTACTGCGATTGCTACTAGCGGATGTGCACACACAAGCTTGCTGCCCCTGCCCAGACCTTGCAGTATGTGCTGTGGAAGCCTGTAGTACACGTGTTAATTAATTGCCTTTGTGCCACGTCAAGCTTACAGAGTCAAGTAGAATCATTTCACACAATGGCAAATGAGTGACACAGCCGCAAAGTGTGTTCGGATACAAAAGCTCTGTGAGGATCAGTGTTTGAAATTCCTTTTGTTGGTGTACCCAAGTACAAAGCAACTCTTTAACTGGCAAAGCATTTTTACAATGGTTTGACAAAATGGTGTAGATAAGAGAGAGCCTCCTCTGGGTAAATTACTGGTGTTCTTTCACTCTGAACGGCAGCGAATAAAGAAGCAGAATAAAGGCTCAACACGGCCACTTTGGACACACGGTGTGAAAATGATCTCTGCATGCACGCCAGCCACTAATATAACAATCATTACCATTTGTAAAAACAAACTGTGGGCCAAACTGTGGCTTGAAACTAGCTGTTGGTAGTTGCAAAATGGGCACTGTAAAATGCACACTTCACATTTGCACTATTGTGTCAACGTTCCTGATCTCTGGAACTATGGTAACTCACACAACAACTTATGACTTATAAATGTATTCTGCTCTATCACTTGACATGTAGCTGGAAATTCCACTTGACTGACATGAAAAAATACGCTAACTACAAACAATAACAGTTAAATAGGTGTCATGGAATATTGTCCTTAATGAAACATGAAATCGAAATAGATTCATAGATAAGACTTAATATAACGTTATCATCAATCAGTTTTTGTTGCGTTGCCATCCAGTGGACCAATGTCATCAGTAAAAGGAGTTGATAAAGTTATTTTTTCAGCAAACAACACTGGTCTAATTCCCTCCTACTGCTTCCACAGGTAAATGTTCCCCGTCTGAACATGGGCGCAAACACAATGACCTTCTCTGAGCTTAAAACCTCCCACTGAAAAGCAGGTGGAGGAAAGAGATAAGAGGTGATTTTTTTTGAAGGTGCAAAACTGATACGTAAAAATCAATGAAACTGACAGACAAGAGACTGACTGGGGGCACAAAAAGACAAAAAATTTGAGAGTTATAGGCGGCATAGAAAAAAAAAGGACAGGGTGCTGTGTTCATTAGCTCCAGTATGTTTGCAGGTTTTAAATACTTCCACACTTGCATGGCATCAGGACGGATCCTGACTCATACAGATGGATGTTTCTTTTGCACACACTGAACAACAGCAGGGCTCCTTTTTTACCACTTGGATGATGAAACTGAATGAAATGTTACTATTAGAGTGAATGCAGTTTTCTCTGCTGGGTGGTTACCTCAACGTTTGGAACATAAATGATCAAATACCCGCAGTCAACAGGCTTGGATGGTGAGTTTTGTGTAGTTACTTTTGTAACAGTAAATAGCACCCGCCAATAAAAAGCAAAGTCTGAAGAATTATAAATGTTTAAAGTACAGTGCAAGTATGTTTGTTTCTATTGGACTGAGACCAGCACTTTGCCTTGGATACTGACCTCTCGGACGAGTAAGCGTCTTGCATTTGGGGTGATCTTTGTTGTTGAACAGTGGCCTTAAATCTCCTCCTTTTATTCACAATGTCTGACTGTGGAATTGTTGATTCCAAACTCTTTATAGAGGGTTTTGTAACCTGTTCCAGCCTGATGAACAACAACAACTCTTTTTTTCTAAGGTCCTCACAATGGTCCTTTGTCTGTGCCGTCATACACTTCCGCAAACATATAATGATCACGAACCCGATTTTATTTTATTTCGTTTTATTAAACAGGGCACTGAATACAGTTCTGAAAAGATGAACTTTAATTTGGCCTTGATATGAATCCTCAAGGTGCACTTACTTTTGCACCTCACAGGTATTTAACAGAAACACATACAAGACACATACAAAACACCAAAGCCTCGAATTTCTGTTTCATTTCCTTGATTGGGTTCTCTTTGTCAGTGAAACAGAAGCTGCAAAATGTAGGTAGCCCCTGGTCCTGTAAGTTTCACCCAATTCAGAAGAGAGACAGAGAAGCCAAATTCACAACTCAATGGAGAATGCTTTAAATAAATTCCTGGTTCACTCTGAAACTAACTTTTTGAGGATTAATAGTGCAGTATGAGACGAGAAGTAATATAAACTGTTCCTACTCATTTAAACCTGAGTACACTTGGCAGAATGATTGTATGACTTCATACACATCTACTGTCTGTATGAATAAAAGTCAGTTTATACACGTCGGGGACAGTGTGCGTGTTTGTGTGTTCGTACCTTGTGTCTGATAGTTGAGTCTCCTCATCTCCACGGGGTCTGAAGAGTGAGCCAGCAGTGAGTCCTTCACACCCACCATGTGCTCATCTTTGGCAGGAGATGTTCGTTTCCTGGTGGGGAAAAAAAAGAGGTGGCAAGATGAGGTAACCACACAACCAAATTGGACAACAATTTTTACGATGTGAGCTTAGCCACCATTTCTGTTTCCCTGCAATTTGTGTGGCCTGCAGCTTAAAGGATATACCTATACTACATTACGAGGGGATAAGAAGTACATGAGTAGGACAGCAATACATCTGGCTACATATCACCGTCTTTCAACATGCTTTTAACTGAGTGTAACACTGCACAGCCAGAAACAGATGATACATAATTTGACAGATCGCATAATGTGCAGGACCAGTAAGAGACCCATTCATTTCACAGGCCAGAAAACATAAAAAAGACATAAAAAAACTAATCCTCAACCTAAAAGACTTTATCTTGCTCTTAAGTAAAACGAGATATGATGGCTGTCTGACAGTGCTCATAATTCATCTACTTTCTTATCTGAAGTCAGGGCTTAGCTAAACTGTTGGGAGAGAAACATTGGGATTATCCCAGAGCAAGCAACGAAAAGGCCAAAAGTGCCAAAGCTTTCTCTATCCAGATTCCTTTCAGAAAGTGCTTTACCAAAAGAAGCCTTCATGACAAGATAAGATGACTGTAGCGTACAACTTATTTGTAAGTGGCCCTACTTCCTACAAATGTCTACCAATAGGATGGGTCAACACGAGGCCCAGAGAGTAAAATGGGGTGTCTGATTTATGCACACAGTGCTGAACATTTGCAAATGACAAACCCCTGTACAGGGCAGACCTAATCACTCCAAGGGCTACCATTCAGGCTCCAGGCCCACAGCCTTTGGCCAATCAACAGGAGTTTGAGGATTGCAGCGTCTGACTGTGAGCCGCCAAGCCAAGGGAGCCGGCACTGTTTCTGCTCCTAAAAGCTTGTGAATACGCAAGAAACTGAGGAAAATGCATAAAAGAGAAATGTGGGTCAAGGTTCTGGAGAGAAAGCCTCAACTCTTTATAGATTAGTGGAGATGGTAGTTAGGGACCAGATGTTGCTGAAATAGGGCCAGATAGACCAGGGATGGTGAAATACTGGACTTGTAGTACATTCATATCAACCCAATGCTTTAGTCCCTGGGAGACGGTCTTCCACTGGTGCAGTGTGGAGTTCACATATGAGCATTCATTTGATTGGTCTCCATAAATTGCCTTTGTGGAAGCAAACTAAACAACTACTGAAAGAGAGTAAGTAGACAGATTTGGCTAATGGCGGTGGTCGACAGATGCTTGTATATGCAACAGTGTACGACAACCATGCACTGAAAATGTATTTTATCCAGTGCAGGAATTTCAAAGTTCTTTCACTTCTGCTGGTAATGAATCAAAGTACTTTCATCCATTACTTGTTCAGTTTTTATCTATCTTATGGTTAGAGAAGTCTGCAATCCATTAAAATTTATTATTGGAGTTTGAAGATTTAAAATAAAAAAGTCAGCAATTTTTGGAGGGGTCTGGGTGTTCATCAGCAGGCGGTTCTGAGTCAGTGATGTACTGTATGTACTGAAAGTGACAACTCCGGCTCGGCTATAATTTGCACAAATGGACATTTTATTCGTTTCAAATGATACGCTGAGATATGTGAGGTATTAATCTTGTATCATAAGTGTTTTACATTTCAGTTTGTGTAGATAAACAGAAAGGATACATGTTAATTAGTGGCATGATCTTACTCCCGCTGCCTCCGCTCTTTTTGCTATATGTAAAGTTAACCGTAATCTGACTGCAGCTCCGTAGAGACATGATACTGATGCGCACCCGTTGTGCATCGGTAATGAAGACATTCAGTATGTATTATGCAGGTCAGGCAAGTAAAACAAACTGATGTCGGTGAGCTCAGTTATTGGATTTTTCAAGTCTGGCACTTGTTTAGCAGGGGAAGCTGTAGTCGTGGGATGGGTGAAGAGGTGAAGAAACCACCAAGTGTGCATGTATTCTGCACACTCAGAATACATTACAAAGAAATATACGCGCTAGAATGTAGTCACAAATGTACACAGGTGCTGTCAACTGAAGCGGAATAAAGCTTGAAGAGGCTGAAGTGAAGGTGTGAAACAGAAACAGACATGTCTGTCCAGAAACATATGCTTTACACAGCTCAGATTAGGTGCAGAAACAGTTTGGAGGTCAGTGCGTGGGGGAGTGAGGTGTAAGGACAGACAAAAATACTAACCTTTCTTGTTTGCTGCATCCAGAGACAGCAGACAGCAGAGAGGCAGCGGAGAGGGAGAAAAGAGAGAGAGAGAGAGAAGATTTACAAGCTGTCATCATCAGGAATGCAAAAAAAATAAATGTTGCAGCGAAAAGGAAGAACACCTGACAGAGAACATTACAGAACCTTTGTTATTACTTTTTTACATCTCCCCTCTGCTTTTTATCTGACGCACAGCCAGCTAGCACACGTCTTCTTTTATTGCTGTCTCGTGGTTTGATCGATATATCATCCTCAAATGAACTGTAGAGTGGTGCAGCTCCCGTGAACAAAAAAGAGCTCACGGGAGACAAAAGGCAGTGTGATCAACACCAAGATACCAAGACCAGGAGAAAAACTGGCGTCATGGCTCTGGTCGCCTTTGGTTTCACTCTGCTGGGATGTGAGAAAAGTGAAGAAGCTGTCTCACCTTATAGTGACATATGAAATTATACACAAATGAGGCATAACATTATGACCACCTTCCCAATATTGTACAGGTCTCCCTTGTGCCTCCAAAACAGTTGTGTCTCATCAGAGAATGGACATGGACCTTCTGAGTGTGTCCTGTGGTGTCTGGCAGCATAAGGTTGTTAGTGGGGGCCATCTAAACCACTGAAAGGAGAAGTGAATAACACTGACCATCATGCACCACCCACCAAGAGCAGACCAGGCACCCCAACCCCATAGCAATGACACTCCTTGATGGCAGCAGCCATCCCCAGCAGGATGCAGCCTGACACAGACACAGACACAAAAATACTTTAGGAACAACTCAAAAAAACATGAAGAACAGCACAAGGTGTTGACCTGGCTTCCAGATTCACTAGATCCCAAACTGATCAGGTATCTGTGGGATGATCCACAGAGGCCCCTCTCCTCAACCCATAGGACCCAAAGTCCCCAACTAACAACATTCTGTTTTTAGACACCACAGGACACCCTCAGAAGACTCATGTCCATTCTCTGATGAGTCACAGCTGTTTTGGAGGAACACGGGAGACTTACTCAATATTAGACACCTGCATCAATATTAGGTTGTAATGTTATGTCAGATCGGTGTACAGCCCTGTGACTTCTGGATGGTAGTCAGATATGGTAATAGATGTCTGGGGCTGAAACTCCCAAGCTGCTGATAGTCGACTATCGTATACTGTATTAACGGGGGTTCTTGTCCATATTACAGTTTGGAATATCAAAAGAGGACCTAAAAATGACAGTGCATACAAAGAAGAATTCAATTGACAGCTTAAGAATTTCAGCAAAGCAGGAACGAGAAAAAAAGAAAAAGAAAAAAAACTGAATAAAACCAAAGAGCTTTTTTAGCCATATGGGAGTCTGAATTAACCCAGTCAGTAGCTCCAGATGTTTGACCCAAGCAGAGGAAGCATGAGCCAACGGTTAGCTTTGAAGAGACAGGGCCATGAGGCAACTCACAGCACATCCCTCCCATATGCCATGGAGGACTTTTGCCTTGAGGCCAGCTCAGCCAAGACAAACGTCTGCCCCTGTTTTAGAAAATCTTCCACTCTGACCATTTCTTGGTGCTTGTCATCTGTTGTGCTGGACAGAAAAATGCTTCAGGTCTCTCTGTGGACTGCACTAAAATGATCACCCGACCAGATGATATGAGGAGGAACTCAGTGAATTGCCTTTAAGGTTCACTGAAACTGCTGCCCTTTTTTTAATAGATGACCAAAATGAGATCATTTGTGTACTGATGTTGCTGTTTGCTGATGATATTTCATTTTTAGTGTGTGAACAAGTGCAAATATTTTAGACACAGATAGATGTTGGAATATGGACTAGACATAAATAGCAGACTCTGCATTAATGTTTTGTCTAAAGGTCAGAGGAGTGGTTTCATATAATTTCACCCAAGGAAATCACAATAAAAGTAGTTTCCATAATAGTGTTAGCATGACAACAATGGACAAAGTTAATATGTACCAGCATCACTGATGAAGACCTGGTACATTCATCTTTTATTTTCATTTTTATGTTACTTCCTCCTCTGGGATTGATGTTCCATGTGTGAAATGTAAGTATAAAACGAAAAAGGTCAACGTTCACTCGAAGTCAAAAGCTCAGTTTTCCATTTCTTCCTGAATTTGATCTGCTTCAAAAGCAGCGTTGTGATTCAGTTCCACAGAAGGTTTATGTCATTTGATGTGTTTGGGACCGTACGGTCGCATCTCTCAGAACCTTTTACTCCAAAAAATGAAAACTGTCACAACAATGGCTGCTGCCAGACTCACCTCTTGAAGAGTAAGATAGCAATGACTATGATGATGATGAGGATGACAGCCAGCACGGGACCCATCACCCACAGCATCTCTGGGTCCTCCTGAGGTTGCCGGACCACCCCACTGAGTTTCACCATGAAGGGCTCAGAGAATGGGCTGGCTGAAAACGTCCTCTGCTGGAAGCGATCAGAGACACCAGAGTTACTTCAGAGTCATAAGTTACAACAAACCAGAGCATTATTCGGGAAAAAAAATATATGCGTCACTTGTACATTTATTAGATTTATTTTACAGTGTACTGACAGATGTGCTCAGTTCATCTGTATGCAGGGATGAGACAGAAACACAGTGCAGGAATCACAGCTGTGATATTCCTTGAAAAAACTCCACCAACAATTCAATACCCACAACTTCATTACGCTAGATAGATTCTAAATCAATATTTTTAAACTAGTTTTACTTCACATGTATTACTATAGTCATTGCCTAACTTAAACTTATAACTATAGTGCCATTGTCATTTAAAAGCTACAAAGACGACAATAAGAAGCCATCATGTTGCACTGACTCAGACGCTCCATTACTGCATTGTAAAAAAAAACAAAAAAACTGTGACTGAATTAATTATTCTCTGACCCGTGGTGGGCAGATGTAGATGCACTCTATATAAATGAGTGGTCTTCAGCTATGTCTGTGGTATCAGCAGTTATTGTTTAGTCATCACCCGATGGTCACGATGAAATGTTTTTATTTCATTATCACTTTCTCATGGAAATGTTGTGTGGGATGCTGTGGCAGCTCGGGAAACTTTTGAAGAACAGGAAGAACAAAATTCCATTTAACAGCTACATGTCACAGGCACAGAAAAATAAATAAATTAAGGCAATATAAGTAATAAATATTAAGGTGCAGTAAAAATATTATATATAATGGTTAAAGTGACATTCTATGGGTAAATGAACAGCCACCACTAACCACTAGAGAGGATCCATTTAAAGTTTGGGAGAATTGCAAGTAACTCCTCACTCACATCTTACTCAGAGTATCATGTACATGTTAAGTTGCAACAGATTAATAATAGAGAGTAACGAAGTAGTAGCGGAGGCGACCCAACCATTGCGCTTAAAGGGGAATTACAGTTTTTTACAACCTGGACCTTATTTAATATGATCCTTTGCTCACCCGTATGACTTTTGGTGTATTGGTGTAGTTCCTCTTTAATATACAAGAATGGCAACGGATTGACTCACTTTTTAAACTACATTACTTATTTTAAAAATGTAGTCGTCTCTGTTTGAGAGTAAGGAATTCACCATGTAGCAGACATATGACTGCACTGGACCTCACAGTGATATTTTTATTTAAAAGTGGATTGTGGAACGTAAAGGTGTGAGCTTAACACTGAACAGACCAGAACAAATTAACTGCTAACGCTAATCAAGGTGGAGAGGCTCGGTTTTGGCAGGACAATAAAATGAACAGCAAGAGATGAACCAGATGGACCATGAACCAATGAAAAAAGAAGTCACTTTCATCTTTCTGTGGACAGAAACTGGACTTAGAAACTACATATCTGAGATGTACAACTATCCTGAAACACTAACAGTATTCTGCAACATTATCAATGTTATCAAATGCACAAATTTTCTATTTTCCACACTGCATCTTATTCAATAGTAATGTGATGTACTAAGACACAATGTAATATTCAAATCTGTACTTTACACCATTTGTTATATTCACAGGCACAGGAGCAGTCAACACAGATCTTGTATTCATTTAGAGCTTTTCTACCTATTGACCAAAGCGCTCTAGAGTCACAGTGCCACATGTAGCCACTCGTTCACACAGGTGCACACATTCACACACCAGGGCCAAGGACACTTCCACATGTACGTGGTCCATGAACCTTGTGCTGGACCGGTAATTCTTTGGTTTCCAGATAATCGGCTCTACCAACTGAACCACAACCTCCCCACTGGAGAAATCGGAAAGAATATGACCTCCAAAGACGACCACAACACAAAGTAAGTGCTTGTTATGAACTGGTTGTTGAAGGTACCACATATAATCTTTCCCATGAATAAATACTAATTTCACTGCAATTTGTTGACGCTCAAAGCCAAACACCAATCATTTAATAAGCACTTTCATTAACTTGGGGGACTCATGAGAGAGTATGGTTAAATGCGTCAAAGATTAAAATGATTTCCCTTAAAGCAACCAATTGTCATGGTCCTGAGGTTTCCTGTGCATTCGGTGACTTGTTTATATTCTCTCTCTCTCCCTCTGTCAGTCTCATTATTCTCACCTGGACAGGCAACTGGCTGGAGCACCTGACCCAGCTGCGGCCTGTCACCAATGAACTCTGTTTAAAAGGCTGGCCGTGGCTTCCCTCCAGTGCCAGACAATTCTGCATGTTTCGGTCCGTGCCAGCACTCGAGTCTCACCTCGCTCTTTTGTGGTTTTCCTGTTGCAATCGTAGAACTCATCTCCTGTGTTTTCTCTTTTTTTCAGTGCCTCCCTGAGAGCGCCAGTTACCTGCCCTTGCAGCTGTTTTCAGGCGCTGTTTGTTTGCCTTTTGCATTTTTGGTTTTTGCTTTTGGACTTACCTTCCTGCTGAGTTTTTAATAAACTTTGGTTGGGTCTTCGGCTAGACAGCCCATTACACCAAGCAACAGCAATTTCATAGACCCTGTCTTCTTGCAAGATCTCCTTTTTGCTTTTCACCAAAATTAATTTCGTATTACAGTCTGTAGAGTCCAAGCCAAGATTTCTGGAGAGGTGTCACTTTGATAAACAGAAGCTCCTCCGGCGCCATTGTAGTAAATTGACTTTGACATGTAAATTTATAGAAGCTGGCCATCAGTCTATGTCCAGTTTGCAAGCACTAAATTTGTTATCCTAAAAACCTTTGCAGAAGCGCTTCACTTTGGATAAGTCTGGGCAGAGGGTGGGGTACAAAAATCCCATCATTAGAAGACTGAATAGCAGAACTGTCACATCTCGTCCATAAAACATCCAGATTAGTGAGCTGCAGTGGAGAGCTGGAAGCAGTTGGATATTGGCAACACAATAAACATTAAATAGCAGTTACATGGATACATTTGCTAGGCATAATTCACTTTAAATAACTTGTCACTTTATGGTCTGTGAGACAAGTGCAGCAAGTTGGTGAATGAGACTATAAATATTCCTGTAAGCCTGATGGGGCTCTGGCTCATCAAGGCTACTGCAGCTCCAGCTCAGGCTCTAGTTCCTCTGGGTGAAAGCTGTAAAAAATCGCTGCTTGTTAAAGCAATGTCACCTCATGTCAGCTTTGTTTCCTTATTGATTCATTAATTTCAGCAGTTTTTTTTTTTTTTTTTTTGGTTGCACACATTGTAACTTTAGCATGCAATGCTGGGGTTGTGGTACCAAGGCTGACAGCTACAGATGAATTATACATGAACTTTGTGGACAGGGGCTTTTTTTCTCCATTTTTTTTGCACATTTGTCATGTTGTAGAACGCTGAAACAAAACAAATGTGTTTTGACATTTCATGGTCTTGGACCCTTTCAGACACATCAAACTCTAAACGTACTGAATGTACCATATATCTAATACATGTGGATGTGTGTATATGTTTACAGAGGGAAGTGTATTGCGTTCCGTCCTAATTATGAAACCATGCACTTTAATGTAAATGTATCTTCCATTGTATTCTGTAATTTTAAAGCGTAGGCATACATGTGTTGTACTATACAAAGAACATGCATTCATTCATTCATTCATTCATTCATGGACACTTGAGACATTCAGACTGTGGTATCAGAAAAGGAAGCCAATCAGTAAACAACAAGCATCTCTGTTATAACAAGATATGTTGTTGGGAAAAGAAGGAAAAGCCATCTGGTATTGTCACAGAGTTATTAGTAGATATATTTGAATCATAGGCTGCTTCAGTCAGATGTTTGAGCATGTAGCATGGATCTCATTTTTACAATGGATCTGGACAACATACAAGAGTTGTGTAGTCCAGTGCAGTTAGTGCAGGTTCATTTCATTACATTACATTACCTGCTCCAATACCTTTCACTCAAACTGCCCTGGTGGGTATGAGTCGACCCACAAATCACTACAAGTCACTAGGTTGCTTTCATGGAAAGTCAGAGAGCAGAATCACTCTTGGAAATATTGGCAGTTCCTAGTGAATAACTTCAAATTCAACTGAAAGGAGGAAACTTAATTTCCTAAACAGGGAATACAGCCTCCTTTATCCTGAGCTGACCAAGTAAAGTTGGTGAAATATTATAGTTGACACATTAATAACACCAAGACTGACATGTATAGACTGACTGCCTATACATGGCATTGATATGCCTAAAATCAAACCAAGGTGCTAGATGCTGTGTTCTGGTTTGGAATAGCGTGGGTTTTAAACAGTAAGTGCGTATCAGCTGGCAGCAGGTGTTGTAGACCTCCCACAGCCAAACTGTCTCTGTTCCCTCCTCAGATCTATTATTTCCTAGCTGTTTTCCAAGAAGTACATGGCAACCAAATTTCTTATTTCCTTGGTGTGTTTGTAGTAAGATGTTGCAGAAAACTGCTGCCTTTTGTGATGAATGTATTCTGTACTGTTTCCCAGATTTCTCTGGTCCTGTGAATGTTCAAGGGGTTTCCACATTGTTACATAAGAAAAACCATTCAGCAAAGGTCCAAAACTGTATTGTTCAAGTGACAGAACCATCGGAGCTCAGAGCAAGAATAGATGTATTAATATGAAATTCAAAAGTCATTCTTAGTTTATATTTGAATCCCAAACAAATCAACTCAACTTTTTAACTTTCAACTATGCTTTTAAATAGATCACACAAAGCTGGAGCCTATCCCAGCTGTCATTGGGTGAGCCATGTGATATTCATAGTTTCATAGAGTAATGGTGCAGATAGGGGATTTTTCTTTATTTGTTTTGGTGATAATTGTTAAAGTCGGCCATCTCTGCTATAAAAAATATATTGAAACAAACTGGAATGAGATGTGCACTTTGTTGCACACGGTCTATAGAACACACCTTAACACCTTGGTAATGAGTGGTGCTTAACAGCATGCTCCTCTGTCTCCTCCGCTCTTTCGGCTTTTTTCCCCTCCGTAGTACATTTTGGCAATTTAAGCAAAGCTCAGCCTTCAGCTCAGAAAACTTTTTTCTCCTAAATGACAGCGTTCAAGGCTTTTATGTGCAGCAGAACAATTCTAATGGATATTTCAAAGATCTAAGGGCAAGTTCTGAAGATATGAATCTCTGCCCTGTAGATAGTAATTGATCAGTGGTTTAAAAAAATAATAAAATAAAATGTTGCAGCAATTTTTGCAAGCTAGAGAACAAAGGGGAGGAAAGGCAGTGGAGGGATGGATATTTCGCTATAGTTTCCACTGTTTGTAATCACCCCAAAAGAAAAAGTGTCTGATATAATTAGCAGAAACAATGTGTAATCGCAGAGTATTTAGACAGCTGTTCTATTTCCCATATCGCTTCTCTCTGCCGTTCCTTCACAGCTCATCCATCTAAGACAAACTTGACTTCTATCCAGAAGGCTCAGTGTGTTTCCTGCTATTCCCAGTCATCTTGGCACTACAATCCGTCTCTTTCATCTGTGTCTTTTTACCTCAAAGTTTAGCATCTATCTCTTCCTCTTGAATCTGAAATACATTCTCTCTGCATTGGTTCCTCAAGTATGTCACACACGCCTCTGCTCTAAGTGATCACACTGTTTATATGGCTTTTTTCTTTTCATCCAATTTCACGCGTCCTAGCTTGTCTACTAGCAGGGGGGACCGCAAAAAGCCACGATGCCCTTTTCCGTCTCCAGTCCTGCTTCTTTCTTTTGCATCCTACTCTTTTCTTCTCGCTTCTACTCTGCCAGCAGCTTAGCAGCAGAAATGAAGGCTAAGATTACTGCCTGTGTTTTCACTGGATGTGATTAGTTTTCTATTTTTGTACAGCCTTGAATAGTGTTTGCAGGAAGAGAGATGACCAACAGGAAACCATAGTAAACACTGAGGCGGTTGATGGGCGCATTAGGTCAGTATCACTGAACTATTTTCATTCTTTCTGGCAGCACCATCTTGTTGGGGACCTTCATCGACATAACGCATTCCATAGCCCCTTACCTTAACCCAGTGCTTCTCAAATAGTGGGGCGCGCCCCCCTGGGGGGGCGCCGTGCAATGCCTGAGGGGGCGCGAGTGCTTGCTCTTGTTGTATTCGATTAAAGTGTAATTGCACATCCAGAACGTAGGTGGCAGTGGCGCTCTCATTGTGCGCACTATTAGCTCTATGGTGTTTTTTAACAGAGCCGGCGGAAAGAGATGTAAACAAACTGAGGAACATGGAAAAATATTTGACAGGGATGAAAAGAAAGGCCGTAAAAGAGGAAGATAATAAGACAAAGCAAAGTCACTCAACATATTCTTCTTCCTAAGGGGGGCATAACAGAAAATACGCAGAGAAGAGCACTGTAGCTGACGTGCACCTAGTAACACTATGATTGCTCCACTTGATAGTAGTGTTTCCGCTTTAGTATTTCTGGCTGCTTCTCCATATCTGCAACTATGGAACAATACAAAATTGATGACTTTAACTGAAGAAGTTTGGAGATACATTTATTTGACTGTATGATGAAATTTCGCCATTGTTGAAAGTAAAGCAGGAAGTGGAAAGTGCAGCAGGAAGTAGAGACAAAAATTAACCTGTTTATGTCCCACAGCACCATATAAGTGCCTTAACCCTCACCCTTACCCTAATCCCAACCGGCTTATTGTAACCTTTATCTGTGTCTTAAACTTCAAACAGCCTTGTCGTCTTGTGAAAGAAGTGGAGACCCGCAAAAATTACCCCAAATGCTCCCGCTTTGATGGTGTAAAACTAGTCCTCAGAAAGATAGCTGTACAAGAACACACAAATACACACATACACATTTCTATATAGAGATATAACAAGGGTGAACAACTGTTCCAAAGAGCAAATGCACTTACAAAAGGACAAGAAGATGCCTTGCTCATGGAATGGTAAATGGTAAATGGCCTTGTCTTTCTATAGCACTTTTCTACCTACTGGTACTCGAAGCGCTTTACAGTCACAGACGCATCTACCCATTTGCTCCCATTTGCAGCAGAGAGGACTGTTTCACCTGCAAACGCATGCATGATTCAAGGACATTTGGATCACAGGAACATGTCTGGCATGTGTGCAACAATGCCTAAAGACATACTTTCCTATAGCAAACAAAAATACACCATGGAGGAAAAAGAATTCAATTCACAGCCAACACTGCTTTATATATTCAGCAACACAATGCCTTTTGGAACACAAACTACAGCTGTGCTGCAATGTGACAATGTGCTGACAAAACTGTGATAGATCAATAGATTAAAACACATCCACAATGCCATTCATCCCTCTGCTGTATTTGGATGATATGTTATAGAGCACAAGTAATAATAGTCAATTTTGGTCCTTGTTTAATGTTACTGAGTATTTGAGCGCTATATGGGTGCAAAACGAGTAGATTACATCCTAAAAATTACTGGCGCCTAGTTGACAGGATAAACAAAAATAAAAAAATAAAAAATCAATTTGAATCATCAACCTGGCGTGGTTCTTCCAAAGCACCACTGATCCAAGGGGAGCAAAAACATTGTATGAGGAGAAAAAAAAACAAGAACACCTTTATAAATATAGAACAACACAGATAGTTCAGTGGATACAAGTAACAATAGGTATCTAGTTAAGTTTCCAGCCTGATTCCAACAGGGCGCATTCATTGCAGTATCAAACAAAACAACCATGTTACTGTTTCTGCTCTCTGTATTGCAGTAAAGATGGTTGTTATCTTGTACATTCTGGTTTGAACCTGTATGTTTAATTTGTTTTGTATATTTAGAGCCATGCATTATGCATTCAGTTCTTTAATTCTGAAAACTCATTTTTACAACCTCCACAAAGCTCTGTGTGCTTACAGACTCACAACTATTTGCTGAAACAAACACTCTGTTCTGAGCAATAATGGTTGTCTTACTTCAAGTCTGAAAGTCTGTAATTGAGTGTGAAGTCTGTATTTAAGTTGCTAGACATGATGATGTCCTCATAAATACAAAAAGATCACTCACAGACTCTTGATCCGTCAGGTCAGCCAAGACGAAGCAGCGGTACTCCTGCTGGCCTGGGAGGAGTTTGTTGTAGTAGCCATTGTATTTATTTTCATCGCCCAGAGTAAAGATCTCAGGCAGAGCATCCAGCTTGGCAGCGATGTAGGGTTGCAGGAAGTCTTGGCTCTGTCTCTTCTTCCTCTGTAAGTTGCTGTCAGCGCCAGCCTCCAAGAGCTGCCAGAGGAACAACACAACAGGAAACTTGATTGGGCGTACTATGAGGAGATACGACAATAGAGCATACTGACACAACATGACATAGCAAAGCTGATGTGCATTGGAGAGGCTTTTTGTGTCATTATATATGAGTCAAGAGTACATGTTTATTTGTAAAGCACTAACCAAAATCAGTGTTACAAAGTACACATAATATAGCACACCATCACGTTTAGATAAGCAGTGAGGCACAGGGAACAAAGACAAATAAATCTTGGTGTACCAGAGCATATATAAAGACAAAATGGATAAAAATGGGTCAATTAAAACTCAAAACAATGTAACATTGCAGAATAAACCTGAAATCAAACATGAAAGAAAATTCATAGCCCATATAAAAACCAGTTTAAACAAATATGCAGACAGCATAGGGACAAAGGGGTTTCTGTTGGTTTATGAGTGCACACAGACCATTTAAAACATCTTTTCTGTACGTTGCTCTGCTTTGCTCTGCAATCTCAGACTGTTAAATAGTGGAATATCTAATGTGGCCAATTGAAGAGATATAGTGGTAATAACAGGTCTTTCTGGATATGCTGAACCTAAAATGAAATCTGATGTACTGAACCAGAGTAGAATGGCAAACAACAAGTATACAATGAACTGTTGATAATGAACACCTCAGAACCAGTGATATTCAGTTATATCAGAATATGAGACTGGCTACACAGCATTTGAATTTTATTATTGGACACTGAAACCAATACTGTAGAAACACCAACAACCAATTCAAGATTCAAGATTCCAGATTCAATCAGAGCCATTGTGCAAAATCAACTCAATTGTGTTCAGACGTCATGTCTGACTATTTCGCTGTTACTCTTCTGTCCATCACTGCATAAAGCCCAAGCAAAAGATGGCAGACATTTGCACTAAGCTCAAAGAGGAAACCTCTGCTTTTTACTCAGGGGATGCTCAGGTGTACAAAGTATCCAGTTCTACTACTAGAGCCCCAAACCAAGGCATCTGTGGAGAGGGTTGCGCTGCATCACGGACTACAAGGGGAAAAGTAAGGATGCTGTGCAGTCCACTACATTGCTACCGGATGTGCTCAACACCTTTTTGCCTGGTTCAATGCACACAACACCTGTCATTAGACCTCAAGTGCATAGAGAGGACCCCATACTGACCATGAAAACAGATGAAGTGTGGCAGACCCTAAAGAGGGTTAACCCCAACAAAGCACCTGGCTCTGTTGGAATCCCAGGCCAGGCTCTCAGGGCATGCACTGACCAACTGGCAGGTCCAGCTGGTGCCAAGACAACAACCTCTGCCTGAATGTCAGGAGAAAACAGCGAAGCAGACACTCACCTAGCCACATCACAGAGGACTTGTCATTACACACCATCACTGTGGTCAGGAGAACTCACCAGAGGCTTTATTTTCTGAGAAGACTGAGGAAGTATGGCGTGAACACTAACATCCTCACAGACTTTTACTGGCGTACCATTGAGAACCTGCTGACGGGCAGCATCACAGCATGGTACGGAAACTGTCGAAGAGGGGGAAGCACTGCAGAGGGTGGTGGAAACGGCACAGTACATCAACGGAACCTCCCATCCATACAGGAATTGTTAACACTTTTACCCGCCACTTGTCACCTTTTGTTAATGTACTGTCATTTTTTGTAATTATATTGTTGTGCTCTCATAGATTGCTTGAGTTAATAAACCATGAAAAGTGGCAGAAACAACTTCAGTACCCTGACCTCACCAAACACCTAAAAAGGACTGAAACTATGCCAGACCTTATCAACCAACCTTTGTGCTGGACCTCACTAATGCTCTTGTGCTATTTTAGATTCCATTCTCATGTACAGACGCTGTCACAAAACAGCTGGGGCAGGCTACAAAAACAGGTAGACTAGCACGCCATTACAGAATGGATGATTACAAAACATCACCATCAGAGGCCATGGATTTGGATTAACATACAGTAAATGTTCCTTTACTTCATGATCTCAGGATTTATATACTACCAAGCATCTAAATCTTCATCTAGAAAATGAACGCAATAAAGTCGACTACTTTGGTCGGGGATGAGCAGTATCTTGAGAAAAAATACTTCTGAATAAAAAAGCTACTCTGCAAGAGAGAAGACAAGCATATTCAATAATGACCAGAAATTTCAAATGAAAGGAAGTGGGCAGCTCTGATAGTCACTGTAGCCTCAAAAGGCTTAGAAAATATAGAGATAAGATTGACTTATAGTTACAGATGTTTGTTCTTTAGGGTTTCTACTCCATAAACCAAGTTTTACACAAAACAGTGGATACTAAAATAAAATATTATATTAAGTTTAACATGTGTCTTAGGTTTTACAGGGAGTTACAGCCCATCCATCTAAGACGGTGCCAAAACTGTAACGTTTCAAAATTAACTGGACACTGTTCTTTTGGGGTAGCTGTGTGTTCCTTCTTTGTTCAGTGGACCCAAAAGAAAGCGTACATTACACAGTGAGGTGACAATATGGTGACATGTAAGTGACAATAGACAATAAAAGGTTTCAAAATGCAGTGGATGAGTTTAGAAATAAATGACATGGTGAAGAAAAACACCCTAGTAACAGCAAAACACGTCAAGCATCAGGCTGCAAATGTTTGCAAATGTGATGCCAAGTCCTGGTATGCCC
The DNA here is from genome assembly GCA_005024645.1 of Planiliza haematocheilus. Taxonomy (NCBI): domain Eukaryota; kingdom Metazoa; phylum Chordata; class Actinopteri; order Mugiliformes; family Mugilidae; genus Planiliza; species Planiliza haematocheilus. Next base: position 1,854,679 of record SRSE01000306.1, read on the forward strand.
CAAAGGACAGAAAAAAAGAAAGAAACAAATACAAGAGTAGTTGAAAAAAGTTGGAGGTACTGCTGTTGTGGCTTGGACATTTCGGGATGCGGGTGGAACTGGACCATCAATTTATTCATGATTTCACTGCTAATGGGAACAACAATACGAATGCTGATGTATACATTGGCTTGTTCCGTTCAGCTAAATCATTTATTATTCAGCATGCCAATGATCCTAAACATACCCTATCAGCCACTTACAGTGCTCAAAATCCCTCCTCCGACAGCGTGACATTCATTCATAGATAGACCCTGGTGAAACTAACCACTCACATAATGGCCAGGAGTGTTAACGACCGCATTTCTATTGCCAACAATAAACTAAACAAACAAAACGACCCTCACCAACTCCACAATAAGTTAAAAGGCCTAGGACACCCACCAATCTGTTCAGATCTGAGGAAGCTATTAGGATGACAGGTGAAACGCTTTAAAAAATACTCAAGAAAGTTCAGTTGCTTTGCTTTAAATACTCTGATATTACACCTGTCAAAACCCAAACTTGATGATTTGACACCTTGCTTTGCATTGAAGTGCAATCCAAAGCGGTGATTTGTGGCTGTTACTGCATTCAGGTCAGCTAGCGAATGAACAATTGCATTTTTTGAATTTACCTCTGCTACTGTTTTACTCAACAATAGTGCCATGTTTTCCAAACAGGGTCACGGAAAGAGAGGATTTCAAATCACACACTCAGCTCGGGAAATGCAGCCCCGCTCGCGTCCAAATGTCAAATCGGCATATTTTATAATGCAGTTCTTTGTATAGAAATCTTAATTACTCCTAATTCAACAAATAAAAAATAAAAACTAGCAAAGGCCAGAGCTATCAACACAACAGCAGACAGTTTCATTTGGAAAGGTGGCGAGAGTACTAAATTAAAGTGATGACAGTGTGAAAAACATTTAACCAGGCTTTGCTATTACTAAAATCTAAAATCAACACATTTCCAACAATATGAAAAAAATGTATCATGTATGTGCACCCCTCTTTTCTACATTTTTCTGTAAACTTCTGAATAGATGCAGTGTTTCCTACCCAATTTCATGAGACCCTGGCAATTTTGGGCTTTTTTGGTTGATCCTACTGTCTTAAGACCCTAATTGGGATTCAATCCCAACTAAAAATATTTTGAGACGTGGCATTCTATGGGCAAATGTATATGATTAAATAAATCAAGCGAATAAATCTAATTTATAGTCAATTGTTGACTTTCAGACTAAGTCTGCTAGTTTAGCTAGCTGACGTTATGTTTGGAGTCGTTTCCTCCAGGTTTTGACCAACTCTTTTAAAATCATTTTACATCTCCATGGTCTAAAAAGTCAAGGGTGCAAACACTGTGTTTAAAAAGTGTGGGTAACGTCTATTTTTATCAGTGAACAACACAAATAGCTTCACATGCTATGTGAGTTGTGCGTGTTGTTTTCTCCATCAGGTTAAATTCAATACAGAGTACAATGTTGTTGGTTTGGCAAAAAATATTTCTGATTTATTATGAGACCATGGTGGAGTAAATTAGACCCTGGTGGGCCGTCGTAGTATTACCATTGTGTGGGAAACACTGAGATGGACTCCAATTTGAGACTCCTTCGTACCTCACAGATATGTAATATTGGCTCATTTTCCTGAAATTGGATGATGTTTACGCAGAAATCTAGAAAATTTTGAGGGGTGCAAGTACTTTTAGCAGCACTGTATAATCTGCATGAATCTCTAGTGAGTTGATATCCCCTTAGAATTTTAACAGTCCCTGAACCCACAACACTAGTGCCTCTCTAGTTTGTTAGTCAAAAAACATGTTGTGTACTTGTGGTCCTTCTGATTCTGGTGACCTCAGATTTTTATTTATCATCAACAATATGGCATCATTTGGATGAAGAGCTAAATGAATAACTGGCACAGACACATGCCATCTAAAGGCCAAATATTCCTGATGCCAGATAACAAAGCCCTGTGATTGTTTTTTTTTTTTTTTTCAAATAGCCTCTGCCTTTACATTAGCATTTTATGTCACAGAGGTAAAACGTGAATGATAGTGATGGTCTACTGGGTCAGTTGAATAGCATTTGTGGCATTTGTGTAACAACAAAATCAAACGTCTACTAACCTCATGTATGTCCATGTCTTCAGGATTCTCCCATCTCCTTAGAGAAGCTGGAGTGACAGGGACAACCACTATGTAGTACCACCTGCATCAACAACAAATACAACGACATTACATACATATGTACACCATACAAGGAGCACATTACTGTGAACGGCACGCTAACCGAATTTCGGCCATCTATTGCTATTTGTTTGGACAGCGTGCCTCATTATGCGTTCTAAATTTTCTAATCCTCCTGTCTCCTTTCCTCTCTTCTCCCAAACCCAGATGCAATCAGCGTGGCTCTGGGCCTGATGAAGAGGTCTGGTCTGGACATCCACATCGAGCCTGCGTTGGTTTAGTTCCGTTATCACTTCCACTCCACTTAATTACTGCTTACTTGTGGGCTATGCCGTCAGAGACACAAACACTTGAGACGCTATTAATTATTTCCATTTCATTTGCCGTGCCGAGTTGGGTAATAGGAAAATAATAAATACTGAATTGCAGCGTTTAGATCGGTGATGAATTTTTAAATAGCTCAGAGTGACATTGGGGTTGCTCTTAATATGGCATGTGGCTACAGGTTGGAATGATGGAGTGAGTTGAGTTGCAGCGGAGTGAATGATTTGTTTGCTCTTAAAACAGCTCAGAACTAACAGAACACACTCTGCTGCTGCAGGTAAGTCCATGCAGACAAGTAGATTTCCTAGCAGCGCTGCTCAGTGACCTTTTTAATGTGTAAGGTGTTGAAACTGAAAGTATGCTGGAGAAAATGTCCTGACACGGTGCACCATGTACAATCAAATGGTCTGAGGTCACTCCTCTCATCACAACGAGTAATTTAATACCAGTGAGTAAAACCCCTCCATTTAAAAGTAAACAATTTAATTAGCCACAATTGTTATTTTATTATTAATGGTGTCTTAGATGAGAGATGCATATCATGTTATACTTTATGTATAAGGTGCATTTTAATGTCAGTTTAGGAAGTGATAATTGCACATTAGAATAATTTTAACATCTTTATACACTGCTTTGAAGATGTCATCTACTATCAACATTTTCTACTGAACAATGCGGCGATCAGACATAACATTAGGACCACTGACAGAAAAACTGAATAACACTGAACATCCTGCGTTATTAACTTTTGGACCTGGCATACGTGTGGATGTGACTTAGACATTTAGCACCCACCTAGACCAGACCAGACACACACACCCCATAGCAATGACACTCTTTGATGGCAGACAAGACATGAAGAACAGCACAAGGTGTTGACCTGGTCTCCTAATTCACTAGATCTCAAACTGACCAAGTATCTGTGGGATGATCCACAGAGGCCCCTCACCTCCACCCACAGGATCCAAAAGCCCCCACTAACAACATTCTTTTGCCAGACACCACAGGGCAACCTCAGAAGGCCCATGTCCATTCTCTGATGAGTCACAACTGTTTAATGAGGCACAAGGGAGACCTAGACAATATTAGGATATAATGTTATGCCTGATCGTGTCTGTTTATCAATTATGATGCATTTACTGATTTAGACTGACATTTAAAATGGGCTTCAGCTATGTCAGCACAATTACAGTCCTGTAACAATCATTTCAGAAGAACTCTGAGATCATAAATCATCCATATTCTTCAGTTTGGTCTACCCTCAGAAAAACAGACCTGACGGGGGCTCCAGCAGGGACCTTGGGCAGGGTGATGGTCACTTTACCGCCTTCCTCCACATCCTGTTGGTACTGAGCCGGTTTCACTGTCAGCAGGTCTGGAGCCGTTCGGATGGAAACCTGCTGCTGGAGGCCGCCAGCACTGTTTCCCCGGCTCATCAGCACGAAGGAATAATCCGTGTCCGGCTGCAGCTGCGTGATGAGCTTTCTCTTCAGGTTGCCTTGAACCTCCACACTCTGCTGGTTGTACAGAATCTGAAACCAGGAGGATGTTTCTTAATAATTGTCACACAATTTAGCATACTACATAGAAGAAGTCATGTATTGAAGTATAAATAAAGTGTACACTTGCTTTTCATCCTCCTGTTGGAGTAGTTCAACATTATGGGAGCTACACCTTACACAACTACCTTTCTTGTCCAGAATTAGATTGATAACACTAATGACTCAGTGGTAGTTACATACCACCTATTACTGTTATTTGTTTGTATAAATCCATACACAGACATAAGGGGCTACAAATGATCTTCTTGATGATTCATGGAGCAACTTTTTTATTGTTACAGCATTATGTTGCAGTAAAAGTCTGTGGATGGATATGCATTTTTCCTATTTTCTTAGTCTTTTTAGATGATACCTCTTTTGATAAGTCTGCATCATCAGTGATTAAATGATCCGTATTCAGCTTCTTTTTGTCTCCACTGCCTAGCCTTTTGATATTCCTAAAAGCCTGCAATACTTGTTGGAATTTTTCAGCTGCTGGCCCTGAAGAGGACTGCGCTGGTCTTACCTTGAGAGGCACTTGAGATTTGAAGGATTCTGGCACTTCCCAGGTCAGCAGGACAGATGTTTTCATCACAGCCTTCACACCAAAGTTCTTAGTGAAAACTGAGGGGAGATCTGGATCATTATTAAGGGTGTTTTCATTATTTCGTCTATTTCCTGCTCTGTAGGACAATGCTGAACATCAAAACTAGGAATCAGCACAAAATGAACCGGTGAGAAAAGGGTGTAAACAGAGAAAACCACACATGTCAAAGGGCAAGTGGTTGATTTACTTGTCTTCTTAATGTGATGTGTCGAGACAGTGTTGTTGTTGTGTAGAAATCTATGTTAGAGGAAGAATTACCTAATGTCATAAACTTACCCTGAGGAAAATAGTGAAATAACAAATTAGTAAATACCAAATGGTATTTTGTATTATGTAGTTACTGTTAAAAAAAGAGAGAACGATTTGTATTGTTGTTTCATTTCAACAGACAAGAAGGTCAACCTGATTAAAACTGACACCTTTTAAACAATATTAATTTCCTTAAAATATGAAACCGGTGAAATTATTATTGGTTTTGGCTGAATCATAATTACATTGCCGACACCTTGACGTATAACTTGTAACCAGTTGTGGACAGTAACCACCTCTGCATTTATTTATTTATTATTGAGTGTTTATGGATACTGATTCCTTAAACTCCCCTTGGAACTTGAATGTGCAAATGTAAATCAGGAGTATGCTTTCCACACATAACATTTTAGAAATATTCTGCATATAATCTCGCAGGACAATCCAATCATTAATTATTAAAACGTTAAGTACACAACTCTGGCAACCAAAAGCTCATGTCTGACTGCCAACAATATTCAAATGAGACAATGAGAAAGACATTAGGTATTTCACTTGTTTTGTGAGCAAAAAACTTTAACTTGCTGCAATGACAGAATAATTGCAGCAGAATAAATAAATGAAATAAATTTAAATTATGTTAGCCCTGTGATAGCCCCTTCAGAAGATGAATGAATGAAACTTAAATTATGTTGAATCACTCACTAACCAGCAGCTGAATATAAACTGACATCAAAAGATAGAGTGCAACGTGATTAAAGCTGGAATGTCAGTAAATCAACCTTTTTGTGTGAAAAGTTATTCTTCTACAAAATAGGCCCACACATCTCTACACTGGCAAGACGGGTCCACTCTAAAACCGCAAACTTTTGCTGAGTTGCTGATGCAAACTTGACTGCAGTGGTGTGAACTAAAAATGTCCTACTATAAGGTTTGCACAGTTTCTCGTTTTTATTCTGTCAGACTTAGCTAAATTCAGTAATGTTAAAGCCATAATATACCACCGGTCTGTGAAACTGATTTAGATGAGGGTTCCTTGGCAGTGTTGGTTTGTAGAGGTTAAATTGATTTTATGGATCATTTTCTCGCTCTTTCACTTTGCTGACTCTCTGAAGTTAAATCTCTGCAATTACACTGGAACAGGCCTCTCTGGCAGTATCAGCGAACCAGCTGTTGTGCGGAGCTGAGTGTGGTGACGGAGATCATGAAGGGTGCAGATGACAAAGTTGCAAAATTCAAACAAACAAAAAATAATCTTAAAATACTACTTCTGAAGTCACAATTCTGCAGCATAAATATACATACATATATCACATTTGCCTCTGACACCCACTCCACTTTGGATTTTTTTTTTCGACTGACACTCAGCAGGAGTGGAGCCCGCTGAGCTGGAGTTGGAGCAGAGACCACCAACTGCAACTGATTCTAAAATCAAGGCTCGTCTTTTACTCAGCTCCATTTCCACACTGTCAGACAGTCTTATTTATTTCTGGCAAAACTTTTGTTACCTTATGCTTTTCAGCATTTCTCCGTGCTGCTTTTTTCCCCCTGTGAAATCGCCACCCTTAGCCCACAGTAATAAAATAATTCTTACCTATTTCTGGAACAGAATCCTACATATGTCCATTTTGAGATCAATGGCATGAGTAAGTATTTTTTTGTCTTTATAGCTAGTAGCTATAGTAAGCAATAATATTATTGATGCATAATGTTAACATGTAATGAAAACCACCATGATTTTTTATGACTACACTCGCTTTTGATCAAACTTCTCCAAAATCCAGCATACTAAATGCAGAACTTTCAACTTGTATTGTTTAAATCTTGATAAATGACTTTGCGCAAATCAATAAACTCTATTTTGCCTTAAAGGTATTTGTATTTAAGGAGAATCTTCAAGAAGAGAGTTAGCTAGGAAATGAACCACGAGTATGTTTGTGTTTGCCTTTGTCATGATTTAGAAAGCTAAAACCAAAATGTGGCACACTGCGCAAAATGCTGGTCAACAAAACAACAAAATGTCCACAATGAAACATTAATGAATTGCTCGTGGTGCTCACCTGGCATTGAGGTGGACATGGTCCTGCTCTGGATGCTAGGGCTCATAGGTCCTCCCCCCTTGCTGGTGAAGGCTTGGACTCTGATGTCGTAGGTTGTGTCAGGTTGTAAACCGTTGATGGTCATCTGTGTTTCTGTGGTGCTGTTGGTGTTGTTGTGCTGGCTATTAATATCTCGATACACTACCGTGTACTTGACCATCTTCCCATTCCTCTGGGCCAGTGGAGGGGGGTCCCAAGCCAGCTTGGTAGAAGTGGCAGTTAGGCCCACCACACTCAGGTTCTGCGGGTAGCTGCTGGGAATGTCTTCAGGGGTGCTAATCTCTTTCACATATTCCTCTCCGTTGCCTGCTCGATTTTTGGCGCACAGTTTGAAAATGTAGATGGCTCCCTTGTGGAGGCCAGTGACTGTAAAATGATCGTCGGTCTTTCTGAAGTCTTTGATGGTGAAAGTTTCTTCCTCGGCTCTCTTGAACTGCAGCTGGTATCCTTCATGCTCCCCAACCATGTCTTTGGGAGGCTGCCACTGGATCAGGGCAGTATTCCCTATGGTGGTACTTATCATCATAGTGGGCTTCCCAGGCACTAGAACACAGACAACAAGTGTCGCCACCTCAAAACAACACTTTATTGGCCCAGTTTAACATCACTAATATGTTTTTGAGAGAGCTGATATTTACTGCTGCATTATGAATGTACCTATAATGTCACAAAAGACCCATTGTGAGTCTACTGGTGGTTAGTGAAGCACATACGGGACTGAAGGGTCACAACTTTGCATCCTAAACACCCAACCACTGATCCCAACCAATGGCCGGAATGTGTGCAACAGTGCTCTGATGCAGAGTCATGGTACACATGATTGCACTAGCAGTGAGAGCATCAGAAGATACCACCCGCAAACCTTCACAGGACAAGCAGTTACAGAAGATGAATGAATGAGTGAATGAACACTTTAATTGTTTTTTGAGGAAATTTGATAGGTAGGAAAACTTTTTTTTGGCATTAGATAGTGTTAGAGGACCTCAGCATAGGTGTTCAGAGTAAAGTGCCTCTTTTTACATTATGTTACTGAATTTTCTACATTAAGTCACTCACATTTTATGTACATGATCATAATCATAGTTACAAGTTCCATTTTTGCAATTTCTGCAAAATCCATAGTTAGCTTTAGCTAAACTAGCTATCTAATTTAAACAAGCTAGCTAGAATTAGCCACCAGAAACATGATCATCATGCCTCAAACCTGAATTACCATCACTGCACAGGATTGTTTGGCGGTGATCACTGGCTGAATTAGTTAGCTTAATTTTTTTTAACTCTGTCTGGTGAGCTTATCTGCTTTACAAGTCAGCTGTACAAAAATGTACAGCCTTCTGTAACCTATGTTTTACACAGACCAGGTCTTAGTTGGGCCCAGGTTCTGTGGAGGCTACTAAGATTATTGCTTGTGGTTTTGTGCGGTACTACTAATTTACATTAAAGTCATTAAAGTTCATGGATGTGGCGGTCTAATGTATACCAGAAAAAACAAAACTTTCATGAAACTAGGGAACATGGGAAATCGTTCATTTCAAAAAGTATAACTCATATCAACACACATACATTTACACAGTGGACTCACCTGCTCCTGTGGTGGTGACCACCTTGGCCTTGCTGCGAGCTCCATCCCCCTTGGTGGTATACGCAGCCACAGTCACAGAATAGGTTGTTTCCGGGAGCAGACCTGTTATAATGGCCTCCTGCACAGAAAAGCACAGAAAGGGGAAGAGAGAAAGAAAAAATGACAAAGGTTGAATAAAAGAGGAAAAAAACAACAACAAAAAAAAACAAACAGGTAAAGACAACAACCTCAGTTCAACTTTCTTGTTGTCAACCACTTTACTGCATCAGGCACTCAGGCACATTAGACAAGTCAAGCACACACGGCATGCATCAACTTCACATTTCCAACACTCCCAAGGCATTTAGACTGCTCTTTTCAGGAAGAAAAGATCAAGAAAGGGTCATGCATTATAACCTGAAGTCAACTTTGATAACATCCCCTTTAGGGTTCCTGGCAGCTTTTAGACAGGACAGTTTGATGTTGTATACACACGCATTAGGACATGACCAAATGACCATGAACAGGAAAAGAACATAGTGAACTGGTTACACAAGAGAACCTGGAAGTCAATGTGTGCTTTATAGATGTTCCTAATGCATTAGTTAGCTATAAAGACAAAAAACACATTCCTAGACCCATATAATCAGTGTCTCCCAATCATTTTTGGTCAGTTAGACATCATTTTCATAGTTGGTCTAGGTCATGAAGCCAAGGTAGTCAGAATATTAGACAGATCGTAAACAAGCTAACAATTTGTCCAAGTGAGCGTGAGCACATCTAAATTCTTGGATTATATGGTGGGCTGTCGGTAGTAATTTATTTAGCATCTTTGAAAAGTGGCACAACAAAGTGCTTCAGATAAAATGCAGACAAAAACAAAACCAATCAAACAAAAGAGAACAAATGGCTCTTGAGCTGTTTTTAAAGTGTTTGTATTGTCTACAGATCTTTGGTTCAGTGGAGGAGAGTTATAGTTTAAGAGCTGATGCCTCAAAGGCAGAAGATTCTATTATTTCACACTGGGCCTGGGCTTAGCAGGGTTCCTAATCCAGTAGTAGAAGGAGAAAAACAAACTATGTACAGTGATCAGGCACAACATTATGACCACCTGCCTAATATTGTGCAAAACAGGCGAGACTCATCAGAGAATAGACATGGGCCTTTGGGTCCTATGGGATGAGGGGAGGGGCCTCTGTGGATCAGGATTGTTACTGTGCATCCAACAGGTGGTTGATCAGTTTGGGATTGAGTGAATTTGGAGCCCAGGTCAACACCTTGTGCTGTTTTCTGAGTTGTTCCTAAAGCATTTTTGTTTGTGTGTCAGGCTGCATCCTGCTGGGGTGCGTCATTCTTGTGGGGTGGGGGTGCCTGGTATGGTCCAGGTGTGTGGTACATGTCAAACCAATGGAAGGTCCGAAAGTTTCCCAGCTGAACACTGCATTGTCACAAGATGGTCACTGTTATTTACTTCTCCTGTCACTGGTTATATTGTGGCTGATTGGTGTACATGTTGGTCACCAGTCACTCAAAGCCCGGTTCCTAAAGAAATGCCTAATTTACAAATGTTACATTTGGCAGAAGAATATGAAGACCTTCAAATACCTTTGGGCCACTGCCAGTTGGGGTCAAAATAAGAACTACAGCTACAGTTACAGAGTTACAGCTACAGTATGAATGTAACTGGTGTATGTTAAGTTTATGCTACTCATCCACATTACACTACACAATGTATTTTATGACAACAAACCTATTGAATACAGAAACCACAGCAAGGATTTTATATGTCATGACAGGAAAAAACACACCTGGTGCACAGATCAGAGAATACATGTTCTTACATGCTCCTCCGCCCTCGTTAATGCAGCCACATGTACAGGTTGTCAGCTGGTGGGAGTCCATTAAAAGGCACAGTAAAGGCCCACTCCTCTCAGATAGCAGAGGATGCCTTTTTAATGCTGCTCCTGAGTGATGAGTGGAGAGGAGTTGCACAGATAAAGCAGCTTGTGATGAGAGAAAAATGTCAGTGGGATAGTGGTGGAGTCGTGAGTGTGTGCGGGGCGATGACAGATCTGGCAGTGAATTCCCAGTGGGTTGTATTTTTCCCATCAGAACTGTGTCTCTGCCTACAGCCCATGCTGTGCCATGGAGATGACAGTGCAATTTAGCAAAGCCCATCCAAAAAAGACAGGGTTTTCAGAAACAACCATTGTTTTAATTATTACTTTATAGCTGGGGATTTTATATCCATCACAGGATGTTCAAATTTAAGACCAGACATGTACAAAGCAGGATTCATCTGAGGCTTAACGAATGAAGATATCTCCTCCCATCCTGTGCTCTCTGGACTATAAAGAAGGTGACAGATAAGAGAGGAATGTGATTGATGTGAAGCTACTGAAGTCGCCTAAAAGCCTCATTATTTTAATATGGTGGTATTCTTTTCACTATTTCAGCCACAGACATTCCTTCTTTTGGAAAGATAGTAAAAAAAAAAAAAAAAAAAGGTCTTTCATCTCTCCTCCAAATGCAGAACAAGCAGGATCCGTGGGGATGATTTACCAGGGATTGAACAGGTGACACACTTTTCATTAAGACAGGAGACATCGCTCCAGGGAGCCAATCAGTCGACAGTGACTTCCTGTGTGTCAAACATTAAAAGTTGTTATCCACCACCTCCCTCCCTTTTTAACTTTCATTGCCAGTGGATGAGTCCACCACACTGCACAGATTTGTCTCCACAGAGCTCATCACTAAGGGAGAGGCAGTTGTGACTGACAGTTCAATGGATGTTGGAGACATTTCAGCTGCACTCATTGTTAACGTGCTGAGTTTAAGAACTGGAAAAATATGTCGCTTTAAACGGCGGCCAGGGAAGCTGGGCTAATTCTCTAGTTAGTCATGGCGTTTTGGTTTGCTTGAGGGTTTAATTTAAAGAAAGGTATTTTTTGCCCTCAAACACTTGTGGTGCTATGTAGATAGCATTTGATTTATTGCCGTAGGCTTTCTGTCTCCAATTCAACACATTCATCCAACCTTTACCATTATTCATGGCAAGGGACATCTCACTGAGCTGTAGACTAAGGACCTCATAGTGTTTTTTTGTTTTGTTTTGTTTATTTCCACAGAGAGGGTAAAGGTAGGGTTTTTAGATTCTTTAAAGGAAAATCTTGTCTTCAGAAAGCATGAGACTGAGGGACTCCCAGGATGTTCCAAGTTGGCCTTTCAGCACCCACCATAATGGTGACAGTTAGAACTGACCTGTGAGCATCTTTGTGGAATGCAGAGAGGACACAGGATGTTACTCTAATCTTTCCTTGGACACATAGTCGGTTGGCAGGCGTCAGTCATGAACAAGTTCCATTCCTGAGTTGTGTTTTTCTTTTTTCTGTGTGAGCACACTGCATCTAAAATTCCAGTGAATCTGCAGCCTTGGCAGAAAGAGAAATACTTAATACTTATAAGACTGTGTTCCTTTTTAATGACTGATATTCAACCTCTATTCATAGCACTGGAAAGCATACTGAGAGATAAGTAGCCATGTACATCAAATGTAATAGGGTTTTCATTTTAAAACCAGATATTTTTATTTCTTGTGCTATAATAAAGAACAGAATATAATAGAATTATTTCTTTATTGATCCCTTGTGGGGAAATTCTTCCTCTGCATTTGATGCATACATTTGTTCATAGCGGTGTGTACACTTTAATAGTGGAGCAATTTGGGGGCTAGGATCCATCATCAAGGCACCTTAGCTTGTCACAATATAAATTAGAAGTTATATCTGGAATTACTAATTGATGACTCTTGTGTTTAAATCCAGAATTTCAGTCTGGGCTCAAAAATCTGGTTAATCCCAGGTACAAAAATGACCTGACTTTGATTTGTACCACTGTGGCTTCGCTATTTTTAAGCGGACACTTCTATTTTTCTTGTTCTACTCTTCTAACCACTCAGCTATTCATCTGCAATGCATAGTCAACTATAATTTGAATCCTTAAAATGAAATTAGATCAATTCCTAGCCTAAATGTAAACAGGATAAAGAATAAGTGTAACCAGAATTCACTATATCGAACTGATTTAGTGACATTGTAATGTCCCAGGCAAACTGAGCACAAATTTAAATGTAGTTGTGTTACAACAGCCTGTGGGATAGCGTGGTATTAACTGGTAGTTGCTGAGGGAAAGTCGCAATAAATACAATGTTAATACTGCAGCTGCAGACAGAGAAGTTATCAACCCCTGCCTGAAAAGAAAAAAGTCACTCATAATCTGGACTGCACATTTTACTTTATGGAAAGAACTCAGTGGTAATACTAACAATAGGAAAAATAGAGACATGGTTCTGAGTTAATAGCACAGAATTTATAAAGAAATGTTCCTTATAAAGAAATTGAACTGAACAATTCAAAATAAAATACGCAGAAAATATATAGTGACAGTTAACGGAATGAATAACTCCTGGATAAATTTCTGTGTACACTGAAAGACCTTGTTGTAAAATGACACCACTGTGCCAAACCACCCAAGTACAACAGAGATAGATTTACTTGGTTTTGCTCAAATAATAAAAAATATGCTTAAAAATTCTTCACATTTGTCATCTACCTGAGCTTTTGCTGTTAATAACAGTCAGAAATGATGCTGTATTCTTTACGTACTGCTTCAAACTTCTGATTTTGAGATTTTCTGTAACGTCTCGGAGGAAGGTGTTGCTAATAAGAAGGACTGAACCAATCCTGCTTTCCCTCTAGTTATGTCTTATTAATTCTACTTCATTAACAACCTGCTAGCAAGCAGTTAGCTCAACAGAATGATGTAACGTTATGAAAGGCATTATCAAAGCTGTGGAAATAAGTGATGTGATTGTAGTTTACGATGAGTCATCGGTGGAGTTGCGGAGTGGACAAGCATGTCCACTAGGCTGTGTTGTTATTACTGGATATGGTTTGACTAGAAGGGACAGTTCATACTACCACCTTTCCAAAATAAGCCCCAACCCTCTAGAGGTATCAATCCCATCAGATGGTTTTGGCCTCAATAGTTTCCTTTAAATGACTGCACAAGTAGTCCTTGCTGACTTTCTTTATGGACTGTCCGTAGGACCAGTGCTGTTGAAATTTTGAATTTAACTTTTCATTCAACGCTGTGCAGACAAATCTCTAAGCCTGTAAATCTAGACAATTAAACCAAACCTTTAATATTCTCTGATAAATGATGAAGCCAAACACTCTTTTATAACATAAAATACAACAGCAACAAACATCAGATAACTAATAAAGCCTTCATAAATAACCTCAATGCCTTACACTACAGGTAAACACAGACCTCCTGTTTCTGTACATCTTGAAATGTGAGTCAGAATTGCAAACAAGAGCTGTATGACCTGACGTCTCTTTATGGATTTGTGCTTTAGAATAATCCAACAGGAGCTGAGTTCAAGCAGAATCAATAACTCAGCCTTTGTTAGGTGGACGGTACCAGTGTGCGCGTGTCTGTGTGTTTGCTAGATAGAGATTCAGTCTGTAGATCAGACACTGAAACCATAAGCCCAACTTCACTTCCAGAATACAATCAAAAGAGCATTACATAGTACTCACACGAGCACACTTACAACTTCAAAAAACATGTCTGGCACAGGGACAAATGAGAAAAAGAACACCTTTTTGGAGTTTAAAATGGGCTTTCCCTTGGTTTCTAAGCTGTCAGCTCCCTAGAAATCTGGTTCTGATGTGAAGCTAGAATGACATGAAAAAATAACTGCTTTAGGGATGGAAGATGGAGGAATAGAAGTCTGAGACAACCTATTGGTTCTTTAAAGTTGCAGACGGACTGCTGGGTAATTTTAATCTTGGTAAATCTGCTTCTTTACATTATATTTTTATTTAATATTGTAAATTCCAGGTAACTGCAACCTGGGTCTTTAAATGTTGGGATCTGAGAACTTAACAAACCTAAACAAAAGACTAATAAGACACACAAATTGATGCGTGGACATGTTGTAGAGAAACCAAACGCTCGTCCAGATAATACAAATAAACACAGGAAATATAAGTCTACATTCATCATTCCTATTAAAATTTCCCCATTCCCGATTTATAAGTTAAACTACACTTGATAATGGTCTGACTTGGGTGACTTCTCGTTAACATCCACGTTGTTTCCTTATAATAACTAAAAACTGTAAGTGCGTTGTAAAAGTAGTAAGGACTGGACTCTTTCTCTGGTACAAACATATGAACTTTATCTGAAAGCCCTTTCTGTCAACGAATCCAGATAATATCACATTCTGAATGACCCATGATCACATCTGAATTGACTGTACCGCAGTCAGATGTCTGACAGGTGTAAATGTCATCTCACCATTTTATATTACTTGTGTAATAGAGAAAAGGGCACCTCTCCCTGCTGTTTAATTATAGCATGCCGTTTGAGAAATGCCATTTTTTTGTGCAATAATAAAAATGTTGTAAAATCACAGGAACCTCTGTACACTTGATGCACATTCTAAGAAACTCTTAAGGGCTACTACTACTTTACTTCTTTTTGTTGCACCTCTTTGCTAAGCTAACAAGTCTCGGTTGCAGCACATACATTAGACTTTGCTATGGGTGGTGAATGTCACTTTATTGAAACCAGAGCAGTTGTATGCCAGCACTAATAGCCAAACCAAAAGTGGCTAGACTACCAGAAGATCAATGCATCAAGCATGAGATTTGCGTCTCAGTTTTGAACGGAGATGAGCAGCCGAGAGAGAGTGACACTGCACCATATCAACTCCACCGCAAAACAAGTACCAAGTTTTTTTATTCTGGAGTTGGACATCTGCCCCAACTCCATCTGTACTAAAGAGCGATACCACACCAATCTGCAGATATGCTGGACCTGTAGAGAGATATTCATACTACAGCAAGATAATGAGACCAAGCTCATCTCACTAAGGAGATGGCAAATGGTTTTATATTAACACAACGCTTTTCAACCTACTGGTACTCAAAGCGCTTTAAAATCACAAAGACACTTCTACCCATTCGTTCACACAAGCACACACATTCACACACCAGTACCAGGCTCTGGGACTGACTTAGGGTTCAGTGTCTTAGTCAAGGACAATACGGCACGTGGTCCATGCACCGGCAGATCGAACTGCTAAGCTTCTGCTGTCCTTTGTTGACAACCTGCTCTACCTACTGAACCACTTTGAAGATTGAGAATGAATCACCACAAAAGTCTGTCAAGGCTCCTACTCCTAGGTTACTACTGTAACTTACGCACATAGCCTATGCCAGTACGAGCCTTTTATACTTGTGCAATTGTCAGTCTGGCTCACTCTGTAACAGCGAATGCAAATCGGTGCTGTGTCTGGCTGTTTGGGTTCATTTTTGTTTCTACTTCCTGCTTCATCTTCAACAATGGGGACTGAAACTTTCGCCAAAATTTCCCCAACGACAAGCCATAGAAATACCTATCTACGAACCTCCTCAATTAACCTTTCATCGTCGTGTTCCATCTTTACTGATCTTAAACAATCAATTCAAAAATTTGAAAATATTCTACTACCAAGCAGACCAATCACAGTTCTTACAGTCTACGCTGGAGGTGCTCATCAGTCTACGGCGTTAGGCTCTACATGGAGGTATAAACTGCGCGTTAGAATTATTATCAGATCATGCTGGGATAACATGGCTTATCAGATTTGAACAAACTTGTGGAGCCTGTGCACTGCTGACATTAAAGCAAAAATAAATGTGTGTATGATATAATTATTAAGGTTAGCAAGGACAAAATCCCACAGCAGGACAGTACAATAATATTGTAGTAAAATGAATGAACTAGTACAAAACTTAATGGCAAAAGAGAGAAGAAAGAAGAAAAATCAGTTGTCAGTTGTATATCTTGTGTCAATTGGATCTGCTCATATTCAGTATTCTGCAGAAGAGCCAGGTGAGCGACGTGAAAGTTTCTCAGATATACTTTAAGAAGTCAGAACTTTTCCCCGAGGTTGTGCTCAGAGCAGAGACCGACAGTCAGAGAGGAGGAGAGATGTGGAGACAGATGTGGACAGGTAGAGACAAGGATTAAGAAGAGAAAGATGATAAACTTAGATTGAACTTAGATCACGTTTCGCCTCCAGATCCCGGAGCCTCTACGCTTCTCTGAGGATGATTAAATGTTTGGGTGGTCTGTTGGTGCCACTATTTGTTTGTTTTGTTTTTTTCTCTTTATCGTTCTCATCAGTGTTATGCTCTGATCTGGCCTGGAGGGTTGTGTACAACTGGGAAAGAAAATATGTCGCATCAAGATCACAAGTAGGACTGCAGCGCTTGTTTGTGTTTTTGTTTTTTTTTAAACTTCCAACAAACCTTTAAATCCAATTTTAGTTTTAGGTGTCACAGGGGAGACGTGACATGCGTAAAAGGCTTGAATTGCATTTGGGCCGCTACAGTGAAGGCTATAGCTATAGCCTCAGTTTATCAATCAAGTGAGCTGCAGGATAGTCAGTTAATGACAAAATTTATGGATATACATGAAAATCATAAAATTTGGACTTTACATGACCTTCTCTGCTTACATATTTATAAAGTAGCTGATCCAAACTAAACAGACTGGCTGTCCGTCAAAATTGTGTTCAATCTATTTCCACAACCTGCGGCCATCGTGAAGAATAGATGATGACGAACGTACTTGTTCTGAATACCTAGAGAACAAAGCCAACAACCACTAAAGGTAATAAGCAGGTATCTCCATGAGCCATCACATTAATTCAGGCTTTTGATGTAGAACTAAATGAAAAATGTCTCAACATGTTTGTTTTCCTCCTTCTGCATTCACCTAAACGCTGCCCAGTTCTCTGCAGTGAGGAAATGATGTTTCCTTTGAGTTGCCGGCATGTCTGAGTTTTGCACAAAACAAGTTGGAGTAATGGCAGCTGCTGAGGACAATGAAAAAACACCAAATACGGGTAGCATTACTCCACTGATATTAGTGGAAATGGTTTGGCTCTGCAATATCCGACGTGGACCAGGCTACTGTTGTAGTTTATTAGAACCAACAGTGGCAGTATGACAAACTAGTAGAAACAAAACAGAAAGTGGAACTAGAGACATGTGAGTCTCTATGAGAGTCTGATGCTAGCTCCCTATCCAGCCCCAAACGCAACTACAAAGCACCAAACTCCATACATTTTGAAGAGTCACTCCTTATTACAAAACGGCGCACAGAAGGCAGGAAGTTACAGAAGGCACTTTCTTTTCTTGGTCATATTATCCAGCCCTACTTAAGCAGTTCCTTCAGCCACGGGGATCCATGCATTGCTACTGTGCTGCACGATGTTGCTGACTTGCCAGAAATTGAAGACAAAGGTCTTTGCTTTCCTCAGCTTCATAGAAGAAATAAATAAAAACCGTTATCATAAACAATGTAAGCTGCTAAGGGTGAGGTACAAATCAGCCCCCCCCCCAGTCAAAGTGCAGCTCCACCTCTAAATCAAATAAATATCCATGATATAAAGCAGAAGGGAGACTAAAAGTGGCCTCAGTATTGAGTAGCCTTCATTCTTTCACACAGGAACTGATGCATTGCTGTACTCTAAGCCTTGAATTATCACCGTCTCTGTCGATGAACTTGTGAGAATGGATTCTTCTGAACTCTGATAGCTGACCTCACTGCCTTACAATATTAAACTATCCCACTGGTCTGCAGTAAGACTTTCTGCTAGCATGCCTCAGCATGCTTTGAACTAAAGACGGTTGGAGAAAGTGGGTTGATGGGAGGGGCCTCTGTGGATCATCCCACAGATACTTGATCAGTTTAGGATCTAGTGAATTTGGAGAATAGATCAACACCTTGTGTTGTTCTTCATGTTTTCTCAGTTGTTTCTAAAGTGTTTTTGTGTGTGTGTCTGTGTCAGGCTGCATCCTGCTGGGGATGGCTGCTGCCATCAAGGAGTGTCATTGCTATGGGGTGGGGGTGCCTGGTCTGGTCTAGGTGTGTCTGCTTTTGCAGGTCCAAAAGTTTCCCAGCAGAACATTGAATTGTCACAGGATAGTCAATGTTATTTACTTGTTATTGGTTTTAATGTTGTGGCTGATCGGTGCATTCATTCTCAGGCTGATGTAAACTATACTAGTACCTCTACCTTATGTGAGATAAAGGCAGACAATGAAGACATTGTCTTGGGTTGGGGCTGTTTTTTTTTTTTTGGAGAGGTTGCCACGTCTTATCAAATCAGGAAAGGCTCACGCTTCACAGCCATCAGCCATCAGAGAGGGATAAGCTGCTCCTTCAAGCATTCTGCAGCCGTCCAAAAATATGCGTCACAGAGATCTTATAACCCGCAAGCTTGCCATCAGAGCAGCAACAGAGATAGAGAGAGTGGAGTCTAAAACAAACAGCAGCTGCCAGGACAGAAAATGAGCAGCCAATTAGAGCTTCGGCTCTGCCATTAAGCTTCAGTAGTTTGACATGACTGAATTTATTTTGTCATCAGTGTCTTTTTTTGGTGACAAGACGGTCATCTGTAATGCCTGCAAGCAATGTCTGAGTGCTGCTTCGCTACACAAGGAATGTTCCAGTATACTCAATAACTGAACTAACTGAATGAATGCCATCCAGGAGAGGCTGGCTGAAAATGTGTCTTGTTATAATATTATGAAACAGACTTTTACGGCCCAGTTTTATCTTTTTCACAATAAAAGAAGACTGTATGAATACAAAATATGTTCAGAATATCACTGAGCCGCACAACATCTTACTGGAAGCCACTGCGTTGCACAAGAAGAGATCAACCACAACATTAAAACCACTGACAGGAAAAGTAAATAACATTGACCATCTTGTGTGACAATACAATGTTCTGCTGGCATTCGTGTGGATGTATAGCAGTGACACTCCGTGATGGCAGCAGTCATCCCCAGCAGGATGCAGCCTGACACAGACACACACACAAAAACGCTTTAGGAACAACTCAAAAAACTGTCCTCCAAATTCACTAGATCCCAAACTGATCAAGTATCTGTGAGATGCACTGGAACAAGCCTGATCCACAGGCCCCTCCCCTAAGCCCACAGGACCCAAAGGCCCCCACTAACAACATCCTGTTGCCACACACCACAGGACACCCTCTGAAGGCCCATGTCCATTCTCTGATGAATCAAAAGGGAGACCTACACAATATTAGGAGGGTGGTCATAATTTTGTGCCTGATTGGTGTATAACATATTTTAGTCCATTCTTTAATTGTGCATGAAGAACATGATCATACAAAGAGACATTTCTGAATTTTAGTAACACAACCTTCGTTCATATGAAGTGAACAACAGAAAAATGCACAAGGTCCTCCTGATGTAGCCAGGTCTGTGCATGGATGGGTCAGAGTCAGTTATGAATGGAGTGCATGTGTGTGTGGTGCAGAGGGTCAACCCACAGACAATGTGTTGATTCTCATCACCATCACCGATGCCAGGGGGAGAGACTAAACTTATCACAGATGAGGCTTGAAGACAGTTCCTTGAAGGAAAGTCCCTCAAGCAGGTGTGTGTGTGTCCGTGGGTGGGCATGTGTGTGTGTGTGTGTGTGAGAGAGGAGAGGCAGATTGATTGTGAGGTGTGGGCTCTTTCTCAGGCCTCCTGCCTCACACAGAGAAGACAGGAATGCTGCTCATAAAGGAAACCAGGTTTTTTAAATCTTTATTCTGCTTCAGTAAACTCCCACTCTTAATCCATGATATGTGGCAGCAGGACTACTCACTGTGGTCCACCAATATAAACATTTAAATAGAAATGAAATGGGTGCCCGCTAGAGGATTACCTCAATTTCTTTCTTTCGTTTCACATGTTACACTTAGTTCATGTATGGTTCTTCCATTCTTGCAATCACGACCCTTTCTCTAGTCTACATTTGCTGCGAGCTGAAACCCAATGGACATAGAGGCAACAACATTTCCTTCAAACTATTTCTCAAAGCATCACTGACTACTGATATTTCAAAGCTAATTTACTTTTATTTTTCCACAAATAAAGAATCTTTTGAAACTGTGTTTTATATTTCAAAAGGCCTTTTATATTTGAGAGAGAGCAGAGGGCAGTTATATTATGTGGCACTTAATGTGTCACATTTCTCTTGTAAGGTCATATAAAGGTTTATACTCCCACACACCACTGACACATCTGACTGGTCAACAGAGAATGCTAAATATTACTTATTTCGCAAGTTTGGATCAAAGGATATTTTCCTCTATTTCAGACTGTACAGGAAATTCGACCAACGGGAGCAGATTTGTGTTTGTGGAGGTGATCTGCTTTTATAATCTGTCAACTGCGTAATTTTCTCAAACCCAAACATCACATGCACACATTTCTTGTTACACCACCAAGAAGGATTGTGCTGGTTCAATTACTCACACCTCAGTATTTGCGACGGTTTTCCACTAATGGATGAAATAAAACTCCAACAAACGTGAAATTCAATCATTCTGATGGAATAACAAGGACGCGCATTTTCATCTTAAGAATACTGTGGCATTTGAACCTAATGTCAAATGTGTTGTCATCAGGAACCTGCTCGCCACATTGTTGTTTTAATCTGTTTAGTCCGATTTCCCCCTCTGTGGGGCAGTTTAAAAATCATTTGCACATGTTACGTCTGTTAAAAGCATTCCTTAATGGATTTTTTTTATTTTTTTTTTTTTTAAACTTGATGTTATTCAGATTGGATACAATTGCAGTCCTGTCTGCTTTTGTCTTTACTTGTTTGGATTTTTTTAAAGTCCTCCGTCCTAAACTTATTTCTTGAATATAATGAATATAATGTCATTCTGTTTTTTCTATTCTTCCAATTTTGAGTTTTTTTTCTTAAAGATAGGGGAGTGGAAGGATAGCTGTTGTGCTCAAAGATGTCAGACCCTTCAAATGCGATGAAATGAAACATATATTTTCATATATGCTGAGCACACACTTTTGTATGGCTTTGTGATAACATTCATTCAGCGTCTTACCCTAACCATCTCAAATGAAGGCCTAACCCTTAAGGCTAATTTAAAGTACTGCGGGAAGTAGATGGTGTAACTTACGCATGTAGCCTACGTCAGTCGTCAGTCTGACTCCCTCTGTAAAAACGCCATCCAAACGCTAGTCGCCGCTGTGTCTTTTCTGCCTGTTGGGTTTATTTTTGTTTCTGCTTCCTGCTTCAATTTCCACAATGGCGACTGACTGAAACTTTTGCCGAAATTCGGCCAAAGACGACTCACACAAATGTTTGTAGCCTTTCGCCGATGTGTTCCATCTTTATTGATCCAAAACAATCGATTCGAGAACTGCAGAGGCGGAGAAGCAGCCGGAAATACGCCACCACCAATCTGTTGTGTCGTTACATTTCCGGGGAGGTGCACGTCAGGCTATGGTGTTAGGGTCTGAGTACGGACAAACTGACACAGAGGCATAGACGTGCATTACCTTAAACTTAACTCCAACCTAATTGTAGTTTACCCTAAAGCCAAAAGAACTATCCTTTACTGTGTTTCATTACCTCTGATCATACAAAGAATACGTAACTGCTGCTCACTGGAAACTTTACAGCAGCAAAGAGAAAGATGTTTTTCTGTCTTCTCACACACTATAGCAATGATGTAGTTATTTAATGGTTATTGTTTTATTTTGCCTTATTTCAGCATTTAATGGTTATGAGAATGAAGGACAGTCACCCACCCTTCATTCTCATACATTATTGGAGAGCAAATTGTACTGTTTTATTGCATCCCATGGTGCACAAACACTGTGTGACAGAACAATAACGTGGGGTTATCTACACCAATCAGGTTAAAATGCAGCCTTACAGATCCTCTCTCCCTCCCTCTCGCTCTCTCTCTCTTTATCTTCTTTGCTATGGCCTAGAAACACAATTGCCATGACAGCTACATCTAAACTGCCTTCAGATTATAGTAAAGAGCTGCATGCCTAAAAGGAACTTTTAATGTTAAAGCTTTCAACACTACTTCACTAATCCTGGTGCAGGCTGTTATAACTACTGGTAAATATGGTACTGGGAGCGGCATTTCACTCCGTGTGGATAAATTTAGCCAAAATTACATTTATGTAACAACATTTATAGTATTTAATGAGAAAAACACCCATGGTTGTACAATTGCGACGCCTCCTCTGACATTCCTTCTGCTGTTGTGCCACAGTAATTGACCCTGTATTTTCAACACATGTGACAACCGGCAGCAAATTATCTCTCTTTAGTTATGTAGGCCATAATAAATCTATTGGTTATGCTAACATTTTTGCATGCTTTAATGTGAAGGGATGGGTACACTTTTGTTGTGCAAAAGCTAAAACATTGGCAAATGGACCTATTGGAGTTAACCTGAAGAAGTGCCACTTGGATGAATGGTGAAACATCTTCAAGAAACCTCAAATTGGTCCCTTTGCCTTTGCTTTAGTCACGACAAAGGAAGTAAACCGAGGCCATGCTGTCAATAAATGAAATAAACTGAGAGCGATAGTACCTGGGCATCAGGTAGGGACACGTCCACGATGACCGGCTGGCCATGGGGCTCCCCATTCTGTAGCCTGGAGTAGACCAGCTGGTACCCTCTGATCTGACCATGCTGCTTCACGGGCAGGGGAGGCTTCCAGGTCACCCTGAGGGCAGTGGAGTTGAGGGCGTCTGCCTCAACCTTCCTGGGAGGAGCTCCAGGCACTGAAAGAAACAGCAAAGCACACAACATTTACTTAGATCTTTTAGGAAATTGTTGTTTTTGTTATTTTTTGTCTTCAGTTTCAGCGTCCTTATTAGTTTCTATCAACAGTAAGGTGAGATTTAGTTCCTGAAAGTATTGTTTAGTGTAGTCCTTTTTATAAAAACAGTCATTTTAACTCACATCAAATATGATATATAATGCAGATATCATAGTGATATAGTATTTCCCATTGTGTTTTTATGTAGTGTATTTATTGGAACTCACATGTTTGGCCTCAATTGTTGAGGCCAATTGAGGGAAGCATTTTATGTTTATGACAGCCATGGGAAAACATTTGAGCAAGTCTTGATAAAATCCTAGGTCCTTGAAAATCCAAAAATGTCAAAACAGAACAATCAGTCCCAAAGTTTAGGTATTCCATCGGCACATCTCATAATATAGAGTAGTTATAGTTTAGGTGAAAGTTACTCTCTAGCTTTTCAGGTTATAGGCGAAAACATCAAAGCTTGTCACCTGGAGCCCCAAGAGACTGCTATAAGTGCAAGGCTTAGAGCTCACCCTTTGTAGTCTATCGAAATGAGCTCACGGAGAGATTCTTCAAGGATGCTAGGTCAGCTTCGGCGGGTAGGTGTGAATTAATGCAAAAGCAGATACACGGTGAGGGAAGCGTTGGAGCAATAAGTGCTTGTGTTAAAGTACTCACCCGAAACAGCAGGCAAAGAGACACTGTGCAACTTGGTGTCAGCGTGATACGCTTTAGACTAATTAGAATCGTTTAACCTTTTAGAAAATCAGCATGCTCTCAGAATCAAGCTTCAAGCAATGGAGGCAAAGACACACATCAAATAACAGCAAAGCTGCAGCATGTGTAGTGTTTAAGATCAAAAGAACCATGTAACAGACGTTTTAAGCCAGTCTACTGACATGGATTCAAATCAGCACTAGTCATCAGAAAATATTAGCGTCTTCTAGAAGATCAGTACTTCGATTGCTGCCTTAAGACATTTACACTCCCAACAGAAAAGATCATCAATAATAGATGATTCAGTAAAACACGGAATTATGTTTAATGACGACAAACAGTGAATAATTAAAAGTATTGTGTGCAGGAAGAAATACTCAGGTCATGGTGAACAGACTACGGTCAAAACGCAGGCTACCAACTGAAAGCTTGGAATTTTTATGGCTTGCTACAAGCTCCATGACAACCCCACCCGCAGCACACTTACTGTCACTACATATAGACACAGTACATGCAAGCGTGATTGCAATGTTTATATCAGTGTGGACACACTCTGAAAGGACCCACAAGCCATTTTTCTCTGTCACATTAAAGTGACGGGGACGTATTTGTGCTCCTTTTAGCAGTCTTTATCTCAGGCAGCAGAATGCGCTCATGATGTCGAGCAGAACGTTTGTGCCACAGCTGATCCATACAAGCCACCCCATCTGTCGTGGCGGACGGACGGACGGCAGCTAGTTTCGGCTTCAGCGGTGGATGTTAGCCACAAATCAAGCAAACCGATGCGAGCTCAGTTTTAAGTTTTAACAATCAATCAGTCAACTTGTCTTGCGGGAGTTTCCTTGTTGAGGTTAGTAAGATTTCCCAGAGCTGACTCCAAACCTAAAAGCATCATTAACGTAGATGTAATTTTATTGGTCATTAATTCTCACTCTAATGAGGATATTGTGACGGGGCTTACATTTTTCATGCTGGTTTTAAACTTATAAGGCCACCCTGACTGACAGCATGAAGCC
This sequence comes from Planiliza haematocheilus, assembly GCA_005024645.1. NCBI lineage: Eukaryota > Metazoa > Chordata > Actinopteri > Mugiliformes > Mugilidae > Planiliza > Planiliza haematocheilus. The sequence goes on from SRSE01000306.1 coordinate 1,879,730, forward strand.
TGATCATGTGTCTGTGGGTGGTGTGGATTCTCTGCAGCAGCTGTCAGCCGCTAACTGCCTCCCTTATATCCCTCTCCCTGTGCGTAGTATGTGTTCTCACTTCCTTCTGCATACAAAGGCTTAAAGAAATCCACAACCTGAATGACCTCAGCATGCTGCTCTCATCTAGTTGCATTTACTCAAATCTTTAGCCCCCTGCTTCTGCTTCTCGCGTAATCGTACACCGATCAGGCATAACATTATGACCACTGACAGGAGAAGTGAATAGCATCTTGTGACAATTAAATGTTCTGCTGGGAAACGTTTGGACCTTGCTTTCATGTGGATGTTACTTAAACATTTACCACCAATCTAGACCAGACCAGGACCCCCACCCCATAGCAATAACACTCCTTGATGGCAACAGCCATCCCCAGTAAAATGCACACACAAAAACGGTTTGGTAACAACTCAAAAAAGAAAAAAAGAAAAAAAACCAAAAAACATGAAAAACAGCACAGGCTGTTAACCTGGCCTCCAAATTCACCAGATCCCAAACTGATCAAGTATCTGTGGGATGCACTGGAACAAGCCTGATCCACAGAGGCCCCTCCCCTCAACCCATAGGACCCAAAGGCCCCCACTAACAACATTCTGTAGCCAGACTCACGAGGACACCTTCAAAAGGCCCATGTCCATTCTCTGATGAGTCACAACTGTTCTGGAGGCACAGGGGAGACCTACACAATATACACAGGTCATAATGTTATGCCTGATCAGTGTACATTTGATTTGATCACATTTCCATAACTTTAATATCATCTTTGCTAAGTGAAATGAGCAGTACTGGGATGGATAACAATGCAGTGTATGTATACACTGTATTCATGAGTTACACTGACGGCATGCCTTACCTCTCCTTGCACTAATCTGGGCCTTGACATGTTGGTTGTCTAACAAGTTTTCTCTATAGGTTCTCTTTTTCAAATGATTACAGTATTTCATTATCTTGGTTGAGAAATGCAGCAGTAAAAATGGAGTTTTAATGACTGGCTCTACAAACCACAGCTGTAATCTCAATTCCTGGTTACCTCCAAAGACAAGCCACAGTGACATTTCAGAAGCAGAGCAGAGGGAGAGCACAGAGAAAGCCGCTTACGCTTTGTATGGAGAAGGGACAGATGCCGAAGAAACTCACTGATCAATGAGACCTCAAAGTCAAATGGGGTGCAGAGAGATGGAAAGAGATGAAAAGAGTGCGAGATTAAAATTCAGTGGGTGTACAGAGGAATGTGTGGTGAGAGACGCCGAGAGAGAGAAAGAGAATGGGGAGACAGCGAGTGGAGAGCGTTAGTGATTTGGTGTGAGGAATAAAACAGTGCTCTGGACACAATTTGGATTTATTTTAGGTTAAACTCTTAAAACAACACAAGTAGGGCTACTGTAAATGGTCAAATTGTATAATGGAAGTTAAGTGCAGCAACTGTATGGCAACAGGTGAGCGCAGGGATTAGGTGTGACTTCATCATAGTGGAGTTGTCAGGTTTGGTGTTATTGGGACTGCACTGACACCAAAACCACAACATGTTCTCAGTGATTGTATCTGTCAGCCTGTGCCTGTAGCATTAGAGACAATTGTTTGACCCGTTATGAAATTTGTGTTTAGATTAATCAGCAAGTTTAGGAACTGTTGGGAAGTAGCTTCTGACTTCAGCTCTGAACTGTGCACACAGAAATGCCAGGGATACTGTGTGAACATCTCAAAAGATGAGAAAAGGGCAGAGAGAAGGAATTGTATATGATCATCTCCACATCTAAGATCTACACAGCGTTTCAGAGTAGGTAAGAAAACACAAACGTATCTCCATATTCCTAGAAGTCTGAAATGAACTTATTCCTCAGGACCTCCCTGAAACAAAAACAATGGACAGATTTTCTTTTGGAGTCACAGCATCCATCACTCTGTCCTGTTTCCCTTAAACCAACCAAACAGACGAGCGATTTAAACACTAATAAGAGCACGGAGCAATCAAATGAAGCCAGACATCCGTACGACTAATATAATTAAGAATACAATGACTGGAAGGAGTCAGGAAGCTGTCAAAGGCACAGCTGCAGGTCATTTGAAAGCCGTCAAAGAGACATGAGCCAGTCAGTACAGGGAGATTTAACAGACAGGGGTTCCACACTATGCTGCCATTTTTTCTCCTCTAAGCCTCTGTGATGCAGTCCAGGACTTCTACTTTGATATCCTCGAGTGGCTCCGGAAAATCCTTTTCACCGTAATGCTGCTGTCTTTCTTACGTTCTCCTTCTAATTGGTCCTCAGTGGTGACAATATATGAATGTAAGTGTTCATTTAGCTCCTGCTCCTGCTTTCTGACTGAAGACAGAATAATATGCAATTTGAAAATGTCCAGATGTCTTAAGGGCCTATCAGGGCAGCACACTCGTGTCATTGTACCAGGAAAAAAGACAGGCAGAGGGCAGCTGAAATAGGAAGGAGCTACTATCTACAGGAAGAATGAAAGGGTTAGTATTTGTAAAGAGGCCATTGATCCCAAACACCATCAACATACCATCTTCCTTGGTTCTGATTCGTGCTGCAGTGCTCTCCGGGCTGGGCCCAACATCAGTGTTAGCCCTCACCCACACCAAATACTCTGTCCACTTCTCCAAGTCCTCAAGCACGAAGCTGGTGACGTCGGCACCAATCCCTGACACCTGGTGACGCTTCAAGTCCTCTCCCGACAGGGCTTGGTAGGCTAGCGAGTAGCGCACTATCTCTCCATGGCATGTGCCCGCGGGCGGTGGCACCCAACTCACCTTGATGCTTGTTGAGCTGAGGCTGAGCAAGCGCACCTCCTGTGGAGGGGCTGAAGGGGCTGAGGGGAAGAGGGAGGGTAATGGTGAAGCTGGGTGGATAATGGATGACAAAGCAACTCACTGTCTGGACTGCTGAGATAAAACGTTGAAAAGAAAAGACACATATATGAGTTGGGGCTGAGAGTGTAAACTATCATGCTTATGTGCTAAACATTTTTATTATTTTTTTCAATAACAGCATCTACTTATTTATTCTTTTTATTACTTATTTATTATATCTCCTTATATTAACTGTTGTGACAGGAGTCCACATCTTACATCTGTTACATTGTAGTTATAAAAACACATAAAAACACAGAAGTCAGTGCTTAAGTACAGGACTGACTTTTTCTAATATGTTAGTTTTTCACTAATCTTCAGTGGATAATTTTAATAAATTTTAACATTTTAACTTGATTTTTGTAGTTTTGGCCATCATTTCATGTTTTCAGTAATGTTTGTGAGAACAATGTCATTACAATAATGAATAAGTAAACTACCGTAATTTCCGGACTATAAGCCGCTACTTTTGTCACTTGCTTTGGACCCTGCGGCTTATACAGCGGTGCGGCTTATTTATGGCTTTTTACAGCTAACGGTCACCAGGGGGCGCAAGAGCGAGACAGGTCAGGTCGAGCCAGGTAACGAGAGAAGAAGAAACCAAGCGAGCCCAAATACAGTACGAGAGCTGCTTTTAAGTCAATGGAGATCGATTTGGCTGACTTTTCTGGTATAGTAGGCTGGTTACTTTGATACAGTAAACGTCCGTGTAACTGCACCTTTACTGTCGTGTTGGCTGTTTTCAAAAAAGATGCTGGTTATTTTGTTGAGCAGTCGGGTTACTGCACTTTTGCTGCCGTGTTACAGGCAAGTACTTTTAAAAACGAATTAAATTTAGCCATTTAACGTTGTTGCCTTGTCAAGCGTTGTAAGCTTTGTTTTTGTTATACTGTACTACTACGGTACTATGACTGCAGGAAGTGCACTAGGAGAGCACCGATTGTTTGATTGATTGTTTTAATTGTTTGTTTGATTGATTGATTGTTTGACTGACTGAAATATTTATTGTGTTTCTCAAATGTAAATAAATGGGACGCTTTGCGTTTCCAAAAAGTCATTTCTGTCCCGTCAATCCCCCCTCGAAGAAACCCTTACGGTAATTAGGCATTAAAACACCAGCGGCTTATAGTCGGGTGCGGCTTATATATGGATCAATCTGTATTTTCCCCCAAAATTTAGCTGGTGCGGCTTATATTCAGGTGCGCCTTGTAGTCCGGAAATTACGGTAAACCTGTGGCCAAAAATATTAAATAATATTGAAATAGATCAGAAATATCCTAATATACAAATGTCATCATTATATTTTGTGTGTTAAATGACTATATAACAATAATCAAAAGTACATATAATATCATATATATAATTTTGGTTTTGTGGTTAATTGTTTATTGGATTTAGTTTACCAATGCATTAAATAACCTTAGTTTTAACACAGATGAATGCATGTATGCACAAAGATACACAACAGAAGAATACAGCTGAACACAAACACTCACAGGCACGAAAAACAGCAGAAAAAAAATGTCGTGACAATAATGGAGCGGGCGGAAGAGATGACACGGGGGACTGATGTCGAGCTTGCCTGTGGTTTAGCAGCCTCAGCAGAGCGTGTGGACCCAGAAGAAAAGTATCTGAACTGGGTTGAAGGCTGCTGTTCTCCCGCTGTAGAAGCGTTCATGGCCGGTTGAGACAAATGCACAAGAACACACGTAATTCCCTCACACATACAAAAAAGCGGTAGGGGTATGTGACTTATAGAAACAATGAGGTAGGATTTGGAAAGTAAACGCACCGGAAGAGAGCGCCTAACCTGATCCATAGGAAAACAAGCCCATAGATTAATCTCTATCTGTAACAATCTTAGCTATTATCTATTTTCCTTTTCTTTCTTTTAGCCCGAAAAGTGTACAGCAAGTTTGTACAATTCTTTGATTTTGCAATGTGATTTTGCTCTAAATTAATACAGATGGATACTGCGTCGGGATTACCTCTGTCTGCACTTCAGGTTGATGCAAGCTGATGAGGACCAGTATTCTTCTGTGTATGCCAATGTCTACTTATAGATATAATTCAGTTGGAAATTAAGTGTGTCCTAGTGAGTGAGTAAAATAATAATAATGGATTACACAAAAATTGTAAATACATTTCATTACAGTAGATGCTTATCTGATAACGCTGATCTGACAGATAGATATAAGGAGTTAATTTCAGTGCCATGTGCCAATGATGTGGACGACAGCAACCATAATTTAACTCCTACACAAATAGATTATTTTGTTGATAGCGCTGCAGCATTGTTAAGTACAACTCTAAACTCCCCTGAGAAAGGTCATGAATCGGAGGAGGCTAGCTCCCTGATATAATTTGGCATTCCACTAATTCTGAAGAAGCTCACATAGCCTGGTAACAACTCATAAAAAAGCTCTCTTTAATATTAGAACAGTATATTATTCATCATTAGTAGAAGAAAACAACAACAACACTGTAGCCAGGCTAACAAAGAACCACAGCTCTGTTGAGCCATGTATTCCTTTAGCCCTCAGTAGTAATGACTTCATGAGCTTCTTAACAAATAAAATCGTAGGCATTAGAGATTTTTTTCTGGCAAATATGTAAGTACAGTGGCATTAGAAACTTCTAATCTTTCTGAGCTCACTGCAACATTTACTGAATCTAAACCATAAACTTGCCATCCCAATTAAACTGCTCAAGGAGTTTATTCCATTAATTAACACCTCCATATTAAACCAGATGAATCTCTCTTTACCAATGTTCAACCTTCCTTTTATTTAGAAATAAAAAGTTGTTGCTAATCAAGTTGTGTGAATATTTAAACAACAATGCTTTGTTTGAAGACTTTCAGTCAGGGTTTCGAGTGCATCGTAGTGATCAAGATTAAAGGAACTGCATTAGACTGGTTTGAATCCTATCTGTCAGATAGATTCCAGTGTTTTCCATGACAACAATGATTCTTTTATTTATACAAAAGTGTTAAGAGGTGACAGGGTGGCACAGTGGCACGGTGGTTAGCACAGATGCTTCAGAGCAAGAAGGTTCTGGGTTTCAATGCAAGGGCTTATAGGGCCTTTGTGTGTGGAGTTCTTCAGTTTACCCCCATAGTATTTACACTAGATCCAGCTATTGAGCCTATTTCCTACTTGCCCAATTTGAATAACTTGTTTTTCTTTGTTTGCTCCAGGTGCAGCCCACACTCCAGCCTTTTTCGGCAGCCAGCTACTCGTGATTTTTTTTGTATCTATTTGGAACTTCTCTTGAGCTTTGTTTTCTTTAAAGTCCTGTCCTTGAGCCTGAACTCTTGAGTCTGGGTTTTCCTCTGAGTTTCCCACACCACAACACAAAAGTAAGTTATGGAGTTCCTCAGGGTTCTGTGTTAGGACCAATACTCTTCACATTATATATGCTTCTCTTAGGCAATATTAGGAAACACAGCATAAACACCCAGCTATATTTATCCATGAAACCAGATGGAACGAATCAGCTGGTTACGCTCCAAGCATGCCTTAATGACATAAAGGCTTGGGTGACCCGTAATTTTCTACTTCTAAATAGTTATTTGACCCCAGACATCTCAGAGATTCATTATCTAATCATATTTGATGAATGAATAAATATATTTGATGAGGATATGTCCTTAATTCACACAAAAAGCATAATATCGTCAAAACTAGGAACATCTCAGAGTCATGCTGACAGATTTGTGTCCTCTAATTTCTAAGCAGTAATCCTATTCTGTGCTACTACTGTATACCATGTTAGCTGCTGTGTGTCCCTCTGCTCCTCCATCTTCTTGTGAGTGTCTCTGGCCTGAAGTTGTGTGTTTCCTGTGGTGCTGCATACTACATCTGTTATCATGGTCTCATCAACCTGACCAGTCTTCATGACCTTCTGCAGTTATCCACTCCTGCCTGAATGAACAATTCTCCAACATGCCTATGATTTCTCTTACATTCTCAAACATGTCAAACATCATCAGCTATATCTTGTATTTGTATCATCATCAGATTCTACATGTACGCTTTATTCACATCTATGTATCTATGACAAATGTATATTTATCTCGTTCCCACTGTTGTTCTCCCTCTTTCTCTGTCTGTTCCCGGCTGGCCTTAGGCAAATGGGTCCCACCATATGAGCTGGGTTCTGCTCAAGGTTTCTTCCTGTTAAAAGGGAGTTGTTTCCCTTGCCACCATCGCCTTCAGGCTTGCTTTGGGGGTTTCAGGTTAGGTTTCAGATCGGATTTTGTAAAATATCTTGAGACAGTTTGTATCGTTATTGATGCTATATAACTACATTTGAACTGAACTGAACATTCAAAACCAAATTAAATCTTCCTCAAACCATTCTGGTACACTAATCAGCAATTAGAGAATACTTACTTCACAATATTGAAAAACAGACAAGTCATACAGAGGTGAGATTAAGTTTCCACTGGAAGATTCTATATATTTTACACCGTACTATATATTTTACACAGTATATATATATAGAAGAGGGGGTACTTGCAGTAACAACAGTCTCTATGGGAAACATCACTGAGACCAATAAGTGGTACACTGTACAGCAACAGTAATCCTTGAAATGCTTGGATACAAGATGGGCTCAAAACATAACAGGCAGCACCCACCATGGAAGACACGGTTAGAGGCCAAGATAAGGGCAACACGGAGAGAAGTTAGCCAGCCAGCAGAGCTATGGAAAGACAACATTGTGAATAAAGGGGCACCCAGGAAGTACAACAAGCTCTCCATACTGGAGGCACTCAAAACTGCCAAACACAACAGACTAACAGCCCTGGCCACCCGGTTGAAGAGATACACCAAGGAGGCAGGGGCCAGCAGAATAAACAAGCTGCTCTCCACTGAACCAGCCATGGTGTATTCATAGTAGCAGGGAAATAACAACCAGTCAGACCCACCAAGAGCTTTACAGATCGCTTGTGCTTCTTTAACTGTAGGGACACTCACTAGCCCATCATCGACTGTTTTCAGACAATGATGCTGCAACTGGGTATTCGGACTTATTCCACTGTACCAGATATTTGAGACCAGAGTTAGCGCACCCCGGAGAGGAGGCAGCGCCAAAAAGACCAACAGGATACAGGACATGTCAATAGGAATGAAGTCACGCACGATTGTATGTTTGTGGTAGCTGCAAGGGTTTTCCATGATAGAAACTTCGGGCACGCAATCCACATACACTGTGACTAGCCATCTACGACAGGAGTGCCCACACACATGGGTATCTACCCGCACTATCTTCACGATCTACCAGTCGATTGCGATTGACGTAATGGGCACCCCTGATCTACGGCATTGTACTGAGTTTCAGTCGCAAAGGTTGAATTGTGACATTCAAATCTAAGATGAAACTTTCTAAGACAAAGGAAGAATCATTCTGTGTGTGAAGGAGAGCATATATGAGAATTTTCCTTAAAGTTCCTTGTCAGATGACACAAATACTTGGACAATGCTGGAAGTGGCTGAGGCATTACGAATACGCGCATGAGATGCATTATCTGATCTGGAGCTAAACAAGAAGGGAGCGGCAATAGGATTACAGACTATATGAGCCTCTTTTTGCACAAATTTGGTAAAGCATTCAAAGCTTGGATACTCTCCAGATTTATCAAGTTCTTCCACAGCATTTCTGCTCCATTTGCGCACAATCCAGTCCAGCAACTTTTTTAACAGCTTATGATTTTCTTCATGGTCATTCAGAATGGTCAATCCGTTAGCATGAGGCATAGCCTCTGCACAGCTTTTTAAGAAGTCAGAAAAGTCAAGAGAGTCATGTAGCATTTCCAAAGTCACATGGTCCTATCTTAGGCCATTTCATCAGCTTATCCTGAAGGACTTTCTGGACAACAAATGGATTGCCATATCTATCCTTTAAGATAGACCAGGCACCTTCATAAGCATCTTCAGAGCTCCATTAGAAGAATCCCTCTAAAGTCTAACATGCCTCACCAGTAAGGTAACTTTTCAGATACAGCATTTTCTCACTAGCGTGCATAGGTTTAGTTGTTAAAGTCAACAAACTTCAATTGATCACCAGCAAATGTGGTAGAATCAGGACCAGAAAGGCAATTTAAAGTAAGTGAGCTCGCAATGGCTTCAGAAAAAAAAGGCTGCTGTGGCTGCTGGGCCCTGAGAAGCATCATGGCATTGGGATGTAACTATTGTACCTAGTTGTCCACTTAAATTCATGGCAGGACACATTCTGATAACAGGTACTGGACTGTTACACTCAACAGCAGCACCACCCTCAACATGATTGTATGTTCGAACACGGGCTGCGGCCACTTTAACGCCCATTTGTGCTTGCATTAGTTTTACCTTTGTTTTTCCTTCCTCTAATTTCTGCTCAACTTCCACTTGCCTTTGTTTTAATTCTACCTTCATTTGTGACTCAGAGTCATCAGTCAGTTTGCTAAGTTTGACTTGCCGAGTTTGTATCGCCTGCACAGACTTTTCGAGATGACTGACAAGTTATCTATATCTTCAGCAAGAACACTCTCTGTGTTTGTGTCGCCAAAGACAGATACATATTCATCACGATCCAAAGTCATCCACACTCTTTCCTTCTCAGTTTCAGGATTAAAAGACTTTTGGACTATGCCTGCATCCAGTCGTCTACTCACAAGGTCACAAATTTCTGTAGTCAGCGTATTTCAAGCATCTATTTTCCTTACAACATCAGCAGTATAAAGATGATTTTGTTGAAGTGGCTCATAATTTAGATTTACACGATCATATCCTCCTTGCATTTGTTCCTTCAGACAGGATTTCTTAAGCTTTGTCCTAGATTCTTTGACTATCTTCTACCAGGATTCATAAGCCTTCATAAATTACTTTAAATGCCTTTTAGCTTCCTCTTTGCGCATTTGTTACCTTTTTCTGTGAGCCATCCATTCCGTTCTCTTTATCTCATCAAGACTCTTCTATAGGACAAAGACCCAAGTCTTTCTCAACAGTGGAGGTTCCCTTTTCTACTCATTCATTGTGTTGTCCACACAATGAATGTTCATCTTCTGGAACTGCTTGTTTCTGTAGTGGTGGTGGTGTCTGTCTCTCTGTGTTAGACAGAGAGACAGACAACAATTCACACTCACATTAACACCTACGGCCAATTTAGAATCACCAATGAACCTAACCAGCATGTCTTTGGATGGTGGGAGGAAGCTGGAAAGCCTGGAGAGAACCCACACAGACACAGGGAGAACATGCAAACTCCACACAGGCCCAGTCGGCCCATGGATTTGAACCTGGAACCTTCTTGCTGTGAGGCATCAGTGCTAACCACCTATGTAAGTAATATGATTAATTACTTGACTACGTATATGTGACCGGATGTGACATGCTGTAGGCCCACAACCTACACTTGAGACACTGAACAGGCTACTAAACCCTTATTGGGTAGGTTCAAATAATACATATGAAGGAAATTCAGCTTTCAGCATTTAAACATAGCAGTAACGACTCAATTTCATGAAGGCTACAAACCCATCAGCATTTGAACCCAAATTTCAAACCCAAATATTAAAGCATTTCACATGGCAAATCAATAAGAAATCATCAAGCAGCAATTCAGCTCGTTTTAGAATAATCCTGTAAACAGTCCAGTTTGTTTTGCTGATAATGGAGTTAATCACAATCTCTCAGAGCACATGCGGTCTCTGTTAAATTACGATTGATTTACGACCTTGCCTGAATGCGTAGATGGATCAAAAGAAAACAGGTTTGCAGCTGACACAGGCTGCAATCAACTACATGACAGAGACCCAGATGCAGAGTCCAGTCTTCACTGTAACAGTCCCTCGGATTGAAAACGATTGAGAGTCTCGACTGATGCGTAAGGTTTCTTTTATTAAATCCACCAGCTAGCAGAATGACGATAAGCAGCAACTTTATTCAATGAATCATTAGAAGACGACGAAAACTGTACTGAGACATAATAATAGACAACAAACATTTCTTGTTCACACGGTATACACAAATAAATAAGACCTTGATTAAGTTATATATTGACAAAAATTGTACGCATATGATTCCACAAGTTTTAAATATCAGGCAAACATCATACCTAACTGCGCTCTCCAAGGAATGCGAACAATAGATACGACATTCCTTTCTTCAGTCAATGAACACGTGATCGACAGGTAAAGAAGGCAAAGCTTAATATTGTGCAAATTAGTGTGCAAAGTGCAAAGTGCCGGTGACAATTCAACAGGCTAAAACAAGGTATTGTGAACTTGTCGGCTGCATTCAAGGCTGGCATAGTGGGCTATCTATAATAAATTTAATATTAGAAGGGAGAAGACTTATTAGATCCCTGTCTCATCCGTGTTAACACGGAGCAAATGGAAGCTTTCACAGGGTCTTAATAAGCTTGATGATTGTCTGCCACACTGTGACAGTTGTGAACTGGGTTGCGTGAAGGACTATTTAAAGAGGCTACCTAATAAATGGTGTTACATTTCATCTCTCATCTTGGCATTAATGTCACTCTTTTACTTTAATTTCTATGTTGCCCTTATGCGAAACTGACTTGATGACTAAATGAAAGAAAGAAAGTCTTAATGAAACAACGAAACAGTACGCAATGCAGTAACTTGTTGCCTTATGAAAGGAGTCTGCCCCTGCTAGAAACGAGTCATAACAATATGTGATGAAATTCACATTTTCTTTGTATCTCCTCTGATTACCTTTCCAGTTTTCTTTAATATGCAATCTGACAAGCTCCATATACAGTGTAAATAAGAGAACAGATATTGGCGGATAGATGAAAAGATGGAGAGGGATGGCAGCGGTGGTCGCCGTCTCTAAACCTCCCTATTCTTGACAAGTAGGGTTTGGCAGAAGGGGTGACGAGAGACTGAGGATGAAAGCGAATCGGTTCAAACTCTTTTGTTTAGAGGGTGACTGCTGGCTCAGAGATTTTAGTCCTTACAGGTAAAAACAAGTAGTAGGGCAAGGGTTTAGATTCCTTCTGTGAGCTGTCATAACTACTACATCTTTAACTCCATATCTCACAGCGTGACAGAGAGGCAGATGTCCAATGGTTGATGTACAGTCGAGTTCTGAATTACAGGAGCTCAGCAGCATTAACGTCACTGTGAGAACAGTGACTGACGTTTTGCACATCAGCGGCATTGTGCAACATTTTATCATTGTGAAGGAACATGACAGTGATCGTATAAGATGTCTGTGCAACAGTCTGCTTGTGTTTGTTTGGTCTTACGTCGTAATATGCTGCGTGTATCGACTCACTGCCTTTATTAGACAATTTGTCAAAATGTTCCACGTTCAATGCCTGGTGATTTGTTGCTGAGGCTGAAAGCAGAAAGACTAATGCCCCTACAAAAGATGGCCTATGTGGATTTTAATACCTGACAAAATACTCTTTAGAATTACATTTGCTTTTGTTGTTGCCTTGGTGCCTGAACCTGAGAAATTGAGCTGAATGTTTAGCAAAATTAAACGTGACTGGCACATGTTTTCTTATAATGAATGCTGCACTGATGATTAAACCTGCCGCACACAAACATACACACCCATACAGCCTGTCTTCTGCAAGTATTACTTTGTTGTGTTAGTCGGCATGCACACAAATGGTTGGTTTAGCACAAGACAAGCTGCTCCCTCACTCACGTGGGTGTCGCTGAAGCACAGTACTGAAGAAAAGCAAATCTCCACATACATTTGTCAAATAAAAGAACAATGGCTCGACTTCAGTTTGACGTACACCTCGATTAAATCACAGTCACTGAATTCTGCATGCATAGTTTACTGGAGTTTGATAACATGCTGCTCACACTGCACCTTCTGTCTAAACGCTGCGTAACTTGTCTGCCCAGTGTAACTTGTCGGTTTCTTTTTTTTTTTTCTATAGAAAAGCACCATTGGGACTGTGAGGTTGCTACTTCGAATGCCCTCTATCCACTCTATATCTCTGTGAGTTACCTTGAGCAATTACCTAACCCCCCAGATAACTCTCTGGGCACCTTGTATAGCTCCCCAGTGCCTGAAGTGTGCAGAGAACAAATTCCTTGAACGTGTACATGCAGTATGTACATGGCCAATTAAGCAGATTTGATTTAGACAAACATGTCTTTGGGGGATTTGTGCGAGAGAAATCGGACCTCTGCATGTCTTATATTCTGTAAGAATTCTGAAGAATATTTCAGTAATGACAAAATCTAATCTGATACCAGATGCATTGGTAATAATATAGTACACCTATTTTCAACTAAGTTACAACTAATGCTTTAGTTCTTCAATTTAATTCATGCACAACATATACAGACGGTAAAATCAGATGGCTCTTAAAGTCAGGTGGAGTAAGGAAGACGTCTCAAATACACAAACGCACATCCACGCACATACAAGTCACAGGAAAGAAAGCAAAAAAAAGGTACATTGTATGCACACATTACGCCAGCCCTAACAGGCTGTCACCTATGGCGTTCAGGGAAAGGAGAGGCAGAGATTCCCCCTCTCCCCCATGTAAAAACCAACACTGTCCAAGGTTTCATTGAAAACAAGCCTCCACTTCCTGGCTTCCATTGCCAGAAGGGTGGATTCACTATGCAAATCAGAGAACCGCAGTTATAGACATAACTGCGTTATCTTTCATAGCATTTGTTTTGTGTCTGATGATGGTAGTATGATAGTATTGCTGCACAGGCATGAGCACGTGTCACTCCACTGAACTAGCTTGTGCTGCTAATGAGAGAGATTAGGGGAAATATTGCTGCTTGCTATAGGGTATTCACATCTGCTGGTGTTGCTCACACTACCTGCGTTGTTGGCACTTTGTGTGTGGAAGTGTTACTGTTACTTCTTATGGTGAAAGTATTGCTACTTTGCTCAGGAGAGATGCTACTGTTCGTCAGCGAATGTGAAACCATACCGTTGGGACCAAAGTGCCTGGTGACCGAGCTTGTGCATTTGAGTCTGCGGACAGTGTAGCTTAGCACTCAGATAGCACAGCTGTCAAAAACCTGCTAGTACCAGGGTGAGATTTTTGAATGATAACTAGCGCTATGCCAGGTTATTATATAGTGTCAGCTCTTTCCAGCATAGAGTCAGAGGTGCTAGTCTATTAGTCCTGGTATAATGTGATTTGAACTTCTGATGAGGTCATGGTGTTCCCATAGTGTGATACAAAACTAAAGCCATGGAAGAGAACTGCAGTACCATAACTCAGCATTAATCCCTTGAGCTCTACTTACCTGTAAGGTGACTTTGTGTTTATCCTTCTTGGTTAATTTGTATAAAGTTCATTTCAATTTAAAATGCAGCAGCCGCTGAACTAAAACTCCACAGTGGACCATTTCTATTTTATGTGGGCCAAGTAACCTGAATCATCACACAGTGACACCAGAATGCTGTTATACTTACAGGATTGGGCGGTTCGGGCCTCAATGGGTTGAGTGAAGACTCCTAAACCCATCTCAGATCTTGCTGCCAGTGAAAACATGTACAATGTATCTGGCTTTAGACCATCAACTCCGTAGGACCCTGCAGCGTCAAAGGTGACACGATGCTGTGGAGACATGAAAATCTTGATATCACACTGTAAGAACAGCACGGCACACAATAAACAGTATACAGTGCAGTATAAAAGGTTTAAGTACTCTGGATGTTTAGATTGTCATCCAACTATAATATCACCAGGGAGGTGGCTGATCTGGCTCAACATTATAGAAGCAGTCTGGGATTATATAGAGAGACAGAAGAGACAGATTAAGCTCATAGAATCCTTGGGACAAGGTTGCCAACTTCAGTCAGAATGATATTTGTTAGTTTTCAGTTTGTCCTAGCAAGAGTGTTACACACATTTCTAAGGATATTTTGTATGAAATAAGAATAACTACCCTACATGACTTGACAGAAAAAATACTTTTGATTCCCTGCGTAATGATGAGCTGTAAATGATTAGACTGTTGGTCTGTCTCTGTGAGTGATAGCACATTCAGCTGGAATCAACAACTCGGCTTCAGCCCTGTTAACAAAACCCAGATTGCTTCATTACATCCATTAGGCTACTGATGAATCACATTAATCTTTGTAAACGTGTATGCTATTGTCAATCTGCCATATACTGTATGTGAAATTGTACAGGGAAGTGAGTCAGTTGAAACTCAGCATAGATAAAAGTAGTTTTTATTCCCTGTAGAACCGAGTTCATTATTCGTCCTAGTTAAACATGGCAACAATTTGCATGTCTGCTGTGTCTTCTGTGTTCTCTGTGTTTATGTATCAGTGCTGGTGTGGAAACGTGTGCAGAGAAAGACAGTTTAATGTACAGTATATTCATGGTCAAGGGACGTTGAGGTTTCTTCTTATTGTCATGAGATCATCTTCAGAGACTGAAAGTGTGTGACTGACACCAGCAGCGAGTTGACAACCCTGGTTTTAATAAGATCTAAAGTCAATGACATTGTGTTCAGTTGGCAACGGTTGCTAGCTAGCTAGCTACCTAGACATGTCAATGTCCCCAAACCATCATCAACATTTGTACAAAAACAAACAATAGGCCATATGTACTGTTGGCTTAAGTTTTAAATAACAAGATGGGATGTGAAAAACTTTTATTGCAATTTTTATAAAGACAAGTTCAAAGAGGCGATGTAGATGAGACACTAAGGGATTCTACTGAAACAATGGACCTCTTGTTAATGTGTTGCAAGAATCTGTGACCAGTGGCTTTGACTGCATCCCAGCTGCTGTGGTTTCTTGGTTCCCTTATTTTTACAAATACGAAAATCAACTCTAGGACACATCACAAGGATATATTCTACGATATATACACTCAGTATGTAGAGCACACTGTATGCAGCCTCCTCTATATTCCACACAGTACATTGTACGCATTTTACTGGCATACTGTAAACACAAAATCTTTAAAAGCTTCACATTTTTAATGTGACTTTTACCTTGTCTGTGGGATTGTTGGCCTCCCAGTAGAGCAGTTCAAAGCCAATGATGGGGTCCTGGACAGGCCAAAGCCACGAGAGCATGATGCGTGAATCCAGCTCAGCCTCGGCCTCAAAAGCGGTTGGCTGTGCTGGAACTAGACGAAAAAACACAAAAAACAAAGAGATGAAGGGACTAAATTAAAAGAAAAACAAAATAGACCAAAATAGAGCTTTACATTTGTATGGTGAATGCTAACGTTGCTGAAGGTTTAAATAGAAATCCCTTCGCTAACACATATACCATAACAATGGTATAATGTGATTATTTAGCTTAATCCACTTGTGTGAACTGGATAGATTTGACACTAATCACAGTGATGTGGTAAAAAATAAAATAATGAAAGGAAAAAACACACAACCTTCTATGTCTCATGGCAGGCTGAAATCCATTTAAGTCATGATTATTTATAGCTACCAATAAAGCTCCTTAGTAAAGTGAGTGCATCTGACTGGTCCTATTTGTTTATGTATCTGTTGCAGGCCTGGAATTACGCCATTTTTATTCCTGCCAGACACTGTAAAGTGGGAACAATGAAAACACTCCTGCATGCAGGAAACCACATTTTCCTAAAGATATATTTTCTGTACGTAGTCAAAATGATGTTAGTGCAATACAATGTGATTCAGTCTGTCTGAGATGGTTCTGCTTCTTCCAGTGAGCTTTTGCATTGGTCATATATGTGCATACACAGACACTTATCATAAGTGCACATGTGGCTTCATGCAAACTGCCAGGCATAAATCTTTATCACACAGGAACTGACTGCTGGTAATGTCACACAACTTTTGTTATATATTTGACATATATTGGCATATCTTGCTCCATTGCCATAGTTGTTATACTGCACTGTTTTGCAGTTATTAAACCAAACGTTCTTGTCCATTCTTGATAACAAGGCAAATGTGTGCTCCCTTGATTTCAATCCAACAGTGACTTTGAAAAATTAGGTTTCTAAGTTACATTTCAAACATTTCTTTTTATTTTTCCTACATTATATGATAGCTTTATATAATGTACCACTATCCACGACTGATTTGACTTCAGTTGCATTTATCAACACACAATACTGTCTAAACGTGTGTTCTAGTTTATATTAGAGAACTGGTACACAGCTAAATTTAGTGCCTGTGTGGTGACTAATGCATATTACGCAAGAGAGTCAGACATTTTTTTGAGGAATTGTGAAGAACGGACAAAAAAAAAGAAGGTCTTTGTGAATGCCTGACTGACATTAATCAGATGCACAGAAAATGCCTCTCCACATGAATTGTCTGTGAATGTAATGACAGGCACCTACTCATGTGTATTAATAGATTGTTCTGGTGTATTCAAGAGCCAAAAATTCATTAATGCAGGTTCAGTTAACACTGTGCAAACTAGACAATGTTTACAAGAAGTGCTACTTATAATACAATGATGTGAACAATCACTGACAGCTACTCTCTACAAAGCATTCCAGTAAAAAGCTGACCCAGTTGCTTATAGTGCAATGTAACTGCAACATCTACAGAGATTTCTTGTGTCGTTGCTTTGCGATGACATGTTCTCACCTCCCTGCTGGGTTTTGATCTGTAGAACATCAGAGGGAGGCCCGTCTCCCACAGAGGTGAAGCCTAGCACCCTGAGGCTGTAGGTGATGTCTGTCATCAGGCCTGAGATGGTAGTGAAATGGCTGTCGTCTGTGTTGTGCTTCTCCCAGGCACTGAGTGGGACATCGTGGTCTGAGCTGTAGTACACCCGATAGCCACGGATTTGGCCGTTAGGCTCCTCCGGAGGTTCCCACTGGACCAGCATGGTACTGGAGCTCAGCATGCGCGCCTGGACGTGGAGAGGCGGGGATGAGGGCGCTTGCTCGCTTGTCCGAGTTTCCACAATACTGCTGGGAGGTCCCCGGCCAACGTTGTTCACAGCCATGACACGAAACTCATATTCAGAGAAGGGGCTGAGGCCGCCGATGCTGTATCTAGTTGTGGCTACGCCATCTACTTCCTGGAAACCGTTGTCAGACAGTTTGGAACGGTACTGAATCACGTAGTAGGACACAGGTTCTGGGTTTCCAGAATCCCAGGTCAGGGTGACACTGGTGGCCGTGGTTTCTGTCACAATAAGGGAAGTGGGCAGCTTTGGAAGAGCTGTCAAAGAGTGGAGATACATGAGTTAGACAAACAAGTCTCTCCAGAGTGTCCCCCTTTTTCCATCTCTCTGATGAGAAGGTGTGGAAGAAGGAACACCTGCGGAAACTCTGACTACAGGGATCTGTTTAACATTTCCAGTCTATTGGTTAATTATTATTCAGTCTGCCTCAACCCTTTCCTGATCTGCACTGGGCCAGCAGGCTTGAGCACATGTATTACGTTGCCAAGCAGATGGGTGCATGTCCTCCAATGTAAATCCATCTGTGGTCTATCCAACCAGAACTAGACACAATCACAAATGCATATAATTACTGCAGTCACACATCAGAGCCTAGAGTCACACATTTTCAAATATATGTATTAAAAAAAACATTAATTTCACGTGGAGGTCAACATGAGCACATTGACACAGATCACTGGATTTCTGTTTGAGTGCAACAACCATAATGTTAAATAACACACGTATAGGCAAACAAGCAAAGTCCGGGTATCTGGGTCCAAATTAGATTAGAGCATCCTTGATTTAATTATCATTTTTACAACAATAAACTGCACAGTAAAAATGAAACAAAGTCCAATAAAAAAACAACTGCAAGTAACCTGAGCAATTAAATCAGTATCTGTAACCACCTCAGTGGCTAAACCTAACAAGTGATTTAAAGAGCAAGCAGCGTGCAGGAACGCTCACAGTGTACACCACTGCAACCAGAGGCTTTAACCTCTGCTGCTTCAGTCTCATGCAGTGTATCCTATTATTTATTTTTTCTTCTTCACAAACATGCGAACCCCAGCAGGCTGGCACTGAACTGAGCTGCTGCTTCCAACCATGCACCCTTAAATCTGACAAAACTCAGTAGCTGCACACAATTTGCTTAATAAGAATTACCTCAGATTTTAATTGCAACTATCAAAAGGCATGGGCACTATACACAAAACCTGTGTCTGAAGGATTTGCATAATGTCCATTTCCAGTGTACTGTTATCATAATCTTTAGAGTTACATTGTTGTCTTGCTTTTGCTCTTTTTTGGCTTTGAAAAGCCAATGAAGGCCTGACAGAACTAATCAAACACTTAGTCCTAGTACCTAGTAAATATGGAGGTTGTTGTGTCTGCATTGACACTAAACATCAGGAACAATGGGATAGTATTTAACAAAATATGATAACATAATAAGAAGTAAAGAGCCATGTATAAAATGAGACCGTTTCTGCAAAAATGCCTTGGATACATTGAGATAACTAGCCGCAGCCACTACTTTAGATCTAATCATAGCTGAGGCCATGTTTTTCCTTTTTTTTGTGATATCAACAAGCATAAAACACAAGACACATGCTTTAACAGCTGTGATCAGATACCACGGGAACAGACAGAACTGTATTCCCATCACTAACAAAACAGTGGCGTTCCTTAAACTATAAACTATTCTCACTGTGTATAACTAAAAAAACAGTACTTCAGTTAATATATTCTGCTTTTTTGCTGAGGCTGTTGCATGTGGGATGAGTCACTTGCTTTGTTAACAAACAGTAAATGCCATGCTGGTTTCATACCTCAGCATCATATCATCAGCTTTCACAGACTGCAAGCTGTTAATCTTTCCGCATACTTTATCTGACATTCCAGTCACCGCTTTCCCCGACACAAAGTGTTCCTGACCTTTGACAGTGATCTGGGCCGTAGTCTCAATCATGCCCAGGGAGGATATAGCCACACAGGTGTAGTTAGCAGACTGGCGGATGTTGCTGAGCTCCAGGACGTTGCGGCCAATAGGCATCTCATCCTCCCGTGTCAGCTCTGTCTCACCGCTGATCCACTTGACGAAAGGCATGGGAGCGCCGACCGCCACGCAAGTCAGGTTGACGCTTCCGCCGGGCATCACCTCGTGGTTGGTGGGGGGGATGGAGAAACGGGGAGGCACGCGGCGAACTGCAGGGGTAAAGAGAGGGAGCGTGAGAGGGCATAGGCGAGGGGAGTGCGGTGGACACTGGGCTGGTTTAGTTATTGACCGGCCTAGCTTATACTGTGCACCATTGTGTGTGTGAACAGGTTAGGATGTATCAGCCTGAATCACAATAGCATCAGCCTAAAGTAGTGTTACTGTACGGACAAGTCTCTTTAGAGAATTTTATGGAGCGTGACAATGGTGTTGTACTTTTAAGACAGTTTAAAGACAATTTACAGGCAAGCATTTTTGTCCTGCTACCTAAATACTCTTCATCTATGGCCTGCGTGTTGTGTAAAAGAAATCACTCAGTTCAATATTATCATGGAGCTCTAATTTAACGTTTGAATGACAATTTGATTAAGAAAAACATTCAAATGTTTCTGTAGTGTTTCCATGATTAGGCTGTGATAGAGCTGTTTTATTCATTTTGTTAAATTTATAAAGACTGGACTTGTATGTGATCCATCATCAGTGAATGTCATGTCAGGTAATTTTGTCACTACGGTACCACTGATTGCAGTGATTAAATCTTCTACAACCTATATCAGGCTGTATTGTATGTCAATTATTTCATTCCCAATCCAAAATGGAGCTTCTGTGCTAAGGTAGTGGCTAGCAGATTTAGCAAGAAGATGTGGAAGCGCTGGAGCTACACCTAAAAGCTGACTTGAAGCAGATTCGTTTCTGGGCCTGATGTCCAACTGCTCCATTGGGAAGTGATTATGCTTTGGTAAATATCTGCCGGGCCAATCGAATCATTTGGGTGGGATTTATGGGATGGTGGCCAGAAGAGTTGAATCTTTCGTACAACCATCCAACTGCATGCAGCGCCGGCCTAAAATTCTCTCTGTCAGATCTACCGCTGTCCCTCTCTGCACAAATCAGTGCCTCTGAAGTCCTCTTATAAGTCTGTATTCAAGTAGAGATTGGGCGAAAAGTTCCATTATCCCCATCTGGGTTGCTTCTCCCTCTCTACGACAGAATGACTTAAGCACCGCCCTGGCTTGGAATTTTGAACAATTTAGTGTCTACACTAGTCTTTCTAGGTCTCATCGGTAAAAAGCTTTCTTCCAGCAAGACTTTTCTACAGTCTGAGACCAAAGGATGCGTTTGCCCCGTAACTTGATTTCTCTGGAAATCTGAATGTCTCCACTGGGCTGCAGGAATTTAAACTCTCCTGGAGTCTAATCTACTGCTAGACTGCAGTATTTTCTTCTTATTCTACTGGAGAGGATACTGGGTATTGAGTCTACTCTGTTGTTTGCTCTCATCCTTAGAAATCTGCCGTAAAATGGCCGGATCGCATTCCTCTTACTCCATATCTGAATGTGTGCGAGAATCCTGTGTGAGCATTAAATATGCAGAGAGCTCGGATGCATAAATCGTCCTCACTCTCTTGACTTAGTTGAGCACACAGTCCCCAATATCTGACTCACAAAATGCATTTTAAGCTGAGAGCTGGAGTACTGGTATGAGGAGCTTACACTGTGGATTAGAAGCTTTTCTGAGGGTTTCGTTTTGGTTTTTACTGAAGAGGAGTAAAGGGGGTTAACTCGTTCTACCAGTCTAACTTGCAAAGAAGAGGAAAACTAGACATAGCGCGAGAGTTGAGCTGAAAACTAATGTTTGGCTGATCAATAACTGACAACGTACACTGAGTTTTGGACTACATGCAAAGAATAGCATTGTTTGTTGGATTTGCATGGAAGACAGAGCACTAGAGAGCATGATGTGGAGGGGGAGGAGGAGGAGGAGGAAGATATAACGAGGAGGAAGGAAAAGAAGGAGGAAGATTTCAGGGTGGATAGCCAGGATGGTTTGGTGGGGTGTCAGGGTGAAGCTTTTATGCTGTGACTGGTCATATGTTTGATGTTTAATTATAAAAATAAGTATTTTACAACAACATACCAGTATTTATTTTCAGGTTCAGTACCATTAGTGATCACTGGAATGTTACTTTAAGGTGAGATTGACAGTATCGTTATTTTGTCTTCCTAATTATTCATTGGCCTATATTATATTACTATTTTCTCAGTTTTCTCATTTACTGGTGACTTTTTATACCTTTTGAAACAGGTGGAACAAGCCAAGAAACACTTAAAAGGGCTGTATACTAGCCTAAAATCCTAGAATGTTGATCTGAATCACATAATTTGACTATAATACTAAAACATAAAATGTCTGTAGTACTTATTATTCCAACAACTCTATACCAACCATTCCTTTTTGAAATAAGATATCATTCAACTTTTCATTTTATTTTAATTTATTTTTGAGCTTATGGAGCAGTAAAAATAAATAAATAAATAGAAAATATTCAGATGTGTGTACATGGAAATGAATTTCCCTTATTTTGTAATATTGCCTCCAACTTGGAAAATAGTCCAAACCAGCAGGTATGAAGAGAAGACTAAGAAACTCTGCCAAAGAAGATTGGTATTCAATTTTCTGCCAGCTGTGGAAGGCATGAACGATACTGGCTAATGAAATGAAGTTGTGCTTGGTGTCACGAAAACACTGAAATTTTGTTTCACTGGACACAAATCAGCTGACTACATTTTGTAACTTCTGCACCATGACCTCAGGTTCAATAATGCTTGCCCAACTGTTCCTACTTTTGAGAAATGTCACCATGTTTCCAAGATGATTTTTTGTTGTTGTTCATGTCTGTATAATATTTCATATATGTTATATTTGTTGTACTAAAAGTGTCCTAATATTTTTTTATTTAAAATTACTTTCTGACTTTTTCATGAAAAAAGCATTCTCTGAGCGTTCAGATTATTGGGGAAAACTGGACAGTACTGGATGGCAGCACATAGGACGGTAATCTAACTGCAGCATTATATTTTCAGCGAGTGCACAGGAAAAACCAGGCCTTGCCCTTTGATTTCCCAAATGATCTTCCAACACACACAGGTGACATATCACTAATGTGTCCATGTGGAGAGTGTTTTGCAACCGTCTCTGCTATAACTCTAAATCAAATCAAAGCAAGACGGACTATGGCTGTTATAAATAAGATTTAAACAACCTAACAGGGAAGGGTGCTGAATAATGAACTGTAAAATTTGGATGTCAACAGAGAGTAGTGGCAAAGCTCTGTGTGTGTTGGTAAAATCAAGACATTAGAGCCAGAAAAACACAGATAAACAGATCTCATTGATAGACATAGTTATATGTTGGTTTTCAGCTGTTCAGCTGTACATCAGCACTGTTTTCACAAATATGGAATATTAATGTGGATTGATAAATTACTGAAACTAGTGAAGCTTTAGCAAACATTTCAGTTTTACATGACATGAAGTGTGTGGTTTGCAGAAATCCCAAAGCATTTATTCACAAAGGACTAGTCTGCTGTGAGGATTTTCAATCATCCATATCATGGTATGGCTAAGTGCTAAAGGACTTGTTTGAAACTCTTTTTAGACGCTTCAGTTCTCTGATTGTCTGGTGGACATCCTGGGTATGTAACCCCTTGTGGGTTTGTTTGCACCTTGACTGTGACCCAACATGCAATCATGTGGCAGCCATGAAGCAATCAGGGTGTCATGAGTTGAGGTGCGAAATTTGTAGTAAACTCTCTGGGGAGGTGGTGCTGTAGATAATGATGGCCCTTCCAGCTTTCCATAGTTGGCTCCCTGCTTCTCTGGCCAAAATGTGTGCACAGTTGTCATCAAATGAGTGTCATTTGACCTTCTCTGTCATGGTCATGTTCAGACCCTCCCCAGTTGGACGTGGTTGGAATATGTCAACAGGGAGCAAGGGCGTCTTCTCAGATACAGAAACTAACCTCGACTGACTCCTGGCAGTGTGAGGGAGAAGCAGTTCAACCATTAGATTGTCCAGTTATTTTGAACTCCTCGCTCTATAGCAAGAAGTCAACCCAGAAAAGGGTTAGGGTGCTGCTAACAAAACCCACGACAACTGATGAAAGTAGTAAAGTTTGAATTCCACTTGCAACTTGAAAGAAGCAAGACATATACAGTATATACAGGGATATACACAAATCAGGCATAACATTATGACATTATGACTTTCTAATACTGTGTAGGTCTGCCTTGTGCCTCATCAGAGAATGGACATGGGGATTATGAGGGTGTCCTGTGGTGTCTGGTAACAGAATGTTGTTAGTGAGGGCCGATGAGTGCTATGCGTTGTTCCTGTACATCCCACAGATACTAGATCAGTTTGTCCATCATGTTTTTTTGAGTTGTTCCTAAACCGATTTTGTGTGTGTGTCTGTGTCAGGCTGCATCCTGCAGGGAATGGCTGCTGCCATCAAGGAGTGTCATTGCTATTGGGTGGGGTTGCCCGGTAACATGACAGATACAAATGTATCCTTGCAGAACACTGTATTGTCACAAGGCGGTCAATACTATGTAATTCTCCTTTCAGTGGTCAGAATGTTATGCCTGATCTTTGTATCTGGGTTTTGTTGTTCAGGGTAGCTGAACAGAGCAGGGTAGCTCTCTTATTCTGAGGATATGGTATCCTTGTGACTCAAGGTATTTATTTTTTTTAAGTTTAGACTCACGATCTTTTTGGAATTTGGGACCAATCACGTATCTCCCTAAAAAGGATTGTTCGATGGAAAAAACAAACAAAACAAAAAAAGTGTCTAGAATGCTATATTTATTCACATATCTAATTAATGAATGTATTTGCACTTGCCAATGTGAGACTTTTAGTTTGATTAGGTCAAGTAAGACTGACATGCTTGCTCCAGATAATTAGTACAGCAGTTTTACAGTGCGATGATGTGAGAATGCTGGCCAAGACTGTGTGTTTTTATTTTAGTCAATCAGAAAGTTACCCATGGAAATGGACAATGGTTACAAAGCAATGATAACAGTTAATTAACTCAGAAATGAAAAGTGATGCTATTATTTATTTTGGACAACGGCCTGATAAGTTGGATGAAAATACTGTTATTGGGGTGAATTTGTCACTTGGTGGCCATGATGACAGTGAAGAGTAAGAGGCACACATTCAGAGAAGCAAACAGAATGCAGGCAAACTCATATTTTTATCGGCATGCCAGAGAGAGAAGAGGCAAGAGACAGAGGGGAAGGGAGGAGGGATACGTGAAGAAATGTCTTGATGCCCAGTCTAAATAAAGCCAAAGCTAGAGTTATAGAAGAAAATGGGTACGCAAACATATGAATGCATTTTAATTGAGGACATGCAACAGCAAGCTTTTTGACAAATGCATGGACAAGGACTCAACATACTGAAGAATTATTTTTGAAATGTTGTTAAATTAATCTAAAGTTGGTGTTGAAGCTTTGTCTTCAGTTGGGCTAATCACATTTTAAGTTTAATGTTTATTGTATAACTTTAATGGAATCATTTTCCATACTATATATACAAGTCATACATCCCTGCTACTGTACTGTACTATTAAAATTCAATTCACTGCACAATTCATTTTAGATAACACATTCATCTGCAGTGCTCTGGCCCATGAAACCAGTGAAAGAACATTTCATTTTTGTGATTTGTGGAGTTGGTGTGTTGTCAGCTCTACAGTTCATATCGAAATTATTTTTCATTTTGATTGCTCAAAGTGCTTGCAAAAACTCCAGAGATGTACAGACATTTGGTTTCCTCTAACCAACCACTAGCAAGTGAAGTAATTACTCCAATAAAATTCTCAGCTGACACAGTGCATTGGGGTTGGTAAGATCAATGACCCTGTACTTTTGTTCAACCATAACTGTTGTTATCATGTGGCCTCTTGTCTCTCTCACACTTTGTCATGGATGACAGCTGCAAGTGCACCTGTTCACATCTGAATTAGAAATGTCTCAACGTGCATTTTTGTGGCCACTAAAACGACTAAAAGACCAAAAGGAAAGCTATTCTTTTTCTAACTTCACTCTGTGTTTCTCTATGGGAATCTCACTAGTCGAGACCAACTACCGAAGCTCCAATGACATAAAATTCCAGCAAAGCTGGCTCACCCGTGCCCCACTATCCAAGGCCCAGAGGGGACCATGCTGCAGCTCTGCCTTCAGCTAAACTTTTAACCAAACTGATAGCGTGAAGCAGCACAAGCCCTATATGCCTTTGGCCAACTCATTTGCCAGGGATTCTGAACAGACGTGTGGACTTGCTCTCCAGGGTGAACCTGTTGTACGAGTGAGTGGAAACTTCATCCTCAAGTGGTGTAGCAGATATGGATGAGCTTGGGTCAGGCTGCAAGAGACCACTTCAACTCACAAGAAAACACCCAGTTCCCTCTGCTTTGCTCCCTGTACATAAGTACACAGTGTGGTACACAGGCACTGCTGTTGCCCACTCATGGCCAAACATTCCGCTTTATTCTTTACCACCTCTTTGCCTGATGGCGCCAATTCACCTTTGGCTAAGCCCCGGCCCCCTTAGTTACTGTTGCTACGTCCGACATTCTCTTCTGGGCTTTGGCTTTCTGGTTATCTATAAGGCTTGGGTATAGTTTATGCTGTGACAGCTCTTCCTGCTGAACTTTTCAGGTATAAGTATAGAATAGTGAACTAAAGTCACTGGAGTGACTTCAGAAAAAGTACAAGAGACGAACTACTAATTACTATACGAACAGACGCTGAAAGGACTGATTGAAGGTATACATTTAAGGTTTTAGTTTTGTGGTTATGTGTTTTACTGAGACGAGCCTGATAGTTATACATGGAAATTATATCTTTCATTATTATTATTATTATTACTATTATTATTTATATGTATCTAGAATCTATTTATAGAATCATTTTATATGTAATTTCACAGAGATAGAAAATGAAGTTATGGATCAAATGTGTTCTTTAAGAATTATATAAACTCCATTTATTCTCATTTACAGTCTTCTTATCCATTTTAGTGTCTTTGCTTTTTCTTGCTTCAAGTCTGTTTTTGCCCGTTAACTTGAACGCCTTTTCTACTGTTAACAACAATCAAGCAAACAATTTTCAAAATTAGTATTGTTAGTGAACTGAAATGATAAATCAGAACCCTTGCAAACATGCAGTATCTGACTAACAATGTATACCACAAGTTAGCATATCCACATAGCAAACACTTGGGCTGGGGCTTCATTTCTCTCCTCCAGCAGTTCACTCCCCCTCAAAGTCCGAACTCATCAACATTCTGCTGGTATTAATGAGCCGGCAGTAGGAGAGCTGTAAACACGGCTATTTAGTGATCTTGGAGGGTCTAGGTTTCAAGCAGGAGAGAATGGTTAAAGCAGCGGGAGCCTGAGGTGAGGCATGCGTTTAAATTAGCCAAGACAGTAAAACCATGGTGGGCATGCTGGAGAGGACATTATGAGACTGATGCACAATTTTGTGAAGTGAACTCTGAAGTCAGAGATGCTGTGGATACAACTTATGTAAAAATTATAATCCCCTTTTACCAAGAAAGTTGATATATTTTTTAATTGTCACATGTAAAACAAAGCTTATATACATCCATGGTGACAGAAGATGACTTGAATATAGTGCTCATGAACCTGATATAAGATATAATATAAAGCGTGTGAAGCTAAGATGTAGTTTCTTTTATAAGTTAAGGTGAATAGTTCTTGTGCAGTAGGTAAGTTAAAAAAATGGTTTTACAAATAGCCAGCTTTACAGTGGTACCTCACGGTATCAGCAATGAGGCTGTTCTCCTGGCTGCAGATTAAATGGTAATTGTCCCTTTTCTTCAAGTTGGTCAAATTTGAAACTGCTTACTCTTTTTAAACATGCTAAGGAGGACTTACACTGGAAAACACAACATCTACCTATTACTTTACAGCATGACTTCACTCCACACTGTTGTTACTTACAATGACAGATTCTTAATCACATCCAAAATATAATCCTTTCCTGGTGGGGAAATTTGTAATTTGTGCACAGAACACATCTTTGGCTTCAGGACACGCTCACTTCACAAAATTTCAGAAAAGCAGGCTGCATAGAGCAATATGAGATGTTGCACATATATGTAGAAGCAGGGGGATGGCTAGGGTGGCGGGTGGTGGTCAGTGGGAGTAGGAGGGGGCAGGGTAGTAGCACTGTTGGGGTTGGGATCCTGAGAAAGAGGCCGGGACGGGCCTGAGGCGCCAAGCGAGATGCCGGCGCAGCACGGCTCCAGTCTGCCAGGCCTTGCCTTTAGGAGAGTAGAGAGTGAAAAAACCAACCTTCCCGTTGATCTGAGTGGTGACATTTGGATTGTTTTTTTGGATGGCAGGTGCAATGATGATGGAGGGATTTCAGATAAAGTAAGAAAGAAAAAAATAAACAACGAGAGGGGGAAAATAAGGAGTGGGAGGAAGAAGACAAGGAGAAACAGAGAGAGTAAAACAGGCAAATATCTGCTTATCCATGACGGAGTGGAAAGAAAATCACAGTGGAGACAATAGTCTGTGCAGAAGTGGCAAAAACACAACCACACACAAACACGCACACTACATGGCATGTAACATTGCAATTCACACCTACCACACACACAAAGCAAAAGGCCATTAATGATACATCCCCACATAAACAGAATAAGACACATGGCAAGACTATTAGTGAGAGTGAAATATAGCACAACTCCAGTGTTTCCAGACAGCATCCACACACATATTGCTGGACACACCCACTTTCTGGTGCTTTCCCTGTCATTAACTTTCTAGCATTTGAGCCCTGCAGAGCCTGTGAATTAAGGCTTGCTGACAACCAGACCTCATTAAGCACTCAAAGCAGACAGTGTGTTACTGCTGCTCATTGACTGTGGGGGAACTGAGCCACGGCGCCCCTGAAATCAATGAGCACATAATCATGTCTCTAACAGGATTAATCAAACACTCACCTTGGAAATTTGTACTCCTTTTGCCATGTGCCCAATACAGACTGAGAGCAGATTAATTTCTGACAATTGGTAAACTAATGCTGCATTAAAGATGAAAAGTGATTGCATGGACATTGTCTTGTTTTTGTCCACTTACCCATAACAGATGAGAAGACAAATCTGGTGGCGATTAGTCATGGTAAAGTAGTCAAGATGGCTTTGTTCAGCCATTTAACAAAGTTATAAGTGGAATCATTAATGTTATCTATGCCATAGTCAAAGACTTTGCATGACATGTATATAGAAAGGCCTACGGGAATTACAGTTAGCTGTAAAGTGATACCTTCCTGAAGCAACTACACTTTTAAAAGTAAGGGGGAAAAATCAACAGTTCTTGTTTGGAATACAAAAAAACAAACATTTAAATTGTTATTTCAGTCTGAAATTAGAGTATCCTTAGGGCTGAATGATTTAAATCAACTTACATAACCTCTTCACTTGGCACACCCTTTTTTACAGTGCATTTTTATATAGACAAAGGACTGTATGCATTTTGTCATACAGCAGTCAAACGCCCCATGAAAGCTGATGGGCCACTGAGTTGAACACAATTAGCAGTAGCACTTAGTGTAGAGCATGTAAAGCATTTTCATCTCATTGTCTCTATTTATATTTATCTCCCAGTAAGTAGTACATACAAAAGCATTATCAGTGATTTCAATCGTATGAGTGTTGATATGGAACACTGGAGTCACATATCAGCTATGTGCACAGTTTGATAACCACATTGTTTCGTTTTTAACGGCTAAGTGGATCAGAGAACCAAACCTGTATTCCAAGCAAAAACTGACTCTCATACAAACAGTTTAAGCAATGAAGCAAAGTGCATTAAACAGTGAATACCGACTATCTTCTTGTGTATGAAGAATTATAAGCATTTCTAAGACATGGACAGAAACATACCGTCTATCTGTCTTACTGATCCTTGGGTTGAACAGACATAGTGGACTGATGCAACAAATATAGTGAAACAAAAGACAAACTAAAAAATAAGATGAAGAGGAAAACAAGCAGCGAAACAGGAAAAACACACTTCAGCAACATATTTCTAACATATGTTGTAGTGACTGAAGCTTCACTGTGGAATGAAAATGGAAACATGTACCGGCACACCTAGAGGGGTTACAGGTTATAGCAATAAAAAAACAGAACCTTGAAAAAAGGTCACACGTTTCACATTTTGAAATTGTTGGCTACGGCTCCACTCTATGATGTTTAATGGAGGATGCTTAATGCAAAATAAAATGAAACTTTTTATTTTTATTTATTTAGCACCATTAACAAATTAGTCATACACCCAAATATTAGCTGCTATGTATAGTGCTCTCACTTTCTGTTCTGAGAGGTTTTTTTTTAGCTCGTATTATTATCAGAACAAAAACAAACTGACGAACAAAAAAGGAAAAGAAGATCCAACCTTGTTCTGTTCTAAAAGGTAATCTATAGGCCAGCTGATATGAGGTTTCTAGGGTCAGAGTCAAATCATTAGCATTTTATCAAAGGCAGTGTAACGTTACTGAGATAAACAAAAAGAATACATATAGTTTTACTGCTGCAGGGAAAGAAATTGCTGGTCTGTGGTCAGAGGGTGCGCCAACTGTACAGCAGATCTGTCCCACATTGCACATAAAAGCCCACGCACTGATTGGTCCAGATAAACATGGGTTTAGATCTAGCTTAACCTTTCCTCTATGTGTTGCATCATTATTGATCCAAAGCAATCAATTCTAAAACTGTGGGGATAAAGAAGCAGCCAGAAATACTAAAGTGGATATACGTGACTACCAAGTGGACTAATCATAGCTATTGCGGTCTCCGCTGCCACGCCATAACTACGGCGTTCAGAGGTACAAACACTGACGCAGAAGCATAAACCGCACATTAACATTGGGTTGTCGCCTTATTTAGTTTGCTGCTTATTGTGAATTT
Organism: Planiliza haematocheilus; assembly: GCA_005024645.1. Classification (NCBI taxonomy): domain Eukaryota; kingdom Metazoa; phylum Chordata; class Actinopteri; order Mugiliformes; family Mugilidae; genus Planiliza; species Planiliza haematocheilus. Next base: position 1,910,500 of record SRSE01000306.1, read on the forward strand.
GCGGTTCAAAGGGGAATTTTCCCCTTTCATTTGAATTTAGAAAGCTGACTTTCAGAACCTCACATTGGTTGAAGCTAAGAAAGTTATTTCCTAAAAATCTTTATGAGCAGCCCCAAGGCTTGCTTTGTTGCAGTACATCCATCTGACTGGAAGCTGCTTTTGGGGTGTAATTTCCTGCCTGTCTTCTCCATTATGAGATGTACAACTGCAAAGGTGTCAGCTTCTCTTTGTGGCAAGACTCCACATGTAAACCGCAGCCAACCTCTCCCTCACCCCTGATGAGTCAAAACAACCCCCCTCCCCCAATTACCCTGAGTTTAGGTAGGTCAAGCAAAGTAGCAACAGGGAAGTGGAGCAAATTACATAAATCACCACCAACAAGACAAGAACAAGACAGAGAGAGAGAGAAGGAAATGACAGTGTGAGAGCCGAGACAGGCATCAACAGGTTTTTACTTTCGAAGCAGTTGAATCCAGTGAGCCAGTTTTCCAACTAGTATTCACACGGCAGAGCAGGAGGTGACAAGAGGGGAGCAATTTGCTGGAGGCGCTGACCTGAATGGCAGCGGGAAGTGGTCGTTCAGGGTCAAGAGGGATCTTACCTCGAACATAAAGGTTAGCTGGAGCTGAATAGCGGGTCCCGGCGCTGTTGACTGCCACACACTCGTACTTGCCCTGGTCAGATTCCTCACTGTTTTCAATCTGAAGAGCTCCTGAGGAACGAGGCCAAGATGTCACAGTTCAGATATGCACTAAGAACAATGAAACACACACACACATATGATGTGTACAGGAGTCACTGGACACTTCTACGTCCAATACCCAGATAGCTATTCATAGCATGGATAAACCCAAATCTGATTAATTTACAAAAAAAATGACTTGTTATTTTGACACATACACTGCCGTATATCTAAAAGCTCATCAGTGACCTATTCTTTGTCACGTTAACACAATGTTATAAGTGCGATAAGGCTGTAGTTTAAAATCAAAAGGCCTTCTTGGCTACACCAGATGCTGTTGTAGCGCAGACTTTGACCCAATAGCTTACAGCAAAATGTCCTTAGGTAGCCTAAACACTGATTCAGATTTGCCAAGTAGAACACACAAAGACAAAAACATATAAAACCTTTCATTTTTGGAACACAACATGTAATGTTAATGTAACTAAATATCTGGTTAATTCTCAAACCCCCTGACTAGCATTCTTGTGGTTCCTTTGGCTAGACCCTTACTCCTCCAACCCCAGCCTCCACTAACCACTGCTCTAAAAACACAGAATACTTACCTGGCAACATGAATTACATCCATTCATTCCTAAAATGGCTCATGACAGTTTCTTAGCATTTATACAAGCATGTACTGTAATCATCAGCGAGGTTAGGTTTGAGATAGAAAGCGGGATGCACAATTAGTAACTATGCAGTATCATACAGTATATTGAGTGTGGCAGATGTGACATACACCATGCAGCATAGTAGTGGACGATAGAAATATGAGAAATAAAATGTCTGAATGCACATATTTCAGAATGCAATCCTGAAATGCAACATGGGATGGATTTGTAGCACAATGTTAGGAGCCAGTGAACCAGTGGTTGTAAGAATGGTGTGTGTAGAAACATCTCCGGTGCAGCTGGTATAGACGGCAATGGAGGTGGAGGAGCCTTCATCCGGGATGCAACGTACGTCCTGACACAAGTTCATTCCGTTTCTCTCTCTCTGCTCTCACATACACAACATATCACAAAACACCATGTAAATATGGTAGTGAGAGTGTGACTTGTTCTTTCAAAACTCTTTAACTGTCTCCAGTTGTGTGGCTGTCCATGACCAGTCCTCACACTGTCTGCTTTAGCGTTTATGTACATCTGCATGTCCCTTCTTTCCACTTTGCGATGATCGTTCATCTCATTGCACATTCAGCAATTCTAGAGGATGCCTTTCAGTAGAAGAAAAATGTTAAATTCACTCCGAGAACCGACAACAATGTAAAAGAAGCTGGGAGCACCTGATAAAAGGCTACGGCTTTCTGCAGGAGAAGGTGTCGCTGTTGAAGAATGTGACGGCCTAAACACAATGATACCTCACAATTTGAGCATTCAGTAAAGGATCGTGTCCCTTCCATGACCAGTAACATCTACACTGACTCAGTTATCTCTTTAAATAGAGAGAAACGCAACATCATAGGTAATTGGAAAACAAAGACCATTTTGCTAACTTAGAGCTTTGTCATGTACTATGTTGCTGATATTTTCTACAGCCTTTGGACATTACTGGAAAGGCGATGTTAACACAATGACTCGACGTTTGGTGCAGCTTGTCCATTTGGGCTCTTGTAAATGTCAGACAATTGGATCCGGTGGTTGTGTGACTACTAATTGGCCTCTGGTGTGTTTCCTCTGGGGTCTGAAACCAAAACAGATCATTCAGTGGGTCCGTGTGCTAGCGCAGATGTCATTTTAGAGTGAATCCGCAGAGGGTTGTCATCGATCTGCTGATCATTGTGACTGTCAACAATACAACCTGTAATCGGTATACTTATCTTTAAAAATGCACAAGGTAAACGTGGCAACATGTGTTTGTCAGCATGTTGAATGTGTCTGTGATTTTATCCTCATACAGTAAAGTGAAAAAGAGCTTTTTTTCGGTGTCTATTTCATATGTCATATAATCACAGTCAACAAAACTGTTTGTACAGAGTGTCATTTCCTGGATAATAATAGATAAATTACTGTGTGGTATACAGCAGCATCATTATACCACATTTGAATGTCGGTATGCATGTACCTGCACTGAAACTGGATGAAACTGGCAGCTGACAGTGGGGGACCTGTGGAATAGTTGTCTGAGAAGCAGCTTAGGGGCTGAGAGGTCATTGGCTTGATCCCCACTATGTCCATAGCTGAGGTGCCTTGAGCAAGCACCTACAATTCACCCAGACTGCTCACTGGGTACTTTGCATAGCTGCCCACTGGAAATGTCCTTTAAGTGTGTACATATTTACATGACAAACAGAGCTGGCTTTCTTTTATTTTGAAGCGATCTTAGGTAATGTGACACATTCAATCAAGAATATATTCCATCTATTTTCAATGAATGCATGACCACCAGAGGTGAACCAGAGACCAATTTTCTGCGTGGAGCGGAGTCGGCTGAGCTCACTCATAAAACGGAGTATGTACCTGTCTCCAGATTTTATGTTTTCCGGGAGCATAAACAGCTCTGAAAGGTTATGTGCTGAAGGCAGAGAACGTGTCGGAGCAGGCAAGAAGGAAAAGAGGACTGGAAATGGGGACACACCGAGGTGGCGGGAGGAGGATTGGGACGGAGGCGATGGAGGAGCGTGGGCAGTGAGGAGGAGAGGAGGATGAGTGAATGTGTCCTGTACCCAGCATTCTTACCTCTTATTGGTGTACCACCTGTGAGGTATTGTGAATGCAAATAAGATTGAAGATCACCATTAGTATAGAGAAGATAGATTATAAGTGACATAGAGAAAGATAAGAGTAACAGTAGAGATAGGAAAGGCTTCTAGTATCACCAGGTCAATAAATATGATGTAAGATCATATTTATTGCTGAATAAATAAAGTTTTAACTAAGAAGAAAAAAACATTCATGGTGAAAACATTTGATTTATTTTGCACACAAGTTTGAGAAAGCTCAAAATGGTTTCAGTAACGTATCATACCCCAGCTTCAAATGGTGAGTCTGTCATTTCTGTATCTGGTTATTCACTATAACGGTGCTTATTTGCATTATACACCTGCTTATTTGCGCCACAGAGCTGGTATCCTGTTGTGATCATAAGGCTGCTCATCATAAAGCTCCACACCTGCTTTTTTTTTACCTCCCTTGAAGCACTTAACTATAAAGCACTTGACCCCTCATGCACTAACAACATGCCTAATTTGGTTATAACCCTAAAGGGGTAAAGGTTTTTATTTTTTTTTCTCTCTCCTGCATTCTTCTGTACGTTCAGGTGCACATCAACACAAGCTGCCTGCTTTTCTTTTGATGAAATTCAAACAAACCTGACTTCTGTCCTGAAATACTTTGTAATGTTGCAGCCTCAGTGGTTTGAGAATTGTGGCACCAAGCTCCAGAATTAACGTACTGCTGATGTATTTTTGTAACAGTTGTCACGTTATTTGAGCCCTCTGAACTGTCACAGGCATTTTCTCTGTGCATTGTTTAAGGGCTGAACAAGCAACTGCGACTGTAATTAAATTACTATTATTTTTTTCTCTACACATTAAACACAAGGCAGATTTAGAAATTATGAATTAGGTCTCATGATTTTAGATATTTCCTGATGACTTTGCACTGTACAGCTGACATCTATGCACTTAAGTTGACAGCTTAAGCCCTGGCATCCTTGGTGATCTAGATTAAGAGGTTATCCTTGAAAGTTAAACTACTGATTCCAACAACTAGGGAAACAACAATAGTCACTGCCATGACAAATATTGCAGGCCCTGGCTCTACCTGCTCTATGTAAGCGCTCACTAGCAACCGATGCTAAGGATTTATTAGGCTTTTAATTGTTTTTTTTAGACATAGGTTGGTGGAAATGGCAAAATTATCCTCAGAAAATGTTTACATTGGCTTGAGGTGATTTCTGCCTTCTTCAGGTTTGAGATGGTGTGCTTTTTCTAAATAGCTTCTGACACAGTGAACATTTAACCTATTTAACTTATCGGCTGTTCCTGTAATGTTACTGGTTAATGTTATCTTCTCTCCAGTGTGGGTAACGCTCACTGTTACTACTTGACACGAAAGAGAAAAAAAATAACTTTCCTAACTGAATTTTTTATTTTTGTCAATTTCTGAAACTCTCACTAGCAGTGGGCTCTGGCCAGAAGAAGGATGCTGGCTAATCAGAAGAAAGTCTTCATTCGTTTCTGACAGTGGATGACCTGAGGGGCTGTGCAAATAGTCAGTATAAGATAAATGAGGACAGTTTGAATTATGAATAACAAAAAGCCATTGTGGAGTCCCAGAATAAGATTTAGATATGAACATGACAGATCTCATTTACTGAGGCTGCCCACTGCATACAGTATACCTCAGCTATGAGACATCACTATTATCCAGGAGAGTTCTATAACTTTATGTTCAGTAACACTGAGGATGGTATCAGTAGCACTACATTTGTTCAGGTCAACAAGTAGACATGTTTTCATCCACTGAGTATATGAAACAGATCTTTATATTCATTTGAACATCTTATAGAATTAACTTCCATTAGCTACGATTACATTAAATGAAAGCAGTTATTATAGCAGATCAAAAGTCTGGGTGCTGAATTAAACCTCAACTCCACCTCCTACCTTGTTAAAAGACTGTAGCTAGGTTGGTACTAAAATTATATGTGAAAACCCCACTCAGATTGTAGTTTAAATTCACTGTAAAGACATTGCATTGCAGGTTCTAGTTGCACAGCAGAGTAATTTCTCCTGAAGTTTGTTTTTTTGCTGGTGTCGTTAACTGGGGCCATTTGGGCATATAAGGTCATATGCAGCAAACGGTAGAAAGAGAGAGGGATGGTTACTATGCAGATGCTGACGATCTGGATAATAAACCAAGCCGCTCTTTAGCTGACAGGAACACGTGTCTGATAGGTGAGAGATATCAGAAGGGGAGCCCTGGAAGCTGTGTGGCCCTCGGGGTCTGATAAAGGAGACATCAGCAGCTTTCAGAGGGCGGGATTGGACAATACTGAGACCTGCCATGACTTTCCTCCTCAGCTGTCTGACAGCTCCCTGAATCCCATACCACTTTGGCATGAAATCATCGTGTCATGACAAATCTCAGGGTTTCATTGTGAAAAATAGTAAGACTTTATTATATTTTCACAATGTCTGGATTGCAAGTTTGTTTGAGACAAAATTGTTTTGTTTTGTTTTTGTTTTTTTCAACAGTAACTGTTGGTACGTGTGTGCAGGAAGTTAAATCCAGGTGGGCATGAAGTTTACCAAGCAGAACAAATGAAACTAAAACATTATATCGGATCGTCTAAATGGCTGTTTGAAGGGAGATGACTGTAGACTTAGCATTTAGATTATAATAATAAGTGTATTAGGCTAATGTGCCTGGCATTATTTGGTTCATAAAGCACATCAGAAAGAAGAAGGTCACTGACTCATATCAACCCTTGGTTTAAACATTCACAACAAACAGTCTTTGTCACACTTTACCTACACAGTTAACACTGATATTCCTGTCTTATATTCAGTATGCAAGAAAGTTTTGAGTGTTTTCAGATGTTTTCATTCACTGGTAGGCCAGTCCAGTGTAAACACATCTTTGATGAATGAACCTAATGTTGTATGCGGAGGCATGCACTGCCTGACCAAACTTATTCAGTATATTCAGGTAGTCAGCTGACCTCATTCTTTGGACAAATAATGTTGCTGAACCTAGACCTGAGCAACTGCAGCAACCCCAGCTCATAGCACTGCCCCCACAGGCTTGTACAGTAGACACTAAGGTATGATGGGTGCATCACTTCATCTGCCTCTCTTCTTACCCTGATGTCCCATCACTCTGAAACAAGATAAATCTGGACTCATCAGACCACATGACCTTCGTCCATTGCTCCAGAGTCCAACTTTTATGCTCCCTTGCAAAATGGAGCCTTTTATTCTTAAGGCTACACAGCTGTTCAGCCCCAATCCCTTGAGTTCCCTTCACATTGTACGAGTGGAAATGCTCTTACTTTCACTATTAAACAGAGTTCTACTGTTGTTTTTGTTCGATTTGATTTCATCAAATGTTTAAACTGATCGCCAGTCTCCTTAGATGTTTTCTCTGCTTGATGCATTGCCAGTGAGTGGACCCTTCTCAAACAGACTAACATCTTTTCCACGACCACTGGATGTGTCATGTTTCAGCATGGTTGTTTAAGAAATGAGAAGCTACTCATTGCATCCGTTGGGGTTAAATAACTTGTTGCCAGCTTAAAGATAATCACCCATGCAGTAGTTATCCAATAGGAGGCTCCAATCTATTTGCTTAGTTAAATCCAGGTGGTGACTTTTATTTTAGCCAGGCAGTGTATATACAATCCCATCTAGAAAGAAACATGCTCTGATAGAAATTGCTGGCAGACCAAGCTGACGCCAGAGGAAACCTTACATAAGTACATAAGTCATAGGGCTTTTTTTTCCCTACAAAGGGGATCAAAGGGATCAAGCTGAAAACTGAAGCTATTAGAAGTTTTAATGAATCAAAGTCATTTAATAAGACTAACTAATTCATGAGCAAATCTTATCTCTCCTCTGTATAATGAATTATGTTGGAACAAATAAATTCTACAATTCTGGGGTGCTGAATTTACACTGACTACATATTTCGCTGGCCTCGTGTGACATGAGATAATTCATTTTTTTTTCCAATAAAAGTAAGGAAGACATTTGCGCTTGACTGCTGTGTGACTGCATGTGACAACAGGGGTGAACCAAACTGAAACAAATGACCATGTCGTTTGGTTAATGATACATGGCATGTTTTCCTCTACCTAAGGCCCTCGCAGAGCACATCTTTAATGTTTCCTCTCTTCTTGCATTCAGAAGAGAGCAACCACAAGATGGGCAGTGAATTGAAATCTGCCTTTTTTACTGTTGCTGCAAGGTGTTGGCAAGAAAGTTTGGACCAGGACAGACAATCCAACATAGTGTGGGCGCTTCTGATATTTGGCAAGAATAAATATTTCTATTTTCACAAAGAAAGTGAAGTTAGGGAGCTGACAGGAGTTTGATTAGGAGTCAGCTGGTTTTCTGGAAGGAAGATGTTCTTTTTGCTGGCATCCTCCACACCGAGTTCCTTCACATTGCTGCCTATGCTTTACCATTCATCACCATCTGTGGTGCACTAAACACTATTGGCAAACCAATATTCCCACACAGGTGCTGCTCAGGTAACGCTATATATGGGGGAACATTTGTCTACACCTCAAGCTTAGTGTGTATTTTACTTTTCCCTTCTGCAACTATCATGATTCACATAGGCATTTTTTGAATGATGTGATGTAATTTTCAACAACCCTCATGTAGGCCATTAATAGATGTCGTAGATGTTCATTCATCAGCCAGTTTGGCTCTGGTTCTGGAAATGTTTTCAACTGTGCTTGCCTTATCCCAAGAGATACACAAAACGATGTAATCACATGCCATTAAGAAACTTCCGTATTTAATATAGCACAACTGAATTAAATCATTTTCCCGACTGAAAAGGAATTTAATTAAAGAATTACTAACAAGAAGTAGATGGATCATGAATCAAAAATGGCAACAATTTCAATTAATTTAATAACTACACAATGAAATAAAAATTAACCTGAGCTGGCCAGACATTTGATCTGGTAAACAGTACAGGAAATAATGGAAGCATTTCATTCTGTATCAAATGAGTACACGTTTGGTACTGTAAATGGAAATTCATATTCACATATTATACAATAAGTGTTGTGAAAAATAGCTTCACCAAATATCCCAATTGCACCTTGGTCAACAAGTGCAGCTTACTCCACATTCGTGCAACATGTACCACTTATTGTGGATCAAACATGTTAGTGTAAACAGACTGAGAATGGTGGTTTTTACCTGATCGCAGTTGTTTGATACGCCCATTGCTGCTGCTAATATCCACAGGCAGGAAATCTTTGAACCAGTAGATCTCTGGGTCGGGGTTACCGCTGGCTGCACACAGCATTGTAGCTGTCCGCGTTCTCTCCACAACCTTCAGCTGAGGCCCCATGTCGATCGTGGGGAAACCATGGGGTATCTGGTCCTCTGTGGCAAATAAGGAGACAAACAAGCATTGGCACTCTGCTGGACACAATAAGGGACATACACAGTTAAGATTTCAGTCAATCACTGGATGTGTATGTCAGCAAAGACCCATCGATGAGGTCGCAGCTCTCATTTTGTAACCTTGAGCTTGTGTGGTTTCATGCATGAAGTTCAAGCTCAGTAAAATCCAGCTGTAAGAAGTGCTGGGCCACTGCATGACTAATCTCTCCGCAGAATTTCCTGTCATTGATCTGTGTGAATGCGAGAAAGGGCCATGCACTCTCAGTGCCAGTTAAATGCTTTCTGACAGAGAAAGGCCACTACCAAACTCACGTAATCTGAAACGCTTAGCGCAGTCAAATGCCAGGACTGGAACATAATAATAATATCATGGGCTGAAAATCCCATTTCACACCCCTGCCCATGCTTCTCAGACACAGCAACAGCTTTAAACAGCTCTCCAACTCTCTCTCTCGTACAATATGAATTATGTCGTAACTGTCTCATCCAATAGATGAGGGAACATGTTTCACGCTTTCGTGTACACTGCTTTCCAAAATAAAGGGTATTAAAAACAGGTAGGCTGTAGGAGTGACAGCTTTCTCTGGAATACATGGATCTGACTTAAATATAACAAACATTTAAATATAGCAAACATTTAATTTATTTTTTATTTTTTTTGGTTATTCTGGGAACTCTGAATTGTCTGCATTGTTCAAGTTTTAGCGGTGCAATGTCTGCTAATGTCTCCCAATTATTTAAAATCTACTATTATGTGGTAATACCTGAGTGAACATCAACTTGTCGCTGACGATGCCACTCATGAGAACACAGTAGAAAGTAATGCTTTGCAGCAATAAAATCTATATTCTTGACCTGAATACATATTCTAGCGTCTCACACAAAGGAGGCTATGGAGGCTTTCCTGCAAGTTAACTGAAGCTTGAACACAAATTACTGTTGGCCGTAGCCCATGTCAACACCGTCAGTCTAACATTTCTAATAAGCAGCTCTTCTCACTCGGCAAACTCTCAACTCTACCATAACTTCCATCTCTCTCATGCTGCATTCACTGACATCTCGGAAAAACATGATCTACAACCTCACCAACAATGTCAACTACTAGAACACAGCAGAACTGAACATAAACACGTGAGCTTATCAATACTGTGCACTGCAGTTAAGTATAGCCTATGTAAATCTGCATCGTCAATAGCATTTAATTGTACTTCACAGTTTGTCGTGAGAAAGGATAGTTTAGCTGGGATGAAAAACAGAAAAATAAAAATGCAATATTTCTCTGAAGCCTTTTCTGTGTATATCAGATAAAGGTCTAATATCTTCGACAATGACATGTGCAGCCTCCTTCTCTCTGTTACCACAGGACGTTTGGTGAAGTTGTTAATTGACTTCTGTCAAGAGGGCTTGGACCGTTCCTCCGCAAGAATTAATGAATGCCTTTTCAGATGAGTGTGTATTGTAGTGGTACACTTATTGTATCAGTCTGAAATCAATTTGTTTTATTGCGACAGTTGAATAAATAAATGAAATGCATTTTATGTACAAAACAAATATTTTTCAGCAACTGGAAGTATTCAGTAGTACAGTACATGTGTGATTTGAATATATCTAAACTGCTGCAGCACATTTCCAAAAACTCAGCAGGCTGCTGAGGTTTACCAGCTCCAAGTCTGTCTGATTCTGATACAATCGCTCTCTTCATTATGCTGCAGCATACGGGCAATAATTCAGCATGCAGAAGTAACGAAAGCCACTATCAGCAGCAGCTGAGTCCCGAACAGTCCCAGCATACGGTAAGCTGTGAGTGGAAAACATGTCAATTTGTCACTGTCTCACAGTGCTTGAAGCTAACTTATGCAGAACTCCGCTGAGTTTATGACACGTTTCAAAGATGATTTGCTGCGCAGTTTAGGCCCAACTGATGTTTTTATTTATTTATTTTTTGTCACCATCCCAAACGAAAGTCATAAGAAAGTCACGCAGTAGATATGAAAATGAGGTCGACCTTTAAAGATCACAAGACACCTGGATAGAGATGGGAGTGTGGAGGCCTGCTTTAATGCGGAACTATAAGAAATCTATAATAAGTATTCCATAGCAGTTTCGTTGTTCTTCTTGTTTAATTGTCTTGACTTTTCCTCTGTGAAAGGATCAATGCCTGTCTCACTTTCAGAAGAAAATCCATTTAACCGGGAATACTGTTGTTGGTGAGATTATGTCATTACAGGCAATAAAAGACTGCAAAGAGCAAATAATATATTTAATAGTGTTAAACTTGTGGGAAACAAACTGTAGACTGTTTTGTTAAAGGCTGCCCTTCTGGGGAACCATTCATCTACGGCAACCTCCTACATTCGTGGACCTTGATGATCTCTAAAATAGAAATGATGCAGAGTTGTCAAACTTTTCAGCATGCAGTTTGACAAGCTCTCCGTGCCTTACTGGGACAGCTTCTAATAAAGAGCTTAGTATGGGCCATGCAGAAAGGAGGAAAAGATGGTGACAGATTTAAAATGAAACTCCAGGGAGCGAGGGAGAAGTAACTGGCTGGCTGAAAGCTGGTGGAAGACTTCCAACGTCATCAAAAAGCCTCCTCACTCCACACAGTCAGCAAATGAGACCACTCATTTACCGTGACCTAAGCTGGCAGTGGGGTGGAGAAAAAAACAGAAAAGGGACCGCAATACTTTGAATGACCCTGAAGTTTGACATTAGAGCAAATCATATGCTGTCAAACCAACACATTCCTAAACATATGTGGTTTTGTGTCTTTGTGTTTTATCCCTTTTAAAACACTCATGTGTCACATATGTAGTACTCTCCATATTCATTACAAATCGACAACTGCAGAAGCATACAACTATAGAGAAAACAAAAAAATAAATAAAGACCGTCTAAAATGTATAGCGTCGAATCTGGGCCAAGTGTTTCATAAACTTGAAGAACAAGGTTTGAAATTGATACGGACATTGTAAATTATCTTTTTTTTTTTTTTATATGGGCAAGTACATTCCAGGGTACCGGTAGCTCACAATCTGACTAACTGTTGTCTTGTTGCTACATTTGATAATTCCAAAAGTTGAAAACTTGCTTAGAAAGTAATGAACAGTGGTGAACAAATTGTCTGGACATTAATCTGGATTTTTTTTTTTTTTTTTTTTTTTTTAAAGAATCACTTCTTCATCTTCTTCTTTGTCCCTATAAGCTGTTTCAGCTTGGATCTTCTTGCATGTATAGCAAAGTAACTACATTTTATACATTATAGCATCTTTTATTATGAGTCCACTATTTGTATTGGCTGTATTGGCCGACTCAGGGTCAGGGTATTTATCCAATCCAAAGTACACAGCTGAAGAAATGCAGCAAACTAATGAACAAGTAATCCATCCCAGGGAGACTGGGGCTACAGCTTCATTATCCTTGCAAGAAGCTATGGCCAACAGGGACCAACCTGAAGCTGAGCTCCTGAGAATGACTGACGGTGCCTTCGGTCAATTTTTCTCTGATTCTAACATAAACTGATTTAGTCTGAATTTCAATGTGTGCTGTATTTATTGGCTGGTGATGCCAACCACAATGGAGCCTGTGTGGCCATGGTATGATGAACAGAAGTCCTACTGCACACAGAGGTCAGAGGTATGACGTAATGCATGCTGGATAGATAAACTGGAAAAACAATCAAGACCTACAAAACAGAGGGGACAGATGAGTATTCAGTGACGTATTGTTGTGCAGATACACCAATCAGGCACATGACCACATATGACCACTGACAGGAGAAGTAAATAACGTTGACCATCTTGTGACAATACAATGTTCTGCTGGGAAACGTGTAGACCTTGGATTCGTGTGGATGTTACTTAGACATGTAGCATCCACCTAGACCAGACCAGGCACCCCCACCCCATAGCAACACTCCTTGATGGCAGCAGCCATCCCCAGCAGGATGCAGCCTGACACAGACACACACACAAAAACGCTTTAGGAACAACTCAAAAACAACATGAAAAACAGGTGTTGACGTGGCCTCCAAATTCACTAGATCCCAAAACGACTCTCACCCATAGGACCCAAAGGCCCCCACTATCAACATCCTGTTTCCAGACACTACAGGACACTCTCAGAAGACCCATGTCCATTCTCTGATGATTCTCTAGCCCGAGAAGGGGAAGAAAATTCTAAGTTCTCACAGAGTACGTAACAGCCTTTAGACAAAGGGAAGCAAATTTGAGCTGTTTGTCACCAATTTTTTGAATTAAATCTATGACTGCATCTCTTATACAGCAGCATTAACACTCGTAGCTGGAGGTAGCTTGCACTTATTCAAAGCCACTATACCATAGTTGTGACATGCAGTTGTGGTATGCAGTTTATTGTTGTTTATTTGTTCTAGTTGAACAGTGAAGTAATGCTACATCAGACACCTTGTTGTACACAGTACCACTGCCACACTTCATGAGGTTTGCAGGTTTCGAAAGGATTTGGGGAATTGAGCATCACCTGTCTCCCAGCTGGGATATACTGCAGCCCCCCAGCGATCCTCCACAGAAAGCAGTTGCAGAAAATGAATGGATGAATGACTTCTTATACATGTAAGCACTGCGATAACGGAAGTGCGAGTAGGACAACTGAACTTTCTCAAACTAGCCCGTAGAATAATTTGATGAATGTAAGATTCACAAACTGAGAGACACACATTAGTAAAGGATAGTGTGCATCCATGGAGAGCGCGTCACATCTCACACAGAATATCGCAATAAATAAAAATGAAAAAATAAATAGACAAAAGAGATGGGTCATTTTTCAGTTTACATGCTGTTGCAGACAGCTGGATCCAGCAGGAGTTAGCGTCAGCCTCAGGTGCACAGCCGAGAGGAACGATGACAGAATAAAATTAATGATGGCAACAGTGGAGGTCAAAATTTGTGCCCACTGCTCCCACAGAGAGAAAGAAAGTTGTGTATGCACAGGTTTGACTGAACTTCTCATACTAGCAAAACACTGCAAGAAACAGCGGTTTGTCACCAATTTTTTGAATTAAATCTATGACTGCATCTCTTATACAGCAGCATTAACTGTATCTGTAATTACTGATCAAGGCTAACACTGTAACAACGACCTAGGGACTTTAGGAGTTGGACAGGAATGTCAGCTGCTAATTACTTCAATTAAAAATAAATAAATAAATAAAACATGCTGATTTTAACAGTTCATCACTTTGCTTAAGATTAACAACTTCACAACCACCACCTTAAACAAACTCATATATTCTACTCAGCTGCAGCTCTTGGCTGAGTGCTCGAGTCATTCACTTTCACTTCATTCACCTGAGGAGGAGGATCATTACCACTCAAATGGAAATACTTTGCATTGTTGTTTCAAGGTGTCATTTCAAAAGCAGAAGTACCACCCTTTCTTCGTTACTTTCATTATTTACCATTCACTGAGCAGTATTACTGAATCTCATTTGGAGTCGTAGAGCTGTGACCCTGTAAGTCCGCTAAGGTTCTTCTGACAAGTGAGGCAGAAAACCCTTAAGAGTACTGCAACACGGTGTGTGTCGCTTCACTTAGTGCTCAAAGTGTGGCCATTTTGACATTGTCTCTGGTTTTCCTTTCCAGATGGCCGCCATTGAACACATCAAAACCTCTGACCTCAAGAAGGACATGAACAAACCCTTCAAGGAGAAATTCCTCCACATACAACTCGCACTCGGCAAGATAAGAAAGTAAAAACAGATTGCACAAGTTTTATTGACCGAATAGATGATTTTTACACACAGCTTAACTTCCTCTCTGAAATGCAAGTATTTGTTCTTTACCAACCGCTTTCTCTTCATTTCCTCCTTTCTTCATTCTTCTTATTCATTATGTCTTTATGCAGCTTGAAAAGGGAGATAACAAGCTTGCTTAAGATGAATGTGGGTATGAGGAACCAATGGTGGCCATTGTGGTTGTCTACTTTGAAACTCATTCTTGCAGCTTTCTTAATAAAAAACAAACAAACAAACAAACATCTAACCATCTGAAAACAGAAAGCAACTTGTATTTGTGTATGATGTGCACATCATGCATAGTTTTACATGTGCAAAGATGTTTTCTTTAACAGCTCCATGATCTGTCACAACGACCCAAGATTGTTTAAAGTCGACTATTATGTGTCGGCTCTCACTCGGCAAACTCTCAACTCTACCACAACTATCCGCCATGGTGCATTCGTTGACATCAAGGACAAAAAAAGAAAGAAAGACATGCTCTATAACCACAGCAAGATTGTCAGCTAAGAGAACACAAGAAAACTGAACATAAAGTCATGAAATTTGCTATACTGTGTGCTGAAGATATGTACAGCCTATATAAATCAGCACCATATCAACAGCATTTAACAGTCCTCCACAGAGTGTTGTAAGATTGGATCCTGTAGCTGGGTTAAAACATGTGGTATTTCTCTAAAGATTTCTCCATGTACTGCAGTTAAAGGTCTTGAAACTTGAAATGAAATGACAATGAAATTCACCAGCAAATCGTTGATGTGCAACCGACTTTTCTCTGCTGCCACAGGGCGTTTGGATAAGTTATTGACTTCTGTCATTCCTCTGCTAGCGTTAGTGGATGCCTTTTTATAGATGAGTGTTCAGATTTACATGTTTTGAATGTCACAGTAGAATCGGCTTCATCTTGAGTGAAGTATTTCCACACACTCGATGAACCACTGCTAGTTTAAGCAAAGAGTCACTGGGCTTTTTGCCTGTCTTCTTGGAGGCGTGTTGTGGGATAACTAAAAAATGCTTGCTAACAATCTTGGTAACTGGGAAAAAAAATTAAAATTAAAAAAAAATGATTTGGTGGTAGACCAACAACAGATGCCAGAAAGTCCACCAAGTAAGCACCTGGGCACAGGCATATTATGGCCATTCTGTGCAATAGGAATGAGAAAACCCACTTATACCCCCTTAAATTAAATTAATGTTTAATGTACTATTATAGGCAGTTAGAATTGCAGCCTGGGTGCATCCCTGTTTGCTATAATTGTGTAAAGTGGCCTGGCTAATGAGAGCCAAATGAGCCAATGTGCATACTGAACTATGATATGGTGTTCTCGCCTCATGTGAACCAAACATTCAGCAGATCACCAACAGCCTTGGCACAGTAGGAAACCTGATGGGTACTGATCGAAAGGTGGCAAGGCATGTTGGGGTGCGTTTAGAGGTGTCAACAGAAAACATGTCTTCAGGTACACAAAATAAAATGTAAACAAAGCTATGTTAAACACTATACACAACATGATAAGGGCCATGAAACAAAGAAAGCCTTTCAGTTCTATCTCAGTGTCATGTGCCAGGCGAGGGCAGTGTATTTCTTTTGTTTCATGCCTCCCCGTTTGTTATGAGTTGATTCTACAACTGATTCCACCTGAGAAGTCTGATGGTGCCTGCTGATTAGTTGTTTCGACCCTAGATCATCCAATTACGACCCAGGGCCTACATTAAAAGGGATCCAGCTACAGGATCCTCTCTCCGCTGCTCTGCTGCTGACTATTATTTTGATTTCTGTATACCGTGTTTGTTACGGAGATGTGTAGACCTTTGAGTACCATTTATGTCAGTTGTGGTTGAAGCTGCAGACTACAGGTGAGACTGGGGTACTCTATACAGCACATCATGTAGGTAACCTTTTGTAGGATTACTGGTTGGTGCCATCTGTGTATTTTTTGTTACACCTTTAGGTAGATAAAATAGTTAGGCCTTTTGTTGCTTTCAACATGGAGAAGGTTGTTAGCCAGGTGTAGTTTTGTAATATTACTTCCATTTATTTGGCATTACCATGTGGTCCAATCCTTCCCCACTGTTTATGCGTCAAGAAGATTTCCAGTAACCTTTGTATTTAAATAAATCCTATTAAGTTTACATCAAGACTTCATTTGTTGTCCTGTGTTTGTCCCTAAATTCCCCTAGGGATGTAACACAGAAATTACTGAGGAGTGTAGTTGGAAGTACATTTTAAATATACTGTCTCTGTAATATCTGCATTAGTTGTTTATTGAAATGACACATATAAGCTCTTTAAGTTGAAACTATATGTGCCTATTCAAACAAACAATAGTTTTCTAAGTTTTCAACGACAACACCTTCACTACAATGTGACGTCACACTGCAAGATCACATTGCAAGCCCTGGAAAACAAGAAAATGTTCAGTTTCCTGGGCGTATTTATGATTATATTTGATTTCTGATCACACCTCAAGAAGTACAGATGTGAATAATTAATAAAGACTCATTGCCTATACAGATACAACCTCATTTTCCCTTGCTGAAAGTCTCCCATAGCCAACATTTCATTTTGCATTGTTGGCAGTTACTCAATTAGTGATGGACAGTACTGCCAATACTAACAGAACCAAAATGAGAACAAAACTGGGAAATTTACGATAGCAGATACTACGTTCACAAGGTGTTTGCTGGAGCAACACGAAATTCCGGAAATGAGGTAAAATTCCAGCGGACCAATCAGAGCGATGCGGTCTCCGTCGGCGCTCCGTCGAAACGACGGATAGTTAAAAAATTGGCGAGGTGCACACAAGCACGGCGCAAGCACTACGCAACGACGCAGCGGGCTCTGCGGAGGAAACAAAAGGGGTCAGTAGAGCGCTGCAACGGAGTAAAGCCTTTTGTCATCCACTCTCTTTCGTAGAGAGAGACACGAGAAAATCAAAAAAGTAAATAAAAAAAAAAGCAAATTATCGTTGCCAGAAAACTTATCGAGCACATTTTAATTACCTTGCGATTAATTGATTTATCGTTTATTGCGACAGGCCTAGGTTGATGCTGCTAAATGATAGCAGAATTCTGTAACTTTCTTGCTGATGCTGGCATGAAGGAAGAGCAGATGCCGCCAGGCTAGGAGAATTTCCCCTGATGCCTGCACCTTCACAGACGGGCCTGTTGGACAGCCTGAGATGAGGATCACTTACACTCCGGACTTTCCCAGAGTGACTGTGGCTGCAAGGGAATATTTTGGACATGAAACAATGGTTTTCAGGATGGGAAGATTCAAAGCAGGAAGACTATACTTTTCTATATCTTCTTCTTCTTTTGTGAGGCGCTTTGCTTCTGAACTTTCATGATAGGTTATAGTAATATGCTGATAGTTTTTAAACAATGTCAGCATACAAAGAAAAACAAAATGCTCCCGTATACATCACTGTTGTATTGTGGCAGCTCTTTCCATAAATTTCCACAATGATGGAAATTCCAACTACGTATCGCTATTTTAAGGCCCATTATTCTGTCAGTGCTTCGAGCGCCTATAGGTAGAAAAACGCTATATAAATACAAGACCATTTACCATTTGAATCAGACAAAGACCTTGCTAAAGCAATTCAGTTGGACTGCTTTGATACTCTTTTTTTCTTGAGGGTGTGGTGGAGCTAATAGCAATCGTGTTTGTGTGTATATTGCAGCCCTTACAATACAAGATATAAATTTGCTGGAAACAGACAGCAAATCTGAGTTGGCACATACTGCATATGCCGTTACCCTTGTGCTTTCTTGGCCTCAAAGCATCTTGAACAACTTTGGGATTGGTCCACCAGTGTCATTCTTGACAGGCCTTAAAGTCTAATCCAATCGCGCTTCCAGTTGTGCCAAAATTTCACCAGTGGGGAGCAGACAGACAGAGGGTGACCTACGAAACTTGGAACAAGAGACCAAATGCATCTCTGAGCGGTAATATTTCTTTAAGTCAGCCCATCCACTCTATCCATCACTTTAATCAAGCAAAAGCCAGAGTGCCTCTCTGGAGTAACTACATGCTCTAAAGAGGATATTCCTGGCAAATTAAAAGAGCCAGTAAATGTGTGAGCAGAGAGAAGGTGCAGGGGTGACTGGCAAGACAAGGCAGAGAGGGAGAGATCTTGGCAAGAAAGTTATATCTGCCAGTTGCTTCATCAATTAAAAACAAGCAGCTCCCACATGTCAAGTGTTCCTTTCTTATGGGAAACATTAAGTCCAGCAGAAACAGAATAAAATATTATACATACACATAAAGGTCACGGGGGCTGAGAAACTCAGAACAAAGTGGTCATTCTTTTTGGATCACTAAGGCGCATTATACATTTCTACGTAATCTGGGCATTTCATAGATTTCAGCCTTGTGGTGATAACACAATGAGATTCATCCACTGCTGATCAACAGTTTCCAGAGCAGTATTCCAGAAACTCCAGGCCGACCTAGATTCTGCAAATTTTGTCCCAGACAGATGTTAACAGCCGTGAGAGAGAAATGTGAAAATTTTCAGTCATTAATCCAAGTCTCACCGGGAGACACAAACCTTATGTTTCCTGTTGGCAAGGTTTTGCAATTTGTGTTTTCTACCCATTTATATGATTTTCTTCCTATTCCCCTAATTCCTTTGTACTTGTACAATGACAGTACAGACATTCTATTCCATATTGTTAAATTCTCCACACAGTATGCCGCCACTCATACAGTCGCACACTTATGCTTTCTCCCCTGGTGTCGGCAAATGTTTGTTTTTATCAAGAGCAATTCATTTCACAATTTTGCTCTGCCGACCTCTGCCGTAGTTTAGTTTGAGGGCCTCAAAGCACGACACACCAGTCAAGAAGATGAAAGCAAAGAACATCCTTGAACATGGTTGTACAAAAACCAGGTGGTCAAACAAACACAAGGGACAAATTGAGAAAGAGACCACATAAAGCTCACAGTCTACCAGTCCATATGGCAGATGAGTAGTGGTGAGCCTGGGGCATTTGAACTGCAGCTTCTGATCAGCAGAATGATATCAGGTTTGTATACAAGGGCTGGGAACAGCAGGTGACATAGCAGGCGGCAAAACAACGCAGGAGGGAGTGACTGCTCTGAAAGGACAGGACTTGGTGAACAGAAAACAGTAGGTATCCAAATAGGTAAAACATGAAATGCTCTGTTGATATAATGTGTGTGTACTGTCTATGAATACAAACACAGGAAACCACACCTTTATCCCCTTAGATACACATTTCATGATGTAAACCAGAGATGTTTTAAACTAAGGATGTGAAGACAAGTCCCCTGAGCATCTCAGAGACCTGGGGAGTTTACATGAAACTGTAAAGACTTCAGTGCATAATTAGACTTCTGTGCATAATTAGAAGGGTTTACCTGTATATGTATTTGCCCGACTGATGTCATTGCTGTTTCATGACGCTTTGTAATGACTAGTTGGAGATCACGTAACAATAACAACACTGACGCCTCCAAGAAGACAGGTGAGGAGCCCAGTGGACCGTTGGAGCAAACTAGTGGTGGTTCATCAAGTGTGTCGAAATACTTCACTAAAGATGAAACCCATTCTAACGCTAACAGAGGAACAGTCCAATTCCTCTCGACAGCAGTCAATTAACAACTTGTAGAGTACTATTAAATGCAGCCTGTTTTTATACAGACTATACATATCTGCAGCGCACAGTATGTAGCGCATGTGCTGTCTGTCTCAGCATATGTACCCAGGTCAAGAATACAGATTTTATTGTTGCAAACCATTACACCTCCTAAACCCATATGACACCTAGCACGAAGTTAATTTATGTCTACATTTCTACTTATGTAATAAAAATTCTAGTCCACCCAGAATGTTATAGCATGCTAGCCTTGAAAGCTGGGCAGACAGAGTGCCACATTTATTAAACATGCATGATGTCTTAACTCACAGTACATGGTGAGTATATATGTGAGGTGAGTTTTTCTGCACAACTAGAATCTACAAATTCTCAGCTTAAGACATAAAAGGCCAATCAAAAATCCACACTATGGGGCTCACCAGGATGTAAACAGAAAGTAAAAGGTTCATACCAAGCTGTACATATTGTGTAAAGTTACATCCCAGTTAATGATTACCTATCTAATGGCAGCACTTTCAGTGGCATGTAAAACAGAACACACATACACAGCCATCGTAAGACACGGAGACACTATATGAAATCCTCATTATCTTGACACTTGCAATGGTAACATAATCAACAGTAGTGTTAGTGAGAGAGGACGCATTATACTATGGTCATCATTAGGGCCAAGAATGGGATTTTACATGGCATGGATACCCTATGCTGCTTATTATGGCAAAACCCAATGTACATCTGGTATAAACGCAAGAGATGCAACGATGTGGTTAATAACACGTGGTCAGATTCATGAGGGGAAAAAATCAATGCAAGTGAATCCACTGCTTATTCTTGGGTTTGCATTTCCTTTTTTTAGATTACATGCTTACATATTTAGACCCAAATTACAAGAACATTTACCAATGCCTGAAGAGATTCAAAAGCCTTTGTAAAGATGCCATTTTGCTATTGACTCATCCAAATATTTTTTACATTTAAATTGCTAAAAAACAAAAACAAAAACACAAGCACAAGCATAACAGCAGTTATTGTATTCTGATTCATAGATTATATAAATGTGAACGTGTTGCCACTCTGGGAAAACAGGCAGCGCCATGTTGAGACTTTGGATCCAGAATCTCCTACAGTCTGCCAGAGCCACACAGAGCTGACCCGACGAAATTTTTGAATTATATTTTTTCACAACTCTCACGGTCCCACTTCAGCGCTTTACGGAGTGGTTACCATGGCAACTGGTAGTTGCCATTATGTCACATCCTGTTTCTATAGCATCAAATAAATAACTGAAACGAAACGTATCCAATAAATAAATTGACACTGGAACATGCATCAACATTATATTAACTACCTAAAATGACGGAGACCACCCTTGAAAAAAAAAAAAAAATTGAGTTTTAGTTTTTTTGTCTGGCGAAAGTACCATCCACTAACATGGAGGAGGTGGAGCTTATGACTTATACTGCAGCCAGTCACCAGGGGGAGCTCTACCTGCTTTGGCATCACTTTTGAGGAGCTGTTCTGCTTTCCACCTTTATGCTATCCATGTTTTGATTGTTCGACCTTGATCATTAATTCAACTGAATAACTGAATTATTATTATTATTAATAATAATAATAATAATAAAAATAATAATGGTGATGAATTAATAATTGAAGCTATGGCACCAGACATTATGCATATAAATGAATGTGACACAATCCTGATTAAGCTCTCCCTGAGCAAATATAAACTTCTATACTGTTGATATCTGCTGTAAGCATAGCCATACCTACATGGAGGAGTATAATTCAACCTTTTTTTTTGTCTGCTGCAATGACACCATTTCCCATGGGGAGCATTAGAGTGTCATTCTGTCTTCTGATGCCATGGCAGGTAAGTTCCTTACAGATGGTCCGCACAGCGTGATGAGAAAGTAAAAGAAAGTGTCCTGAAGTTTGCAATGACATTACTTACAGACAGGACTGTGCTTCAAATCCTCTGCGGAGGCCTGCCTAAGAACTTGGATGGATAAGGTAATTCTCAATGTCACCTGTGGCTCAGGCAGAGGTGTAGGCAGACAGGGAGGCCAGTAAGTAAATAAGCATCTATTCTCACACAAGACTGAAATCTGATGACTTTAATTGCTTCTTTATCAATGTGCAGCACCCAGGCACTGTATGCCTTGTGTGGGTGCGTATGCATGTGTATCTCTGTCAATGTATCTCCCCGTGCCTCTGTGAACTGTAGGCTATATTTGCCAGCATGAGCCTTTGAGCCTTGAAGCTGAGTGTTGGGCCTGTTGTGGGGAGATAAACAGCAGAGGGAGATGGCAGATAGTAGAGTCTGAAATCTCTTTACTGCAGAAAGTCACTTCAGCGGCATCAGCCCTGTACTAAATAGGCTCTCTTAAGAACACACGCTGGATTGGGGAAGGAACACTTGAATCTGTGCATATTTGTTTCCAAGGACTGAAATAAGCGTTTATTGAGCAGAGATCTAAAAGATTTAACGTATGTCTAGATAAATGAATGCTTACTTTCTATCTTTTCAACAATTTTCACCTTCTGCTGATAGAAATTTCGAACCAGAGAAGGATTTTCTGCAGACCCCTGCTCATTCACGATGTGCAATGTTTCCCTTTCAGAACTACCTGTGGACAACACACATCTGAGAGCGTGCACTGGTGTGAGATTGGTAGCTGAAGGGAACGAGTATGTATGTTTGGTAAAGCTCCAATCGAACTGTGTTTAGTTGGGATTTCGGTGCTCACTGTTCCAGAACCGCAGCCATGTGCAGAGGAGCGGACGGCCGAGCAGACCTGGAAATGCAGCTTTAAAACGAGGGAGGGTTCTTCCTGTTTAGAGAGAATGTGCACCCAATGGAGCTTGATATCCATCATTCTCAGCAAGGTGATTTTGACAGATCAGAACAGGTCTTCTCCTTTAAGTCTACCATCGCATGGTCCCTAGCAGATAAACTCATGGAAAAAAAGGCACTCTTACAGAGTAGGTTATGGAAACATTGTGCATTCTGCACAGTGATAATCTGGTTGATTGGTCACTTGCTGTATTGAATCCTCACTCTACGTGCCTGTTTGCGTATGTGAATATATAGCAGGATCCTGTCTGCTCTAATTACTACTGAGAAGGAACCCAATGACGTTCCCAGAGGGCTCCTGTCATAGCCTGCTGCCATTCAAGGCGCCAATGTCCAAACACAGAGCATCTACCAGACTTGACACGTCAACACGCACACACACACTGAGACAGATAATTAGTGTAACGTGCTGATGACAATCCTCAGGCTACAGTACATGACTGGGCAATACATTGCCAACCTCACTATGGTATATGGTCATGTTTTTATATTTTGCCTTTCTATCAATACTCGTTTGTAACCGGCATTCATGTGGATGTTACTTAGACACATGCCACCCACCAGAACTGTTTTGGAGGCACAAGGGAGACCTACACAATATTAGGAAGGTGATCATAATGTTATGCCTGATCGGTGTAGGTTCATGACACAGTGTTGACACAGCATTTTTAATCGGTGATGTGGCAGTGATGATTTAGTTTGTTTGACTGCATTAAAGTAACATAATGGTCCTCACACTGACATGGAAGTTTTAATTGTGGTATACAGCACAAGACAAACTGCTGGTTTCTTCCAGTATTGCCATCACATCTATGTGACAGAAGGAGAAAAATGGTGTGTGTGCTTCCTGGAGCTCAGTGAAAGCATCTGAATGCAGCTAGGCTGTGGATGGCCTGTAGAGCCTGCATGGGTGATGGATGACAATAATTATGTGGAACATCCACTAGCGTGTGAGTGTGTGTGTGCGTGTGTGTGTGAGGGTGGGGATGGTGTGTTCATGTGAAATAATAACAGTGGCATGGCTGCGCTGTTCATTCCTGGGACCCAGTCCACTCCATCACCTGCCCCCCTCCACTGCCCTCAGTCTCCAATCTTTTACCTGTCTACAGCATGTAGGGTCCTGGCTTTGGGGCCAGTCTAGCTTTAAATACACTTTAACAACATCACCAGTCTTAAGGACCCAAGAGAGGAGGCCAGCTGGCCGAAGTGTTGCCTGTAATAAGGGAGTGATATCAGCAGGGAACACTGACTGCTGAAATTGTAATTTGTAATGTGTCTAGCAGTGGATGGATGCAGCAACATGACTAGTGTGAAAAGTCCTGCTGCTATGAATAGTGTGCTGCTGCCTGAGACTATAATTTGATTATGTTGATAGAGTGTTTTTTTTTTTTTAGCTATTTAATAATCATATAAAACATCTAACACAAAACACATTTCTCAAGCTTCCGGTTGTATCTAGTGGCCTTTACTGTGGTTGCTCATGTGTTGTTAGTGGGGGCCTTTTGGTCCTATGGGTTGAGGGGAGGGGCGTCTGTGCATCATCTCTCAGATACTTGATCAATTTGGGATCTAGTGAATTTGGAGGCCAGGTCAACACCTTGTGCTGTTCTTTTTTCTTTTTTTTTTTTTTTAGTTGTTCCTAAACCATTTGTGTGTGTCTGTGTCAGGCTGCATCCTGCTGGGGATGGCTGCTGCCATCAAGGAGTGTCATTGCTATGGGGTGGGGGTGTCTGGTCTGGTCTAGGTGGGTGCTACATGTCTAAGTAACATCCACACGAATGGCAGGTCCAGAAGTTTCCCAGTGGAACATTAAATTTTCATAAGATGGTTAATGTTATTGAACACTGTCAGTGGTTTTAATGTTGTGGCTGATCGATGTATATATTCACTAAGCAATATGTCAGAAGTAATAAGTAAGGGTGCTTTTTGCAGCCAACACAAGTTATTTGCATGCATTAGTGTTTAAAAAATAACTGCATTTAAAAATGAGTGCAATCAGAAACACTGTCCTAGACAAAATAACTGAGATTCAAATGCAAGGCTATCGCTGTCATCATCTCAGCATTCATTTTTGCAGAGACACAAGAACTTAATGACATCCTTCTGACAGATGTTGTGCAGACAGCATTAGTAAATCTACAAGCTGTACACTGAGTAGTGAGAGCAACACAGGAAGTAAGAGAGCGAAACAAAGTGAGAGATGGAAAAAGAAGATAAAAGTTGGCAAGATGCAGCATGGCACAGGCATAGGGATCAGTACGAAGGTCTGTCTCAACTGGTTATCTGGCTCTTTTCCTTCAGTGCCTCTGCTGTCTAGGTGTCATCTCCATCTCTGCCTGGGGGTATAAGACTATCATAACAATCCTGCAACCTCTACGTCCTATACCTGCAGTCTATTCAGTTAGAAGTATGCTGAACCACATTTAGGAGAAATGGGATTTAAAGTTTATGTTCTTGAATTTCCAGCTTTTACCTTCTTGAAGCTACGTACAAGTATAACTGGGATGAGTAATTTATTATCTTTTGATCTTTCTACTGTTTATTGTTGACGTACGTTTTGATGGAGGCACGCTTTCATCGCCTAAGAAATAGTTTGAAATTATCTGATACGGAAAACACATTGTTCTGTTCAACCATACATTTTCAAATGAGGTCTTGTCTGACAATAGTGGGTGCAGTTATGAAAGCAGGAAACACTTTCTGTTAGAAGGCCTTGAAATGGTAGATGGGAAGTCACAATGACAAATTCGCTGGCAATCACGAGAAGTCGTACGAAGTCTGCTGCTCCGTAGCTTCTGTCATCTGGAAGCCTCAGAGGGTGAAAAGACAAGGTTGTCTGTAAAAATTAGTATTTGACATCAAATGAACCTGAAAAGAACTCTTTACACA
Organism: Planiliza haematocheilus; assembly: GCA_005024645.1. Classification (NCBI taxonomy): domain Eukaryota; kingdom Metazoa; phylum Chordata; class Actinopteri; order Mugiliformes; family Mugilidae; genus Planiliza; species Planiliza haematocheilus. The sequence goes on from SRSE01000306.1 coordinate 1,936,463, forward strand.
ACTCAAATGAATAAAGCCTAGTACTGTCTTCCTGTCGACCATGCAACTCATAACTGACCCGATCTGTTTGACTATTTATAAAGCCTAAAACAAGATGTTCCGTGTTACTTGGGTAAATAAACATCCAAAATGGGTCAAACTAAACCCCAAGGAGAAGAGGAAGGCTAAATACAAACTAAATTAAATTTACTTCTCTGGAAAAAAACAAAAAAAAACAAAAAAAAACATTAGCACACATGTCGCAACTTGAGAACTTAGCCCTTTTCAGAAATTACCAGTTACAAGACTTTGAGTATCCCAAGACAGGACCCTTCCTATGGCCTCCTCTGCCGTGAAAACGGTAAACACAACCCCATTTGAAGGCTGCGTTAAGAGCGACACCCAAGCGGTTCTGATCCATCTGGTGCTAACAAAGTGAGAGGCGGTGCTAATTAAAACTAATGAGCTGGTGATGAGTAACTGACTTCATGGACTTTTTCAATGCTTTAAATTACCTCGTACCAAATTAGCGAAGTTGTCTGTTCAGGGTATACCGCCTCCAGATGAAATTCTGCATTCACCTGAATTCTCAAGGCAAACACCGAGTGGGATTTCAACTAAAAAATAAACATCGAACTCCTACTGTGCAGATGTCCACATTTACATGGTTGTAGTTCAGCGCAGCGGTGGATCATCTCTGGGTATGTCATAGATTTGTTTTTTTTTGTTTTTTTTTTTAATAAATGAATTATTACCCTTTCTCTGGGGGAGAGAAGGAAAATATAATTATACCGCAATTAACACAATAAAATGGAACCAGAATGAATAGTGGTAGTCTAAACAAGGACAAGACTGTACAGGTAAGTAGTCTTAGTGTTTGCAGGTGAATTGAGCTAATTAAAGCTAGTATTTAACTTCACTTACTTGTGTTAAATGTATCTTTGAATTATGTTTTGTTTAAGTCATTTCAGCTTTTTCAGAACAGATTGGTGGTTGTAACTGGTTCGTCTGACCTTAGTGTTTTTCTTTTCTGTGGTTTTAAATGTTCTAATAAATCATTTCTAGCTATTGTCTGGTTTGTCTTTTATAACACTGGTGAACTCTGTCAGCTTTGCCATTAAACACTGATTTCATTTGTGATATACTTTCACCTGCCTGTCCAGGAACAGCCTGCTGCACCCTGTCCTTGAAACTACGGGTTTCACTCTGGTATGCAGTCAGCAGGTCTATCCCTGTCAGACAGACCTTCTTTCTTCCTATCTTCTTTCTCCGTACACAAGAATTATAATTAGAACTGGTGAACTTTATGCCAAGATGTCTTGATACAGGTTGTACCAGGGACCTCAGAAGGCTCTTTCATGTTTTTCTCTGCAGTCTCATCAAACTCAACAACACCCCAACTTGAATGACCTGACATTTACACAATAAGGGTCAGTTTGTGCTCTCTTTTTTTTCCCTACTCCACAGCTTAGATATCTATCTTGGCAAACATATTAATACTTTATTTAAAATAAAGTACGAACAGTAAACTTGAGATACTGTATGAGAGCTTACAATGTTTATATTGGTGTCAAAATGTCTGAGAGTGCAGGAAGAAACAGTCTTAATGTAAATGGAACTGCTATTAAGAAAAAGTACAAAACATTAGTGGAGTTCTTAGCACTAATATATATCAATAAACTTAACTACTTACTGTGTTCCCTCCCTCAATAAATAAACAATGTGTCAGGAATCTAAAATGTAATTCTGCACTCTGAAGCACCACTTTACTTTAATAATCTGAATTTCTGTCAATTATATTTCTTCACCACTTACAGTCTGAGAAGAAAATGTTTCTACATATGTCCCCTGGTTACTTATGGGACTGCTTGTTAGTGCCAGAATGTCTCAATCAGTCCCGCAGTCCTCCCTAAGACAGAAACCAATGAGCCGACCCGCTACTGGCAGTGCACACCGCTCTCCACTCAGGAATGCTAACAGTGCAGCTTGCCATTTTCAGGTCAGTCCAAAGCTGCATCACAGAAACTCCCACATTCAAACAAGCAGCTGGAGAGGAAAACACCCTCCTGGCACCGGGGAACACAGAGGTATCCCTTTAATGACCTGTGTGTCCATTCACCTCCGTGCCCTGGGTCGTGAGAGAGCCGCAGATTCCAGGAGGGATTTGAGAGCTGGTCCGTCTAAAGTTTCATAACATATTGTCAGTGTGTGAACATGAGACACTGCTGTATTATGCGCAGCATTTATGTAATCCCATATGTAACATAATAGTCTGTACTTAGTCGGGAAAACAAAAGCATAAAGTAGGCAAGAGCTTAAAATTACTGCATTGGATTCTGTCATATTTATCTGTAGCATTCAGCACTGTCTAATGCTTGTCTGAAAGGTATTCCACACAGAAGGGAGTGCCAGCCCAAGAGTGCTAACTGCAGGGAACCATTGAAGTCTAGTCACGAACACAAGTCAGGTTGTATGACAGGCTTAGAGATGGAGGACTTCAAAACAAATCAAATCAAGATTTAAAAAGTCTTTTCACCTTAGATGTTGGTCCAAACCTAATAAATAACCTCATTATATCTTGGTTATTTTGTAAGGTCCCTTACAGAGATGAGTGTGACATGTGACCCATCACTGCAGGTTGGCTACATAACCTACGCACTTAGCTGCTTCACTTTCAACAATGGTGACTGAGACTTTCGCTGACATTTTGTTATACAAATGATACAATGTTTGCATCTCCGAATGTCTTCAGTTGACCTTTCATTGACGCAGAAGCCTAAACCACTATTAGGAAACATATTACCCAAACATTGGAGGGGAACCTCAGCAAAGGTCATGTTAGGCGCCCTTACCCTACTAGCCTCCTTATAACACCCAGTACTGCAGGACCACAGGCACTTCTACAGATCCATAGTGTCACTGTATGGCTGTTACAGTAGCCACCACCTCCTCGCAGATGAGGAAGTGACCGACGTTTTACACCGTTCTGCTCCACTGCGGAGTAATTTCAACTCAGAAATTTGCCTCTCTCGTTTTACACCATTTTAATTTCCATTTACCATTTGATGCTGTGACAGACATGCCGGCTGCTCACAACACTGCCTTGGTGATTGATTCCCCATTAATGGTTAACTGCTCTGTTAGCAAAGAGCCTTAATGCACGGCTGATAAGCTCTCCCGCTGAAGATGTTAAGCTGTCTAATGTTGTGAGAGCACACTGCTGGGATGTCGTGAGCGAACCCAATGGGTTGTTCCTGTCAAATTGTCTGTTTTTGCTTCTTGGCACAACACTGCCGTCATCAAGAGGAATATTCAGACAAAGAACAATTTTCAACACCAGACATGGTTTGCAAACATTTTGACTCTCATTCTGGAAGACCTTTTCTGCTACAACAAGGCAGCAGATGAGACAGAGACCCTGGTGTGTATGTGCAATCCAGATACAGATGCACCATGCGTGCTCGGTCGGGGGCAGTGCAGGATATCTTCAGAACGCAGCAGACAGTTACTGTGTTCTGCAGTTCTTTGGCTCACTCACGCAGACAGTAATGGGTCCCATCACTTTGGACCAGACAACACAGTTGCTGTGCATCACAATGTCACACAGACCGGCAGATCCATGCAGGCGTCAGTCGGGTGAAGTTAACTGAAGATATTTGCCTAATCTAAATATACTGTATGATACATGTTTCCCTATAATATTGTAACTACTAACCTTATAATGTATTCAGGACCTACTACAGAGACAAACTTTTCCAAGGTAAGAGAAAAGTTAGAGGTTATGATAGGGTGATATAAGATATACATGCTATATATGTTATTCATTTTCTACTGAATATTCATAAAGAAAGGAGACTTCCAAGCAGCAGATAAGAAAGCAGCAGTGATCGTGACATCCTGACTTTTGCGTGCAGCAGGTGTGTTTACCTTAAAGCCTAGCAGCACCACCATGAACTGAGAAACATTAGGCGTCAGGAGTTCCCAGCAAGTTTTGGAAATGTCGACCTAATGTTCTGCACAATGGATTTATATGCAAAACCAAAAGCAACGTTGAATAGACACGTTGAGTCATTCTTTTTTCACAGGTCCTTGAGCAAGAAAGTTAAAATAGAGACACCTGAAATGGAACATAACTCTCTCATCAACAAGCCATCAAACACACACACACACACACACACACACTGCAATAAGCAGGGAGAATTACAGAGCCCAAAGACCAGGCTGGCATCATCTAACAGCGTAACAGAGTAATAAGCCAGGTCATGTTGAGTGCAGTCAATACGCATTTTGTGTTTTTGGTGTGGTGTTTTATACCAAGCAGACTCCTGTCATTAGCCTTGAACCTAATCAAGCTTAAATTGTATTGTACTGACATGTACTGTCCGCAAGCTGACATAGATCTAACCCAAGAGACAAACATCAAGCAAGGCTGACCTTATGCTGTGTTCAGACTATCAGTGAAAAGGCAGCTGGCTTCAAGTCATTATCAATGAACGGCAGCAACATTAAGCTGCAGACTGATGACCTACTCCTGTTGCTGTCTGACAGCTGTGATAAACAACAAGTAATAGCTGAGCTAGCATTTTTAGCACAGCTTTAAACTATAAAAGCTACAAAAGCATGAAGCTAAATTAAGATCAACACACATGCAAAAAGAAAGTAATTGTGTCCTGATGAGCTGCTACTCAGCAGCTATGTTTAAATTGTAACATAAGCTTACCCAGCTCAAGCAATTGTTTTGTAAAGCTCCTTGAAATATGAACATTGATTGCATACCTAACATGCTATTTAAATTCCTCTAGCTTACCAGTTTTCTAGGGCTTCTGATTCGTCTATCATCTATCACAGGCTTCAATTTCAGCCAATCAGATAACAGAACCGTAACCCTACGTAGGATGAGCTCAGTTTGGGCTGGTGTCGGATTATTTTAATGTTTTTTTCTACTTTTTAATGCTTGTCTGAAACAAACATTCACTCTTCCCCAGACATTGTGTATGTGTGTGTTCACTGAATGTGCACTGCTTTCTAAAGAGTACAGAAGCCCTATAGGCCAATCTGTGGACTACATGATGTCATCAAATGGTTTTGCATTAGCTAGAATGTTTTAGAATAGCTAGTTTGAAAAGAGCCCTCAAATCTCCTTTATCCCCAAGAGAATAGATAATTGTTATCTGGAATAGTTTACGAATCATAAAATCATAAAATGAATCATGAATTGCAGTAAACCACCTATTAACACAGTAATTATTAGTAGATGTGTCAATAATAAGACGTGTAAATGTACGTTTAAATAGTTTATTCATTCTTTACTTAGACCTTGGAAATGGTCTTGCTAGTTTGTAAATATTTGAATATTGAAATCATAAATGATGAACTAATCATTAGTGATGAAAAAACCCCACTATTAAACATGTTATAGAAATGTTTAGGAATTAGGAATTAAGTATTCATAATTACATGTCTATTAATGGAGGAACATGCTTCATAAATGATGAATGAAGCATTTAGTAATGCTTTACTTAGTAGTGTTACAGATCAATTTTAATAACCCAATAAATGTAAAAAAAAAAACAAAAAAAAACAGCAAAACAACAAAAAATTAAACATGCATTTTAAAACCTCAAGAAGTGATCATTAATTGATCTGTGTGTATTAGTGAAAGCAGACGTCAGTCGAAATGAATCCAGATTCTTTATCAACCCTACGTCTAAACTTTAGACGTAGGGTTACACCTTTCTCTCACACCCAAACTGGAGAACACAAAGTTCTACTGTAGTCGTGTATTGTCCACCTGGTCCTTGCTCAGAGTTATTATCTGAATTCTCTAACCTTCCTCAGTGCTTCATACACATCCAGTAATAATTGCAGGACACTTCCCATTGCTGACGGTCAAAACACTGCATTTAATCTCCTGCGTGTCTTCCAATGCTGCCCTTCCCCCATGATGTAACAGGTGCCTGGGTGCATCTGAGGCAACTCTCTCATAAAGGAAAGAGAACATGAGAAAAAAAAGGTGTTTGAGAGTGGGACAGAGAGAGAGATTAGGTAAAGATAAGATAGACGAGTTGGACAGCCAGGCCCATTGTACACAAGAGTTTCTGTAAGTTATTTGTAACTTAATGCTTCTTTTTCACTTCTTTTCCACCTGACTGGCCTGAATTTGTGATTAAGTCCACCAGCCTGAGAAACAGTCGGTTATATTTCAACCCAGGCATCATTACAGGAAACCCAATTTTCAAACTATTTCTGGCAAAAATCCGGAAAAGGTGTTTTATCCATCTTCTGACTCAAACAATGTTTTCAGACCATGCACACAATCAGCCACAAATCAAAACAGTCTAAATAATGCGTTCTGGAAATCCCACAAACAATTCAGCACTGAATGTTTGTGGATTCAGTGCTGTCATGCCACATACAGCATTGGTAAGGCTCCACATCTGTGTCCACGGTAGCCTCTGATGCACATGGATCCACGCAAGATCACACAACAGTCCATCTTGCTCAGCTTTCGGCTGTGCACCTGCGTCTCACTCTGCTGTTGACTATGGACATGTTTTCTGTGTGACTAAAGAGACTCCTGTGAGCTGCCTCTTGTGGGCAAACTTTCCTTACAAAACAACAAGGATTGTCAACAGACATGCCAACTACACAGCTAGCTACACTGACTGCTTGCTTGCTTTCCAAGCTCCTCATCAAGCAGACTGTTGTTTCCTCTTTTGTGTTAGCCTACTATCCTGTACACTGATTGGTTGATGCTGGTCTTTTCCATACACTTACTATGACTTGACTTGATGGTTTTGATAAACCTTCTATGGTCTGTAGGCGGTTATCCACACTAAGCCATGGAGAAAGCTCTCATAAGGGGTTGAGGAAAGGCTAATATGGTGGGAGGCAACACTGATGAATCGATGGTGTGTATTGACTTTCACACCAACGTGAAAAACGATTTTGTGATAATCTACAGTATTACAATATGGACGGTGCTGCTCAGAGTCAAACAAGACAAAGACCACCTGGAAATGTAAGAAAATGCTTGGAGGTATAGGGCTCCAATCTGACATGGTGACGCAAATAACTGTGGTCACTTATTGTTTTGTGACTACATAATACATACATAATCAGGAGAATCCAATCCAGTTCAAATAATTTCGGTAATAGCGTGGGTAAAGAAAAGAAAAGAAAAGAAAAGAAAAAGAAAATCAGTTTACTTCGTTGAATTTTCTTGTTACAGTGACTACGGTGAGTCTACAATAAAGTTCTACCTGAATTACTGTTACTGGGCTTGTGCTTCCTTTTTCTTATTCTCATCTCTCATCCACCTCTTACCGCGCTCTGAAATAGCTTTGTTTCATCATTGCTGGGATCATGGGATCACTGAATATTTTAAGAGACCAAACTCACTTGCTTATTGGTCCCTGATGGCATGGTGTTGCACAGTTGTAAATAGTAATTATAGGCATATTTGCTCATAATAACACCGTCTCATTAGCAACAAGTGTGAACTATTTTGAGACGCTGTGCCCTAACTCAGATTAGAGCACTGAGCTGCTCTAAATCCGACCACCCGTGGCCAATATTATGCATCAGAGTGCAAACTGTGAGAATGTGTTCAGAGTTCTGCAAAGAGAGTGATGACTGATTGATTCAGAGCTCAATACTCTTTTGCGTGAAATCATGTTGAACTTCGTAAACAACTGTTTAAGATTTTAAGAGTGATTGATTAAATAAATTACTGCATTTGATGTTTTAACAAGCTTAGTGCTGTCGCCATCGTGCCTATAAATATCCACTCTGCCAAAGCAAAGAGAGCTCCAGCTCTCCTGTCTCTACACTACCCACCTTTACTTCCAAAATGCCCTGAGGCAGGGTATCTTGGAGGCCATAAAAGACTTCACAGAGATTGGTTATTACAGAGTGAACAGCAGAAAAACTGCAAGGATGTGGGAAAGAAATCTAGCACTTATAAAGACACTGATGCTGATTCACTGCCTATCAGTGCAACCAGCAGTACGACTCGGGGCTATTACAAGTAGAGGCGGCTTGTTTAGAGTGATGTGCATCTGCTCCTCTTGAGTGTCACAATCAACCAAAAGAGAAAAAGTATACCGTATTTTCGGAAGAAAGGCATGCACATGTGAGAAGTAGCTCTCCTCTCCGTTTCTCCAGCTACATTGTACTGGATTCAGCTCCTGCTGTCTTCACCCCCCACATCATCCCCTTAAGCTCTCTCTGTCGTTTCCCTTCATGACTAATGCCGCACTCTCATTACCCAGAGTCCTGCTGTCGACTCTGGAGCGTCTTCATCCTCTCTCACTCTCTGATCTCCCATTTCTGTCCATTCTCACTTATTGCTTTTGCTGTTTTGTATTTCCATTCTCTCTTTATCTATCACTCTCTCCGAGACTGACACACACTCTCTCTCTCTCTCTCTCTCTCTCTCTCTCTCTCTCTCACACACACACACACACACACACACAGAGAGAGGTGAGTGGAGCACCACAGAGGAATTTTCTTTTTTATTAAAAGAAAAACACACTATTTGCAAATAGGGGCAGAAAATTGGGGCTTATTAAAAATAGTGGGTCTCACTGTGACATGGAAAGCTCAGCTTTAATAATCCCAGTGATAATTAATTATTGTATAGGACCACTATTGCTGGTAATGAAGCCCAACAAGTAATATTGTTTTGAAAATGGAAACTAAAGCTAGTCTAAGAACAGAAACTTGACAAACTCCGGTTGTACATGGCAGAATATTATATCAGAGATCATTCTGAAACCACCTACTGAAAGAGTAAAGGTTTTGTAAAAGCGAGTGGCTAATCTAGATGCGACTGAATTCTGAACAACAAAAATAGTTTCACTTTTATGACTTTACTTTTTTGGTCAGTTCAGAGCGCACTATTTTAATTCTATGATATTCCTGATACTCCATTTCATTAGTTCTCTTGCTCTTTTAATTTCTCTGTGACAAATGAAGGAGTGGACGATGTTACGTAAACAGCAAAAAACAGGAGCAGAGCAGACGACCAAATAACCCACTTAGCAAAGGGAAGACGAAGCCTCAGGAAGTGCATTTTAATCTGCTTTTCAAATCATGATGTAGCTGATGATGATGATGATGATGACGGCAGAAAGCTCATGTCATAAGAGTTTATAACGACTACAAAATAATACTCATGAATACGGCCATCATAAAACATGCCTTAAACCTTGCCTTAACAAACTGCTGGGTTTTACAGGCGCTGTGAAACGTTTCATTAATGATCTAAACCTAACTTGAAAAATCTGTAATTTTGGAAATTGTTTTTCATACAACACAGTCAAATACATCAGCATCACTGTCATACAATATCAGAAGAAAACATCTTGACACGTACACCGATCAGGCGTAACATTGTGACCACTGACAGCAGAAGTAAATAACACTGACCATCTTGTGACGCTGCAATGTTCTGCTGGGAAACTTTGGAGCTGGCATTCATGTGGATGTTACCCACCTAGACCAGACCAGGGACCCCCACCCCATAGCAATGACACTCCTTGATGACAGCAGCTATCATCAGTATGATGCAGACTGACACAGACACACACACTGGTTTAGGAACACCTGAAGAACAACACAAAATCCCAAACTGATCAAGTATCTGCGGGATGATCCACAGAGGCCCCTCCCCTCAACCCATAGGACCTAAAGGTCCTCACTAACAACATTCTGTTAGACACCACAGGACACCCTCAGAAGGCCCATGTCCATTGTCTGATGAGTCACAACTATTTTGGAGGCACAAGGGAGACCTACAATATTAGGAAGGTGGTCATAATGTTATGCCAGGTCATTGTACATAAACCATTGCTGCCTTTCAGGACTGATGTTGCTCTCCAAGTTGTTTAGTTTTTGTATTTGTCATGTTTGTTGCAGGAAGGTGGTCACAATGTTATGCCTGATCAGTGTATATCAGTTCACAGCTTTTTCTTTGTTTTATAGTCTTAAATATCAGTAAGATAACAGTGATTATCAGCAGGGGCACGCCTTTTTAGCAAGAACCTGAGTGTTTTGAAAAAGGCTGGTTTTGTTTGGTGCAATGTTTACCGCTGACAATATCTACATGGCAAAATATGTGTAATGGGTTCCTGAATGATATGGAACAGGCTGCCAGAGAGACAGGCTTTTTTTGCGTGTGGTTGTTTGTCTACCAATTAGAGTGTCGATTAAATAAATGTGTTTGGGCTCCATATTGCCGCTGGCAAAGAACAAAGCTATCTAGAGACACACCTAGAGGAGGTTCCCAGCCAGAATTATTTTCAACATATTCCTGCTCAGTAAATATGAACACAGTTATATTGTTAGACATTTTGTTCTGTTAAAAGGGAGCTCAGCTGACGTATATGTCTGCTGTAGTGTAGCTACTGTAGCAGAGGGTTTGGTTCAGATGCAGCTATGGGCAAAACACAGAATGACTGAAGTGACGACTGAATTAACTCATAACAAGAATCAGATCAGAATAACATCAAAACCACAGTCCATGAACAAACTACATCCTGAATATGAAGCACTCAATAGAAAATGAAAACAAATTTTAAGCAGACATTGTATCCTTGTCTAATCAAGAAGCTTGGATCTGATTGTGTCAGGCCACTGACGGGATAGAGGTGCAAAATCAAAAATTGTTAGTGTGGTAATGATGTGAAATACTTCTTACAGACCCGTGAGGAGAATGCATTAAGACTAAACAGTAATATTCCGCTTTCCAGGAACAATTGTGATTAAACATTCTGAGGAAAACCAGAAAATAGATGGCTGTGGTGACTTATAGGCGGTTTGGGCTTCTACGTCAATTTGCCGCTGTAGCTACAGCGACAGCAACAGCGCAGAGCATACCCAGACCCTACGCAGACCCTAGCGCCGAAGGTGACGTGCACCTCCACAGAAATATAACTACGCGTTGTGGAGGTGCACCTCACCTACGATGTGTCACATTCATTTTTTAATCATAATTACTACATTTTTATAACTGTTTCTATGTATGTCTTTGTTTTAATTATCTTTATTACATCTTTTTCTGGCTTAGTAACCAATCATTGTGATAATGCTAGAGCAACTTTGCTAGCTTGAAAGTTAATATGTGTTAAGATAACTCTTCTCCCTTGTTATATTTGCTTTATTCACGCAGGACCAGTAGCAGGCGGCTAAATTACATGGTAATTTTCATCTTGTTGTCTAACTTCACCAGTTGCCAGAATAAACGAGTTCACCTCCGAGAGCTAGCAGCGTGTCCTCATTAACACAACGTTAACACTCGCTCAAGGAAACTCATCCAGCGACAGTTTGCTAACTTACTATCTGTGGTGGGTCATCGCATGCTGTGCACACTCTAAGAAATGAAATGCTGGATTTTTTAAATCTAGGATAAAGGCAACAATGCATGGTTGTTTAAATGTGAAAAATAATATGGAATTAATTGTAACAACATGGTTTAAGTCTAATCTAATCAGACTGTGTAATGTAAATGCTACATGGTCGTGTTAAACTGAATTAACTTAACATTATTAAATTATAATGAACGTAAAATAATCCCACAGTGGGATATAGTTGAACCAATTTAACATGATCTGAGTTGAATTTACTCAACACAAATGAGCTGTCAATGAAGATTTTTTCACACGGGGAGGCAAACATGTAACCGTTGGGTCTCAAAGCTGCTCCCCTAACCACTAATAATGACCTCAATGTCAGACAAGAATATTAAACTACAATCTCACAGAAGCTATCATGTTAATGCAACAAAACCCACTGTTCTCCCTTATTAGTTAGCGTGTCCATGACACAACGGTGGCTGAGCTTCTGAAAGAAGGCCAAAGTGAGAGGTGTATGCCTGTTCAGCCTTATTTTTAAGAATGGCTTACACCGTCTTTAAGAACATTACATTTACTCTTTTTAAAAATATACCCATATGGAAAGATCTCGTCTGATGACAGCTGGGACCCATATGGAAAAAAATACCTAGTTGCAGACCTTGCAAGTCTGTAAAAATAGCTTTTCATTTGTGCATAGTTAGTGGAAATGTGTGACTAAAAATTGGTTTTCTTCCAAAGGTGCAACCAAGGACTTAACTACAACCTAAATCAAAGTCTTATTTAGCCTTCACGTTTCCATTTGCATTGGGTCGGACGAACTAAGAACATCACAGTTAGTCACAACACTGCTCCTGTTTTCAGCCTTTAGGTGTGCCTTTAGTGTGCCGTGGACTCTATTCAACTAAATTAAATGAGCTAAAAGACATTTTTCAGAGGTACACACCGAAAATGCGTTGTCTGGACACAAGAAGACAAGCTCTAATAAAAGGATGACACAGGATCACATTAACAGAAATACCCGTGCGTGAGTGAGGCGAGGAGAGGAGAGGCAGTAAGGTCTTACCTTCCAAAACAGTGAGCTTGGCGCTGGTGTTTATCTCTCCCACACTGTTGGTGGCTGTGCATTCGTAGATGGCTTCGTCACGGTGGGTTCTCAAAGGCTGGATGCGCAGCACTGAGCCTGAGCCGTCATCAAACTCTATCACCTGGCCAGATGATAGCAGAGGGTTAGCACAGGGGGGATTAACGACATCATCTGCGCATTCCAATTCAAATTCACACCCGTTTTGCATTTCTCCGTTGCAGACCCATACGACACAAAAGCATTCAACTATCACTTAAAGCTTGTTTGTTGCTCAAGGTACAAACCTCAAGGCCGATAACGTGAAAAGCATTTAAAATCGATTCTTCTTTTCACCTGTTAACAACCACCTGTATGACTGTGCTGCACCACAATGAGAAAAGACTAACTTTGATTGACAATGATGTTAATCACATTCAATGTTCACTCTTGTCAGGCACCTTTGACGTTGGGTTGGCAAGATACTGCATCTTCAAATGGTAATTTCAACATGTTGATGAAGCTAATTTTCTTTTTTCTTCTTTTTTTTTACTCAGTATAAAAAGGTGGATGCCAGTCTCCCACACAGGTGGGGTTGTGCTTTGACTGCTTGTGTCTTTCACCCTTCCAAAATTCCTTCTGAGCAATTTCCTTCCCAGATCTTAGCAGTTGTGATGAATGCAATATAGTCAGACCTGGTATCCAGATACACAACAACCCCAGCCCCAAACTGCAATTAACTACACTTGGTCTTTAAATTTAGAGGAGTGGTGGTGAAAATAGAAGGGACAACATCTCACAGAGTTTGATCAAGTTACTTGATGTGACCTGAGTCCTGACCCTCAGAGCAGCTGAAGGAAGGCGTGCACAACAATGAGCTTGAGTGAATAACCGGTATGCGAGGGGCTTTAGGAATGTCAGGAAGGTAAAGACTAAAGGTCAGAAGTCAGGACACTGGGTCCTTCACTTCCGCTCCATAGTAATATGTGTGACCCAGCATGACAACTGGCATAAATCACATTCTTGCTTCAGTAAAGAGATTGCTGAGCTGCATTCGCTTCCTGCCTTGGTAATGTAGGAAATCTGCCCATCACCTGCACAGGAAAGCCATCAGATTAAGTGAATTTTAGTCCAAAAGAAAGTTTAGAGAAAAGGGTGATATGAATCAACTACATAGCAATTGCACAGGAGCTGGGACTGAAAGTAAATAGTATTTAAAAATAATAAGTTCTTAACATCTGCATACAGGAAGCAAGTCTTTATCTACATCTGGAAACTAGTCTATGCAAAAACCAAGTCCAACCAATGCTGGTAAAGTTCAATTTAAAAGCAGTGAACAGGGACTGTTTTGAGACGACCCCAACTCTGGTCGGTCACGTGATAAAAGTGAGTGAAGGCCAATAAACAGCAGAAAATTGAAGCAGACACAAATCCAAACTGACAAAGTAGAAATCTTAACAATAAATGACACTAATAAAGATCCCAGGCAGAAAGTCAATTCTGTTGTTTGGCTGATGTTTGAATATTAGAGAACTGTGGTACCATATCATATTAGGACTGGGGATTGCTTGGATTGTTGTAGGATTGGGGTTATATGGGGTTATTCAGATTCTTTCAAAAGTCGCATGCTAATTTCACAGTATCATCAATTGTCACCATTTTGATGAATAGTCATTTTTCATGCAACAGTATTTCATGGTTCCAGCATTTCTACTTCTGCCTTTTCCCTTTAAACTAATAATTTCAAAGAGATTCAATAATTTAAATATACAAGCTTGAAACTACAACAACATATATCAGCAAAATGCATGCAACACTGAGACTAATTGATACACTGAGGCACGGGCTTTCATTCATCTATTTAAAATACTGGGTGAAACGTGGACTATCCCCCTGCATTGGGAGGAGACACACCAACCTTGCACACAGGGTAGCCATCAGTTTGAGTAATGCTGAGCAGACAGGTGGAAGATAATTCCTATTACTCACAACGACACGAACCAAGTGTCTCCATCTACGCAGGACTCATGTTGAGTCACTTCACTTGAAGTCCTTTGGGTTGGCTGGCTGCTAATGAGCCTTCCTGCTGCTCCAGACTCCTGCAGGAAGGCTTATACAGTCCCATTTATGAAGCAGCTGCTGTGTGAGTTAATGCAGGCGCATGATTAAAATGTCCACATTCTGGCCGGTGCAGAAGCAATTCACTGCATTTTGCAGGAGGATCAAATCAGGCCAGTGTAAACGTATCGGCCCCATCAGGGTTTATAAATAATGCAACGCAAATTCATTCTTGAAAGTAGTGTTCAACAGGATCATAGCAAGGAGCACACCTTGCATGAGAATGGACCACCAAGCCTTTAAAATGTACCCCATATAAGTTATTATTAATAGTCATTATTTTCTAAATTTTTAAGGGAACCATCAAAGCTTTTCTAAATACAGTGTATGCCGAGTTCAGAATAATGTTTTTGCAAGCTCCAGTTGACCAGTTAAACCTGAGAGTCCAAGGATGCGAATGCTCAATTTATAATTCTTGTTGCATTCTTCTTGCAAGTTATCACCTGCTATGATTCACACGTCACTACCCTAGCTCTTTTGAGCAATCAACAACAACAGCTATCATGTCCTTGTCATCCTGTGAGCTGTGGTGTCTTGATAGGGTCTCCTAAGGCAAATAGGTTTCAGGGGAAGGGACAGACAATTCATAGCCTTTTGTGAAAGGACAGAATGGCCAAAATGGAGCTGCAGTACCTCTTCTGTTGGCTTCAACAGAATGTGACCTTCAGCATGCTCTAGGATGGATTGCCGCTCAGTGTGAAGAGGCTGCAATGAGAAATCAGCACCTCTAAGTCCAAAGCCATGGTATTTTTCCTGGAAGATGCTGGATTGTTTCGACAAGTTGGTGATGAGTCCCTGCCTCAAGCAAAGGAATTTATGCATCTCAGGGGTGTTGTTCACTGGGAGAACGGAGCATAACGTGGTTTAGTTAGAAACTTGGACATCTGGAGGGAGCTCAGAGTAAAGGTGCTGCTCCTTGACATTGAAAGGGGTCAATTGAGGAGGTTTGGGCATCTGGTGAGGATGCCTCCTGGGTGCTCTTAGGTTGGAGGTTAAACTAGTATGCTAGTGCAATGGACACCTGGATACTTTGAAAGCCCAACAAAGTCCAAAATATCAAATCTAGCATTTCATAGTATGAAAACATATTGCAGTTGACAGACTGTACATAAACTGCTGGAGAGTCTGGCATTACCGCGGCTGATGTGAAAGCAAGCCTTGAATGCAGGTAGTGGCTGGGAGGCAAAGTCCAAGTATCTTTACTGGTTCTGCTGCTTGATTTCATACAAGGTCGTGGCTGTGTTTTGTTTTAAAAGGTGAACAACAACACAATATAACCTTCTTCAATGGAACAATTACTTGTTAACACTGGGAGCTTCTGTTTTTTCTTCCTAAAAGCCCATAAAAGCAACAAATGATAGTGCTAGTGTCCTACAACCAAAGCTAAACTAATCCTACTAACATGTACTATATGTGCTGCCTGACTTCTAATTAGTCAATTCTAATTAATTGACACAGCAGCATACTTTGTATATCACATAGTGGGACTACAAATGTGTTTCACATTTGAGCCATTCATTTTTAAGGTGTGACTCTTTATCAGTCGTTCCCTTTACTTTGTGTAACTCAAGTCATAGAAGCTGACGTGTGCAACCCTCACAGCATTTTGTATACTCCAAAGAATTCTCTGTAGGTCGGGCACCCTAAATGGCTCTGGCCCAGGGGCCTCTACCATTTTTAATCCAGCCCTTAAGGCTATGGTAAAAGGCCCTGCAGTACCCTTGAATACTCTTATACACACAATGAATAAACCTGACTATGATGTGCTACCCTCTGGCTTAGCCGCAGTGTCTTACCACAGTTATGTGCTTTAACTTGTCAGTGCTACTATTTAACCCGCAGACGGTTTGCCCATTTTGATTCTGAGCCTCAGGTACTCTCAAGAGAATATTGCAACTAACCTCATTTGCATTCCGTGCACACACACAAGGTTGCTGCATCGGCTTTCGTGCGTGGTGGAGTAACTAGACCACTAGCCTACAGCT
Source organism: Planiliza haematocheilus (assembly GCA_005024645.1). Lineage (NCBI taxonomy): Eukaryota > Metazoa > Chordata > Actinopteri > Mugiliformes > Mugilidae > Planiliza > Planiliza haematocheilus. The sequence continues at coordinate 1,952,962 of SRSE01000306.1, forward strand.
AAGCCTCACTGCTGCCGCGCACATATCCACGCGCAAAGTGGAGAAATACATACTATAAAATCTCAGCACACAACCCTCTCCTTGTCTTGATCACACACAGATACTGACAGGTAATCAGCAGTGAAGGTGTGAGACAAGGAGGTGCTGCACATTCCAACACATCACACAGGAGGCTTTGAGGCCATCGTGCAAGTCCTACCTCAAAGCGCTGAGAGCTGACTTTCTTCCCCTTCTTCATCCAGGTAATGCGAGGTTTGGGTTCACCCACTGCCTGGCATACGAACGATGCCACTCCTCCCGAAATCCCTGTTTGATCGTCAGGGGACTTGATGAAACTGGGCATGCCTAAGGGAGAGACAGTAAGAGTAGATTAGGACAGGAAGAGGGTAAGAGAGGATAACCGGAATCAGATACAGAGCACTGACAGAGGAACAGCTCCAGGGAAGTTACAGGGATTTCACATTTCTATGTCTGCTGTAAGTCTTGCAATAACAATATGCTGTTTCATGTCTGCAGCCACACCTATTCAAATACAATGTTTGTAAAATCAGCCAAGCCATCAACCCCCTAACTTTAAAAAACTTCAATCCATAAATAAACATGTATTGTAAACCAGCACTGGGCCTTGATAATGTAAGTCTGAGGGTTGTGCATGGATTATATGCTATAGTTTGCTGTCAGAAAACCTGTGAAGCACAAAGGAGCAGTCAAAACCAGGGCTGTCAAAAGTGTTAATAACGTTAACACAAATTCCTTTTAATGCTGCTTATTTCTTTAACGTGCGATTAACAAATGCACATTCTCTCATTTGACCCTCGGCCCTGCCCATAGTGTGGGAAATCAGGAAGTGATGCAGAAGCGCAGCAATGGATGGCGAGCAGAAACAAGCTTCCCCAAGCAGTCATGGCTAAACATAAAGGTCCTCTGAATTGCAAACTCAGCACCAATGCCCCACCAGATGCTTTAACCGACAAGAAAAAAGAAGCCACCTGCGTTCACTGTCAACAAGAACAGAGCCACCACAGGAGTCCCAAACACCACCCGCTAGCGCACAGCCGGCGCAAAGAGCCCTCCTCCAGAACAGATAACAAAGGTGATTAATTTGTTCGATTGACAGACCTAGTTAAAACAAAAAGGTCATGTAAGCTGGGGCGTAACAAGCGCCTCAAAGTTTTCTTTTCTTACTAGCATTTGTATTTGTTTTTCTGAGATTCACCACTGCTTACTCGTGTTTGCTCTTCTCATAAATGAGAGAATATGTTAAAGGTAGCGGAGACCACCAACATAAGAAAAAATTCTTGATAAGTTTTTCACAGTCCACAAATCTATAGCGATTGGATTACTGAATGCACTGGCTAAAGAAGTACATCTGTTCCAATGAGCGCTCCACTGGCCAGCATCAGTGGACTACATAGCTAACGGCAAAAAATGGCTTTGTAGTAGCTGCTGCAGTTTGCTGCTGTGTGATTCCTGCGCTTCCACTGCATTGCTTTTTATGATAACCTGCCCTCGGAGAAGCAGTCTGTGTGGTGAAAATACTAAACAAAATCTCATTCTAAACTTTGGGGTGGTTTTGGATGAACATCTTGGGGTTGGGAACAGTCGGGTGTATGGCAACACCGACATAATCCTCCATGTGTTGCCTTTTCACAGCACTAGTAACCATTAACTGCTAGCTAATGGTGCAGTCATGTAACTATAGAAAAGGTATGAGCAGGTTTTGACCAATGCCATGTTTCTGTTGCCACTTTATGATGTCAAGGGGCTAACTGTATGTCTGCTCTACTTTTTCAAAAATGTATAATTTTACTTTAATGTAGTGTTATTTTTGCTAACTGGAAGCTGATGTAATTATCTCACTTGATAGCACTATGAATAAACTATTTTCTGGTGTTTACCCACCAGGTGTATACATCTGGGAAAAACTTTTTTTTTTTGCCTTGCCCAATCAAAGTGATTGTGAACATAAATGTCTTGTTGTCATGTCCAGGATGTAAAGGCATGCAGGCAGTTTTTGTGAATGTACATGCCCCTTTTGACTGATAGGACGGCACTGAGAGCTGAAAAAAGCCATAGGTGACTCTTGTCTATGACCAACACATGTCTGTCAACGTAAACAGCTTTACTTTGCTGTGCAGTGCAGAGGTAAAACCATCACACTGCACCCCCTGCTCAGTCATTCACATGGCTCCACATGACTAACCCTGTCTCGCACTAAATATAGAACAATCCTTTAAGTTTCCAAGTAATTCCATTATCTGTCAAACTAATTATAGCTACACAAATTGTGTTATGACGTTAATTGCAGAAAAAGCAATTGTGTTTCTCTTAAGATGGTATCAGAGTCAAATTGGATGGTGTCGTGGAGCTAATCAAGTGTGATGGTATTTCTATTTCTGGCGTTGGTATGGTGAGTCCTGTGTGTCCACTCATGTGTTGAAAGCTCAGGCTCATTGTTAGAAAGGACACCCAGTCCTGTTAGTACACCATTGTAACCCTCACAAAGCTTTACACTCCTTTGTTCAAGGCAGACTACCGACTGGACGTCCGCACCATAGACACCGCACCTTTAATTACCACAGAAAGAATTCTAATGCCGCTGTTTTTATCTTTGGAGGATGAAGGGGCTACGTCAATGGAAGGTGAGTGGGTGATGTTGTTTGAACAGAGACAGGCGGAGACAGCAGGATGACGGTTGAGATGTTGGTCCTTGAAGGCATCAGAGTATTGTAAGTCAGTCACCTCCTTCTGACTGCTGCCCACAGACTGACCTCTGTCAGCCGCTATAGGAGTGTGTTTCTGTGAAGTAACTTTGAAAGGCAGCATAAGCCAACAACAACGTCTTCTCACAGGCTACTCCCTCCCTCGCTTCTGCTTGTGTGCCAGTGATCCGTGCGTCCGTTCCATACGATACCCAATAATGCAAGTATTATAGCAAAGCCACACACACTTACAGATTAAGGGACTATCTGCAGCCATGGTCTAAAGGTCTGAGAAGTGGCCTGCCGAAAAAGACATAGATTCTTCTTTTTCTTCACGAACAGACATTGAAGAGGTGAGGTTAAGGCTGAAATGTGCCTGGTTTGAGCCACTTGATCCATCTTCTTGAACACTGCTGAGGTGCTCTAAAGCTAACTGATGTGTGCCTGCTCACGACAGAAGCCAAGGAGCACACACCACGAGTCAGTCCTCCACACGTGTGCTCTACAACAGGACTATAGAAATAAGCAAGAGAAGGTTAGCATGCAAGAGGTAGACCAGCACAGAGGGTTTTCATCAGATGTTTCAAGGAGGCAGAGATCGTGCATGGAAAAGAAGTGATTGGATCATAATATTTTTCAGCAGTGTTTTCCCCATTGTTTTTGTTGGTCACAAACGACCGTACAGATCTCTTAAAACCTCCAGAAATGCCAGAAGGCATTACAGTGGAAACAGGTGGTTTAGATTAATTGGACGGTAGTTAAGGGCACACATTTCAGCACTCAGACACTGACACTCGTCCCTTCGCCGCGCTCACGTCTGCTCAACGGCCTGCAAGTCGCTGAGCAGAAGCAGGGGGAGTACAGACACTGTATGCGACTTGTAAGTTTTCAGCTCTGTATAAAACAAGCCTTTCACTTGTACGCGTGTGACATTTTCAAGTATATATAAAAAAGAAAAACTCACACACGTACACACACAATGTTAAACTACATCTGGATCGCTTCATATCTGTGAATACCGAATAGTTTGCATAGATTTGGTGGGCTGGTAGACTGCTTGGACAATCAGTACGTCACCTGGAATAGGTCAGTAAGAGATTTGCTCACACAAACAATTTATTGACATTTACATTACTGACACACACACACACACACACACACACACACACACACACACAGTCAGGAAAAACAGCTATAGCTATAGTGTGGGTATAATAGGTTTAGCGTCTGCTAAATGCCAACTCCTCCCTGCTCATTTAGCAGATGATCTTTGAATAAAGCCTTTCTCACAGAGGACATGCATGGCTGAAGCCACAGAGGAGATGTTTTTTAAGACATTTTTTTTTCCAAGTGGAAGTTGGAGACACAAACTGTCTCTCCAAACATGTTTTTTTTCTTTTTTCTTTGTTTTTTTTAATCCAGTTGCTAAAAAGATATTATTATTAAAGACAATTTGACTGTCTTTGTTACTTTTGACAGAAGTAATTACGTGTAATTAATTGCGTGTAAAAATATATTTTCTGCATAATAGAAATATATGGTTCCAGCTTCATTCCGTCCACACAGTTTCATGTTAATTGGTGATTCTAGTGGTGTGAATGTCAGTGTGAGTGGTTGTCTGTCTCACTTAGTTACCTCTGCAAATACCTGGCGATCTAGTTTACACATGCCGGTCTACCATTATTAATTATTGGAGACATGACAATTAAAATGATAAGAAAAGTGGGTATGGGTATGTGTATGTGCTTTGGAGTACGATACGATATGACACGACGCGACACGACACAACACGGCGAGACGAGACGAGACGAGACAACGATGACAATAACACACATGCGCTGGAAATAATCAGATATCAGGTCAAGCCAAGCATGCTTTTAGTTGTCATGTTTCTCTCTGGAAATTTTGTAGTCTACAACAGTTGAAGCCTGGCATAACCAGACTCAATATTTATTAGAATATCAGCCTGGCTCCAAACAGCTTGACTGGTCTAATATCTTTGCCGCTGCATAATAATTTCCCGACAAATCAGACCAATTTTTTGCAACAAAAATTCTGGCAAAGTTGGGTTGACTTCCTGTGTACCACAGTACAGAAAAAAACACACAATTAAGCTGGCTGATACTTGTTTGTATCAGTAATATCGGTTTTCTGTATCAAGTGTGTTAGTTCAATTCTGCAAAGGATTTCCCTGTAGAAATATATGGGCCATGTTCTACTTCAAGGGGGGCTGTCTGCCTTGGCTTCTTTACAAACTTCTTCTGTGCTGAATCCAACACCACCATCTCCAAGACTCACTCTCTGCTCATTAAATACTCTTAGAAAATATTTCAGTCAAATGTTGAAAGGCACACTGCAGCCAAACTGCGATTGAAACCTTATTCTACGTCCAGAAACACAATTAAGAGGCAATTTGGAGCAGGGAATCAATGAGTGGAGTGGAGACAGCCTAGAGTGTCCTCATTAATAATAGAAAGGCCACTTAAATTCTTCTAAACTCATTCTACGTGTATTTATTGAGAATAACAGCATGCAGCTGTATCCAGACAAATTTGATTGCAGTACCATATGGATGGGCACAAAAAGGCAGCAGAGTTGTGTTTGGGTTAAAATTATTTTCTTCAAATGCAACTGAGGAAGGTGTGTTAGAGTAGTTTTAATACAATTCATATTTCACTCCTTTCTGACTTTTACACTCTTTGTTTTTTGTGTTGTTTTAAAACATAAATACTCAGTTAAACTCAGAATGAAAGAAACTTGATAAAGAATTCAGTTTTTTGTATTCACCTGTGCCTATGTACAGTATGTATGTGCTGATATGTGATTACACATCTCCCGAAGAGAATTCTTGAGAAACCGTAGGGGAGGCTGCTGGTGACCTTCTACCATTCCAACATCAAGAGTATGGTACGCTGGCCACACAGCAGCTGATAAAAGCGGCAGAGGGTCATAAGGTCAGCTGAAAAGACTATTGGCTGTCCTCTCTCCTCCCTGGATGACACTGCCACCTCGAATTGCCTCTCCATCCCATACACCACCTGCTAAGCCTGCTACGCTCTAGAAGGAGACGGAGGAGCCCCAAAACCAGGACAGACTAAAAAACTGTTTTATCCTTGGCATGAAGACACTCAGTTGCCTTATGAGCCACTAACTTCCCCCAGCTTCTAACCAACATGTGCAATACTAACCATACACCTACACTAACACTAACCATACACTAACCATTAAAACCACTGACCACAGAAGCTAATATCATCGACCATCTTGTGGTAATGCAAAGTCCTGCTGGGAAACATTTGGACCAGGCATTCATGTGGATGTTACATAGACATGTATCACCCACCTAGACCAGACAGGGTACCCCTCCCCCATAGCAATGACACTCCTTGTTGGCAGCAGCCATTCCGAGGCACGTGTCCATTCTCTGATGAGTCACACCTATTGTAGAGGCACAAGGGAGACCTATACAATATTAGGAGTTTTGCCAGATCGGTGTATGTGCAATATCACCATAATATCTGCAATATCCTACATATGTGATATATTTAACTTATTACCTCATCCTGATTACATGGCATGATCTCTGACTTTTCTCTCACCTCGTACAATTTGTTCTCACAGAGCACCACAGACATTTCTATTTCAAGTGACTAAAAGCGTTGAGGTGTGGTTTCCTCTCACAAACACATCGTACTGTAAAACTAACAGAAGAACCTCTCAGTTCTCAGCAGCATGGTAGAGCTAGATGAGCTTTTAACGATCAGCTGAAAATACAAATTGAACGCTTGTGTTCAATAGGCAGAAGACTGACAGATGATTATGTTTCTCATATGCAAATAACTTTACCACGCAGTGCGTAGCAAACCAAACTCTGTATTCTTCTCATGGTATTGACGTTTGAACCTTTTCTGTGATCCTGTTTGGTTTTCTCTGCATTTCCTGTTTCTTGGTGTTTTGTTTCTTGATTTAGACACTGTGGTTTCCTCCTTTTGATTACTTGATTGAATTTCCCTTGCGCGCGCCTATTCTTTCTGTTCGGTTTCTTGTGGTTGGCATTTGACACTCTTTGTCCCATCTGTCATAAATTGTAAATTCTTTCATTCAATTCTTGTTTTCTTGTGTGCTTGTGTCCTACCACCTTACCACATAACAATTCTAGTGTTAGGATTTGGGGCCATAGGTAATACAACTGCCCTGGAAATATTTTCTTTCTATCAGTTTAAAATATTTCCTATCTGATGTGAAAAACATTATGTCAAGCATTTCAATGTAACAGTTCAGTAGCATCTGAATATACTATATACTGTAAACAGTTGACACGACCAGTGACAATAGCAAAAATAATTTAAGACATACAAAGTAATAAAATGTTTTTATAAAGTAAAAATAATCATCATCTCTTTTCTAAATGTGAGTGAAAAAACAACAATCTAAAACCGCCTCAAATTAATGTTTTAATACTTTGCATAGGTCACAACTTTTCTTCTACAAAGCTACTCCTCATCCCCTCCAGTTTACAGCTTGCCATTTCACGTCTCATTGTTACCCACTGCAGCACACTTGTCTTACAGGCCCGTTTCTCATTTGGGTTCCACTATTTAATGGTGTCTAGGCATGCAGCCAGGCAGTCAAATGTTGCATGAGGCGGAATAAAGCTGTGTTTCAGAGGCCATTCACAATGACAAGTGACAACAGTTTCACACAAAGTGTCTTCTCCTCACACAGACTCATTAGGCTGTGAAGCTGAGAGGGAGCAGCCATGCAAATCAACCTCTGATCAGTCAAAGTGACATAAAAACAATCTGGATTGCCTCACTTACTAGCCTCCACCTGACTAGTGGAGAACCTCTCATGCAAAGTTTCTAAATAACAAGACAGATTTGGAAAAGGGAATCAATTTCAGTATAGAGGTCAGCAGAGTTTGCTTCTAGCTGGAACAAAACAGTGGTTGCCTGAGCTAACAGTAAAAGTAAAATAACCACATTTGAAAATGGGATTTTAAAATGGGATTTTTTTTTGACGCCACTTTCAAAATGTGATTACCCCTTTGTGTCCATCCTCATTCATTGTAGAGAAAAGTAAGACTGACTTAATTTAGAAGAAAGTGACATTTCTCAAGATGCCTGAGAAATGTTTTGGGTGGTGGACTGATGGGAACAAACGTTGGATAAACTCTGCATTATCCCATAAGCATGGGAAACATGTGAAAAGCAATCATTTGTAAACAGAAATGGAGTACTTACTTTGCCTATCAAGAGAGCACACTCTACAGAGGATAAGGGGAAGAGCAAACATTTGCTCATTGAGTTTCACAGCACAACTCCCCTGCCCTCTAATGCAGAGAATCCTGCCAGTTCCCCAGTGCCACTCTCTGACGGGCCTGTCAGCGCAAACTGTCAACCCTGTACCGCCGGTAACTTCCTTCTGTGGTGTAACAGAGTGAGCAGGAAGAAGTCTGGTACTTGCTGCACGGAGTGAAGACGTAAAGTGCCTCTAAAGAGATCCTGCACTGCATTCACAGCTCAGAAATACTACGGGACTGAACCAGAATATGCGTCACAGCACCGTAATCCTAACATTTTGGATTTTGCTGCTTTTGTCAAGCAGTTTTCACAAAGTGGGTATAGTATCTCAACCTCAGAAACCGAAAAGTGGATAGTAAACTTCATTCAGGCTTCAGGCATTCACTAGTGAACGGGACAAATAGCTCGCTCAAAAAGTGTCATTTTATAAAATTGATGGACACTAAGAAACTGCTCCATTTACTTATTTAACCAGTTTTCCTAGAAATAGACTTTCTATCTCTGCCAAACAAGTTCAGAATTATTGCTTATTTGTGCTTCTCCACACCCTCACAATGAGACACAGAGTCTAGACAGCCCTATCAGTTGGAAGGATATACTGACCATCCAGGAGACAGCAGGCAGGAGGCCTAAAAAACTTTGGAATGGGTACTAAAGGAGAGACTATGTTAAAAGTGGAAGGGACCACATTCTTTTTATTATTGTTTTTTTCACAGATGTTTTATGGATTTATTGTATCGTTAACTTGTTAAATAACCCGACTGTTGGTACTAAATACAATTAAAAAGATGCCAAATCTGCTATGCTTAGTGCAGAAGGGGTTACACGGGTTCAAATGATACAGTATTTGCTGCACACGAAAACCAAACACCTCTCTTACAAGGATTAAACTAGCTACCTGCAGTATACGTCTAGACTACATACGTATGGAAGGTGGAATTGCTCCTCAAAAGGGAAGCCAAAGCAAGTAGAGCTCCCCCTGGTGACTGGCTACAGTTCAGGTCATAAGCTCCACCTCCTCCATGTTAGTGGGTGGGACTAAACAAACTAAAATACACATTCTTTTTTTTTTGGTGAATTTTTTTTATGGTTTCAGTCATTTTAGTTAATATAATGTAGATGCACGTTTATGTGTTAAATTTTTGGATAAGTTTTGTTATTTTAAAATTTCAGTTCATTGACTCTATAGAAAGAGGATGTGGTAGAGTTAAGCTAATGCAAGAATATTTATACAGTCAATGTTGTACATCTACAGTAGACTCAGCTCATGATATAGTGATCTAGAATACAATAAGTCTCTGCCCAGAACATCTTATCCTAATCAAGAAAAAGCTTTACATTCTCGCGGACCAATCAATTTGTCAATAGTTGTCTGCCAGAACTCTTCACTGATGGACCAATGAACAGCAGAACCGTAATTAGCAGTTAATGTCACCGCAGAATAATATCTGATCTTAACTAAGAATGGGTGATTGATAATAGCATACAACAATGTAAGGAACGTCAGGAGAATGTACAATCACATACGCCGAATAATCTAAAGTGTTAATTTTACCTCCCTGCTTTCCGTCCATAATCTAATTTCCTGAAACAGCATTCAGCCAAGTCTTAGTAATCTTTACTTCTGTTTGAAGAGCTGGATGCAGAGACACTGCTGCCACTTGTATTTGTTCTTATAAATAATACATTGTTCTCCACTGCTCCTTGTTCATGACCCGCAAAATTACCTCCCACACAAGTATGGTAGCAGTACCCACACGCTGCATGAAGGCAGGGAGGAGGGAGGCAAAGAAACAGGGAATAAACTGATTCTATTTTGCAAATCATTATATGTATGCCACCCTGGGGAGTTGCAAATCCATAGCCAAGGTGGGTCAGGGAAAGAAGGTTACAGCTCACTATTCATAAATGAGCCGTGCCTGGATGAGAACACAATGAATACAGTTTACTTTTTTTTTCTCTTCTCTTTTTTTTTAAATATGCTGCATACTTAATAATCGTTGAATTTGTTTCATAAAGCAGTTGTCAGGGGAGATGGGAACATCTCCCAGTGAGTAGAAGTTAACCAGCTTACGGAATTGCAACAGGGGTTTGAATAGTTACAATACCCAGAAAGGGTGAGAGGGCGTCAAGTTTGAAGAGGTGGACACCGCTAAACCTTAACATGATTCACACTTACCTGTGAGCTCAAATGAACCGGCTGCTGATGGATGGGACACACCCTGAATGGCTAACCTAATGCTGGAAAGTCCTGCTACTTAAGGATCCCCTGGAGGGAGCAGTACCTTCAATTACTGGCAGATAGTCTGTTTCTGCACAACATGGATGCTCGTGCCATCATAGTGGAGTTCTGTCTGCTATAGATATATAAACAGGGCTCTTAAAGGAAGGAACCTCAGATGAAAACCAGAGGAGGAAAGCACCAGCTGATAGTTGACAGGGCAATCACTGTAGGACCAGATGCGTCAACCAATGGTTTGACAACAAGAAAGCCTTCAACTCAGTACCTCACACATGAATCATGGGATACTTGAAACTGTACGACATCAACAGGACTCTAAGAGTCTCCGACCAAATGGGGCTATGGAAAACAATCCATGAGGCCAAATTAAAGCCAGTCTTACAAGTGAACATAAGAGCGACATACCGGTCCCTGTTGCTGTTCTGCAAGAGATGTCACGGAGGCCATCTACAGAATGGAGCATGCATCAGCAACCTCCTCTACATGGATGGCATCAAGCTATAGGAGTAAGACCCACTGACCCACACCACCAGGATCTACGGCAGTGACTTCAGAATCTCATTTGGAGTGGATAACTGTCATGCTATGATAACAAGTAAAGGGATGCTTGTCAGAACGGAGGGGGTTGTACTACCAGAAGGCAACATAGCAGAGATTGAGAAGAGATGCAGGCAAATGGAACCACAAAGAGACCATGAGGAAACAAGCCACGGCCAAATACCTGCAGAGAGCAAATCCTGAAAAGTCAGCTGAATGCGAAGAACAAGATCCTGGCTATCAATGACTACGCCCTGCCGGTTGCCAGATACCCCACAGGCATAACAAGCTGCCCAAAGGAGATAGAGGTCACTGCTATCAAGACAATGTAGCTCTTCACAATACACAGAGGGTTTCACTCCAAATCCAGCACCCTGATGTTTTACACTAAGCTGAAGGAAGGAGGTGGAGAACTAGTGAGCATCACAGCCACAACCACGACGAAACAACAAAAATCCAGGAGCACATGAGGTAGACACCCCCACTGAAGTTCTCAGTGAATACCTCAGTCAGCAGAAACCCAACAAAAAAAATACATCAGTCGAGGCTGGAGTCCACAACACCAGGCAGGGCTCCAGGTGCAGGCTGTACAAAGATCCCCCTGAGACAGTTCAGCACATAACAGCAGGTGTAAGATGTTAGCAGAAACACCATAACCAAGTCACTGGCAAAGTGTACAGGATATTTGTGCCAAGTTTGGACTGGAATACAATATTTAATCATAATTAATGGCAAATTAATTACAGCTAATACATTTTTAACTGCTCTAAATGATGATTTTAATCCTCTTCTCAACATGGGAATGACTTATGCTAATGTGTGTCATTATTTTAATGCTTTAGGCATCTGCATTAATGTTGCATCCTAACTTTGACAGCCTTGATATATGTATATGAATGTATAAAGTAAAGCTTTTGTATTATTACAAATACAAATTCATTAATTTCATTGTACTGTTAACATACTTTAGTTGTTGCATTACAAGCTAATAGAACATAGTGTGCACACTGCACAGTTATTTCAAAGGAGTCTGAGTCAGATGGACTCAGATTGTTCTGAGTAGACTTTTGTGAGTCAGAACTACGTGAGCTATGACTTTTTCTCTAAAAACATATGATAAAAGAATACTGTAAGATACTGTAAGAAGCGTGCAATTGTAGCACAACTGACACTTTTTGACACAAATTTAAAGGATCTGATTCAAACTGTTTAATATATTTCTATACCATTCGGAGAGAAACTAAATTCTACGTGAGAAATTAATGCGTCTCATTTTCTCCAGGGTGCAGAGGGCTCACACTAGAAAGTAATTGCTGACAAAGCTCGCTGATTAATTCCTATCTGCTAAATTATAGGGGGAAATTATACAGTGTGTTCATTGCAACCATAAACTAACTGGTCCCAATAATGAACCTTTTGAGGAGAAACACTGCCCTCCAAGGACCTCCACCTCCACCTCTGAGACCTATAAGGCATCAGCCTGGCCCTGCCTAGCCTACACACTGTCAACTGCTCACAACATGCATTAGCACAATGTTCTCAAAATCATTGCTGTTAGTGCTGCATTTTCACTTGCTGGTTGTTTTTATTACATAACTTGTGAAAGCGTTATCATATTTTGCCTCTGACTTTAACATATATATAGATTGTGCTTTGAATGATTCCTACACTGTGCAAGCTGCTACTTCCCATATTGTTCCACAAAATGAAACTGATGCCTTATAGATCTAGAGTACATTACATTACCTCTTGTGTGAGCTAATAGTACATTTGGGGGTAAGGTTAGTTCACTCAGGGGAATACAAGTCAGATTAAATCCCCTGCCAGAAACAGTTACATACATGCAAAGCAGGAAATTTCCATTTCCTTCTTTGTATTACAATGTTATGGGTTCTTTCAAGTCAGATGAGACATTTCCTGAACTGTTTAGCGAACCGACTGGTGTATGTTGTCCCTATGTTGCAAAAACCACTTCATCTTGTTGTAGATATTCTTACTGATTAGGGGTTTTTAGTACTTAAAACCTCTCAAACTCGTGCATGTAGGGAGGAAGAGCTCAATATATTATCATCAAACATATCCAATGTGTTCATAGCTGTTCTGCAAAATGACAAAAATGACTTTTTGTTTCCAAAGTGGAAATAAAATGTGTACATTTTGATTGGTTGAATCATCTGTAGTCAGGTACTGTTGTTCCAAAATGTGGAAAGCATTTTTCTTTCTGACTAAACTAATATGGAATTCCATTTTTATTAATGGTCATGCTCAAGCTTTCACCTTTATACTTATTTAATTTTATTCAGATGAGACTTGGTCCATTATTGCATTTACCAGGGTCTGGTCAGTGCATGTAGATAATTTTTTTATTTATTTTTTTTGTCTCCAAACCCAGCCACGACCTCATCAGTGAGTCAGTTATAATGTTGTTGACCTTTTTTCCTCTGTTCACATTAATGGATGCAGTGTGTAATAAGTCAAAGTCAAGTCACGGTGACTAGGCATATCAACATAGCAAGGACCACAGCTAAACTATGGCCTAAGTTATTCTTTAATGGACGCAACAGTTTTAAGCCTTTTATATAACCGTTGTGTTGTGTTCATGTGTTGTGTTGTGTTCATGTAACTTCATGATATACTCCTCATTGAGGTTTTTAATGATGTTAAGGTACTTCTGGGACATTAATCAGGAGTTTCTGACCAACGATTTGTGCAAGATGCTTCAGTAGCATAGACTGTATAAAGATGGATGACGTAACATCTCCTCAAAAGTGAAGTCCATGCAAATACAGCTCCCCCTGGTGACTGGCTGCAATATAGGTTATAAGCTCCACCTCCTCCATGTTAGTGGATGGGAGTTGGGCCAAACTAAAACAAAAGTAGAAGTCAAATCAATTATTTTTCAAGGATGGTTTCCGTCATTTTAGGTAGTTAATCTGATATTGATGCACATTTGAATATACATTTTTTGGATGAGCTAGGTTTTAGTTATTTAACGCTATAAAAACAGGATGTGACATAATGGCGACTGCCATGCCAACTGCTCCGTAAAACAGTCTCATGGGGTCTTGAGAATTGTAAAATCATTTAAAAAAATAAACAAATTATAGTGTATAATCCAACATTTCCTTGTAGCTAGCGGACATAGAACAGAGCACAGTATTAATAAAAGGTCGGGAGTAGGTCTGGATTACGTGCAGTCAGGTCATCGATATCGTGGCTCCGTATCCCCAGGAAAATAGTGTCATTTTGACCACCAAGGAAGTGGTAAGACATTGTCCATATTTATACAGTATATGGTCTGTACTGTCTGTCCATGCTGCTAGAGCATGCTTTTTTTTAAAATAAAAAAATGTTTAAACTCAACGCAATGCTAGCCATTTGCTCACACCAACTAGAAAGCTTTGTAAGAATGGGAGCGTGTAGGTGTGCAGTGGGAAGGTTTGGGTGACAGCGCAGAGCAATAACAATGTGATGACCAACTTTTGTGTGTGACTATAAGTCCTGTGGAAAAACTCTACTTAACAACAGAATGTTAGGCCTGTGGAACAATCCAAACCAATACAAAACAGGAATGTTCAACAAAACTTAAAAAAAAAAAAAATAAGGCTCAATAGTTTATGGGACACCTGTTCGACCAGGTAAAAATGACCTTTGATTATCAACATGTAAAGCTCAATTTAAAAGCTGCCCTTACTAAACCCTGGCAGCTAATGTATCTGCGAGTAAATCTGCTAACATGTGGCTAGTGCTCTGAACCATGTGGACAGTGTAAGTACTTACTCTCTGTTTGAGACGATAACACCAGTCTGGCCAGCAGTAGGAGATGAAGACCTGCCCTGGTGAGAGGCGAAAGCCGTCTCAGTCTAAGGTCCATGTTGGACAGTTGGTGCACTCTCCTCTGGTCCTGTTAGTTTTCTATGGCCTCACACATTCATAGAGCGACACCTGCAAAGACACAAGAGGAGACAAAGGTTCTGTATAGTGTAACCCAGTCGCAAGGAGTTTTTTCAGCTGCTCCTAGACAGGTTATTATCCAGCTGTAAAAAAGGCCACTGTTACGCAGCCCTGGTCAACCAGTTTCACTCCTTTCGTTCTGGCGAAGAAGGCAAGGCATACACGAAGAAGACTCTCATACATGATGGACTATTGGCTAGGGAATATTATCCAACTGAAGTGTGCCAGATTTTCTGACTGATTTACTTTGTGGTAATCTTTTGTACATAAAGTTTAATGAAAATAAAATATCAGTGTCTTTCGAATCAATATGCAGAAGTTTTAGCCCTCACCATGGTGGCTTGCAGTGTTTTAGTTACAATTTTTAATATGTAACAGATACTTGTATGTTAACCATGAAGTGTATTCCTGGATACACATACAGACAAGGACCCAGCACTAAATTGAGCCAACATAACACAGGCATGCACATTAAAACAACACACCAGCAGGTTCCTACCTGTGAACCAATGGATGCCAAACTTAAGAAATGTTCTACCACTCATGATTCATTTATACCTAGGTTTTATCTGCTTTTAAACTCAATTGCAAAACAATCACATGTTTATTTTAGAAGTCCATTTTCAATCTTTCACATAAAACTGCCTCAACTACAAGCTTGTTAATTTCTTAACAAGTGCAAACACAAGACAGTGAGAAACATTTGTACTGATGTTGGGACTGGTGCTTGCTGATTAACGCTCATTATTGTTTATGTGACATTTTAACCCAGTATCCACAGGCTTATTAACAATTTATACAATGAGTTGGATGAATTGCAACGAGGTCCTTGGTTAAAACAGAAGTCATTAGTCTCTTGGCCCATGTTGGTGACACCCCAGTAGATTTAACCTAAAATATACCATTACATATACTTGAGCAGGTACAGGGCTTAATCACCATGACCAATAGGATTACCTGTAAATCACCACACTTGATATTAACATGCACAAGTTTCTTGTGGTTTGCACGGATTCCAGTTGGATACTAACATGATTCCATCTGTAACAAGAGCGCAGGAACATGTGCAGCCTTGATTTAACAACATCACTGATTGCACATCAAAACTGAATGTGTGCCAGGATAAAACACTGTGAATTTAGGGATCAGAGGGATAAGACTTCTATCTGCTTTTGCACACAAGGCAATCAAAGAGAGAGAAGACTGCATTTTCCACTAAATTTCCTCTTTTCTAAAAGGAAATCTAAAGCAACATGCATCCCATCAATGCTACCATTCATGCAGAAGCACAAAGCCGACATCGCAACCCTAA
Source organism: Planiliza haematocheilus (assembly GCA_005024645.1). Lineage (NCBI taxonomy): Eukaryota > Metazoa > Chordata > Actinopteri > Mugiliformes > Mugilidae > Planiliza > Planiliza haematocheilus. Next base: position 1,969,012 of record SRSE01000306.1, read on the forward strand.
AACCCAAGTTTATCTACTTTTCAGTACACTGAATGTCAGATGTACTTGACACCTAAAACTTTATATTTTGAAACAGACATAAAAGAAAAAGAATGCACTATTCATGAAAGCTTTAAATGTTCCCCACACAGACTGGATTCCCACTTTCATTGTTCTGTCTGAAAGTTGAACAATTACAGAAAGTCTCAAAGAAGAGATTCAGAGAAAGTTTGGGGACTGTTCCATCTTTGACACGTCATTAGGTGTGCTGTGACAGGAAGGCAGGAAGGCAGGGAGGAGAATAAGTGCCTGATTTCCAGTCTTCCTGGAGCAGCATTTTTTTTTCTCTCATTCTTACCGTGTCACTGTAGAGAAGGGGCAAAACACACTTTCCTGTGTGCACGGTCCTCTCACACATCACACAACACAGCACCTGAAACCCCACTCTGTCTGGCTCGGTTACTTTTCTTCTTTGCAGCACTGACATTTTAGCATATCTATAATCTTACGTGTCCCTACGGTGGGTGTCTATTAATTACCTTCACCTAGTATGGTATCTGCTGTTGTCGTGGTAACGTAACAAGAACACAAAATTTAAAAACAACGTGACCAGCTCAGGAGGATTATATGATTTTTTAAAAGATAGATTTTGCTGTTTTTATATATGTTTATTCTGACTTGACTGTATGTCTGTTCACCAATAGTATGTAGATGTGTGAAGGTAAACTAGAGCTACCCTGGAGCTCAAGGTAAAGTTAGGTAACAGCAACTTTCTTCTTCTTTCATTTATTTATGTACTCATGAATTAAAATGGGCACACAGTCTAACACAAAAATGTTAATATGGCAGGCTGCGGATTAAGTAAAATTCAGTTGCTTTGTTTAACATGGAACCAAATGCTACAGTCAGGTTAATTAATTCCTTTAGAAGATTAAACATTGTTACTGATGCCGGTTTACGCTGTCTGGTGCAGATGGGCTGTTGTATTTTACTTCACTTAGGTAAATAAAGTTTGTATCTCTGTCCTGTGGAGGCATTTCATCATTCATTTCTCACTCCCTTACTTTTCCTGTCTGAACATAATGTTACCTGTCAAGTTGCAGTGATTTGTGGTTCCACACAGGACTTAAGTCTGCCCTTATATTGGTTTATTGAGGCATTCCCTTATGCAAATTACAAACCTGTAGCTACTAGTCACTATAACAGTAACAACATGGACGCCTCCGAGAAGACAGGTGAAGATCCCAGAGGGTCACTGGAGCAAACCAGCGGTGGTTCATCAAGTGTGTGGAAATACTTCGCTAAGGATGACGTCCATTTTGCCATGACATGCATAATATGTATGTCAGTCCTGAAATACAGCATGAAAGGCTACTGCAATCTAAAAGTGCATCTGCTAACGCTAGCAGAGGACCTGTCCAAATCTTCTCAACAGCAGTCAGTTAGCAACTTTACCAAACACCCTGAGGTAACAGAGAAGGCAGCTGCAAATTAACAATTTGTTAGTGAATGTCGTTGCCACAGTCCTTTAGTTGCAGTACATGGAGAAGGCTACCATTGCTAAATGCTATTGACGGTGCTGAGTAGCAGCTTGTTTTTATACAGGCTTTACCTACTGCGCACAGTATGTAGTATATGAGCTGTCTGCTCTCAGCACATGTATTCAGGTCAAGAAGATCTTGTGTTGTGTTTTTATTCCTGACGTCATCAGCGATGAGTAGACTAGTGTCAACTTGACTTTCAGCACATAACAGTCTGAACTCATGCAAGTCTTATATCACCACAGGCTTTACTGTACAGAAATGAGGATGCTCCTCAAGCACAATGTGAACCAGTGGTTTAGTGGCAGCATCACCGTCCCCAGACAGCCAGCTATGTACAGAGCCACGTGACCCCTTCATTGGAAAGTCAAAATGAGAGGAGTGGGATTTATCACCATCAGGCCTGTCATGGGAAGAGCACAGAGGCTTTCATCCATGGAGTGAGGATGGCAAAACTGTCACATACCGTCATACATATATTCTACTACAACAGGCTACAATATTCCCCCCACACACCTGCAATACAGATCTGTAGGTTGTGGTTCTAAATTATACATTTAGGTATGGACAGGGAAGCACAGGCATTCATTTTCATTCATAATTACCACAAGATACTTGATACAAAACTGCACAGATACATGAATGAAATGTGTTACTTCAGCCATGAAAGTAGTGGAGAAGCTTGTTACAGATGAGACAAGACAAGCCTTTTCACATCATTCATGAGGTGGAGTGTAGAAAATATGAAGCAACAGATAAACAGAAATCCTAAGAGCAGAAGAACGACAGCAAGAGACTTTAGGGCAGGTTGATAAAGATTCAGCCTGGGATTTTACTTGAAGTTTTACTCTATCCACTCCAATTCACATCAACATCATACTCAGACAGAAAGAGGAGGAGAACAGCAGTAGACTGTTAGGCTGTGAGACTGTCTAGTTATGGTTGTGTTAAATGGTATTTAGGACAGAGCTTGAAGTAACATAACAAAGAAACCAAAAACAGAAGGTTCAGTGGTCGTCTATATCTCCTAAATCTTCTAAACCTTCTAAATAAATAATAATGGTCATCTTGTAACAATTCAATGTTCTGCTGGGAGACTTTTGGACCTGGCATTCATGTGCATGTTACTAGACACATAGCACCCACATAGACCAGATCAGCCACCCCCACCCCATAGCAATGACACTCCTTGATGGCAGCAGCCATCCCCAGCAGGATGCAGATTTCTGGCTCTGAAGAACACTGGGCTACTAAAACCTAACTAAGCATGCATGCTGCAAATATGAGCACATCACATGAAAGGAGATGAAGGTGGACAGTCTATTATAGGATAAATAAAAACCACTCATCTGCATTACAAAGTTACAGTGTTAAACTCCAAGAACACTTTAATATGAAATGGCAACCTCTGGAGAGTGTGGATGCTGGAACCTGGATCAGCGAGTCACGCAAACAGTTTATGGGTGCAGCCACTGCGAGTTGTTCAGTTAGACGAGAAGGGTGATACTTCCTGTCATGGCTCTGACTGGAGTTAAAAAAAGAAAGCGCTCCTCCACAGATACTGATGAGTCTGCCTCATCACTCTGTGGAGACTGCGAGATACTGTACGGGCTATTTGTCGACAGGGTTATTCACTTATTGATGGGTCAGACAGCTGGCAGGAAGAAAGACTTGATGTGAGCTGGCAGATACAGCACACGGATGAGAAGAAACCTTCAGAGAGCTTTGATATATTAATACAGTGAGACGAAACATTGCACTCCTCAATCGCTAATCACTTCAGAGATAAATGTTTCAAGCTTTTCATCAATCTGCACATCTGATATCCAATGTTCTAATAATTTATCGGGAAAGCAGACACCTGCTTGTTTGCTATGACATTAAAGCAAGGCAAATATGCATATAGGTTTGGTAATTATGTTTTCTTCCCTGTTCCCTCGCACACTTAGATTTAGATTTAGTTCTCGACATTGCAGTACATGTCCATTTAGAAAATTAAAGAAAGATATCCGGAATTGTTTGCACTAATTTCAATATACCTGATGCAAAAAAAGAAGTGATATGAAAGTAACAAAGCTGCACAAACATGAACTGTATGTATATGTTAAAATAAAATGTACAATAGCCTTATCTTGATGATCTAATTGAGAACTGTTCAATGGTTTTGTTGTTTAAAACAATAAAATCCATGTGTTCTGTGACTCATATTATACATTATTAACCTGATAAGATAAGCAGTTTAAGTGATTTTTACATCAGCTAACTGCAGGGACATACTGCTGTGAGAGACTGCTTACTAATGAAATTGATTTATATTATTATTATTATTATTTTTTTTATTTTTTTTGCAGTGTAGAAATGATACACTGAAAATAGCAATAGCAGAGTTCTCATGATTCCGATGGTATGGGATGGTAAAAGCCTAAGTGAGAACATGCTGTACTGAGAGAAGTTAGGAAGAACAAACTGAACTATGATTTCTTTTTCTAGTACAACGTGAGTCAGTTCCTGTGTTTCTTGAAGATGGAAAGCAATGATTGTGGTGAATAATTTATGTCCTTCTAAAAGCCACCTCTCAGCCAATTACTGCCAGAAAAGCCCATTTTCCTCGAGGGCCAGAGTGCTCTGGAACCTAAACCTCTGCAGTCCTCAACTTCTGTGAAACCCCACACAGTAAAGCCACCCACAGCACACAGAAGCTGAGACGAGGAAATACGTAAATACTAGGGGCTGGCAGCCACGGGGGACCCTGTTGTAAACAGTGAGCTTCATATCAAATACAGGACAGACTTCAGTCTCACAGATACTGTAGCTCGTCATTTGCATTGCTGTTATTTTGACACTTTTGTTCCTGCTGATTTACACCCATCAGTCAGAACACTGTGACCGCATATCACATGTAGCACCCAACTAGACCAGACCAGGTACCAACACCCCATAGCAATGACACTCCTTGATGGCAACAGCCATCCCCAGCAGGATGCAGCCTGACACAGACACACAAAAACACGAAAAACAGCCCAAGGTGTTGACCTGGCCTCCAAATTCACTAGATCCCAAACTGATCAAGTATCTGTGGGATGGTGTATGTATACGTTGTATTGAGAGACAAACATTTGGCAGCTACTTTGATTTTCCTGGCAGAAATTCTATTAATTTTCACGCAAACAGATTTACATGACTCGCAGCCTGAGGTCTTGCATGGATGTGAGATTGTGCTCATAATGTTGATCTGTGTAAACCATCGGTCATTTTTTGGTAAACCCAGCTGGATTACTCAAAACTTGAATCGGCCGTAGTTAAATGAGGCGGAATGTGTTAAGCCTGTCAAAATTTAAATTATTTAGTAGCCTGTACCACACATGGGGTACAATTTGCTCCATTGTCAAAGTCATGTAAGAGTCTTAAACTATAAACATCTTCTGTAAAAGTGCTGTCATTATGAAGCATATTTGAAATAAATAAAATGAAAACACAATATAGTCAAATGAAAGCTGTTGTTTTGACGCTGTGATAGGCTGGTATTATTGTTTTAAAGGGTAAAAACTAATTGCTCCTCTGGCACTACAGTTGCTCCCTGCATTTTGCGGTGGGCCTTTTAATTAAAGCTCCCTATTGTCTATAATTGTGGTGTAGTAATGTGCAACAATACAATATATTACGGCAGATTACAAGTTAGTGAAGCAACCAGTAATAAAGTTGGTTTGTTTATGCGTTCTTTGCCGTTCTCTGCTATTGTTAATTCCTAACATTTCTAGCCGGACATGTTCAAGTGTTTGCAATTTCTTACATTCCAGTGTGTGGAGCACACGACTTTATGGGAGACGTTGTTGTCCAACACAGTGTTTCCCCTTGTCAAAAGCCACAGACAAACTGCAGCTTTTGAGGCGACACTTCCTGACAGAACAGCTGCTCACGCTCGCCTTCATAAACACTGTTAAATATGAACGCTGCTGAGCCGTCATGTCTCCAGGCTGCATAGACACGACCTCGGGGGAGTTAAGTGGCTGGACTAGGGCCGACAGAAAGGGTGGAGGACCACTGTGGCTGAACGATGGGCAGCAATCAGAAAAGCCTCTACTTTTGCAATGGTGAACTGCCACATAAAAATTGTAATAAAATGGCAGTGACATGGAACAGAACGCGGGCGATTAGCATTTATTCACTGAGTCCCAGTGAATTTATTCTGTGGTCAGCACTTATTAAAACACAACCCACTAAAAACAACACGTAATGGGAGAAGCATTTCCTTTCCAAACGATATGCCTCAGTGTTGTACACACTGTGACTGACTGTCTAAATAATATTAAAACAGTGACTTTTGCCTTGGATGAGATATAGCACAGAGCAGTATTTGATATATTACACATTAGAATGTACTGCTAGAAAACTGTTGGACCCGTCATCCATGTGGATGTTACTTGGACAAGTACCACCCACCTAGACCTGACCAGGCACCCCCACCCCATAGCAATGACACCTAGCAGGAGCCTGACACAGACACATACAGAAAAACAGCTTAGGAACAACTGAATTAAAAATTGAATAATAGCCAAAGGGTTTGACCTGGCCTCCAAATTCACAAGATCCTAAAGTGATCAGGTATCTGGTGGGATGATCCACAGAGGCCCCTCCCCTCAACCCAAAGGACTCAACATTCTGTTACCAGACAGCACAGGACACCTTCAGAAGGTCCATGTCCATTCTCTGATGAGTCACAAATGTTTTGGAGGCACAAGGGAGACCAATATTAGGAAGGTCATAATGATATGCCTGTTCGGTGTATAGCAGCGACGTATGTGTACGCCACTAATTGGATTTAATCAGATTGTGTTTGAGATTCAAATACAGGTTTACAGAATTTACAGACTGGCACAAATAACTGCACATACCCAGGAGCACTACATAGAACCAGCATCTACCTGCAGACAGACAAGCTTTGCTGAAAGGAGAGCAACCCCTCTGTCCGATGACAGATATCCTCCCCCTTTGTGTATAAATGATGACACATATTCAAAGAACACCAACCCTGTCCTCGGTTCTCCATTTTATTGTCCCATTCGCCCTGGCTCAGTGAAGGGAAGGGGAGAAAGTGGTTTTCTTGGACCACAAGTGCTGTAATAACAGCCAGTCAGGTGGACTCTTGGCTGCGTTGGGTAGACCTGTTGAGACTCATCCAGTGACTTCACACGCCGGTGTTGTTGTGATTGTTGTGAGCTCTGGAGGACACAGGTTCTGCCGTCATACCGCCACTTACTGTTTTCACAATGTGACTGCAACATGGCCACTTTGTCATATTCTTCATTAATCCTCTTAAGGCTTGGTCACACCAGCATTTAAAACACAACTTATCCAGGCCCACTGCCAGAAAAGACCCTGATGAGGATTTGCATCAACGGTGTTTTGTTGTTGGGTTTGCTTTTTTAATTCTTCCACTCCACATTCATGGGAATGAATGGGACCTGCAGTAAGGTTGACGTTAGGGATAGATAGTTTTGGCAAGACTGGTATAGGAAAGAAAATAAATAAATAAATAAATAAATCGACAAGTTCATTATGATTCAGATAGGATTTACAAAACCCGGAACAATCCTGTTAAGGGTTTTCTTTGCAGTCTTCTGAATCAGAAAGCCTTGGTGAGCAGAAGGAAGGAGAAAATGCTGCAGGGAGCTTGTAACTGGTCTCTAAAGGCTGCATACTCTGACAGCTCAGAAAAAAGAGGATTCCTCCGGGCTGATATAATAAAGGGTGCCTCAAAGCAGGAACATCCATTTCCTATTTCGAAACAATTTTGGATAATTTCCTATTGTTAAGACTTCAGTAGCTTACTTCCAAATTCATCTAAATAACTTGAATTGATTATGAAAGACAGGAAAGGAAGGTCCATGATTCATTCATAAACTCACAAAATTTGCAGTTTCAACTAATAAATACGCTGCATTTGAGAAAATAAGGCTTCACTGCTGGAAAGATGTCGCTCATTTTCTTGGCAGATATCTCTTCTAACCTGTCTTTTCCCCCCAAAGAAGACAACACTCTTCACATCTGTTGAGTACAAATAAAGAGCTCTGATCAAGCTTGTACATATGTGCAGCAGACTTCAGATTGAGTCTGTTGTTACTGCAGCAAACATCAAGATTAAACTTGACCCTGGGCCTGGTTTTCTATTTTCCATCTGAACATAGAATCAAAACTTAGAAAGAAAGCGTTGTAGTTTTTCTGCTCCAAATTCATAAATAATGAACAAACAAGTTCAGTTTGTTTTTGTGGACAGTGTTTTAGCACACCAGCAGGACAGAGGGGGGTTATATTCCACACAGACCCAAGTTACGGATGACACCCTAAATAACCGAGGCAGGAAAGAGAAAGGTAATAAATCCCATCTGTTTTGAACTTTGCTTCTGAAGCTCGTGGTAAAGGTAAGAGACTTTGAATTCGTACATCAAACAGGGCAGGAATACAGCCAAATGCTCTCTTCATAAGGCAACCAAATTACTAGTGTTAATGGCAACTTCATCTTGATCTCCGTCCAGCTTTGATTTGAAGGTTTCACGCAGACTTTAAACATGAGAATATATGTATGTGTTTGCATATGAATGTGTTCAGTAGTTGAGTTATGTCAATAAAGACATTTCCCAGAGTTCTTTGTTGAGTACTCATTAGAAAAACAAGAGCGCGCGAAGCCTCAATGTCAATCAATTACTAAATGCAACCTCACACAACAACCTAGATAACAAGCTCAAAAGTGGAGCGCACATCTACACAAAAGCAGGATTAGCTCCATTAGCACTGGAATCTCGGAGGCAATTAACCTGCCGTGAGCAAAGCCCTTTCTCAGATTCCAGCATGACGCGCCGCAACAGCCCGAGCAGGAGGACGAGGAGCGAGGCCAAGTGATGGTAGACGAGGAGGTATTCAATATTGAAAAGCTTCCAAAGCTGGGGTTAGAAGTGAAATGTGATTACATATAGAAAGCAGTGATGAGATGATGACTTATCCCAACTGCTAACACACAAGAACTATAGTACCATAAAAGGGGAACAAAGTTTTCCTTTGTCCAGAATGTTGGGTTTTTTTTTCCATGCTGCACAATTGATTTCCTAGGCTTTCTTTTTGCCTATTTGATACACTAACTTTAAGAGCACATCCAAAATAGACAATGCATATACAGGTTCTCAGTCACACTGAAACTTCCAAAAACACGCATTAAAGGTCTTTGCCTTATCCACAGCAATATCAGTTGAACAAGATGACTATGGCCACAACAAAGGAATAGTTTTTTTTCTCATTAAAAATAAATATTTAAAAAGAAAATTCAGAAGAGGAACATTTGGTGTAAAAGGTTTTGGAAGAACTGTCTTTCTCTTACAGTCACATTGACAATCTTACACTGTGCAACAACTGTGTCTCACCATTTTCCAAATGCCTGGTGCGACAACTTGATCTCGTCAGCATTGAAAATGTGGACCACTGTCTACTTACACACAAACTTAGATGATATATATATATTTATATATCACCTCAGTTTGCACCACCCTAAAGAATAAAAATGTGCTCATATTTTTAGTTTTCTGCTGAGCTCAGTCCTCTTGGATAACACTTTACCAAGCATAGAAAGTCAAAAATATTGACTAGATTAGATTAAAGGGATCCCCATAGCCCCTAAGTGTATTTAAGGTTCAGTGATTAGAATTCTACCGTCATATTTTTGTTAACAATAAAGCTATGGTAATAATAATTCACAACGAAAGCAGGCCAGTTCACCTGGGTTTAAGTCTTTGCATAATTAGTGTTTCTTGCGGTCATTGCACAGTGTCAAACCTGTGTCAAACCCATATTGACCATGACCAAAATTTTGGAGAAGGTCAGTCCCTTGACCCATGACAATGAGTAACAGGTGGAAGTGCCAGTCTTGAGTAAATGGTGCCTTCTTAAAGTAACAACAGACGATGGCTGATGATAATAGCCTGACAGACACTGTTACTCTCTTGGTGGCAGAATAATCCAATACAAGAACTTTCATATATATATATATATAAACTAAGGCCTATTTTAAAATGTGATGCTCTGTTGTAAGTTTAACTATTCAGCACTAAAGTAGTTTAAACTGGCTTGACCGAGACGAGCAGAAACAATGAAATGTATGAGATGATTAACAGAGCTGGTCGGCTTACGGGTTCTATTAGTTGCAGAGAGACGAATATTTTTTATAAAACAGTGGCTGGGTAATGGATGGCAGAAATTTGATTTCATTGCTTTAGAATATTTTCGAACTAAAAGTTGTTTTACAGGTACAAAATTAGCAGGACTGTAACACTATGAAGTATTCTCCAGTGTCTCACTTTAACACCACTTAGCATGTCCTTTTGGAAGAAAATATAGGAATAAACAGAAATATTGAAAATCTGTGTTATGTGTGATTAGGACAGCTAATACAGGAGACAGACGTGGCAGATGAATCACTATGATGTTTATCAAGCAGAAGACGTCAAATGTGAGAAATCTACGGTTTTACGTCACTGTAAACTGGACTAAGCATGTCTGAGCATAGTTCATTGATCATCTGACATGTGCTGAATGAACAATTGATTAGTCAATCAAGACTGCAACAATAATAACCCCCCTGAAAGAAAGACACAGCAGTCCGACCTGAGTGCTTGTGCATGTTATTTTACCACTCAGATATTAGTTATATGAATCTGTTTACCCACAGTCCCTCATTATTGTGTCATCTGTTTTTTTGCGCAGAGGATTCATGCAATATGCATATCATGTGAGGATTTGTTCATTTTCCCTGAAGCAATTTAACTTTGTTTAGGAATTTACTTAGTAAAAACTAAAATGAATATTCAGTGTTCTCCTGCAATTCTTAATAATGAAGATCAGCCTTATTTGTGGTAGGTGAAACACACAGGAGGACAAAAGCATCCAACAGGACAGTGAGTAGACCTCCTCATGTTTCTGAACTAAATCACGGTGCAATCTAGGTTTCACTCCTGCAGGCAAAGTGAAAATCTCCAGTGTAGTCTCTTTTGTTTGTTCATGCTACGTCTCCGTTGTTTGACTTTGTATGAGCCTGTGTGTGTGTGTGTGTGCGTGTGTGTGTGCGTGCGTGTGTGGCACAACCCAGAACCTCACCTGAAGCAAACTCATCGAGACATTTGTTGTTAAGTGTGATCCACAAATCCCACAATTCCATCAGTAGGAAGGGTAATGTTCAAGAAAGCCGTGAACAGGTATCTGAGTGCAACTTTCAAAGATACAAAGAAGTCTCCAAAAGCATATGCGCAGGTGGCTAAGTTTAGGGAAAAAGACTTCACAAGCTGCTAAACTGCAAGCTCTTACCTGTGTCAAGCGCCATGTAGAAAACAATAGTATCCTGAGGAGAATTAGTGAAGGCAGCCTTTAGAGTTATGTCTCAGAAGTGACTCCTTAAAAATCCAATAAAAAATTGTCCTCAAATCTGGCAGAGCACTGAGCCTGTGATGGTGTGCAGACACCGAGGTCAGCAACAGGTACAGGTGTCGGCGCTCTGCAGCGGCATGATTGATCCGGACGCAAATTAACACCATGCGGGGGGTGCTAGCGCGGGTCAGAGCGGCTGATCTCTCCTGGGAGTGAGAGGTAGTGAACAGCCTGCAGCTCTGTGAGCAGGACCAGCCACCCAGCAGCTAGTGTCTGTGTGTATGATGTCACAGGTGTTGGGTTTCAGGGGAGGTCTCTGGAGGCTAAGAGGCAGGCTCTGTTTCGGTGTGAAGCTATGCTGTGGGTTTTACCCAGCGCAGGTAAGACAGGCTACTCACTCATGCCTTACTTGCGGACAACCGTGGAGAGTTCAGGGGGATTTGTTTGCAAACAGGCTGTGCCTATAATGGGTGAATCAAGGTTTTTAGACTCATTAGCACAAATAGCTTTTTGCAAGGTCAATCAGAGAACAGGCAGCAGGACGAAAAATAAAGATTTACTTGAGGATCTAAATGAAATGTAGCCATTTCAATAATTTATTCAACAGAATAATCAACGGATGTGAAGAGGCTAGCATTGCCCACTTTAACAGAAATGACTTCTTGTAGGTAATTGTCCACCGGACTATGACAACAGCTTGCTGCCGTTTTTGATCATAGTTTCATGCAAAATACATGCAACGCTCAAGGTTTAACTGAGCTGAGAAAACTGAGAAAGTCACCACTCTCTACTGCTGAAGCTATCCAGAACTTTATGTCATTTATAGGGATAAACCTTCAGATGTTTGCCTGTAAATGTAGTGAATACAGAAATAAAGTGGCATCAGGCCAAGAACCACTGGGTCTCTAGGATGCATAAACGTGAAACTTTTGCTTAAAAAACTGACTTTATCGCAGCGAGCCATGGTTCTAGCCTAGCAAGGCAGTGCCATTAAATCCCTCTGTAATAAAGAGCATTTCTCTTTACCGTCTGCTGTGGCTACTCTGACAGGGGTATCCATTTAACTTAAAATCGCAGAGCACCCTTTTCCAAAGCCTGCCAGCTCATGTTTCCCACAAAGACTTATGATTTCAGTAAAATGAACTCCTACAATTTCACAGGGTCATAAGACACATCAAACAAGATGTAGTTCCCCTTGAAAATGAGTGGCCACCTGGTAGAGGGAACTAGCTGTGATTCCTTTCCCTTCAGTTCAGTAACAGAAAGCCTTGGGGTGTGTGATTAGCGACGTGAGCTGTCTGCTAATGAATATCAAAATCCAGTAGTACAGGGAGTGAACTGATCCCTAAACTTAAGAAAATGGACAGAAAGAGTCTTGAAGAAACATTAAAAGCTTTTCAGGTACTGAGCAGATGGCCACAATGTGAGACTCCTTAGGAAAGAGCTGTAGCACCGCCTTTAGTACGGACTTCTTAAATGATATGTCTGACTGAATATCAGAACCACACAGGCAGTCTGCACAGGCATTATGCAGTGTGGACATACAAAAGGCAATCAGTATGATTCTGTTGCCTTATGAGATCGGGGCTGTAACAGACTCTAGAGGCTTATACCTTTGCAGTATGATGACCAGAGTGCCATTATCTTCCACAGAATGCATTAACATTCTCTTTCTGTAATTACATATACACTTTCCATTCATCGCCAGACAATTAAATGTCTGTCTAAAGGTTGTCTAGTGGCTCTGGCGGCCACATACTAGGCTCTGTAAGTTGCTGTCAAGTATGTCCAACCAAACCCAGTAACTAGATCCACCAGAATGTGGAGAGGAAAATATTATCTTGACACGAAGTCTCAACACAACATGCAAATACTGTAATCATGTTACGTCACTTAGCTCATTTTTCCAAGCAGTCAGTGACAGTTTTATATGGGTATATGCACTCTGGACTGAGGAAAACTAAAGGCGTAACAGGAAGGCAAACTGTAACCATGTGGTGAAATAAACTAAAAACAAACCTGGCTGAGACTGCTCCACATAACATGATCGATTACGCCAAATTCCATACTACTACAGAACAGCCACATCCTCTATACCCTGCTCACCCATGACCGTGTTGCCTCCCACAAGGATAATACTACTGTGAAGTTTGCAGACGACACTGCAGTGATGGCGGGGACGAAGCAGCCTACAGGAGGGAGGTGGTCAGTCTGGTCGCATGGTGTGAGGACAACAACCTAACTCTCAATGAGGACAACATCAAGGAGATGGTAGTAGGCATGAGGAAGGAGAGGAGCCCTGATCACCATCTGTTTATCTGGGAGCTTGAAGTGGAAAGGGTGAGCAGCTTTACGTACCTATGGGTCCACATCACTGAAGACCTCACCTGAAATCACATAGCTGGTCAAGAAGGCTCAACAGTGAGTGTACATTCAGAGGAGGCAGAGGAAGTTTGGCATATCCCCTTAGATCCTCAGCAACCTCTACAGCTGCATTATTCAGAGCATCTTGACCAGCTGCAACAAAGTGCGGTACTGCAGCACTATGGTCATGGGCCGCTAATGCCTGCTGAGAGTGCTGAAGACTGCTGAGAAGATCACCAGGACTCCACTGCCCTCTCTGCAGAGCAACTACCAGCGTAGAGTCCACAGGAAAGCTTGTGGACCACCATTAATTTTTCCCCACTGCCATTAAACTCCTGAACAGCTGACTGGATTCTATAATCATGGTTTACTCATGTCATACTATGCACTATTCACTTTTTCAGTTTCAGTTCATTTTTTACACTTTCATTTGCACACTGATATTTGGACTGATTATTTTATATTTTGTATTATATGTATCATGTACATGACAGTAAACAGTTTTAATCTTAAATCTTTGAACAAAGACAGTTTCTGCAGCATACACTGCAGTGTGTACACTGCAGAATACATCTTAGAAACACATGTTCCCCTGCTGCTTTAGAAAATCTACTTATGTAGCATACTCTGGGGACATCCCCATAATTGTTGGTTGGATACATATTATTTTTAATGTTCTTGTATTTCATTTCGTGACTCTGTTACTAGACCACACACAAGTTTTGATTGCTTTTTTCCTAGTCAAAGAGAGAAGTTATCTGTATCATTTCTACACTAGTAACCTAGGTGTTTCCTGAGCCAGCACTTAACAAACATACAACAGCAGCCGTGCTGTTCTGGGAGCCCTCAGACAGACACTGCAGTGGATGACACCAAATACTCTAATGTGGTGTAGACTCACTGAATTTTACAGGAACCAGAGTGGAGAGCATTCTCAAAGCTCCTCCTCTGCAGGATAAATACATTTAAGGATCACTTTTTGAAGTCTCTCTTCCTCCTTTTTCTGTCCATTTTCACAGTTAACTGAATTTGGTTTGACCAAACTATTAGGAGTTTTGAGAATGTATTGACTGAATTAACTTGATCGGTTCAGGTAATGGCTCATGTCCTCCAGACATGACTGAAAACCTTTAATATAGGATGTATCTCAACACCAATAGATGCAGCGCAATGGGAAATACAGAACTGAAGAACATGTAAATATGTTTTAAATTCAAGGGCGTAACTACTATATGTAATTAATAACAAGATAAAATGTCTCCTGCATCACCAACAGATCAATGTCTGAGAAGAGGTGTAACTTCTTGTCTCCTGCATGAAAGTCAAATGTGTTACAAATCCATACACCGACTTGGTCTTCACAGTTTTACTTCTGGCCTTTCTACACAGAAGATACCTTTCTTTCATTAATGGTGGATATCATCAATGAATGCGAATAGTTAGAGCTTAAGCTGAAGTCTATCCAGAAAGCCTATCCAAAATCACCTTAGGCTGTTTTAAAAACTTGCTCTTATCCAGGAGCATTTCACCACCAGGTGGATTTGGTTTGGGCAGGTGTGAACACAACACTCACTGCTGGCCAGCTGTGGTCTCTTTGTCTGCTGTGTTTCTTCTCACATAGACATGCATGTTAGGTTCATGTGATTATGTACAGGTGTACGTGCAATCAACACACTTCACTGAAGTTAAATCATACTCACAGTGTTCTAATTAATGAAAGAATATAGCAAAAACATTTTTCCTGATTACATTTGTTATACTGTATCTAAACTCCATAGGTGTCAAACATACGGCCGGCGGGCCAAAAGCGGCCCACCAGAGGGTCTGCAGGATGAATCTGCAAAATGACATAGAGGACTGCAATTTTTCAATGAAAATAACTGGTGTCCCTAAAATTCCTTCTTTAGATGAATAGTATCATTTGGTAAAAGTTCAAATTTGAAATAGGTTTCATTTGTAGATACTGTGTTCAAATAAGTCATTAATTTAGTAATTAAGAAAAGAAAAAAGTCAATACATTAATAGAAAAATAATCAATGGAATATTCGACTGAAAAAAATAATGAATTTCTTGCAGCCCATATATACGTAAACATTTTCTACAGATACAGATGCTGGACAAAGCTTGGTGATATACGTAACACTGGTAGATGAACCAGTTGAACCAGCAATAAATGGCAGTGCCAACAAATATTCATTCTTTGTGGCAAAATTATAACCAACCAGTGTTTGGTTTTCTTTCTTTGTCTGGTTTTCCTTGTTTTATAAGTTACATATCGAAATATGGTTCAATATGGTTGACTGGTTCATTTTGGTTATACCCCCATATCTTTCAGCAAGTTGATCATTTTCCTACTGTGCCTCACCGAGAAGCAAATTGTTATTCAGCTGCATTTTTCTCCTTATATGTGCATCTTGTTGATGTTTAAGACACTGACAAGTCAGCACATGTGAGGGACGACGATCTACGGGGAGGAAGCAGTAGCCCGGTGATGTGCTCTGTCACTAATGCTCACAATCAAAGCCCATAACCTGCCACATGACTGACACAGCAGGCTCCCGTATTATTTCTTCTTATGCAGTCAAAAGCACTTCACCTAATATCCACAGGAAGCCAAATGTGTTCATCAGAGGCAATCAGTAGCCCCATCTACTAAACACGCTTGATGGTCTGTGCTGATGATGTTTTCTAGTGCTTCATAACACCCACATAATCCATGGATGTGCCATGCCCGGAGGGCCATAATAATGAGGTGATAACAACCCACATGTTTGAGAGAGAGCTGATGCTGCAGGTAAGTAAAGTCACACTGAGCTCCACATCTCCACTTTCGCCCTCAACGTGAGAGGAGCTTCAAAATGAGAACTAATGACAGGAGCAGCTGCAGCAGTAAAACATTTTCTGAAGGATGTTTATGTACTGGTGCTGATTGCTGATTCTTAACACTGTGAACAGCTGATCATTGGTTTCATAGCTGTAACCAGTGTGAAAACAAGCCAAATAAACAAAACAAAAACCACATTCACACACATCTATGCTACTTTTATGGAACTGCTTCCTCTGTCAATGTGCTAGTTCATGGTCTCGTATATAGACCGGTTTCCTATCTGTTGGTACTCAAAGCGCTTTATAGTCACAATGAGAGATATACCCATTCAGTCACACAAACACACACCTCTGGGGTCAGCGTTTGTCAGAGATCGAACCCCCATGGACGACCTGCAGCCGTGTCAGAGTCAGCCAGTGACCAGTGGATTTCAGCAAAAGCAGCAACACACTAAACAGTATTTGGCTCCCAGTTTGTCTAGTTAACTTAGCTCTTGTTTTAAGTTTGTGGTAGTAGCTAATCGAGTTGCAATATTACTGCCAGGAATTGCATGAAATTATCCAAGCATTTATGTATTCTGCGTCACAGCAGATGACCCTGATGAAGGCCACGAGACTTGACTTTTCTACAATTTCATTTCCTCCTCTGTGGACCTTTGTTGGAGGTGAAGTCAGGCCGACGATAAATATGTCAGACTCGAGGTAATCAGACTTAATTCTCAATTCGTCTACAGTTCACTCACTTAAGTAATAAAAGCATGACCTGAGTTCCTCTCCCAGTTTTCTTCACAAATCAAGTGGTCAACATAAGAAGAGAGGAACAATGAAGAAGCATAGAAGTGTCTGCGGGTGCAACAGCTGGACCGACTACTTCCTTCTGTTGGACATCCATCTCTGGCTTACCTCGACACTAATCATGTATACCTCGGGAACTACTAACTCTACTACTAACTACTAACTCTGCTACTCGTGTAGTTCTGAGCCTATTGGACTGTGGAGGTGCTACAGCGACAAACAGAGACCTCTGCAGCGCTCCATGTCAATACAGGAGACAGCAACAGTGGGGAACGCTGCAAGAACCCCAGTGAGGAGGCAGGCCTGGATGTCCTTAACTTTAGGCTCCCTGACATCCCAGAGGAGGATGGTTTGATTCTTACATCCTGATCTCCCTCCTCTCTGTTGGCACCAATAAGCTGGACAACGACTGACCGAGAGCTCTGCATCTACAGCTTTTTGCTCATACTGATTGTCTAGACGCAAAGGTAGGATAAATAAATTGTCAGTATTTTGACATCTATGTGTTGAGCAGAGCTGTCCTTTGTTAGACCGGGACACCTAAACAACTTAAACAATGGAAAGTTCAGAGCTAGAAAAGGCCTGGAAAGCTAAACATTACTCATACGCTTGAGTGTGGAATTTAGCAGGAGGCAGAAATGGGAGATGATGTCTTTGATCCTCATTCAAAGCGGTGCATTCATCAACTTTGAGTTGTTGTAATACTCAAAATGTACTTTCCACTTGTACTTTGGCTCTTCTATAACCAATCATTCACATGACCACGCTGCAAGAAAAGGACCTGGCCGCATCAGATTCAGGCAACATTTGCACTGCAAAGATGTTTATATTGACTTTGGTATTAACTCTGGGTTTCTAACAGACTCCAGTGTGCAAGTGTCACAGCTTGCTATATCCATATTTATGTACACTCTGTGGTAGAATTTAATTAGCAGATACATTTTATCTCCTTTAAGAGTTCCTCATATTATAAGATAAGGTGGAGAGCACCAGCGTGTAACGAAGCATAATCGATACTATTACAAAAGGAGATTCTAAAAAGAATAAGAAGTGTAAGGACGGCTTGTGGTAGGACCCAGTCCTAAAATCTTTCCTTGCTGAACCAAGGTTGATACTGGCATAACAACAGAGAGTACCCAGACAGGGTCATTGCCCTGGTGTTAGTCATGTCACCTGCTCTCTGTCATCAGAGATGTGTCTAACAAGGCAACTGGCTGCAAGCAGACAGGTATGAAGAGAGAGCAGCATGGCCGGGAGGACGACCCCTGTCAAATTAATGTCTTCTGCTGCGAGCCGCTCAATAAACTCTCCCAACAGCACCTGATGAAGAATGTGTTCCTGCTTCGGTCATTGATCTCAAGTCAAAACACATCTTACCGTTCTAATGCCACACTGCTCAGCCCTCCCTATGATATTCAATAATAATCAAATAGATTTATATATATATATATATATATATATATATAGTTTTTTGTGTCGGCTTCAGTTAGTTTGCTGGATGTTTATTGATTGGTATTATTTATCATTTTTGTTTTGTTGTCATTCTAATCATGCAGCAATCTTATGTGTAATGGTTTGCTAACATTTTCATTATTTGTAGGTCCGTGTGTGTGTGTGTGTGTGTGTACAGGTCCTCACTTGTGTTTGTATGGCTCTGTGTTAACTCACGAGTCATGCTGAGTTGTGTGCGTTCTTGTACAGCTATCCTTCTGAGGACCACTGAGGACAACTGTCCAAAGTGAGGACATTTTGGCTTGTCCTCACTTTTTTACAAGGCCATACAAACATAGCATCCCATCACGTTACTCCCCAGTTTTAATAGGCACAAATTATTTAATATTAGAAGCCAAAAAAACTAGTTAGTTTAATCAGGTCATACTTACAGGTTCATACATGTGTTACTGGCCTATTGTCATTCTTTACTATCCGTCTACTATTGACCCAGAATGCTGCAGTGAAAGGACTGACAGGAAAATTGTACTGATGTAGTTATCAGTTAGAAGAATCACATTCTCTGCAATCAGACTCTCTTCACTGGTTCCTGGTAAAATCCTGAATAGAATATAAAATCCTTCTCTGTACCTCCAAGGCCGTTAAAGGCCAAGCTCAATCGTTAGGGGAATAAATAATCTACCTAATTTAATGCTAGCATACCCTACTGTCTTAAAGGAAATGCCAAACAAATAGCAACTAGTAGAATGTCGAGATCCTAATATCAAACTCAAATGAAAATATGTAGACTGTTTACTTCTTAACTGATGAGACCTCAAGCATAAGGTTGAAAACATATGGCTATTAGGGATCAGTTTGCTAACCGCCCCTTTACTTACATATACACCTACACTAAGTTGCCGTCTTAGCAAAGTCATAGTAACATATACGAAGCATCATATTTGAGACTTTGAGACTGTATTTATCTTTAATCACATTTATACAGATACTTTAGTTCACCTGTACATTTCCTCTGTGTCATCCATTGAGCCATCTCTGACAGCCAGCACTTTGCAAATGTTTCTGTGTGTGACTCCAGGTGTCAAGTGTTATAATAGCGGAACACATTTATATTCATGGACACAGCTTTGCTGATACAGAGGTCCTCTGGGGGCACGGTAGAGAAGGTGCTCCTTGTGTGATGCACCGCTCCTACACCAGACCACCAGCAGCTCTGCTAACCTGCCAATACAAAGGTTGTTTGCCCACATGCCATTAACTAGCACACTTCAGCCAGCAATACTGTCCTTCAAGAGCTCCTCAGTTCCAGAGCAATGGCAATGTGTATATTTAAGCTGTGGCATTCTAGCAGAATAAAAAGCAGTGAGGAATTTTTCAAACCATGTTATTTATATTTAACTAGCTCACAAACGCAAACACATTTTCACAATAGCACACAGTATGTGGTATTAGGTATTCTGCTATGATAATAATACGGAAATTGTTAATTTCTCTACATCCTCTGGATGATGTAGAGAATGTAATATTGAACAAAAATGTACAATATTCACTCACAAGATCTGTACACCAACTTAATTTGTACAATATCCCCTTGGAGCCACTACAGCTCTATCCTGGTTATTTTTCAGATGTTAGAGTTCAGTTTAGAGGAAGCCGTTTGTCTGACTTAGTTAACCACACCACAAATAAAACACAAAAAAGTCCCTAATGACTTGAAATCAATGATTGGGAGCACGATCCGCTACATGTCCAGGCAAACTAAATGGAATTGATTTTTTCTTTCATTACATCATTACATCCAGGGTGTCCAGGACACACCCCAGACAGGTCGCCAGTCCATCGCAGGGCTGACACAGAGAGCTATGGATAATTTAGAACCACCAACGAACCTAACCAGCATGGACAGTGGGAGGAAGCCAGAGTATCCAGAGAGAACCCACACAGACACAGAGAGAACATGAAACTCCACACAGAAAGGCCCAGTTGGCCAATTACGTACAAGAGGAGATCACACGTATAGGAATCAATGAACAAATTAGACATGTGGGTGACAAATCAGAGTCCTACTTCAGAATATACAAAGTTATTTAATTATTAAAGCCAAATTCCTCAGGACCTAAATTCAAACACCTTTTCCACCCTTTTAACTTTTCCATTCAAGCCAATAAAGGCACAATCTACTATGATGTGTTGACATTAATGCGAAAAATTACTATTTTGATCATCTTTGTGATGACAATGAATTATATTTGAACGTTTCAGTTTGTAGTTGGACATGAAGCTGGTGAGCTGTGAGGCTTATTGATTGTACTGTAATAAACGGCAGTGAGCAGCCAACAGGAAATTCTGCTTTCTGATGCCTTTTCTGTGTATTAGCTGTCATACAGGGTGTAAACGGGCTTGGATGCCGTAAAAACGAACTTGCCTGCAGCAAATAAACAGAATAAGAGAATATGGACTTAATAACCATTAATACCGTAATCATTAATAGCTGAAGCAAATAAAGGAAGGCACTGAAAGAATGGCAGCAACAAACGATAAATAAAGCACATCATATGGAGACTAATTTATGTTTATAAATATATGAAGCTTTGTAAACAGTTTGAATTGCTAATGTCATTTTTTATTTTTTTCAGAGAACAGAAATACTGTCTAATCCATGTGTAATTCAAATACGATGATGACTGACAAGGCACATTATTAAGTACAGAAACATATGTTCTGCGAGTTCCAGTGTGCTGAATGGCGCCGACATGAGCTAACCCACTGGCAAACCACCAGAGACTAACAACCGCTTTATATAAAACAATGTTATGACTTTGTAGAGCCCAAATCGTAGCATTAAGGACACCAGATATGCATGCCTAATTTCCAAAGAGACCTAATCTCAGTACCTGAAGACAGAATTAAGGTCACAAGCACACTTGCCAGTTGTAAATGAATCACCATTGTGATCAGATGCCATTATCCAGATACAATCACAATGCAGATCAGGTCTTTGCAAGAAGTGATGACGAGAACACAACAATTTCTCATTTTTGTGAGCTAAAGTGGGGTGGTCATTTCATATTTATATTTTCTGCACAAGGAGAAAAGCTGAAAGACTGAAAGGGCAGGCCACCACGTCTGCACACAAACCAGGCTGAGATGCGTCTTTCCGCTCCACTGCTGCACTTTTAAAGCTGCCTCAACTGATTTGTCGTCTTTATATTCACACAGCTTCACTTTCAGCTGACCAAATACTCGCAGGATTCTGAATGCAGGGTTTGAGTTACGCCAAAAAGCGACGGCTTCTGTCCTTTATCAGTGTGCCACTTGTGTACCACTAAAAACGTGTTTTGCTATTTTCACACAGAAAAAAAAATAACAAAACACAACATTTAAAACCACAATCCAATGACAAGTAAAATATGATAAAAGAGCCATAAAAGTTTGCAATAATGTTCCTCGGATAAAAGATACATGTCATCAGTCTTTTAGCAAACATCTGCAGACGCCGGAATAAAACACTCCGTCATCGTCTGAGAGTTTCAGGACAGCCTCATTAAAGCCAAAAAGGACGGTGAAGACATTATGCGACAGGCTCAGGAGGACCAAAAGCAAGGCTCAAGAGTATCACCCAAGTAATTAGAGTGGCTACAAGACCAAAGGGCACAAAGAGGACAATGACTGGCTCATTATTTACAACTCTTTATCTCCGTTTTAATGGGAAAACCAGAACCAAATTGCAACAAATTAGTCTTGCCAGACATTCACGCTGCCGAACATTAAATCATTACGAGGCTAGAGCTTGTCTGTTTCTCTGTCTTTTATTCACTGCATCCCTCGGTGGACCTCAGTCACACGTCCAGCTGCTCTGGATAGTCCCTCAAGATCAGTTTTCATAGGAATGCAAGAAGAACAAAATATGGTGGAAGGTAGATCAATTTGATACGATGTGATATGTAGATGTTTTGTGATATAGCTTAAAAATACATTCCATCAATGCAATATTATTCGTCCGGAAGTAGTTCCAACTGTTGACGTATGAGACACATTACAAAGTATGTGATAGTGTTTATTTTACTAGAATGGAGATGCTAGATAATGTCAGACACAAAAACAGAATTGTGTATAACTTTGCTTACTGTGTCTACCATCATTCATCTCAAAACCTCTCAGACTGTAGTAGTGACCCTATGGCTGGGTCCTGCTGGAGTGGAATACTGAAGAGTAGTTTAAGTATAGTAATAGGTCCACCTCAAACAGCAGCAATAGCAGCTAGCTGATTAAGTAGTGACAGTCATTATGTACCATCTAACAATGTCTAAGATACCAGTGTGGCAAGCTTTATAAAGAAAGCACTTTTAATACTGTCTTCTTCTAGGTGGAGGACATTAACTTTGTATATTGTGGTGCAGCTGCATAATTCGATTCTATATGAATTTTATACAATTAGACACACAGATCAGCTACAACATTATGACCACTGAGAGGAGACGTAAACGATAATAACCATCTTGTGACAATGCAATGGTCTCCTTAGACATGTGCCACTCTCCTGGACCAGACCAGGCGCCCCCACCCCATAGCACTGACTCTCCTTGATGGCAGCGGCCATCCCCAGCAGGATGCAGCCTGACACACACACACACAAAAATGGTTTAGGAACAACTCAAAATAAGATGAAGAATAGCACAAGGTGTTGACCTGGCCTCCATATTCACTAGGTCCCAAACTCATCTAGTATCTGTGGGATGATCCACAGAGGCCCCTCCCCTCAACCCATAGGACCCAAAGGCCCCCACTAACAACACTCTGTTACCAGACACCACAGGCCCACGTCCATTCTCTGATGAGACAAAACTGTTTTGGAGGCACAAGGGAGACGTAAGCTAAATTGTCTGATAAGAAAAAAACAAAACAAACAAAAAAAACATACAGATTCACACACATTAATGTAATAGGTAAAAGTGGTAAATGAATGTAACATATATAAAAAAAAATGTCATAGCAGCATTGTAAACAGTAAAATCAGGTAAAATCAACTATGTCACAGAATAAAATAATAACAAAAATAGTTAACAACAGTGCAAATGTGTCCATAACAAGTGCAAGTTTGTCTTTAGAGTGCAGGTGGACTAGTGAGTAGGTATGGGGACTATTGCACTACAGTTTATAATGACAGCACATCACAGCAAAGAGAGTTGTCTCTGGTAGGAATTAACTGAGATCTGCAATAAATGTTGTGAAATCAATTTGATCTTGAGCTGCGCAACCTGCAAATTCCAAAGGTTGCTTGAAACAAAAATGTGAAATGCTTTAGTTTCCTCAGAAAGCCACGCAGGCAAGGTGTTAAACTTCGTCATCTACAAAACAGCGCGAGAGGTGGTCATTAAAATAGGGTGAATATAACTGAACTTTGCTGCTATCGCCAGGACTAATTAAATCCACACCACACACAGATGGGTACTGCAAGTCTGCTCTAAAGAGAATCATATTGATTCATTAAATATCCAACATAACTAAGGACGGTCTCATTTCGTGAGTACAGTGCATCAGATGCCTTCACCCTCTACGCTGTGGTCATGTGGTCATTCCGTTCTACGTTACATTCAAGTGACTAAGAGCTAGCACTTGAAAAGTCGCATGGCTGTATTTCTTATACACACAGATGAAAGTGCAACATTAAAAGATCAATCAAGTGCAGCTCCTGACAGCTTCTTTATTTTTGGCTCCATGAACCAGACACTGAACACCCAAGCAGAATATTTGGCACGAGCGGCAATTTGGAATAGATCATTATGACTCTCACTGTAAACGCAGCCTTTGATGCACGGCCAAGCCTGGTTGAGTTTCGATAATTTGTTCCCACATAAATGACGACAAGTCTGCCCTTGAAAATAAATATCTCTGAACTTAGGGAGGTCAGAGTCAGTTCAAGATCATACGCTTTAATGTTGAGGAATGAGCAACTAATCAAATTCCACTTGGTTACTCGCTGTTTAAAGAAAAAGTTCAAACAAGTAATGCTTTTGTAGAGAAAGGAGCTGTGACTGAGACAGAGGAAACTGACCCCAGAACTGGGTCGTCATTAAATTATGGAATAATTTAAAAAAAATAATAATAATAATTAAAATAGACCTATTTGTTGAAAAAATATTTAATATTTGAGTTATATAAAAGCTTTTTATTTGTTTTCTTCCTAAATGTCCTTGAAACAGTGGTCAACAACTCGCCCCCCATACCCAACAAAAAAATGGTCTGGCCACTGATCAAAATTTGCTGTTGCCATTTGATTTGAAGTTCAGTGTGTTCAAAATGTCCGGTCAGCAAAAGTCCGGTCCTCAGAAAAGGAAAGAAAAGAGAAGAAGAAAATAGAGGCCTTGAAGCTTTTTTCAACAAATATTAAAAAAAAAAAAAAGTTTACCAGCCTTGTAATGTAACGTAGCTCTAATGTGGGGGAGGCAGCAGCCCTGGACTTAGACTTATCCTGTGCCTGTGTATATACCAATAACAGTGCACGTTCACTGTGTAGTTGTGTTTGTGAGTGCTACTTTTTAACGATCCAAAAATGTTCAATTAAGAAAGGGTCCTAAGGGGGCACTTGGAGTAATAAACTTCTTTGTTTATTCATTTATTTATTTTTTGCTGTTGCTTTTTTTCTTTGGCATGATAATCCCCTGATGTGACATACAATGTCTTGCTCCACCCACCTCGCTCCTGCCCACCAGCATCCAGCAGAGCAGCAGATTGCTGGGGCCTGGGGCTCTGCCAGTCTCGGTGGGTCATATCCCCTCAGAGCCCAGGCCAGGCTGTCACGGAGCCAGAAGCCAAACCTCCTGCCACTGGGGACGTCACGCTCCCAGAGAAACAGGGCCAGCAACCTGCTAGTCTTCTCCTTATTCAGCTCACAGCTGACTGTCCAGGCACATCATGTACTGGACATATGGTCATGATTCATATCCGCCAAAGAAATTGCTCATGTGAGCTATAATACCGTAAAAACTCAAAGAAAGACAAGAGGGGACACAGCAAGCCAAAGCAAAAACAATGACAAGACCAGATCTGAATAGACGAAAAATGGGGAGCAATTAATGACCGCGTGGGAGGTCACAGCAGAACAGAAGCTCCAGTCTCAAGTAAGAAAACACAAAATCTAGTTACAGAGAAAAATACTTGTTGCTACATGTGCTTTGTCTTCTTTTGATTAAGAACGATTTGTAATGGCGCGTAAGGAGACTGCTGTCCTCAAACTGTGTAAGCCAACATTCTTGGTACATTAAATCAGTGTTGAAACCTAATCTTGTAATACTGTTTCAGACATTTCTCAGCAAATTTCTTACTGAAGGAACTCACTTTGAACCTAACAAATATTGCTCAGAAGAACAGTGTCAATACATTGGCATTAATTCTAGCTGCTAATATTGTCAGCGTGTTGATATTTCCCGCCACTTTCCATCGTTGTGCAGATTCGTCTCAAACGGTCGGGTCGGGTCTGTTCCCCTCACACACTAACAGATTTTTGCAGACTTTTCCCAACTAGACTTTGCTCAACTGGAAATTGTGGGTAAAATCTGGCAAAAAACTCTTGTAGTGTGTGCTCCACTTTGCCCGTTGGTTTCCTGCTGCCTGCTTTCCTTAGTTCCATATTCATTTTTGCCTTTAATTTTATTTATTTATTTTTTAATTGGGTTTCGCCAGTTTTTGGATTTATGTTTTGGATTTTACCGACCTACCCTGCAGTGCCTTTTCTTCCTGATATTGTATGTTTTCATTAGAGTTATTCAGTTTCCTGCTCCTGTCACCCCTTCTATCCTCCGTTTGAGCCCTATCTTTACATAACACTATTTGAGAGTGAAAACCTGTCAAGACTTGGTATCATGCGAAAAGTTATTATTAGGTGATACACTGTATATATACACACACTGTAGAGCCCATGTAGCTGAGAGAAGAGCACTCACTCATGCTACCAATCCTAGTACTGGTAGCGGTGGTAAAGCTGGCAGATGGGAACACGCTGTCGGACGTATGAAATGTAATTGCCATATCTTGTCAGGCACATTCTCATTTTTCAAAGTCTACCGATATGCCAGTGACATAATTTTCTTTCTTTTTTTTCTACCTGGGAAAAAGCACTAGTCTGGTTTTAAATAGATCTGAATAAATAAAAATTCTCAACAGCTAAGTGACTCATTCCTTCACAACAATGTGGCTGGCCTACAAAGGGGGGGTCTGCGACAATAAGAGCCCATGCAGCTGAGAGAACACAGAACAGCATTAATTCATGCAATTACAGTAAGAAAGCGAAGGAAAATTGCCTTTAAATCCTATTGCCTGATTCAGATTGGAATAAACTTTATATCACCACTTACTAGGCTCTGGTACAGGATGTCTAGAAACAAAATGATGGCTGAATTAAACGTTGTTGAGAGTAATCTTAAGTAATTTGATATTTCAATGAGAATCTAAAATCAGAAGTTATAAAAAATTGTTGCCGTTTTGTTTTCCAGTGTTTATGTGTAAATGTGAAAAACAAATCACATATTCAGATCAAAAATAGAACATTTAGAAAACTGGGCTCAGAGACAAATTTGATCCTGACGGCGTTTTTCAGATTTTTGCGACCCAGAAGTCAATCCCAAGTCTTTATGTTGCCCATCGATTTGGTACATGCTCCACAAGAGCCCTTTGCTATGACTGATGGATAGCCCTTTTATATGATGGAAAGATAAATGGATATATGGACAGACAGATCACATGGGAGCAGGATCATAAGCTTGACCAAATTTTTATTCTGGTAAATGTCAACAAATCACATCAGACAATTCAGATGGAAGAACAGGAGGAGGTTAGCATAATGTACAATGAAAGCTATTAATAGGAATAACCTAATAAATTCAATAAAAACTAATGACAAGCAAGTCATTTAGTCAATGCTCTAGTTAAAGCGTACAGTAAAATTTTCCCTGCATAAAATAATAGATTTGGACTCACAGCTTGCCACTTAGCTACGGCTAATACAAATCCACAATGGAATATCAAATAAATGAATGATAATAAATGAACGACACGCAGACCATTTAGCCTGATTAGCCTGATCTGCAATAACCCATTCATCAGCCAACACTGACTAAATCCAGTTGCTATCGTGGGCCAAATCCAGACGTGCAAAGTCAGAGCAAAGCAAGATTAAAACAAGAGAATCAACGCAGAAGGTCAATGCTGCTGAGCCAACGAAAGCAACATCCATGCCGAAGTGTCACATATTCAAGGAGGAGGGATGAGGACAGACGATGGATTTTATTGGATGTATGTGCTAGAAGGGATTTGCCAAAGGTGCCATTGGGTTTGTTGTAGCTGATAAATCAGAGAGGAAAGCTGAAGGAAATAAATAAGCAGGAGAAAATGATTTCTTTAGCTAGTGGGATCATGAAGGAGCTTTATTTGAACCACGCTGTACATTTGTTCTTGACACCGTCTTATTATTGCAGTCAAATGCCAATTGATAGATATCGTTTTGATTTTGATCTCAGGGGAAACTGCCTGCCATTTAAAAAGTAGAAATGATTATGAAATTACAAATAATACAGCATCCATATTAATAGATGGATATCAATTTCAGGAATTGATGCACCACATGCAGCCACATCTATTTAGTTGACTCTCTTCAAGGCAAACAAGAAAAGCTTAATTTATGTTTGTTATACGATCAATAGTTCCCATTTTACCGTTATTGATTTTTAAGTTTTTCCACAAACAATAAATTTTGAGTTACCTCACCAACATTTTGTTTTCTCGCAACGCTGTTCATATTTCTTGTGACTCACAAAGAAAGGCTGAGCTGTATTGTGCCTCTGAGACTTTACATTTCTGTGCCATATAGAGAGAAAAAAAAAAAAAAACTGTTCAACAGCTCTTACTCTGACCGCTGCCAAGACAGACTGTAGCTCTGATTATGATTGAAAACTGTCTGATTGTATAACTGTGTTTTAGTTACTTCAGTTCCACCTGTGACACATTTATTTTGAACTATTCAGAATAGCAGTGCCACTGGACACGACCGTAGCGCCATCCAGAAAAGCAGCCAAAGTCTGGATAATAATCAACAATGTGTCGAACAATAACCAATCACAGCCAGCCAGAGCAGCTGCTCGCGGTTAGCACAGCTGCAGCTGGATCTACCTGTTAGAATGAGTGCCGAGCCCTGAATGCATCATGTGACGTGTGCTTTTCCATGATGTTTGCAGCATTTGTCTTAACTGGTGGTGCATTATTGAACTAGAGCAGTGCATCAACTGTTCACATGAGTCAGAAGGAGCAGAGGTAAGACAGAAAGGTAAACTTAGAACGGAATATATATATATATATATAGTATCTATATATCTGTTAATAAATGGGAAAGATTAAAATATATTGGGGCATGCTGGAGATTTAGAACAACTCTATGTCCAGAGTCTTACTATAGACACCTTAGTATAATTTTTAGTTGCACAGTAAAGCTGTGAATAAAAGTCTTTCCCATTCATTCAGCTTTGTAAGTTTGAAAGCTGGACTCCTAAATGTTAAATGTCCATATATAACACAAAATACATTTCAAGGGTTTGGGATATTTTGGAATAAATAATTTAATCACTGAATACTCAACATTTCTATCACAGGAACTTTTGTGTGTCCGAGTCAGAAAATAAATTACACCAGTCTGACCTGCATGTAATACTGGCCAGGGGGAAAATAAATCACTCCTCAGACCAAAACTACAGTTTTGGTTAAGCATTTATTCTTGACTTTTCCTGTCACATTCTCTGACTTTTTTTGATGAATTGTGTATAAAATGGGATGCTTTGGCAGCATTCCAGACAGTGAAGATTTTTGTTAACAAGTCAGAACTTTTAGAAATTGCTCTTTGGTAAGGGGGGCCTGCAGGACACATGCCAAAGGCCATGTGATAGTCAAGACTGGAATATATCTTGGAGGGATGCACCTAAAATATATAGTTTATCATTTGGGGGTTTAACTGTTGACGTACACTGATCAGCCACAACATAAAGACGTAAATAACGTTTTATCAGTGTTGACACAGAGGTAACCCATTAAATTAGAATAAGCTCTGTCTGAATGTCTGCAAAAGTTGCACATGTAGCACACATGTTTCCTTCCACTGCCAGTGTACAGTATACATGGCAATATCACCCATTTTCATAATATTTGCATCCATTTAAATGAACCCAGCTATTTCTGGGGGCAATGGAAACTAACTAGAACACAGGTTGAACTCATTGCTTCCAATGACTATTAATAAACTTTGTTTCCTGGTTTGTCTGATGGTTTAAGTTAGAATTACATGGATCTCTGGTGAGGTTGCATTTGGGCCCATTTCCACCTGGTATTGACATGTGGTCTGTATCTGGATAGAATATGTGAATCACAAAAAAAGCTCATTAATGCAGGTGTCAGTGCACACATGCACTGCAGCCAGACTCAATTAACCAGACCACTGACTGAAAATGGTTTTCACATCAGGTGTGAAAGCAAAGACCTGTGATCAGATGCCATTATCAAAATATCCAGGCACAGATGACACACGTGTGTATCTAGATGAGAGGCATTTTATATGGAAACAAACACTTGATTACTTGAATGTGCAAAGGATTGTCAGTGTAAAAAATATTAGGATCTACTTCATATTAAATAAGAGGGAGTGTATTGAGCCATGTCAGCAATATTACCAGGTTATGGTTACATTTCCACATAATATTATTATCAGGTAGGTGTCCATATGGACTGTAATGAATCACAGTTCCTGGAAACGCAGGAACGGAGCACTTCAGGGACAGTAGAGGGAGAATAATTATAGTGACCAGCATTTAAGAATTGCTTGAACCATTCCTACTATTGGTACCACTGAGAGCAGTGCAGCTCCTGTTTTTCTGTTCATCTGGAAAAAAATAAAAAATAAAATATATATGAAACCCGTCAAGGATGTTGTCTCGCAGTGATGTAGCAGGGAAGACACTGAGAAGCAGTTCATCAGTCTCACAGCTTAGAGGTTAGAACAGTTCGTTTCATCTGTGTATGCTACTTTCCAGTTCTCCAAGTACGAGTACAAGAGAGCCTGAACCAGCCAGTACAGAGCTTACCGGGGTACTGTCTGAAGTACTCCCAGGCTTTCTGTCTGGGTCTGATGAAGCCTGATGAAATTCGCGATTGCTTGGTAATATAAACGGCACATTACAAGAATATCAGTTTAGATATGAAAACCTGAGCAAATGCCATTCCTATTTTTCTTATTACTTCATTTTCTTCTTAAAATTATTATAATACATGTGATCATGTTCGCATGCAAATGTTAGCATTTCATTCAGTTCATTCTGCCTAGGTGCAGCCTCAAAGAGCAGCTGGCATGGCTTTACGCTCCAATCATCCTAAAAAGTGCCCATGTCTATGGCATTTTTCATGCAGGATATTTGGAGAGTGTACGAGAGTGTATCGGTGAGAACACTTCAGGTACTTGTTATTTAGATACTCATAAAAGAGACAAATTTTTATTTATCACTATATCTGGGTATGTGGCGCTGTAATCTCCAAGAGGAAGCATTTGACGGTGACAAGGTTACAACCTGGCATTGGCTCATCATAAACCACACCTTGATGTGGGAAGCGAGGCCCTGGGGTGGCACTGTAGATTAATTGGACTTGAAGACATGCCAACATTGGCTTCCCCCTCAGGGAGGTTTTAATATGCAGAGGGTTGTCCGTATCTGACTGTCATGTCAAACGCAGCGTTTAAATTTAGGAACAACGTGATCCACTATCGCTGCCATTATCGTCTCCTCATAACACGTACAGGAGCTTGTTAAACAAGCGCAGCACCACTACAGCGGCTATAGAGACAAGACGGAAATAAATAATGAATAACTTCAGAATACAAAATGACCTATTAGTTAGGCTCCCGTCCACAGCAAAGTGCTGCTGGCCCGCTCCTCTCCTTCATTTGAATGCCGATGACGGACTGCGCACAGTTTCCATGAAAAGCACACACAATGTGATGTGTGAACTTTGAAATATTCCAGCACAGCAAATAATCTACAGATCTACTTATTCATGCCAGCCGAGTTAAAAATGAATTAACAACAAATGTGGACGGAAAGTAACACAGATTCATCAGTATTCAACAACACTGCCGCTCTCACTTCCATGTGCTGCATCGCTTCAAGATAGATCCACTGAGCAAGGGGCCTTTCACAGCCACCTGCTCCTGTCAGAAGAAGCCCTGTAACGGTCGCCATCTGAAAAAACGCAGATTGCGATACATATGGGCGTACAAATGATCGTATCACATATCTCTGTTTGGGGCTGATGGTTCAGGTGAGCTAAGATACCGTATGCACCAAAAATATAACAATACATCTCAAGGCAGCCATGTTCTCTATCTGTCATCATTTTTCTTTTTTGATAGGGGTTCTTAGTGTATGATTTTATACATCATTCTACCAGCTAAGTCACCAGAAATGAAACTACAGCTGTTTTATTTATACTCTCATGTAACATGCATCAGCTATAACTTATATTTCCATCTGATTCTACATGTACATCTACATCAGATTTATGTCTGTATGATTCCTTGTGCTGCTCTCTTCTCTCTCTCTTTTTCTGTCTCTACCTGGCCATCCTTAGGCCAGCGGATCCCCCACATGAGCTGGGTTCTGCTCAAAGTTTCTTCCTCTTAAAAGACAGTTTTAGCTTTATGCTTGCTCTGGGGTTTCAGGTCAGGTTTGTATTGTTATTTATGCTATATCAATAAACTGAATTGAAATGGAACTGAATTAAATATGGATAAAATAAAGAAATAAGCGTCTCCACGGCTTCTTTAAGGGATTCAGTTTTAATGAATAACTAAGAATAATGTGAAAGGTGTCAACCCCACTGAGAGTGAACTTTCTCTTTTTATTCTGCTTTTCCTTTCAGATCTGCAGAGTTTTAATGACTTTCATCAGAGTTTTGGTATTTATGCCTTCACTGCGCTGGGCCTAGACAACACAGTGGTGTATTACTTAGCGCTGATGCATCACAGCAAGAAAGGTCCTGGGTCTGAATTCACTGGCCAACTGGGGCCATTCTGTGCAGACTTCAGGCATGTTCTCCCTGTACCCTGTGAGGGTCCAGCTCCCTCCCACATCCAACTGATGTGATTCAAAATTGACCATAGGTGTGAGCGTGGATGGTTGTTCGTCTTGCTATATTAGGTCTGGGATAGATTGGCAACCTGTCTGGGGTGTACCCTGCCTCTCACCCAATAATAGGCAGGATAGGCTGGCACCTCCTGCAACCCTCTAGAGAATAAGCAGTAATAGATAATGAAAGAATGGCTGTTTGGTTCTATCACAGCGCTCTCAACACCCTCATTTCAAACAGCTGCAGGCAGCTCAATTCAAAAACTCTGATACTGTACACGACCTGCTCAGGAGCAAACAGCAGGCGGACTACCTGCTGAAGATATTCAATATTCTAGGACCATATCATTGCCAACCAGAGTTTAGAGATGAGTTAATATCAATACACACATTTAATACATGAACATAACGACCTGTCTGTCTGGCTGCTTTGAAAATAGTTTATATGGATTAACACAGATCAGGCATAACATTATAACCACGTACCACAATATTGTGTAGGACTCATCAGAGAATGGGCATGGGTCTTCTGAGGGTGTCCTGTGGCTTCTGTCAATACAATGTTGTTAGTGGGGGCCTTTGGGTCCTATAGGTTTCCCAGCAGAATTGTCACAAGATGGTCAGTGTGATGGTCACTGTCATAATGTTATGCCTGATTGGTGTATACTGGCTCTATCTAGGCCTCTTCGCCTCATTGCCAGGCTCACAGGGACACTCAAATCTGTCCATCAGGTTAAGGAGTTTTGTGAGTCAAGGAAAAATAGTACATGTGGTCAACGGATGGACTAGTGGAGCCAATGTAAGGGTCAACCTCTGATTTATTACCTCGTTTAGTAGTCCTTAGTCTTGTTTACTGTGGTGCAATTATTCAACAGTGACAGTTTAATTTTATATGGTGATCTGATGTTTATCTAATTTAGCTGAGACATGTGAATATGATGGTCCTATCCATGTCCCCAGTGGCTACCAGCACACTGGAGTCAGTGACAACTTAATTGTTAGGTCTTACATGGAGGTGTTTAGGGACTTATAGTAGGCAGCGTAAGAGCACAGAGGCAGCATAATAGTTATTAGGATTAAAACTTTAAGACGTTGACAATTTAGTGATACAATCCCCAAAGGTATTTTCTAAAATGATATATAAATGCCTTGTACTATTTCTTTTTTTTTCTCACAATTATCAATGATTCAGTTGTGAAAACAGATTATGAGAAGCAACATACACAGGATTAAAGGATTTAGGTTGTGGTTCCAAGCCAAGCACAAAGTAGTTGCACAGTAATGTTTGCCCATATAGCACCCAGGTCACAGATAAAATATTATTAATCCACGTAAAAGAATGCAGAGAAAGTTCAATGAAAATGAAAGAAGAGATTTCTTGTCATGAGATTCTTTTATACGACTAAGCATTTATGGTGACTCTGTCCTGGGGAAGCTACCAAATTGCTGAGACATGTTTGAACCAGCAGTTTAATAGTATGCATCAATCTTGGTGTGAGACTATATGTATATTTATAATTTAAAGAATAACTTTCACACACCAATTCATAATCTAGTAGTGAAACCGAAGATGTATATTTATTTAGTTACAATATGTAACTAGAGAAATCTTTATTTTATGTGTGTGATGTGCACCAACAACTCAGAAACCTCAAGTCTCCTATAAAATAAAGAAACACACATGAGATATGGTAGATATGAGACTGCTCTATGACTGTGTTTTATCATTTCTTTATTTTGTTTGACCATAAAATCTGGCAGTCTCAGCATGTAAAGAAAGCAGATTGAGACGTTTCAGTGAAATGCTCCAGTCACTAACTGGAATCCCAACAGATTGCCTCCAGCAGCCGGCAACACCGCAACAGAGCCAAGTCCCATTGTTTAAAATATTCACCAAGTCCAGGAGAACACTGGACCAATGAGAGCATTGTCGTCTTAAATAAATGAGTGGCTACACTGCAAATCACCTTGAAAATGTGAACACAAAACTATAGAGAGATACTCCACGTGGACGCCGCTACTCCCTGGCACACTGAACAAGATGAAGGGAACCTAATCAAACTATTTTTCTGTCTAATGCGGAGCAAACGCCTCACTCTATCCAACTCACCAGACCACAGGGACCCTTGAAATCTGAGCAGAAATATGATGCCGCCCTGCAAACTGTGGTGCAGCCAATAAATGTCAGGAATGGATTACAGTCCGTGTTCCAAAATGAACTATAAAGGAGAGAGCGAGAGAGGCTGAATTCAATCCATGACCCCTCCCTCGTTCCAGCCTGCTGTTTTTGATTCACACTGAGGTTAATCACTTTCAATAATCTACTGCTTCTCCACAGGGGAGCGCGGAAGCATGCCAAGAGCAAAACTACCCAAGCTCCTGCAACACGGACTATTCACCATGTCACCTCATCAGACACAGTGAATTGTGCAAAATCTAAGTACTGAAGGTACTGGTTAGGGCTACGGACAGGGGTAGGCGATACTTCATTGCAACTACACATTGGACAAATAACACACCAAAGGTAAAAAATGTGCGCTGCTAACATATCATAACTTGCCAAGTTACACATACGCTATTAGATGGTAACAGGCTGAACCTGTAAGCGATGAATGGTTAAAGGTGTAGAGGAACCAAAGCATTAACAAAATATGGTGAGAGCTTATCTTTATAGTGAGTCAGGGCGTCAAGCATAACATTATGAGCACCTAACATTGTGTAGGTCTCCCTTGTGCCTCATCAAAGAATGGATATGGACCTTCTGAGGGTGTCCTGTGGTATCTGGCAATAGAATGTTAATAGTGGGGGCCTTTGGGGGTTGTGGGTTGAGGTGAGGGGTCTCTGTGGATCAGGCTTGTTCCAGTGCATCCCGATTTGCTATCCACTGGCAAGCAGCACATCAGTGTCAATGACAACCTGATTATAGGGTTTTAAATGCAGGAGTTGCTAAGGAGACTTGTAAGAGGGACGTCATGGTAGTGATAATGCTTGAAACATAATACACAAGTTGACATTTTAGTAATAAAATCACTAAGGATGTAGTGAATTTGGAGGCCAGATCAGCACATTGTGCCGTTTTACATATTTTTTGAGTTGTGGTTGTTCCTAAAGCGTTTTTGTGTGTGTGTCTGTGTCAGGCTGTGATGGCTGCTGCCATCAAGGAGTGCTATTGCTATAGGGTGGGGGTGCCTGGTCTGGTCTAGGTGGGTGGTGGTACATGTCTACGTAACATCCACATGAATGGATGTCCAAATGTTTCGCAGAAGATCATTGTATTGTTACAAGATGGTCACTGTTGTGGCTAAGTGGTGTAAATAAATGAACAAACGTATGTCTGAGAATAACTACTTACTTGAATGTTGTTTTTCATCAACGTAAATTTCCTACTTTAAAACCGGGAACAACTTCAAATCAGGTTTGCTATATTGTTAAGCTGATAATATTTAGGTTGATGTGCTGAACAAAACACAGAGATGAGAGAGACAAATGACCATCCATCCACCACAGTACTAAAACACACCTTCCTCCTGGCTGCTCACAAGAAACATCCCCTGCGTCACACGTTTATTTGCTCTTTTTGTTCCATATCTTTCAGAATTTATAGCTGATATAAACTTGAACTGTCGCCATAAAATGCTTATATTCTTACCGGTAACACAGCTAACTGTTTTTGCCTTGCCAGCCATAAATCAGGCAGCTGTACGGCTGTCTTGACCAACGTCTGTTCCCATCCATTTACCACTGATAATGCCTGCTGCTCCACCAGGTCTCCAGGGGCCATAGCCAGATCCCTTCATAAATAAACAGACCTGCTCCATCCTGTAGCTGAAGCTCTGCTGAGTGCTAAAAAACAGTGATGGGTATTAGCAAAATGCTGACATGAGGCACGAAGGAGGATGAACTCCCATCATGTAATGCCTTTGCTCGTGTGCACATTAGCTGTAGTTGGCCGTGACAGTCGGATACCTGGTGTTGTGTTCAGCTGGTTGGAAAAACAGTTGAGCCAATACAAAATTTGCTGCAACTGTGGACATTATTGTGATTTGACCTACGGAATAACTTTCAACCACTCCTAACACTCTCCACCGGGAATTCCCATGTAATCGAGGGCCCTCAATGGGCACCATGAAACACAGAAACCACTCCCAAGCTTGTCTCTTTTCTCTCTTCTGAGAGACAACAAATTTGTCTTTGTTCTCCGCAAAATCCAGACAGATTCCACCAAGGTCAAAGTTGTTACTGACTGGCCTCAACGCACCTCCCCCCAAACAGTTCCAACGCAACTGGGGTTTGCAAACATCTCATCCCATCTGCCTCATCCTCACTCTACTGGATTTCTTGAGGCTTTTTTTTTTTTGGTGAAGAGGAGGTTGCCCCTTTGTCCCTTATTCTTCCATACGTTGTCGTCATCTGCCGAGAGGAATAATGGAGTTGCAATTTTGGTAGGTGGGGGTGGTGATCACAACAACTCTAAATGCATCTGCCAAGCCAATGAACTCCCACCAGGGTCAGTGGGGTCTAGTCCATGTTACTACTGTGGGCCACAAGCATAGCGCAGTCTCTTACAAGTTACAGGATGAGGCGTCTCTTGCCGATATGTGTCTGTCTACCAGAGATCTTCTAATGGAGTGGAATCCAGAAAGCTGTCTCTTAGGTTCTTTGGCCCATTGGTCCATCAACAAGATTATCACCCCTTCAGATGCATACAGTGATCAGCCAGTAAACAGTAAAACCACTGACATAAGAAGTAAATAACATTGACCATCTTGTGGCAATGCAAAGTTCTGCTGGGAAACTTTAGGACCTGTCATTCATGCAGATGCCCCTCCCCCCAACCCATTGGATACAAAGACCCCCACTAACAACATTCTGTTGCCAGACACCACAGGACACCCTCAGAAGACCCATGTCTACTCTCTGATGAATCACAACTGTTTTGGAGGCACAAGGGAGACCTACAGAATATTAGGTAGGTGGTCATAATGATATGATCAGTGTATAACCCGATATTCACATTTATTTTTTTTAGTTATAATTCAAGTTGCTTTGCCTCCTGTCCATTAAATTCAGACCAAGCACTCCTACCTGTCCTGCTTTTCCACCAGTTGCATCACCTTATTTTCCACTCACTCAGTCAACTGGTCAGTCCTGGTTATCCAAGTGAATTACTGAGTTTTCAAGCCTCACATAGGCTCGGTTTGTTTTTGTCTATTCTTGACCTTGAATTAGATTTTTGCTTCAACCCTTTCGCCTTGTCTGCCTGTCTGTAAGCGAACTACATGTTGACTTAAGAACAAATTTAAAAACAAAGTATCTAAAATATACTATTATTTAACGTCATCATGAAAAAAAATCATAAGGAAGTTCTTCTTAAGATACTACATCATATGTAACTGTTTTTTAGACTCATAGTCTAATTTTTAAATATATAGCATATCTCGCTTGCTACTTTATTGCATTCTCTGGGAAAAATAAGTCATGCACCTTCTTACAGTGGTATGTCCGCAGTCTACTCCTTATAGTCCTTGAACGCTGCATGACATTAAAATACATGTTCATTCATTTGTGATCATAAGGTGTGCTTACCAAGTTGTAACATTATGTCTCATTCATTAGTCGAGTAATTTCCGAATTGAATTTCAGTTTCAGCTCTTCTAACTAAATGAAAACTACTTGATTATTCGTCCAGAAACCCGACTGCATGAGTGCGGCTACTCTGTGGCATTGGGAGAATATTTTATTTAACATAATCATTTGCTACTGTCCCTATCTATCGGCCAGGACCTGCCAAAGCGTCTGGAGTCCATCTCTTTTGCAGCTGTTCCACTCCGACACCTATCTGTGTCCTGTTAGAAGGAGGAACCATAAAATAAATAATAATAAATAAATAAAACTATAAAAGACTCTCTATACACTTGCCTTTACGGCTTTCATATTTCTGCCTCTGGCTCTGTACCGCACAGCCATAAATTTCAATCCTTATTACATAACAAGTCATTGAGGATGGATCGTGTCCCAGTGAGTGACTGCGTAATGCTTTTCTTGAAATATTGCTCATGAGGCAAAATGAACCATCTAATGGAGCTAATAACATCATTGCTCGAAACAATAAATACATTAGAGTCCAGTATGGTTATGCTGTGAGTTGCATTACAACATTCCATGTTTTCTGAGGCTGCAGTAGCTCAACAAATCCCATCAAAGAACTGCTCACATCATACTGTTCAACACAATCTTGATTAAATACAGTGAATTTTTTTTTTGTTTAGTTTGGCAGTTGTTTAACTTGTATTTTTTAGCATTAAAAGTACTTAATATTGTGGAGAAAGTTGGAGGGCACATCCATGTCAGCTTTGGAAAGCACATGCCTGATGTAGGTATTTAATCTGAAGTAATTACTCACGAGAGTTGGCATTCACTACAGAATTTAATACCAACAACAACAAAAAGGTATTGCAAACACATCAAAGTCATTGCTCAGCCATATTTTGCCAAAATAAGGCAAAATGTAAATAAGTCACGTCATACCCCATTTATGTAAATTAATCTTCCTCTGGAGTTTCCACTAGGCAGAGCTTTGACTCTCTAATAGCTGCTGGTGGCCATGTTTGCTTGTCAGAAGCATTTGTTTTCCTGCAGAGTGCTAGCACACGGCTACAGCAGCAGGTCTGTGTGGAGCTTGGACTTCAGCCCTGATTTCGAATCTGCCACATGGCCAAGTGCAAATAACTGGCAGGTGGCGGTTCAGGATATGTATAAAAAAAATTAAAAAAAATAAAAATAAGCAGTGTCTGTTGCATGGGACAGTCCCCAGCAGAATATGAAAGCAGCTTCTGTTTCTAAGACATGTAAATATTAACTTATGTTTGTGAAGTGCATTGCTTCAGAATGACATATTTTTGTAATAAATGAGACTGTGACACATTCTCTTTTTTTTGTTGTTCAGACCACTGTGAGTCCAACATATTAACAGTAGTCAACGAGACGTGTTGACAAAATCTAACAGATAAATTAATTGTAAAAATGGAGGCATGATATCTCAAGGCAGTTTGTGCAGATTTCACAAAGCACCAGTGAATTAATTTCCTTTACCACACGCTTTTGTGCCTGCACCACATCTTTTACAGCCTTATTACTGTCCCATAGCAGTTTGGGAAATAGTCACCCACAGGAATTTGGGTCAAGAGACTGGGATTGGATTCCTGTCTGAGATCATTTCTTTTTATTATGACACTTCAGCTTCCATTTCACTTGCTATTTAGCTGCGTATCATTAAGCAACACTTTTCATGGCCTCACAAAAAAGGCTGTCAACCTAGAATTGAGCTTCTTCCTGTTGTGTGACCACATGGGAGTTGCGTGGTCAATGATGCAACTGAACATCAGAAAAAACTAAAAATAGCAAGAAATAATCTTTTATAGAAGCAGCTGGACCTCCTGTCACTTAGAGACAGACGGCCCTATACACCTAGTGCAGAGGCTTCTACCACACATACTGTAAATTAAGCAAGGGCCCCACCTTTCCCATCTGTCAATGCTGTTGTCAACTTTGATGAGCAAAAGAAGTGGAAATGGCCTACTGGTAACTCAAAGTAAAACTGAATGGAAACTTGGGAAACAAACGTTAAGGAGCTGCAGGGAAGGCAGGGTAAACTGGTGAAGACCTAAAAACAAGACGAGAACCTGGGAACATTTAGAACTGAACAGTGAGACAAACGGGGCAGCATCACAGACAACATGACAGAGATACAAAGAGCAGGGCAATATATACACACGGGTGGAGGGGCTAACAAGACAAGGTGAGACTAACGAGGGCGGAGTCAATCCAACAAACAAAGGTTGGAAAAACACAGTAAGTAAGACAAGACACAAAACACCAAAGAAGAACAAAACAGAAAGAGGAAACACGAAACCAAACAGGGTCACAGAAAACACCCAACAGACCAAACCATGACAAGCAATCAAACTTGTGTTCTCTCCTCCAAGTATGATGTCCACAAATAAAAATGTTTTGGTGAATGTGATACCTTGCAGTCCACCTCCCTCTGGTTTGTCTTTCTTGCTCGTCTAATTAGGCAGAGTATCATTCCTGGTCTGCCACTTTGTGTCTGATACAAAATTAGACTAAAAAACACAACTATTTGTTCTGTTGTTAAATGCCAAGAGGCTAAACATGCTTACTAATGATTTAGTAAATTGCAGCTTGGAGAGAACTGCCTTGTACGTGAACAGGTGTTTCATTTGGGTACATACGCATATGGAGGAACTGAAAGTTTACAGCAACAACAACGGTTAAGCAATATTTGGGTGAGATGGCACTCTTTAGGTAATCTGTTAAAAAATGATCTTGAAAAAAAAAAAATAAAATCACAAGCATGGAAACTACATGACCCACACCCTGTTTAAATTCCTAACACAGTCAATGAAAGGTCTTCATATCTTCTCAAACATGTTTTTTTTTTTTTTTTTTTTCTTGGTTTCAGTATATATGTTATTTTTTAAAGAGGAAGGCTTGTTAACATCCGTCTCAACCACTGTGCCACTTTGATCTATGAGTCTTTTTCCATCATAGTGCAATGCATTTTTTGGCATTGAGCTTTTTTGGCATTGTCTATGAGTGTTCTTCCATTTTGTTGAAGTTATGTTTCTTCTGGAAACAGACCCAACAAAAACAGTT
This sequence comes from Planiliza haematocheilus, assembly GCA_005024645.1. Lineage (NCBI taxonomy): Eukaryota > Metazoa > Chordata > Actinopteri > Mugiliformes > Mugilidae > Planiliza > Planiliza haematocheilus. The sequence continues at coordinate 2,010,203 of SRSE01000306.1, forward strand.
TAGGGTTCAATGTGGTTTGCTGTTGAGATGATTATTATTTTCAATTATTACTCTCACCTCTTCCCAGAACATGCTAATTTTTCTACACTGCCATAAACAATGAAATAGGCTTCTGTTAGTTTCTACACATTTTGTCCAAATATCTGGTATGTTTTTGTTATATCCCTTCAGTTCCACTGGTGTAACATACACCCTCATTAACCATGTATCGTGTTAATGTTAATGTTAATCAGTTTAAGACGTACATTTATTAATTTGGTTTGAACTCCTGCACAAGCCGCCTCCCACTGTTCCTCTGTAATTTCAGTCTCCAGGTCTTCTTTCCAGGCATTCAGTCTCTTCTGTGAGTTTTCAGGTGAGGAATGTCCCAAGAATTTACAAAACTCTGAAATGACGCCCTTACTCCGACTGTCGTTTATCAAAATGTTTTTCAAAGATGAAAAAGCAGGTCTAGTGAGGGTATTACTTTGATTTGATCTAATAAAATTTCTAAGGTATTTTTTTTAAAAAGTGCCCTATTAAGATTAAATTTAATCCTCAGCTCCTCAAAAGACATTATATTATTTGAATGCAGTTGAAATAAATATTGGATCTTTTGAATTCCTTTTAGGTTCCTTAATTTAAATGGTGCTTCAGCTCTGTCGAGTGTAAAGTTGTTGCCCCATACTGGGCTAAATGGTGACCGTGATTGTGATTCTACCATCACCCCGTATCTTAATCATGGCACTCTTCATAGGCACATCATTCTACAATGAGACAATGATTAACTTGTCTCTCAGTCAAGATTACAGCCTAGGACTAATGTAGCACCGAGACATGGACAGACAATGACTGTTATTTGGTTTTAAACCTGATTAGCTGAAGACACTGGATAGCATTGCATAATATTCATCAAGTGGTCAGCCAGGTCCTAGTGTAAATATTATTTCATAGTAATAGCTATCCATTTAGCTTAGAAAACTGTTTTTATAGCATAATTTTGCTTAGGACGTCAGGGTCATATGTACATGCATCATTACAGGAAGGCCAGCAGCATATTTAATCAACGTTTTAATGAGTCTGAGTTTGATGTTCGAGACTGATAAAATGGATGGCAATGCAGGCCAACTGGGCATGGATTACTCTCTAACAAAAAAAATCAGTTTCAGTATCTACTAGTAAGCAAACTAACCGGAAAACACTGTGGGGTAAGTTCCAATGAGTGGCTGCAGGGTTCTTCCTCAGTGCTCGCTCTGGGGGCTTCCTGCTCTGGGTTCTGTAAAGCATCTTGAGAAAATGTGGATTGTCTTCGATGCAACATAAATAAAAAATAAAACTGAATTGAGTTTTCATTCTTGTGTCCGGTACACTTAAATATTACGGCAAATACTGCATCGTATCAATACAGTATTGAAAGCCTTGAACTGTTGAGAAAGGAAGCTTTTACATTCAGAGAGCATCCAGGGGCACATCCAGGGCACAGTTACAACACTGGATTCTATTCATACAAAACATCCAGCAGTTTGGAGCAGAGGGGAAAGGAGGCTTCATGGAGGCGACAGGGACTGAGGGTGCTGATTCAACCACTTAATTACCATGTATGCTCTAAACTATGCTAGGCTATGAGCTTCTATCAACTTTAAAATATGTCTTGGCACCAAACCCTTAGTTCAGGTTTAGGCTTTCTGCTCTGAAGCCTTATTAATTGATACACTGCAGTGAACAGCAGGCGTATCATTCTGAAATGGAAACAAGCAGTACATCAATGTGACTGAGTCATAACTGACTGTAAGAAAAGACAAAAGCTCTAGCAGTAACTTCAGACTGATGAGCACACAAGTATGAATGGCAGGCTATGTGCATAGGTTATAGCATCTATGTGCCATACAGGTATAAACTCTGTTTAACTACCATACTGTCAGACACAGACCGCAGGAGCTGTGATGCTAGTCTGCTTAGTAGTAGTGTGTTTCCTCTTTAACCCGACTTGCAAAAAAGTACAGAGCGAGCCAGATTGAAGAGCATGAATGGTCCACACCTGCGTAGGCCATGTGCATAAGTTACAGCGTCTATGTCCCGCTGTACTCTGAATGCGCTTATATGGTACTGCAGGACCTAAACGCAAGGACCTACGCACGTAGCTGCTTAACAAATACAAATGTCACACAAATGTTCGTAATTTCTCCGACATATTGGCGAAATTTCACCGAACTCAAATCATACACATGTCTGTATCTCTGAACCTCCTCAGTTAACCGTACCGGGGATGCACCGGAATGAAAATATTGGGTCGAAACCAAAACTGAAGAAACCAGGACCGAAACACCGAAAGAAAATACTATGACAATTAATGGTATTAATATTACCATTGCATTCATGGCTACGACTGTGTACTATCCTCACTAAAATCAATGCATTGCAATTGCATAAATTAATAGTAATAGTTCAAGGAATAAATCAATTACAGAATTATGAAAATATTTATTCAGCATATTCTAACAATGCACGATATAAAATAAAATAAAATTCAAAATAAAATGTTTAAGTTGACTCCACTCATGTATACATTAAATAATAATGAGCAGAAGCTTTTGCAGCTGGAAATCAGCATCGAGCCACTGTGCAGTGAGACTGAGCATATTTGTCTTCATTTTTCAGAAAAATTGGTGCACTGCACCTTTAGAAAAATAGCGTTGTGTCTTTAAGACGTCAGTCGTCTTGAAGCTGTGCACAGCTGTGGATGTGTGTTGCTGAATGTGGCAATGCAATGTGAAAACACCAAACAAAAGGTGAACGTTTGTCTGGCTGTTGGTTTTGGTGGTGCAGCATACAAATGGTTAGACTAACATTTAAAACATTTTTTTTTCCCCACACAATCTACCCTCCCCTACTTTGTGATCTACCGGTCAATCGTGATTGACATATTGGGCACCCCTGCATCATCACTGGGAAACTTCCTTACTTCCATTCACATTTCGCAAGTCTTTATCAGTGGGTCTTTATATAATATTTATATAATACTTTAAATATTGAAATACGTCCACACCGCAGACATGTTGCAGTTGTTGCTTGCGTCATCACAACATTCTGTTTCGGTGTTGTTTCGGTGATAAAAGTCCTAAAATGCACTTTTGGGCCATTTTTCGGTGGCCGAATATTCAGTGCATCCCTAAACCATAGGGATTCTATTGATCAAAAACAGTCAATTCGAAAATTGCGGTGATGGAGAAGCAGGTGGAAATACTAAAGCGGAAACGCGCTACTACCAAGCAGACCAATCACAGCTGTGGTGCTCTGCGTCACCGCGGCGCGTAGTTATATTTCTGGGGAGGTACACGTCAGCTACGGCGCAAGGCTGAACCCATTTTTGCCTAGGTGACAGTACTGCCTTTGGTTCTACAAAATGTCTTTTAAAAGCACTGTTTACTCTGTAATTAGTGTTTGACAAACTATCAAAAAAAATATTTTAAAAAATATATTGCAACATCTACAGGGACATTTTCTAAAAGGTCAAGATGGCATCTTCAAATTGTCACAGAAAAAGCAAATATACTCCACATGCACTTTGCATAAAAAAAATATTGTTTGTGATGATTATTCTCATGAATTGGTTTAAAGTCATTATACAATCTTTCAATTTTTAGCAGCCCTTTAGCTTGGTAGCTATTTTGTTAATAGTCTTCTTACTAGCTTTACTGAACCACATTGTTACCAAATTCAAGAACAACCCCATTTTTATATTAGACACAATATGCAATATGACTAAACATTATAATACAATTGTCTCTACAGAGATTCTCAGTTATTCAGGCCATGGTATATCTATGTGCTAAAACAAGTACTCAAACAAGTCCACTTAACGTTTTATAGCAATTAACCTGAGCATCATGGCATATAGCCTCGAATCCTCCACGTTCCTAAATACTGTACAGAAAAGAATCCGATGGATCCTGCTTCAACCACATATGCATACATGGCTTAAGTTCCCATCACATAGGTCATTTTTGATAACAGCAAATATCCTGTGTCATGGTGGGGACATAACAGGCCTGTCAGTGGCGATAGGATCTTGCCCACGGTCAACAACACTGTGGCCACACTTTGGCTGAACAGCAGAGAAAATGCGTGGCTATCACATTCCTGCTCCTGTGCGAATAAAAGTTGACAAACTGAACTGGTCTGTAGATTGGTCAGTCAGGACCAGGAACAATACCACAGCATACAAGAGACAAGGAGAAATCCTGTGGTATCATGTCCACAGAAAAGAAAAGCGTGTTGCTATGGTTTTTGGCGAATTTCTGAAACTGAAACAGCGCCACCTATAGGCCTAGAATATGAAGTAGCGTTCCGAGTTGTGTTGAGACAGAGCCATGGGTACGCAAATATTATTGAAACGATGCCAGGTAAAACGGAGGGGGAAAAGATGGCTTTGTGTGGACGGGGCCTAAATTGGACATAGTGCCTCATTTATATTATGAAGTTCAAATGTGGCACAACAAAAAAGTTACGTAGAATGGTGACTGACTTCGACAACTACACAATTCAATGTAATTTGTTGTTCTAGAACATGAAAAAAAAAATCATTCATCACAACAATGACCAAACTCAATAATTCAATGAAATACTAAACTGTTTATTTCAAAAGTACAACAGTCTAAGAATGTCTATACAAACATAAACAGATATATACATTTCCTGAAGATCTCAATGCGCATGCATCAGCTTATCTCACTGTCGAGCTGGGGAGATAGCAGAGAGCAACCATATGTGTTGTTACAAAATTTATGATTGAAAAATAGTTTTTCTTTGAGAATGGTGCAGCTGTAATCAGATCTCGTCGTGAAAACAAACGTGTCACCAGACAAACAAATGCCGAGCCAAGCATCTGTTCTCTCTTGTGTTCACAAGAGGAACTGTCAGAATGTTTCCGCCAAGGCGTGATGTACAGGAATTTTGCGGGTTCAGGTCCCAGTAACAGTCCCAAGAGTAAAACACAAGAGATTTAACAAAGTGATTTAATACTGCAAGTTGGCATAATCCAAGAAACAAAAGAATATTATTCTAACCTGGATGAACTTTCTGTAAATGCAGACTGCCAAAACATAGCGGGACTTTCCACCCATATGTTTTTGTGCTTGCTCATGCCTGAAATTAAACGCTATTTATCAATGTGGCAATGATGGCAGAGTGAGCTCAGAGATGGAGGTGAGACAGACCACATACAGCTGTGGTACATGGATTTCAAAATCACATAATACATGTTTGCTCTGACAGATAAGCATTAGTAACTGGAACTATCTGTACTAATCTGTAAGTCTGACAGCATGTTGAACCAGCAACTAATATGGTTCAGCCACAGCATTAAACCCACTGACAGGAGAAGTAAATAACATTGATCACCTTGTGACAATTCAATGTTCTGCTGGGAAACTTTTGGACCTGAACTTCATGTGGATGTTACTTAGACATATACAACCCACTGAGACCAGACCAGGCCCCCCCACCCCATAGCAATGACACTACTTGATGGCAGCAGCCATCCCCAGCAGGATGCAGCCTGACACAGACACACACACAAAAACAACTAAAAAAAAAACATGAAGAACAACAGAAGGCGTTGACCTGGCCTCCAAATTTAGTACATCCCAAACTGATCATGCATCTGTGGGATGACCCACAGTGGCCCCTCCCGTCAACCCACAGGACCCCCACTAGCAACATTCTGTTGCCAGACACCACAAGACACCCTCAGAAGGCCCAAGCAAGACCTACACAATATGTGGTGATAATGTTATGCCTGATCGGTGTGTGTGTGTGTGTGTGTTGTATATAGCTGAGAAGTGTCTTTAAAACCACTGTTTGCTTTCCTGTTATAAACCATCTTCACAACTTCAGACAGTCCAAAACTCAGCGGCCAGACTTTTAACAAGATCCAGTGAAGGGATCACCTCACTCCAGTTTCACCAGAATTCCACTGTCTCCGACAACACTCCAACGCTGGCGTTTTAGCACCTTGAGATGCTTGGGCAGAGGTCTTCTGTCTTTTCCAGGGGCCCGGCTGAAAACAAACGGTGTCAGAGTGTTTGCACTGAATGATCTGCCTGAAGAAATCAGGTCAGCTGACTCTGTGAACTCTTTTAAATTGCTACTTAAAAAACATTATCAGAGAGCCTGTCTTGGTCTGACTTGAGTTTTAGGTGAGTTTTAATTATGTTCTTAACTGTTCTTAACTGTATGAAATTAGGTTATTCTTTTAACTGTTCCAACTTTATTTTATGTGCCACAACACAGAATTCCTGAAAGAAGCTGATATCAGATTAGTTGAGATATTTTAGTAACTAGATTAGATTCCTTAGATGCACAGCACTGATAATGATTTTATCCAAAAAGCTCTTCCTGGATTGACTGAACTACAAAAAAGGACACGTTTTTTTTTTGTTTGTTTTTTTAAATTATGGTTTGATTGAACTCAAACAACAAGAAGTTGAAATAGTTTGTTTCAATATGTATGTATGCACATAGGGGTTTCACTCTATTGAATCGCTTTTAAGAACACACTCTAGAAACCAGTTAACTGGGGCTGGCTGGTGCATTTGGCAGCAGAATCAGTGGGTAGACTCGTGGTTAGGGGTAGAAGTATATCTATATAAATCTCTCAATAGTCCCAGTCTAGTCTCTCTCTCTCTCTCTTTCTCTCTCTCTCAGTGATGCTTTAAGCACATTTCATGCAAGACCAACGCGCATGCACGCACCAACACGCACTTCCTCCTACCTCTTCTCTATCTGCATCTCTTTTCTGCGACCCCACCTCTTCTCCAGCCTCCCTGCCCTCACCCCTCTCCCTTCCATCTGTTGCTGGCCTTCGCTCTGCCTTCCTCGCTCCTTCTATCTCCTCCATCCGCCTTAATTAGGGTTCTGTCAAGTCCAGGTAAACTGACAGCCAAGTCTCGCAGGCATGTAAGGCGCCCTCATTCCTCTTTTCCACCCTTCACAGACTTATTTAGCCTTAAAGCATTTCAAATTTTGTATCAGCTATCCTTGCTTCAGAATGGGGAGAGAATGGACAATAAAATCATGAAAAATAACTGGTTAATATTAAGCATTGGGACACACTGGACTGCACACACTGACAACAGAGCAGCGCTGAGACTGAAGCAAAGAGTAGTCTGCTGGAACTCGTCTCTTGTAAAACATGTATACGGTATGTTCCACCAATAAGCCACAACATTATGACCACCTGACTAATATTGTGTAAGTCTCCCTTGTGCCTTCAAAACATTTGTGACTCATCAGAGAATGGACATGGGCTTTCTGAGGATGTCCTGTGGTGTCTGGCAGCAGAATGTTGTTAGTGGGGACCTTTGGGTCCTGTGGGTTGAGGGGAGGGGCCTCTGTGGATCATCCTACAGATACTTGATTAGTTTCAGATCTAGAGAATCTGGAGGCCAGGTCAACACCTTGTGCTGTTCTTCATGTTTTTTGAGTTGTTCCTAAAGTGTCTCTGTGTGTGTGTCTGTGTCAGGCTGCATCCTGCTGGGGATGGCTGCTGCCATCAAGGAGTGTCATTGCTTTGGGGTGGGGGTGTCTGGTCTGGTCTAGGCCTCATGGGTGCTACATGTCTAAGTAACATCAACGTGAATGCCAGGTCCAAAAGTTTCCCGGCACAACACTGAATGGTCACAACATGGTCAGTGATATTTACCTGCCCTGTCAGTGGTTTTAATGTTGTGGCTCAGCCTCATCGGCGTGTCATGATGTTTCGTTATAATTGACAGTCTGCACAAGGCAAGTCGAAGTGTTTTCACACATGTATTTAATTATTAATACTCTAACAAGCATGCCGCGGTGATTGGAAATATATATTTATTTATCTATTTTCTAAAACGAATTCTGTTAAAAGTATACCCCGATCACAACAGAGAGAAACCCGAGCACGTCTCTCCACTGAAGGCAAATAATTGAACTAACGACTGACACAAACATATAGGTCTACAAAGAAATGATGAACTGATCTGCTGCACAGCTTTGATCCAAAATCCATCTTTCATAGAAAATGACGGGAACAGAACTGGAAACGACAAAGATGCTCAATGATCGGCGCAATCGCGAAGAGATGACAAACTGAGATTAACACTCTTCTGAATTCATGGGTGTTGTTCGTCGCAACAAAATAAATAACAAAAAAAAAAAAAATCTAACTATACTAATAATAGGAAACTCTTTAAATTAACTTGTATTTCACGAAATAAAAGAGCACTCATTTCAGTCAAAATCAATTTCATCTGCAAGAACCACCTTTGTGTAAAATGTGGTTCGATGTGATTGTATTATTCTTAAATATGAATATATTTTTAGACAGTTAATCCTAGGTTATTTATCAGTTCATGCATACATATCATTATTTTTATATATATAATATTGCGAAGTGCGGACAAGAATTAGTCAACATTTAATCTCCCCCTGAGATGCGGAACACAATGTGTAGCTCATCTTGCAGACATGTTGTTTTGTGTGTGAATTTGGAGAATTCTGTTCACTATAACTCAGATGCAAGTGAGAGTTGTCAGACTTGTGTGAATAATTCCGTCTCTCGTGCATCGTGTCCATTATGCAGGACGCTCCATTTCTGATTCTTGCCAAAGCAAAGCAGTTGGAGGAAGGATATTCTAACTCACCATTTCTAGGGTTCCCTGCAAGTGTGCATTTCGGAAAAGACGTTCACGATGGATGGCCCAAAGACAGGAGACAGTTAGGAAAGAGTCTCCGAATTCCTCCAGTCCCGCGCAGCACCTACTCCCCCCGATATCAACAGGGAAAAAAAAAAAAAAAAAAGAAAAAGGAAAAAAGAGAGAGATCCGTAAAAAGCACCGTGAGGAGTGTCACATAAATCCTCCGCTCAGCTGCTGGGTTGTGGAGCTTCTCCGTCTCAGTATCGGTTAGTGTTCCTGGTAAGGCAGCGGTGTGCTCCCTGAACCGTCCGCGGTGCCTGCTCTCTGATGGAGCAGCATCCCTCACACTTTGCCGGCACACACCCTCGGGAGGTCTCGGCTACATTCGTCTGTTTCCGGAAACGGTATCCTGTGGTACAGGCTGTCAAATGAGTCTCCTTTGGCATCAAATTGGCACGTTTTTTTTTGGTCGTAAAAAGTAAAAAGGGCATTTTCAAAATATTCAAAATATTATTAAATGTGAAGAAAGCATGATCTGCAGTGAGCTGAAGTCCAACGGTTAACATCAGACCATAGGTAGCATGTTATATGACAGTTCTCTACGGCACTGACTGTATAAATCTGAAGAGATGCTTTACAACTAATACATTTAAGGAAGCATAAAAGCATATGGTACAGTAGCCAAGAATACTGCGTTTCTTGGACACATGTTTTGTCAAATACACTAAGCAGTAACAAGGACATAATGCAGCACAATACTCATATCTCAGATGTCGCTTTACTAGGCTACATGTGCACGACTGGCCCTCTTCATGTCTTTATTAGTAATAACGTGTCAAGGTTCTGGTGAAGTAGGGACCAAGTGCAGGATGTAAAGGGAAGTTGAACAAGGACAGTGTTTAGACAAACAGGGTAACATCACAGGCAATTACAGGGAAAGTCAGGGTTATATATGTGCACTGATGGAATAACCAGAGACAGGGGGATGACAATATAGACAAAAGACACAAGGCAAGACAAGTGAGTGGAATCACAGAGGCAGGAACAGACAAGCGGGAAGTAAAACTTAAATCCCACAAGTAAACTGATTACAAAATCAAACAGGAAACACATTCAACACCACATAATGATGGCGATGATTCGTCGGCTTAGGCATCTTATAAAACTACACACTTTAGTTGAGCGGTGAAAAGGTTGGTCATCTGAGAAGAATCAGCCCACTGTGTACCATCAGAGGTTTTTCAAGGTTTTCTATTGAGTATTCATCAAATCATTAATGGAGACATCAATGCTGGCTTAAAGGAAACTGCTAGTTTTAATTTGTGGGCATTCAAAGGTGTGGGAAATATAACCATTTATATACACGGTCCCCTATTTTCAGGGGTTCAAAAGTAGACACTAACTGAATGAGTCAACCTTTTATGTAATGAAAGTCAAGTTGACGCAGACTAGTCACTGATGACTCCACAAATATAAACAGTAAAAAGCTACACTTTGCAACAAGTACATCTATAGTCTTGACTTGCTACAGAGGCATTTCTGCACGTTTTCCTAAGCTTGAACACACCAACATTTTAAACACCTTCAGTCTGACACTTCCAATATGCGACTCTCACTGGGCAAACTCTTAACTCTGCCATAACTCCTGTTTCTCCCACGGTGCATTCACTGACACCAAGGAGGGAAAAAAACACACTCTACAACCACAGCAATGTGAAATAATAGAGCACAACAGTACTGAACATAAACTCATGAAAGCAGATGTACTGTGCACTGCTTAAATGTAAAGCCTCTCTGCCACCACAGGATGCTTGGTGACATTGTTAAATGATTGCTGACAAGAGGATTTGGACTGTTCCTCTGCGAGCGTTACCAGGTGCCTTTTCAGATCAGTGTGCATTGCAGTAGTACATTTGTTGTATTTCAGGACTGACTTTCATATTGTGCATGTGATGGCAGATGAGCTTCATCACCCACTTGATGAAGCGCTGCTAGCTTGCTGAAATGACCCACTGGGCTCCTCACCTGTCTTCTCGGAGGCGTCAGCATTGTTACGGTCACATGATCAGTGACTGGTCAACATGCTTAAAGCGTCATGGTACAGCGGTAAAGAAGGACTGTACAACCTCTACTGGTGTAATACTGGTCTACTGTTTACATGTTTTAAATTTAAGATTGTGTAAACCCGTCACTTCTTGCTTTGATAACAAATTTGGGCTCAGTTTCATGAGGTCTTTATGTAGAGCTTTTACAACAGCCATTAAGTCATTCTATTTTCCGTCACTCTGTGGTTAAACTCCTCCTAAACAATCTTACCTGGTATATGTCTGGTGATTGTTGCCAAATAGCCCTTGGCCTTGTGTTTTAAGTGACACAACATACAAACTGTAAATGCATCCATTTTTAATTAGTGACTTTCATTTTGTAATATTTGAAGTGTTCCCATAATGTAGGCCTTGAGGCATTCTGACAGAAAAGTACCATATTTAGGCTAAAACCAACCCTGATGAAAACAAGTCTGCTGTTCTCTTGAGGATGATATCGCCTCGTCTTTGGCTAGGGAAGAAATGTACAAGAAATATGTTGCCTAATGATAGCCACAATTTGAAATTCCTAGTTAGCACTGGGGACAGTACAGCTTTCTACAAAAACACAAGGTTTTACCTCACCCCCAGGCAACAGTGTTGTTACCCAGTTGAAACTGAGGTTATCGGTTTGCAGGAATATTAAAGTAGTGTTTGAAGCTGCATAACTAGACAAGCAAGGCTTGAGACTGAGGTGGATCCAAATGATTATACAGGATAGGAAGATAAAACCATTTTATTGTAACTCAAATCACCGCAAGCAGAGCAATGTACAAATGCTGAGATGGACTTCAGGAGACTGAAGCAGATTCTCAAACTGAGTGAGGGTTGAGTGTTCATTCTGGTACAGCAGCAGAGAATGGGTCAGAGGGTCATGGCACATGATGTTTATGAAAGCAAGGAGAATGGAACAGAATTGGAAAACAGAAGACTGAGTGGAAATTAAAACCAGAACGATTGTGACTGTGAATTGTTTATATTTGCTATAAGAATATCTTTCCTCATTGTCCCAAACCTTTTCTGCTTTGATTAGCTCCCATCGGCCTGGTACTGTTATTGCATAGTGATGTTACGTATATGACTGAACATGCCTTTATGGTATTTAAAATGAAGGAAGGGTATCAGTATCCTCAGTAATCAATTCAGTATCTTCTAATGGTATTTATCACGGCATTAGGAAATATATATATATACAATTGTAATGTATGTAGATAATATTTTAATATAGGAGATTATTTTGACTTGGTTGTTGTAGAAGTAGTTTTCAAGCCAAAGAAGTGTTGGCCCCCGCACTCATGGGTATTATCAATCCTCATGTTTGCTGACCTTTTCAGAATTGGCAGAGGTGGATACTAAGTTAATATATTGTAATTCAGTGCAACAGAGTATTTCTTCATAATTTAATAATATACTGTACCTGTGCAACTGTTGATATTCCCATCGGCCCATTGTTTTCTATTATTCCATTTCATTCCCCACATCCTGCAGATTTGCTACATATTGTTACCCACTAGTGCATATACAGCACTAGTGGATGTATAGCGCTGTTCTCATAAGCGATGGCTGAGGCTGCCACTTGAACACCAAGCATTCTGAGTGCATGGCTTCCCATATCCTAATCAAGTCATCAAGCTCATAATCAAGTTCACGAGTTTCAGGTTCACCCTTCAAGGCTTTTTACTTTCAGTTTTGCATGAATGTGAATACACCAAAAATTGCCTTTTGTAATTTATTCAAATGTGTAAATTGTGCTGAATGTCTGGAAGCCATAGGTTTAAACTTGAATGGAAAACATTATACATTTTAGCATGTCAATTTTTCATGCTTTTCTTTATCACATTGTTCCATCTATAGCTATAGCTGCTCTTGTCACATTCCCCAGCCTTGTTAGATGTTTTTGCTTGTGCCATTTCAAGCAATAGATTAATACTGCAAATCACATCTCTGAAAAATTGAAAAGGTGTCTCAGGAAATAAGACCCAAATGTAGTACACAGGAGCCAAGCTCAAAGAACTAAAGGTTTAACAAAAAAGCTGATAACTTATCAAGGGTCTCAAAACATAGTAAACAGATGAAGGCAGACAAGAAGAAAAAAAAGTGCAAAACTACAAGGAACAAGCTAAAACAGGAAAGAAAGACGAACTGGGAAGACCAGCATGCTGACGAACAAAGAACACGAGGATGGACTATGCAAAAACTTGAAAACAGAAAACTTCAAATAGTGTTTACCATCTTCAAAAGTAATCTCCATATTAATGGATCCCCATTAATCACAAGCTCATACATCGATCAGCCACAACATTAAAACCACCTACAGTAAAGTAAATAACACTGACCATCCTGTGACAGTTCATTGTTCTGATGGGAAACCTTTGGATCTGTCATTCATGTGGATGTTACTTAGACATGTAGCACCCACCTAGTCCAGACCAGGCACCCCCACCCCATAGCAATGACACTCCTTGATGACAGCAGCCATCCCCAGCAGGATGCAGCCTGACACAGACACACACACACACACAAAAAAAAAAAAAAAAAAAAAAACAGCACAAGGTGTTGACCTGGCCTCCAAATTCACTAGATCCCAAACTGATCCAAGTATCTGTGGGATGCACTGGAACAAGCATGATGAGCAGAGGCCCCTCCCCTCAACCCATAGGACCCAAAGTCCCCACTAACAACATTCTCTTACCAGACACTAAAGGACACCCTCAGAAAGCCTATGTCCACTGTCTGATGAGTCACAGGTGTTTTGGAGGCAGGTTTAATAAGATCCAAGTTCACAATTACACAACTTTTCATGTCTTCACCAGAAGCTCATAAGTTCCATTTGAAAGCAGTGTCATTTGTGTCATGTTCTTAGTAGCCAGCCTTATAGCGATACTGAGAAGCCTTTTTAATATCAGCGAAGAATTGATTTTGCCTGCTGCCAAGGCTGCGTGCCGTGAACTGGTGGGGGAAGCTGCAGCCCACAAGATAACACCGTTTTTCACTACCACAGTTTCAAGGAGAATTCATGAAATAGCACAGGACATCGAAGCACAGTTGCTGGAACGTCTTAATGAGTATGATATGTTACCCAGATGGATGAGTCTGCCGCTGTTGAAAACAGGGCAATAATGCTGGTTTAGATGCAATATACAGTATATTTCAATAGGTTAGGCAGGAGCTCATCTTGTGCGGGTTCATGCAGCCAGCTAGCATGTCAGGTAAACTGATTTTTCTGTGTTATAATCTGCAGAGAGGACAGCTTGAAAAGAAAATATCCAATTCATACTTTTCAGTGTTCCCCCCAAAACTTCATGAGACCCCGGCGTCTACGGTCTTAACAAAAGCCCCTCATTCTGATACAAGTATAAACTATACAGTATATGCCTCATAAAATAAGAGCAGGCATTTTGTACCATATAATGATTATTAATAATTGGATGTTGGATTTGGCAACATATAGCAGTCCAGTCCTGTGCACTTTATATACAGGATAGCTAAACATGAGCTGTTGAGACAGCGCTTATGAAGTTCAGCTAGTTTACGTTACATCTGGAGTCTTTTCCTTCGGGTTTGGAACGACTGTTTAAATCATTTTAAATCTCCATAGTCTAAAAAATCAACAGCACAAACATGTGTTTTTTAAAAGTGGTGGTAACATAGGGTTTTATTAGTGAACAACACAAATAGCTTCAAATATTGAAACTTTTCAAGCCTACCTGTGCTCATGTGTCCTGTCTGTTTTACCTGACAGAAGCTGTGAACTTGTGAGGACATACTGTTGCAGTCACTATGACGCCAGTCAGCACCAACTACTGTATATAGGGTTGCATTGTTAATTAGACTTATAAAACATGCCTGATTAACTGATTAATGTTTAAATATTATTAAGCACATTGGCAAATCCACCATGAACTGGCTCCAAAAGAAGGAATGGATGGTTATGGAATTACCTAAAATCAAGGTTTAATCGATCAAGGCTTTAAACAAGCAGCAGCAGCACATGCAAGAAAACCCTGAAAAAAAACTTGCAGCTCGTTTGATTTTACATGGAAAAGTGGAAAAAGCCCAGCAAGACATTATAACAGAATACCATTAAATTTAATCATTATGTTAAATAACTGACTTCAAATATCTTCAATTTTCCTTATTCCATACTTTATATACAGCGATCAGGCATAATATTATCCTAACATTGTCTAGGTCTCCCTTGTGCCTCCAAAACAGTTCTGACTCAGAGGATGGACATGGGCCTCCTAGGGTGTCCTGTGGTATCTGGAAACAGAATGTTGTTAGTGGGGGGCCTTTGGTCTGGTCTAGATGGGTGGTACATGTCTAAGTAACATCCACAGGAAAGTTTCCCAGCAGAAATTGAGTTGGTCAATGTTATTCACTGCTCCTGTCAGCGGTTTTAATGTTATGCCCGATTGGTGTATATCACACTTTTCTGTGGACACCGTTTCAAAAGTCAGTTTTCATCAGCGCAGGGGAACAAGTGAACTTGATGAGATGGAAGCCAGTCAAGCAAAAATAAATTCAATAGCAATAAAGTGGAGACACACATACACACAGGCACACGCTTGCACATGTGCACACGCTCATGCACACACACACACACAAGGTAGTAAATCCTACAGACATATGGTGTTTTTACACCTTATTGCTTGCAAATTCAATTGACGGTACTCGCTGCCCACTAGCCTGGAAATGAGCAACTTCTCACTTGTTCATCAAGTTGAAAGAATAAAGCTGATGTATTTTGTGCTGGGCTAACTACATCCATGCAGATGGGTGTGGCATGCTTGTGTTTTGTTACACTTTATATCTCAGTTTAATTATTGTCTTATTTAGTCATTTCAGTACAAACATAACTACATTACTGATGTTTAATCTTTTTTTATTTCCCTGACCCTCGACATGCCAAGCCACAGTGCCTGTTGTCATTTATCCATACCCAACCTCAAATCAATTAATCTGTCTCTGGACCTTATCTTTCCATGTGGTCATAGAGAGAAGCAGAGTCGAAATTCCAGTTAAACACAGAACATTGTTTCATAATTGCACAATAGTTCTTTGGTACAATTTAATAGCAAGTACCCATTCAGTTCAGTTCAATTGTATTTATATAGCGTCGATAAGAAGAGAGCAGCCTGAATCCCCCAGAGCAAGCACTAAGGCGACAGTGGCAAGAAGAAACTCCATTTTAACAAGAAGAAACCTTGAGCAGAACCCAGGAGGAACAAGATCATACATACACATATACATCGGTCATATACATCTGAGTAAAGCCTACATGTAGAATCTAATCATGATACAAGATACCATTTATTTCTGTTTTAAGTGTTGAAGTCACGCAGTAGTAAAGTGTCATTTAGTGGTTCATATCTATCTCGCTTTCCTGCTTTCTACATTTATGAATATAGTATAGAAGAAAAATGGATTCATTCCTAATACATTATTCACTAAAAACACTTGGTTTGTCTTTCAGGGTAGCTTTCCATATTACAGTCTATATTTCATTCTGTTATTCTCAGTTTACATTTACACTTATATTGTTTACCTTGTGTGTTATGTGCTGTCGTTTTACTGTAGTACTTTTTTTTTTTACTACTGGCTGCAGGTACAAGAATACATTTCACTGTGCATTGTATAACTGTGCATGTGACAAATAAATCCTGTCTTATCTTATCTTCATGTCATTAGGGAGAACCCTGCAACGCACTCATTATTTATTGTGCTTGACATGGTTACACATTGTATGAGAGAGGAAGCTCTTGAGCCATTCTTTCCACAATAAAATAAGTTCTTATGCATGAGTCTGCAGTAAATAGGATGATGTATGGAACAGATTTGGACTATGGGCAGCTCTTAAAGAAAAATACTTTTTAAGTTGCTGCAGGCAGTCTGAAGCATCTCTTTAAATTAGCAAATAAAGGCCACAGGGAGCTACAGGAAGAATAAATGCACTTGGGAGCTTTTTTCTCATAACATTTGGATATTTCTTGTGTAAACGTGATCATTTTGTGATGGTGCTGCTTCAGGAGAGGTCAGGAAGTCAAGTAAAATGCTTGTGAATCATTCTCCTGAAGGCAATCTGGACAGCAGATCAAAGGTGAGGCCCCCTGACCTACATCATCAACCTCAGGGTCTGCTGTTGGCAAAGCCAAAAACATTCTGCAGGTGAATTTCAAATGATGTCAAAAAACTCACATAGCAGTAGTAGAATATGTCAGCACTGACCTTTTTCAAGAAAAAATAGAATCTTTTTCCTTCCTGCTTTCAACTGGAGTGTATAACCAAGAGAGATGAGGTAGGCAGCATGGACAAATGAACCTGATACGTTTGATGTGCATCAAAAACATCACTGACATCTGTATTTGACACAATTTGATCTTTCTTCTATCATCCTTCTGTTTACAGCATTAAAATAACATTTTCCATTTGAAGGTCATTTCCGACCACGCAGTCAATAGTTTATCATTGGAAATAATCCTTCTGACACGGTGATTTGTGTTTGCAAACAGTCGTGGCTTTTCAGTGAAGCCACAGCAGTCATGACAACCAAAGTCGCTAACCTGATGTAGCTCACACTAACTCAATTACTGCTGCTAATTTGTTTGAGGTGCTTTCAGCTGCCTCTGACAATTACAGGCTTTATTATGTTTGTATTGAAACGAGCAAAGTGGAAGAATCTTTAATTTAAATTAATTTAATTGTAACCCTAACAGGGTAGACCAGCAAAGTGTACTATCAGTCTGGAAGTGGCAATGCCTTTGTCATTGGATGTAAATGTATCTCAGCAGGGGGGGAAAAAGGAGAGTTGAATGCAATTCTGTTTCCATTATTATGATAGTAATTTGCTTGCCTAAATACAGTCTTAAACAGTCACTGACTGAAAATGTCCACAGGCGTCCTGTTTTATTTTAGTGTACAGTACAAAGGGCTCTGGTGCCAGAGTCCAGCGTTCTCCTTTATGGTTTTAAAATACTTTGAGTGCGGTCAGGGTAATTGGGGAAATATTTTAGTTAAAAACTTATTTTTTTGGCTGCCATCAGTGGTTACACATCACCATTTAATGTTTAGTAAGTCTGTAAGTGCGGTGGGGGGAAAATACATTTTACTGAATCAGCAGTTCCAACATATTTGCAAATTGTCAAACTAACAATATGTCATCATCACTTCCAGAAATCCATTCTGCATTACATTTACCACACATTTGCTTTTAGAAGCAAACTGTAATTTCCAGGAGACAGGCTTGTGGAATGACCATAACATGGCTGAAATGTGAGAATGGCTCTGTCTTGTTCTGTCTGTGATGGAGCTAAGCTTTGCGTAGTAGTATTCGTAGTAGCAGTAACGGTATCAGAACAGCAGTTCAGACCGTTGTGTTGCAACGTTCCAATACAGCACCCACATTACTGCAGCCACCGCATGCCTCTTGCTCGATTGTACCATCACTCGTGTCCACATGGGCGTCTCCAAGAAGAACTAAAGAGTCCCCAGATGGAGCCCCTTCCACTAGTCCCCCTACCAGCTCTAAGAAGGCTCAATACTCCAAACGGCACAGCCTTCCCCCCAGTGATCAGAGGTGTCAAAAGTATTCACATTCTGTACTTAAGTAAAAGTATGGATACTTGTGTAAAAAAATACTCTCGTAAAAGTAAAAGTACTGATTCAACTCCTTTACTCAAGTTGAAGTAAGAAAGTACAGGCTCTGAAATGTACTTAAGTAAAAAGTAAAAAAAAATCCAGATTTTTCCATTAACAATGCATCCGTTAATAATTTTGCAAAATGAAAAAGTTCTAGCAGAATAATCCAGACTTAACGTGACCAGATGTCCTGCATGAGCATCTGGATCATTTTTAATAATAAACTGAGGGTTATTGGGTTGTTATTTTTAAACCGCTGGCTAATGTCAGCTATACTATCAAAACAGTGTGTTCCCATAGCATTGCTAACGTTGTAAACTAGCTTCCAAAAAATCCTCAAAAAGCTAATGATAGCAAC
This sequence comes from Planiliza haematocheilus, assembly GCA_005024645.1. Classification (NCBI taxonomy): domain Eukaryota; kingdom Metazoa; phylum Chordata; class Actinopteri; order Mugiliformes; family Mugilidae; genus Planiliza; species Planiliza haematocheilus. The sequence goes on from SRSE01000306.1 coordinate 2,028,931, forward strand.
AGAAACCACACCTTACCTGAGTTTGTTTGTTTTTTCACATTAGACCAGTAGCTAGTTCTCAAATAGTGGGGTCAGGTGGACTTTCAGTTAGTGTCTCTATTGATGCTTGAACGATAAACAAGCTTCCAGTCACTAGGTGGCAGCAGAGCTCAAACTGATCAACAGGCTGCCTGTTCAAAACAGTAGAAGAAGAAAACAGGACACATCGACTTTCCGTCCGATGCTCTAATCATGTCTGATCATGTCACGTTATTTAGGTCTTGTCATCCATGGAGGTTAAAAAAGTAACGAGCCTGTTTTTCAAATGTAAGGAGTAGAAAGTACAGATATTTGTGTACAAATGTAGGGAGTAAAAGTAAAATGTCTCCAGAAAAAGAAATACTCAAGTAAAGTACAGATACCTGAAAAATCTACTTAAGCACAGTAACGAAGTATTTGTACTTCGTTACTTGACACCTCTGCCAGTGATGTGTAGTCACCCTCACATGCGAGGGACCCTTTAGTGCATCAGAGTGGACTCCAGCATTGAGGTGTCAAGTTGGGTCCATGAGTCACTCTTTGTCTTGCCCCTCCCCTGAAATCAATTTGCCTTTCCTATCAGGAACTTCTGCCCCAGACAACCCTCTCCACCACGTTCAGGTGGTGATTCTTCAGGTGTGTATCTCAGTATATTTACTGTGTATATAGTATATTATATAAGGCTGACTCAGTTACTGTTTTAATACACTGAGAAGGACAATAAAACGTTCTGGTTGTCCAAACTCCCGGCAAAATGAATGAGATATCAAAAGTGACTTTTCCAAACATGAGTTGACACTGAGCCTTGTGGCAAGTAGTGAATAAATGGGCTGGGAAAAATAACAGGACATCATCTAATTACAGGGTGGGGGGACAGCAAATGCTGCATTGGGATCGGCGCGTGTAGTCCATGCCAACTTTTAGGTGCTAATGTGCAAAGATCATTGAGTGGATAATGGAGGGCTGATGTGGTCAGATATTAACAGCCCCATTAAGGATCCTGCTACACTGCATACCTACACTATGAGGAAAGAAATGTGATTTAGAAGCAGCCTTATTTTATTTTTTGCCTGCATTCTTTACTTTCCACTTGTCATCTCATTATTATCCGTTGGCAACTGCCATTTTCCACATTTCTGTCCCCTTCCACTATATTTGAAACTGGCAGTCTGTCTCCACAGCGCTTTTCTATAATCATAATAGGCTTATTTCAATTGTTTACTGCCAGAGCTTTCCCTCAGTGTAGATTTGCTACTTGTTTTTTCCTTCCATCTAGTTTCACTGAGTAAACTTTTTCAGACCTTCCTCTACTTCAGCAGACAACACAAACAGTGACCTGCTTAATTTTTAATTACTTTAATGCAGAGCCATGCTCTGCTGGGTATCCTAATCACTCAGATAAGATATCCCCTTGCAGATTGTTGCGGAGCGATGTAGGGATGGGCTGTTCTCCAGTGAGTACAGTATCACTAGACTCAATTTCACTGCAAAAACAAGCTTTTTTTTTGGCAACTATTCTCTTTATTGACTGCTCCTTAGCTTCGGTGTGAAATATCCTTATCTACCATTCACCTTTGACAATGGATGTACTTGAAGAGGATCTGGAAGCGTTCCTTTACAAATAATTTTACTGTGCAGCCTAGCCACTCAAAGTATAGTTTGCTTACCATGCCCCAGTTTAACATTCCATCTGCTGCGTTGATGCAGGGTTTGTCAGTGCACTAGAAGCTTTACTGCTGGGAGTGGTTGCAGGCAATACGCAGCGCTTCTGACAACATCCAGGTCTGTCTTTTTGAAATACAGTGCAGAATGTGGAAACATACATTATGACCATGTGAGCAGCAGTTATTATTGCTGCGGCCACTAACAAAACCGCTTGTCATGAATCTGACCAGAAATGCTGTTTCAGTTGATTCACCACTGTTATTTGCTTTGTTGTGTGTAATGTATGGCAGGGTTGTGTCACAATAGAAGGAAGATGACACCCAGTCCCACAACAGTGAGACCTTGATTTAAATAGATATTAAATGTCTCTATGACAGCAATAAATAATTCATTTACACCAGGCCTCTAATGAGGAAACATTGAAAGTACAATGCTTTGTGAAAGTTAATTAAGAAACAAGTTACTGTCTGCATTCAAAACCTTATTACATGCATATTAAGTCAAGTAAATGTTGTGCTGGGGCAATAAAAGCAGCAATTAAAGATGAATTCTGCTTCTACATGAATGAACCTGTTTGTCTTGTATGAAGCACTGCAAAGTTCAAATAGTCTGCCTGGCCGTGCTGCAGGCACCACAGGCTGCTCTGGGACTGCTTTACATATTTACACTTGATGCATTAAATCTCATCCACATGCTAATTTTGCCACACTGGATTGCATAAAGGCAATATATGGAAATGTGTTTTTTCAAACAGTTACAAGGATACATGAAAACAGTGATACATGCAGAAATAGTAAAGTCAAATCTGATAAAAGGAAAAGGCCTGTTGGGATTCAGTCAACAGAAAAAGATAAAAGCATCAGAAGAGCAAGACGTCTTTTAACGCACCCGTTGTAGTGGCAGCTTCTGATTATAGTAATCCCTTCTGAGCTGGTCCGTTACCCTATACTGGTTTACAACTTGTTCTATTAAAAGCATACAGAAATCTCTGTAGCCATAAATTAAGAGGCAAAGATTTCTCTTAAGATTTCTAAGAAGACCCATGGCCTTTTATTTACATTAGAGATGATACTATCATTGGGAAGTGTGAATGATTAATTATAATAAGTCTTATTATTTAATATTTAACATGGCACTATTGTTTCATAATCATACTCATAATTATTAATGCTTGAACCTAACCGGCTTTAACTGGAAGTGGAAAAATGAAAAGAACAGCAGCCTCTCTGTATTAAGCCTGAGGTGTTGTTGAAACATCATCATCATTATTTCTCCGCACAGAATAGTACAGTCAGTGAAAGGATGATCTGAAATTATACATATTATATATCTCTTTCTATACCGCGCCTAAATGGACGCTGTCAAAAGTGTCGAACATTGTCAGAGCAATGCCGCCTCTTTGACTGTTGCCTGGAACATTCTCCTGTCAAAGGTCCAGCTACTGTTAACTAATTATCTCAAAGGGGATTACAAAACAACACTAGATTACTTGTCTTTGTCAACAAAATACAGCAGTAGATACAGTACAAATTATTTGCTTAGGCCTTATTTCCTCTGATCTTAACATATGTGGAGGACATGTGTTGCACACTCCCACAAGAGCGGGCTAAAATACAGACAGGTCTCTCAAAATACCCTTTCAGCACCAGAATGTACAGAAGATATGTAGGTTGCTCTCGGTCCTCTCTGATACTTCTGTATATATTTTACACAGCATTAAATACTTAATATCTGTCATATCTATTTCTATATGACGAAGCTGGACGCCAAATTTCAGACTCAGGACCTTGTGTTCTAAAGGAAGGGGGTAGCAGTGAAACTATGTGTCGTTCTACGGGATCGCATTATTCTTCTGTGCTTTCCAAAACTGTTAATTAATGCCATGGGTGGAATTTGGCAAGGTTTATGCTGACATACTGTTTGATTACTTTGTTATGGAAGGCTAGAGGAGCTTTGTCTTCAGGAGAGATTCACGAATGAGGACTGATGCTAATGGTCTCTCGTCTCGGAAGCATTCAGGGTATAAAGTTGTCAATTCACAATGGCCTTCTGCTGAAATTACTCCATCGTGTTCTTTCAGAGAATTATGGACATTAAATGAAATAAAAGCAAGTAAATAAAAGCACTGACTCATCAATATTTGAGCAGGTGGAACCTGGCAGCGCTTGGGAAATTTACGAGACCACAAAATATTTGCAGATGCATTGCCATCACTTGGCTGATCAATGAATCCGGTCTTTTCAGCTGTAATACGAATCAAGTGGGTTTATAAAGACTTTTACTCCATTCTGAAATGCCACTAAAGATAATCTATCAATTTTCTTGAAAGCAAGAGCCTTGTTTGCCAGAGAAGTCAGACGAGTACAAGTAATAGGTATATAAATCTACAAACAGAGCATTGCTCCAGAACAGTGTGTTTAAATGAAAATGTACCACCTGTGCTGTGTCTGTATTTGTGTCTGTGATGATAGTTCAGTTAGTTGTATTATTTTTACACTACACAACAATTTTGATGCCATGCATGGGGTAACACAACGGTAGCTGGGCCCATAGTCTTTTGATAAAAGTATTGCTATGTTTATGTCTATGTTGTTGTTGGTAGTAGTAGTAGCAGTGTTACAGACCGGATACATCTATTATTAGTAGTATTACAAACTGGGTGTCTGTAACAACCTATCCTGGGAAAAATGCTGTATTACGTTACTGCTAATGTGATCTCTGTAATAATATATCTGGATATGAATACAGAATACTAAATCATTATCAGACATATCTAATGGTTTCAGATTGTTGTCAATGCAAACAGAACACGTCCTACTGCTGCAGCCTCATATCAAGAGCATTTAACAGGCACACACTAGTTGTCTTCTTAACATTAGGCTCCAGGATCCCATGTCTTAAGTCAAGGTTTTCAGGTAGGTTTTTATTTTAAAATGGTATTTCACACATTTAAAATGTTTAGGTCTCTGTGAGGCAAAAAATAAAAATCCCTGTCTGTGTGTTTGGCAGTTTACTCATGTAGCTCACACTACTTGGCATGAAGTTGAATTTTAGTGCCTTGGAAGTAATAAACTAGCTTAGCTTGCTACAATCCTGCTGGGGTAGCTTCAGTGTAGCGGTGTCAAGTCACTGGTTGCTTAGCTCACTACGCTGCCCAATACGTGCGGGTTCCCGGAGTGAAACGCTATTCAACATTATCTCCTGTGACATATTGTTGAGTCAGCCATTGTTAGCTTCTCCCTACTCTCAACCTTACGTCTCTCCCTCTCTCCAGCAAAAAAGATATTGGGGATTTGTCAATGTGTATAACAGAGAAGCCTGTTTTTACATATGTATATTTAGACTTAAAACATTATATTCATTTGCGAGATGGTTTTCTTAAAGGTGATTTATTTTTATTTTTTCCCCCCATCCATTAAAAGACATATTTCAAGAGTTCTGGAGTTTGGCGTCTTGCTCAAAAACCCTCCACCACGTGCCCCACACCTCTTTCTTCACCAGGACATTTACTCATCATTTAAATGACAGGATCTGACATTTCATGTGATAATAAACTTTCTAAATCATATATATATTTTTTATTTTAGTAAGCATGCAACCTGCTGTAGTCTGTCATTTTGATCTCACTTGCGTGCATTTTGGTACGCTCTCACTGTCGGGTAACAAACAGTTATACTGAATGTTATTAAACTGGTTGGCAGGTGACCTTTTAAAATCCCGTGTGTACGCTATATTTAAATGCAGGACTTCAGCAGGACTCCTGCACTCCCACAAGCTTGTCTACTTTCTCTGTGCAGTAGAGGTCTTCGGAAAAAACCGACAACCCGAAAACCCGAGGTTCCGACCCGACCCGGCTCGGGTTTGGGTCCACTCACAAGAAGTGACGCCGGGGCCGGGTCGGAACCGGTGGAGTTTGTCTCGGGTCTCGGGTCTCTTATTGTGAAAGGCCGGGTCCTACAGTACCCGAGAGGACCCGGCGATTGGCGGTCACAGCTGTCAATCACCGCCGCCCTCCCCTTTCCCCCCTTCCCGACTCCAATGCGAGGCTAGGCCAGGGGTGGGGGCTGGCAGCGGCCGCAGCCGCAGCCGGAACCAGGTAGAAGAAGACTACGTTTAGGTAAGAAACAGAAAGTAATAGCTTATAAAAACAAGTCTTAAGACAACTTGTATTAAATCATAAAGCAGCTCGGGCATTTCGGGTCCACGGGTTTTTAAGGGTTCGGTTCGGTTTCGGAACTCGTATTTACAATAATGGCTCGGGGCCAGTCGGGTCCGGTTCCAATTTTCACGGGTCCATTTCGGCTCGGAACTCATATTTACAATAATAGCTCGGGGCCAGTCGGCTCCGGGTCGAATTTTCACGGGTCCATTTGGGTTCGGGTCCGTCAAATTGGACCCGTGAAGACCTCTACTGTGCAGTCAAATTGTTATTGCTTTTTCCACAACGGCAATGGCCCTGATAAAAGAGAATAATAAATGTAGTTTCTATATATAGAACCAATGCACATTTGTGTATATACTGTAAGAATGTATAAGAGTGTAGAATTTCCCTTGGCCTTCCCCCTTCCAGTTATACTAATCCTTAAAACAAGCCACCAGATGGTCTCCCCCAGGATACAGCTACTGAGGGGATGTACACAGTGAAAAGCAGCTAATATTAGATATATTAGAGCATTTTACAAGGTACTTCCACTGACAGATGGCACAAGAGCATCTTTGACTCACAGCACAATGTGAGTGAAATCTAAGTATCCAGAGCCATATGAACAGCACTGTTGAATAAAATACAGCACTTTACATTAAAGGGTAAATACTACTACATCCTGTGAATTCGTGAGTCATTTTGCTCTTTAGAAATGCAAATACATTTTGAAAACAGAGTGACAATAAAAAATTTATCGTACAGCACCTGGTATTATGTATTCTTCTTTGTGTCAAGGTTGCGTACTGGATGTCTGCGTTATCACAGTGCATGTATAAATTAATTCGGCAGATTTCTATAAGCTTTCACATTAATCGAGCATTCAGGTCCAAAATAACCTGAAGTGCAACTTATAATTGTGATTTCATGCTTTTGGAATGGGACTTAATGGGAGCCAAGGATTTCTGAGAGTTTTTGTCCGAGCAGTCATCATCTTACTATAAGGTTCTTGCATACTGGCTTCAATCTTAAGCTGTCTGACCACTTGACCAACTGGGACAATATGCCGAACACTAGTTGTGTTACTTGATGTCATTTCCACCTAATCTAACTCAGAATCAGAGAAAAATCTAATATCTGCAGAGAATTTGACTTGTGGAGATTATGGATATTGAAAAAAAGTATGGTCACCTGGCTGGGTTCCATGGTCGACCAGGAAGTTTTTACATTATGTATGCTGCATCCTGCTGGGGATGGCTGCTACCATCAAGGAGTGTCATTACTATGGGGTGGGGGTGCCTGGTTTGGTCTAGGCTACATGTCTAAGTAACATCCACATGAATACCGGGTCCAAACGTTTCCCAACAGAACATTGAATTGTCACAAGATTGTCAGTGTTACATCAAATTTTGATCAGTGGCCAAACCTTTTTTGTGTTGGGAATGGGGGGTTCTTGACCACTGAAACTTTAACTTGAAACTTTAAATATGGCCCCATTCAGACAGTGAATTTACATCCTCCTGGGGAATCAAAAGGTGATGAGCTACAGTACAGATGTGAACACACCCTGGATGCAATGAGAACACATTTGAGAGATCTGATCTCTAACCACATTTTTGGTGGTCTGCGTCACATTTGTCTACATTTATTTTGGTAGTGTGGGCACACAATATGTCCCAAGTGACATTAAAGACCGCCTAACAGCCTTTTCTTCCACCTCACAAAATAAAAACAACCATAAACTCTCCAGCATGTGTGGTGCCTTATGAAATCATAAAATATTTATATCCGCTATATTCCCATGTAAAGAAATACATAGGAATAGGACTGCAACCCCATGTCTGTGTACCACCATTGATTTGTCTTGTACAGTATTTTGAGACAGCAACAAAGTGGTTCCTTGTGGAAAAACTTACTTTTTTGCTTACAATTGTCTCATGCAGACCACCCAGACAAAACAGAACCTGTTCTGACTTGGTCACTGAAGCATAGGGAACTAATCTCAGAGGAAATGCAGCTGTTAGCAGCATGCACACATCGCGCCACTTCAGTGTCACAGTCATCTCTGTGGGATCACTAGCTGCAGGAAATCGAACTTAACTCCCTCTTTAACAGAATATGGGATGCTTGCCATGAATAGAATGCATGTTGTTCCAGAATAGAGGTTCGGGGTGGGAGTTAATAATACTGCATGTGTCCTAGGCGCAAAAAACAACAACAATAAGAATAAGAATAAGAATAAGAATAATAACGCACCCCATCCCCTAACATTGGAAATTGCTCCAATGTCAAAAATCTCGATCCACAGGATGCACTGCACTAGTACCATTTTGAAAATAGGACTGAGAGCAGAGGGACTGAAAACCCATTGAGTAGCTAAGGCTTGATGTCGTGTCCTGTCAGTTCTCCTCCCGATAGGTCAAATAAATCTGAGAAAAGGTTTGACCTGCCTCGTTATCTGGAAAGGAGACTAAGGGTTGGCTAGCTGGTTGGGGAGAAGACTTGATGTCCTTCACAGATAAATTAAGGGTTTAGGCTAAACTAAACTGACTTGTCACCATTACGTAACGCATGCAGACTTTAAGTAGTGTACCCTTGTTCAGTTGCAGATGGAAACAAACTACTCAAATAATATGCTGCAGTCTGAAAACAAGGATGAGGGAAGAAAGGTTGATGCAGGAAGAAGAGTGTGAGGGAGAGGCAGAACCCATACTGTGCTGAAAAACGTCAACTTATTGAGAAGTGGAATATGGCTAGCACTATGACAACAAGGAAACATGAAATAAAATGAAGACTTAAAATAACCAAAATATTGGATAATAATATCTTTCCTTTTTTATCTACAATTTGCTCTCGCGCTGTCGCTCTCATATTCTCCTTTCACCGTTCTTTTCTTGTTGTTGGCTTAGCTGGGCCATGATAGGTCGAGAGGATAAAACCCTTCCTCTGCCTACATCCCTGGGAATGACTTGCAGTTGTGGCTCGGCATTTTCTTCTTATTTTTCTCGAACGGAGTTCAAGTGAAATTATCAAACATTCTGAACATTCTCCCTAGATCCCAAACTGATCAAGTATCTGTGGGATGCACTGAAATAAGCCTGATCCACAGAGGCCCCTCTCCTCAACCCATAGGACCCAAAGGCCCTCACTAACAACATTCTGTTGCCAGACACATCAGGACACCCTCAGAAGGCCCATGTCCATTCTCTGATGAGTCACAACTGTTTTGGAGGCAGAAGGGAGATCTATACAATATTAGGAAGGTGGTCATAATCTTCTGCCTGATCAGTGTATACTATACTATCAATATTTTTATTCCTTTTCTTTTTTAAATGATCACTGACCTGGAATTAGTGGAACTATTATCAGAGGTGTCAAGTAACGAAGAAAAATCTACTTAAGTACAGTAACGAACAAATACTTCGTTACTGTACTTAAGTAGATTTTTCAGGTATCTGTACTTTACTTTAGTATTTCTTTTTCTGAAGACTTTTTACTTTTACTCCCTACATTTGTACACAAATATCTGTACTTTCTACTCCTTACATTTGAAAAACAGGCGTTACTTTTTTTAACCTCCACAGATGACAAGACGTAAAAGACGTGACATGATCGGACATGATTAGAGCATCGGACTAGAGACGGAAAGTCGATGTATGTCCTGTGTTCTTCTTCTACTGTTTTTAACAGGCAGTCTGTTGATCAGTTTGAGCTCTGCTGCCACCTAGTGACTGGAAGCTTGTTTATTGTTCAAGCATCAATAGAGACACTAACTGAAAGTCCACCTGACCCCACTATTTGAGAACTAGCTACTGGTCTAATGTGAAAAATAAAAAAACTCAGGTATGCTGTGGTTTCTGTTACTATCATTAGCTTTTTGAGGATTGTTTTGAAGCTAGTTTACAACGTTAGCAATGCTATGCGAACACACTGTTTTGATAGTATAGCTAACACTAGCTAGCGGTTTAAAAATAACAACCCAATAACCCTCAGTTTATTATTAAAAATGATCCAGATGCTCATGCAGGACATCTGGTCACGTTAAGTCTAGATTATTCTGCTAGAACTTTTTCATTTTGCAAAATTATCAACAGATGAATTGTTAATGGAAAAATCTGGCAAAAACTTACAGTACATTTCAGAGCCTGTACTTACTTTTACTTGAGTAAAGGAGTTGAATCAGTACTTTTACTTTTACGAGAGTATTTTTTTACACAAGTATCCATACTTTTACTTAAGTACAGAATGTGAATACTTTTGACACCTCTGACTATTATAAGCAATATATGCGCACTGACTTGTGACCTGTTTTGTGCATCTCTTTTTGCCCCCTAATGTCTGTGTGCTCATGTGACAGCAACAATGCTGCAACAATAGGGCTAAGTGAATTGCTAACCCACTATCTCTGCTGGTCAGGTCCTCCAGGAATACTGGTTTTCAAGACTCAAGAAATATAAATCCATCAGAGCTCAGATTTGAACCACACTGCAGATGCAGGTGGATGGATGAAAGAATACTGGCAACAGGAGAAACTGATAACCATTTTCCTCCTCCCTCCTCCGCCACTTGTTTTTCATACTTTACAGAGTGTGATCCTCACATTATCTCACAAAACACATTCAATCTTCTTGAAAGTGCATCTCATCAAATGCAGATGCCAAGGTCAAATCAGTGCACAGCAAAAATCGATGTGATGATATGCAGCGTGTCATTATGCATCATTCCTGAAATAGACCAAAAACACCAACATTCATTACCGCTTATCCTCCAGAGGGTTGCAGTCTGACTAAAACAGGCAAATGTATGTATGTATATATATAAAAGGTATCTCATTAAGAAAACACGTGAAGACAGTGCAGCCCACAAATCATATTGGCAATCGTGTTAGAAAATATCTTTTAGAATACATTACCACTACTTATGTGCCAACCAGGTCAAAGCCCTGAAGGATGCAAAGGTCAGGAAATAGAAGAAATTAGTTCACTCCAGTAAGTCTGCAAGATTAATTCAACAAGAACACATACACATCCTAAGACACTCAAAGGTGTAAACAGTTAGGTAAGCCCGCAAGTTGCTAAGCACACAAAGGCCCTGGCACCAATAGTAGTCAATCAACGTCAGCAACATTGATTGCCAAGCTGGGATGTTACTGGATGCAGAGGTACAGTATTTCTGTTAATTGTTGAATGACTGACTGTTGAAATTGGTTTAAGTTACTAAATTTTGGAGCTATCAGCCATAAAGCTTTCTGCCTTCATTCAGATATGACATTTGATTTAAGTGCACAAACATCATGTATACATTAAAGCAACAAACACACCAACGGCCCTTTTCAGAGATCTTGACACATTCATTCAAGCAAATCCACAGACTTTGTCCTGAACAATTTTACAGTGACCAACGATGCCACTGTGCAGGAGGAAATCTGTTCAAAACTTAAAGTAAGAGTAGCTGACATTTAAGTCATGCCATAGCACAGTATTAGTCTAGCTATAGTATAATTACTCTTCTGTACATGACTGTAAAAGCTTTGCACACCAGGATTTTATCCGTTTATCCCACTCTTACTGGAAGAGCCTCTCCAGCTCGTTCAGCTTCGATGGGAGCCCATCTTTAGGGCTCTCTACAGATCTTCTATAGATTTTCAGTCTGGGCTCTGGCTGGCCTGTTCAAAAAGACACTCAGAAATCACTCAAGCTTTGTATGCTTTCTATCATTGTGGTGCGGAAGGTGAGCTTTTGCACAGATCACAGCACTCTGGTGCAGGTTATCTTAAAGGACCTATCTGTGTTTGGCTGCTGGTTCTGACCTATCTCTCCGTCACTGCCTCTGACAGCATAATGATCCCTACGTTACGTCCAGAAAACACGACAATTTGAAAGATCTCATGGGAAAACCTGGTCTGATTAGGAGAGACAGATCCAACCCACTTTGGATTAAAAAGCGGCGGGCTATCTCTTACCTTATGAATTAGTTCATAAAGAAACTTGGAACATGACAAACCACAGCTGAAAGCAGGAGGCAGAGTTTCAGTCTTGCATGCTTCATTGCAGTATTTTTATTTCAATCACCCTCTGAGACTGTGTCTGCTTCTGATCACTGTAAATCAAATAAATCATAAGCCAGTACAAACAGACTTAATCATGAGAACCTAATAATACAAATACTATCTGTCTATCTATAAAGTGACGCTGCCAAATGAAATTTCGTTGTATTCTTGTACAATGACAATAAAGCTTCTTCTTCTATCCATCTGAATAGAAAAAATACTATTAATGGTGATTATTAAATATTAGTTGTCTTGTGATTGATTGCAGTTCAACAAATGTATTTATTTCGTTTTACGGAAACCTGGCTGCTGTATTCCTCGAAGCACAGGCCATGGAGGATAACAGAGACACTCGATACTGACACACAGACAGCAGTTGTGGATTTCTCCGCTAATAACTCTATCAGGACTCCTACCTGATACATTTATCAAGATTATCTCCCAGGAATCACTGGCCATCTAAATTTAAATGGCCAGAGTACTCATTTTATTCATGGTAATGAGGCGGTGTTTATCTGCAGATGGTTGTTCCATCTGTTGCCATTGTGATGGCAGTTTAAATGTCAAGATTTAGTATGACTGATGACTGCTAGATGTCCAGCATATCCTACACTTTCAAATTTCACTTTTAGATCTTTTAGATCATCTGCTTGGGTCCTAGGGGTTGAATGACTTAAGATTTTTAAAGTCGACTATACTGGGAACGCCGACTAGTCACTGGTAACATCACTTATATAAACACAGTAGAAAGTAATGCTTTGCAACAAGGATATCTATATTCTTGACCTGCTATGGAGGCATTTCGGCAAGTTTATTTAAGCTTCAACATCCCAACACCATAAACGCCATCAGTCTGACACCTCTAATATGCGAATATACGGCAATCGCTCAGCAAATTCTCAACTCTCACATAACTTCTGTTTCTCTCATGGTGCATGGTGCTCTACAACCACAGCAACAATGTCAACTAATAGAACTGAACATAAACACATGAAATTAGCTATACTGTGCACTGCAGCTACAGTGGTATGCAAAAGTTTGGGCACCCCTCTAAGATTTCATAATAATTTGCTCTAACTTTATAAAAGACGATCACAGCAACAAGATTTTATTTCCTACAGAGATGTAGACATTTGAGTGTTTTCCAGACCAAAATTCTTAGAGTATCATTACAAAGTTTTATTATAATAAATTAAAATGTAAAAATGGTATGTGCAAAGGTTTGGGCACCCTTTTAATCATATTGATTTCAAGACCTGTAGGGATTTGTAGCTGACATGTTGCAGCCCAAAACTGCTTTGATTACCTTCAATTACAAAGACAGGTAAAACCAATCATGAAAAAGGCTATTTAACAGAGGTAATTGCTGGCTGTGCTTGTCCTATGCTCCTGGCAACATGGGGGCATCGAAACAACTCTCCACTGACCAAGAAACTAAGATAATTCATTATCACTAATTAGGAGAAGGGTACAAGAAATTATCAAGAAGGTTTGGGATGTCTATTTCCACAGTCAAAAATGTGGTGCAGAAATGGAAGGCCAGAAGAACAGTCCTTGTGAAGGAAAGATGTGGTAGGCCAAAAAAAATACTGGACAGACACAGACGAAGGATGGTTAGAATGGTCACAGACGCCACAGACCACCTCCAGAGAACTACAAGAACATCTGGCTACTGATGGTGTAGTTGTTCATCGTTCCACAATCCAGCGCACTTTGCACCAGGAAAAGCTCTTTGGAAGGCTGATGCGCAAAAAGCCTTTCCTGAGTGTTCGTCACAAGAAGAGTCGCATGAGGTATGCAAAAGCTCATCTGGACAAGCCAGAAGCATTTTGGAAAAAAATACTGTGGTCAGATGAGACTAAGATGGAGTTATTTGGTCAGAACAAGAGGAGGTATGCATGGTGAAAAAAACACACTGAATTCCATGAGAAGAGCTTATTGCCTACTGTGAAATATGGTGGAGGGTCCATCATGTTATGGGGCTGTGTGGCTAGCACAGGGACTGGAAACCTTGCTAAAGTTGAGGGCCACATGAATTCCTCTCAGTATCAGCAGATTCTTGACAAGAATGTTCAAGAATCTGTCACAAAGTTGAAGCTACGCCGGGGTTGGATTTTTCAGCAGGACAATGATCCCAAGCACTGTTCAAAATCCACCAAGGAATTCATGCAGAAGCACAAGTACAATCTTCTGGAATGGCCATCCCAGTCCCCAGACCTTAACATCATTGAAAATGTATGGATTGATTTGAAGCAGGCTGTTTACGCACGGAAGCCAAGAACCCTGACTGAACTAGAGGCGTTTTGTTTGGAGGAATGGGCCAAAGTACCACCTGCCAGACTTCAGGGACTTGCAGCAAAAGGAGGGTCTATTAAATATTAATGGAATTATTTCTTTGGGGTACCCAAATTTATGCAAATGCCTATTTTCGTTTAAATATACATAAAAATGTTTCTGTTGGACCAATGAAAATGATTTCACTACCGAGATGTTTCTGTTTCCATAAGGTATAACATTTGTTAAAATAAAGTTGCTGCTTCAAAAGCTCAGCAAGTGACAAACTGATGCAATGATTTTCCTAAGGGGTGCCCAAACTTTTGCATACCACTGTATAGCCTATATAAACCTGCACCGTCAATAGTGATACTTCTCTGAAGCCTTCTCCATGAATTGCAGCTAAAGGTCTAATAACTTTAGACATTGAAATTCACCAGCCACTTGTTGATGTGCATCCTCCTTTACTCTGTTACCGCAGGTGATGTTGTTAATTGACTGCCTCTGCTAGCATTAGTAGATGCCCTTTCAGATGCACATTACAGTAGAACTTTTGTTATATTTCAGGACTGCTTTACAGAACAGAGTCTGAGAAAGGAGGAGGAGGAGAGCGCCCATAGAAGCAAGATAAACATACATCTCATTAAAACAAACATGCATCATCTATTTGTAATATAAGCATGATTGCAAGATACAGCTGATGCATACTACATGAGAGATTTAAAATGAATATAAACAAAAGCAATCCCAACCATTTGATTTCCCAGAGTGTCTGGGTTCGGCGCTTAAAGAGGACGCAAATGCTAAGTGTAATTAGCCATGACTTTTCCAGACTTTAACTATCCAACCTATAATTATCTTCATTTATTTTTCTGATCCCAGCTTGTATGCCACAGGTGCACCAGGTGAGTCACCACCAAATAGTTAAAAGTCTCTGACATACAACGCTGAGTCACTCGGCAGGGTAAACTTGAGTGAGTGCTTCACTGCAGCTGTTTTTTATATTTTCTTGCAGTCCAATAAATAAGTTGTTTTCTTTCAGATTCAGGGTGACTTCGTGAGAATGTCTGGAGGCTTTTAAAAGCGTTTAGACAGATCATACCCTGCGTACTTTCTTTCATCCGCACAGCTGATAAATCAGCAGGAGATGGGTTTAAATGGTTGGTCACAACACATACTCCCCTCATCTGACATTGGAAAGGTGCAGAGGAATGGGGTTTCTGAGGCCAACATTTGGCCACTACATGTATAGTATATTAAGGAATGGAAATTATTTGTGAGAATATTAAGTTGTAACATATCGACTGAAAACCCTAACAGTGACTTTTGATTTTATAATAACAAATAGTCTTTTCAAACACTGGTAGCTTATGAGCCATCCCTAGCATTATATGATAGAAGGAGCAGTTAGAACAGAACTGCTTTTTCTAGTTTTTCCTCCAGCTTTACCGGTGTGATGAACGCACCGATACAACAGCCTGAATGAAATACAATACATTAAAATGTGCTGCCATGCATAGCATTCATCATCCTTTGAGATTTCACTCTGATGGTTTTGATCTTGCTTTTTTCTTTGAATGGGATTTCACTGCATAACAAAAAGTTTGAACCCAAACTGTCATGTCTAATTTCAAACGCGGCCTCTAAAATTCTTGAGCAAGAAGCGACAAAAGAAAAAAACTGCAAAAAAAAGAAAAACATAATTCTTGAAAGAAAGAAAAACGCACCCCAAATCACAGAGATACACTCTCAGTACACCTAAAAAACAAACACAGGCGTGATTCCATACAGAACGAGGTTCAAAGTTTTGCCCTCAATTTGCAAAAAGTGCAAATTAATGGTGCTCTGACTCTCCTATCATTAAGGATGAACTTTTAATGATACAAGCCATTTCAAACAGCCTTATTGATTACCCAACATACACAATAGTTGTTTTCATTTTTACCACAAAGAAAAAAATCAATTTGTCTATTTGTCCAATACAAATAAAATTAATTTAAGCACCAACAGTAACTTCTAGCATGTTGCTCTGCTACAGCCTTGGAAATCCAGGACCCATGTTGTAAAACTAAATGGTCCCAATATGAACATCCAATTTGCAATCTACGATGCAATCCAAGAAATGTTTAAGCAAACAAAAAAATAACAATAAAAATCAATTGGATGAGAGCAGGGTCTTCTGGTTCTGACCTACCTCTCTTTCACTTCCTACTTAATAAATGTGTCAGGTGCTATTCTGTCACAGCGACACGCAACAAAAACTGGCTAAAAAAAACAAACAAACAAAAAACACTTTTAAGCAAGTCAGAGACCAACACAATCAGCGATGAGTTTAAAGTTTCACCAATAACAGGAACAGGACATGACAAGGAGGTAAGAACCATAGTATTCGGTTTGGTGAATGGTGAATGACAAGGTAGGACCTAAATGCACGACACAAGGGGAGTTGAGAGCAGGAAACAAATAACTATAGTGAGGACTTACTGACCAAAAAGCACTCAGGGTGGACATGTTATCCAAAAACACAAATCCACAAAACAAATAGAACAAAGACCCAAAACCTAGACAAGAACTCAGGAACACAAGGAGATGAACTGAAACACCAGGCAATATCAACGGGGTAACTTCACAGGCGTAACAGCACAGACAACTTGGCAAAGAACAAAGGGGAAGGCAGGACTATATATACACATGTGCAGAGGGGTTGAGACGAGATTCAGGAGAAACTAATGAGGGAGACAAGAGACACCAAGGAAGAAGCTTACACAATAAAAACAGGAAACACAAGGAACCAAACAAGGTTACAGAAAGCATTCAAAGGTTCAAACCATGACAACAAACTGACAGGTAGGTGGCAGGTTTTATAAAAATGCATCACATCTTTTATAACTGGCTAGAGTTATAGTCAACCCCACCCACTTTGGTTGCTTGGCGAGACAATACGTGGATTGAAAGCGCAAACTCCATGTAAAAACGGATCGTACTGAAATATCGTACTGTCGCTTTAAAAGTATTGTATTTCAACCCAAACTACGAACACTAAAGCAACCTGAAAAAAATCACAGGACAGTGCATTAAAAATCAAAGCTATTTTTTGAACTGCAATAACAAAACAAATTAACACGGAAGCTTGGCCATTTGAATAAAATAACTGCTTTATTCATTGTCTGTCAAATGGCAAACTATCGTATATTAGGCCATTTTATATCGTACAGGCCTTGAAACTATCATATAAACATAAAAATTGTGGTATATGTTGCAACACTGAGTCTGTTGTATTAAAAAATACAATAATCATTTCTGTGAAAATGTGTCATTTTCTTAATCTTGACAAAATTGTCAGTCGTGGATGGCACACTTTATCCAAACGTGTGCAAATGAAGAAAACAAGTGAAAATAACATAAAGCTACACGGCAGTGATTAAACTTGGACATATTGTAAGTGGCCTCAGGGTTTATGGAACAACAGAAGAACGGCAGATGCTGCCTGCAGCCCACTCATGGTGTAACGGAGTTCCAGTTTTTCAATAGGAAATCCAGCTCAGTAACAGACTGTGGCTCCCAGGAGAGCATCGCAGTTAGCAAATGCTTCTCTGGGTTCACACACTGAGACGCAGCTCAGCGCTCAGGCAGACTTCATTCAGAGTGAGCATCGTGATGCTTTATAATAAGACTGTAATGATTTTAAAAACACAAGCAAATTCCAGGTAATCTGGTATTATATTTAGGAGTGGGACGACATGGACTGGTGGTTCTAATTTATTTAACAAAATCTCAAATTCTGCACAATATCACATTCCAGCCTCAGCGCTCCGAGCACTCCTGACATCCCCATGTTGCATTATCTCTGCAACATTTTCCAGCAGGCAATTAGGTTTAGCCGTCATATCATAATCATTTAGTATCAATCATCATTTAGTAATTTCTGGATGGAATTTCCAAGAGACAGAGATGTAAAAGTACATATGTCTCATCTATGTATAGTTTATAAGAATAAAAAAACCTTAATACTGATGCTTGTTACTCTTCTGTCCATCAGTGCATAAGGCTGCCCAAAAGATATGACCAGCCCTTCAGATCTTAAACAGGGCTTAATCAGTTCCCAACAGACCAGTTCTAGACCAACTTTACTCCACAAAAATGTTATTGTCAGGTATTACCTTTGTTGCCTTTGGTTAAAGACCACACAACTGTCTTCAAAGATCTTACAAGAATAGTTCTTTTGATGTGGCTTAGTTTCTGTCCTGCTGGTAATCCTCACCACTCTGTGAATCCACTGTGTCTTCTGCCCATTGAAGACAAATGGCCTCATGTATTTACGTTTTCTTAATTTGTTCTTGCATGAAGCAATGAAAGCTTAATTAAATAAGAAAATGCTACGTGGGAATCATGACGCATGCACCGACAGCCAAATCTTACCCTCTAAAGTAAGCTGATGAATTGCGTTTCATCTTAAATTGCCCAGCATGGGCAGCT
Source organism: Planiliza haematocheilus (assembly GCA_005024645.1). Lineage (NCBI taxonomy): Eukaryota > Metazoa > Chordata > Actinopteri > Mugiliformes > Mugilidae > Planiliza > Planiliza haematocheilus. Next base: position 2,047,554 of record SRSE01000306.1, read on the forward strand.
TGTAATTAGCATTAGGGAAATGAAAATCACAAAACTACAGCACTTTGGCAGGTGATGTAAAACCCAGACAGAAGGAGAGAAAAAGAAGAAGATGTCATGTAATGGCAGCAGAAAGAAATCAGATGCGTGCGTCATCTTGTAGTAGACATCACAGAAGAAAAGTGGAAAACTAGGTGTTGGCAGAGCACAGGAGTGTACAGAGAAATGCATGACAGCGTTGGGAGCCGCTGAGGGTCTGCTCCAACTATTAATGCTCAAACGACAATGATTGATTTGACTGTAACTGCTAAAAAAAAAACTTTTGGCTCATAGCGCGCTTAACATCGTGACTTGACTTGCTCCTCCATACATTTTGGAAAACCAGCATCCAGTATCCTCCAATTCAATTTCTTCATCACTACAGAACACAGCTATTATTCACAAGCTTGTGCCTGTTATTTACTGATCAGATGTACATGCACATGCAACAGTATCTGGTTTCTGGTTTCTTTCCTTAATCAGTCTGATCCATCTGGAAAACAAGAGCACTTACAGTATGCCAGGATCTTGTTCATCAGCTTCAGCTCAGCATTCAGTCTAGTAATACTACAACAGTAGTGTTGCGAATGGGATTTTCAGATGAAGCCAGCAACGCATCAGAATTCATCTTGGTGAGGCCTCAACGCTGTATTCTGTGTATTTTCTTCTTTATTGTTCACACTGGTAACTTCATTAGTGCTCTGACAGATTTCACAACACATCATACAGTTAGGACATCACGGCGGTAATGGTGATGAATCAGCATACAGAAGCAACTGACAGCCTGGTGCAAAACTCAATCTGCACCTGGACAATCACAAAACCAAAGAGATGATTGTCTTCAGCAGGTACTGTACAAACCATCATTCTCTACTGACAACCAGCGGCTGTCTCCGTAAAGAGCGTCAAGGTCTAACAGCAGCACACCTGCTCTATCACTTCACAGATTAAACGGATTAAGGAGAGCAGACCTCCTATGACAAATACTTGTTTCAGATTTTAAGTGCCGCTTCTAGGAAAGCCATAACAAGGAAGTGGCTAAAACTAGAGAAACCCACAGTGGACGAGTGGTTTGACATCATTTATAACATTTTTAAAATGGAAAGAATTACTTTTGCTATAAGGCTAAAACAGGATCTATTTTTGAAAAGATGGGAAAGATGGATTAGATATGTCACTCCGATTCGTCCATCGTTTGTCTAGTACCAGATTTCATATCCATTTCCTTTAGTCATCTATGTTTTTCGGTGTCAACCCATACGCATCAGTATTTTAATTTAATTTTTTTTTTTCCTCTAATATAACGGATGTGCACCCCAGCATTCTTGTTCAAAGTCTAAGGAGTTACGTTCTAAATGTTTGTATTTTATTATTTTCATCTCTTATGTGATTGAGGGAGGACCAATCATCCATATCTGTGTATTGTCAGTGCAATCGTGGATGTATTACTGAGCTATTCAGATGTAATTTACAGATGAAAGGATGAGATTGGTAATGTGAGATGTAAATGAACATGTGAACCATGAAAATCACAATAAAAAAAGAATTGAAAAAAAAAAAAAAAAAAAGGAGAGCAGACCTCCATATTCTGGCCACATTTTACAGAGCTGCCACTGGAAGCATTTTGAACAGGATAGTGAGGACACCTGAAAATATTTTTGGATGTCCCTCTTCCTTTCTTCGCACGAGACTCACCATCGACAATGGATTCGCAGAGATTCCTGCATTACCAGAGACCCTCCCCACCGCAACTCCCCCATGCAAAACTATATTGCTAAACTACATTTCTGCTTTTCCCCTCAAGGTGGTTAGACTTTTAAAAACGCACAGCCGCCACAATCCGCCTACCCCCATCTAGCTATTCTCTAACTCACGCATACTTATTTTCTAACCAAATGTGTGATCATTTCAGTTTTGACATTACTTTTATTAACTACTGATTGAGCTTTTAAATAAGTACTTATGTATGGTCATTTTTATTTAAATTTAGCTGTTAGTATACAACTGTATATGTCACGCATTTTGTCATTGTCATTTCATTTTAATGGATGGATGATGCATGCAGAATACTTTTTTCCATAATGGCTAGTTTCAGTAATCTACAGACTGATATCAGTCTATATACATTCTGACCTGTGCCTTTACCTTGTGCGGTGGTTTCATCTTGTATGTCAGAAAACCATAATCCAATAAAGCTTTAATGTGAAACCTATGGTCTTGTTACTGTCCCACCTGCTGGAAGCTACAGATGAACCATAAAGTCACAACAACACCTCGTTCTGTTACTAAGTGACACATGTAATTTACAGCTGTCCTCGGCAGCGAACAAACTGCGGCGCCTGTTCATTTTGCTCCAGTGACCATGGAGGCCTTCCCCTGCTGTCCCTGGGTAGCGCTACACAGAGCTTTCAGCTGAATGCCCAGTCTCATTCACATGCAAAGAGAAAGGGACACAGTCTTCTTAAGAGTGAATGGCCCGTAAGCAGGGCTGTCGAGAGAGTTATTAGCTGGATGTTTAATGAATCGATTCTAACACAGCCTTCCAGTGATCTGTGGAAATTAAAGCAATGTAAAACGCCCGAGCACAGCTCTGTGGCATTAGAACGAACACGCACTTATTTACTTCTTCTTGGGAAGCGACGTGGCAGTGCCAGTAGATGACATGCCCGACGCAGTTCACTGGCTTGAGATCATTCTGTCAACACGTCCCTCGAGCAGCCCCGAGGGTCACAGCTAAAATGTTACTTCTGTTCTTTCAGCCAGTCATCTCTGTCTGCACATTTGTCAGCTCCGTTCGAAAAGTCCAAGGAAAGTGAAACCACTGGTGAGCTGTACTTTCTTTCCAATGTCAGCAGCAGTGTGCTGCATATCATCTCACACAGATACACCCATACAGTGCAGATACAACTAGGGAGCATTTGGTTGTCAGATTAGTCGCTTCATCTTAGATATTCTGAGCCATGTTGCCTGTATTTGTTTATGCATTCGAAAGAGGCCCATTCATCATGTTTCTATTGAAAAAAAATCTAAATTATATTCAAGGAAATTTCTCAAAGAGCAATCTTCAGACTCAGTGGTCCCTAAAATCAGTGCATGGGCACTATGATACAGTTTCAAAAGTATGGGATGAGAATTGTTTTTGGGTTTATAGTTAAAATAAATACATTTTGGACAAGATGAAGATGCCATAGAACTGGATGCAGCGCTTTTTTGTGTGTTTTTACAGACAATGAATAATATTTTAAGCTGCTTCAATTTCAGAGTCGTGGTATTGTTCATTCTGGCTTTGCCAATTTACTGGGACACTTGACAGTTAAGCTTCTGCCCGACTCGGTTGTTCATTCCGTTTTGAATGACTGTTTTCTTCCACTAAAAGTCCTGTCATTTCACAAATGTCCACCATTCCTTGCCAAACCCTCAAAATCCTCACAAATCTTTTTAATGAAACAGCTGAAAGTTGTATCTTCCTTCAGTATAATTTTAACTACAGAATGAACTCTGTCACCACTGTGCAACATTTTGTTATACAAGCTTACATGAATGGACATTTTCAACCTTCAAATTTGAACACTGCAATTTTTGTTGACTGCATTATCTCAGACCATCATTAATCACTAGAGATTCCCTCATCACCCCTCTCAAGACCATTAGTTCGACAATTTTTGTGTGATACCAATGTGGCATTTAGGACAGATACTGTACATGCAGGATAAATTCACAAACGTATCTATGACTACACAAAGAATAAGGAACAGTAAGTAATTCAAACTGTCATTTTTCTAATATACACAAACACACTTAAACAAGTGCATAGATTTTTTTTTTAAAATGACTCATTCAAAAAGAAACACGATCTGAATGAAAACAAATGTGCCTTATTTCCACCATCAAACAGAATCTGACAGTGTATTCACTTATTGAAAAGCCCAAAAATGTTCAGAAACACAGCCATGCCCAGCAGGGTACAAAAATGGTGAAAAACAGCACAAGGTGTTGATCTGGCCTCCAAATTCACTAGATCCCAAACTGATCAAGTATTTGTGGGACGATCCACAATCCATAGGACCCAAAGGCCCCCACTAACATCATTTTGATGCCAGAAGGACACCCTCAGAAGGCCCATGTCAATCCCTGACTAGTCAGAAGTGTTTAGAAGTAACAAGGGAGACCTACACAATATTAGGAAGGTGGTCATAGTGTTATGCCTGGTCGATGTATAATGCCTTTCTGCCCATGAGCTGACCAAACAAATATAGGCACTTCCAAACTTCCCAAACAATATCAGTATGTTGCATCTAAAACTACATTGTTACTTTTACGACATGAAACTCCCTGGAAACGGCGGCTTCTTACCGGAAAGACTGGGCTTGAAGTGCAATTACCAGCAATGACTGGGTTCCCTCACATCTTATCAGGACAAAAAAGAATTGGAGCTGTTCACTGCTGGAAAAGCATTAAAAACTATTACACTTCTGTGGCTCTGGCAGCACACTGTATCCCAGTCATGGCAGCCATCAGTGACCCTTTCACCCATAATCTGCCAGCTGACAGGCACAACAGTGAGATGCCTGCAGCAGTAAAGTGTCTGTTAGCACTCTGTCTTAAGCTAGTAGCTTTGTCCACATTCTAGGACTTGAGCTCATGTCTCACTCAAGAGCAACTGGAAAGACTGAAGTACGTTTAACTGTGATTACAGAACAGGTTTCTGCTCGTAAACAAGGAAGCCAGCTGGGAAGGTTGACACTGCACGATTCACATTATGATACAATACAGGAAGTACAAAACGAAATGAGCAAATGAATGTGTTTAATTGAGCCAAAAGACACTGTTTATACTCTGAGTTAGAACTGAAAATCATCACAGCAGCAAATATTCCAATTATTGTGATAACTGTTGATTAATGATTGTGGTGAGTAGTAGGAACTATTCCTCCATTGTGGACATTTACACATTCACATATTCCATATATTTGACAAGTCAGTGAGGCCACATTGCAATTCACATGAAACTTGATAAAAGGCACAAATATAAAAATACACATAAATATGAACTGATCATGGGCACGTGACTGGGCAAAATTATTAAACAAACAAATAATAAACTGCTTACATGCTGCAGGTATCCAATTTTCACTTATCTACTATCCCAAAATAATATGCTTCAAGCACCGCTGCTCCTCATCAGACAATTGTTCACTGGCTTAATAATAAGGGAAAGTTTGAAAATGAATGTCTCAGAAAAACTTTAACTGCATAATAACATAGTTTACTTTGTTTGAAACTTAATGATTAGGAAATAGCTGTCTTTGCAAACTCAAGTCATCTTTCGAACAATCACATTTATTTACAAGAGATCTGCTGGTTAAACATTTTGCCACCAGAACATTCACAATCAATATGTGATCATAACAGAGCAGCCTTTTTCCAACACCCAAATTTTATTCTGTACATAAAGTTGTTACCGCCAAAGGGTTAGTGATTATCTTTCTCTAAATATTCATGTGGTGGCCCTGATTACACACGCTGAGACTTGGCCTTTAAGAGTACTTTAATATGAGGCCAAACACAACCAGCAGAGAAACACTGAACCTAAAGCAACAAAATCCCCCAATATAAGAATTACCAATCTTCTCATCCAGATCCAAAGACAACAGGAGCCACTCACTAGGGGTTGGACGATTTAAGAATTTTTTTATTATTATTATTATTTTTTTTTTTAAAGTCGACTATTTGCCTATAGTTGACGAAGACATCACATCAAGGACAAAAATGTCAAATGTCAGTGTCAGCTTAACATTACTGAACATAAACACGTAAAAGTAGCTATAGCCTACTGTGCGCTGCAAATATGTTTAGTTTATGTATCGGCACCATAGATAGCATTAGTACTCCAGAGCGTGTTTTAAGATAGGATATAGGCTACAGCTGGCTTAAAAAAATGCGATATTTCTCTAAAGCTTTCTCTGTGTACCGCAGCTAAAGGTCTAACAACTTTCACAAAGAAATTAACCAACAAAATCTTGATTTTTGAGCCTCCTTAATTTTCTCTATGTTACCGCAGGTCGTTTGGTGAAGTTGTTAATATTGTTGAGAGGATATGGACCTGCTAACGTTAGCGCATGCCTTTTCCAATGAGTGCGTTTTGCAGTAGTACTTCTGTTGTATTTCAGGACAGACTTACCTATTTATCGTGTCACAGAAGAAAGGGCGTCATCTTAAGTCTTTCCACATACTTGATGAACCCCGTTAATTTGCTGCAACGACCCACCGGGCTCCTCACCTGTCGTCCATGTTGTTGTAGTCACGTGATCAGTGACTACACTATGCTGAAGTAAAGTCGACTAATCGACTAGTCGACTAGTCTGCACAACCCCTACTCACCAGTATCGCCTGCCATTCCTAGTTACAAAATGAACCCATTGATGAGTAATGGCAGACAAGCAACACAAAAACCTAGCATATTTCCCCATACGGTATATTTTTCAGTTTAGTTTTTAATCCCTCATCACAGAGATATTCAACTGGCTTGACTTTGATCCAAAATGTCAGATATATTCATTATATTAATTATTAGGTAGGCTACTTAGAATGTTTTGGCATTCATCTACAAAAGACAATTTATCATTTACAGGTTTTTTTTCACTAGAAGTCATTTAATCATTTTGAAGTAATGATTGTAGCATCAACAATGTTGTATTCAGTCAGCAGCTGTCAGTGTACCTGCTTTCCATTGGCTTGTTACAGGCTTCAAAAGCTTGTCAGTGCCAACAGGAGGCATCTATAATCAGTGCAGCTTCTGGGCTAAAATGAAAAAGCAGGTAGTTGGACTAGGCATCTGTATAACTGTATATGTTATGTACTGCTTTGCAAATGATGCAGAAGTAAAAGGTTTGTCAGCACTTGAAATGAGCCTCCTCAACAGCATCCTGGGAGCCGATGATAGGACAATTTTGCTGACATTTTCTAAGACCTCTGCTGGTCAAGAACCCATACAGAAATAGAGACATCTTGAAACTAAAACCCCTCTGACATGAACACTTTTACTGTGCAGACCCACAAGAGCTCCTGAATTACAGGCATAAATTATGTATTATGATCTCAACAGGCTCCTATCTGTACTGAAACTATCATTCTGGTCGAGTTGTGCTCAGCCTTCTTCGCTGTGATCCTCCCAAGAGCAGGACTTGTAGCTTGTAGACACACATTGACTTTCTCTTTTTAAACAGTTATATAAAAATGCAGTTCCTTGCAGCTATACTTTTGTGTGCAGATTACTGTAATGCTTTTGTAAACAACTGCATATGTCCTAAAACACTCCTGGCTTGTCAGTCAAAAGGCAGATATCACTTTATTTATTTATTTATTTTTTGCTGTGAATCAAATGCGTAAGTGTATATGTTGCTAAACGGTGTGTGGAAGAGATTGTAGTGCGTTGACAGAATGTTGTTCGTCCTAAGGTCTCCAATCTATCGTAGGGCTAACGCAGAAAAACAGACAACCATTCACAACTATACCAGTTAACCTAACCTACAAGCATGTCTTTGGACAGTGGGATTCGAATGGATTCGAACCAGAAACCTTCTTGCTGTGAGGAAACAGTGCTAACCACCACTCTACTGTGCCACCCCACAAGGAACTTACTGCTTTACATTACAATGCAACCTGTTTCCTTAAGTGTAAGTATCCAGACAGGATACTTACACTTAATTCTGGCTTTAGTTAAACTCCATAAACCAGGGTTTTCAGGGTATAAGCTGGCACTTGAGGGACAGATGGAGCTTAGGTGCTGATTAAGAAAAATTATATTTCAGTGCTGTTTTTTCCTTATCAAGAATAAATACGACTTTCTGAGTCAGTCAGCCATAGTAAAAACAAAAACAAAAAAACAACTAAACATAATTCAGTCCTTTTCAGTTACTGAGTACGTCCCAATGCAAACTATTAACAATCTATTAATTGAACAATACTGTTTTAATTTGAAGTTAAATGTATGTGTATGTAAGAGATAAGATAGGACTTTATTCATCCCCGTGGGGAAATTAGGGCGTTACAGGGAACAACAGTGCAAGAAGCAGAAGATACAAGAAATACAATAAAGAAAAAAATAAAAAATAGAATATGGCAAACGAATATGTTATGTACATAAAATATTTACATATTGCATCAGAGAGATTCACAGTGTCTAAACTGAGTTGAAACAGACGATTTTTAAATATGTTTATATATATATGTTGACATTCATGAATATCATGAACAAAAACAGCAACAAACTCCTATAGGAGTTAAATTACCATGTACTGTAAATAGAAGGTGTGAGATGATATATATATATACTGTACACTGTATGTAACATGTAACCTGCAAATAAGGTCCTTTGTACAACAAAGCCACTACATTAAAAGCGCTGACAGACGAAATAAGGAATTGATCATCTTGTGACAATGCAATGTTGTCAGACATGTACCAGCCCTGTAGGAGGCCAGCCCTACCATAGCATCACACTCCTTGATGGCAACAGCCATCCCCAGCAGGATGCAGCCTGACACAGACACACACACAAAAACACTTTAGTAGCAACTGAGAAAAACATAAAATCAGCACAAGGTGCTGACCTGGCCTCCAAATTCACCAGATCCCAAACTGATAAATTATCTGTGCTATGATCCACAGAGACCCCTCCCCTCATAGGACCCAAAGACCCCCACTAACAGGATTCAGTGCCAGACAACGCAAGACACCCTCAGAAGGTCCATGTCCATTCTTTGAACTGTTCTGGAGGCACAAAGGAGACCTACACAATATCAGACAGGTGGTCATAATATACATGTATTTTCATTCTGGAATGGAGCAATCATCAGCCAGTATCAGTCAGTACAGTATTGACACTGGAATGTCATGTGCACTGGCTAACGGTGGCTGGATGGTCACTTGGAGAGGGAAGTAAAATTGACACCATAGAGGCACTAACCACAGCAGCATAAGGAGCAGACTACAAGTACAAGATCAACAGAGGCACAGAAGAGAAAAGATCAAGAGCCAGGAGGGCTACAGGAGTGGAGGTGGTTACTAATTATTACGCCTTCCTGTAAAATCTTTCTACACCAGCATGAGCCCCAAACTTCAATACCGCAGGAGTTCATTTTAACCAGGCATGTTGGTAATAATTAGAGGATGGTAGTAGAAGGCTGATGCGTCTTAGAGGCAGGTGATCTCTTGGCCTTGGAGTTCTTCCTGGAAGAGAACAAGAGAAGTGCCAAGGACTGAAATAACAGCTAGAAAAGGTTTCAAAGGTGAAGGCAACAGTGGTCCCACTGCAGGACTGATCGGAATTCATGGGAATCTTCCACAGCCAGAGGATGCCAGTTTAAATGACACAACAGCAGCTAAACCCCCATTATCCGCTGTTGTCAGAGATGCAACTATGTTAGCATTTGCATACATTATAGTTAAGTCAGCAGGGCTGCTTACTCAGAGATAATGAAGTGACTCTGGACATCTGTAAATGCGTGTGGCAACAGCTCACCTACTGACAGCTCAGGACCACATTTCAAATGGAAATGGGAAGTTAGGGGTGTTCTCAGCTGTAAACACAAAGTCCATGCATGTCTGTATTTTTTTTTTCTTAAACAACCCAAGGTTCAGCAACCTCTTTCTGCTCAACAGAGCTTTAGCAACATCCTGCACACTCTCCACATAGAACAGTTTTGTTCCCCATGCTGGTGGAAGTGAGAACCCCAGATCAATGTTCACTCCATCTTGACCATGAAACAGGCATGTTTAGATTGAAGCATGCGTTGCTTTTTTCTCCACTTGCTGACTGGTGAGGTCTAATATATCCAGTGAAGTTGATGAAAATCTGTGGCCTGACACAGACCGGAGACAGTAACAATAATTGTATTAGCACATTGTAAAAATGCAATATGCACTACAATGGAGAGATGCTGGATCTGCCCATTCTTTTTATTCACTATTAATCTGTCATGTAACATGCCTCACTTACTATCATGTACTCTTCTTTGTAAAATGTTTATGCTGCATGTATGCTGAAGTATGTATGATTTCCTCTCATACCTCCTGCTGCTCTCGTCTCCTCCATTACTCTCTTCTTTTCTCTCTCTTTTCCGGGCTCTACCCGGCTGGCTTGAAGCAGATGGGTCTGCGTCAAGGTTTCCTGTTAAAAGATTTATTTATTTATTTTGCCATGGCCGTTTTATTGCTTGCTCTGGGAGTTTCAGGATCAGCTTTCTGAAAATAGTCTGTTATTGATGCTACTTACATAAAACTTAAGTATAAATGTGTAATCATGGCAAATACATGGACAAAAATGGTTCCTTATGTAAATACACATATTCAAATTTGTGTCTATTTTAAACAGTTTCCTTAGCTTTAAAGCTTATAAAAGTCATATTTGTGTCTGTGCGGGTTGTCTACCGTAGGTGTGAACGGTTGTCTGTCTCATTTTGTTAGCCCTGAGATTGACTAGACCCCCTCCCCACCCCTCACAAGACAAGCATGAATAAATAAATGTTTCCAGTAATACAGTCGATGTTAATCTTTATCAATACCTCTTGCTTTTTCCTGAAACGCATTGCTGATTCAGTGCTCTGATCTGAACTGGATTGCATTTTTTTATAGCAAGAACTTTCTTAACAGAGTTCAGTTTCTTAATCAATTTGAAAACCTCGTGAAACTTGTAAATATATGTTTTTGTTCTTGCGCCTGCGCAACGCGCTACTGGTAATCTACTAGTCATGTGACGACGATAAAGAAGGCAAGCTGCTTCTGTTCATATTTTCAAAATAAAACAACGTGCATCGTCTGACAATAGGCACGTTAGTATTCTAATGTATGTATTTTCCTAAACATGCTGGAATAGACGGTTATGCATTAATCAGAACTTATATCTTATATTTTATTTCGACCACAACACCGTAACAGATAATGGGTATTCACGTTTGCAGTTTTGATTTGAAAGGGTTCCCGTGTATTTCCGCTCCAACATCTGCTTACTGTGGCTAGCTTGACGCACGCCTTTACCTGCTGTATGAACGGTGAAAGTCCAGCACTCAGACTGAACTCAGGGTCGTTGGCTTCCGAAGTTAAGCCAGAATGGCCCCTTTAAAGTTTTGTGCGAATATTTCCTGGCTGTTCACGGAGCTGCCCGACTTCAGCCAGAGAATATACGCGGCCGCCTCGGCTGGCTTTCAGGCTGTGGAGGCAGCCTGGCTGTACGACTCAGACCTGCAGGAGCTCCAGAGAGCCAGAGAGGCTACAGGAGTGGAGGTGGTCCTCATCAACACTCCGCCCGGTAGAGTCCTTCTGCACATGGATCTCAAACTTTCCTAACAGCAGTCCATTATAACCAGGCAGGGCTGATACTGCTAGTTTAGTAATAGTTGGAGGATGGTGATGGTAGGCTGTGGTGTGTGTTGCAGGAGATGTAAAGGCAGGTGATCTTGGTCTTGGAGCTGTTCCTGGGAGAGAGAGTGAGTTCAGGCAGGGTCTGGATCTGACTTTGAAGTATGCAAGAGCTTTGAACTGCAAAAGGTGAGACATCAGCACGGCACACATTGGTGGACAACCTTTTATATTTGCTCTTCAAACACCTCAGTCCTGAAAAGTTTGTTTGTATTGCACTATTCAGTAACAAGTTACAGGAATAGGTACACAACTGTCACTGGATACTTAAATTTTAAATATATTTCACAATCAATCCAAGGGTCTAGACTGGTTACTCAGTTTGGGCTGTCAATGTGCAGCAGTGTACAAGGCTGGGTGAAGTGGTATAGCTGAATCAGTCACAGATCTTACATCTCAGATGTTCTCAGATGCTCTGTTCTGGGAATGTCTGGAGCCACTCACCCAGCTTTGGGGTGAGTGGCCCCAAGTGTGTCTGTCACCACGGGGACCACTGCTGTCTTTCATCTTCCACACTTCTTCTAGTACATCTTTCAGCCATTGTTATTTCTCGAGCTTGTCACGTTCCTTCTTCCTGATGTTGCTATCACTTTGCTATCTTTCACTTCTGCTGTTTGCCCACCACTACAATGACCAATTAGTGAGCCATCACCAGTTTGTAAGTCTATGTTTGGGTCTTGATTCTCCTTCGGAGGTGTCTCCCATTTTGACCTCAGGACTTCCAGCCCATTCTCTGCACAGATGTTTCCATACACTATTCCAGTAACGTGGTTATGGCGTTCCATGAATGCCTTGCCTTTTGAACATCGTACACCCTGCTTTTATGTGCTGGACTGACTCAGGGATGTCATTGTACGGCCCTTACCTACCTAGGGTCATTCTTCCTGGTGTGGTAGACCCTGGCCTCTATTGGCTCTTGTTCTGTTCCTGTGTTGTTGATTACAACCTCTGGGCTGTGTCTTTCAACTCCAGCATTTCCCAGTCACTGGTAGGATTTCTAGATATAAGCTGCTTCTGTTATCTGCCTATACAGTGCAGTGGTTTGTCCTCCCATAATGGTTTCTGCTCTTCCCTCTCATCCTCCTCATGTTTCTGCTACCTGAAGTGCTCACTTTATTCCTGTGGGCTGTCTTCTTGATCTACCCATGGGCCTTCCCGGAAAAATTAGATAAACTGCCTGAAACCAGTTTTGCAAAGCTTGTAGGACTGTAATTGCTGGCAGAGGGGCTTTACAAAGTACTGAATTAAGGGTCTGAACTTTGTGAAGCATATTTCAGTTTTTCTATTTTTTAAAAACATGCGCCAGTTTCTATGAGCAGGGTTTTACTTTGTAATTGTAGGTTATTAAATAGGAATTGATTGGGGGGAATAGCAGTTTTATCCATTCAAAGTTAAATCTGTGACAAAGAAGGATGGAAAAACTAAATAAAGAAAGTTGGAAAGGACGTCACGATGCACTTTTAATGAGAGCCACCTCTCCTGAGGATTCTACATAAATGAAAATATAGTTGCAGATTATTTAATGAAAATGAAAAAGAGAAACCCACTGAGTCTCTGGATGCACCCACACACACACACACACTTAAAATGTAACCACAACCCTAAAACCAAGCGTTAAACCTCTAACAGTTTTTGTAGGAGTCCAGTCAAAGTGTTCCATAGTGGCCTCACTCTGGTGGTCTAAAGCACAGACACACACATTTCAAAGTGAGCTGTGTTAACTAACAAGTGCACATGCAGGGAAGGTGATTAAAAAATAAATAAATAAAAGTTTCAGCTTAATATACATTTTAAAGACCACTTTGGGAAGGCTTAGTCTTTTAATAGTGCCGCCTGAGGTATGAATCCTGCATGGCTCTCTGCAGAGCAGTGAGCTGAGTCACCACCTTTAGGACAGGTGAGATTATAATGGAAGCTGCGGTTGGCTTGTGCATAATACATATAAAAAAGAGAAGTAAGGGCACTTTCACAGCTATACTTTTTTCTGATCCAGGGAGCAGTAGATACAATATTATACAAGACAAAGAAATCGAGACAAATGTTTGCCTCTCCCGCAACATTAGGTTTTTGCAGACAGTTTTGAGATTGGTCATAATTGCAGGAAAAATGGGATTTAGTGAAATAATCGGAACAGAGGCAGCAAGTGTGGACACTTGTGTTTCTTGCTGTTCAGTATCATGTGTATATGAGAAGCCACACTGCTTCAGACACACTCCTCTAAAGGAGCTGCACTGATGCTGCCAGACACCTCTGTCGAGTGTGAACACTTCCAAAGACGCATCAGGGAAACTGCTTGGTTATATAATTATAAAGTAGTCGTATCGATCTGTGGGCAACGTGTTCACACTAAAAACAAACCGGTCCAGGGTGGCTGAGGCCGCCTTCTCTAACCTGACTTAACCCGGTTTAAAACGGAGTGCAGTTGCCATGTTGACACCAGCTCAGATGAACCAACCTGAGGAGTAAACACTTCTGGTGCTAGAATGACCTATGTGTGAAAGTTCTTTAAGTGACTGGTAACCATAAACCTAAACTTCCCAGCAGTCATTTAGAACTAAAGAAGCTACTTAGATGAGTGGTGGAATGTTTTAAAGAAAACTCAATGTTGCCTAAGCTTTAGCTTTGATGTATGTGATCTTGTAGGATCAGGGATTAGACAGGGTTTAGATAAATCCAGATAACGGACCTTTGGGGAATTCTATACTAAGCTTCAATCAACACCAATCCTATACATATCCCCAACAACTACCAGCTGTGGACTGAGCCAGAGAGTCGCACCAGTCCCCAGTTCCAGTGTTGAGTGTTCATACAATTTGTGCTAATGTAGTTTCAGAATAGTTTCTTGTCTTCTCCATGTTCTCATACTAGAATACACCTGATGGCAGGGCGGGTTCCAGCAGACTCCCACAGACCAGCCGCTGCCAAGGAAATGGAGTCCGTCTTCGTGCAGAACCTAAACTACGCTGCTGATATCCTTTCAAAGGTAAAGGTGTGTGTATGAAACCCCAGGATAGGCAAAGGGGTGCATCATACTGAAAACAAAAACGGAAAAACTATATATTCCAGGGTAGCACATGAAAAGAGGAGTGTAACCCCAAAGATGGCCTCTGTACTTTTCAGTTACTCCAGCACTGAAAAACAGCTTCACAAAGACATAGTGAAGGTAACAGGAAATGTTTTCCGGTACCATGTCACTCTTTCCCCCGTTCACCTGTGATATTCCAAAATTTAGTCAGTGGCTCATCCATGACCCCTCTGCATCAGAGCCACGTCAGCCGTAACATCCGGCCGCTTCCTAAAGCTGTTGACGTTCCTGTCAATGCTGTCACTTTCCAGTCACTCTCCTGTACCAGTCATTGACTGCTTTCCGCTGTAATACTCGGGGAACTTGTGCGTTCACCCGCAGTTTCCTGAATGTGCTTTTGACACATTGTCCTTGCTCTGAAAATCCAATTATGAAGCATCAAAGTGCTTAAAGCTTTTCAGTGCAGTGTCTGGCTGATGTGTGAGATGGCTAGATGATAGGATCAAAAAGAACAGGTCTTGGTCTGCAACCTAGGCAATAAGCCCGTCTACTTTTTAGGGAAAAATAGTGGTACAATAGCATTTATCCACATACCACACCTTCTGTATTGCTGTAGTTGTATTAAATCATTTAATATTCCGAATAAGAACAATTACCAGTGTTAATCAAACTGTCCCACACAGGAAGGAATCACTGGACTGATTGAGCCAATCAATACACAGATTACGGACCCCAGGTATTTTCTGGACTCCCCTCATCAGGGTAAGACGCTGTCCCATCAACGTTTAAGCAATCACATGCAGCATCCAGGAGTGGCCTGGATATTAGCACCAGCAGTGATCTCTCTGATGAAGCTCTGTATCACTTTCTGCCCAGCGAAGTTTGCCATCTCATCTCTAGTCACAGCGATACATTTTGAGTTTCTGGTTGGATGTGAATTAGTGATGAGGTGTCATCATGTTCTTCCAATCCACTCCATTAAAACTGACCGTAAGAAGCCCATTAATGTGCGCGCATATCACTGACTCCTGGATGAAACACTTCTTAAATGGTGCTAAATCTGTAATTGGATTAGGAAAGAATGGGATGTGCCGTGTTTTAATGGTGCCTCAGCGGATGTGATGGGGTAGAGTATGACACCAGGGTTTGATGAGTGTCTTATTTCTAGCACTTGTCATGTCTGCAGTACATAATGTCCAGCGTCTCGCCACGAGTTATATCTGAGCTCATCCTCATTTATTTTTTTCCTGTTTGCAGCGGCTGCAATACTGGAGAAGGTTGGAAAGCCAAATATTAAGCTGCAGATGGTGGGTGCTTTGGAAATGTTGTCTTAACTCAGAAGAGACAACAGCAACGGAGGACACTACTAACGAATGTCTGAACTGTTTCAGGACGTCTTTCACTGGCAAATAATGGACGGAAATCTGACGCAAAACATACAGAAGTATTTCCCCGTGATTGGTGAGTGAAGTGTGAGCAGTGAAAGCTTGATTCAGATCTGGTTATATGTCATTCTGACACTTTGGTTTTGTGAAGATACAGTATGTAGAGAACCCACTCCAGTTATCATGCACAGGACACCGTTCATCCTGTGCTGGCTTTAAAGAGCAGCTAGACAGGAGAGAAGGAAAGTCCCATCAGGTCGTTTGCTTTATCAGCATCAGATACTGACTGCAGGCATCCTCAAATGACATTTTCAAACATTTCTTGTGGCACCATTTTTTCTCTCAGTGGAGAAAGGTATTTGTGTCTGATCAGATGTATAAAAGAACCAAAATGTTCAGTGGACTGTGTACGGCATGAAATCTGTTTAATTAAAAGGACGAGGAGTGGACTCTGACTTCCTTCATCTTTAACGGAGGCTGTGTTACTACTGAGCAAACCATTCAACCATGTGGTTCAGCCATATTGAAATCCTTCCAGCCTAATTGTTTACATGGACGTTAAGGGCAACACTCTGGAAGATAGACGACGATCAATCAGGCATAACATCACAACACCCAACAGGTGAAGTAAATAACATTGACCTATAATGTTCACATATAACGTTCTGCTGGGAAACTTTTGGACCTTTCATTCGTGTGGATGTTACTTAGACATGTAGCACCCAGCAGGATGCAGCCTGACACAGACACACACACAAAAACAAAACAAAAACCATGAAGAACAGCACAAGGTGTTGACCTGGCCTCCAAATTCACTAGATCTCAAACTGATCAAGTATCTGTGGGATGCCGCGGAACCGGTCACAGGTCCCAGAGCCCCGACTAACAACACTGTGTCCATCCATGTCCATTCTCTGATGAGTCGCAACTGTTTTGCGAGACCTACTCAATGTTAGGAAGGTGGTCATAATGTTATGCCTGATCGGTGTATACAGTGTATATTACGAAAAACATTTGTGATTAGACAAATCATTGAAAGCACAAAGATTTAACTACGTGTCTTAATGCATTAATTCAGACTTGGTCTGGAGTCTGTAGTTGTACCAGACAGCGGCGCTTTGTGTACGTAAAGACATAAAGCACAGCTGTTGATTGAAGAATGTTCAGTCCAGTCTCTGGAGATAATAAAGGTGAAAGGCACAGTATGCAGGCGTTTAAGAAGTGTTGTCACGTTCCTCAGGTCACGTTCAGATTGCTCAGGTTCCAGGCAGGAATGAGCCAGACAGCGACGGAGAGCTCAGCTACAGCTACCTGTTCGACACGCTAGAAAACCACGGCTACCAGGGATACGTCGGCTGTGAATACAAGCCACTAGGTGAGCATTGTTTTGTTTTTTATACATTGCATTTGACATGCAGTCATCACTGACCAGTGCTCTGTCCGTTGCAGGTTCTACAGACGAGGGTCTGGGTTGGATCAAACAATACTGGACTCAGAGAAAGTGCTAAGGACTAGTGACCAAACACAGAGCTGTCCTAATGTTAGATACTCAGCCTTTAACCTCTGGCCTTTACGCTTTAGGAAATCCCTCTACAATGGTCTCATATCTTGGAAAATAGTGTTCTCATCAGAGCCTTGAGTGAATACATGATTTGTTCTTCCTTATCAGTGTTGCATCTCTGTAACTATGACAACTGCTTCAGACAGAAATGTACCAAAAGGAAATCATAAACCAGTTAGATACATTGGTTTCTGCAAATATTATGATGAACGTACAGCTGTGATATTTCCATCTAACTACCACTGAATGACCAGAGTTTATATCAGTCTTTGTTGCTTTGTAATAGAACTGAATCAGATATTTTGTTCATGACGTCCCTCGCTGACTTTGAGATGGCACGTCTTGAGTACAGATGAATTTTATTACTTGTGTATAGATGTTACAGCTGTTTTACTGTGAACATTTAAAGAGCGATAGATGTGCTGGATGATGCTCTTGACGTTTTGTCTAAAATATACACCAGTCAGGCTAAACATTATGACCAGCCGGGTTGAGGGGAGGGGCCTCTGTGGATCATCCCACAGATACTTGATCAGTTTGGGATCTAGTGAATTTGGAGGCCAGGTCAACACCCCCTGCTGGGGATGGCTGCTGCCATCAAGTAGTGTCATTGCTATGGGGTGGGGGTGTCTGGTCTGGTCCAGGTGGGTGCTACATGTCTAAATAACATCCACATGAATGCTAAACGGTCCAAAAGTTTCCCAGCAGATCGTGTCACAAGATGGTCAATGTTATTTACTTCTCCTGGTCATAATGTTGTGGCTGACTGGTGTAAATCCCAAATTATACTTAAGACTATACTCCATGTCTCATTCCCTCACATCACCATCCAACACGTTGTCATCCATCCTACTGGTTTATTCAACATTTACATACTGTATAAAGTGTTCTGTATTTACACAATATACACATACAGTTAGTGCAGTGTTTATATTACAGTGACAAAAAGCTTGGGGCTAACACTTTACAGTTCACATTTTGCATGATGAATATCCAGTGTTTAACATTCAGTTATTTTAGATGCTCAAAATGCCCACGTGTGCATTTGGTTTCCACCTGTTGGAAATGAGTAGCACTGTAAGGCTGCTGAATGTGTAATTTAACGCAGGAGCTACAAGCCTTCATGCCTGATGTGTCGGGCTGGCTTTGTGCCCTCTTGTAAACCGAGGTGTGATTACCAGCCACACTGTTTCAGGATACACAACAAAGGTGTGATTACCAGCCACACTGTTTCACAAATCAAGCTCATCACCCCTGAACAGGCTTTGGAAACACTCAGCGCTGATGACATGTGGCATGCTATTATGCAAATCCCCAAAGTTAATATGACCCATTTTCTTGTTCATGAAAGGCAATTTTTGTCAGATTTCTCCAAACTGACTCAGGCACTTTCACTGCATAACATCAGGCGTGTGTTTCCACAGATCTCGTATGCAGAGCTGATGGAACAACAACAATTTCACTGGATGAAAGAGGGGGAAAATAAACCGGGAAAGGCACTTCATGGCACCGGATATGGCAGTGGGGTTCAAGTGGATAATAGGTTTGACACGAAAATTTAACATGGAAGTCTTCCCACTGTGCACGCTGACGTCTCAGCTTTTTCTTACTCACATAAACACTGATCTGGCATGAAGAGCTAGTCACATGCTATCAGAAGGCACAAGATCCAAGACAACTCACCCAACTGACCCATTAATGAAGTGGTGGAGTATTAAACACGTGCAGATCTAAAACCAGAAATGTGCATCGTTGCTAGCTTGTGGCTGACTTGAGTTGCATTTGTGCATGAAGCATGAGACGCGTCCTAAATGATTCGCTTTTAGAATGTGAAAAGCAGAAATGTCTCGATAAATAACTAAATACCTGCTGATCCATCAGGTTGTCAGAATGTGCGTCAGAGCACGGAACTGCAGTTCCATCTGCATCCAATCCTGCTCCTGCAGTCCTCTTTGACTAAAGGACAACCAGAAAAAAAAGCTCAGTGCTAGAGGTCTTCGGAGAGACCTATCCCTGAAAAAGACTCGGAGATGTCCCGTCCAGGCCATGCAGACCATTCAGTTGCAGGTTGAGTCAGACTGGCACATCCCTGGCTGCATATTCAGTCAGCCAATCAAACGCGGCAAATGGCTGGCTAGAATGTGCAAAGTGAACTTAGCCGGACCTGGTTAGTGGAGGCAGTTAGAGCGATGCTGCAATTCATTTCCCTGCATGTGACAACTCAACAGAGCAACGCAACAACACTCACACATAGTGTTCTGATTAACTACTGTATAGTGAATGCAGCGTGATCATACGTGACAACGGTTGACATAACAGCCTGTCTCACTAGTTGCATGCAGCATAAAGCTTCAGACAATATTAGGATTCAGCCCAATTAAACCCTTAACCATCACCAGTGATTTACTTTAGAACTGAGACAAATTTCTGTCTGAAGTCTGATAACAATACCTGATTGTTGGTTTAAACTATCAGGGGCTGGACTTCTGGCAGATCAGAGGGTTTGGGAAGCTCTCCACAGGGTGAGCACTTCCTGGCTATGATCAAAGATGCTACCATGCTTCATTTCTCATATTGTTTGATTTATGAATTAAAACACATTTTATTGAGTGCGGCAAAAGTGAGGAGCTACACTACGGTACAGTGTTAGCTCTGTGCTGAGGTGAGTTCAACTATTTGTACAGTGTGGGAATAAACACTGCAGGACCTATTAAATGAAGTGCTTATAACATTACTAGAATGTGTAGTGTGGGTGAGCAGACTGTTGAGATTTATGAAAGCACAGTGTCAGCTTTATGTGGGAGCTTTGATCATAAACCTTGAAGTTTAATATTAGTTTCCCTTAAAAAGAATATATATATATATATATATATATATGACTGAATTCAAGCTGATGCTGAACCAGCAAATGGATGCTTTCTGCAGAGCAGTTAAGAGCTATTTAATTTCAGACTGGTTTAGGGCTGGTTAAGCTAATTGATGATAGAACTGGCAGCAATGCGTATGCAAATAGTCATAGCCGAATTCAATTTATGGATCTGTGTTTCCGTACGGTCCTTTCGGGCTGTGTAAGAAGCAGGTGTGTATAAACAACTGCTCTGCCGCTGCAAGCTTGCTGCAGTGAGAAAACTCTTCAGGAGGACTCCACCACAGAGAAACCACTTCCTGCGTTCCCTCCTGCATTCTTTTGCGTCGCTCGTGGACACGTCGTAATGAGCCGAGGGGAGTCCGGCGATGCTCCGCTCTATAACAGCCCTGTCCAGAGGTTGTAGCAGGCTGTGTTGATGACTGACTCCAGGTGATGGTACATGGACACCAGTTGAGGAGGGGGGCTGCTGCTGGCCTGGGTCTGTGATGGCAGCGGCTCCCGAAACACAACCTTTAAGCTCTGCGGGAGGAAGAAGAATAGAAAAGAGACATTTCCAGGACGTTTGCACACATGTGGTGTCAACATATAATCCTTCAGATCAGAAGAGTAACTCACTGTTTTTCCAGCTTGGGTGTCCAGAAAGACCAGAACAAAGCAGTCGGTGAACTTCTGGTTCAGAACGGCCTGAAACAAGGTGATGTAGACAGATTTTTGAAAGTGACGAAGGTACTGTCTACTCATAGGCGCTGAACAGATTTATGATTAACATGACAACACTAAAGGAAACACTTCTTGTGGTATTTCCCCCATTATTGAGCACAAGCTGTTGACCTGGCCTCCAAATTCACTAGATCTCAAATTGATCAAGTATCTGTGGGATGATCCACAGAGGCCCCTCCCCTCAACCCATAGGACCCAAAGGCCCCCACTAACAACGTTCTGTTACCAGACACCACAGGACACCCTCAGAAGGACCATGTCCATTCTCTCATGAGTCACAACTGTTTTGGAGCAACAAGGGAGACCTACACAATATTAGGAAGGTGGTCATAATGTTATGCCTGATTGGTGTAAAAGATAACTGAAGATATGCAAAGTGATTTTTGTCATCAAACCCCATGAAATCCTGACTAATCTGTCTTACTCCCCTGTGTCCTAACCGTTAGAAACATGTACCTTCACGACTATGAGCACACACACTGTTGCAAATTATCAAGAATCCTATAATTATCCGTTAAAAGATTAAAAAACTTCCCCTGGAGTCCTGTTTAAAAGTGTTCTTAACAATTGTTCTTAAAAGCTCCATTAAAAACGTACCACTAACCCCAGTACCATATTTTATAGCATGCGTCATTTGCTCTCAACTAAATGGAAGCAGAGCACAGAGTATTTTCTCACCAGGTACTGGATGCCGTTGTCGTCGAAGTGCCTGCAGCTCTGGGGGAAGCGGTTCAAAAGGACTTTGATAAGACTCTGGTACCAGGCTGGACTCATGGTCAGGAAACAGTCCTGCAGCAAAACATCGCACTGACATTACAACAAGCTGCTTTCATTGATCATCAAAGTGTGCCTGAAGCCAACAACGTTTTCCCACACATTTCAATTTCAATTCAACAACTTAGGATCTGTATCTGGACACTGCATTAACTGAGATCACAACAACGCCAATCTGTAGTTAAATATAACTGATCTCCTGCTGCATTGAACAAGTTTAATACTAAAAGCATACATGTCCAAGTCTGCAGTGATTTCAGTGTTACTACAGTCTTATATAAGCAAAGAATGTAGGAAGATCTTTTCAGGGAAAGTTTGCGTCCTCAGTGTTTTGTTGATGTGATTCAGGCAGGTGGATCGCACCGTAAGACTGGCAGCTGCCATGTTCAGTGGTTTGATGTCATGAAAGCTCATTCATTCATTCATGTCCTTGTTCCTGTGAAGGGTCGCAGGGGGGCTGGAGCCTATCCCAGCTGTCATTGGGCGAGGGGTGGGGTACACCCTGGACAGGTCTCCAGTCCATCACAGGGCCAACACAGAGACAGACAACCATTCACACTCGCACGCACACCTACGGTCAATTTAGAATCACCACTCACGCTTTCGTTTAATTAATACTACGCTCTGCTCTACCTCCATCACTTACAAGGAAATGTTGGATTATACGCTGTATTTATTTATTTATTTACACCCCGCTTTATAGAGCGGTTGGGACGCCAACCTGTGGTCGCAATCACATCCTGTTTCTATAGCATCAAATAACTAAAATTAAACTTATTCAAAAAACAAACAAAAAAAAAACTTGAGCATGTATCAACATTATATGAACTCAGTTCCAAGTCCCATTCACTAAAATGGAGGGGGTGGAGCTTATCACCGTTACTGCAGCCAGTCACCAGGGGGAGCTCTACTTGCAAGAGGAAAGCAAGATAGTAACTGTGTCCCACCAGTACAGGAGTTACAGTGGGTCTATACATGCACTCTGTTTACCGGTGAAGTGTAAGGTGGTAATCTTACCAGCTGTGGATCGATCTCCCCCACCGAACGGCTCTGCACGGCCTCCAACAGCTCCTCCAGCTCGTTGAACGACAGCTTGGCCAGCTTGAGTTTGTCCAGGGCCACGTGCTCTCCATGGAACAGCCTCCTCCACAGGTTATCCCTGCGGCAGTGACCCATAGCCTGCTCCACACTGGCTTGGATCTGTCTGCGGGCTGACGCCACCTCGTTGTTAAGCAGAGGAAACAGAGGGGAGGTGTAGAGCAGCCCCTGAGCCTCCGGCCCGCCCCCCGCTAGAGGGTAAAACTCATTGCCGTCGCTGGGGGTCGAGACAGCTGCAGCTTCAGATGCCGTGTCCTCCCAGAGGTCCTGCTCAGAGCTTCGTGACCCAAAGGCCTCCGCTCGGTCTTGGGGGAGCCGGCCGCCTGGCTCACCGGGATCACGGTGGATCTGGGGAAGCTTCTTGAAGCGTCGCATGTCGGCAGTGAGGCGGGGAAAGAGCTCTCTCTGACTGGTCATGATCACATAAAACCGCAATCTACAAAAAACATTTCAATTCAAAGGATTAAAGGACTTAACTGGGAAATAAGGTCTTGTTACTCTAGAAAATTACAAGAATTTTGAGATGGATGGTTGTTTTTCTTTACTTAGTTGAGTGTTTCTTGACATAAGTTGAATAGGACTATTCACTGTAGAGAACTGTGTAACAACTCTACCTCTGTACAACACAACAGATGGTTGAAAACACATTTAGAATCTGATTGAGAGAATGCCTCGAGCGTTAAAGCTGTCATCAAAGCGAAAGGAGGCTACTTTGAAGAATTCATTACCAGTCTCACCAATCTATCAAAAGGCTCAAATCTGAAGAATCAAAAATATAAAACATATTCTGGTTTACTACATCATAGTTTAGACATCTTCAGCATTAATCTACAATGTAGAAAACATTAGACGGGATGTTTCACAGAACGTAACTTAGCAGGGTTGGCGGTATAAACAACTGTCTTGCATTATTTTATTTGTGCATGAGTTGTTGCACACAAGTGTGATTATTTATGTTGAAAGCTGTTCACAGCAAAAGGACCTCTTCCCACAGCATGTGGTTACAGCGGTGCTGTGCTCTGGTCTAACCATAATGGTTGTTTAATTGTTTAAGTCATTTCATTTTTATCTCCTTACCTCAGCAAATGTCTCTCCCCATCTGACTGCTCCTCAAATGGAGCGGCATTATGGCACACCACCAGGGACACATCAAAGTCATCGTGGTGATGCAGGCCCTCCAGATCCTTGTAAGACCCCGAACTAAAGCAGGAAACATGAGAAGAAAGAGACGATGAGTGAAGCGGCTTATGTGAGGAAAGTGTATTTATTCGGGGTTTTCTGGGGTGTGTGTTTTCACCTGTTCCACAAAGCCACCAGTGCATATTCATGCAGGTCAGGCATCCCTTTCTTGTTGTCAGCGGTAACCGCAGCCTTGGACATGCGCAGCGGCTTCATGCCGTATGTGCTGGCATGATCGGTGATGTAGTTGTAGAGCTGGTGAGCTGTTATCATCCCCGTGGAAATGGAAAAGCTCCCTGGTTTACAGAAGGATCACAGAGCTCAGACAGATAACCACAGATCTCCCAGCTCCCCCCACCCATGACACAACAGAAACTTAAAACCCTTCATGTAAAAGCAATGCAAATATCCATCTGTTCTCGCCTAAATGACTCAGAGAGACCTCCGGGTAAGGCTCACACAGTAGAAGTACACAGATAGTGGAATTAAAGCACTAAGTAATATAATCTCAAGATTCTTTATTGACTGATGACACCAGTCATAGTGGCTCCCTGTCATGGTCACTCAGATTTGTTTACTGAGAAACTAATAAAGAACATAATAACATTTTTAAGTTAGCGTGGTGTCACTATGAAAATAGTGACAGATGGGCTGAAAGCTTGAGCCTTAATTATGCGACACTGTGAAGGCAATTTACGTATGTTTTGCACCACTAAAGCCTACTGCATGTCAAAACAGAGGTGTCTTATTTTTCCCTAAGATCACCACAGCATGTATGTACACTGATCAGGCATAACATTATGACCACCTTCCTAATATTGTGTAGGTCTCCCTTGTGCCTCCAAAACAGTTGTGACTCATCAGAGAATGGACATGGTCCTTCTGAGGGTGTCCTGTGGTGTCTGGCAACAGAATGTTGTTAGTGGGGGTCTTTGGGTCCTATGGGTTGTGGGGAGGGGCCTCTGTGGATCATCCCACAGATACTTCATCAGTTTGGGATCTAGTGAATTTAGAGGCCAGGTCAACACCTTTTGCTGTTCTTCATGTTTTTTTAGTTGTTCCTAAATCATTTCTGTGTGTGTCTGTGTCAGGCTGCATCCTGCTGGGGATGGCTGCTGCCATCAAGGAGTGTCATCGCTAAGGGATGGGGGTGCCTGGTCTGGTCTAGGTGGGTGCTACATGTACAAGTAATATCCACATGAATGCCAGGTCCAAAAGTTTCCAAGCAGAACATTGCATTTGCACAGGATGGTGTTATTTACTTCTCCTGTCAGTGGTTTTAATGTTGTGGCTCTTCAGTGTATGTTTAACATATCAAACATTCATCTTGAAAATCTCAGATGAACTGATCTGAATCCACTGGTTTTGTTACCTTACTTGGTGGATACCCGACATGAAGCAATAATTTATGGACGCTGCCTCATGTGAAATTGGAACAATATTAATTTATTCTCAGCTTGCTAGCTTGGTAGACTCCTTCTATAGCTGTTTCTTTACAGAGCAAATCTTCAGTGCATCTGCACTTTATTGATGATTCTAGACGTCCAAAATATCTGCAGTTACTCTGTGGAAATATCAATTTACACCATACTCACCCTGAAAGACATGATTGCGCCCAAACTTGGGAATGTCCGGATGGTGGGAGATGAAGTCGTCCAGGAAGTCGGTGAGCTGGTAGCCTTGGCGTAGCGTCATGTGACACCCGACCAAGTACTGGTGAACAACGCGCAGGTGGAAGTCGTAGCTGAAGGAGTGGACGTGCATCAGGTCCCGAACTTTGTCACACTCCTCAGTGAAGAGCATGGAGAGCTACAACAGAGGAGTGGACACAGTCAGTACCAGCAGTCACACCAAGGTGTACGTTCTCTGCTGAAGTAGTTATCTCCAGTGTCAAGGAAAACTGATCAAATAGAATCTGGCAGACACCGATTACTATGTATCTATGTAATCATCCATTAGCAAACCTGCTTTGCATTTGAAGGGGAACGCCCTGCCATTTGAGCTGCTCCCAGCATCAACTGCTTTGTGCAGCGCACCTTAAGGCCCTGCTCTGTGAACCCCTTTGCTGCTTGGTGAGAGCCTTTTGTAAGCACCTTTGATATCAATCTGACTCATAATAGTATCCTATTTAATTAAATCCAACATCAAAAGGGGCCTGGCAAAAAAAGCAGTAATTGCAAATGCAAATGGCTGCAGTGAGAAGCTGGGGTGTGCAGTTAATTACAGCACAATATGAGTTTACCTGCTACTCATGCATCTACTTTCATCTGAACCATTTGCCTGGAACATACACAAAGATAGAGAGGCAGGAAAAACACTGCACAGAGATGACTCTTTTCTTTAGCTATAGAAAACTTTCATCTCCGAGTCAGTGTCTGTAACCATTCTACACCTTTTCCTGCCTCAACACCTAGCCAGAAACTATCAAAAGGACAGGAGAATATCATCACTGCCCTCAGCACAGAGATATGAATGAGGATGAATATTCCTTTGGCACAGTAATGAAATGATGAACATTAACTTTTTGTCTCCCTGGTGGTGTTCCTGCAGTCTGGTAGGCGAATTAAGTGTTAGCCTGCTATGCATGAAGCCAGGGAAACCACCGGGACAGCAACATTCTCTTTAGAGTTAAAGGTAGCACATTTCCTGTGCGTGCCCTCTTGACTGTCGAGCTAACATTTATTATTTCCTGACCTATAATCCCAGATGTACCCGCTAATTAAACACCCTGTAACTCTGACGAGAACAAATTGCTAGTTTGAGTCACGGGGCTGCAAGTTGTCTCCTGTCAGCCGCACTCAGTGGAAGCGAAATTAATGACAGCGGCTACAATGGAGGGAAAAGCTGTAATCACTGAGGTCATACAAGAGGAAAAGAATATACAAAGCAAGTTGATTGAAAAACGACAAGGAGAGTCACAATAGGAAAGCTTAAAAAAAATGGTGACATCCACTGATATCTCACTTTGAGGCTGCATTTTCTGTTCTGGAAAGACAGATTTATTATTAAGTATTTTGCAGACGTTCGTGTACAATGCAACTTTGAAGGAAAGCAATTTTTTTTTTCAGTATTATACAGACAAATGGATTGTACAGCGATCTGAAAAATGATCCGTTGCTGTTTCACATGGTTATATTTTGTATTTCTGTTCATGCCTGGTTCTGTGTTCATAAAGTAGACTGTGAAAAGACCAGGAACAAGACTATAATTTTCTGTCATATACCAAACATTTTTTTCCTATGCACACATTTTATACATTGCTTGAAATTACAAGTGGCTGCATCATCACATGTGGAATGTTTGAAAACCGCATGTGCCAAGATGTACATTATTAGACGCTGCATGCATTCAGAAAATGAACAGTATTAGGTCTAAAAAGTAGCCACTGTACTTTATTTAATGACAGAGTGTGGCTACAACCACACTGCAGCAATTCTCATTTTCTTTCCCGCCTACGGCGAGCAGAGCAGCAGCGGGAGTAGTTTTCAATCCCATGTTAATGAATTACCCTTTAAACCTTAAGGTAAACTTGAGCTCATAGTGGAAGTAGACCTGCTCCCCCTGCTACTAAAGAGGCAAGAGAAATTTCTGGTAAGATTGTCAGAGAAAAGGGCGGAGAGACACTAAGCAGAGACACCCATAGATAGCACCCCAACCAACAAGCACAGAGACGACAGCTTGTTGACAGTCAAGAAGGAAAAGGAAAAAACATAGAGGGGGCAGATGCAGGCCTAAAACTGAAAAAAGAAAAGGTATAAACACCCGACTCCTCCCACTCTTTGAGACCCTACATCCAAATAAACCTTCTACTTACTTTACAGCCAAGTCGTTTGTTGCGGCAACTGTAGCTCCCCAGAGGTTACGAAAGCATACTTTAATTTAACAATGAATTTCATTCATTCCCAAAAGGACAAAAAAAAAAAAAAAAAAAAAGACAGACATGTAGATTTGGAAAGGAAGAGACCAGGACTGATGGCAGCAAGCAGAGTGGCGAGGAGGGGTGAATCCTGATTGTAGTGAGACACCCCTCCCTTGAGAATGGCTGGGACATACCGCACAATCAGATACGGGGGTGGCATCTGGAAACGGCTTGCGAGGTTTGGTGAGGAGGCTGCCCTGATGGAGAGATGACATGAGGTGGGACTAGACAGACACAGAGACACACAGACGGATGGGAAAGGAGGACTGAAGATATACTATAAGAGTAAATAAGAACATGGCTTTTTGGGCCCTTTTTTCAGACTACCCTCATAATATTCACATTACATACACACATTTGATATGTAGACCCTTACTGTATGAGACTCCAGCTCACATTTCCAATGCTTGTTGTAGATTAGGGATCACACCAACTATCTGACTTAGCGAGGAGTTCACAAGCAGACCACTTGTGGATAATAGGTCTCAAAGCAAACATGATCAGACTAATGGTAATTCGTTGTAAAACACCAACTCGCATATACATACACATAATTCCTGTTGCGTTCATTGGGTTTATTGGTTGGTTGGATAAGCAGAGCCACCCACTGTGCCTAACATTGCCTTATTTGTCATTATTTACCAGTGCATTGTCACAGCAGGAGCCCATTAGCTTTCTTTTGTGCCGTGGTAGGCTAAATTAAAAAGAATAAATAAATAAAAACTCACTTCCTTTAGGTATTTCATTATATATCAATTTTACAGTGACAGGTTATAGCTAATGCAGGCACTACTCATCACTTTTATCTATGTCTTTCCTTTCTTCACACGCCAGACTGCAGATGTAACAGTTAGTTATACGTGAATGATATTCCCAATTGTTTTGTATGTCTGTTAATTGACATTAATAACTGAACTCATCCATATTGTTTCTCATGTCACACCAGAGCGTCGATAGTGTGGAGTGTGGCTCGCAAAGACAAGGAAACTATTTTAGCATCCAATTAAAACAGCCACTTCAGTGTGCTTTCACTTGCAAACAATACCAACTGCAATTACAAATCCTCCTCTCGCTCGTGCATCTCTGCGTTTCGGGAGCAATATTCAATTTGTACGAGATACCTGTTGTTTATTTAGCCGTAGTCAATTTCGAGCAATGTTCAGGCTGTTTATGGACATTGTTTGCCGTGCAATAGCTGTGACAAATGCACCCTTTCTTCCTTTCTCACCACTTAAACCCTTCTGAAATCTCACTGTGCATAGAACCACCAGCTCTTTCATGACAGTCGACCCCTTACACCACTTCGTTGACACCTTGACAATAGCGCCCGGAGTGAAACAAACACCATGGCATCCTTGATATCGTTCAAAAGATTTTTTTTTTTTTTTTTTTCCTGTTTTTGTCACATCAAAGCACTTAGTAGCCCCCTGAATCAGAAAATGGATCAGTCACGAACATGAACCACAGGGAATTGGTGCATGATTACTATGAACTTGCACTACATAAATACAAGACCATCATTGACTATGAGAATACAGTAGTCATAAGAGAATTGGAAGTTGGTGAGCAGTCAGTAGAGCTATATATGTGTTTGGCATGTCGATTCTTGTCTTATCATCATAAACTGTAGTATAATAATATTAATATTCTGTTAATAAAGTACAGAACTACTGCAGCTGGCAAGCACACTGCTAGTACTCAACAGAGTTATAGCCTGAAGTAGCCAGAATCTTATCAGAATGAGTTTGCTGAAATGTCATTTAGATTTTAATATGGGCCGTGTTTCAAGCATTCATTAATACACAGGATAAGATGGTACAATCCCTTGAGCCAAGATCTCAGGCAAAACACATTTAGAGGCCCAGTCCAACTAAAAACCGACCAGCTGGCTTACCAACCACTGATGCAGACTGAACCATGACCAAAACACAACCATCAAGTTCTGCTCAACTTCAGCCAATTCAAAACCAGCTGTAGTTCAGACAGAATGTACACCTGAGCTTTCCATTCTCAACACTGTCAAGACAACTTGCTGCAGACTAATTCTAGGGAAAATATCCTCAGTGCTGAACTTGATCTGTAAGATTTTTCATATTTACTTTACTAATGTAAGCGACAGTGTCTCCTTTTTTCTCTTGTGACTAAATACTAGCAAACTTTTCAAAACACAGAGTCTGAAACATTAAGATGATTATTTAGCTAATTAAAAAAAAGCTAATAACGTGTTAGACATGCATACCAGCACACACTAATTAACATCTATTAACAATTATACACATTGCTCGCAAATGTGCATTTGATAAAAATCTAATAATATAATTTAGTAAGCTCCACATTCGCTTTGGGAGCAGTCAGCTTTGCATGTGTGTCTGTTGTACGTTGCTTCTTTTTTGTTGGAGTAATTCGTCTCTTGGAATGCGCGGCATGAAACTGAGTGCACTGGAGAACCCAATGAAGTCTGAAAAGTGACACAGTGTGAAAAACAGGCTGGATAGTGAATTAGTGCTGTAGCAAAGTTATTTTCTTTCCAGATGAACAACCTCTGTTGGACAGCATCAGGATTTCATCCTCAGAGGCAGTTACATTTTGAACTTAAACTAATATATATAAATATAAAAAAATATATAGATATATATCTAGAATGGATAGAAACCTATGGTCAAAACAGGTATTGATATTATGTAGTATTTAAATACAAATCATTTACTTTATCCTGACCATAAGAAGATGTTAACTTCTAACAACATCAATAGTATTACAGCAATTTTGCATGTTTTTTGGAAATTTTCACTAAAATCTGAAAAGAGAGATAAGGAAAGGCACCTAGACTAGCCAAACACCAGAAGCTTGACGGATGTGAGAAAAAAACTTGTTTAGAATCAGCTGCAATCACAGATTCTTACTGGATTTGACAAGAGCTGTTCAACCAAGACAACGACGTTGGTAAAGATGAAAATTAACTGCAATACGTGTATTCATAATTTAACTTGATTGGACCATAGACTGTAAAAAAGACAGTGGAATCGCCTCTCAAAAGTGAAGCCAAAGCAAGTAGAGCTCCCCCTGGTGACTAGTTGCAGTATAGGTCATTTTAGGTAGTTAATATAATGTTGATGCATGTTCAAGTGTAATTTTGGAAAAAGTTTTGTTTTAGTTAGTTATTTGACACTATAGAAACTGCTCTGTAAAGTATACTTTTGTCAAAAAGGAAATTTAAAAAAATCAGCACAGTGTATAATCCAACATTTCCTTGTAACTAGTGGAGGTAGAGCAGAGCGCAGTATCGATCAAATAAAAAACAGAGTGAGTCTGGAAGTGTGGGTGGGTCATCGATATCGCGGCACTGCACGGCTCCACTGATGGACTGCGCAGACTACTGTCAGTTTGGCCAATGAGAAGAAGTGGCGAGACATTGTCCATATTTATACACACTCGATGGGTTGGACAGATACAGTATGACGTATATTGCTTGCCTTTCATGTAAGCTTTTTTTCTTTTTCTTGTTCACCAGAAAGTGGGGTTTTGAAGACGTGGGAGGATAAAGGATGCTGGAAACCAATGACCTGGTGGTTGGCAGGCCTTTTTTAGAAAAAAGTGCTTTATAATGCACTTGGCAGGAAGTGAGCAAGGACATTACAAGGATAAGGCTGGCAATACTCAGTCTTTTGTGTTGTCGCTTAACATAATTAAAAGACCCAAACCAGCAATGAAGATAAGCTTCTACATACGTTTATTAAATCCCCTGCGATATCTGAAAGCAATAGGACACATATGTTGAGAAATCTGCAGCTTCTAGTTAGAGAAATGCCAAAATGCACCAAAGAGCAGTGCCAAACACACGCGACTGTCCACTGTGACTTAGAAAATCTTGAGCAAATGACATCCAGCTGCTATAATACAGTTAAAATAAATAAGCAGTTAAATACATGCCATGAAGCTTGTTTTCAATATTTAGATAAGAACACACTTGATCCTCTTTGAAACAATGCAAACACATGAGCCTGTTGGCATTCTCAATCAATTTAAAAAAAATTCTCTCTATATATTTGTTCATTTAAACCCTTGAGATCTAGGGTCTGCTGCCCTCTTAGTTATTAACGCGCGTGGTGTCATTAAGCCAAGATCTAAAGCGCTCGCTAAGGTCTTCAGGAAAAGGCTTGCGGATGCCTGTGAGCCTGGCAACTAAATCCTGCCACTGTAAGGAAAATCCTCTAAAAGTGGCACAGATTTAAAATGACTCTGCTGAGGCAAGGACCGGGCCCTTGGGAATAACATCGCCTGGACAAAAGAATCAAGAACCTGGTAGATATGTTTGATGCAGAAGAAAAACATCACAGTGTCTCAGGGACTGGGGCTGGGATGCTTGTAGTTAGTGCTTCAGTCATTAATTTCAGCACCATACACTGATCAGGCACAACATTATGACCACCTTCCTAATATTGTGTAGGTCTCCTTTGTGCCTCCCAAAACAGTTGTGACTCATCAGAGAATGGACATGGACCTGAGGGTGTCCTGTGGTCTCATTGCTATGGGGTGGAGGTGCCTGGTCTTGGAGGGTGCTACATGTCTAAGTGACATCCACACAAATGTCAGATCCAAAAATTTCCCAGCAGAACACTGAACTGTCATAAGATGGTCAATGTTATTTACTTCTCCTCTCAGTAGTCAAAGTTGATGTTTTTACCAGATAATGACTCTAAGCACACTATACTGGTGAACAATTAACAATGCACCTAAA
Organism: Planiliza haematocheilus; assembly: GCA_005024645.1. Lineage (NCBI taxonomy): Eukaryota > Metazoa > Chordata > Actinopteri > Mugiliformes > Mugilidae > Planiliza > Planiliza haematocheilus. The sequence continues at coordinate 2,080,257 of SRSE01000306.1, forward strand.
CAAAGTTTAGTTTCTGTTAAAGAGGAAAAGATTAGCTTCGTTTAGCTTTGTTTGCAACTGAGGTGGTGAGGTGAGGTTGTTCAACTATACCATCATCACTTGTAGGCACTGTTTCAAATAGGTTCCAATATTTGCTTGTCTTAATATGTCCAATATCCTCAATAGTGTATTTTTCCACTCCAGGTCTGTGCATTTCCTTTTGAATGCATTTCCAGTGAGCCTACAGGCCAGGATTTTTAAGCCACTAAAGCTTTTTTTCTAAAAACCCACAGCAAGACCATTACAAAAATTGAACAGTAAAACCTGCTCAGTGAACTCGGTTTGTCACTTAAGCGCTGAAAAACAACTGTTTTCAAGTTGGCAGAAAGTGTGTCTGGGTCAAAGGGCCAACTGTAAGTGTGGGGTTGAGTGGATAAGAGCAAATCAGATAATATTCCCAACATTAGTCTCTACTTTGGGAGAAAACTGGTGACTATGCATTTGAAACACAGGAACATCTGACCATTACACCACACCGAACAAATGCAACAGAATTTACCTTTGACCCATTTGCAAATATATCCAGAGAAAGTCCACATCAGTGCGGACAAAAGTCAACTGTCTGAAAAACATCCATGATATCTCTGCTGAACATCTTCAGATAACCACAAAAGCACTGAATATGTCGCTTCCATTTCCAACATTACATCCCTGTGAAGCGTGGTTTTCTGTGACTAACAAAAGCTCAAGAGAGGAATATGCTTGACATGAGGAAATCTGCTTTCATCCTGCATGTTGGGTCATCTTGTGCCCAGTTAAATTGGTGAGCTCCTATATGTGCTGTGTGTTTATCCAAAAGACATGATATGATAATGTTATAAACAGCATGGGATGGAATAACACAGCTATTCAAACAATGGATTTTCATGCTCTATAGTAATCTGGGCATTTTAAATCTGTGCATACATGCAGCAGGTCAGTAATCCCTTTCTACTCTACCTGCCAGCTAATGTCTGAACCATTGCTTGCTTAGTTTTACCATATTAAATGTATGGCGTGAATCCCTGAAGCCCTGACTTGAGTTTATTTGTTTAAGTGTGGCATTGCAGAAATAGAAACTGAATTATTCAGGTGTAGTTGGGCAAGTGTAGCAAATGCTTTAAACTTTGACAAGTGAATTTCTACAAGTAAAAACTTGCTCACAAATGATGAACAGAAAACAAAATCGAAGCAATTGCACAAGATTCATGGACAGATAGACCAACATGGCGACTACAGTGACTATTACCTATAAAGATTGACTAATCACATTTTAAAACGTATGAGAGCAATAACTGTCATACACCAAATACAGCAAAGACAGCCAGAAAAAAACACCCCACAACATCCACATCCAACTGTAGCACCGGCAGCAAAAACAAAATTACACTAAACTTCAGCATTGGCCACTTGGCAGGAAAACCGAGGCATTTACTTCGATAAATAGATTTCCCAAATGGCTCAATCAATACTCTGCAGGGAACGTTAAATGATGTTTCACCTCAGCCTTTTTTGTCTGAACTCACTGTCAGCAAATTGTGATCACATCTTAAAACTAAAATTGTTACAGTATCTGAGGCACTAATGGTAGGTTTCTAAAAACATTTTTACACCATGGATTCCTGAAGAAACAAAAGGAAGCCAAAGGTTTTAATCTGTGTTATCCCTCTGTAGAAAGAGATAATGTGCATGTACAGTAAGGAAGCAAGTAACAAAAACCTTCTGGTGATCCATTTTCTAAGTCCGATCTCAACAGTTTTCTCTCTTGTGTTTATGACATTGACTTAAAAACACTGAAAAACAAGGGTTTGCCAGGGAAATCATTCTAAAGTTACTTTTTGTTGTTTTTAATCTGAAACAGATGAAACAATGTTCGATTTTTTTTGTCATCTGCTGAGATAAAAACACACAAAAAAACTTTCTCATCTGTGAAAACAGACACATTTTCAAACAAGAGCCCCAAAATTCCAACCAGCCCAGGGGACATCCTTAAGAATCTGTAGAAAACCCGGTATGACCTTAAAGCCTTAGTGGACTAGCACACATCTCAACACTTAATCTCAGACATTAAAGAAATTTGTTTTTTTCAATTGGTTTCTTACTTATGCCTTCAGGTTCTAGAAAACTACATCCACAAAGAGCACAGGTTAGTGGTGTATACACACAATACAGCAGATTACTGTTAAGCATTTACCTGGGAGTTGACTGTCTGGCCCATGGGGATACGGGAACACTCAAGTGCGTACTGCTTCACACAGAAGTAACACCCCTGGCAAAAGAAGAGCGCACAAGGACAAAATCAAATAATTTAAGTTAAAAAACAGAAAGTAATCCCTGGGAAGGATCAGACAGCAGGACATTTGAAATAATAAGAACAGAACGTTTGACACCTGCTGTCGTCTGTCTTCTATGGCTTTATCAAGTGGGAACTAGTTACACCGCTAGATTATCTGTTTGGAATAATGCAGTGCAAACTTTGACCATGGTATAATCTTAACATGCATGGGAGTATTCAAAGAAGGGAGGACTTATGAAATATGCAGGCAAAGTGTGGTAAATTGTAGCCAGGTAAGTCAAGATTTTTTTGTTCTATGATAACAGTGGGTCTACAGGAGCCTCCAGCTGTTGCATGGATTTCTTACAGGATGAAAGGTAATGGAGCTCCAACACACAAGTGACATTTCACCTAAGTCATGAACCAAACATGAATGAACCATGAATGAACTACGAATCAACATGAACCTTGACTACAGCATGCACGAGGTACAGACGGGTGGTTAGAGAAGCAGCTCTGGGACTGTAAGGTCACTGGTTTGATCCCCATTGACTGAGGTGCCTGGAGCAACTACCCAACCACTGGTTCCATACTTGCATTATTTAAATTACTGACCCCCTCCAGGACATTTGAAAACTGTTTTTCACATTCCACTGCTAAGCACTGATAAAATTGGCATCTGATGGAAGGCTCAAGAATCTAAATTTCTAAATGACCAATACACTGACGCCATTGTGCTGAATGGTTCATGATTCTTATCTCACCTGAAAAGCCAGTTCCATCAACACAATCCCTCCTGGCAGTGCCCTCTGGAGGTGATATGCAGTAGGGCCAGATGCTGTAGTCTGCAAAGTAAAGCACAATCTTACAATCGCAGTTTGTGTAAAATAATATCAACAGACTGTAAATAAAAATACTGAAATAACCATCAGTCATTTGTCCTGCAACCTGTCACTGTTTGCCTTGTTGCTGATATGAACTGAATGCTGGGCATTTAAGGAAGACTGAGGATACGTCTTAGAGTAACTAGACTTGGCTTGCTGAGCCTTCATGCCTCACGTAAAAAGGGGTGAAGATCTCACTTTTAGCATTTACAACCACAAATTGAGCATAAATTAAAAATTATGCTCAGACAAAACTCTAGGTGGTTGCTGTGTTGGATTAGGTGATTATAAAATCATAACTTCAGCAGTCCAATACGAAACATACTAGGCTAAACAGATTGTACTGTGAGGATTAACAAACTTGTGAGTTATCAATGTGCCAAAGGGCAAAGAACTTCTAGTTCAAGCCACATTTCACTGACGTTAGCAGCAATGAAAAGGTTACTACCAGACCAAAAAAACAACACCGTGTTTTGTGATTACCCTGCAGCGGACTGAGCACAGCAGTCTTTTCCTATTCTCACAACTTCACAGACATTCTATCAGTGACATTGTCTTTGGAAGTGTAGGCATGGTTTACGGGGAAAAATACAGAAAATATATTTATAAAAAAGAAAATGTACTAGTTTCCAACGGATGCGGTCACAGCTTGGAAAGTCTTCACTTGATCTCTGCTGCCCAGTTTATGGCTTTGACTCATAACTCTGCTTTCAGTCAGCCTCACCACAACTTAGATCATACACTTGTAACAGTCCTTCAGTTGGATCAGATTTGGAAAGCGTGTGCAAGTTGTTGCAATGTTTCATTCAACCCTTGCTGCTGTTTTTCTAGTCCTAGCTTCTAAAAGCAATGTTCAGAAACTGTGGGTAGTGCTAGAAACATGCTTAGATTTACTGAGACATTAGCAATTCACTGAGGCCATTATTACAAACGCAAGGCCTGGCTTGATCCCGGAGTGTGTGTTTGTGCATGTTGGGAACTTTAACCTTAGGGCTGTCCTCGCTCTTCTGCTTTACGTAAGAAAACGACATCCTGCCTTCCGATGACATGGAACTCAGCATGGCAGCACGAGCCCGGGCAGTGCTAAAAGAAATGGGGGTGGGGGTGGGGTGGAGAGGTCAGTAAGGGCTGGTGGACCACCTGCAGGATGTGACCAACCCATAAGACACAATTTGAAGTGAGTCACAAAGTCTGAGCCTAGAAAGTGACATAAAGGCAAGACGGGCATCTGCCCTGCATCTGCTCTAGTAACATCAGACATGGGGCTGAAATTGGTGGAAGGTCAGAGGTCAGAGGAGCATCAAAATACGCATGATGACTAATGGATAAATACTGCACACAACTGAATAAGACATTAGGCTAGGAGTCTAGGAGACAGGCAGAAATGGAGTGACTGCTTGTAAGGCAAAGTTTGATTCAAATAAATAAAATATGAATATAAACAATGAAACTGTGCTTAAAAATAACATAAAGTGTATTTATTTTACCTGCTGTCACCACCTATGTCCTGACACTCATGCAATGCAAGCCGCAGTAAAATCACCTACAAAGACCATCAGCAACAGGTAAAGGCAAATAAACTAGCCTTGCAGACACAGACCTGCGAGCTGGAGACTGAGGCCGGACCTGGACCAGAATGAAGCCCATGCTCTGCAGGTACTGGACATACTGCTGAAGGAAGGTGCTAGAAATCTCAAGCAACCAGGGTTCTTCCTTCAGTCGGCTGGGCAGCATGTCAGCTGAGTCAGTGCTGTAGCTCCGGTCCCGACCCGAAGCAGTGGAGTCACTGGAGCGGTGGCGTTTCTGGCACACACACACACGCACGCACACATCACAATTTGGGGAAAACTTACAGAACGGTGCACATTCTTAAAGCCTAAGCCACAATCCTAAAACAGTTGTACAAGATTACATTAAGCTGTTGCAGTACTGAATTCAGATTCAATCTACTCACTGAAGCGCTGTTTAAGTAAATTGATGTACATTATAAATAAATGGATAAAAAAGTCATTTGTTGCAGCAAGTTTAGAGATGGTTAGAGATGAGTTAGGGATGGGGAAAAGTAAAGTAATGTTAGCGAGTTGCCTGCACAGAAATTCTACTTTAATACCATGTAACAGAATGCAAACAAGAAAACAAAAAACAACAAATGATAGTTTGTGTTTGTGCATATGCAACAAGTCTTAATCGACTGCCAGAATGATTACCTGGTCAGAACAAACGTTTTTTTTTTTGGAGCCCAGTGTATTTATCATTTAACAAGCAATCACTGAAAAATCAACGCAGGGTCAGAACTTGGGAAAGTTTTCTTGGGACTTATGGGTATGTATGCTCTTAAGTACTGAATCACTGAATCATAAAATCTATGCATACCTTCACAGGAGGCGGAATAATCTGCTCTTCTTGAATCTGCTTGCGGAAGACGGGGTCAAAGAGAAGAGGGGTGGCACAGTAATGGACCAGCCTGGATGACTGCTTCAAAGTCTCCAAATCCGCACCCTGAAGAGACACTCACTGTTATTATTACTACAAGGTAAGATGGTAAATGGTGGCATGGCTGGTACATGAGACCATGTACAGTTCATACAGAAAGTATTTACAGCGCTTCACTTTTTCCACATTTTGTTATGTTACAGCTTTATCCTAATATACATTAAATTCATTTTTCCCTCAAATTCTACATACAACACCCTAAGAAATATTATATATAAAAAACACATATTCCCAGCCTTTGCCATGAAGCTGAGAACTGAGCTCAGGAGCATCCAGTTTGCACTGATAACCTTTGAGGTGTTTCTACAGTTTAATTGGAGTCCACTTGTGGTAAATTGAGTCCCAAGGGTCCCAAGGAGCACAGTGGTCTCCATCATTTACAAATAAGAAGCTCCGAACCACCAGGACTCTTGCTAGAGCTGGCTGGCCGTCTAAACTGGGCGATCAGGGGAGAACAGCATTAGTCACGGACATGACCAAGAACCTGATGGCCACTCTGTCAGAACTCCAGCATATCTATGTGGAGATAGGAGAACCTACCAGAAGGACAACCATCTCTGCTGCAATCCACCAATCAGGCCTGTATGGAAAAGGCACATGGCTCTCTGCCTGGTGTTTAACAAAAGGCATCTGAAGACCATTAGAAATAAAATGATCTGGTCTGATGAGACAAAGATTGAATTCTCTGGCATTAATACCAGGCGTCATGTTTGGAGGAAATCAGGCACCGCTAATCACCAGGCCAATACCATCCCTACAGTGAAGCATGGTGGTGGCAGCAACATGTTGTGGGGATGTTTTTCAGCAGCAGGGACTGGGAGACTAGTCAGGATAGAGGGAAAGATGAATGCAGCAATGTACAGAGACATCCTGTATGAAAATCTGCTCTGGCATCTTTCAGCAGGACAACGATCCTAAGCGCACAGCCAAGATATCAATGGAGTGGCTTCAGGACAACTCTGTCAATGTCCTTGAGTGGCCAGAGCCAAGACTTGAATCTGATTGAACATCTCTGGAGAGATCTGAAAATGGCTGTGCACTGATGCTTCCCATCCAACCTGAAGGACCTTGAGAGGTGCTGCAAAGAGGAATGGGCAAAACTGCCCAAAGACAGGTGTGCCAAGCTTGTGGCGCATATCCCAAAAAACTTGAAGCTGTAATTACTGTCAAAGGTGCATCAACAAAGTACTGAGCAAGGGCTGTGAATACTTATGCACATGTGATTTCTTAGTTTTTTATTTTTAATAAATTTGCAAAAACCTCAAAAAAGTAAGTACGTAAGTAAGTAAAGTTCACATCCAAGTCTGAAGTGAATTTAACTCAGTCAGTGGCATAAAAATCCACCCAAAAAATAAAAGTCGGAGAACAAGATTGTGGGGCCTGGTGGACCCAGATCAGGGTGAAGACCTCCTCAGATTTGCTTTAGTTATAGTGTTGTGAAATACCAAATTCATAAATTGAATGCCACCACATAACCTCTCTTGAGATGTCACTGTATCAGACTGCAACCTTTTTAATTAACCCGGATATTCTTCCCTTTGAAAGGAGGCAATACAAAATGATTTCCCCCGACGAGTGAGCTGTAATTGTAGCTCCTCAAAGACATAAAGCAATGAGACATACTGTCCCCCCACCAACCACCCCCCAGGTTCTGTCAAGTCCAATTAGTTATATTTGCAATTCGACCACTTTCACAGAGCAGGAATTTAATACTCTATTCACACTCCTCAGTGGTTAGATGCAATCTGTTACTTGATAATGCCTTTAATGTGTCCACTGTCTAAAACATTTTGGAACTGAACCTTTCTGAAATAAGTTTGATTATTTGTGTACCATTTTTGAAAACTACAGATCCCAGATTCTTGAAATTTTATATGTATCAGTAGATGTGATGGAAAAATAACACATCCTAAACAACAATTCATGGACAACTAAAATAGAAAACTGAAGACTGTACATGTCTAAGTAACAACCATACCAATGCCAGGTCCATAAGTTTCCCAGCAGAACATTGGATTGTCACAACATGGTCAATGTTATTCAGTTCTCCTGTTAGCGGTCAAAATGTCGTGTTGTATGTTCTTACATAATTAATCTGCATTCAGATAAAGTACTTATAAATCCTAGAAGTATGTCAATTGCAGACTGGATATCCTTTCTGTGTGGTTGCAGAACCAAATCACACTGAACAGAAAAGCAAAGCAGCGTAACTTTGACTTGGCATACTTACCGAAATGGGCATGTTGGATTGTGCTGATCTCTGCTGCCAAGTCACAAACAGGTTCTCTATCTTCATCTGTTTCTCCAGTTCTAGCAGCACAAAACAAAAAGCCATTACCTCTCTCTATCCATCCAGTGTGAAATTTAATGAACTCACTGGACAAAAATGATATGGTCATTAATAGCGGTACTATTAACCTCTCCGTTCAGCAGCTTTGATCTCCAAGAGCTGACCACCATGTCGGCCAACGACATCCCCCTCCATCAACGGCCTGATGGTGCAGATGTCCCTCAGAGCCTCGTCGAAGGGAAGCAGCTCAGAGGGGAAGTGGAGAGGAGCAAGACTGCGGCCGGAGGTGCCCAGCCTACCCTGCTCTTTACTGGGCAGAGGAGGAACGGCACTACGTAGCAACGCATCCGGCTCCATGGAGGGACCAAGGAATGGGTTGGGATCCTGAAATAAACAAACAATAAGTGACTGATTTGGCAAAAAAGCAATGGACTGACATTACGTATCCATTCAGTCTATAGTGATCAAAGCATAATGGTTTTCATGGTCAACTTTAACAGATATGCACAATGTATATGGTCCAGCCACCACACTGAATTGTTTTGCTTAGTACTATTATTATTGGAAAGAGGCCTTATGTGTGCCCAGTGTCTGCTGAGTGGAACTTTTGTCGGAGTTTGTTCAGCAGAGTAGCTCCGGGCTCAGATGCCCCAGTGTGGCAGTGCTGGCTACCCCGTGCCCACAGGCTGGAGAGTCAAACTGTGCGCTGGTACTCCCTCTGCTTCTCATCAGGACCCTGACAGATGAAGCTCTGTTCAGGCAAATTTTCTGCTGCTCTGACTCTGCCTTCTGTCCGCACTCATTAGTAATGCAGTGATGAAGAGCGAGGCCATCGGAGGGAAAAGGAAAAGTTTGGTTCTTTCTACTCTTTCAGCTTGTTTTGTTATTGGCCATGGGGGTAAGGCTAAAAGGGCATTCGGGGGCCTTTCTCTGTTGCTTTATGTGGCTCTAATCTACTGCAGTGTGTTCATCTCACACCACAACAACACTGCGTGTCATTTTGCTGTATCTTCAAATAAACTGCACTGCATGCTGTATGTAAAATGGGGGATAAAAATAAGGAATTTAAGAATATGTACTAATTATACATCCTGTTTTACTACTGCCTATATATGAAGCAAAATAGCATGTATGCATGGATATACCTGAACACCATGGACACCAAGTATCTTAGCTCCATTTGTGTCAGTTAATGGTACGTTGGAGGTTAATATTTAGTTGTCAAGAGACTTCAAACCACCTGACACATGGTGTTTCTATTGCCCCTTTGTCAGGCCCTCCAAATGTTTTTGCCAATATGTGCTCAGTGCATAGAGGAAGCATATAAGCACAGATATCTTGCAACAAATTGTGACAACAACAAGATCAGGCATAACAGAACATATCACAGACTGCACATCTAAAAAATTTTGTTTTCCTCACAATTATCCATGTTTTTTTTTCTTTATGTTTTTTATGGTCTATTTTGGTTAGACTGCAGTGTTCTTCTGACTAGAAATAGCTAGAAATGATCTATTACTTCCTGAAATAAGGAAAACCTGCAGGAATATGAACTTCAAAAGCGATGCAGAAAAAAAAAGGTTGTTATTTAAATAGCAGTTTCTGATGGAAGGCTGTCACTCAGCTTCCTCGAGCTGTAGCAACTCAGCAGCCTTTCAGTCACAAGCCCGATTCCTAAACCATCTGTAGTGTACTGTCACATATCACCCCCCCCCATTAAAAAAAAAAAAAAAAAGAAAACTGCAAAATCAATCCGTCGCTGTAGTGCCGGAGCCTCGCTGCTCCGCTGTCCTCTTACTCACCAGTGTGAGCGGTGAGGCTGATATGACAGCTGAGTCATGATATGAGAAAGAAGGAAAGCAGGAGTAGGAGTGTGAAAATAGACAGGATGTTAAAAATGCTCTGCGCTTCTGCAACAGGCAGCACTGCACCGTTTGAAACCTCCCCATCCAGACCTCTCCGTGCACAGCCGCTCGTGAATCATCCCAAAGGATAAATTGAAACAGAAGGGCTAAATCGGAGGTAGTTAAGCCTTTCATATGGGAAAACAAGGCCATTGATGTGAGGGGGGTTATATTACCCACATATCATGCAGACAATAGCATATACAGAGGGGTCATAAGGGGGTCATCGAGAAGAATAAAAATGCTTCGCTGCGTTGCTGAGAAATCTTGTTTTGGTTCGGGGCTGCCGAGACCATCAGTTACATATTGATCCTAAACTCTATATTTAATACAGGGTTCCAGCAGTTTTGCTGAGCTACTCGAAAACAAAAGGCAAACTTTGATGGAGCTGCAGGTAATATGAAAGAAACTATAGTGACAGTCTCAGTGAAAATCCGATTAACATTCATGAGGTGGACACAGATGCCCCTTCAAATGAATGGAAATGGCCTGTGACTGCTGGAATACTCTTTTGTTAAAACATTACTCATATCAACTTGCACTGTGTGGGGAGGAATCGGTGTATGCAAGGAATCAATAGAATACTAATGTCGTAATTCACTAACGTCGGATATATTTAACCTGATAAAAAAATACTTCTCATCAACATATACTTCAGTACAATAATACATGTAAATTTACGTACTGTTGTTATGATTTCAACTATAAAATGTCCCACTAAGAAAAAGCAAAATTTAACTAGCTCTAGTATCAAAGAATAAATGTGCAGGGCTAGTCATTGCTAAAGTAAACTACCCTTAGCTATGTTTCACATTCTGGTTATCACGATGGTCTGACTTAATACACAAACACTAACGTCAGGTGAAATACACCCAAACACGTACCTGTAGACAAAAACAGGGATTGAAGCGAGGAAACGCTACGACCTTTGATAACATCAGTGAGCAGCCTGAAGCCGCATCTGTGGCTGTAAATACTTCTGCCTCTGTAACTGAGTGCCGACACACCATTACTGAAATTCATAAAGATTATTAAAAGCATGTCTCCAACAGGCAAGCAGTGGAACAGGTAAAGACATCATCAAGTTCCTCCCCAGGATACAACAGCTGTATAAAATCTGCCCCGGGACATGCTACCTTCTGTGACAGCGTTAAGTCCAGATGCTGCCCTGCCAGGCTGATTCCACCTGATCTAGCAGCCCCATTCTACTCAACAGCTCCCCACCATATGCAAACATACTGGCAGACACAGAAGGCACTATGATATTTTTTTTTATCTTTTTTTTTTGTATCAGCGTATCTGTAAAGGGATGCTGTGAGGGAGCAACTGTTGATTTTGGAAAACAGCAGCAATTTGCAGAACTGATATAGGGTAGAAGCCTTATCTTTAATGTTTAACAGCTATATTGATGGTACACACACACAGCTGACTGGTAACTGACACACAGGCCTATCTCTCATCTGAGAGCTCTACTACACCCCGTCATTATTGGAGAACACAGAGTGCTGAACACATTGCTGCTTTTGACATGGTTACTTACTGCCACCACATCTGTCTCCAAATGATATTTAAACGATTTCTTTCTATGATGCTGGACATCAGTGAGTTAGTGATGTTAGCAATGTTCATTTCAGTATGGTTCAACAATGTAAACGATGTAAGAGCGCACAGCTTAAATCGATCGGTTGATAGTATGTAGACATATTGACAGAGTGATAAACATCTTGCCATGTCATAGCAACAGAGAAGAACATCAGAGCAACTATGCTCTCCTCTTACTTCCTGTTAAAAGGGAGTTTTTCCCTCGCCACGGTCACCTTCATGCTTGCTCATGGGGTTTCAGAATAGGTTTTGTAAATCGCCTTGAGAGAATTTGTATTGTTATTGACGGTATATAAATATAATTGAATTGAAATGCATTATTACATCTTAGTAGAGACAAGATCTCACAATGGTCACTTTATGTACGCAACTAGAAGTCTTCAGCTAGAATTACCTTTCACACTTACATTTATTACCCAGTGAATCAATGCAGTGTAGTAATACTACATTATGATGTGCTTTAAGCACATCTTAAGTCTAATGTCAGTCTCCACTCAGGCTTATTCTAACATTAATCTAGTCCCTCTCTCTCAGTTGAGAGTTTAACAAGCTGTATAAGCTATAGTTATTAAATTACATTAAAAGCATACATTATCCTAATAATATGTAATAATGTGTTCTAAGATTAAACCTATGTCCATAGTAAACCCATGTTTTTTTTTTTTTGCATCTAACCTGTGAATACTGATTTTTTTAACAACAGATCTTCACTTTGATATTCACATAACTGTCCCTTTAAAGAAAAATCTGACAGCTGTGGGGGTTTGTTTAAAAAATCTCTGTACTATTGCTGTGCACCGTCATCCTGAGTAAGAGTGGCAGCTACTTTATAACCTAGCATGCAAAGGCTTTTATAGCGTGCCTCCCACTCTATATCTACAGGCTTGGTCCACTTTTTTTTTTTTTTTTTTGCAGGCGGCCACTTTAGACATTGTTCATCCCGTTCCGCAGTCAATCTGCTGACAACGCTTCACGTTAGCAACTGTGACGGCGCCTGTACCTGCTTGGAGTCCATTTCGTGGATGGGTGCATCAGAGAAGCAGTAGTGATGGAAGAGGCCCATCTTCTGGTTGAACAGGCAGTGCACAACGTGAGCCCTCGCATTCTGCCATTTAACAAGGCGGATCAGCTCGCGATTCAGAGACGCGCCAAGGTCCACTGACCAGTTGTAGCTGTAGAGAGTCACCTACGGAAATCAGGGTTACACTGTTAGAGGGCACTTTATTTTATTTTCCATTTTTACTTTGATTTATATCAGTTAGGTTCATTTTTATGAGCTTCCCTACTTCATTTCCATAATGGCAATAATGCAAAACTGATCTACATACACTACAAATCACAAGATAGTCTTAAATTTCCACTGAAAGTTTGTCCCCAGAAAAATTGTGGGAAAAGTTTAATTTTAGACACTATATTGGAAAGCATTTGGATGATGCAGCATGTGTAAAAGCACCAATGTTGCTACACTGGACCATTTGGCTGTTAATTGCTTGTTAAGAGGTTTGATTTCCGAGTTTCTGACTATCGAGTAAACATTTGCTTTCTCCAAATTTACATCAGTATAAGCAGTTTACAGTCGTATAACACTGTTTAGATGAAACTTAAAAGAAAGACCAGTGAGGTGGGACACAGTTGTGCAATTGACAAAGCTATAATTCAGCAGTCAGAGAGGTATCCACAGCACACTGCAAACAGGACCTTTTCATGTTCTTTGTTTGGCCTAAGGGATATTTACAATAAAAGAGGTTTCCATATGTCAAGTCACCTTTTTGTCCAGGATGCTGATGAAGAGGAACCTTTGGCGCGGAGCCAGTCCTGCCCCAGCCTGGCTGAGACTGATCAAATCACTCTGCTCCAGAGCCTCGAAGCGCTGGAAGCCCTTATGAGCTGGACAGAACACAGAGAAACTCAGTGAAACGGCAAAGCAATGTGATTCAAAGCCAGGCAACACGCCGTGGCGAGCCCTTTAACAGTCTCCCTACTCACTGTCAGAACATTCTTTCTTCTATTCTTTACCAGATTGTAGGATGACAGTTAATAGACTGTACTCTCTACCATGACTCTGAAATTAATGCTGGTATGCAATTCATTTTCATCTCCACCTTCGCTTGGAAACTGCACAGTATGTCTTTGTTGGTCATAAACGCACTGGATTACCCAGGGTTTTGTCTGGCGAGTACATAAAAGCTTTATAATGTAGAAGAACATCTTATGTTGCAGGGGATTTATTGAGACTATTCAGAGTAACCATCTACTCTGTATGTTGATGTCATTATATCTTGGCAGGAAAGAAGCAGAAACTGGTGAATATTATTGCCAGAGTTACTTAGCATTTTAGCCTCAAGGTCTGCTTTTACTCTTAAACTAACGGTACAAAAGGTATTTTTCCGGCATCCATCTGACTGCAAATTACTGTGTGATGTGTCTGATGTGTAGGCAGAACGCCATACATAAATGCTTTTAGGGTTTTACATAATTATAAGTTAACTTAATGAATAATTGAGCAAAAGTTGAAACATTTAGATTGTAACTTGGCTTGATTAAGCTGCAGTCGAGAGAATTTTGAATGCCCTGTCTCATAATCAAATCTTTTAGTCAGATCTAGAAGACCCAAGTCAAATCTGTGTTAATTTAATTTTTGGCATGAAAAAGGAAAATCTTTACCGTCAGAATCCCTTAACAGACGCAATCAAAGGATCTTCCTGCTGCGTAAAACTCAACAAATCTAACTGCACCACTTCAGAGTTGAGATTGTTTCATTTAGAAATTAGCTTTGTGTGAATGCAGACAAAAGCCAAAAGATAATTTGATTCTGTCAAGTTACATCGTAAATTACGTATCAGTTCCAGCTAAAGATGAGCGAATGTACCGTGCATCGGCAAATCCTAAAGCAGCCTCAGAGGTACAGCAGTACTGTCAGTCACTCTTATGGCCAAAGAGTTATTCACATTCACGCACTCTAATTTACACTTGCACCGCAGACTTGTGATTCATGTTCTTGCAGTGTGCTATAGTCAAAGGAAAGTCTGGTGTCGTTATGACTACTGGACTGCTTTTATTCACTCAACACATTTTTGTGCCTTGCAATTTGTTTCAAAGAATAGGTTCCAATGTTTTTTGGCTGATGCAAAGATGTAAAGCATTTATAGTCCATCTGGAAAATATTCACAGCGCATAAGATTTTATGTTACAGCTTTATCCCAAAATGTATTCCCCCCCAAAATTCTACACACACGACACCCCATAATTACAATATGAAAAAAAAATCTTTTTGAGAATTTTTGGCATCTGTCTACATAAAGGTCCCACAGTTGACAGTGCATGTCCAAAGAGCACAAACCAAGCATGAAATCAAAGGAATTGTCTGTAGACATCCAAAACAGAATTGTCTTGAGGCACAAATCTGAGGAAGGGTACAGAAAGATTTCTGCTGCTTAAAAGGTCCCAGTGATGCCTGTATGTCAGAGTGGCCGGACAGAAGCTACTCCTTATTCAAAGGCAGACGGTAGTTCACCTGGAGTTTGCCAAAAGGCACCTGAAATACTCTCAGACTATGAGAAACAAAATTCTCTGGTCTGATGAGACAAGGATTGAACTCTTGGTGTGAATATCAGGCGTCATGTTTGGAAGGAACCAGGCACCGCTCATCACCAGGCCAATACCAACCCTACAGTGAAGCATGGTGGTGGCAGTATCATGTTATGGGGATGTTTGTGCAGGAGGAACTGGGAGACTAGTCAAGATAGATGGAAAGATTAAAAAGAGCAATGTACAGATACATCCTTCATCATTCCGCAGGACAACAACCACACAGCCAAGATATCAAAGAAGTGGCTTCAGGACAACTCTGTGAATGTCCTGAAGTGGCCCAGCCAGAGCCAAGACTTGAATCTGATTGAACATCTCTGGAGAGATCTGAAAATGGCTGTGCACGACGCTTCCCATCCAACCTGATGGAGCCTGAGAGGTGCTGCATAGAGGAATAGGCAAAACTGCCCAAAGGTAGACGTGCGAAGCTTGAGACTTGAGACTGTAATTGCTGCCAAAGGTGCATCAACAAAGTACTGAGCAAAGATTGTGAATGCCTGCAATCTCTAAGTTTTTTTATTTTTAATAAATTTGCACACAAATGAGTGGAAAAAATGAATGAAATCCATTTTGGATTAAGGATGATATGGTGAAGTGCTGTGAATACTTTCCGGATGCACTATATAATGACTATACTTGCATTTTGTCAAATTTTATACTATTTTCTTTAACTAAGACATACTTAATGAAAATGAACAGATATATTAACCACTACATGTATACAAAATGTAGAAATTTACAGCATCCCATCACCCTGTGTGCTGCTGTTAAGCTGAGGGGTAAAACTTACGTGTGAACCTATTTAGCACTGGGCTGTTTTCTTCATCTGAACTGTCTTCTGCAGGCAAACAGAGATGACACAAACAGCAAGGCAGCATGGACAGTGAAACACAGCTCGACACAAACCGAAGTAAGCAAACACTTGCAAAATAACACAGACATGTTAGACGGCTGCCAGCGTGGACGGAGAAACACAGAATCAAAGAGCGGCAGCAGCAGCAGCAGCAGCAGCAGCAGCAAGGAGGACATGTTGAAAGCGTCGACATAAAACATTCATGCTTGGAATTTTTTTCCCTCTACGCTACATGAGGTTAAAATAAGTGTTAGCAACATGCTGCAGAGAAAGGTTCATTCAGGCCTTTGCACACTGTCATACACTATCACTAATTTAAGAAAGCACTTTTTATCATAAACATTTATTAGTAGCACTTTCTCTGAAGACCTCATGTTCACCACTTCTTCACTTAGACTGAAACAGAACCACTCAATATTCTGATAGTAGAACAGTGAAGTACATTATAAAGAATGCAAGCATTTCAAAAGGTGATTTGCTGAGTACTTTCCTTCATTGTGACGGACGTTAATAACCTGCTATTGTTATTTTTTAGAATTCGCACTTTTAAATGGTCCTTTATTTACTAGTACGTTTGGTTGGTTTGATTTAGTTTAGTTTTGTCTAAATTTTAAATTAAAATTTTAACATTGTGCTGATGAGCAGAATACAGTGGAGACTAAAATATAGAAGCATGTAGATTCTCAGTCACCATGAATGATATCTAAAGATTCATTTATTCAAAAATCCATTTGTTGTTGGAGTCACCTTTCAATACAAAATGGACAAAATGGACAAAAACAAGTAAAACAGTGTGTTGCATTATTGACTGAAGACCATTCATTGAGATGCATTGTGTGTACCGTACAGTGCAGAGGATGAACACTGCGACAGTAAATGACTGCTGTGAATAGCAGCTTTAGCTGTTACCTTGTTCTGTGCTGCAGTGCCACTGATGGAAGTTGCGGCCAATGAGAATGAAGCTCCTTCTGGTGTTTGGAGGCTGGCTGAGGTTCTGGACAATAGGGAACGGTACAAATCTGTCTCCCGACCGGGGGCAGCTACAGAAAGGTTTAGGAAACAGAGAATGACAGCAAGATGTGTAAGAGTACTTTAGCAGTGCAGCTGTTGCTTGTATAGTTCAATTTTTCTCTTGAAGTGAAATGTCCCATTTTGTCTACATTGCAGAGCCTAACTTTAATGGTTGTGTTGATGGTCTGTGGAGGACTAGAGATCAAAATCCCTTACCAACAAGAAGGAGCTACCACTTAATGCCCCAGCGGCTTCCCACAAGGTCACTTATGTACTTTATCCCCTTAACATATACAAACCAAACAAATGTGGTACTTGGCACAAAAAGAGAAAGTAAACACTGCCTTTTTTACAGTGTCTTACAGCAAGCTGCTTAACATTAACTTGTAAGAATTACCACACCAACAGTCAAAAGAGAAAATGTAGCAAAATTCATTTGTTCTCAGCAGGGATGTGGGCGAAAAAAAAAAAGTAATTCTAAGTTTTACCATTTAAAACCGTTCAGATTTCAGTGGAGGCGTACAAACTGTCTGAAGAGTCAGATGGCTGAATGCAGCTGAAATTTCATTTGATGAATAAGTGCTGAGAGCAGGTGAAATACCAGCTGAAGAGTACGCGGTGAAAGAAGAATCAGCAACGAAAGCTATTGAAATGCAATTTGAATTGAAGCAGCAATCAACATTTCAACTGAAGCTGAAGTGCCTGAGTTGGAGTCTGTGTGTAAGACTTAGGATTGTGAGTGTGTAAGCAGAGAAATGTTGGGTTCAAAACACCTGAAATCTTTACAACAAGAAAAAGTACTTTTCAAATCATTATGCCGGAAAAGAGATGGTTTGTAATGGAAAAAAATAACAAACTGATTCAAAAGCAGAATGAACAACTCACCAGGTCTTCTCAAATGCCTTCACTGCAGTATCATTGGCCAGAGAACTGACCAAATTGACAATCTCTGCCAAGATGGAAGGCAGCAAGAAGTGTGAAGCAATTTCAGCGACGCACTGCTGAATGGAGGGACAGCCTGTTCACGAGCAGCCCGGTTACAGGGGAACAAACAGAGATACGGGGAGTAAGAGGTACGTCTATAATCTAGGATGGTAAAACCAGCCATGTTAGAACTCACACTTGTCTCTCATGGTGACAGACATAGGGGAAGAAATTTACCAAGTTTAGCCATGAAAGTGATCCATGGCTGGCAGGTATCCTGGTAGACAGGGTGCAGGGTGCCTGAATCTCCTTCCTCCAACTGAGACGCCTGCCTTCTGCACAAACAAAAAACACCCACGTTGCATAAGAAGACATTTTTACGGGTCTCGCAGCAGTAAAAAGGCAGAGCTGCGGGAGATCTTAAAGCTTGTTGTGTGCCGTCAATAACAGTGATTTCTTTGTCAGGTGCTGAGGTTTCTGGCTTTGGCAACTCAATATTTAAGATATTTAACAGCTGCAATAACGTGGCTGGTACTGTAATTACCTTGAGAGCTTGTGTATGTCACCACATTCACACCGATCAGGCATAACATTGTGACTACCTTCCTAATATTGTGTAGATCTCCCTTGTGGCCCCAAGACACTTTCGACTCATCACAGAATAGACATAGGCCTTCTGAGGGTGTCCTGTGCTGTCTGGCAACAGAATGTTGTTAGTGGGGGCCTTTGGGGCCTGTGGGTTGAGGGGAGGGGTCTCTGTGGATTATCCTACAGATACTTGATCAGTTTGGGATCTGGTGAATTTGGAGGCCAGGTCAACACCTTGGGCAGTATTTCATGTTTTTTCGGTGAACGGTTTGTGTGCGTGCCTGGGTGTGGGTGTCTAAGTGGTACATGTCTAAGTAACATCCACTCGAATGCCAGGTCCAAACGTTTCCCAGCAGAACACTATACTGTCACAGATGGTCACTGTTATTTCCTTCCCCTGTCTGTTGACATAAGGTTATGCCTGATTCGCAACTATTCAGATGTAACACTTTTTTAACCACAACCTGCACTAATGGATTTTCTGAGTTGACTGAATATGTGTAGATCTTATTTATGACACAACCATTTTTATGGTTTAAATCTAACTGTAACAGCCTGATGTCTGACTTCAAGAGCTGACTGAAGTTTCCATCTGTACCCCACCTCTGGGCTTGCTCCAACTCCACGGCTATAGCCTTCTCCTGGCTCCACTGCTGCTTTACATTCTCCGTCTTGTGTCTCCGTCGCACTGCTCTGCCCTCCTCTCCTTTTTCTTGAACAATGTCGTCGGTTGTCTTGGGGGTTCCGAGCTCTGTTGAGTCTGGCTTGCTCTGATGGATGGAAAGGACACACACGTACTCTGCTCACTAAATCATCAAAAAAGGTCCGTACTGACTAATAAACAATTGCTATCAAACTATTATCGATGAACAAACAGAAATTATAAGATATCTGCAGCAATTGGTTGTAGTTTTAAGTATTACTTGTATCAAAAAAGCTAAAGGCAGTAATTAAATTACGCACAGGAGATTTTCACAATAAAAAGTTCCAACTTTTGGAAGAACTGACCAGTATGTCCCAGAAGCTCCTGCGAGTGCTTTTGCCGGTGGGCGTGGTGGACTCAGGCGTGCTGGTCCCTGTCACAGGGATGCCCCCTGCAGTTTGGCTTAGGGTGATTGGAGAAGGGCTGGATTTAAAGACCCGAGAGCCACTCCGCTGCCTTGGGCTGTCCTTCACTTCTTTCACCTCAGGCACAGGATTCAACAGTCCTAAAGACACAATATACAACAGTGATTTATATTTAAGTGAATTTAACAACTTGTAGGCATCATGATGTCAAATCCTGTTTCTACAGCGTCAAATAACTAAACAAAACTAAAACAAAAAAATGGGAAAAAAATGAGACTTGAACATGCATTAGCATTATATTAACTTACTTAAAAATTACTTAAAAATTTGATGTGTTTTCACTGTAGATGGCTGCAGATTTGTGTGATAACATTCCTGTGGTTATTTCAGTAGCAGTACCACACATAGTCCTAATCAACGGGGTTTAGTTGCAGGACACCCATGGGGTTCCTGAGGTGGCTTTATTGTATCGTGTGCTGCTCCAACCTTGTATAATCCAACTTGCAGCTCTCTGTGCTGGTATTAGATTTCACGAGTGCCCTCCCTCACCACTTCATAATCACACTACGAGTTCCACAGCGGGGTTGTGGATATCTTGAGACCGTTAACAAAGTCTGATTAAAGTTAATGCAAATGTAATTACCACTGTGCACACATTTAGATGGCATTTGAAACCTGATTAACTGACTTTTTTTATAATTCCCTTGAAAGATGTGAATTAATTTTTTTTTTCTCTGGATCAGTACTCTCCCTGTGGGCCCACACCTGCAGGAGGAGCATGAAGCATCCGGTGCAGTGTGGACTGGACAGCAAGGGTTGCTTCCCTGCGCCTTCATGTCGGGGAACGGGTCCTGAATGTTGCCTGTGCTTATGCACTGAACAGCAGTTCAGAGTACCTGCCCTATTTGCAGACCCTAGGACGGATGCTGGACTGTGCCCTGACTAGGGACTCCATTGTCCTGCTGGGGGATTTCAACCCTCACACGGGCAATGACAGCGTGACCTGGAGGCGCATGACTGGGAGGGTGTGCTCTCAGTGCTCTTGTAACCATACGGCCTAGGTCGTAGGTCGATGAATGACTTTATAATCATATCATCTGACCTGCGACCGCATGTTCTGGACACTCGGGTAAAGAGAGGCGCAACTGATGACCACCTGGTGGTGACTAGGCTACAAAGAGGTTCTGGTAGACCGTCTGGCACCTTGGGGGGAGGTGGGCAGCAACTCGCCCACAGTTTTAGGTGGGGGCTGGGAGCTGCTGACGTTACCTGGGGATATCATCGGGCGCTGGAAGGAATACTTCCACCCCTGTGTTCCACAGAGGAAACAGGGGGGGTTGGACCATCAAATCTCTGCGGCAGAAGTCGCAGAGGAATACCAGAGTGCTGGAAAAGAGTGTCCAGTCGATGGCTGAACCTCAGATTGAAGAGGAACAATGCGGTTTCCTTCCCGGACATCCAACCATGGACCAGCTCTTCACCCTCGCTAGGGTGCTAGAGAGGAGATGGGAATTTGCCCAACCGGTCCACATGCGTTTTGTGGATTTGTGAGAGGGCTTACGACCGTGTCCCGAGACATATCCTGTGGGAGGTGCTCCAGGAGTATGGGGGGATGGCCTCCTGCTAAGTGCCATTCAGTCCCTGTACCAAAGGAGTGCGAGTTTGGTCCGTGTAGCGGACAGTGAGTTGGACATGTTCCTGGTGAGGGTTGGACTCCACCATTTCTAGGTGAGGCTAGGAAGGGTAAGGTGACTGGTTCGGTGATCGGAGGATCTGAGTTTCCTACCAACTGATTTTAATGTAACATGCAAATATTAAATGGTAAATGGTAAATGGCCTTGCTTTTATATAGCGCTTTTCTACCTATTGGTACTCAAAGCGCTTTTACAGTCAGAGACACATCTACCCATTCACTCACACAAACACGCACACATTCACACACCAGTGCCACGCACTGGGAGCAACTGGGGGTTCAGTGTCTTGCTCAAGGACACTTCGGCATGTGGCACATTCCGGGGATCGAACCGCTAACCCTCTGGTTCGTGAACAACCCGCTCTACTTGCTGAGCCACAGTTTTTTTTTACAGTTTAGGTAAAAAAAAAAAGATTTATAGTTTAGCAGCTTCCGAAATCTAATAATTACCTTCATTTAATGAGGCCTGAACTCCTATATTTTGCAAGTTATTACTAAGATGTTTAAAGTAGCCTCTTCTACACAAGTCTTTGTGTAAAACCAAGCAGGTTATTCATCATCTGCTGTCTGCAGTGAGAATAGGAAAACCTTGGTGGTTTAATATAGGACAGGGAGTTCTGTTTTATTGCAGCTGGCTACACGCTGTAACTCAAAGATTATAGTTATATATACTGCTACTACTATATATGCAACAGTAGATACTGTACATTTTTAGTGACAAGTAACGCTGAGCAAAGTTAAGCGTCACTAAGTCACAAGTAATAGAATACAGAATGTACTGGTTAAGTGAAATATTAAGTGACAATGTGTTAAATTGGTTTTTCAAGCATTACATTGATCCACAGTAGAAAGTGTGCTTGTAATTACTGGCTTATGAAACTATTTTACAGCTATGTTGAATCACTCTCAGTTCAGGATGAATCCTGATCTGCTTTACTTCAGAAAATCCAAAGAAAATCCAGGACATTTAAAACACTCAAAGGTTCTGCACCACTGCAGCAGCATCACAATGACAACACCGTGCAGACAGATCAAGTAAAGCAACAGACATACAATCACAGTGACATTTGGATTCTCTCTCTTTTTTATTTTCTGGTAAATGGCTGTTTAACAGTTGCCTTAGAATTGTGTGAAGCAGACAGCCTTCTCTCTCTTATGCGTGTGCATTGTTTTTATTGTCTGCTTGACAGTAGGTACAGTATAAATAAGCACTTTATGATGAACTCACCTTTAGCTTCCTCCTTCTGAGCTTTGGTTGCTGGGCAGAGGATCCCCAGGCAAAGAGGATTTGGCAAGACTCTCAGCTCCATGACAACATCACATAGGGCGTGGCGCAGCGCTCCCTGCAGTTTATCGCTCAGCTGTAAGGGGCTGACGTTGCCTTGTTCCCAGATATCAAAGCGCACATACAATTGTGGCTCTGTAGGCAGACAAAAGCATAATTGGTGTGTTTTAGTGCCAGTGACTGCCAGACATTCAAATGAAAATGATGGTTAAAAGAAAATCTGTCTATATGTGTATATATACTGATCAGGTAAAACAAGAGTGTGGACATGGGTATGTGCATCCCCCTGAAATGTAACTACGCGTCGCGACAACATAGACCACAAGAGATGTGATTGGTTCGCTTGGTAGTAGCGTGGTTCTGCTTCAGTATTTCTGGCAGCTTCTCCATCTCCACAATTTTCAATCAATTGTTTTTGATCAATACAGATGGAACATAGTGTGGAAACGTTGACTGAGATGGTTCAAAGACTGAACTTAAATTTTGTCAAAGTTTCAGCCGCAACTATTGAAAGAGGCGAAAGTAACATCTAGGGCTGAAGGATATGGACAAAATTTCTCGATAATCTCGATAATCATGCAAGATATCTCGATATCGAGCGTCCGAACCACGGGTACCATGTCTTTTGCAATGTAGCGTATAGCGTTGTCTAAAGCTGGGCACACTCACCGCATTGCAGGGTCATTTTTTAATTTAATTTCCGGCGGTCACGGTATTCCCACGGGAGTCCCGAAAAATTGTCACCCTCTGGCCGCATTATCTTCCACACTCACTTTACTTTCTTTCTTTTTAAATTCCCCGTCTCCGTCTCAGTCTCCCTCACTCCTGCCCTCATATGTTTGTCATTGGTCTATATCGTTTATATCTTTGCTTTTTCGATATTAATACCTTGAATGTTCATATCTAGATATAGATACGATAACGATATATATCGTTCAGCCCTAGTAACATCCACACAAAATGCCAGGTCCAAAAAATTCCCAGCAGAACATTGGATTGTCACAAAATGCTCAATGTTATTCATTCGTTAGTGGTCATAAAGTTGTAGCTGACCGATTGTATGTAGGTAGAATGTGGGAAGTGCACCAGGACAGTTTATGAGAAATGTGGTCTTACTATTGGGCCACCAGTAGTGTTAAGATGCCATTAATCACCTCCACCGTGATGTCATTCCTTTCACAAGGATCACGATTATTCTGACTATAATGGATTTGTGTTTTAAGCAGCTCATGGGAGTGGGCACTATAAATGTCTTAGCACACACAAGTACAAGCCAGTGATTGTCTCCATTTTCCTCTCACGCAGACCACTTCCACTCAACTTGTAGAGGGCCGATAAAAAGTGACTGCGGCTCATCTTTAGAGGGGTGATGAAAATTAATATTTATGTTATATTTATTTTTGGTCCACATTTTTATCAGCATCTACTTTTTACACCAATCTTCGATGTACGTTCTGCAATAACCGAGCACACACGTATTTTCAGCTCACAAACACAATCGGCCATTGTTGCCGGTGCGTCAGCTGTGGATGTTGCTTTCTGCCAACGACTTGTGTGTGGAATGCGCAAACAGCTGTTCTGTGACCGGGGTCTCCTTCGTGACACCGTAGAACTTTTTTGCCGCTAGTAGCGTTTATCAGTTCCCCTGGCTTAACTCGGAGGAGAAAAAATAAGTTTGCGATATTGTCACTATTTGCTGAACACAAAACATATGTAGCAGCAGTTTATGCTTATTTTATAAGAAGATGATATGCGTGTAATTTCCGCCCTGTTATTTCCCGAGTTTGACGCTGTTCAATTAATTTCTCACAACTCGGAGCTCGTTATATTCCCAAGTCACGAACGCAGCATCAACTGCAGCTGGATCTCAATTAAGATTTTCCCCTACCCTACTTATGATTGGCTAGTAATATTAGTTTGGTGAGGAGCGAAAGTTGGTTTCCTCTCATTATATTGGTCAGCGAACTCAACTGACTCGAACCTGACAATAAGCCAATAAGTTTTTATTTATTTATTTATTTTTTCATCCGCAGTCAAGGGTCTCCCGCCGGAGATCCGGCATGGATATATGGATATATCTTAACAATGAATCGTTATTTTTCTGTTGTAATGAAGTAGGCCTGTTCTCTTCTCTGGTAGGCGAAGGTTCTCTATTCTGGTCAAAAGTTAAACTGTGTGTGTGTGTTTATGTGTAATACACCTGATGACACAAAAAGAATAAATGTATCTATATACATAGTAAAACAAAGAGAATAAGAGCAAAAACCTACAACTGTTTTTTATTTTTGCAAATAAAAGTTTGGAATTAATCACTTTATTATTTCAGTGCGTGTATGCGGGTAGGGGTTGGGGGGGTCTGGCTTATTTTGGACACAGGCAAGGGGGGCTTCAAGGAAAAAGGGTTGGGAACCACAGGTCTAGACTATGATCCCACCAGCAACCAGAGACAAAGTTTCACCGAAAAGTCCTACAACATTCCCGCTTAATATTTTAAACAACATTTAATTAAATTATGGTCAAATCAATATAAAATAATCAACTGAGTGACAAATGAATTACGATTTTCAGCGCACAGTTGCAATTAAGCTAAATATTAAACCCGTCGTTGAGGAACACTATCACTTAATGCCCCAAAAATCAGCTATTTATTGGTATTTCCTATTACACCAACAACATAGTGTGACTAATACATGATAAACAATTGTTTTAATAAGGCCCAAAACCAAGATTTAATTTTGATTTACGCCCTTTTTTTTGCCATGTCACAATGACAAATTCAGATTCCAGAATACTCTTCATTTTGCAGAGTGGTACACATTAACTGGGAAGATTTACTTATTCAGTTTTAGGGACGGTTAATATTTGGAACTTCAATTTAATAAGCAGATTGTTACTCATTACACAGCTAGAGGTTTATGTCTGTAGTTAATGCATTTTGAAATGTGTGCAGTTTATACAACAAAATGACTCCTCTGGCTTATTAAAACTATCATAGCGTTAACAAATCCAGTGCTGGTGAAGATTTCATTATCGACTCATATTCTTCATTGTTAAGACCAAATTAATCACTATTAACAGGGTGCATACGTCACCACTTGCTGCTTCATTTTAAACCAACTTCCAAATCTACATGAATGCTTTGCATCGCTGAAGGTTGCTCTGAGAATACTTTTTATACAAGATGTGTGCATCTGGCAATTTCAAAGCGAAGCAAGGTAACAGAACAAGTCTGCCTTCGTTTCGTCTCTCATGAGGACATTTTCCCCTGTAGTTCATTCTGAGCCTTTTTAAAATGCAATACAAATCATTACGTGGAACAGAAGCAAGCTTTCTGCACTTAACTAGTTTGTTTTCTCTCCCGTGTCCCTGAGCCAATCCTCATTTTCTGATTTTGCTGGTTTCCATTTTAATTAATAGTGGAATGACGGCTCTAATTACAAAACTCAAAGAGATCACCTTCGCTATTTTCTCAGTGAAGTTTACTTTATGAATAGATGTTCTTCTTAAGTAGGGAATATAAATAGAATTAATAACCGAATTAATAATAACCAATGTTAATTACTGGACATTTTGAGATCTTTCTTTTTGCTTAAGCTTGAATTTTAAAGAGAACTGGTGCTTTCAGGTCCCATTGATTCATGACCCCGTGTCATCAGTAAACTGAGCATGTTCATTATTAACTTGGAAACTGAATTAAGCTTTGTACTAAAGAACTAGGAATGTATAATGAAGTATTTTTTTCTTTAAGAGCACTTGCTTGCATCTTCTGCATTTCCCATTAGCCTGACCTTCCCTCTAACCCTGACCGCCCCTCAGGACCAGAATCAGTCACATCGACGCAGGCCAAATTAACTGCGGCTTAGTTTAACTGTGAAAATGTGCCCGCTGTTGTGTTTACCTGAACTGACGCTGACAGACTCCACTTTAACCACACTGGTCAGCTCATTGAAATGCTCCGGATGAAGGGGGGTGGTACAGTTGTCTGATCTCTGCAGTGCGGCACAGTCCTGAGCTGGAACCTGAAGGGGCCGACCCTGGGCATCCACAAATGAGAGCGCGATGCACGCAATACCTGAAATGACAGGAAATGTTAAGCCTTAAAAACTCACAAGTTTTCATTTCTACAACTTCCCTAATCAACATGGAAGGTAAATACTATTCTGTCTAACTCAATATTATACAGTTTATTGTTTTATAATGGTGTCATTTTTGTTCTTAAAAATGTATAGGTGTAGCGTCACTTGTGTGATATAGTATTATTGTGTCTGGCAAGGTTTGGCATCATTAGTTTTGTTCGTATGCCACATGTAAATATATGCTATGCATGAAGTGTTTTGAGTGTTTCAGGCAGGAAAGACGCAGAAGTCGTAGCTGCTTTTTGGAAATACTAAGTATTTTAACCATTTAATGTGTTCACAGACTGTGCCATGGTTGCTTCAATATTCATTCATTCATTCATTCATTCATCTTCTTCACCCGCTTGTTCCTGTTAAGGGTCGCGGGGGTCTGCTGGAGTCTATTTCAGCTGTCTGCTTCAATATTTAGAAACCAGAATGGCCACAGCTTATCCTTTCACACTGAGAAGGAAGGTGTACTACTACACATGTGACTAGAGGAAGCAAGAACATGTTCTTAATTACCTTCTTGTGTGTTTAAACTCAACATTGGTCTGCAAGCCACTGTATTGGTCCCTGTGGCAGCGCGAGGCAATTACTATACTACTGATATGTACACTTGGTATATCACTGTTTTAATAATATGTATGACATATATACATGACATCACTCTGTTCCCTTAATCGGAAGAAGCTAAATTTGGTTAAATCTCTTTTCTAATCCATTTTCATCTCCAAACAACTATAACAACTGAAGCACAGCCTGGCACAGTAACCTCTGCTGTGAATTTGGAAAAAAACAAAAAACATCCAAAGTGAAGTAATATCATCACTATGCAATTGTCAGCAAAAGTGAAGCAGAGTTATGCTGAAAAGCTGACAACAATGAGCAAAGCAATGGTGGGCAAGTAAGTTCAGTTTTTCCGTGCTGTGGAGTCAGAAGCATGTGGAGGACATGATAAGTATTGCACTTTCTGGATCCCCTCCTGTTTTTAAGTCCCTATAAGCTGGAGGCTTCTGAGGGCCGACACAGCCACTGTAACAAGCGAAATGTCCTTAACAGAGGGGAAGTCGTTCAGACTGTTCTCAGTTAAGTAGGTCCTTCAGTCTGCTACTAGCACAAGTTGTCACATTTACAGCCCAGGCTGATTTTTCCAATTTTGACAGTAAACTCTTCATCAGATACCAAAGAGCTGACCACACCAATTTGCTTGAGACGTGGTCTTGGAGTGGCGCAATATGGAAATGGTGGAAAATGTACAAACTGTGGCACTTATAAATGCGCAGGTGCTCAGAGTGGCTTCCAATAATCTGCTGGTGCCACAGCATCAAATGAAAATCTGCATCCTTAAAATGAACATTTTTTTTGCAAAGTGTTTGCAGGTGAGCATCCATCCCTGCAGCATTTGTTAACAGCTGTTTAACATGACTGACCATGTCATCCTGGTGAACGAGGCTGAAGATGGAACAGCTTTTAAGTGATAGAATGCTGACACTGATCAGGGCTTAATTTGACCCATTCCTATGGAGAACACAAACTGATGACTTGGCCAAAAAACAACATTAATCCTAAACCATTTCCAATGACAAATTGGCCATCACATCCAAAAGTAATACAATTCAATTTCATTAGGGTTTTCAAACATAGTGGAATGTCTAAAGAGAATAAGAAGACATGGCATGAATAGGCTAGCTCAAAGTATTTCTGCCTCATGAGTTAAAATATTTGAAGCAAGGCATTCTACTTCCAGTGCACTTAAAATATTTACTGCGGTTGTGTTATGTTCTTTGAAGCAGATATCAGTGAGCTGAACAGCAGAGAAACCTGAGTAACATTACACGTCATGCACCTTGGACGTCCATGTCAAAACTAAAGGCAACTCAAAGATGAAGCTTCATAGTATTAATAATAACAATACATTTACACTACATGCCAAGGGAAGCCTTAATAAAGGAGGTACAGCACTGCAAAGAAATGGCATGATGAAAAAACAGCAGCAGAGCACAAAGGGAGGCCAGCAGCAAGGGTATCTGTCAACACGATGGACGTGAAAAGTTTCCATAGCGGGCAGAAGATGACATGTGGTGGTACCTTTAAAGTGAGAAGGCGGGAAGAGTTGCTGAACCAGCTCCGACATGGTACCTGGGCCAAAAGAGACCCGGAGACCCGGAGAACTTGATTAGGGATGTACCAACACTTCATTTTATTCTTTTTTAATAATCCGAGTTAGGGGGTGGGAGTTAACAGGCATTGTTCCTTCATACCAAGAAGATCACAGGCTCAGAACCTAACAGGGGATTTGATTTTGCAGGCTGCATGCATTTTTTTGTGAGTATTCCAGATGTCTTCATCCACTGCTACCACCAGTCATCCACAGGAGACGACGTTCCTACAAAGTTGCCCTTTATTTTTGCCCAATAATGGAGCAAACTTAAAAGCTCCCACCACAGACAATGGTATTTGGACCGGCGTCGCCTCTCTTGGATGCTCACGATCCGTAATTTTTCAAGTTCTTTACCTGACTGAAGAAAGTTTCTCTATGCTCTAATAAATTCATAGTTGACAGAATGGTCTTACAACAGGACTTTGGACATAATTAGATATCAGCTTAGAGTCATTACTAAAAACAAAAATCATTAATTAGCAGACAGGAAACATGGGTGAGAGTTTGACACCTCTCCGTTAGACATAACACTACTTCAAGCTGTCTGACACCGAGTAATTTCCCACACCAAGCAGGGATCAGGTAATATCCTCATTTAAGCACCTTGTTCCACGGCTGCCTTAACTAATGAGACAGAGTCGGAGCTTCCCTGCACAGCAATTAAAAAGTGGTTAGATGGCAAGTCTAACAGGGCCAATGTTTAGAGTTTGACAGGGTGCAGAGAAGTCATTTAAAAGAGAGAATAAATGTACACAGCTATGCATTTAAATGACCATTTAACTTTTGACTTACAGAGAACTTTGACAGAACAGAGTGATATGGGAACTTCTGTTAATCTTTGTTTTATTCTATGTTTGCTGGGCACATGTGAATGCCTGCTATCAGTGCAGCACAACCAGAGCATTAACCGTCTGGAACATTTAACACTGGGAACTTATGACATGACAAAGTGCACAGCTAGCAATATATGAAATATGACATGTAAATTACATGAGTGAGAAAAATACATGGGTAGGGAAAGGTGGACTTCTTCATTTGAATAAAGTCATCCAAATTAGACAAGGCTCTGCCAGCACTAAAACCAATTTCCACACTCCTGAGTGAACAACCACATTGTACAGCTGGAAACCCAGCAGCCTGCTGTATAGAATCTCTCGGCAGAGGTTTTGTTTGTGCCCCTCCCAACAGACCACATATAATGAACGAGACAGCTGGGAAGGTTTCCTGCAACAGGCTGGCCATCTTTAGTAAAAAGAGAAAATTAGCTTGGCAATCTTTTAAATGCAAAAGCATGCCTAAAAAAATGAAAGGCATCGCAGGGGGATAAGGCCAGCTGATGGGAGCCTAAGCGTGTGGTTTGCTGCACAGTTCCTGGTGCACAGTCTCGAGGAGAAAGAGTGAGCTACCTCAGGAAAATAATTGTGCTGATGCTCAGAGAAATTAGCAGTGTGTGAAAAGGGAGTGTAGTCCCTGTTATGCCAGACAGGCAGGGGAAAAATGTCTTCTCAATTTAATGCGGGAAGGGCTGTTCAAATAGTTAAAAGGGGCGATCAGCATATTGTATGATATCAGAGTGACTTCAAATCAGCTTAACAACCGAGCCAAAACCTCAAGTTAACCTCAGACATTTTTTCCTCACAGTAAACAAGAAGAACTCTAATGTCAGAATTGCAACAAGATTTTGTGAGATGGGATTCTACTATCTTAACAAAAGCCCCTAATTATGACACTATCCCAACTATTAAATACAATGTACAGTACAATATATACAGTATATGAAAAGTCTATATATAAAATAAGAGCATGCGTTTTTGTTTCAGTCCGTCTTTAAATTACCATAATAATGCAAATATCGGATTTAGCGACAAATACCAGCAGTCTGTGCCATTAATATATAGGAATAATAAACAAAATGCTGTAGAGACATGGGATGGGCAAATGTATGCAGGATTAAATGAAGCCAGCAAATAAATCTAATTTACAGCTGACTTTCAATCTAACTTTGCTAGCTAGCGCTTACATAGTTAAGCTGGTTCACGTTATATGAAGTCATTTTCTTTGGTTTTTGACCAACTCTTTTTAACTAATTCTAAATCTCCATGGTCCAAAAAAATCAAGATCACTAACGTCAGGTTTTAAAAAGTGGTGATAACGTAATTTTTTTATTAGTGAACAACACAAATAGCTTCACATGCTACGTGAGTTGTCTGTGCTGTTTTTTCCGACAGGTTAAATTCAAAACAGAGAAGGTGAGTGACCGATGTGTGTGTGCGTAGAGGGCAGTGTTGCCAGATGTGAAATGAAGAAATATGGTACTGTCGCTTTAAATTAACATATTTTGACAAAAACTAATTTACTAAATTAACACTCGGCAGTGCACTTAAAATCAAAGCTAGTCTATGTGCATGGAACTGCAATAACCTAAGGAATAAACATGGAGGCTTGGCTGTTTGAAAGAAACAAACTATCGTACATTTGCCTTTTATATCATATAGGCCCTGAATCATATAAATACGGTAATTATTGTATATCTGGCAACACTGGTGGAGGGTCTGGGAAAAACGACGCAAGTACAATGTTGTTTGAAACATGCTAAATTATAGACCACGGCGGAGCAAATTACGACCCTGGTGGACTGCCATATTAACACTGTATGGGAAACACTGGAATTGTGAAGTGGAATAATTAACGAGAAACACTAGTGAAAAACACTTGATTGGATGGGTGTCATTTCCTGTCGTGATTATGCAGTCTTAAATATTCACTTTTAATCATTTTTTACTGCAAGAGCTCAACAAGAGCTGGAAATTAAGACACTGAATGCCAGTTCCAGGTTCTTTCTGGGTTTACCAGCATTTCTCCCAGTAGTGACTGGGCAAAAGAACAAGTGCAACAAACACAACAGCAGTAGCAACCTCCAGGTGTACTTGTGTACCCTTCTGCATCAGACAGCAAGAATAAGCAATGTAGCTAACAGAACAAAAAGTATTCTGGTTTAGTCTGTTTCTCTTTCACAGTGTTACATGCAGTACTGTCCACCCAGGTGAGGTTATGGCTTAACTGAGGTTATAGTTAGGCATTGACACATGCGCTGCACTGCGAGTGCTGTGATTACCTTTGCCTCCTGTCCCCTGGCCTCCAGGCTTATTGTAGAGGTAGATATCGCCATCAGGAAAGTCACTGCTCAAGTGAAAGTAGTGCTGCAGACAGAACAGGAAAGCAAATCAGTCCCTGGAAACTGAAAGCACATTAGTCAGCACTTATTTCACATATCACAATAAGTGTTGTCAACATGATTTTAGTCTCTGTCTCGACTGTGCAGAGTCGGGAGACTCCCATTTCTAGGATTTATTAATTTTTAATCCAGATCCCTTTAAACAAAGCTGTTTGTAGTGCACTTGCATATGTCAAACTGTCATCTGTCAGTGCAGGGAGACATTTTTTTGTTGTTGTTGTTGTTGGGGGACCTAGAAAGGTCAGGCTGACTGTTTACTTTGATGCTTAATTATGCGCAATTTAATTATGCAACACCTAAGAAACTGAGCAAGGAGAAATACTTTCCAAGACTGTGCGTGAGTTAGAGCTGCCACAAATCATCTTATGGTGAGTGAATGGAGAGCTGTTTAATTAAGCTGCTGAACTTATACTCCAGGACTGGATAGACTAGAAGCTTAGCATTGTAGAACAACATTTCTTTCCAAGTATGCTTTGGAGGTCCAGCTGTATTTTTGAGGAGCCAGTGTAGTTGGTTCCCCATTCTTAGTCTTTATGTTAAGCTAAGCTAAGTGACACATGGGACATGGTAAATGTTGAAATGTCAGAGCGGGATCAATCATTTCATAGAACTCCTTGCGTAAGGTGAGCAATAATTACACCATAAAGTAAAATAGTATTATCTGTGTTTTAATGAATGCTCATCGAAAGAAGCAACAGAAGACAGCATTCAAGAGTATAGATATATATCTGCCTGGCCAAAATAAAAGTCTCCACCTGGATTTAACTAAGCAAATAGGTACGAGCCTCCTATTGGATAATTACTGCATGGGTGATTATCTTTCAGCTGGAAACAAGTTATTTAACCCCAACTGATGCAATGAATAGCTTCTCATTTCTCAAACAACCATGTCTAAAGACACATCCCATGGTCGTGGAAAAGATGTTCGTCTGTATATTGGGTTAAGATGACAATGTCAGGATTCATGGGGCTCAAATTGTTTTGTTTGTGCTGGAGAGGCTTTGTGCAGTGGTCAGACTCTCCCATCATCAATTCAAAATGTTGGTGAAAAATGAATGCAACACTGGATGGAAACAAATCTGGTGACATTGCAGAAGCTTATTGAAACAATGCCACAGAGAATGCATGCTGTAATCAAAGCTAAAGGTGGGCCGTCCAACAAAATATTAGAGTGCGACCTTTATTTTTAGTGGCAACTGTTTTTTTTTGGCCAGGCAGTGTAGTTTGACAGCAAGGAAGCCAGCAAGCTCACAGTATCCCCAGTAGTTACCGTGTCAACCAGCTCCTGGCACCAGGAGCCAGTTAGCTCCTTATTTTCAAATAAAATAAGGAGTGAACTGATTATGGTAAACCTGGTACATAGTTTTACATGTATTCTGAATAAAAACAAAATTTATATTTTGTATGTTCACCCATTATTGCTAGCAGTAATAATAGTCCTAATGACCTAGAGACCTGAGCAAACACAATTGACAGCAAGCCTACACTTCAGTCAAACTAATTTTGAACAAAATATGAAGAGTACTGACAAAACTATGACCCAATCTGTCCATTGCATATTAAAACCGTCACTGCTCATGTTCCCCCCGCCCATCAGACTTAATGGTAGCATGTCATCGTGTACCCAGATCCTAACATTTCATCTGGTGAGTGTTATTGCTAATGAGAGAACTGTCCGAACTATAATGGACTTGTTTCACAGTAGACATCTT
This sequence comes from Planiliza haematocheilus, assembly GCA_005024645.1. Taxonomy (NCBI): domain Eukaryota; kingdom Metazoa; phylum Chordata; class Actinopteri; order Mugiliformes; family Mugilidae; genus Planiliza; species Planiliza haematocheilus. The sequence continues at coordinate 2,113,959 of SRSE01000306.1, forward strand.
GACATGTTGCTGGCTGCTTCACTGGCACCATCCTACATGCAAAATCACTTTTTACAAAGCTACTATTTGCAATTTTTACCAGGATTTGCCGTGCATTCATGTGTTTCTTTGTAGCATTTCATTCTTTTTTCTTGTAACATTAGGATTGCTTGATACTTACTTTCTCAAATGATTTGACTCCAAGCTTCTTCTGTTAATCTGGTGTCTAACAGCACAAGTCTATAAAATGTGGGTACATGTCTCAAGCAAAGTATGCAGAAATGCAGACTTATGTAAAGTGTGCATAAATGTCTGCAGCAGAGTGCTCATGCACATTACCTCTTACAGTGAAAATGAATGGAACCGAGCCATTCATCTGTGCTTTCCCTGCTCTAACAAACATGTTATGAATCTTAAATGTCACAAGCACTTATCATGTCTCGTGTTCAGTCTGCCAGTATCATACCTTGAAGTGGTGTGCTGTGTTGCTGTCTGTGTACTTGGGTACATGCAGGAAGATGAGGAGGTTCTGCCTGAGGTAGTGAGCCACCGCGGACAGCCAGGGAAGACAGTACTGTGGGAGTCTGTAGGTCATCACCTCAGTGGCTGGGGATCCTGATGGCTGGATGAACTGACCGGACGACATTTGGTGAAGACTTTTATCCAAAAGAGCACATCATTTGCTCGCTGCGCTACAGACGACAAAGAAGGCAGCTTACCTCCACATCAGCGGGTGTCAGCTTGCAGTTCCTGACAAGCATGACGGTGATGATGTCCAAGGTGGTCTCGTCCAGGCGCTTGCGCAGCACCTTGACCAGCTCGTCTGTGATCTCAGGACCTGAGAGAAAGAACAGAACTGTATCAACCTCGTGCTGCAAATATGAACATTTTCTCGCTAGTACAAAGCAAACGGGACTAAAGTTCAGTGATCAAGTATAAAAACCTGAATACATGACAGGTCGTGTTTACTATATACAGTAAGGTTAAAAAAAATCTAAATTAAATTTAAATTTAAATACATTTTGTATGACAGAGTCAGAAACTGGAAGACAGTGGCTATGGTGTTTTCTTGTGCAACCCTTAGGACAAATGAGAGTCCCTATTTGTCCCACTGACTAACTTTTCTACCAAGCTCTTAGGTCCATTAATGTATAATTAATAAATGCATACTAAAAGCCAGACAAGTAGTAACATTCTCTATGTGCAATGAATACAGTATAACAAAAAGATTACTTTACATTTATTAAATAATTATTAAAAAGAAATGCAGTGTCTCAAACATATATTTTAGCTGAGCAAATCCATCTATAAGAGAGTATCAAGTGGATATTCAGTTAATTTGTTTATATTTTTAAAGGGCTTGCACAAACTCCTGCTTTAAATATTAAAATGTTCCATATTTTACAAGGTTGTGAGCTTTGGGGTAAAATAAATGTGTAATTTATTAATTACTATGCTAAGTATACTTAGAATCCAGGATGATTAAGATACCTTCAAAACACTATGAGTGGAAGGAGCAGAGGAGGACGTTAATGAGAAAGCCAGAAGTAATGGCTCGCAGATAGAAAGAGATTCACAGCACAACAGCCCCATCAACACGTCCACAGGAGGAACAGCAGCTCTTTGTATTAAAGGCCCACCACATCACAACAACATACAAGTGAACACCTAAAAATAAGCTTTAAGGAACGCCATCATATAACAACCAAGACTGTACACTTTAAATAAATGCTAAGGGCTTTAATTAGTGATAAACTGGAACAATGTTTACCTGTTACCAGTGTCTTTAGTTGCAGAGTTCAGTGGTTAACAATATAGGCACATGATGCAGCTATTGAACGAGAGTTAACGTTCTTAGCAACACAGCATACTATTGCCTCTCAGCTTTTAGAAAGTACAAATTTGGGTATGTCTGTACCTCCCTCATAGTAACGGCGTGACTTACGTATGACACACCTCATCTAATTTTAAACCCACAGCCCCACTTTATTCTTCAGTGGACACAACGGCTGTGTGGATAAGTAGGTGACGAACGCCTGTTCTGTCAGCGGACTTGAGCCATGTTCACTGACAGGAGACGTGCAGTGGAGGATGTTGCTAAATCTGTCTCCAGCTCTGGCTGTTTTCCACCTTCTCATCACCGTGCTATCACAGGCTCGTTCCACCGAGGAGCACCCGGCACTGCTACACCCTGCTTCGTTTGTGTTGACTGCCATCCAAAAAACTCCACTCTGGATTACCACAAGGAACACGATTAGACGAAGGGATTCAGGCCGTGATTTAAAGCCACCGTGCATAATTTGCCTCATATTCTATAACACCTCGATCATCTCTCCGAGTCTGTAATACTCTTTGTAATAAAAAACAAAACAAAAACACAACTTGTGATGAACTGCATGGCCATCCTGGACCTCTTAGCATGCCTGGTAAATGAGTGGTAGTAAGAGGAAGTGCGAAAAATGAGGAGAGAAAGAGTGGATGTGACATGGAAGAAAACAGAACCAGCCAGTGGCAGATGAAACAACCCAGATGCAGCGCTAATGTCACCATAACCTGACATCTGTTGATTTAAACCACTCTAGTTTGCCATGTTAGCAAGCTACTCTCAGGTTGTACTAATCAGCAGCTTTTACATGGTCCACATCACTGAGGCTGATGGAAATAATCAATTATCATTTTATACATTATAAATATTCTTCATATTCATACCTTCTGTATATACACATACACTGATCAGTCAAAACATTATGACCACCTTCCTAATATTGCGTAGGTCTCCCTTGTGCCTCTAAAACAACTCCAACTCATCAGAGAATGGGCTTTCTGAGGGTGTCCTGTGGTGTCTGGCAACACAACGGGCCTTTGGGTCCTATGGGTTGAGGGGTGGGGCCTCTGTGGATCAGGCTTGTTCCAGTGCATCCATAATATGTATAAAATCCTATTATGGGGTTATTCATGGGGGTCCACTGCAGCTCATAGTTTAAACAAAGACCTGATGTGAAGTTGCATTCAGACAGAAACACCTTGTAGTGGAATTTTCTGCATTTTCTGTCCAATTTTATTATTACTTTTCTTTTATCATTAAACATTATATAAAAAAAAAAAACATAATTCTCACCCCTTATTATAAATGCCGCTCTTACCTGCATTTCCCACTCCATGCACCAGCAACAGGATGTGTTTGTCCACTTGTCCAACTGGCCGAGAGGAGCCCTCCAGAGAAGACCTGGAGCCCTGAGGAAACGAGACACCACAAATGTGATCAGCGCGAGATTTAGCACCAGCACTGTAGTCCGCCTTCAATTAGGATGTGTATGAATAGCTTTATCTGTGGGTGTTTTATCTGTTTCCTCCTCTAACAGAAAAGACATTACACATTTTATTTGATCTGTTAGCTGGAGATACATACCGGGACCATGCTGCACTCAGACGCCCCCCTCTTAAGTGTACATTAGCCAAAATATGTTGGGAATATATACATATATATGGGTATATACTACATTTGCTCACTTACTGTAAGGTCCTCAGAAAGCAAAGGCTCTTGACTCCTGGCGAGCCCAATGGATCGAGTCAAGTGAAGGTTCCCATCCACATCAGAGTATTTCCCAGTTAGTGACGTTTCACAGAGTCTGTCAGGTGAACACAAGCAGTAGGTTTAGACGTGGATGTGACCAACCTGTGCCACTTTTCTCTTATTGTTCTTGTCCAGCAAGTGTTTTTTTTTTGTTTGTTGTTGTTTGTTTTTTTAAACAATTTAATGTGAATGTAGCCATGTAGGTAATAACATGTTGGAAAGTTGAGACACATTACAGAAGTAACTATTTGGGTTGGGATTTATTTTGCCAGAGGAGTGTGATGACAATCTGCTCCCACTTACTCTTATCAGTGAGAGCTAACGTTTCACATTTATTTTATTTTTTTGTAACATCGTTAGAGCTGTGTGCAGTTTTGAATTACATCCTGTGTTCATGTTAAAGTGAAGTGAAATGGGAACTGTATGAACTGAGACTCGGGGGGCACGGATATGCTTCCTTCAATTTCTTAGTGAGCTGCACCATCTGGCCATCGAAACATCCCAAAATGATGTTTACAAGGCATGTTGTGTTTGACAGCGATTCAGTTTCCAGCAACACTGATTTCCCTTCCACCATACTGCTGCCTTAAAAACCATCTGTGGGTGGATTCTGCTTTTTTTTTTAACAGACTGATAGAAGAGGTCTCCCCGGAAACACAGTGCAAACCCCCAGCATGTGATGGAGGGTTTATAAGATATTGTTTGTTAGAGTGTCTAGGGGTGGCTATGAAAAAACGTGAACCATCGGAGAGCCAAACTGAAATCCAGAGTATAAACTGAGTTAAATAATTAGGAGGGACTCTAACCTGAGGTAGAAGACTGATTTAGTCGTACGTTCCTGGTAGACAAACATGTTCTTCCTGTTGACCACGCAGAAGGAGTTCAGCACAGAGCGCAGGGCCTGGATCGCTATGAGAGGTGAAGACGAAAGTCACTGACAAGTTTAGTATGCTGGTAGAGCAAATCTACTGAATCTAAAGAATGTGATCATCACTGTATTAGAGACAAATGTCCACACCACTCTTTGCAACTGAGAGTACATTTACAATTCCATTCTAAGCTGCTCAGTGCAGCGACACTCCCACCTGCTGTCCATTATTACTACTCCTCATCGGAGCGTGGCAGATGGCACTGGAATTATCGTGACTAGTACAATTATTTTGCACATGATAAGTTTATTGGTTAGTGTATTCATTGTCATTGCAATTTCTTTTTATTTTCAATATTCATTCGTTTCATTTTTTCTTGTATCTACATTTCTCTATTGATATTTATTAGTTATAGATTTGTATAGTATGTGCCAGTAAAGTGCTGCTGCAGCACTGACATTTCCCAGTATGTGATAAATGAATAAGTGAAGGAGGGAAGGGAAGAGAGATTGGAAGGAAGAAAGGAAAGAGTGAAGGGAGGAAAGAAGGAAGGAAAGATGGAAGGATGGAAGGAAAATGGGAAGGAAGGAAAGAGGGAAGGGAGAATAGAGGGACTGAAGAAAGAAAATAATGAAAGGGGGAAGGAAGGAAGGAAGGAAGGAAGGAAGGAAGGAAGGAAGGAAGGAAGGAAGGAAGGAATGAAGAAAGGAAGGGAGGAACGTAGTCCACCTGAGAGGCCACTGAACTTAATTTTGTTTGTTTTATTCATTTTTACAGAAGGCATACATTTCTAATAAAATCCTACACAGGATATTTAAGTGGATTTCATTTGGAAGGAAAACAGACAGTGTTCACTTGATAAACTTCTACTAAGTAACATGAAAGTTATGGGATATGGGTTCATTAAATGTAGTTCAGCAAACATTAATTATAACTATCTAATGGCAAGACCTACCAACAAACTTGTTGATACCTTCCTACGGAACTTTTAAAACAAAAATGTTGGGACCTGCCACTCACCCCTGGACACTCCCATGTTGGGTCCCATCTTGAGGCGTGGGTGTATGTGGATGATTGTGCTCCATACCACTTCACAGGCAAAATGTCCCGGGATGAACTGCATCATGGCCGCCAGATAGTCTCTGGCCGGGTAGCTCTCCTCTGTGTTGTAATCTGTTTCATCAGAATATACAAGGGTGAGTGTACGTAAATATTTTCAGACACAACGGCAAAAAAACGCCTAAAATGTCCTTTTACCTACACCACTTTTTAATTACATGCACAGACAAATCCAAAACCTGGACAAATAACACCAAACTTACCGTCAGAAGTGTTGAGCCTCTGCTTGTAGAGAGTCTCGTTCTTCCAGATGTCTTCCTCGCTCTCGGCCACCAGCAGAGTGTTACACACATGGCTGTCGTGCAGGTCCTGCAGCAACATACGCTACACATACACAGAGAGGACACTGAGAAACAAGTAGGACTCAAGGACCTCAAATACTCTTAGATGTGAGATGTAATAGTTCATCAGAAAGAGACCTGCAGTCTATGTATGAACCAAGAACCTGAAACTAAATCAACCAAATGAATACAACTATGGGCTCGTGTTTACATTCAGCACGCAGTGTGATGCTATGCGTGTCACATTTTCCACATCTCTTTAAAAGACTCTGTGACACAGATTGTTGGGAGCAACAGAACCAACCTGATTGACTATTCTGCAGATTTCACCAATCTTCCTGACTACCATTTGATGCAGCTGTAAATACTCAGGCAGCTCCTGGTCTTCCTCCTTCTTCTCCAGCTCCTCAACACCGACATCCTTTCCCTCCGTGAAGCACCTGTAAAAATGTAACAGATCCTTGGAAATATATCTTCAACCATGGTTTTAACAGAGCGTTCGGCTTAAAATATAAGAGAATGAGCAACACAGTTATTTTACTTTAAATCCTAAAAGAGCATGCACGAACTAGTACTCAATTAAGCAGTCAAATATGAATATGAATCTGAAATGCTTGATGCCAAATGTCGAATACAGCGGGAAATGACAGTGCTGTTTAGGTTGGTCTGACCTGGAATGGGAGTAGACCTTCACTCTGTCCTGGTGGATCTTGACAATCAGCCAGAAGTCTGGCATCAGCGGTGACTGACACTCCTGTTCATCCATAGTGGGACTCTCACACTCAGAGTCACTGCTTCCGCCATCATAACCTTCAAACACACACAGACAAAACAGCAGTATAATACCATAATCTCCAGTGTTTTTTTTTTTTTGCATTTGCATTTGCAATAAATAAAAAATAAAAAATAAATAGAACAGAAATGTTGAGCTTACCCTGCATGTCAGAGTCCATACTTCCCTGACTGGAGACGACACTCTGGACCCGACTTGGCCTGAGTTTACCGCAGCCTGAGGAAAGACAGTTTCCTTTAAGTGTTTTTGTAAAGACAATGTTCTCCTGACAGTAAAATGGAGCGGCATTAGTTTTGCCATAACTAGTTAAGTTGGAATTTTCATCTATGTCGATTTATACTTACAAAATGTAGTGATGGTCTGCAGTCAAATATGGACAAATATAAATCACAGTGAAGAAGGCATTTGATCTTCCAGATATAGAATGTGGCTCCTTCTTTATTCTTTATTTTATCCAGTTAAGCATGTATGGGAAATGCTGTCATAATTAGAGTCTAATCAGTTCATCTTTAATGGAAAGTTGCCAAATTTAAAGAAAGTTTCTGAAAGCCTGTTGAATTGTATTCAACATAATGGGCCATAAGGTCATATGGACAAACAAAATGAAAAAAACACTGCCTCCTGCCCCAGTCTGCCAAACGTCCTTTACTCTTTCTCAGGTAATAACTCATCACATGATAATAATATTGACAAATCATTGCACATATGGGTTTAATGAAAATGCACTCACTGTGAGAGGCTGACTGTATGGACTCAGCCAGGCTGACGCTGGATGGTGTTTTGGGTGGTGAGCTGGGCTCTTTACTGCATTCAGCTACAAGCTGGGGGGTACTGGGCTGACCTCTGTCCCCCAACATGCTAACAGAGTCATCTGCTTCGGGCTTCAAGACTCCGACTGGTTCACTAGCGTCTGCATTTGTGTCACGGGGAGAATCAGCAGCGACAAAGATGGACTTCTTGTCCTCACCCTGCAAATGAACAGTAAGAAGCTGGGTAATGTTCATAGGAACATGTTTTATCTGCTGTAACTCAGGATGAAAGTAAACTTATAATAGCTCTGGTATGTTCTCCCTGCTGATCCAAACCGTTTAATAGAGCAGTACTTGGTTAAATTATTTAACATTTGATTCCTAAAACAGTTGGTCAACTCTACTGTGGGGTATTACTGAATAAAGCAGACAGACATCAAGTGTTTTTTTTTCTATAATTCCACCACATCACTGTGACAACAGCTGACCTCGCTGTCTGCCCGAGCCTCTGCTTCACTCTCCAGCATCACAACCTCTGCCTCAGCTCCAGAGCTGCATGGGTTCGTGTGTTGTACGGGCTCTGCGGTGCTCTCAGACAGCCTCTTAGCAGCGTTGATCCTCTGAGGGTGCAGTCTGCTCAGGGACAAGTAGTAGAAGCTGTTCTGTTCTCCATTCAGCACGTAGCCACAGAACGACATGCGGCGAAACTCCTGCAGAGTGAGACCAAGAGTGTTCCATCATACAACACATTCATACATCTAAGAGTCTGTGGTAAGGTAGAACATGTATGCTCATTACAGACCAGTCCAGCACTAAGATTACTGCTAATGGCATACTCATCATCATTCTGCACACTGGTTCTCTAACAGAAATGTCAGTTATATTACAGTTTTGCCCAACCATTCAACTGAATATGAAAACCCTCTAACCCTAATCAAATTAGGACAGTATGTATTCATATCTAAACCATGAAACTGGGATAGCAGTTTTGCATATTGTTATACAGTGATCAGGCATAACATTATGACCAATAACCCTAATATTGTGTAGGTCTCCATTATGCCTCCAAAACAGTTCATCAGAGAATGGACCTGAGCTTTCTGAAGGTGTCCTGTGGTGTCAGAATGTTGTTAGTGTGTTTTTGTGTGTGTGTGTCTGTGTCAGGCTGCATCCTGCTGGAGATAGCTGCTGTCATTGTTATGGGTTGGGGGTGTGTGGTCTGGTCTAGGTGGGTGGTACATGTCTAAGTAACATCCACACTAATGCCCGGTATGGGAAAGTAACATCTTCCTATGATATGAAAAGCAACAGAAAGAGGAAGAAAGAAAAACTTCTTGCCTCCTTGAACTTTTCCAAAGACTGCTCAGGCCCGAAGACAAACTGAAGCGGGACGTCCTCACAGTGACAGTGGGGTCGACCGCAGGAGCGTGAAACGTGCTCTGCTACTTTGTGCAGCGTGGCAGAGCTGATGACCCGAGAGTGACGCAGAGCAGAAACTATCTCATCCTCCAGCAGCCAGCGGATCTGAATCACATGCAAAAGAGTTGAAAAGTTTTTCAGTCAAGAATAAAAATACACTTACTGAACATATATCCACTAGAATAACCATCTTAAATCAATAGGTGAAGCTACCCACATGTAGATGCTGTACTTACTATTAAATTCCCCACATTGATAAAAAAATAATTCTCACCTCGTCCATTGCGGCCAGAATTGCCAATTTCTGGGGAAGTGGGAGTTTGGATAAGGGATCAGCAGAGACCCTGGTGGAAGACAAGATGGATATCACATATAGAAGAACGCATCCGATATTGTTGTGTATAACTAATTATTACGTGTTGAACAAACAAACCCACCCATCGACACCTGTTCCCCTCAGACTGTCCAACACTGCCATCAGCTCCTCATCAGAGCGGTAGGAGGAGGGCTGTCCTGGTGAACGATTCAGGGACACACTGCTCTCTGAGGTGTACCTGCACACAAAGAGAAATCCAATAATGACAAGGCATGATCTTATTTTATGTACCATCTACTGTTAGTTAGTTATAGATTTTAATAGTTGGGATAGCATCATAATTACTACCCCACCCCAAGAGTCCCAGTGTATATGTTTGGGCAGGAGCAAGGCGTTTTAGTCACATTCTGACTCACCTGTTATGATGGAAATCAGCCATGAGCTCAATCTCTAGAGGTAGCGTCAGGACAAAAATATCTAGCGTGACTGAGAGCTCATTCAGGTCTACAGACTGAAGGTCCTGAGCGTTCTCCAGGCAGGATATAATCTCACCTGGGAAAAGAGAAAGAAAAAGAAATGAATTGTCTTCACATCTTCTTCCTTTTTAATAAAATAAAACTAATTGTTTATAAAGGGAAGAATAAACCCTTGACAGCTGTTTTTGATTAAACTTAAATAGAATGAGAACTGTCACGTTTTATTCATTTTTAATAAGGGGACAAATGAAAGTCCCCTATAAATGGGAGGTACCCAGAGATCTTAACCTGATGTCTTATATCTACACATGTGCCAACAAAGTGTGTTCCAGTTCTGTGGGAGTAAGAAGCAAAGAGAGCTGCACTCACCGAGGCAGGTAGGTAGTGTTTGTATGGGCATGGAGCCATGGCAGCTTTTCATGTTGACAGAACAAGTGACATGAACAAACAGAGGTGGCATGTCCATCTGTGGCCCCTCCGGCTCCAGCAGGGAGTCCCCCTCCAGGATGCTGAAGGAATCCTGGTCCTGGTTGACAGTGTTGGAGTCTGACAGGGACTGCTCCTCACCCTCTACGTGGGAGACGGTGCCTGAATGCTCCTCATACTCCACCACCAGGTCTGTGTCGCTCTCCGTCAGGATGCAGCAGCCAGACATATTTTCTACACATAAAAAAACAATTGGTTATTATTGGGTCATGTCAAATTTTATTGGCCATCAAGCTAAAGAATCATCATATGAACTATTGTAAAATCAGCATTTGGTTTTGTACAGGTGTGTCTACATGAAAGTAGCCTGTTCAAAGCTAAAATATTCTGAATGATCCTTACCATCCTCAGTTGCAGGCTCAGCCTCTGACACCAGCTCTTCACTGGGTCTCCTTTCTGTCTCGTCATCCTCTGAGTCCTCCTGGGGGGAAAATCCACAGTAGCAAAGGTCCATCATCATTGGTTATAGTTCAAATTTGCCTGTCTTGTTTAGATAAAACAGCATTATTTCATTTCCTCTGTATAATGTCTAATATTTTAGGATAACCATGGTGTGACAGCTAAATAAAAACATTAACTCACCTCTTTCTTGGATGACGGTGGGCAGTAGAAGAAGTAGTGGGGATTGGAAGGCACACTTTTGAAATACTGAGACAGGATCTCCATGAATTTATTCTGTGAAGTGATTATTCAGATAGCTGAATGACAGTTTGAGAGCAGAGGAGTAACCATATCATTTGTCAAATGCCAGACAGTACCTGTATTATTTTGTGCAGATCTGGATACACTTCACACTTGGGGTGCATCTGTATCAGGGTCAGAAGTAATTCTGGGATCTTGTCCGTCTTGGACTCGTCCAAGATCAGTGGAGACGCAGGAGCAGAGGACTTGCCTCTAGATTCGGTTTCACTGGCGTCCTCCATGTCAATACTACTGCCAGAAATATCCCAAAAGGAATAACAGTCAGCAAGGAAATGGCTAAAGGCCTCAAGTCGCTGACTACTGAGCGCAAAGCATTGACCATGATATTCATTTTTGAATTGAAAGAAATGAGCCATCCGGGTGACTCAGCAGTCAAAATTCTGGGGCGAAACACACACTCAACACACCAGCTTGTACTGTATGGCTAATTATGCACCAATTAAAACTAAATTAATGCTTCAAAGATCAATCAGCAACAACATGTGGCCGTTTTGCTATTATAGTTGAAATAATTGGGAACTGTTTAGTTTTGCAGTAATAATCAAAGTATATAGTATGTAAATACACAGACGAGCCACAACATTATGACCACTGACAGGAGAAGTAAATAACTTCGACCACCTTGTGACAATGCAGTGTTCTGCTGGAGAACGTTTGGACCTGTGGATGTTACTTAGACATGTAGCACCCACCTAGACCAGACCAGACACCCCCACCACATAGCAATGACACTCCTTGATGGCAGCAGCCATCCCCAGTAGGATGCAACCTGACACAGACACACACACGCAAAAATGATTTAGGAACAACTAACAAGGTGTTGACCTGGCCTCCAAATTCAATAGATCCCAAACTGATCAAGTATCTGAGGGATGATCCACAGAGGCCCCTCCACTAAACCCAGAGGACCCAAAGGCCCCCACTAACAACATTCTGTTGCCAGACACCACAGGACACCCTCAGAAGGCCCATGTCCATTCTCTGATGAGTCACAGCTGTTTTGGAGGCACAAGGGAGACCTATGCAATATCAGGAAGGTGGTCATAATGTTATGCCTGATCTGCAGAGTTGTCCAGGTGGACAAGTTCACATAATGCAGGTGAGTAAGGACACTTTACATATCACAATGTTGTGGTGGACAATTAAAATCAGTGACCTTTACTTATATATTATGAAAATGTAAGTGAAATACTGATAACTGCATAAACTGCATAAAGCCTGACGCAAATTATTTAATTGGACCACAACGGAGGAGTTCCAGACCCTTTCCACCACAAGAAAATGCATATGGTTCGGCTTTCACCTGCATGACGAGGCCCCCGCAGCTCTGTCGTCTGAATGCTCCTCTTCAACCTCTCCAATGGTAAAGGTGGCAGGGCTCCCTGAAGGTTTTGAATTCCCTCCCCACGCTGAGGCTTTACCGTGCTCCCTGATATGTCCACAGAGGGTCTGCATGAAGGAGGTGATGTCAATCTCCTGAAGGGATTCTTCACAGTAGTCCATGGCCATCAGGACGTCTTGGGAGCTGATGTTGTACGACTGTTGTAGGCTGCGGTACACACCTGAGGGACAGAAAACAAACAAATGACAGTCGTCCCTGGTTAAAGATTGACTTGATTTTGACCAAATGAAGCACTGCAGTACTTTTTAGCTTATTTTATTAGACACATCTGCCCCTGGGAACACTCAAAGTCTTATAACTAGTTTTAAGCTGTTTTAAATGAAAGATTCAAATTGTAATAAATCTGCAAAAAGTTATAATAGTGAGTGTGGACTGAAAGTAAATACATTTACGGGACAAAAAAGTGCAGAAGGAACAGGCTCTGAATACTTTCTGAAGCTAGTGTAGCACAACATTCTGATGAAGGGAGGTCACCTTTGACATAGCTCTGATGGTAGTGTTCTTGCAGGAGGCTGCAGTAGTTGGCCAGCTCTTTGTGTTTGTGTGGTTGAGCCAAAAGGTCAGTCCAAGGGGACGGACTGCTGCGGTCCTGAGACAGTGACCTGCCAAATGGACATCATCAGAGGAAACACACAGAGAGGAAATAAACACAACTTTAGAAAGACAGATGAAACATCTGCTAAACCCACATGGACTGAAGGTTAATTTAATATTTTTGAAAAGATTTATATTAATGCATATAATCTTAATGCCACACAAAAAACAAATACAACAGTTCAATTCCATATCATTTTGCATAAGCATGTAGGCGGCTTTAATCAGACCCACACTACAGTAAGCAACATCAAAGAAGCCAACAAGCCCGCAAGGGACAGCTGAACCTCCACAGCAAGCGTTTGAAGCATTTGATTGGAAAATAATGATCAAAAGCAAAGGGAGGGAGAGACACGGAATAGGAGAAAGAAAAAACCTCGACCACCAAAGACGATGTTTTTACACCATGACAAGAGTGTTTCTGCCCATTTAAGGACCACATAAACGCATATGTCAATTATACTTTCTGTGGTCCTCAGTGACGTTTGCCTTTCACAAGGTGTCCAGGTAATACAGTTTGTTCCTCTGCTTTTATTCCAGGTAACTTTGGTTTTGCACCAGAGGAGGACAGAAATAAAAAGACAGACATGCTTTCTGGGGCTGTCATGAGAACTAACGTTAAGTATCGCCTTAAACTTTGACCCTGAAACATGGCCATATCATTAAGGCCTCAGTTACTTAGTGATGGTACACCCATTTAGAGTCTGTCTCCTGTACAGTGTGATATTCATGGATTACCATCCCTCTGTCTTGGTTTCCTGACTTCCTGGTGATGATACCTAAGGGCATGTTCAGAACTTGCATTAAGGTCCGATCTGGGCAATCCGATCGCAAGTGACCAGCTTTAGGTGTGTGTGTTCAGACCTCCTAGCATTAACATGCGCATCTAAATCCGTCTCAGCCTTGTTGTAATCTGTATACAAATTAACCCCTCACATAACTTGGGGTGCAGTAGTGGCTGTTTTATTTATTTTTCTGAATGAATGACTCAAAACTCTGCTGATGAAAGAGCACCCCTAGTAGTATAGGCAGTCTTTAATGGGACTCAGGACGCATTGCGTTCATACTACCAATGGGATGAGAATACATCTGGACACAAATATGGTCAGAGATCGTATCTCTCAAATACGTTCACACCTGTCTTTGATCGGATTGGATCACCCAAATCAGAGCACCCGGATCAGATCTTAATGCAAGTTCTGAACAGGCCCTAACTGATGCAACAAAGCTGTTATAACAGGAATCTCCATATAATCACATGACAGAGGAAAGGACACTGATTTATTGGCCAGTGCTCCGTGCACTACTTCACTACTGTTGCTCTTTGTTCCACAATCCTTCAGTGAACCTAGATCACCCTAATAACGACAACAGTGGAGATGGACTTGTGTGTTGTGGTCAGCACTGCACCTGCTGTGTGTATGCTGCGACATGAGCCTGGAGGAGAAGCACAGACAGGCCTGGGAAGGGAAGATGCCTTTGGAGTCTAGAATATTAGAAAAGCCACACTTTCCCGCTCTACAGAAGACAAGCGCATCCCTAAATTCTCAGAGGCGGTCCAGTTAAAGCTGAGCTGCATCTCAGCAGACAGAGGAGAGCAGACAAGGAGTCAAGCTGCTACCTGAACTTCATCTGCTGATACATCTCCCAGGATTCTGCATCTTGAACTCTATTCTCACCCATGAAAACAACCAGAGACACACATGTTAATGACTGGACAGCAACTGTGTTCCACGGTCAGAATGTCATGCAGCAAGGGGAAAATGTTTATTACAAATAAACTCTTCTTTATGTAGATATGGCTGCCATTTCTATCAGTCATGATAACACTGTACTCACAAGATAATTGTTGAAATATTGTACCTTCACAACAACGAAGCAGCGAGACCAGACCAGTGGGAAGGAGAGACAAAAACCATGTCACCTAGTGTTTCTCTTGACTGAGCAGAAGATTTGACACAGACTCTTAAAACAATAAAAGTTAAAATGTCACTTTCGGATGAAAATCTCCAGGGGACACTCCTTTGAGGGCAAGAGAGAGACAGATGGTTTGAAGAGAAGTAAAGGAGGCTGTCCGTGTCAAATTAGAAATATCTTCTCCAAACAGGGCAGGTGGACTGAGACATCGTTGAGCAGCCGCTTACAACCCAGTCTCAACGTCTGCCGTCAACATTTCACTATTCACAGCTTAAGTCTGGAGTTTCTGGAAAGTAATGGGTTGAAAAACCACTAATCATGAAAAACAGGACATTGCCCAGGTTAATGTGAACAACAGCCTCTAATTGCACTTTAGTAAGTCCCTAACTGCACGGCAGCACCCACTAAGACTAAAGATCAAGTATCAACGTTTTCTACATCCTATGTTGTCAGACTGTTTCTGGCTTTTTAGTAATTAGACTTTTTTCCAGTGGAGAAATGATCTTGGTGAGTGAGTACATTGTTATTATGTTATTACTACTGATAGGAATGCTAGCACCTTTTCAATCAACATCTGGACCCTGCCTTGGCCTTCCTGCTGGTGAGCTACGTACCTGAAGAAGACGTCCCTGGGTTGGCGGCTGGAGTTGGGGTGCACCAGTTGTTCCTTCAGATGCTCCAGAGAGCAGTTGTAGACGTAGACTGGACACTTTAACTGGCCACCGTCCCCAGTGCTCTGCTGCGAAACCTGCCTGCTGAAGCTGATGTGGAAATCTGCCTTCTGGGGTTCAGAGAATTGGACTCCCTCTTTTCCTCCCAGATCTGGAAAAAATAGAGCAGTAGACATATTTTAACACATTGTTTAACCAAACATTTTTCGTGTCAAATGCAGTAATTAGTATGTGGTACTGCTTATCATCTTGAATTATTCTACACCAGTGTGGAGAGGAAACTGGCCTGAGCCTGGTGTCCCAGTCTCTGTCTCTGACACTCTGCTGTCACAGCTGTCCTGGTCTGGGAAGTTCTGGGAGTCAACAGGCCCAGTGTGGCCCTCAGATGAAGGTGAGAGTACAGGGGACCTGGCGGTGATGTGTCCACTGCTGGAGCTCGTTCTCAGTTTACTGGCCAGGCTGAGGCCGGATTCAGACCTCTCCAGCCCACCGGTAGAGCCAGAGAGGGAGTCGGCCTGAGATTTGTTGCTGGGTGTCAGAGTGTCGTCCTCCTGCGTGCTCACGTTACTTCTGGGCTCTGTCTCCAGCCCTGATGCCATCAACATCAGAACATCTGCAAAACAAACACACTGGTCACATTAACTGACGCACTGCATGAGGATGTGCTTCTAATTTGAAGAACCACATTGGGGTTAACTAAAGTAAATGTGGACCTGTGAAGGTAGCAGGAAGGAAAGTGAGGAGGAGCTGCTGGGAGCTGATGTACTTGGCATAGCACCTCCACTGTGGTGTAGAGCAGCTCCTCTCCAGCAGCGAGGCGTCTTCATCAACAAGGTCAGCATTACTGAAACTCTGCCAAAAACAGAGAGAGGACACAAGCTTCTGTGGAAACTACAGTGAACACTATAGGACTTTTAGCTGTACAGCAACTCCCCTTTGTTGCAGATAACTAAACCGTATTCATGTCAATTCTGATCCACCAATTCCATCCAACCACATTATTGCACCTTGTCATTTATACTACCTGTTTAAGTGAAAGTTTATTACTATACACGTTAGACTCATTACCAAAGTAGTACAATTATTTTTCACAAGAAGAAAATCATACCACAATTTCTCAAACTGTGGTTGGGGACTGTGTGTAACGAGTGAACACATCGACATGTAATCATGACACACTCCTCCTGCTGAGACTAACACGAATGTGAGCATGCAAGATTACCTGTAAAGTACTAGTAGATCCCATCACCTCTTTGCTGCTGCCAGTGGTGTGGAACGACGTCATAGTGTCTTGTCTGTCTGGAGGTTTCCCACACTCCTCTGAAAAATACAAAGCACAAGTTTTTAAAATTAATAAATTAAGAGATACAGTGGCTCATCAGAGAGCCCCTTTCTGTGTTTGATGAAAACCCAAAAGGCAGTTAATGCGGGAGCAAGAGATGAACCACTAAGATGAGATGCTGTAAAACGCACTGACCTTTAATGACGGGTAGCGTGAAAGGAGCAACATGGCCGTCTCGTTCTCGTTCCAAGATGTGGTGCATGAAGGCAACGTGGTCATTGCTGGCTAAAGGGATCTCTCTGTCGCTGAGCTCATGCTCCAGGCTGCTGTGGAAAAGGCTGAGCAGGAGCTCATTGGGCAGGCAGGAGGAACTATGAATCTGCTCCTCATTCTCCACAGCTGAGCACAAAGAAAGGGAAAAACACGCATGACGGCAAGGAACACTTCTGCTCAAATGGAGTGGCCAGAAGATCTGCACAGAGATGCATCAGTAGAAATGTGATCATCTCCAAATATGGTTTGGATTCAGCCTACAAATATCTAGAAATGGCATTTAATTTTATTTTTTCTTTGGCTGATGGCAGATTTTGTACAATTACTACAATGAGGATACACCAACAGATTTGGACCAACTGAACAAGGCCTTAAAACTAACTTTCCTAAATTTAGTCATTTATTTCTTGTTACACTGGAAATTGTAATAAAAAAAAATACAATTTCATAATTGACATACAGTTAATTATTGTCATTGCTGAAGTAAACTGTGTAAATGGACCATATGCACACAGTACCTGTACTGAATGTGAAGAAGAACAGTTCAACCTGCTGGCATTTTGGGAGGAGCTGAATGAGGTCAAACTGGAAAGGAACCATGTGGATGCTCTCCTCAGAGGACATTGCTTCGCCTATACACACACAGTCGCACATTTATTAACTGGAAAGCATGGCTCAGACCTTGATTTAACATGTGCAATCAGATTTCAAATCCTAGCTTAAACACACCCGGAACGCATTGGGGACACGTTCTTACAGCAGTGTGAACACACACTGTGTCACATTAAGGACTGCCTACTCAAAAATTTTCCCCTCAAACATTCAGAAAAACAAAAAAACACTCAGTTCTTCTAAAAATAATTGCCAATTTTTTTCTTTCACTGCTATAAACAGCAACAGAGAAATTCATTTCTCCAACCAATAATACATGTGCCCTCAGTGAGTGAGAATGACTTTACAGCTTGTTCCAAAATATGTTTCACGTCCCCATGTTGAGGAGCAAACCCAACAAGCTACGCTGCTTCTGGCACTGATACAGAGGTAGGCAGCAATCCATTAGAGACAGCAGCTCTAATATTTCACCACACCCTGAACGATTTGGGAGTTTACGTGCACACACAGCCCGAAACTGATGGAATCTAGAGACATTTAAAATGTCAGGTGTGAACACATGACTTTTTAGCTGGTTACACGTGATTAGATCACTTCTGAACTACAGGTTGAACAACTTTGGATTTTTTCGACGAATGTGAAAGTCCAGTCAACATCGACTCGTCAATGATGTCACACATAAAACACAGCAGAAAGTAATTCTTCGCAACAATGAAATCTATATTTTTGACCTGAATACATTATGTGAGTCACACAAAAGAAGCTATGGAGGCTTTTCTGCAAGGTAACTGAAGTTTGAACACGGGCTGCTGTTGGCTGTAGCCCATGGCAACACCATAAACAGCGTCAGTCTGACTCTTCTAATATTCTGGCCAAAAAAAAACAAAACAAAAACTCGCTCGACAACCACAGTACAGCCTATATAAATTGGCACTGTCAATAGCGTTTAGTAGTACTTGTCAGCGTGTGGAAAGATATGACTGTAGCCGGGATAAAAAAATAAAAAAATAAATAAAAAACAACAGCAGTTGTTAGCAGTAAGGCTAATGTAAACTGTGTTACCTCTGGCCTCCTTTAGTCCTGCTGGCAGCAAGCAGACCTGGTCCTTATTTTCACACAGTTGACTCAAATACTCAAAGGTCATCATGGTGGACATACAGACCAGATCCCTTGGGAAGATCTGTAACAATAAAGCGGGTAAATTATGAACCTGAAAGTTTTTTTCAAGGACAACAATAAACTGAGCTCTTTTTCGCAGAGAGTTTAAAACTTCTGCAAGATCTCTGCATGGGAGCAGACAGGTTAAATTAGTTGTACACACCGCTTGAGGGATCTCTTGGTACTTGAGGCCCTGGAAGTGCCGATGCTGGTCCAAGCAGTTCATCACGGTGCCACTTTGTGGCTCTACCCAGCATTCTGTCACAAGATTTAGCTCCGTTTCCAAGTCCACAGCCTCCACCTCTGTGTCATTGTCATCGTCAGTAGAGAAGCTGGTTTCCCACGAAAGACACAAGACAAGAGTTAAGAAAAAGGCAGCTGCAGCTGAATTAAACTTACAAAATATCTTTCAATGAATTGTGTTTTTTGGGGGGGTCATAGTGTATGGAGATACAAAGATGGACAGAATACAGTCAGCAGATTTTCCTTCCAACCAATCAGATGAGCAAACAAGTTGGGTGAGCTTCTGCCTCCCTTTGCTTTCTTAGGTTGAATCACACAAATGAAACCTGATGGCAGTTCATTCCTGTCATTAAAAATCTATTCTAGCCAGTCTTACCTGTCCTTAGTCGAGGTACAGTGAGGTGGAAACAGGATGTACTGAACAATACAAGAATGACTCTCTCTGTCTGTGTCAGCTGACATCCCCTGAAGGCAGAAAAAATAATATCAGTGGAAACAAAGTAGAAAATGAGGAACAGCGCATACAAATAGACAAACACATTCAGAGCCCTGAAGATCAAACCAAATATGAGATGAATGAATCTAAGAGATTTTGTCCTGCAGTTATTTACCTTCATCGGCAGCTCGATCACCATATTTATGATTCCCTCGCCACTGGCAGCAAAGTGAAAACCCTCTGATACACGAATCCTACAAGGACATTAGAAGACATTTGCAGGAAACAAATTCCACAAGGCTGTTTGTTTCTGTCATTAAACCCACACGGCTGATTCATCTATGAGCCATAGTGTATTGAATGTGTTCTAATGAAACACAAAACCTCTGGCCGCATCAAATAAATACAGTTTTCTGATAGTGATGAACTGTGTGCTAAGACTCACTCAGAGAGCATGGACAGGATGTGAGCCACAGCCTGCATGGCCACAGCTGGTCCTTGGCTGCTCTGCACGGCCCACACCCACCGCTGGTGCAGGAAGTAACGCGATAGAGAAGCCAGGGTGGAGGACGCCGTCCTGTTGGCTGCCATGCTGAGGGGCATAGCACTGTTGGAGGGCAATGGAAAGTTCTCCATATTGAAAATAAAAGGAGTCCTGAAGTCCAGCGGCAGCTTCTCATACCTTCAAAGTAGTGATGAAAAACCCAACTGTGACTTTTGTGTTTTTTTCCAAAGCCTGTTTTTTAGCGTCAAATGATACAGGACCTGACCTTATGAGCAGCTTCTCCAGGGGCTTGTTGAGCACCACCACACATGGCCTGTCTGACAGCGCAGGCTTGGGAGTGGGGATGGAGGGAGATTTGGATGGAGATGGGTGGCCAATACTCCTCCGCTTGGTTTTGGGCGTGGCCTCTTTGCTCTGAACGCGATGAGGGAACCGAAGCTTGAGGATCTGCTCTCGCAGCTCATCCACAATCTGATGAAAAACCATGGTGAGATACACAACACCTCAAATATCTGATCCAGCTCATCTGACAACATGTGCTCATTAGTTTTTCTATATTTTCATATTCACAAAGACAATGACAAGATCTGCTTCAGACAATAGTTTGGGGTGCCACTACTCCCTATGTGTACGTTTGACTCTCCGTACCTTGTTTCTAACATGGGCTGGTGTACCAATAGGGAAGCCCAGGCGCAGCACCATGCACGGTGTCTTGGAGATGAGACGGACCAGGTAGAAGGATGTGGGAGGTTGATCAGATGAACTGGAGAGGAACAAAGATTAGAACTCATCGTTTTATTTTTCAAAAGCTGAATTATTTGGTTTGAACTTTTGGTCATTCTAACAAATCTATCTATTTGCACATATACAGTAGACGTGAGCTGTGAGCACAAATTCTTCTCAAACTGAGAAGGAGAGGGAAATATGTAGTACTTGAAAAGAGAATCCTTAAATTCTCTTAAATGTACAGCAGGACATAGATCCTGTAACCTGCGCACGTAGCCGACACCGGTGTGAGCCACTTATATTTGTGCGCTCATCAGTCTGGCTGACTCTGTAGAAATGCCAAAACAATAAATTTGAAAGTTGTGGAGATGGAGAAGCGGCCAGAAATACTAAGCAGAATTACGCTACAACCAAGCGCATCACTCACAGCTCCTGCGGTCTGCGTCGCTGCTACGCGTAGTTACATTTCTGTGGAGGTGCGTTTGCTGTTACAACGGCGTCAAATTGATGCAATCTCAATCTTCTGCCGAACATGACAATAAAGCTGACATTGACTTTGAAATTGTCCGTATCAGGGTATGAGCTACCTGACATTTTGCACATGTTTTTAATTTCCAACTGCAAATAACGATTTGACAGTTTTTCTGTTGTCTCACCTGTAAATGAGTTTAACATACGAGTAACCCTCCACCAGCACAAAGCTGCTGCAGTCCCTCAGCAGTGAGGTGAGGGCAGAGTGGGAAATGCGACACTGAATGGTGCTGTAACGTCCGTTATTTCCAGCTGTATGCAAGTGTTTGGGGACAGGCCTGAAAAGACAAAATTATTATAATCATGAAAGACTGACAGAATGAACAGAGAAATAAATTAAACTGAACACCAAGCTAATGTTCTTAAATGATTATAACTTAAATGCAACATCAGCTACATCCACACAACCACTTCCTTTCTTGTATTTTATCACCAATGTACGTCATCCTCACATGGTAAACCACAGATATAAATGTACTCCTCACATGTCATGTTCAAGGATGATAGCGATGCGATGCATGTGCAGCCATCTCTGCCAGAAATTGGCATCCATGGACAGGATGGGCTTCCAGTAGGATGCAAACTGGGACTGAGAGGAGTCTTTGGATCCACTGTGCTGCAAAGACAGGACCTGGGGAAGGAGGAGACCATTAAGATGTCAGCGAGAAGGAGAAAGGCTGAGAAGGTACCACTCTTTAGGTCCACCTTCACAGCAATTAACTGCCTGGCTATGTCTCATTTGGAGGTTCAAATGGTGAAGAAGATTATTTCAGCTTTCCTTATGTTATGTTAGTGTGTATCCAAACCTTCTAATTTGCATGACTTTATCATTAATGCAAGATTAATTACAAATGCATTGTTTTGTCCATTGTTGTTCATAGAATAACCTCAACAGTAAAACTTGTAATGGAATGGAATGGAAAAATAAAGCTTAAATCAAGAAGATCTTGTTTTGAAGAGTTCTTAGAATGTTTCTGTACACAACAATGAAAAGCGGTCACATGCCACACTGATTTAGAAATGTGTAGGTTTTAGGTGTTTTCCCAAAATGCTGGTCATGCATGAAGGAGCGCACAGTACCGGGGTGGTAGAACCAGGAGGGATGTAGAACAGAGGAACTCCGTTTTTGGTGCTCTCAGGAATCATGTAGTTCTCAGGTATCGAATTAAACGACTGAAGATGCACCAACATTTGATCGGTCTGGTTGATGCTAGAAGGGCACACAACATATGGAGTTACATCGCAATACATCCTGCACTCAAAACAATAGCTACCAGCCTCTGTCAAGTCTGATCACACTTCCTGCCACTTGACACAGATGCAGTACCTCTGCAGCGTGTTCCAGAAGCGGCGGATGACGGAGGTGCGGTATGGGCTGGTGATGGGCTTCCTCTGGGTGCAGCTGATATCATGCAAGATGTCATAGCTTCCCTCCATCGTCACCTCAACCCTGGTGGTTCTCTTGGAAGGGTCCAACGGCCAGGAGGCGGCTGCGAGGTACTCGATATGCATGTTGTGCTTCCACAGCAGGACCAGCTTCACCTCCAGCTGAGTCCCACCTTAAGAAAGAGGGGCTCCGTGTTGAACAGAGACACTCAACCACCCTGTTGAGCTATTTGCTCCTGGACTCTGAGTAAAGACAGACATTTACCTTTGGTGAGGCTGATCTCTCTGATGGTGTAGCCCTCTCTCAGTCGCACTGACACCACGCTGATTAAATGAGCATGGACTTCTTTCTCCGTGTGTTTCTTCCTCCTCATGATAAGGGCAGGATTACCACTGGCCGACACCAGGTGCTCATTGAACAGTTTGTGCTGAGAAACTACAAAACAGAGAAATGGTTTGAATGTCTCATCCTTGTCATGACAGTCTTCTTTATCACTATCTTTTTCTTCATTTGCTGTGTTTAAAATACAGCACATTATTTTAATTCTGTTAGACCTGTTGGTAGATAAATATATTAAAGACAAATGTCATAAACAAATTTAGCTTTTACAATGAAGTCAGTTAATTCCGAGGGCATTATTGCCTGAAGACACTGCAAACACAGACAAATGAAGACACTGTGTCAGTAGAGGAAGTAACCTAGAACCAGAATTCATTTAAAACTAAAAGTAACTAATGCATTGTTGTCTCACCACAGAAGTACTCAGAGTTCATGGACTCAGGGGTCTTGAGAAATGAGTAGGTCAGGAAGGCCTTGTGGTAGGCATTCATCTCCTGGCTGTTCAGGTCCACATCAGGGCAGCTGGGCAGGTACGAGCCAAACGTGGCTAATGAGATGAACTTCATCAACTCTACATTGGGGATGTAGCCAAAGCTGCAGTCGTAGGAGTATGCTCCCCCGACCTGGAAAGAGAGAAACGTAACTTAAAGAGGAGAAGTGGGCAAATATTTGCAGCGTGGCGCTGCACACATCAGCGTCTCATCGCCTTCACCTGCACAAAGGAGCAGGCGATGGTTCCACTCCTGAGCTGGTTCAGCAGGGTTTCACAGACGGCTACATCAGGAACACTCGTCACTCCATCTGTGATTATAATGATACCTGGAACATACACAGATTGCATGAATAACAATATAAGATATGACACCTTATTTGATCACTTCATACCAAGAAGTCTCTGTGGGCAAAACCACAGTGCACAATGGAACTCGGAGCCAGGAGGACAACTCCGAGCTAAAAGAACAACAATGTTATCCTAACAAATGGTGATCCTGAGCTCAATGCATTTCATACACAACTACATTACGCATTAAAGCCGTACAACAAAAAAATATACAGTCTATGTGCTTTTAGTTTCCAGGGGGCGCTACAAATAGAAATAAAATGCTTGATTTGTGTCTCACAAAGTCACTGAATTTTACAATTTGTAATGTTGGAAAATGAATTTGCAATGTTTTGCATGTGACCACTTGATCAACATTACTTTTCTCAATACTGAAGTGTGTTGAGGTCTCAGTAACACCGAACTACCAGCACCAAACTGGGCACTTTTATGCATTTTAATTCCACATATTAGAATTACTAAACAAAACAGAAGACAAGACAGATTATTCCGTTTTCTGTGGCTGCATGTTGAGGGCTGTAACGCTGATTGCCGCTGACTTCAACACTTCAATATCTAAAGCAGTGTTATGGGGAAGATAGCATCCCCGTGTCGTGGCTACACTGACTGTTCAAGACCAACAGCAAGATATTTGCATGCTAGACAGTGTAGTTCTTTCATTAGAGTTGAGGACATAATGATCCAGCAGTGGCCGATCCCAGTGATCCACACTGAGGAGCAGGATCAGGAGAATGTGCAAGCTGCCAGATAGTAAGTACTTCCTGCTAATGTCTGCTAGAGTCTGGTCTAGTCATGTCTGAGCACACTGTTCTTACATATGTGGAAGTTGTAATGACGTTTTTCCAAGTCCCTACTGTATAAACAGCTGCAGGAAGCTGCAGGCAAAAGGTGTTGTGCATTTCGCATGGTGGGAACTTCCAGTGTGAAAGGCTGTCTCTATGAAAAAGCTGCTTGGTTGTTTGAAGTTGTTCTAGGAAATGATTCAGGATGGGGGCAAGGGAGGAATTCTTAATTCTTTTCTACAAATAGTCTAAATAAGAGAATACAAACCAACCTGCACTGGAGTTTGGGGGCAACAACTGAAGGGCCAGGATGCCCTGGCGTACCATGCTGACCAGACCCATATCAGCAGACACCATGGAAATGCCTTGTTTCCGGTGTGGCAGGTCATCCAGGTTGATGCTGTGGTGGTTTGTGGTTTGCGTTGAATCCACAGACTAAAGGCAGAGTAAAAAATAATTACTGACCCCAATGTATGTACATATTAATGGCAATAAAGGGATGTGCAACAGTGATGCTAACTGTGCTTATTCTATGTTGTTTCAGTTGGACCTACTTTCTTATCTCCACAACATATTTGTAAAAATCCAGTGCACATACTGCCCACGTGCACTTGCCTGCTCATGCTGCTGATGTAAGACTTCTGCAATGTTGCTCTCCACTGCTCTAAGCTGCTGATAGATATGATGCAGAAAATCGTCCAGGTCTGTTCTGTCAAGCTGGCATCCTTGTACCAAAACCTGCAGGGGAGGTCAAGCCAAAGGTTGTGAGCCTTTTTAGCACAGTTTGATACTTAAACACCAGTAAAACATGATTACTCTTAAGCTACTGTAATGACCTGATGTGAACTGAGGCCAATAATTGACGAATAAGCCAAGATAGTGATGAAGATCTTAGGCTTGAAAGGTCGATCAGTTCCCGGGACTTTAAATGGTTGAACTAGGCCGGCCAGACACCTCGACAAGGCGTGGAACACCTCATCAAAGATCATCTCTCCTGTGCTGTCATCCTGCAGGACAGAATACATTTGAAACACAGATCATTCAAATAATCCAGTCTGTGGCAATTAACTCATGACTTCTGTTAAATAGAATGCATGAATCTAACAGACATACGGTCACAAACAGTTGGGAAACTCATAGCAATAAAGAATCCTACAATGTTTTATATGCCTGGCTGTCCATACATTTCATGCCAGTCTTTCTTGTGCCAGTACATCAGCTAGTTGTTTTGTACTTTTCCCAGGAAGGCAAAGAAAATTAGTTTGTAGACAAATAGAGTAATACTAACCTCCTTCAAAACCTTTCCAGTAAATCTGAAGTTGAACTGAAGACAGTGAATGACAGTGAATGACTGTGAATGACTCTTGGGAGCCAGCTTCCATCATGCTCATTAACTAAGCTGTTTGTTTGTTCTCTGATAGATGATATTAACATCTGCCTGGCGTACAGGTTCTGAAAGCCAATCTGGAGCTTTACATAAAGGTGCGTGTGTCATGCTGCATAATGTTTTTCCACATTTCAATCAATGTTAAACTATTAACTGCTATAGCATCACTGAATGAGGTCCATCTTGTGTGATGTTGGTGTATGACTGCCAAGGAACATTAAAGAGCCTTTTGACAAACCAATAACATGACAGGAAAACAAGAGCTTTTAGCAAAGTTTATAATTTCATAGGATTTAATGTTCAGAAGATGATGATGATGGCGCAGGCGCAACCCTAGTGTATCGGATTTGGAACAGCATTTTCTGCACAGTTCTACTACATGCTGAATACCAACTGAACTTTCTACACTGAATACTCAGTCAACTGAAATTAATTCCCATTTTTATATCAAATTAAAGACTATATAGCGTGGCTCAACCATTTCCAGTTATACAGATACGGGTATATCATATGAAGCACAAGTGATTTATTATTTGCAGACCATAGTGACTTCTCAGTAGCTTGTAGAGTTGTGATGTACGTGAAGGAACCCAAACTATTGACCATCTCTTTAAAATGAATGACAGGAACCGCGTTGCAGTTGCGAGTCATTCATTTTTAGCTTTATTTTCTTTGGCTGTGTTTCACACGGTTGCACAAAGCAGCTCTTGCTTTGCTTTGAGTTGGCATTGGTGATGGAGCTGGTACAGCGATGAGCATAGCAGTAGACCTGAACTTCTGTGACAGATAAATCTATATTTTAGATATAGATAGACTCATATATCTCATCAAGAGTATTGTAGGATGTCTAAGTCTGAATGATTCTGATCCAAATGTTACTCTATCACAGTGCTCATTTCAAGAATAAAAATAAGTTACCTCCAGGTTGGCATCTTCAAAATAAATAAATATCAAAATGAGCCAGTCTTGTTGGATCTTGTGGCTCTTCGAAAGCAATGGATCCACAAGAGCCGACTCCCTTCAACGAGCTATAAATCTCATCTCTAAGAACTTGTCTGCTTTCAATTTCTCAAGAAATCAGCATTCAACCCTCGCACCACTAAGAAGAGGTCTGTGTCTTAAAACAATTCATCTTGGTTGTGATTCTGCTGACTTAATCAAGCTAAAGGACTGTGGCAGACGAATACCTGCATTCACATGATGGCACACTAACCACATTCACACTCATGACATAGACACTCCATGAGCAATGCAGCTGATGTTATGTACTTGAAGTGAGGTTTTAATAGTGTGTAGTTAACTCTTACCACAATCCCTGTGGAGGGGCTGAGGTCCAACTCGATGATGAAGCGGTACCTCCGGGCCAGGAAGGTGGCCCGAGTGGACGGCATCAGTATGCAGGGGTACGAGGCGGAGGAGAAATCCGACTGCCATCCTTTAGGTAAAATGCTCAGCAAGTCCAGTTCGTTTTCTGAGTTCAACTACAAACCAAGTGACAACATTTACATATTTGTCTGGTTCCTGTAGGTCTCAGTGCTAATACAGTAGAGATAACTTGTACAACACCTATTTGTGTAAAGTAATATTTTTGTCTTGGCAACACAAGCCACAATAAATTTGGAGTGGAGGGTAGTGCTTTATCTGTCAATGGATAAAGTGACAGGCTACCAATCATATGTTGCATAATGCAGGAACACACCATTATCAGTATAAAAAAAAACATACCAACAGCCGATAGGAACACACTATTTTGCTAAATTTACTGTATTATCATGAAGACAGAAACAAGAATTTAAATAATTCATTAACTCACCACTTCAGGCTTTGAGGCTGGCCAGATGACTTGGTTAAGTTTCCCAAGGAACCATGCCAGACGCACATTCCTAGAGATCCGATAGTCCTCCTTCATGAGCAGGTAGATCTGGTCAGCCTCCTCCACCTTATGGTGAGAAACATACACCAATCAGGCATCAGGTAATATTGTGTAGGTCTCCCTCTTGCCTCCAAAACAGTTGTGACTCATCAGATAATGGACATGTGCCTTCTGAGTGTGTCCTTTGGTGTCTGGCAACAGAATATTGTTAGTGGGGGCGTTTGGAGTCCTATGGGTTGAGAGGAGGGGCCGATCTGGATCGTGCCACACATACTTCAGATCAGTTTGGGATCTATTTGGACACCAGGTGAACACCTAGCGCTGCTTTTCTTTTCTTTTTTAAATTTTTTTATTTGTTCCTAAACCGCAAGCTTCGTGTGTGTGTCTGTTTCTGGCTGTATGTCTATGTAACATCCACATGAATGCCAGGTCCAAAAGTTTCCTAGCAGAACATTGTCACAATACGGTCATTGTTGTTTACTTCTCCTGTCAGTGGTTTTAATGTTGTGGCTGATCACTGTAAATTGGATACATAAGACTTTGTAGCATAGTGGCGTAGTGGTTAGCACTCGCGCCTCACAGCAAGAGGCCACAGAGCAAGAGTTTGCATGCTCTTCCTGTGTGGGTGTCCCTGACTGCTTGAGTTTGGCCACAGTGCACGTGAGAGTGCACTGTTGTTTATCTTCTGTTGTAGCCCTGTGACAGACTAGTGGATACCCCGTCTCTTGCCAAAGGACAGACTCCAGCGAAACCCTCTAGAGGACAAGTGGTAATAAGTGATGAATGAGAATTCTGTATAGGATACAGGAAGTGAGAGTCAGAACATAAAACGTAATCACTATCATTTATATGACAGGAACACCAGTAATAATACAAAACTGTGTGCAGGTCAGAAACCTGCTATCAAACCAAACCCTCTACCAGTGAATGCATGTGTCACTATTTATCAGCCTTAGAAGATTTATGCATGGATGCATAAGCTCATCTTAGCACATGAACAACAGGCAGTAGTTGCTTCCTCTTTTACACCAAATACCACCACACATCTCACTGATCTGAACCCACAACTCCATTTCAAATCCAAAACTGTAACGTTTACTAGCTTTCAAAATTAAAAAGATGTGACCATATATTTGAGATGTCTATCAAATCTACTGCAGCTGTTCAAATGTCTACTCTTTTCTTTATTTCTTCCAAATGATTCTCCTGCGGAGGCTGGATTTAATGTGTGCCACCTCAATACTCCACTGTCACTGAGTTTCTGAAAGGTCAAAAATAGATGAACACCTTGAGGCTTTAAAAGGAGCAGGATCCCTCCACTCTGTATATCGTGTTAACTCCCAGCTTATATGCTATCTGGCGAAGTCACGTAAGCTAACACCCGTGTCTGTTGTACTATAGACGTCTGCACAGCTCTGTCTGTTAGATACATTTTATTTACTAACACTTCAAATAGGACTTTGTCGAGTTTTGGGGGTTCAGACAATCCACCAAATAGAAAATATGCCACATTTCTCCCAGCCCATGCAGCCCTGAACATTACCTCATTGTCCTGTCTCTCTGCCATGCCTTGTATGGCATAAGGACTGCAGGGATGTTGGCGAGCCTCAGCCGACGAATATTCACTTTGGTTTGTGCAAATACTATCTTCTAATACTTGTTTATCATCTGCTCTGTCCAATGATCAGGTGTTCGCAGAACAGTATCAGCTTCGACATCGTCACAAACAACTTCCGCTCACGTCTTTCAAGATAAAACGTGTCAGGCAGTGTTATGTCAAAATCAGCGTCTTCCCATAAGGATGTAGTTTTGATATAGCATATACATCAGTTTGTCACCCTCTGTGAATAATCAAAATTGTGTTATTCCTTCTTATTTCTTATTCTTCTTATTTGTTGGGGTCACTTTAAACATGTATTTGCAACCAATCATTTTGGGCTCGTTTATATTTTATTTTGAAATTCCAGTCATTAAACATCCATGAATGTTGTTTTTTTTTAGCGGCACATGATCCGGAAGTAACTTCGCTTCTTTTTCTCCGACAGCAGAAACGTTCGCTACAACTTTGAAATACCAAGTTAACTTTGAAGAAAGGGTTCAAAACTTCTACTAACTTGTTAAATATTAGTTAGTCGGCTTCATGAGCGGAATCTGCCGAATAGCTGTCCTAAATTAAAACAGTTTTAATTGAAAAAACAATGGGAACCGAAACAAAAGTACATCAGTTTCTCTTAGGACAAGTTGTTTGTTGCACATCCCATTGACTCACAATTTGGCCAGTGAGTGCATGAGTGAGTGCACATACATTGTGCACATAGAATAACTTCCACTTCTACTTCTGTTCTAGAGACAAAATCACATTATATTTGTATTTTTGTATAGTTTTGAGTAAATAAAAAACATTATATGTGGGACTCATCAATGGTAGATAAAATGTCACATAGGTTTTAATTAAAAGACTTTAAGATTCACTAAGGCAAATGTGAGCAGCATGACGTCCAAAATAAGACACGTTTTATGTCCATATAAAATACAAATACTATGCCATAAATATATGAAATTAAATATTAGATCGATGCCTTGTTTTGTACTGTTTAGCCACCCAACTTGTTTGGGTTTGAGTAGCAATGCAGTCGAAGAGTAGAAATAAAGCAACAACGAACTCCAGCAACACGCCACTACAATTACGAACACACTTAATGTCGATTTAGTTTTAAACCAGCATTAGAATGTTAAAAAAAAAAAAAAAATCCCAAAGCAGCGCAAATTTTGTTCACCCACACAACTCACAATCAATCTGGCAACTAGCGATGACCAATCGAGGCTCTGATGAAACTTCAACACTTAAAAAATGGTTCATTACTCGAGGCAACAATGACACAGTGCTCGAGTGGGACAGACCAATAAAAGTTTTTTGGATATACCATGACCTGGATGACTGGGAACCTTCACAGACTTATATACTGTATATATGTCACAAGGAAAGAATACGGTTTTAACATGATTGTCTTTTTTTTTTACTTGGGTTTTATATTTTATTGACTTTACGATTGCATGTTTTTACTTGTGTTCTTTTCATTTCATTTATTACGTTGAAATTTTAGTGCATGTGTGTGGTTTTTACTACTGCCTGTGAACACACCTTTTTTTTTACACCTTTTGTAGCTGCACCTGGGAGGTTGCACCCTTTTTCCCTAATAGACAGCCGCTTACCCAATCAGCACAGAGAGGTCGGAATTAAGAGGAGGCAACAAAGCTAACAGGTGAAAGAGCTAGTATGGAAGAGGGACACCACGGAGAGCTAACGTGTGAGAGAAAACAGGAGACTAGACCACGAGAACGGAACGGAAGACAAGCCAATCGTCCCTTAAAAAATAGAATCGTCCCGTATTTAGAAACATAAGTACGCGTTCCGTATTGAGCTGAAACGGGACACACTTTGTCCCGTATTATTTGCTCTGTGACAGCTGACAGCGGGAATCCCGTTCATCTCATTGGTCGAGGTACTGTTTGCGAAGAATATACCAGAAGACAACAAAGCAAAACCTTTTCCTCACACTTTCTTTTTGCACTTATTTTAAGTCAAAGAAAATCTGTTTATGGATGACTGGATGTCGAAAGAAATTTGGTCAGTTGTGCTCTTGATGGATGACAAGGTACTGTACTCAAATTGGATGGGGAAATATAATTTAAATTGTTCGGCTAAAAACTACATTAAGGTAATACAAAGCATACCAACAGCACGTACTGAGTTCATCAATAATAATCTGGATAACATTCCTACAACAAAGTTTATATATTGACAATGAACATTTGTTACATAAAGGGTGCAACAATACATTTCTTAGACAATATTTTGTAAAGATAATGTACCGCGCATCAAGAGCACCAAGAAGGGCTCTAAATCTTCAAAACAACATAATTATCATAACCAAATATTATATACATAAATGCTGCTTTGCAAAATCCCCCACAACCTGGAATGTACTCATAAATGCAATGTCTGTTACACAAATGTACAAAAAAAAATGAAAATGCCCATGCAATAAAGCTTTGTACACTTATAGATATAATTTACTATAGACCTCTGTTTAGTTCCCTTTTATTTTTATTTAATTTCAGTCACTTTAATTTTAATTACTTATTGAAAAGTTATGTTGTACTATTGGCTGGATAAATGTAACTTATAATATATGGGAGGGATGAATTAAAAAAAAAATGTTCTTGATTTGTACAACAGAAGAATATCGTTGTACTTTTTGTTATTGTGAATAAATGTTTAAAAAGGGGGGGATCCTGTTTGCACTTTTCTTGCACTATTACAAGAGGAATATTCTGCTTTGTATGTTTTTTATATTAATTTATAAGCAGTTAAGTTAAGCAGGACAGGGTTCTGTTGTATTAAAAAATAAATTGTTGAATAATATATTTTTTTTCCATGTGTTCATGTTTCTCAAAAATTAGGCACGTGACCAAACCACGCATCGGAATAATCGGAACTGTGCGCAACCGCTTCATGAGCTACTGCGCATGTGCGAGAGCCTCGGATGTCGGATGTCAGAGTCCAGAGGACCCAGGACCACTAGACCATCACAGATCACATCGATGCATCGATCACATCACATCCGCAAAATTGTGGTCGCGTACTGAATACGTCATGTTAGACGCGACTAAGAGTTGGCTTTTCCACGCTGCTTTCTTTTCGCCTAGCGAAATAAGGTGTGTGTATAATACCGTTTTTCTGCTCTGCTCGGTCTTCTATCATGGACAAAACGGCTTCAAATACCGCCGGAAAGAAAGCCAAGCCTGCAAAGATGGAAGATGGTACCGATCCTGTGAAGAACTTCGAGAAATGGAAAAAAAGGTACAACAAGACGAAAGCACGAGTGAAGCGAGAGAGTTCACAGAAAAAGAAGCCCGAGTGGCAAGTCGAGAAGGAATACATTGACAGGCTCGTTAGCAGGTACAAAGACATCAACATCAAGGAGGCCATCAAGTTTTCCGACTTTCCCATTTCAAAGAAAACATTGTTAGGTTTGCAGGGAGCCCAGTTCCGACAGCCCACTGAGATCCAGAGGCAGACTATAGGCTTCGCTTTGCGAGGAAAAGATGTCCTTGGCGCTGCTAAGACTGGTTCTGGGAAAACGTTAGCCTTCCTCATACCGGTACTGGAGTGTCTGTACCGACATCAGTGGACCTCCATGGACGGCCTCGGTGCCCTGATCATATCCCCCACCAGAGAGCTCGCCTACCAGACGTTTGAAGTCCTCCGCAAAGTGGGCAAGAACCACGAGTTCTCTGCGGGGCTCATCATCGGCGGCAAAGACCTAAAAAGTGAGTCGGAGAGGATCCATCGCACCAATATCGTCATTTGCACCCCAGGTCGGCTGCTCCAGCACATGGACGAGACAGCCACCTTCCACGCCTCTGATCTTCACATGCTGGTCCTGGACGAGGCAGACCGCATTCTGGACATGGGCTTTGCCGATACACTCAATGCTATTGTTGAAAACCTCCCCACGTCCAGACAGACATTATTGTTCTCTGCCACACAGACCAAGTCTGTCAAAGACCTGGCCCGGCTCAGTCTCAAAGACCCAGCGTACGTGTGGGTGCACGAGAAGGCTAAGTTCAGCACCCCGGCCACCCTGGAGCAGAGCTATGTTGTGTGTGAGCTCCACCAGAAGGTCAACATGCTGTACTCATTCATCAGGAGCCACCTGAAGAAGAAGATCATAGTCTTTTTTGCTTGCTGCAAAGAGGTGCAGTACCTGTTCAGAACATTCTGTCGCCTCAGGCCCGGCATGCCCATCCTGGCCTTGCACGGCAAGCAGCAGCAGATGAAGAGGGTGGAGGTTTACAATGACTTCCTCAGAAAGCAGAATGCAGTGCTCTTTGCCACTGACATTGCAGCCAGAGGCCTCGACTTCCCCGCCGTCAACTGGGTGCTGCAGTTTGACTGCCCAGAGGATGCGCAGACCTACATCCACCGGGTGGGCCGGACAGCCAGGTACAAGGAGGGTGGAGAGGCCCTACTGTTGCTGCTGCCCTCGGAGGAGAAGGGCATGATTAACCAGCTGCAGGAGAAGAAGGTTCCCATCAATAAGATCCAGGTGAGACATCTTGCACGACATGCACAATCCCAGCACAGTACAGCTCAACTCTATGATGATGCTTGCTAGGCTAGGCAGCTATTTGTTAGTACAATCTTGTACTGGTATGTGCAATGCAATTCATATTCCAGCAGCTTCAAATAACAACACAGAACAATAGCAATAACAGGAAATAACATTTCAAGCAGGAAATAACATTTCAATAACAAGCACTGTCAGGAAACTATTGCATACTATCTACTAAATAGCAGACAGACAGACGTGACTAACAGGTGAACCTACAAACATTTAGCAGTTAGAGAATCTGATATTTCCATTGGGAAATTATAATACAAATTACAATTAATTGTCTTGAACATTTCTTGATATGATTGTTTTTCCAAGATTCAGGTCAAGATTTCTTTGGCTTATACACTGATCAGCCACAGCATTAAAACCACTGACTGGAGCAAATAAGTAAATAACACTGACCATCTGGTGACAGTGCTAGATCTTAGATCTTACATCTTAGACCAAACCTGGCACCCCTGCCCCAAAGCAATGACACTACTTGTTTGGCTGTAGCCATCCCCAGCAGGATGTGGCCTGACACAGACACAAACACAAAAACAGCTTAAGAGCAACTAAACCTGGCCTCCAAATTCACTAGATCCTAAACTGATCAAGTATCTGTGGGATGATCCACAGAGGCCCCTCCCCTCAACCCATAGGACCAAAGACCCTCCACTAACAACACTGTTGCCAGACACCACAGGACACCCTCAGAAGGCCCATGTCCATTTTCTGATGAGTCACAACTGTTTTGGAGGAACAAGAGAGACCTATACAATATTAGGATGCATAATGTTATGCCTAATTGATGTAAACAGTTGGTTGCGCTAATGCCCCCTCATGTATCATTAAACTTTAGCATAAAAGGGTTCCAACACAGGTAAAAAAAAAAAAAAAAGTTAACTAACTTCAAATTATTAAAAATTCTAAATTATTAGGGCCATTATGTAATAACTTTGTCAGCTCTAAATTCCTGTCTTCAAAAACTCTCAAAGAAAGATTTAATTGCAATGGTACAAAGAAAAGAGCAGTAGAAATCATCTGTATTAAATCTGTTAACTCTGATTCCAGGTGAACCCAGAAAAGCTGCAGAGTGTACAGCAGAAGCTCGAGGCCTTCCTCGCTCAGGAGAAGGAGCAGAAAGAAAGGGCCCAGAGATGTTTTGTTTCCTACCTGCGTTCAGTCTATCTGATGAAGAACAAAGAAGTGTTTGATGTCTTTAAACTCCAGATCCACGAGTACGCGCTCTCCTTGGGCCTCGCTGTGGCTCCAAGGGTGCGCTTCCTAAATAAAGCCCAGGCACAGAGAGCTGAGAAAGGAGGACAGAGGGAGGAGGAGCAGTCTGAAGAGGAAGAACAGTTGAGGAACTTTAAGACCCAGCTGACCGGGATGGTTCCTCGTGAGGAAAACCAAAGCTCAGAGCCAGAAGACTCCAGTGAGGAGGAGGAGGAGGAGGAGGAGGAGGAAAGTAGTAATGAACAAGATGTACACCAGCCTAAGACACTTCTCCTTGATGATAATGAGGATGACGAGGATCTGCGAGACCTGGACCTGCTGACGGTTAAAAGAAAGGATGTGTTTAATGTGCCGGGGGATGAAAAGGATGAAGCAGAACCTGCCCTGGACTCCAAAAAGAAAACAGAAAAAGAGACAATGTACAAAGAAGCCAAAAAGATTCTGAAACGAAACTTTCAAGTGAACACCAAGGTGACGTTCAATGAACAAGGAGAGGCTCTGCAGCTGTGGCCACCAGTCCAGCGGGCGGTGACTGGCGAAGACGAGGATGAAGAGGAACAGGTGTCGGGCATCAATGTGGAGAAGGCCAAGGAGAGGCTGAAACGGGAGGATCAGGAGTTTGACAAGCAGGAGTACAGTCGCAAGGTGAAAGCCAAACACAGGGAGAAGAGGCTGAAGGCAAAGGAAGCCAGGAGGGAGGCAAGCAAGCGGAAAGGACAGGAGTCTGACGAGGAGGACGAGGTGCTGGCATACCTGGCCAATAACAGTGAAGACGAGTTTGACCCCAGCACCTTGCCAGACCCCGACAAACTGCGCTCGGATGATGAGGAGGAGGAGGAGGAGGAGGATCAGATGAGGTCAGCTAAACGGCAGCACAGCAGCGAAAGCAGTGGGGAGGAAGAGGAGGAGTTGGCTCCAGGGAAGAGAAAGAAAATGAGCGAGCCAAAGGATGAGCACACAGCTCTGGACACGGGCCTCTCTCTGGCTGAAGATGAGGAGCTTGTCTTGCATCTGCTGGGTGGGCGAAGTTAGAGAAGGGTTGTGACATTTGGGGAGTGGGTTTATAGATGATCTGAAATCAGTTAAACTATTAAATGAGAAAACATCCAAGTGCTCGGGCTGTGTCACAGTAGAGGACTACAAGTTAATTATATGCAGTCTTTGTGTCCTAATTGTGTCAACCAGTGACTCGGGAGCATACTGGAACTAATGTGATTTTGATTTGATTTTTGATTTCATATCAGTGTTAGTTTGAATGTATGTAAATACACCGACCAGGCATAACATTATGACCACCTTCCTGATATTGTGTAAGTCTCCCTTGTCTCTTCAAAACAGTTGTGACGCATCAGAGAATGGACATGGGCCTTCTGAGGGTGTCCTGTGATGTCTGGTAACAGAATGTTGTTAGTATCGGCTCTGGGTCCTGTGGGTTGAGGGGAGAGGCCTCTATGGATCGCCTCAGAGGTACTTGACCTGTGTGGGATCTAGTGAATTTGGAGGACAGGTTAACGCTTGAAATGTTTGTATCATATGTGCCACAACTGGCATTGGTCAGTGAACAGTCACTGACTCAAATGAGTCAGTTATCAAAAGTAATGTCATGGTTTTAAGCTGAACCTTGAGTTATAATATTAAAATATATTAATTACTCATTTCACTCTGTTTGAAATTTGTGGACTCCTCATTCAGGAGATTTGTGTTTCTGTCTCTGAGTGGTCACACTGGAAGGCCACAGTCTCTGCTCTCTAGCGCCACCGTGGGTTTTTCATACAGATAGAGATATAGGTGTATTCATTGATAGTCTTTATGATATTATGATATAAGAAACAGTAATTGCATTCCACATAAGGGTGTCAAGATGAAGACCTATTCTGGTAAGTATGGTAAGTTTTGCGTTTGCTACAAATGAAAACCTGAACAGACTGCAAAACACAGAAACAATATAAATTTGCTATGAAAATGGTAACATTAATAAAAACAGAAAATCCAATTAATATATATTTTTTACATGGTCACGGGAACTCATGTACTTTAAAAGATTCTTCTCATCCCAGCACAGGCTATAACACACAGAAATGGCACCTTGATGCCATTAAGTTATTTGGTTTGAGCTGGTGGTTAAAGAAGGTCCACACCCCCTCCCATGTCCATGTCTGAGCAAGCACCTCACCCCAGACTTTCCCCACGTGGGATCAATTAGGGAATAATTCTAATTATTAATTGTCATATCATCATTAAATATCTTTAGTACCAGTCATCTGCCAAACTGGTTCACTATGAAACATGATTTGTACCCATCATATTTGACTTTTTGTGTCAAATGCTGGAGGAAAGTGTGCCACAATGACTTTTTTGTAGATTTTATCCAATTCCGGCAAAATGATGATTTGATAGGATTAAAAAATGTCGAGATTTTGTGCAAACACATGTAAAGGTGCACCCTGTATCTGTGTCCAGCAGATGGCGTTAAAGTCACAAACTGCCTTGTTGCCTGAGCGCTACTCTCATCCTCAGATTATTAATAGTTTTATGTTTACGTGAGCACACGTTATAGTACGGAGTCCCGGAAAGGAAAATGGAGGGAGCTTAGAAAAAAAAAAAAAACACGTTTGCTAGCTCCCTAAAAACCTTCTAAGGATCCTGAAAATAAAAATCAATTTAACTCCACCACGGATGAGTGCCTTGAATTGTTATGAACGTCTCCTTGGTGTCAAAGTAAATTAAAGGCTTTCGCGAAATCTCCCAAAAGTCTTGGGATATCGTAAAACTTTCACGGCAGCTCGCAAATTAATTTATTAATTAGCCCACCTTGTCTTATTTCGGCTCCTCTCTTGACCGCTGGAACTGCTGCAAGTCATCTTCCGTGGTTCTTCTTGTCCAAATGACTCTTGAATAAATTAACTTGAGTTTCTCGGGATCTCGGTTTTTATCATGTTTTCTTTCTCTCTCTCCATACCTCTTCCGCGACTCCTTACAAAAGAAAGTGGTGAAATGGGTTAAAATAATCTCATATGTTCAGCTCACATATATTACTGGAGGGGGTCCGTTATTACCATATTTTCAGTTGGTCAGATTCCCAGCGTGTCCTTGAATGCAGCACCAAACCCGGCTGATTTATAATTTCACCTGACGACCTCATTACTCCTCTCAAATTCACAGCGGTGTTTTTGGCTGAAGAAATCTTTCCTATGGATAAACTAACACCAAACTCTGTTCGGAATCTGGCAGCAAAGCCAGTCGCTCAGGTAATGCTCTTTGTTCGTATGTTATCATTGGTAATGCTATAAAACGGCTACATCAAAATTAGCCCCGCAAGCTAACGCCTTGATGTTTATTTGGAAGGAGCAGACAAAACAACCAAAATCAAATTAGATTAAATACTAATCACTAAATCAGCACCACCCCTCCCCCTCCTGTTTTTGTTGGCTAGTTATTCGGCTTGCTAGGCCTAAAACATTGAAAAGGTTTTTAAACTTCCGAATAACGTCATTAACGTGACCTTCTATGAAACTATATTATTCTTCCGTTCAGGAATAACCATGTCCACAAATAAAGTGGTTATTGAAACCCCAAAGCTGGAGTCCAGTGGTCCCCTAGGGGACGGAGACTCTTCTGTTCACGTCAGGATATTGCCGGTTCCAGCCAAATGTGGACCCATCAAGGTCATGCACCCTCCACCTACTGCTGCAAGTGCCTCAACAGGTGATTCTGTATCCGTCCCGTCTAAAGTCATCTCCCGTATCCAGGGGTACCCAACTACCTCCTCTACAGTCACAGTCTCTGTGCCTCACTCCTCCCCTCCTTCTGTCATGGTGGTTGCAAAGGCTATGATGCCAGGAGGAGTGAGTGCTAGCAGCCAGCAGGTAACGACACAGGCTCTAAGCCAGATGGCTTCCAAGAAACCGGTCACAAGCACAGGAAGCACGATGGTCATAACTGTACCCAGGTCAGCAGCAGCACAGCCGGTCGCTCCTCAACGGACACAGACTGCATCCCCACAGCTCCCAGCCAATATCCATATACCACCAGGTAACCTGCTGCAGATTATTTGTAGGAGATTGTCTTTTTGGTTTTTGATGTTCCAAATGCCATTTATACACAGATCAGTTACAACATTAAAACCACTGACAGGTGAAGTGAATTGAAACATTGATCATCTTGTGACAAGAGAGAATTTTCTGCTGGGAAAAATTTGGACCTGGCATTCATGGGATGTTACTTGTCTTGACTTGTACTTGACATGTACCACCCACCTAGCCAAGACCAGGCATCCCCACCCCATAGCTCCTTTATGGCAGCAGCCATCCCCAGCAGGATGCAGCCTGACACAGACACACACACAAAAAACAGTCAGGAACAACTAAAAAAAAACATCGCAAAGATCACAAACTGATCAAGTATCTGTGGGATGGACTGGAGCAAGCCTGATCCACAGAGGCCCCTCCCCTCAACCCATAGTACCCAAAAGCCCCCTACAAACAACATTCTGTTTCCAGACAGGCCATTCTCTGATGTCACAACTGTTTTGGAGGCACAAGGAGACCTACACAATATTAGGAAAGTGTTATGCCTGATTGGTATATGTCACCAGTTTTTCTATTGATCTATTCAATACAGTGTCTGTTTACTCTGTATTACTGTTGTCCAGTGTCCACTGTACATAGCACTCGTATCTTGTCAGGACAAAGTATTAAGTGACGTTGGATCTTAATTGTGGCAGGTATGATGCTAATCCGCAGTGACAGTGGTCAGCTCATGCTGGTTTCCCAGCAAGCTTTGGCACAGGCACAACAGGGATCCAGAGTTGTCAGTGGTCAAGCACCCAGAATACTAGGTCCACAGGTGTGTGCTGCTGCTGCTGCTTTTCATTTTTTCCATTTTCGTTTGAACAATAAGAATTTACTTGTTGGTACTGGGGTCTCATTCATTTGGTATATCTACATTCCAGATATCTGCAGCAGCTGGAAGTAAAAATAATGAGAAGGTGACGGTGATCAGATTGGCTGCCCCTCCCAGTTTCCAGTCAGCATCAGCCCAAAAGACAGTGGTAATGATATATAAGAGCTGTTTTATGGTCAGGTCTTACATGTCATAAATTCAGGATCTACTCTTGCCCCATTTAAGATTTTGTTGATTTCAGAAATGCAACTAATGCAGCAAGTAAGGATGCTAATGATGACATAATGATTAACAAAGGAGAACTAGTTGGAAAATTAATAATGTCCTCAGGGGAAAATTGCTACCCACAGTCAGCTACATGACCCCCAACAATTATAGCATCTTAATATTTCTCTAGCATTTGTCAAGTTAAGCTCTAGTAAAATAAAGTTGCCTTGAACTGTATGATTGTGAGGCAAACACATACTGAGCGTGAGTGTTCCATTGGTTTTCCTCCAGATCCAGCCACAGGTCACCTGCATTCACTCCTGGCAGTGGTCCTACAAATGGTTATATGACAAGCAGTCATAATGAACCTTCAAATGAGTAAATTTTGAAGGCAGTCAGAACAGGAACTGGGTGCAGCACTGCTTTAGCTACAACCTCGTTCCACTCCTTAATGGATAATTCCTACAGTAAAGCAGAGTAACTGGATAATGAGGTTGCTGACCTTGACTGATGGTTTCTACTATTGTTTATGTTTTTTGTATTAGCAGAGGCAAGCATATGTTTAAATTCATACAGGTTGTCTTATTATCACAGGCCTTCTGCATGCCCACACAACCGTCTCACCAAATAAGCACCAGAAAACTCTATTAATGGGCTTAGGGTGCAGTTGATGGAATGGTGTCAGAATAGAATTGAGATGATGCCAAAATACGTTCACAGCAACTTGTCTGATTCAGCGACTGTTACCAGTATGTGGATGTTTTACTTCCCTGCTTCTGTTTTTAGTTTTGGGTGATACTTTACCTTGTGTTCAGGTAATTGGTGTTCCTCCCAAATCAGCTGTGGTACAGTCTGTCAGTGCTGTTTCTGAGCATGGGAGCCTTCGTCGCATTCAGGCACCCATTCCAGAAACCAAAAAAGGGCCAACAGCCTCGTTCAGTCAGGTGAGTCCAACCAAGTCCCAGCTCACTAGAAATTAATTTCTGTCCGCAACTGCAGCACCTGGCAAGACATTGAGTAGGCAGTGCACCAACATCAACATGGTCATGTGCTCTGGAGGTATAGGTATAATTTCGTACCATCGTTACTGAAAAAACATGGTTGTTAACCATCTAAATTTAAATTAGAAAATAGGTGGCATTCGTGGTTGTGGACGTCTTGCTGTGGTGGTCAAACCAGTGATGCTGACGGTCAGAAAAGGAGTTTTTCAGTGCTTTTGCTGTGTTTTAAGACCTGTATCATTTTTCTTTTGCCATTGGTCTTGATCTTGCTACAACTGGTGTTGCAGCAGTTTAGACAGTAACTCCTGCCAAATCCTTGCAGTCACCTATCATTTTATTAGTTTTCAAGGTTACATAAAATTGCCTACAAGATTACAAAGAATTCCTGTAAACACTAATTCATCGGTTTCTAAAAACTAGGTTGAAGTCTGTTATTGCATGCCATTTCACCAACAGGAGACCCTGGAAAGTGTGAAGAAGTGTAAGAACTTCCTGGTGACACTGATTAAACTGGCTTCAGGTGACTCCAGGTCTGCCACCATGGCAAACAACGTCAGAGGACTGGTCAGGAGTCTACTGGTACGTCTCTCTCTTCAAAATCATCACAGCAACAGTAGAATTGTGGAATCACCTATATACTATTTTGATAAATGTCATGAGTACACCTGTAGCTAATGTTGTCATACTGCAGATTTGTTGTTGTTCTGCACTACTACTGCACTCTGTACTGGCTTTTGGTACTTCTTTAACCCACAGGAAGGAAAGCTGGAAGCAGAGGAGTTTACAGAACAGCTGTACAATGAGCTGAAGTCAACTCCACAGCCCTGCTTGGTGCCCTTTCTCAAGGTGACCAGAGAATGAACATCACATTACTTTTTAACCTCTTCAGGTGATGTAAACTTCATTAAAGCTGTGTACATTTATGCATTATTCATTCTACCAAATCAAATAAATCCTATGTTGTGTGCAGCTGTGATTTGTTTTCCTTTTTGCTAGTTTTCTTTTAACTAGGACTTGTTGTTTTCGTGAATACAATGATGACATGATTTCTTTCCACTTGACCTTTCCTCACTACTAGAAAAGTCTTCCTGCAGTGCGTTGCCTTACTGCAGACCCCCAGTTGTTTGTCCAACAGGCTTCTACTTCCAGCTGCAACGCCACAGCTTCACAAAACGTGAAGACCAGCCAGCAGGTAACCACATGTTGTTTGGTTGCATTACGTGGTGAGTGTCTATGGTACTGTAGAAAACAGTAACTAGGTTACAGTTAAACATCAGATTAACAGTCCTGTTCATACCTTTTCATTAACATCCGTCCTGGGTGATCCAGTTGCAAGTGGCCAACTTTTACTACATGTGCTCACACTTTTCATTAACATGCATCTCCAGCCAACTCTTCAGATCCCATCTCAGTTTCACATGCTGTATGCAAATAAAACACCAGCATCATATGATGTGCAACGGAGTATTTTAACAGTGACTGTCTCTAATCTTGCTGCTTTTTGTGCATCGTGATTTGCCCAAACCATAAATTATTATTTACTAATCTCTGCTCTGGCAATAGTTAAACATGCACAAAACTCTGATTATCACATTGGATATTACTGTAATTTCCAGTAATAAAGGCACTGGTTACTACTGAGGTAGTACCTTAAGCTGCTCACTTCTGATCAGATTCCCTCAGACGGTTGTTACTGCAAGGTCTGACTAGGGCCAACAAGGCTCCGAGGTAATGTAATTAGGTAAGGAAATGGAATTGGATTTCCTGGAGAAAGCTGCTCTGTCCTGTATACATGTGTTGAGGACATCCTGCAAAGACAAATAAGGACCTCAAATTTGGAAAGTAGCAGTGGAGCAGTTTGATAGAAGGGTAATGGACTGAAGATCAAATAATGCACCACAAGGTTAAGAACTGAAAGAAATGCAAAGTCAAATCTACAAGTCTAAAACACTGAACAACTGGCTATTTGTAGAATCAGTCAACCTAACATCTCAATGACCTGGTTTCTCTGAAGAATTTAAATGCATGTAAGGGCACTAGATCTGTAGAAAGTCATTTAAAACATTGTGTTAAGAGCTGCAGCATGGTATGAAGTGGTTAGATGAAGTACAAATGTAATGTGAGTGTCATTTTTCTGGAATAATGGACATGGTTAGTATGATGGGCACAATGCTCAACAATTGCTCTCACTGATGACCGGTGTCCAGCAGGCTCGAGAAGTGACTCTGAGACCTGGTTCAACAACATTAGCCCCATCCAGAAATCATGTAGCTAAGAGGATTGGCCCTACTCCCAAACTCACTGGAGTCCAGTCCAAACACTTCCAAGGTAAGATGTGAATCTCAACCTCAATTGATACATGGTAATTATTAAGCTATTACATGCTAAATGAATCCAAACCATTACATTTTTTAAATAGCTGTTGTGTGTCTGAGCTGTACATCACGATGCTACTCTGAGGCCTCACAGTAGATTTTATGATCAGTGAATCTTTATTTTACTAGCCCAAAATACTGTAGTCTGACTGTTTCAGTAACCCTGTGTGTTGGGTTTATAATTCAGAAACTGATCACTGTTAAGAACACAAACTCTTACACAGATTTTGCACTTTTCAAATGTCTTTGCGTGTTTGTGTTTTTACAGGAGCTCTTTTAGTGAAGCAGCCGTTCACTCGGGATCCATCTCATTCTACTAAATCTGCTTTCAAAGACAATTCAGGATCTTACAAGTATTGCATATAGTGCATGCATCTATACTGAAATTGAAAGCATCAGAAGGCCAGTAGTGCTGGTTAGGTTAGGATAAGGACAATGAGTTACATGTGTTTGTTTCCCAGAGAAGATGACGACATAAATGACGTCGCCTCCATGGCTGGTGTCAACCTGAGAGAGGAGAATGCACAGATTTTGACCACCGTGGTTGGTTCTGTGGTGCAGTCATGCCAGGATCAGCTCTTTCTCTCACCTCACCCGATGCTCAGCCGAATCCTTCACACAGGTGCATGAACCATACCGAGACGGAGCTCAACCGGCCTCTGACTCTTTTTCATGTTCAGTATCTTTATTGAAATTTCCTACAACAAAAACAACATCCAAATGTAGAGCAACAGGCTGGGTGAAATGTATAACAAAAATAAAGAAGTACAGATTTTCTACATCTTGCCAGTATTTACCTTTTTTGTGTGTGTCCTCTGTTAGGTCAGCCGCTGGGAGTAACTGATGTTGGTCCCGAGGTGGTCGCTCTGGTTTCTCATGCTACTCAAGAGTGTCTTCGTGGGATCCTGGAAAAACTCACTGTAATGGCAGAACACCGCAGAGGAGCCCTGAAGGTGTGGTAATCTAAGCTGAATGCAGGCAGGCGGCAGTTCTTGACAACTGAAGCAGACTAATGTTATTATGTTGACTTGACGTGACTGCAAGCGTGTTGCCCAACTGACATTAGCATTCAGCTGAACACCACTGTGTCAGGCAAGGATCTCACAGTCCTTTTCTAAATGTACCCCAAACACCAAAAAATCATCACACCACCCACTTGTGTTTGACAGGTCCATTCAGTGTGC
The DNA here is from genome assembly GCA_005024645.1 of Planiliza haematocheilus. NCBI lineage: Eukaryota > Metazoa > Chordata > Actinopteri > Mugiliformes > Mugilidae > Planiliza > Planiliza haematocheilus. Next base: position 2,158,750 of record SRSE01000306.1, read on the forward strand.
GCTGAGCTCATAACCAAAATACAGCAGCTAACTGTAGCTAGGTAGAAAATGTCAAGGTCAGCAAAACACCAGACTCACTGTGCTGTTTGTGTTGTTCATTTGTGTGTGACAACAGGAGGATGACTGGCATGTCAAAATGAGCGATGTGCGCTCTCAGCTTCGCTTCCTGGAGGAAGTTGAGAGTTTGAAGAAGAAAAGGAAAGACGACGAGGAGAGGGAACGACTGCTCCGTTTGGCTAGAGTAAGAAAGGAATGAAGGATTTTTTTTCACTTTAGCTGTACATCGGTTTCACTGCTATGACCCATTCGTGAAATGCTTTTGTATTTCATTACTGCCTAAATTGACACATCTGTCCACCTGTCTGATTGTAGAGTCGCTCACACACTGAGGATCCTCAGCATCAGCAGCTCAAGCAAAGAGCCAAAGAGGTGTGTATGCATTTCATTCTGTTCTCTACCAGAGAAACTAGTCTGAGTCACATGGATCATATTTGTAAATGTGATGTTGAAAGAGTCGGTGCCTCACCACCCACAAACCTCACTGCACTTCACTGCTACAACCAGTTTCTCATTGATTTCCTCATGTCAGTTGTGGTTCTGTGTTGAGCTTTCTATTTTCAAAAATGTTATTAAAACATAAAAGGAGATGATGAAGATACTTAATTGTCCTATCCTACATGAGAATAGGACTTTTGCAGTCTGTGCAGTGCAGTCTTTGACAGAGTGGTGAACCTCATTATCAAGATTTTTATACGTACACTTTATACTTATCTGTCAGCAAATGGTGCATGGCTCACATTACTGCAGAGGAAATCCCAGGGGGTTATACTTAATGCATCCAGGTGACTCACTGAGACCATGTTGCTGTGAAACCTACTAAATCTATTTTATTAAATGCACAATGCAATCTACTCTTACCACTAAATTTAAACAGACGTTCATCCAGAATGTAAAGTTTATTTTACACAGTGACCTGGTTGGTGACACACATACGTATAACTCCAGCCTGACAACTACCAAGACATGTGGTTTATGAACTCATTAAATTCCTCTTATTTTACATGCCACTTGCTCATGTAGTAATGCGATGGCACGTGTGCATAATGTTTTGGTTTTTGTTTTTTGCTGTCAGGACTGGAGAAGTATGAAGGAGATGAAAGGCACTATTAGTAGTGTGGCTATTTAAGGAGGTGAAATCACCACATGGTTTGTTTTGATTCTCAAAGCTGCTGTGTAGCTTCAAGCGTTCACACCCCCAGAGATTTCTCCACAGCAACCAAATCTGTACATTTACATGCCCCTCTGCTGCCACCCCCTGCCCACACACACACGTTCAACCACTGCACCACTCACATACTAGCACTTTGCCAAGTCTGTAGCTACACACACATACTCAGAGCTTGAGTAGGCGTTGTGCTAATTGGAAATGCTTTTTTTCCCTCAGGTTTGAGTTGAAGTCAGTGTTGATAATGTGTTAAATGAAACACCTGCATAACAAACTTTTACGTGAACTTCCTTATAAAACCTTTAGGAAGCTATGCATGTTGAAGGTCTCTGTCATGAGCTTGCTCTAATGGCGCACAAAAAGAATACATATTAGCACTTCCATTTGTTGGTATTATTTCTATAATTCGGTACAGTTTTTAGTTGGGATTAAAGCCATAGCCATGTACTGAGGTTAAGAATTAGAAAGTGGTCTCATTTGCCAAAGAATTTTTTGTCTAACAACCAGAATTTATTTATTTATTTATTGCCAGGGTTTTCTTTAAGGTCTATCTAAAGTTTTGTTATAATTAGCTTTTTGCCAAAAATGGAACAAAACATTTGTAAGTGATGTTAAAAATATATTAGGACTATGGGGTTACAGTGCAGACTGTCATCTTTAATTTGAGGGTATTCACATTCAAATGTAATAATTAATACATTGTTACTATAGTACTTTACAGCCAGGGACTGCCTGAATTCTGTAGATAGATAGATAGATAGATAGATAGATAGATAGATAGATAGATAGATACTTTATTAATCTCAGGGGAAATTCAAGATGGCATCCTTTGTCAATGTTTGCCAAGCCGCAAACTGCAGCTGTCTTCAGCTTTCCTTCAGTTTTGTCCAATTATCTTTGGTCCCTTGAAATTAAAAGGGCTACGTGTAAAAAATAAGATGTAAATCCTAAACCATGTCTCTAATTTGGATGTTGCTGTTAGAACCTATATTTATTATATAACTGTTACTTAGTATGTTTGTGAGAGAGAGATAGATAGATAGATAGATAGATAGATAGATAGATACTTTATTAATCCCAGGGGAAATTCAAAGCATCCAGTAGCAAAAACATACATTGAACATACAATACAAAAACTATGAAAAATAGAAAGTGACTAGAATAAAATGCTCTAGACAGCTATAAACTAGTATGTTTGCCTAACCCTGAAAGTAACATAAAAATATATGTCCAAACATCCCCGCATCCCAAGAAAGTGTAAGTCAGTGTTTTTCCATCTTTTTTTTGAGCCAAGGTACATTTTGTTCATTGAAAAAAAACATTAGCACCTAGTAGTTGTTTACCAGGTTTTCACCAATTCCTTGGTCTCCTTTCAGTTACAGCAAATAGAAGAAGCTCAACTTCAGCAAAGAGAGGCCAACCTCACCGCTCTAGCTGCCATCGGTCCTCGGAGGAAGAGACCCCTGGATCAGACAGAGAGCCAGGTTGGTGCAGAAAATCTGGAAAATAACCTAGCATGTTAAGGAGGAACAGGTCTGTGCTGTATTCCATTCAGCTCCATGCCAACTTTCTGCCACTAAAAAGTTGTAGGCAAAGAAGTTCATTTTGCTTCCAGTGTCTGGTGTCTTTTGGGTTGAATTGAATATTTCAGAAACTGATGTATTCAAATGTCATCACAGACTGCCATCAATCTCAGCATTTCCAGCAGATAATTCATATTAACAGCCTTCTACAAGTGCAAGTCTGTTAATGTCATGATTAGCTACAAAAGACAAATGCTGTCTGTCTGTCTGTCTATCCATCTATGATCCTCAGCATCAGCTATACAGTATATATAGCTGCTTCCTAAAAAGATTAATGGTAGGAAAATGCAGCACATCAAAAACAACTCATCAGGCAGAAAAGCCAAAAATAGAAAATAAAAGTAGCATGTTTGTATATAATCACAGGCAAATAGAGTGTCTTTCTGTAAAGGCCATCCTCAGCTGATGCAGAAACACAGGAAGTCTACAGCTTACTAGTGTTAGTTTAAGTCATTAGTCTTTAAGTCTTTGTGTGGTTAAGTCGCACCCCGCAGGCTGTAGGTTTAAAAGGAGGATGTGCTTTTAGCTGCACACCCTTCCCACTGCCTTTAAACTCCATTATCCAGCGCAGCCGACTGCATGCTGCTCGAGTCTCTTTCCTCCAACAGCTACAGGGCTTTTTACCTCTGCAGAGACTTAACCTCATACAGAGGAGTGATGGCATCTTTGGCAAAAGCACTTTGGAACACCTGTCCTTTATAGCTCTCACTGGACAGGTAACACGCAAATATTACTTTACTATAATCTTCAATCTTAAACGATTTTATATTTCTGTAGGTTAGTTCTCATGATCATGACTGAATGATCAAGTTTAATCACATGATAACAGGTGGCTCTTTGCACAGTGGTCAGAGATGATCACCACTGTGGTTAGGAATCTTTGACCGTTCAGTTAGACTGAATTTCTTAAGCTGATTACACACTACACAACTTTCACAGTGCTCACAGATTTTAAACAGACTAGGAGTACACACTAACAGATTTCTGTATGACGACTGAAAGAGATAACATAAGGAGATAACATAAACAACTGCGTCTGATGAGGGATCACACACTTCATGATTTGTCAAATCGACTAAAGTAAAATGAACACATCAGTGTCTCTCAGTTGTTTTTTGCTCTGAAACCATCATTAAATTGGAACTTGTGCTCCTGCCACAACTCATTAATCTCTCATCTCTCATATCTGTGGTCCAGGTTTGCTTTGTCGCCATTCTTCCACTCTCGCTGTTGACCGTTGTTGTTTTGATATTCCCGCTACTTCCCATTGTCTGACACTATTTCCTGTACCACTCTCTTTTTCATTGGCTGTTGGCAACACGTGTTTCCAGTTGGGTGGGTAACCAGTTCACGTTACACAATTGTGTCCACATTAGCTCAAAAAAAAAAAAAAAACTCTGTTCCACTCAGACAGTTCACAGATATCTGCACCCCCTCACACATGAACAGATTTTTGTGCCAACTACCCATCCAGACTGTCCCCAACTAGTGCAGACTGGTGCAGGCTCTACCGGGAATTGTGGGTAAAATCTGGTGAAACATGTTGTAGTGTGTCCTCTTTAGTGTCAAAAATGTCAACAGCTTTCAACAATTCCAAGATTAAATAGGATGAACTGGGACACTTCGGCTTACACCATACTCTAGAAATTGTTTAAATTAACAATACTGACTTTGAGCCTCCACACAGTCTTCTTTTTGTAAGAAAATGAAAGTGTAAGTGTAATTTAACAGTAGCTGGTGTGGGTGAACTGAAATGGGTTATAAGGACAGTCATGTTCTTCACCCTACTAGATATACCTAAAGTTCTGCCAGGCGTGGTGGCCAGCTAGTATTAGTAGTTGGTGCTACAGTTTAGTGCTATGCTATAGTGTCCATTACATTATATAAAACATGTTTATAGTAGATCACATCAGCTCTAAATGAAGAAGCTCATCAACATTACACCTGCTCTTAAAATATTGTGTCTCCCAGATATCCTGGCTATCATCCTCTTTGTATCTACCTTTATACAGCTAAGAAAACGTCAATGAAATACTGTTGTAAGTCCAGGACAAACGTAACTGGGCCTGGTGTGAAGGAATGCATTGTTTTAGTATTTATTGTTTTTTGTCACCATAAGAGCAGCAGCTTCACATCAGCATCTTGACTCTTGCTGTCTACATACATAAAAACCTGACTCCTTATACTCGCCGGTGTTTAGTTTACTTTGTGTCTGTGTTTCAGGTTTCCCTGCTGCCCAGACAAGGTGTTCAAAGAGTAACTCGGGTGATGCTGAAGGATCTGCTAGTGTGTATGGAACAGGAGCACTTCCTACGCCACTCTCTCACACTCTACAAAGCAATGCTTTGATTATCTTTACTTTGTCTTCTTGATATTTATGATTAATTTAGTCTAATAATAATCTCTTTTTTTTGAGTTTATACGATTCTATGTTTGGGTGTATTCTGAAAGTTTGTTGAACCTAGTTTCAGGTCAAAGATCTTAGTTTGTATTTACTTTTATAAATATTGTATTTATTTATTTGATCAGAGGGTTTTGAGCTGGATCCGTGATGGTGATCAGCTGGTCTACGTTGGACTCATAATTTTGGTTTTGCTGTTGACTGATTTTCTTTGAAAAGAAAGAAAAATCAGGTTCAGAAATATTGAACTTATAAGTTGGAACATTTGTTTACAGAAATGTGTTCAATAAATGGTATTAAAAAGTACAGTGAGTGTCTGTGTTTCACCATTTAAAAATGCCAAACTTGGTGAGCAACCTTAATGTAAGGCCTTGGGTTAAAGACAGGAGCACGACACTGGACTTTAGGGTTATTTGTCGCAGTTTAGCAGTTGCAGCAACTTCGTCAGCTCAGAACATAGGCTCCAGTGAGATTCAGTAACATTACAGTCTAGAAGAAAACAAATATTCTTGTCTGTGATTAATGGACTAAATATGAAAATATAGGTGCGCAAGATGAAAAACGCAATGGCGGGGAAGTTATCTTCTAGCATCATGAAAAGTAATGATAATATACTATTTTTCCATTGCTCTGATATAAATTTTTGTACGATTCCTGTCGTCTTGATAATTTTTATAGTCAGAATTGCTGAATTTCCGTATTTCTTGTGTGAATACAGGGAGCAAACACATATGGAGCAACACGAGTTGAGCAGCAACGAGCCACTGGTTCATGCTGTTGCTCTTCCGCGTTGAGTCAACTGTACTGTCGCTGTACGTTCTGTATTAAAAATGTATAAAATCATCAGAAGACTTAACACCTCAATATTATTATTTGATCAAGGTGAATTGGTTTTCAATTCAAATCCATATTTCCTTTAGTGTTTTTTCTCACTGGCTACTGTCATGTTGAATGAATATGAATGAACTGTGGAATTTGCGACAGCAAACGCTCTCTTTCTTAACCGCTATAGATTGACATTGGTCCTCTGGCCAAATGTACCATATACCTGTGTAAAGAATTCACATTTGATATATGAAACGTAACCAGTTAGTGTGAAAGCAGAATTTAAGCTATTCCATTGCGTTCATAGTTGTAAATCTGTGACAAGAACAACGTGCGGCTCAATGTTGACATTAAACAACAGTAGCCTGTTTCAATTGAATATTGTTTTGCGCCTTCACTGAGCGCCGCCATCTTGGTACAGGCAGCGGTGCATTAACATACGAAGGAAAGGGGTACTGCTCATTTCCAATCGTATTGATCTGTGAAAAACATCACACATGCAGATATGATACAAATATGGTTTTACTACCCAAATACAAATTTTACTTAATGACTACTTGATTTATGATGACTTTTATTGTGTAGAAACACCATTCCTCCATAGATGTAACTGCAGGACTGCACTGTAGGAGCGAGCGGCCCTGTTCCAAGATGGCCGCCCTGTAGGCACGCCGCTCCAGTAGACAGCAGTCTATGGGGAGGAGGACCAAAATGAGCCTACTCTGTGACAGCAGCGGCATTTAGACAGAATCAGGTCGCTTCTTTAATGAAACGCGAGAAACTGAAACGTAAGTATCGATCTCATTACATTGGTATCGATATTATCGATATTTGGATCAATCCGCCCACCATTACTAAATACTAAAATATGTTAACAGAGATCCTGACACAGTAACGCTGCTAACTGGTACAGAGTTACTACATCTCTATTACGTCTTTGTGTAAGACGTACCAGTTACAGTTTGCACACATGGCTAACAGAAAACTTTATAAATAACAACAACACTGCAGCTAAACACCAGTCTATACATGCTAACATTCAGACACACTGAAAGTGACCGTTAGCTACATAACAGCAACATGTTTAACACGGCATTAGCATTAGCATGCTAACTTAGCCCCGTGGTTAGCTCCGCTGATTGAGTTTGACGCCACCATCCTAAACAACCAATCAAACCACAGTACTGTAATAGGCTATGTCCATGAACTGAAATATTCTGGCTAAACCATTGACCATTAGTGTTAGACTTTGTGTTGATGCAGGGCTGCCAAGTCTCACGCTTTGAGTGTGACAGTCACGCAATTTGACCCATTCTCACACCACACGCCACACTTGGCATTTCTCACGCTTGTTTCCCCATTCAATAATGATAATAAACTTTGGTCCTTGCGGCTTGCCGTAGTTCGAGACTCTTGATTGACTGCCCGAGATAACCAATCCATCTAACCAACCACGGAAGAGACACCATGCGATATAAGCCAATCAGACGCAACGGGGCGGATCTTAGCATCTCTAACGATTTTCACACACACCACCGTGACCGCACCGCACCGCGCCGAAATTCAAACCCGACTCCTCCTGCTTGCTGGAAGACGGACGGTAGGTAAACTCAATTTTGTTCAATGTTGATATTCGCTCTTTCTCCTTGAGTTTCCTAGTTAATGTACTGTTTTGTTCTGTATTTCTTGAAGAGGCACCGGCTGTGTAACATTTATTTGCCTCTTCTCTTACCGTAAAACTTCAAATAAGCGTCACAAAGTCCCAAATTGTCGCCAGTTGACCGCCGCGGGTAGCAAAATATTTTTTTTTATAAACGCCCATCCCAAATTATTGCCGGATCAAACATTGTTTTCTGGTTGCCAAAATATATTTGAAGTTTTACGGTATAGGCTATATTCTATCTTGGCCAGACTCAGAGACATTGGTTAGTCTCAATGTAAAACAGTATTCAAACAGTAACATGTCTATCTTTTGAAAGATGCTAGGTAGTAAGAGGAAGAGGCAGCAGAGAGATCTGCTGTCGTTCTGGGCAGTGCCAGTGACACCCCCCCCTTATGCACCCCCTGACAATGAGAGTACAGAAGAGGCAGAAGGTCAAGGAGAGAGATCACAAGAGAGAGAGAGAGAGAGAGAGGAGATTGAGGATGAAGAGAGAGAGGAGATTGAGGATGAAGAGAGAGAGGAGATTGAGGATGAAGAGAGAGAGGAGATTGAGGATGAAGATGTAGAGGAGATTGAGAACACAGAAACAGAGGAAGAAGAGCCAGCAGAGAAAACAGTGGAGATGGGAGTACACACAGGGAAGAAACAGAAAGCCAAGAGTGGAGCAGCCATCTACAGGTGCACTTTTAAAAGGGAGTGGACAGCAGAATGGCCCTTCATCACTGTAGGCACAACCACCTCCTACTTTTGGTGCGCTATATGCAGACACGAGAACAGCTGTGCCCATCAAGGAAAGGCAGATGTCACAAGGCATATAAAAAGCCAAGCGCATCGTACCAAAGAACAGGCAGTACAGTCAACAGCCAGCATTGCACCATATTATGGCCCAGCCACTGTTGGTGGCATGACAGCTCAGGAAGTCAAGGTACTATGCTATTCAGATGTCGCAAGTCAGCGACCAATGTTTACAACAAAAAACATTAAAATGGAACAATGAAATATTGACAAATAAATCTATTTTTGTCAAAATTTGTGTTACGATTTTCATTTCTAATTTCTGGTCAATTAAGATTAGCATTAGGAGGCCACAGTGCAGGGAGAGCAGCTGGCATGGAGGTGAGGACATCAGTCTTGATTGTTGTTAAAACGGGCCAAATCGATGTAAAAAAAAAGGCCAATTTTTTTTTCCACCGCGGCCGAATGCATCATGGCACTAAAGTCTCACTCTTGTCATTTTCTGAAACTTGGCAGCCCTGGTTGATGTGTGTGTGACAGACATGTTTTGTTTATGAAAATATGGAACAAATTGTGTCCCGCATTGGTTCAATACGGGACGCAACATTAAATTGCCAAATAAGGGACGATTCCGTATTTTACGGGTCGGGTGGCAACACTAGTGCCACAGCTGTAACTGTTTGAGCCTATTCCTTTACCAATGCACCCTTGTGTACATGTTAGTGTTATGGGTGGTGCTTATTTCCATCCCAGGTGCACGTGTCTGGTGTGTTTATATGCTTATATAGGGGGAAGCCACAGTAGAATGTGACTGCATGAGGAAGGAGAGCACTGCTCTAAATACTTTATGACAGGGAAACCAGCACAAGCTAATAGTATAGACCCTGCCTTTATCAATACTGGATATAAAAACTGGAAAATAGCACTCGAAAAATGTTCCATGCATGAGATGCCAGTTTAGCAGTGCAGTCAGCACACAGCAGGCAGAAAACCAAGCTTGCCTGTTAAAAATAATAGGGGATGAGATGTTTCTGGCGAGGCAGGGATTGGTCTTTAGAGGACATGAACATCATCAAGGTAACCTTGACCAGCTTCTAAAATACAAAGCTGAAGATTTTCAGTCATTCAGTAGGTGGTAATCTGCAAAGAGGGGGACGCACATATCTTGGGATTGTCAGAATGAGCGGATAAATGTGAGGAGTTCATCAATTATCAGGAAAATTGCAGATGAGATCAGGTCCTTACCAGTGTTGCAGTATTCCATTATTATGGATGGGACAAGGGATGTCTCTGGTGTTGAGCAGGATGCGATGTGCCTATGTTATGTTGACACTGATTTGCTAGTGCACGAAGACTTCATAGGGTTGTATGAAGCAATGTCTACAACAGGTGAAAATGTTGCCATGATCATTTTGGATGTTCTGTTGTCCAATATTGGGCCTTAGAGGTCAGGCATATGATGGAGCTTCAAATATGGCTGGAAAGTACTCGCATGCACATGCTGTTATTCAGCGAGTGCAGCCATTAGCACAATATAGTAGAGCACACTGTGTCAATTTAGTTACACAACAAGCTTGCTCAACCTTGTGTTGTGCGAAATGCACTTGACTGGATACATGAACTTGGCACATTTTTTGGGCAGTTTGGTAAGGTCAAAGAGAAGTTTAAAGCCATTGTTGCAGCTAAAGGGGAAGGGCCAGCCCTGTCCATCAGGACTTTATGTCCCACAAGGTGGACTGTACGCTCACCTGCTATCCTTGCTGTTCTCAGTCAGTATGGGATGGTATTAGGTGCACTAGATGAGATGACTGCAAGTCATTCTGAGTCTGCAAGCAGGGCAGAGGGCTTACATTTTCGACTGCAGAAGGGTAATGTTGTACTGGGACTTCTGCTTGCTTTAGATGTGATCAGTGAACTAGAGGTTCTAAACATCTCTCCAGAAAAAGACTCAGACAATGGAGGGCATGCTCTCTGCAGTCTCCTTGGTCCAAGACAGCTTGAAATCAAAAAGAAACTTGGAAACTTTAAGGGCAGAGGACAGGTGTAACGGTAATCTGTAATCTGTCTCTGAAGCCCATTGTTCCACCCCGCACACATAGGCCCCCTAAACGATATTCTGGGCAGGCTCCTGGATCAGCTGTGGATTTTTACAGAGTGGGGTTCTATCGAGTCTTAGACACAGTGGATGCGCAGATTACTGAGAGGCATTCAAACATTGAAAGAACTGGAAAACTCACTCCTGACTCCCATTACAGACGAGGCAGCGGTTCGCAAATATCCTGAACTGAAAGAGGAAGAAGTACAAGGTCAATACAACTGCAGATGCTGCGCATGCAGAGTGCAGTTTTAGTGGGTTACGCAGACTGAAAACATGGTTGGGATCAACCATGAGTCAACGGCCTTGCTATGTGCCATATTCTCCAAGAGAGGTTTGACAGACTGGACAGACAAGAAATTGCCCAGCAGTATGTTCAGGGTAATGAAAGGAGGAGAGATGTTTTTCGGTCCTTCATTGAGTGTTCTAGACAGTAAATGTGTTTGTCTGCACTATAGGGAATTCCTAATAGTACTACTTCTGTTATTTAAAATGTAAATTGAATTTACTGTAAAGATATTTATTTTCATTTATGTAAATATGTTGTCGTTTAAACTTCTGAGTTCACACATTTGTTAAAATAAAATATATTTTGTACAAGGCATGAAGTTTTGGTAAGTGATTGGCATTCCACACAAATAACAGTTTCAACATGTATGGTTAGTCTTAATCAGGTAGGCCTTTGTTTAACACTGTTTATTGTTGTTTATCCAGGATTTCAAATAAGAATTCTCCAATGGCTTTTTAGTGCAAACCATTGGCCCATAGCCTATTAAGAAACGACTTAAGCGCTAGTTGAACCCAAGTTACACTAAAATGACCTACTGAGTTGAAATTATTTGCTGACAACTTTATTGAAAATGTTCTGGTGTTTCAGTTTAATTCAAATGTGACTATTATGTGTGTTCTGGTCATTTTAGCATGATTAAACATGCCGCCTTTAATTTGGCTATAAAAAATGTTATGCTGTGAGGGATTGGGGGTGCATCAACCTCGTTGGGACATAGAAGGGGGTCCAAAAAGGTTTGGCAACCACTGTGTTAGATTGTAAACAATGTCGACCCATCTCTGTGTTAAATTGAATTATAAAATGCATATGTCAGTATTGGCTATGAGAGTTGAAATGTTATTGCTATCTCTTATTCATTTGGACCAGACCGGTTTCATCCATGAGAGACAGACCCAAGACAGCTTGAGGAGGATGTTACATAAAATGTGGCATATCCAGCAAAACAGGACACAAGCTATGTTAATGAGATTGGATGGCGTTTGACTCCATAAGATAGACGTTCTTGTACAAGGTATTAGATAAATACTATACTCTTATCGAGGCTTTTAAAGCTGTATATAATAATCCAATAGCAAGAATAAATGGCAGCCTCTTAAATTATTTTATTTTGGAGCTTCTTGTAGACAAGGTTGGCCCTGTTCCCCACTTTTTCTAGAACTTCTCAGGCAGGCAAAACAAGCAAATCAAGGGTATAAACAGAGCAGAATAGGAACACACATGTCTGTGTTGTGGATGATGTGTTATTTATTTATTTTATTTTTCCACAAAGATCCACATCTCTACCAACTTTAATGTCATCTATGGATATGTTTGGTCAATTATCAGGCTATAACACCCAGGCTATGACTTTTAATTTTAACCCACCAGATGACTTGGAAACTAAATACAATGTGAGTTGTAACAAGAAATCAATAAAATATCTGGGAATTAATCTAACCAAAGACAATACAAAATTATTTGAAGCGAACTATATTCCTCTCAACCTTAAAATTAAGTCTGACATGGAATCAATTACCTTTTCTCAGTCTAACCTCAAGGATTGAATGGGTCAAAATTTTACCCCGTCTGTTGCATCTCTTCCTATCACTGCCAACTGAAATAAGTGATGGAGGGTTCATAGAATGTCAGTCAGTCAGTCATTTTCTATACACGTTTAGTCCTGTTAGGGGTCACGGGGGTCTGCTGGAGCCTATCCCAGCTGGCATCGGGCGAGAGGCAGGCCCTGGACAGGTCGCCAGTCCATCGCAGGGGTTCATTGAATGGCAGAAGTGAATTTCTCGTTATATCTGGATGGGTATAAAAACAACGATTAAATTCAAAGTAATGCAACTATCAAAAGATAAAGGGGGACTGGAACTGCCAAATGCAAAAGAATACTATTATGAGGCTCAGATAAGATCCCTGGTGTATCTCTGTGACCTGCAGTTCAGGGCCAGTTAGAAAGAAATAGAAGAGGGAGCATCTATGCAGGCAAAAATAGCAGACAGAAAACATCAACAATCTTTCAAATAAAAATAACCCCTTAATAAACACTAAACCTGGCACAGAGTTGTTAGGAAATATAATTTAAATGATGCAGAAAATATATTACGCTGGTGTGCATATGACATGGACTTTATTCCAAATAAGACAGATAGATTTAAAATATTGATGGAAAGGGCCTTACGGCTTACCGCTGCTTCATATTCAGTAGGTCTGTGAAAGGTTTTGACGACCACAAAAGGGAATATGGTTTAAAGAAGATTTTTTCAGACATCTTCAAGAAGGCATCAATTAAATACAATTGTGACAGAGGACTTGAGGACATTTTGAAGGCCTTTGTTTCAACTTGCAAATCTGTTAGTGGAAAGAGATTAATATCTAGATTATACAAAAGTCTGTGCTGTATGTCAACATGGTAGACATACAGCTCCTAATATACATCTGCACATTAACAGTTTTGCCACGGAAACATTTAGGATTACTGAAAACCAAAACGCTGAGTGCTGTTTCTAGATGCAGTCCCAGATTCAGGCAAGGCTTCTGTTTCACCATCTTCACAATAAAGTAGTGACAGTGCCTGCTGCCTTGTTGCCTTTATTATGAGGAGGATTGTTTCCTAGCACCAGGTTCACAGATGAGATGAGGTACAGTGTTAGTCACCACCTTTCATCGGTCATATTGTGGTGATTTTAAGTTGATTTTAACAAGTATCTTTTTTGCAGTTATAATGTAAAAAAGCAAGAAGAAAAGAAGGCAGATTGTTATGACTGTCACCTGGTAACCAGCCTACAGGTGGCTTAGTTGAAAGATCCTGTTCTGGGAATGGGCTTTAAACATTCTGCACAGATTGAATGCAGGTACTGAGTGGGGGATTTTTCTTTCTTTATTTTTTACTTTAAAGGTTCAGAAGTCATTCTAGATGTTTTGACATCTAAAATGGCAGCTGTTGTATTACAGCATATTCCACTCCATTAGCGTAGAGGCTTTGTATAATTTTTTTTCTTATCTGGGCAAAGAGAAACAGAATTTTATTAAGATTCTTGCAGTGTAGTCTTGAAGGACGGTAAAGTTAACTTTAACTGAATGCAGTGTGAATGTAACTTCGTATTACAGAGTCATTACCGATGCAGCAGAATATAACAAGACAGTGATTATGTGGCTACTGAACGTGTACAACGTGACACAACAGGTGGGTATATAATCCTAGAGACTGACTACTGAGTGTAGAGATGGCTGTGTCCCACCTCGTTTTAAAGTTTAAATGAATTGTTTGACATTTTAGGAATTGCTCTTTTGGTGCAAAAGTCAAATGTTAAAGCCGATACCACATGCCTGTCCATACACATCACATAAAGCTACAGAAAGAGGAGAAAACAGCTTGCCTGGTTCTGCCCAAAGTTTAAAGTTTAAATCCACCCCCTGCTCCTCTAGAGTTTACTATACAACATGGAATGTGATGTTGACTAGATGTGAGTAAAAACTTCATGCTTCATGTCGAGTTTGATCCGTCTAGGCTGAACAGAGCTGCCACGGAACAAGGAGTCATAGGTGTGCTTTGTTACAGTAAAATATGTGAGGGATGTCGTATTTAGCCATTAAATCATCTGTTGATATATAAATTACTATATATCAATCATGAAACTGTATTACAGTAACATCTACCCCACTAATACTACTGAGTATACATTCAAGTCCTTTCTGTGTAAATTCTTCTCTATCACATAAAATAGGAATAAGAAGAGAAATCACAGTAAACATATTGCACGCCATAAATAAAATTAAGGCTGAATAAAGTGAAATACTTTTATTCCACAATGAACTCTGCAGCAGTGTTTTAGCTTTAGATGTTTTACTTCACCATGTCACCACGTGTGAACGTTGCTCTTGGCAAACGTAACCTGATGGTCTCCGCAAATATTACAAATCAATGCAACAGTACATGCAAGTGGGGCCGATATGCCTTAAGATTTATGAACTGCAACATATTGAACATATACAGTACATTGCAACTAGTAGCTTATCCTGGAAAAATATTGTTTTTGAAAAATCTTCAGACGTCTGATTTACATCCAAAGGGCAGATATAATGTTGTTTGTACTTCCTGCACTCTGCAGTATGTACATGCTAAATGAGGTGCTTTGACTTTGACTTCTGTGAATATTTGCTGTTATTCTGCCTTTTATAACAATCCCTGCATGTTCCTCTTGATCTAACATCTGACTCAGCAAAACAATGTCCAAAGTCACATCTCATGATCACTGAAGCTTTATGTGCACTGGCATGTTAACATATTGTGTTCCTGACATTTGAAGACATTGCTACTACAATCTGAGGCCAGTTTCAGAAAAATCCAGTGTCAGTATCAATCTGACATGGCTTTTTAATTCACAGATAACAAAAAGATATGTTCTTAAACACTTTTCATGGAAAGTACAAGTCCATTGACATATTTAAACCATGTAAAAACTCTACAGGCAGACTTTCACCAGCCAGTTATCTGGAATAGAATAGCTAAGGAGATCTTGTGTTTTGTGCATTTCAGTAAATACTGTTTCTAAAGTGAAAATAATCGTGGTTCATAATAAACAGTAAGGGGGCGCCTGTGGCTCAGTAGGTAGAGCGGGTTGTCCACAAACCAGAGGGTTAGTGCTTTGATGCCCGGAATGTACCACATGCTGAAGTGTCCTTGAACAAGACACTGAACCCCCAGTTGCTCCCAGTGGAAGCCACTGATGTGTGAATTTGGGTGCTTGTGTGAGTGAATGAATAGATGCGTCTGTGACTGTAAATCGCTTTGAGTCTTTGAGGTGCCATTAGGTAGAAAAGCACTATATAAAAGCAAGACCATTTACCATTTACAACGACTTCCAGCTCCAGCATGTGGTCTGGGTGAGACCTAGAGGCTGGACTGGGCAATATGACAATATACATTTGGTACATAAAGAATTCAGAGCCTCTTTGCACACTCTATAGAGTTTTTATTGAAAATTGAAAATTCGTAATTTACAACAGTATCCGGACCCTTGGTTGTGGCTCCAAGTAGTGGTCAGACGGATCTAGTCTGGTTTAGTAACCTTTGAATTTTATTTAGCCTCCTTGTAGACACTTAAGTTGAAATCTCTTTTTAGTACAAAGTACTTTCAATTCAAATGTTGGGTTCAGGACAAGCCTGTCTCACTGGGTAGTACATCTGTTGTGAAACACGTATATGACTCTTTCCATCCAATCTGACCAAGCTTGATCTGTCAGGAAACATGGGATGGCCTGCTCAAATCCAGTTATGCAAAGCTTGCAGAGACAAGAAGTACATCAACAATATAGTGAAAAGGGTTTGCCATGAGGGAGTTTTGAATACAGACAGAAGGGTGGAAACGCAAATTGTATCCATTCAAATTTCATTTTACAACCCTATTAAGTGTGCAAAGTTGGGTCTGAATACTTCCTGAAGCCACTAATGTGGTGCTGGTAGTAGTAGAATCTCTGGGGTTATTAAACCAATGTGATCATGCCTGGAACTCAGAGTGGGTTTTGTTCTACTGGAGTACTGATTTACAGAATGCTTTAATTTGTTGCAGTGGGTTTGCTTGAAACTCATTAGGCTAACCATCAAAGATTTGTCAGCAATATTTTTGCAATGTAGAATGATACTTACTGTGATAAAGGATTTTTACACGGACTGTACACTCTTTCATACTGGCCTCCATTTCATATCTGTAGAAATGTTAGTATACCTTTACACTGGTCCACAATTCCCAGGTTTTGTGTCCTACTCGCGGATGGCGCCGC
Organism: Planiliza haematocheilus; assembly: GCA_005024645.1. Classification (NCBI taxonomy): domain Eukaryota; kingdom Metazoa; phylum Chordata; class Actinopteri; order Mugiliformes; family Mugilidae; genus Planiliza; species Planiliza haematocheilus. Next base: position 2,175,335 of record SRSE01000306.1, read on the forward strand.
TGCAGATATCCCATTTGTACTCTCTCTGCAGCATCTGTGTACCCATGTCTGATCAGTTTGTTGACTTGTCTTATGATGAAGTGTCAAATCTGTCCACGTACTTGACAGAACAGATGTCTGTGACATCCTCTGAAGATCATTCCAGGAGCTCCTGTTTGATTGGTATGAGAGTAGGAGGATGCTGGCTGCCTCGAATCTCCCTTCGCAGAATGTATTCACTAAACTGGGAGGAGTCCACCCCACCGCCACAAGAACCCGTGATCCAGAACCCTCTTTGCTGTAACCGCTCCAACACCTGCAGTCACACACGAGACAAAAACTAGCAACGTAAGAATGAGGCTTCACAAGGAGATTTTTAGCATTTCATGCACCAGTCTTAAGACATTGTAAATAATGTTTAATATTCCCCTTCACTTGTGAACGCTGGAACAGAATGAATAAAACATGCTAACATTAGTCATTTTTAGTTATTGTCATTCAAACAGTACTAAATGAGAGCAAGTAACAATGTTGGAAAAAACAGATGGAAAGAGTCAAGCCACCCAGTCAGACAAGTGCATATCACCACTGAGAATCAAACTTCTAAAGAGAAACTACTAAATAAATGCCATGTGAGCAAGGACAGAGTTCAACCACATGGAACAGATTTTGTGTGTACAGAAAGCTCTCTAAGTGAATGATGGAGGCCAGATCAACACCTTGTGCTGTCTTTCATGTTTTTTTAGTTATTCCTAAACTGTTTTTGTTTGTGTGTCTGTGTCAGGCTGCAGCCTGCTGGGGATGGCTGCTGCCATCAAGGAGTGTCATTGCTATGGGGTGGGGGTGCCTCGTCTGGTCTAGGTGGGTGGTACATGTCTAAGTAACATCCACAATAACACCAGGTCCAAAGGTTTCCCAGCAGAATACTGAATTGTCAAAAGATGGTCAATGTTATTTATCACTACCACTGTCAGTGGTCATAATGTTACACCTGATCAGTGTATGTCACAGGTGTGTCCTGAGTGGCATTATATGGACAAAGGTAAGACCACTTAACAAAAGGAGAAAGATGTGGAACACTGGTCATAGAATATAGAAAACTATGGGGTGCCGTTTGTAAAGCTGCTCATGCTGACAATTTTGTCTCATTTAGCTTCAAACAATGTTTAAAAAACTATTTTAAATATTTAAATCCAAATGTTAAATGTTACACCTAAATGTTAAATCTTAATGCTAAATCTGAATCTAAATGTTAAATCTAAATGTTAAATGTAAATCTAAATGTTTAATCTAAATGTTGAATCTAAATGTTAAATCTAAATGTTAAATGTAAATCTAAATGTTTAATCTAAATGTTTCGGGTGAAACTAAATATTTAACTAATATGCAAATTCAAATGCCAGTAACTGGAAGTACCAAAATAAAAGCTTGAGGAGGTCAGAGTGTATTTATAGTGGCAAATATCGAATAAACCCCATCTTATCCAGGGGAATGGCCTCTTGGGCATGGATTGCCAATAACTACTTAAAATAACAAACACGTTTGGAGAAACTTTATTTGAAGAGTACTTTGAGTTTTTAGTGTCACTTTTATGAAGGATGCGGAACTTATGACTTATGACCTGTAGCCACTATAGCCAGCCACAAGAAGGCTCACTTTGACTGATCTGTCATGTTCGTGGTGTACAATTTTCTACACCCGCCTGCCTCCACCCAGTACACTGTACTGACGGCCATGGTCGCTCTGCAAACATGGCAATGACTGAATCGCCGTTAGTGGAGAACATCGGCAGAGCCGTTCTGGCGGGTTAAGGTTTCTCCAAACCCCGGATAAAATTGGGGTTTATTCATTATTTGCCACTATTAACACTCTGACCTCCTCAAGCTTTTATTTTGGTACTTCCGCTTACCGGCATTTGAATTTGCATATTAGTTAAATATTTAATTTCACCCAAAACATTTAGTTTTAAGATTTTAATTTAGATTTAGATTTACCATTTAGATTTAAGATTTAGATTTAGCATTTAGATATAACATTTAGATTTAACATTTAGATTTAACATTTAGATTCAGATTTAGCATTAAGATTTAACATTTAGGTGTAACATTTAACATTTGGATTTAAATATTTAAAATAGTTTTTTAAACACTGTTTGAAGCTAAATGTGACAAAATGTTGCTGTTATTTTCAGCATGAGCAGCTTTACAAATGGCACCCCATAGAAAACAAATACATTTGTGGTGGATGTGAAATCTGCAGAGTCAAATGAGGATTACACAAAGACCCTCGAACTTTACTTGAACTTGGATTCAAATGAAATGAAATGAGAAAAATCCCACCTATTTCCCCTGGAGTAAACACTTAATGACAACTTGGAAAGCTCTCTTTTAACTGGAGAAAACATCTAGCAGAACCAGCTTAATGGCGGAAGCATTAAGTAAGGATAATTAGTCACATGTACTATAATATACTATAATAATTTACTTGGTTAGTTTACAGTTCTTTTGTGTGTGTTTAAATGTGTTGCTAACCACGGCTGAACAAAAGGCTCAGGGGCCCAGGGTCACTCATTATTTTCTCTAAGTAAAAATCATTCTCACTCTCCGCTTCTTTGGCCTGAAACACAAAGTACTGCAGAAATAGTCCATTAGTTTGACTCTCTGTCCCTTCCCGACTGAAGTGAACATGGTGACATTATCCCAGTTTGCCCTCAGGAGCCCTCTGCTCCTCTTTACCGATGCTCTCCCATAGTGAGATTACCCCTGGGAAAAAGAAAGACAGCCCTATAATAATGAAGTGTGTCACCCAGCTCCACATATGACAGTCACTAACAGACTGTGACATTATAATGCCGTTATTTTCTGGATGTGAAAGGGTCCATGTGTTGAAGATTGTAATATCACACCTCTCATGAACATTTGATCAATGGTGAGATGAAGTAGATAGACAGTTGAGAGAAGTTTTTAAGCTTGTTTTTATGATGTCTACTGCTATCATCTTTAGTTTATCTGGAAACATTAAATGGCATCTGTCGTATGGTACAGCAGACTTCATTATCCAGTTTATCTTTTGGCTTATTTATGTTTGAGTCCCATGCTTGGGCATTGATATTAACTACAGCATATGCATACTATGCACAAGTCCAAGTAAATTGTGGCCATGGCTGCATCTTCTATGTTGTACAGGCCCTTGGACCTTTGTTTGAGAATTGCATCATCCTCACAAATGTTACAACAGGCAGAACAGTGCAATGCCTGTCATGTCATGTCTAATAATGTATTTTAGTATGTCAGCATGCCACTGAATGACTCACAGAAGATCTTCATAACAAAAAGTGGGCAAAGTTGAACCACAATTCTCTCTCTTTCTGTACCTGAACTGAGCTGAGATGGCAGTAGCCACTGAGCGGGAAACGAATGATGTGTGTGGAGTCCTGGTTCCAGCCGGTGTTAACAGAATTGGACACGGTGTCTCTCACCTCAGGAAAAACTTCCTCGATCACTGCCCGATGTGTGCTCACAGTGATCCTCTCACCCTGCTCCGGAGCCACGTGGACCACGACACACTCACACTCTCGAAACATCCCGCCACGTTCGCGCTCAGTCCTCCAATGCTCCAGCTCAGCCTGCAGAGGAGCCAGCTGGAAAAAAGTGGCTTCTTCATACAGCAGGGAGTACTCCTAAAAAACACATGCACAAAGCTCAGAAACGTATGCATATATCGTATCATAAAATAGAAACCTCATAGAAATCACCCAAGTATACATACATAGAAACATGCTCACACAGACAAAAATGCATGAACACAAAAATCATACACTTATAACACATTTATGGATGCATTATTCACAAAAGGAAATAAATGCATTCATAGATACACAGTAAATGGCATGTTCAGTAGGTCAGATGTTGCTGAGGTAGTTAACCTTACTAGCAGTTTACTGAGCATAGTTAACACTACTGTGTAATATATGGAAGTGACAGAAATGCAACAAGTTGGAAGTAACACTTATACTTTCACACACAAAACTTGTCCCTTTTTCTTCATTTAGATGCAATAATCACATCAAATCTACATATAGTGGCTTCAGATGGTTTTCTGTTTCAGTTTCCATGATCATAGAAAATAATTCAATTCACTTTATTTGTCCAATAAATAAATAGTCAATTTAAATGGACATAATGTAAATAAGAATTTTAACATTTTAAAGAACCAGAAAGTAAGGAGAAGAAGTTTCTTTAAACTGACCAGGAGAGGTGTAAAGTCATTGTCTAGGTATTACAAACTGCCTGGTGCAAATATTCAGCCGCAGTAACGGTAAACTTTGTGTATGATGCCATGACCTGTCTATGTCAAGTTGTACAATGGCACAACTGTGCACAACACAATTACAACACAATTATTATTTACACAATTACTGTGTAAATAATATCAATTTACCCACATACAATGTTATAAATTAAGATTAATACAAAAAATGCATAATTAGAAATGAAGGTTTCCTAACATACAGTGTTAAACAGAGGACATTTTACTTGAGATCTTCTGCATGTCCATTAAACAAGAAAATGGATGAAAAACATGACTTTCATACAATATAACAAAAGCAAGACTGTTAGTTGAAAGTCTTGTGTCCTTGACTGAGCTGAATGAGTACAATGCTGTGGCTATACAGGATGTCTGACTCTCTCAAAGTGGCCTCTGGATAGGTACTGTAAGTGATCTACAGGCACAAATGTCTCTGGACTAGTGATGAGCAATCAAATTCCTCCCCTGACATCAGTTTCATTCACTGTTCAGACTCGCTGCAGAGATATACTGTGGTAGTACCTGATCAAAGCTCTAGACAGACACTCACTTTGAAGTCATCAGGGATGAGGAGTTTGGAGGTCCGGAGGAAGTTGAGGATGTAGCGGAACATGGGTCCGTCTCGATCGATGAAGTAGTGCTGCTTTAGACTGTCCAACACTATGGGCTCTGTCCCATCAAACAGACGGCTAATTCTGCCCAAATAACCAAGACAAAGACACAAAGAGACAAATTAGGTTTCAAATTTCAACTACCTAATTTAGCAAATTAAACAGTACAAACAGCAGTGCTCAAGAATAAAACCATGTTCTCTAGCAACTGATAATGAATATGTTGATATGAAAAGTGCAAATCAATCCTAGAACAGCAGCAACTTAGTATGAGAAGTAGGGGTGTAACGGTACACACAAGTCACAGTTTGGTATGTACTTTAGTGTGGGCTACCACGGAAATCTCACATATATATATAACACTAACCTGTTATAAAAGTAAAAAATAGAACAAAACATAAAACACACGCTCCATTACTTTTCTTCTTCTTCTGTAGGCTATTGACGTTCCCACCACCTGGACTGAAGGGAGGATTCAACTTTTTTTTAATAGGCTGCTAACTCAGACGTATACGCCGTGTGACTGCATGCACTGAAAAATCACCAACGTGCAGTCTGTGTTTACATACAGTACAGAGAGTAGATCTAACCCCTGGGAGTTCAGAATCTAAAATTTCATCCATTTAATGTGTTAGTAGGACAGGGTTAGAAAAATTGTGTTTAAATATATTTGGTTGAGGTTTATGAAAAGATCTGACTTCAAATGTATATGCTGTTTGGGTTGTAGTGATGGCAATGGCAACACCACGTCCTCCAGTACTTTCTGGCTAACTCTGAATTCAAATAAGTTATAGAATGCACTATATAGACTGTGGCCTGCACTGCTGCAAAGCACCACCCATAAAGCACAGTAGTATAGATGGAGAAGAAGATCAATACTCAGAGGAGTTATTTTTTAATGTAGACTTACTTTCATCTGAAAAGCCGCCACTGTTAAGTCCACAATAACTCTTTCTCTCGAGTCTCATACATCCACCATGTCTCTTGGGCGAGATGACTGTGAGCAAGTGGAAGAAGACTACAAATAGGTAACAACAAACATGCCTCCTGCTGAGGTGTGTGTGCGCGCACGTGATATTTGTTGTATTTTTGTGATAAAGCCACCGTGATACTGATCTGTGACATGCTGAAACACAATAGGACAATTAGAGAAGAGTGAAAAGGAGCAACCTGAGCCAGTTACACAGTAGTGTCAAGCTAAAGTTGGCTGACACTAACCAGCAGGGAGACGCAAAGCAGAAGCTATTCTGGGCCCTGTAACAGTCCCATTTATTGTTTCCACAGACAATGTCACTAAGTCACAGCTGTAGCACCCCTATGGCTTGGAGAAACACTAAACACTGTCAATTCAGTCACCTGTACAAATGAGTTGCAACTAAAGGGAAAAAAATAAATTGAAGCTTCAAAACACCCCAACAATCACCTTAACTGTGCTTAGGGTCATTACATAGGATAGACAAATAGCACTTAATCACTCAAAACCTGCAGAAGCACTGGATGTTAACAGTGAATAATAACTTATATGGTGCTAAGATCAACACTGAGTAAACAAAAAAGACTAATTGTATCACTAAGGTAAATAAAAGTTCACTGAAAAGAACTGACAGTCATTCATCCACCAGATGTAGAGTTAACCCCAGATAAACATTTCAATTTGCAGTGTGATTTAATTGCTGCTTGCAAATAATTTAAAAACGATTCTAAAATGCCATGCATCAAACCCATGAAAACCATTGAATGTGCTGTGCACAATCTGCTAACTTATCTTTTCAGTTTGTCCAATACTTTAACAAGGCTAGAAACTCTAATTTGAATAAAATAAGCGGACAAAATAAATAAAAAATAGTGGATGTGAGCCTCTCACCTTGACTCGGGGTACTTGGTGAGGGTGGCCAGGCTGCTGGTGTACATGTGTCCTCCTACATCGATGTGGACTGGTGCATTGGCTTTGGTGAGCTGGGCTGGTGTGGGGATACCGCCAGAGCCCACAGCAGACACGGGAGACAGGGAGGCCAGCTGCTGACTTGACATACTGCTGCTACTGCTACTCCGGCTGTCCTACGTCACAACAAAGTACACAATACATAGTATTGGTGGTACCAGTATAAGTATAATACCAGAGAATCCCCTCCTACTCCACCCTTCCCTTATTCTGGCTGGTTGTGGTTGTTAGTTAATCCATTCTGCTTATTGACCTGACTGTGGCCTTTCAAGCTGAAACAAATCAACAGAACTGAGTGCCACCTTACACGCAGCAACCAGCCATCCCAGATATCTGGAATATTACCCAAACAGAACTTTAAAAGTGACAATGTCAGTGTTGAGTTTTCACCCACTTCTGCAGTCCAAGCACCCAAAAACAACAGAGTTTATACAGTCTGACAGGCAAGAGTCTCCAAGACTACATTTCTTTTGAGAGGGGCCAGTTATACTCTGCACTGTGACAACCTGTGAGCTGGCTGTCAGACAGGCTGGAATAAAGTTACACAGAAGAGCAGATTATTTAGAATAGTAGCTTCCATGCAGCTTCAAGCCTGTCACATTATGCTAGGAGCTTGACATGAAACAAAGAGAGACTGCTTCTCAGGCACAAAGATATGACTTCGCTTGGACATCGTTTCCATGGCAGACATTTTCCACTTGTTACCATACAGAAGTCTCTATTAATGACGGCTCTGTTCCATTAAATGTCCCAAGACATCACAGTGAGCTTGTTCACTGGGGTACATGACTAGCTGTGTCTGCTCTCCAGTACCAGTGTACAGAGTAGGGGCTATACATGTCTGAGACATGTCCTAGATAGTTATGATAATTAACATATTCTGAAGACCACATATTCACAAATTAAAAAAAACAACAACAAAAAAAAAAACATTAAAAGTTGTATCATCATAATCAGTATTTGTGGTCAGGAGATGACACTGACTATGTAAATAAGAGGTCATAGTGGCTATTGACCAGTTTTGGTCATGTGCACAGTATAAATGAGATAACTGTGTCAGGCATGAGTGAACTTCTCTTTGTGTACTTTGCAAACTGTATTTTCTACTTTGAGTTCACATAGAATAACACATCAAGAGTAGTGGACTAGATTCAGCTGATACAGCAGCGAAAAAGCTGTATTTGCTGAAGCATCCAACAGCATCTGCCCAAGGGGTCACAGCACTCACTGTCTGTGTGTGTGTGTGTGTGTGTGGTCTTGTACAGCTATCTTTTTGTTGCTACACTGTCCTGAACAGATCTGACTGAACGTAGCTTAAAGCTGAGTTCAAATGACACTCGCCCCACACTTGAATGTGAAATAGCAGTACCAAACAAAGCCAGTAGAACCACAATTACCACAATTAAACTAATCTATAAATGACCAAAAGACACAATGTGACACAAGTAAATATACAGCAAGTACAGAATAATATAAAAACACATATATATTTGATTCATCGTCAGTAATATTTCTCCACACCCCAATGACAAGAGGACTTCTCATTAGTGCGCTCTTCTCTGCATTCTTGTCAAAAATTCCATTCGAACCTTGTGGGAGGACAAAGGGTTATAAGAGATAAGTGTTTTGGATTTACTGTTGGTGCAACCAACTATACAGCGAATCTTTGGCAAAAATAACGATAACAACTATATACTTATTTTAACCTACCATAAAGCGACTACTGAGTGCACTACTACTTCCCTTAACCCCACTAAGTTCAGAGTTGTATTGGCTTTCATCTCCATGCCAAGGCATGATGGCTGCCTCAAATATCCTCTGTCCGTTTGTCGCAAGATGCATTACTCATAAACTATATGTAGTGGTATGCCAATATCAATGGTAAAAAAGTTGACAACTTGATCCAGTCAGAGGTGTACAGTTCTAAGTACAGGTGTGAATGCATCCAAGATGCACAGATGACGCATGAGGAACGATATCTGACAGTTGTCTGAGCTGCATTTGCTCATAGTGTTTTAGCAATGTGAATATGTCCTGGGCCACACCAAAGTAACTTACATCCCCTGTGTAAGCATAATTTTACTTCATTCACTCTGCATTTCCCTATCTATTACAAACTGTTGGGGTGAACAGCCTATAAGAGGTTCAATAAATATAACTCTCGGAATGCAATCAAGATTTGACAAAAGAGCTGAAATTTCATTTTTGCTATTCCAGAGTTTCACCTATAAAATGTTGGACATGCTAATTTAAACCACTCTCCAAAGTAATTTCAATCTGACTTAATAAAATCGTTTTGACTGCATTATGTGATGTCAGGGTGGACAAGTGGTCCAACTTGCTGCATTCAAATCTGACTTCTGACAAGTGTTCTTTACAGCCTACCTGTGCTTCTTTGTGCAGGGACTGTCTATAATTGCTAATGGTTGGTGAAAAGCACTGGACATCACTGCAGCAGGTAAACAAATTCTTCTCTACACTTCTTCTATCAAAGGTTCTGCCCCATCTGAGATTATCAGCAATGTAATCAGCTTTTTCAAAATACAATGATCGTGAACTGACAGGCGGTGCCTACATCTTAGGCAGTTACTCTGGTCTCATTTTGTACAGTATATTATTTCACATTATTAGCAATACTGAACCCAGAGATACATTTAAGATCATGTAAATGCTTATACAGCACTAGTTTCAAAAAACTGAAAAGTTTATTGGGTGCTTTTGTATTCTTACTTGAATTATATGTATAGATATGTGAAACTTCACAGCAAGTCCACAGTGAATCAGTGAACATTAAAATACAAAACAAGAATACACTGCAAACAGAGAGCTGACACTGTACGTTCTCTTTATGCAGAGCAGGCATAGCCATACACAGGCTGTCATATCTATCCCTGCGTGGCGACAGAGAATATTTACCCAGGGGCTATTGCTGTAGTGCATGATGGGTAAATTCATCAGCAGGTGTAGTTACCCATGGCAACAGAGGGACAGTTTCAATGAGAAAGCACTGCTGCTTGTCCTACTCCACACTCACAATGTCTCACACTGAGCAGTGAATTTATTCAGTGTCTTAATGACGACAGTGTCACAGTTTGTTTGCAGGGCAGTGATTATATTATTATCTTTACCTGCATTCATTAATAAACAAAATAACACTGAGAAACTCCACAAACATGCTACGGAAACGGAATATATTTCAAAGGCTTACAGTGACTGAACGCAGTATTTGTGAAGGAAAGAACATGCCAATGTTTGTGCAAGTTTCTCCTAGTTCCAGTTACTGGAATTAGTTTTACTATGACATGACATGACAATGCAGAAACCTTAGTACTTCAAGTATGCGTCACTTTAAATAGCCTAGTCCTATAAAATGGGATTAAAAATGTACAGGTTCATGGGTTCTGGTTCTGGGAAATCCCTCTGTAGCACTTAAATAGGCCTATGAACTAGCTAGCTGCAGACTAAAACAGTTTTAACGGTTAGACAGTTTTCCTCTTCTAGTTCTTCTACTTTTTTTTTTTTTTTTTTTTACAGCACATGTGAATTTTACTTTTTGCTCCCCTTAAACTATTACTTCTAGGTTACCTGCGTTGGTCCAGAGACCGGGCTCTGGACGCCAGGCTGTGTATTTTGGGACTCCGCGGGTCGCGCAGGATTCGACTCTCTCTCCGCTCGCTCGCGCTCCGTAGGCGACTCAGTGCGTTTCCCGAGGCGCACGCACAACTTCTTTGCAGAGGGAGCGCCAGAGTCCTCTTCGGCGCCGACTCTTCTCGCTGCTGCTGTTACCGGGGGTGATGTGTTTAGCGCTGCTGCTGCTTCCTTGTCCTTCGTACTATCCAGACCCGCAGCATCGGTGACCCGGCGCAGGTACGGGATGAGCAGGTGGAGGTGGGATTGTGCGTGACCATTGGCCGTTTCCGAGGCAACATACAGCTTTGTTGTCGGCCTGAAAACAGCAGCTCCCACGATGCTGTTGAGGGTTGCTATGGAAACGGCGCCGATGCAGTGGTTGGTGTAGGTCTTGGAGAGCTTCGCGGCGCGCGACAACATCTGCATCCTCGTGCCCAACAGGTTCTTCCCGATGGCTTTGTTCTCGTACCATGTCACGTCGCTCGCGCAGCAGTGGTCCCGGGGCCGCTGGAAGAACGCCCTGCAGAGCGGGTTGCGTTTGGATACATACCGGACGAAGCTGGCATACGGACACTGCTCCGTGCCCGTCTCGTACATTCGCGGCAAGGTGTCCTCGTCTGCGTCCGGACGCTTCTTGGTCCAAGCGACGGAGCGGGACTTGTGGTACGGCCCAAGAGCCTTAAAATAGACAAACTTTCTACCTTCCTCGTCAACGGCCAGGCCGAAAGAGTCCTCCTCCAGCTCCCGCTGGTTCTCACGGCCCCTGGTACAGAAATACATGCAGGTCTCGAACCAGACTTTGTTGAGCAGCCCGAACGGGGTGTCGGTGTTGAACACCGAGGACTCGTACAGTTTCCGCAGGTCTGAGCGCGTGATGGCTTGTTTCTGCACAACGGGACCGGCGCCTTGCTCCTCCAGTCTCCGTATGACCGCGGCCAGGGTCAAGTTTGCGCTGCGCAGCTCTGGGTCCTTGGTGAGGTCCAAAGTGCGGCAGTAGGGCGGCTCATTTAGGTACCTGTTTAGTGAGCTCCGAATGCTGATGAGGGAGGACTTACTGTACAGCTGTCCACTTTTGGAACGCGCCTCAGCGTAAAAGGAACGCAGCACCGCGCAGAGCGCATCCTTGTCCAGAGTTTCAAAGTCTGGACTTTGCGCTTTCTCGCTGAGGTACTCCCTGAAAATCCTCACGGCATACCTGGTGGCCAGGCGGGTGTTCTCGCTCAGCCTGTTCCGCTCGGACCGCTGAATGTCTCCCTCCAGGTGAAACGCATTTCTGCTGCTGAATGGGTCCGCATCTCCCTCCTCCTCTCCTTGGTCCATACTCCGCATAACGACCGCTTGCGTCTCTGCGGAACCACTGGAGTCCAGCACTGTGCTCCCCGTGTCCCACTCCAGCTCCACGCTGTCTGTGTCGGACTCCTCGTCCTCTTCTTCCCCTGTGATCTGGACCTCTTGGATCTCATCTTCATCTTCCTCTTCAACGTCCTCATCTCTGGTCCTCTCGGCGCAGCTCATCTGCTCCTGTTCTGCGTCTCCGCTGGCAGGCATTCTCGCCATATTGCGGTCTGTGAAGCAGTCCTCCGGCAGTGCGCATGCGCTATATTGGACCGCAGCGCTGAAAGCCTTTTGTGTTTAAGTGACCTTCAACCGTGCACGCGATTTTTTAAGGTACGGGGAGCGAGCGCAGCGGGAGGGTAAATTTGGAGGCGCGCTCCCTCCCAAAAAGGCTGCAGTATTGGACTGAGTATCAGACCAGCAGCATAAACACTGATTTTATATAAATAACAGGACTGGAGGAGTATATCCTTCAGTACCAAACAGACATTGGATATTTTATATAATCAGATGACACTCAATACCATAAGTTTATAATAATCGTAGGTGATACAATTCCATTCAACAAATAGCCTACGTGATTGCCACATAAGGTGTCTTGTGTGGGTATCTGTATTTTATGTCCATGCATCATGCTGTGTTTCGTCATCTGTAAGTTCTAAATAAACTTGTATGTGCATGCTGTGAGCTCTGTGGGTGCACAGTGCACGTAACTGCAGGTGGTGACTTGTATCTAAGAGATAGAGCAACTAAATAAGTTAAATAAGTTTTGTTAGAGTAGGTATAGCCACAAACTCAAAATAGAACTGATCCTATATATCAATCAGCCACAACATTAAGACCACCAACAGCAAATTAGTAAATAACCATCTTGTGACAGTACAATGTTCTGCTGGGAAACTTCTGGACCTGGCATTCATGTGAATGTTACTCAGACCAGGTATCTGTGGGATGATCCACAGAGGTCGCTCACCCTCAGTCCATAGGACCCAAAGCCCCCCACTAACAACATGCTGTTACCAGACACCACAGAACACCCTCAGAAGGCCCATGTCCATTCTCTCATGAGTCACAACTGTTTTGGAGGCACAAGGGAGACCTACACAATATCAGGTCATAATGTTATGGTTGATCTGAGTATGTATAACATATGACTTTAGTTAGTTAAATGTTAAAAAACAACAACAATATAACATGATGACCTCTATGCTTCTGCATCAAACCTACACTGCAGCCTATATGTATACCTTGCTTTGCACCATGCAAGCTGGCCTAGACATCCAGGTTCACAGCATGCACACTGTTTTTTAGTAATTTGATTGTTTGCAAATGTATCAAGGGAATATTCACCACTATAGTCAATATTGTTAGGTAAAGAGGATCCTGCATTGCTATAATGTACAATATGGTGGCATTCACTTATGGAGCAACCCTGGCTCATTAATCATCAGTTTTTTTATTGGGCTCAGACTTTATATTCTAACTAAAGGTATATTTCTATTTCCTATAAACTTGGCCAGTACAGAGAAGAGAAGAAGGCAGTCAGCAAGGTACCACAAACAGTTTTTATGCCCAAGGGTCCTCAAACACATTAATAATGCCATATCTGGAAAAGGTTTAGGATCTCATATTTTTTCAAGACAGCAGTATCTCTGAACTCTGTTCAATGATCAAATGATAAGACACAGTGTGAATTAATGAAACTTTGAAGAAACCATAACATAATTGCAAAACAAGAGTCACTGCACAACAGCATTTCAAATGCCTGCATTACTAATCTTGCATAATTAGACTTAACTTACAGTCTATTAGTAGTCATTCTGGAGTATTCACTCCCTGTTTAGGGAACCATTTACTAGATCTTGACTCTCACAAGTCCCTGTAAAAGCCCTTTTTCATTCCCTACTCAATAACTGATCAAAAATGACTGGGTAACATTTCTTTTTATCAACCTCCCAAATGACAATCACAACATTTTTGTATACCAGCACAGCCTTTGGCCCCTTTTCTGGAATCTACAAATTGATCTTTTGTGTCTAAGACACCCCCTTTCAAGTTAGTTAGCAGTTATTTTAGCAGCTTCCTAAAATAGTAGCCCATCATGCTCTATGCCTGCTCCCAGCTAAGAGCACTGGTTTCTCCCCTGGGCAAACCTGACCTTGATATACAGTCTATGCCCCATGTACCACACTCATTGCTGTTTGGACCACATCAGCTTATTATCTCATATTAAACGATTGTATTTGTACTGACAGGCCAAGTGGTGGTGATCATAACATGTATACTCTGGTTGGTACACTGGTTCCAAAAAGGGAAAATACACTAAGAGGGAAGCAAATATTTCTTTAGTATGTTACTAACTTGTACAAACATCTGTGTCACTCACACACACCTGATATGACAAATTCATACTTACACTGCAAAATGATAATATTTATGTGGTGGTCTGTCAATTTTGGTTTCTTTGTTTATAAAATGTTGGACAAAGAAGTACCTCCAACAGCAAAGGACAGAAATATCAAAAATATTAAATGTCACTGGCCCCTTATTCACATTCATTTCCATTTGGATCTCGCAACAAACACTCCATGCCAATACAAGACTCAGACCACTGCATGTTGCCTTACCACCCCTTTTCTAAACTCGAACTTACCAGCATCACACATGCTGCCTCCAATATACAAGAATCCCTACACCCAGTCCAAGGCAGCCTCTCAATCCCCTTTTCACGTTCCTGCTGACGGCCTATAGAAAGATCGGAAATAGAGTCATTTGCACTACAAATACTTAAAAACAGAGCCTATTATTGAAACGAGGTCTACACAAACCAACTGCAGACACCAACTTGGACAACTCAGGTTTGTTTCTCTTAAATGTGAGGAGACATCATGCCTTAAATGTCTTTCTGAGGGAGGCAAATTACAAAGTTTCTTATCAGTATTGCAAATGCATTATGAGTATGTATTGAACATTGCGCAAAGGTGAACTGCATAACAGAAAACCCCTTTTAAAAACTATATTTTCCCACTGCACACATGGAACAACTGGAATAATTTGCTTTGGACAGATGAATTACAAATTCAAAATACAGATATCAGAGCCTATAGCTTTGAGATATCTGAAAGCTGAACATCATCAGTTCAAAAGGAAGAAGTGGATGGTTACAGAATGGTCTGGTGGTCAAAGCCAAGGTCTGAATCCCAATTCCATTAGTGGTCCAATGCAGTAGTTTCTAGCCCAAAGGAGCCAGACTTAATTCTAATCAGAATCTGGTAGCATGCCATCTTCATTTTATTATGGGGCATGTTTCAAATGATACAGAGATACAGAGCTCCTAATAGTCCTGCAACCAATCACAGCTTTTCAAAAGCACTTGGAAACAGATTATTATGTTACATACTAAACACATGTGATAATTCAATGTCACCTTTATCTGTCTTACCAGATAAAAATACATTATTTCCTGCAGCAGCATTATTTCATCTTGCACCCACTGGATCCGAGTTTCCACCTGCTTCACCTCTCTCAGTCTCTGTCCTCCTCACTGACCACGGTTCTATTGTCTTTTGATGCTAAAACAGTTAGACAGATTATGTTTTATTTTCTATTCATTATCTATTACTGCTTATCCACATAAAGCTCGTGGTCTAAAGTGGGCCGGACCAGAACTATTATAGTACAATAAACTATAATTAACAACAACTCCAAATGTTTACCTTTGTTTGAGTGAAAATCATGAAAATGTTTACATTTGCTGAGCTATCCCATTATAAAGCATTTATGAACAACCTGGATAAAAAGTTCAATTTTATCGTTTTTTTGTTTTTTTTAGTGGAGCTTTTCTAATAAACACTCTTTGCATGGGAGGTGAGCAGTATTAAAATTGTGATGTGTGTATAGCAGCAGTCAGAATGTCTGACTCTTTCTAGGGTGCAGAATCCTGGTTAGCTTCATATACAGCTATGCTGCCCAGGAGAGCTCAGCATCCCTTACAAAACCACTGTGGCCTCATAGTTCCCTACTCGTTAAAAGCAAATACATTATCACGAAGGTACTAGAAGCACAGTTAACATTTATGTAGCCGCATAAGTGATGATGATTGGCTAAGGTAGGGTAAGAGTTCATGGTAAGCCAATCAGCGACAGGGCAGTGTTCAGTTGGGCGGGTGTTGTTTACACACAAACACGGGCATACAGAGATGACCTGCAGCAATGGCGGTTATGATAATTCAGAGGTAAAATTGCGTTTTCAAGCTAGAAGTATAGACACTATGTACACGTACTCTCAGAATATATATATTTTTTTAAATTCTTAGACGTATTTAAAAACACAAAAAAACAGTAACAAGTCATCTTTTATAGTGGAGTAATGCAGTTACTAACTCAGTTACTTTTTCGGAGAAGTAACTAATAACTTACTAATTACTTTTCAAAAGTAAAGTGCCCAACACTGATGGTACCAAACCGTTGTTGTACGCGGCGCGCATGTTGGCGCTCATTTGAATCCAGTTCAGTGTCTAAAGTACTCACAGTTCCTTGGATGCAGAGTACTGTTAGAATTTGGCATAACTCCTCGTCCAGCAGTGTCCTGTCAGGTAGTGTCCTCCGTCCACGCTCACAGTCCAGCTTGGTGCAACAAGTGTTTTGCAAACACAAGTCCCTCGTACTGCTAGCATGAGGAGCTAGCTAGCAACAATCCGCCGTGTGGTCACGGTTTAACAACAGATACCCTTAAACGTACAGGCAGGCACGTACGTAGCTAAATCACAATAACTTAAATAAATATAGCGTATTGAACTACAGTGACTTCCGTTCTCGCTCCGTCTTTCTCCTCTGGTCCCACCCACCTGGAACCCCGGTAGGTTAACTTGAATATCACTTATTCGCTAATCAAACAGATCGACATCTGTCCATACCATTTGGTGCGTTCGGGAACCATGTTGAAAATAGGACATTCCATTAACTTAACAAACCTTCCCAAATACCAGTAGTCCTCCATGTAATTTCTGTATTTTGCACTTCAAATTCCTGCTGTGGGCCAGATGGTTTTAGCTCAAGGGCCATATGTTTTTCCATAAAGGAGATTGATTTTATAGCAGTTTTTTACACTACAACAAAATCATGTTAACTGAAAGGTTTGCAGCCTCTAAACTTGTGATCTTAGTTTATTTTACAGTATGTAATGATGTTTTAATTACATATGGCCCTTGGAGTTATTGTTGTGTGCAGTAGTTTATTAAACAATCCCTGCTTCTTTTGGATCTCTCAGCCCTCAGATTCTGGATTGAGCAGTGACAGTCTTTCTTCTTTTGTATCTGTCATCCCTTTGGCGAGCTCGGAGGAGCTTGGATGGAGCAGTGACAACCTTTCTTCTAGTGAAGACACCAGGGCCTCATGTACTAACGTTGCGTACGTACAAAAACGTTCCGAGACGCAGAAGTCAGGATCAGGAGAATTCTGGAGTACGGCAACGGAATACATGGCTGTGTGAATCTACAAGTGGCTGGAAACAGCGGAAACATCATAAAACTGTGAAAACTATTGTGATGTGCACATCAGAGAAACACGACAAATTTGCACTGATGAACAATTAACACACCCAGGTGTCCGTAATTATGTGAGTGGATATAAAAGCATGCGCAAAGAGGTGCAGAAAATGTCGTTAACAACAATGGCAGCCTTAGCATTATTAGAAGATATCGCAAACGGTGCAATAAGAAGAGAGCGTGCATTCAGAGACAGAGATGATTTCCTGGCTAATAACGACAACTGGCTCATCAGCCGCTTTAGGTTCCCGAGGGCAATCCTTCTGGAACTGTGCGCAGAGCTTCGGCCAACATTGGAGCGCTACACGGCAGAGCCATGAGTTACCTGTGTCCGTACAGGTACTGACCACACTGGGGTTCCTCGCAACCGGGGCATTCCAGAGGGAGCTGGCCGACCGATCGGGACTGTGCCGGCGCTGTGCAGAACCACACAAGCCGTGTGGGACGGAATTATACGCATGTCAGTCAGGTATATCAAATTCCCATACAATCTGAACAGTTCAACATTACGAGCAATCTTCAGCGAGAGACGGTTTTCTGAATGTAATCGGAGCTATCGACTGCACACACATTGGTAGAAAAGCGCCATCGCATGAATTTGTAAATGTCAACAGGAAATATTTTCATTCATCAGTGTAGATCATACGTAATGCGCAAATGCAAGTAAACATTGTGGCTCATTCTTATGTTTTCGTTTTCTGATCGCGCAGACAGGGGAATCTCAGGTACAGGGTCATTTTAAATATAATTTGCATATTTAAAAGAGGCGTGGAAACGAAGTTGCATATTTAAAAGGGATGGAGGAAGTTTGGACATGTCTCAATGCATGTTAAATCACATCTAGACGGTAGTTGATAGTTGAATGACAATACATTTTGTTATTTTGAAAGTAATTTTGGGTCTCTGATTTTCCTTATTTTTTGTACTTCGGGTAGGTCTTAAATTTAACCTATAATGGTCTTAAAAAGGTCTTAAAAAATCTTAAATTTCACTTGCTCAAACCTGCAGGAACACTGGAAGGAGCAGAAGAGGAACAAAAGAAGGAACAAAAAAAGAGGGAGAAGGACACAAAACATCAAAAGGAAGAAAGAGAGCAGGGGCCTCATGTACTAACAGTTTGCCTTTGTCCTCCAGTTCTTGTTGTCTTTGCCTTTCTAGGTTTGTGATAATATTTTTTTTTCATCTGTTTCCAGCTCTTGGATTTCAGACTCTTGTTATTCCTTCTCCTCCTGCTCTTGATCCTCCTGCTCCTGACTTCTGCTGTCTTCAGTCCTGAGTCTTCCCTGTTCCTCAGAGCTGGGGCCTCATGTACTAACAGTTGCGTAGATTTCCTACTAAATCGTGACGTAAGCTCAGATTTACAAGCATTTCGAAGCACATTTCCTTTGTACATCCCGATCGAACGTACCGGACTCCTTCCCGTCCACGCCCCCTTTAAATATGCAACTCCGTGTCCACGCCTCTTTTAAATATGCAAATTATATTACCCTGCACCTGAGATTCCCCTATCTGCGCGATCAGAAAACGAAAACATAAGAATGAGCCACAATGTTTACTTGCATTTGCGCATTACGTATTACAAATTCATGCGATGGCGCTTTTCTATCAATGTGTGTGCAGTCGATAGCTCCGATTACATTCAGAAAACCATCTCTCGCTGCAGATTGCTCTTAATGTTGACCTGTTCAATCTGATCTACCTGGCTGACTTGCGTATAATTCCGTCCCACACGGCTTGTATTGTTCTGCACCCGATCGGCGGCCAGCTCCCTCTGGAATGCCCCGGTTGCGAGGAACCCCAGTGTGGTCAGTACCTGTACGGACACAGGTAACGCATGGCTCCTTGCCGTGTAGCGCTCCAATGCCGGCCGAAGCTCTGCGCACAGTTCCAGAAGGATTACCCTCGGGAACCTAAAGCGGCTGATGAGCCAGTTGTCGTTATTAGCCAGGAAATCATCTCCATCTCTGAATGCACGCTCTCTTCTTATTGCACCGTTTGCGATATCTTCTAATAATGCTAAGGCTGCCATTGTTGTTAACGATTTTCTGCACCTCTTTGCGCATGCTTTTATATCCACTTATATAATTACGGACACCTGGGTGTGTTAATTGTTCATCAGTGCAAATTTGTTGTGTTTCTCTGATGTGCACATCACAATAGTTTTCACTGTTTTATGATGACAGTTTCCCGGCATGACCTCTAAGTGTCGCCAAAGGATCCACATCTGTAGAATCATACGTACGCCAGCCACGTAGTTGCCGTAAGCACGTACAAAATTCACGGACATTTCTCTCTTGATACATCTGAACTTTTACGTGAGCGAGTACGTACGGAACGTTTTTGTACGTACGCAACGTTAGTACATGAGGCCCCAGGTGATAAGAAGACAGGACAAGAGGTCAATGTTGAGCTTCTCCACAGAATCACATGAAAGTAAGAAATTCCTTCATACGGGGAGTCATAGTTACACAGTCACTTTTTATTGCTTATAAAGACAAGATTTGTTCTGTGACTGTATCAAGTTTAATTGTCAACTGCCACTGGCTGAGACCAGTATACATGTGTTGTGTATCATTGTCAGTGTTACAGCAACAGTCACCTGTGTCTCCAAACTTAACATTTTTCATATTTCTCATTTCAGGTAACACTGAAGAGGCATAAACAGTGAGGTGGTTGCAGAGATTACAACACACGGAAGAATGCACAGGAGATGGAAGACATGGAAAGACTGGAAAGGGACAAAGGTGAAGGTCAAATCTGAAGACTGGCCTGGCACTTCCAGGATGTGTCCCTCATCTAGTCCACCTGGATGCAGCGTTTGCATTTCTGTCTGCCTTTGGTAGCCACAGGGTCTGTGGCTGTAACAGTGGGCACAGGAACATGAGCCACTGTCCTGCTCTGGGGAGCGCCTGCCTTTTCCACCCCACAAAACTGGC
Organism: Planiliza haematocheilus; assembly: GCA_005024645.1. Classification (NCBI taxonomy): domain Eukaryota; kingdom Metazoa; phylum Chordata; class Actinopteri; order Mugiliformes; family Mugilidae; genus Planiliza; species Planiliza haematocheilus. The sequence continues at coordinate 2,195,621 of SRSE01000306.1, forward strand.
ACACCAGCTCCACCATGAAGTCTTTGTGTGCCATGGCCTGTACCTTCTTTACACTGCTCATCTCACAGTGCAAGATGAAGTTATTTGTTGTCGCAGTGTCCAAGAAGTGCAGCAACACAGTCTTGTTTTCTGTGGGTGGAGTAATATTGAATCAGTTGATCTGACAAGTCAACACCACCCATATTCTTATTGTAGGCTGTGATTGGTGTGGGAGGGAATGTCCCTCACAGCCCAGTGTCCATCTCCATCCTTCACCCTTCTCTTTACTGTCTCCCCTGAAAATGTAGGATTGATGGTGGAGGACACAGACACCTCCCATGTGTCCATCCAGTTTACAAAAACAAGTGGGCCCTTTCTGATCCATCTCAGGGAACCTCCTCCACATCTTTTAGTGAGAGCATTTGACCTCCCTCTAGGGCATCCTTTTCTGCTCTGCCTGCAGGTGCCACATGCACCAAACCTTACACTGGTCAGGTTCATGAACAGTTTGGGACAGGAGTAATAGTTATCCATGTAAATATGTTACCCAGTGCCAAGACAGGATGGCAGAACAAAGTTCATGATAACATCATAACAAATCCCATGCTCACTTGCAGTTACTACTTTGCCAGTGTATATGTCAAACCTGATTCTGCCATTGCTCGACTCAGCCAGTTCAGAAACTTTCATTCCCCATTTAGTTGGCTTGTTCTTCATATAGTGTGTCATTCCTGTTTTTGCTTTAGTTGCCACCATCCTTTCATCGACTGCCAGCTCCCTCTTTGGGTGGTAATAAGCCAGGCAGGCACTGCGGATGTCATCATAAAGGGGCCTCACTCTAAACAGTTTGTCATGGGCTGGTGTTCCCTTCTTTCTATCATTTCGTAGAAAATCACTGCAGTGGATGTTCCAAAATATGGTTCAGAACCTGTCTCCTGTCTCTTGTCGTCACTTTGGCTGGAAGTGGCACAGACAAAACATAATTCTGTCTCCAGTAGTCTTGGAGACCTGGCAGCGAGACCAGCGACATGTAGATCGGGAGGAAAAACTTGTACAGATCCTCTGTCTCTATGTCAGTCAATCTGTATTTCTTCCCTAATTCTTTGTTTTTAGCAGCATTTTTTGTTGCCGTTTCTGCAGATTGTGTGTCAGTGATTGTATCAGTGGCAAAAAACTATAGAAAAAGGTCTTTTGGACTATGCAGGGAAAGTGTCTTTATCTGGACTCCTGGGCCCTCATTTATCAACCGTGCGTACGCACAGATCTGTGCGTAATGAATGCGTACGAACATTCCCAAGCAAAGTATGGAATTTATCAACTTGTACTTGTGCTTAGGAATGTGCGTAAATTTAAGCACAGCTCTGACCATGCGTACACACAAAATCTAGTGGTAGAACAGTGGAACTACAAATAAAACCCAGTAGAGGAGTCACAGTGTTCAGCAATCTCAAACTTCACACATGTTCCTTGTTGGCTCCAATTAATAAAATGTATCAATTAGTAATTTGGCAGACATTTTGAATAATTTGTGTGACAAGCTATAAAAGACAGCTGTGACAGGACAAGAAGTCTTACAAGTCGCTACAAATACAAAAACATGGCTTATATTGCGCTGCTGGAAGACATGGAGAACCGTGCGCTTTGCAGGGAACGAGTTTTCAAAGACCGCGCTGATCTGTTCAGTGAGTCCACAGAATGGCTTCTTAGCAGATACCGCTTCCCCAAAAACATTTTAATTGATTTATGCCGTGATTTACAACCCCTGTTGGAACGTGAGACAAAACGCACCAAAGCCATTCCAGTGCACATCCAGCTCCTGTCCACCCTGGGATTTTTGGCCACCGGAACATTTCAACGTGAGATTGGAGACATATGCGGCATTTCGCAGCCAACATTTAGTAGAATCATGCCGGAGGTGTTGGATGCAATAATTTCTCTGGCCTCAACTTACATCCAGTTCCCATACGCGCATCACCAACAAGCCGAAATAAAACGAGGATTTCACACCATCGCCGGATTCCCAAACATAATTGGAGCCATAGACTGCACCCACATAGCAATAAAAGCACCATCACACAATGAATTTAATTATGTCAACAGGAAAGGATTTCATTCCATCCATACACAAATAATCTGCGATGCACATATGTATCTGTTAAACGTTGTTGCCCGGTGGCCTGGAGGAACCCACGACTCATTCATTCTGCGTAACAGCTCTGTGGGTGTGCGCCTCGAAGCTGGAGTTGTTGACGATGGCTGGCTTATTGGTGAGTGTTACAACATTTCAAAACTATTTTCTGGGCTTCGTATGGTTGATTATGTCTCTATAGGTGATCGTGGATATCCACTAAAGACGTGGCTGATGACCCCCGTTGCCAACCCAGGGACCCCGCAGGAACAGCACTACAACCGGGCCCATGCGCGCTCAAGAACAGTCGTTGAGCGCGCAATAGGCCTGCTGAAAGGCCGATGGCTGTGCCTGTCCGGCGTGGGGGGGACACTTCAATATAAGCCCGAAAAAGTCTGCCACATCATCTTGGCTTGCTGTGTGCTACATAATTTAGCCATCAGACAAGGGGTTCCTCTGCAGGAACAACCCCAAGCAGACGAGCCCATGCCCAACGCAGAGCTTTTCCCACCCCCTCATGCTGCTGCCATTCAAACTAGAGAGAGAATCATACGGAGATTTTAAGTAAGTCTGCCTGTATGATCTTTTAAAAGTGAGAAATTTCAGATCAAAGGTGTACATGGGACAAATAATGTCAACATCACTCAATATTTTAAAGCTTATTTATTTAACATTTGTGTTGCGCATGAGGCAATCTGTTTCAGCGACTCATTTATTTGCAGTAACGTTTGTGCAATGTTGCCCAGCTGATCCTTTATGTCATTAATGGATCTGGTGGTGTCTCGCTGATTTTGTAGGACTGCCTCCGTCAGAACCCTCGGTCCCTGACGCACCGAAAAGGTTCTGGATGGCCCTGGCTGCTCCTGTTCCTCCAACTCCCCCGGCTCTTCCACCGTCTCCGGCTCCTGAGGGCTGGCGGGGCTCGCTTGAGTTTCTGAGTTATTGAAGAAAAATCACATGATTGTCACGTTATCATATCACGTTAATTTCAATTCAAATTCAGAAAGTAAACTGTCTAATAAATGTTTATGAAACATCTCAGTCCAGCTTTTTATTTTACCTTCTGTGTGACTGGTCGATGGCACAGCTGTTGGGAGAGAGTCCGTGTCTCCATCCGGAATAATGCCATTCAGCGCTGTGTCTCCAATTATACTTGCAATGCGTGTATCCATTGGTGTGAGCTCAGTTGTTGTTTGTCCTCCTCCGGTAGCGGTTATTTGTTGTCTGTGGGCTGTGACGTTTTTTTTTGCTTTGATTTTGATATCGAACCATTTTTTTTTAACTTCAGATTGTGTCCTCTCCTCCGACCCAACAGCATTGACGGCAGTCGTCACTTTGTCCCAGGCGGAAGTTTTTCTTTTGTTTGTCACACCCGCATTCAAGGTTCCAAATAATATGTTTTTGTTTACCTCAACCTCTTCCACAAGCACTTCGATCTCAGTATCAGAGAAATTCCTCTTTTTCCCTCTCTTTGCCATGATGCTGGTGAGGGGGAGGGAATCAATCACGTCATCTCTAAAGGGATTGTTGATACCATACATGGTCAATTGGGGGCGTTTCTGAATGCAAATGAGCCTAACCATGCACGAGCACGGTAATAAAGGACAGGTGGGATTTATCATCACTGAATACTTACTAGTGTGCGTACGAGCGGTGTAAGCACATTTGATGAATAAGGATTTTTTTGTACTTACGCACATTCTAAATTTCATTCGTACGACAGAATTTAGAACCTTTTCTACGCACAGTTGATGAATGAGGGCCCTGGTGTTCTCTGTGGCTGGAACCAGCTTTCTGCTGGGGCAGTGTCAGCATCTTCCTCATTCTTCCCTGTGCTCTGTGCAGAGGCGTGGCTCTGCTCCGCGAGCTAGCGGAGATCGGGACCTGGTGGGCGTGTTGCACCGTCTCCTCCCCTTCCTCCGTGTAGATTTCTGAGTAGAACTCAGAGGATGCTCTTCCGCTCTCTTTTCTTCCAAAACAAAAGATGGATCATCCACTTCATCGTCAAAGTCCACACTCTCTGACTCTGACTATGCGTCTCCCTCACTTCCATCCATGGTAAAAAAAAAAAGAAAAAAAAGAGCCGCCTGTTCCACATTCAATAATTGCCTTATTTTTCAACAAACAAAACAACAACAAAAAAAAACGCATCTTACTATAACACTCCAATACTATACACTCCAAACACGCTGTCATAAATCTCATAAATCGCAAATAAAAAAATAGCTATCTTTCTATCTTTTGCCACTGTCACTCACAACAACCTTCGACTCTCCCTCAGCAAATTCCTCGTGCTGCCATATAATATTTTCATTGGTTGATGTAGTGCATTTTTTAACCAACAGGAATGGGGAAGATTCCTGAGTTGTTCCTGAGTTGTCTTGAATTTAATCGGTGATTTGGACACATCAACTCTAGAGGGTTAAAGCTGTCCAGTTATGATTGGATTGCCTGGGACAGATGTTAATGCCAGGTCTGGATGGGGATAACCTCTTAATGTGGTCGGAGGTTTGATGTTACTCGTGTCCTCATCCCGGGTGTGCTCACACCTGTACTTGCAAATAGATTGCCCAGGATGTTTGTTAATGCAAGGTGAGAATTGGGTCAGTGTTGTGGTGAAAGAAATGACAGCTTTACCTACGCTTCACAGAGCTATAGTTAGGAGTAAAATGACAATTGACGGGAGACTCTGAAGACAACAATGTACAAATTTTGGCAAGATTAAACTGAAAGAGGAAATGATCTGACAGATATTTACACCTGAACTCTGCTGAGATTGCCATTGGACACAATGGCCAGGGGTGGGAGGATGAAGGGGTAAACAGCTCTGTTGCTGTTGCCCACCTGGGAAGTATCCTGAATGAGAGGTGAAATTTGAGAAACTCAAATGAGTCCAGCTGCATTCTTTTAAACGTTTCAAGACATTTTAGACAACAATGGATTCCTAACTTGTTCGATAAAGAAAGGGGAAATATTAGACAAACCACGGCAACCAAATGGAAATACCAAGATAAACCTGTGGATAGTTAATCAGCAAACTTCTAACCTCAACGTAAATAACCGAACCATATCTACTCTAACCAAGGCTAAATTAACCTAACCAAGTCTTACCTACTATAACTGCCAGCCCCATTGAGAAAATAGGGAAACTGTGACTAAATAATTTTACTGAATCTATTTATAAACACATTACAGTAACCATCTAGAAACCAGAACCTGACTTGACCTCATCTAAGAAAAGTTAACCAACCTTAGTTTATCTAATTCAACCAAGAACAGCTAACCTAACCCAAACTACCTAGCCTGACCATAACAAGGTTAACCAAGTATTGCCAAACCAAAGCTTTGATCCATGTTTCCTCATGTGCTGATGTCCTGGCAGGCTGAGGTGTCCTTTACCAAGAAGTAAGAAAATGTGTTTCAGAAGGGTGCTGTTCTGAGCCCAAAACCTTTGGTACACTTTCTGTTGTTCTTTACTTTATGCCACTTGTTTTACTGCAGGGGTGTCAAACACATTCTAGTTCAGGGACCACATACAGCTCAATGTGATCTAAAGTCGGCCAGACTAGGAATATTACAGTACAACAACCGATAAATAATGACAACTTCAAATGTTTGTTTTTGTAATTTCTCAGATTTTAATGACTAATTGATATTACAAAGCCTTGGTGCAGATACATCTGAAAACGCAGACTGTTCTCACAAGTCCCACAGGAGTAATGATATTTGTCAGTGTGTTTGTGCTCTGGGGCATGTCACCAAGAAGCCAGAGACACTTCACAGACATGAGGTGCCCTCGCATTCTAATTCTTGTTCACCAGGCCTGATTTAGACCTTGCAACCCAATTAGCAATTAGCCAGTCTTTTACATGAAGACCTTTGCTGTGGTGTGTGATTCTGGCCTGATTTTTATGCAGTTTCTGCAAACGCTGATAAGAGCACCCGCAGTACATACAGTTTTTTTAAATTTAATTTTATGATGATTCGCATGTCAGGACTGCTGCAGGGCAAAGGGAAATAACATGGCCTGTCTTCAAAAGGAGATCTGTACACCAAGCACAGCAAAATGTGTAGGATTGCGTTTTTCTTATTTTTTTTAGCAGGCAGGTAATTTGCTCCCTGACTAATCTGCAGAGATAGGGAGAAGTTCAGAAAAAGCACTCGCACAAAGAACAGGCTTTAGCTTGGAGGCTTGTCAAAAAACCTGAAGAAATTAACACCAAGGTGTAAAGGCTGGAACAGACGAGAAGCTGAACAAACCTCAGAGCAAATGAAAGGATGTGCGTGAACCCATTTGCTTTTACCAGCACGTATGTGTGTATACGTGAGTGCATATGTGTCTGAGGATAATTAATTTGGTGTGATATGAGCCATAAGAGAGAGAGAATGTGTCTATGTTTCCATGCACAGAAAGAGGAAGGTAAGAGCATAAGCAAAGGTCAGATGAGGCTATGAATTTAGCTTCAAGTTCTTATCAGCCAGAGTTTTCCACAATACAGCACATCAGTTGTAGTTCTAAAAACATGCTCTCAGAGACAGATATGTTCCTGCACAGAAGAAATGAATGGTCAAGGTCATGCTAAATCTCTTATGTCTTTCTCATGCTCATGCAAATCTATCCCTAAAACTGGGAAGTGTCTGTGTTAAACAATCATAAAAACATGAATAAATCAATTAATTAGCTTCAGAAATAGAAAGGAAAGCATTTCAATACAACCTTGATACTAGTTTTATGTGCCACCTAAGGACATAACACAAGATCAAAATCAATCTGTACAGTGCACTACATTTACTTGTGGACATTTAATGGATTTAAAAAAAAGGAAAGAAAAATACATTCTAAAGAAATTATTAGGTTAGGTTTTCCAACATATTGGGACTAGCAAACATTTGATCTTCTTTGAAACAGTGGAAGTTCATGAAGGTGATGCAATCCAATTGTCATATCCACAACTTAAATAAATTAAAAACACACCTAGTCCTCCCGCTTACAAGTCTAAGGGCCTCAGCCAAAATGTCCTCACTCTGATGGTACAAAACTAATAACTGGTCCTCAGAAAGAAAGCTGTATAAGAGCATGCACACGTGTGAGAAGGATTTTGGTTCTTGTAGACCATAGAGAGCTTATTTAGGATATAGGGACATCTGCTGGTTGAAAGAAGTACACACAGGTCAGACGTGTCCCTTATCTCTCCACAGGTGGTTGGATTTCTGTCCAGCTTAATCCCAATTTAACTGTTGTATTATTATACACTACAGTAACAGTAACCCCACAGCATTAAATCAGCGACAGTTTTCAGATACATGTGCTGCATTTGCTCACCACTGATTAACACAACCTCATGATACTAAATGCCCGTCTGTCCATTGGCCAATGGCTCAGATGTTTGGCCAGTAATGTGAAACTTCAGATCCTAACAAATATTTGCTTTTTTAAATCTGTTATCTGTAAGGACTGATACTGAGCTCTGACACCCTTTTAACTTATTAGACAGGAAAGTCAATGGCTTGTGTAATTATGAAAACATTTTGACTATTCGTTTTGTGGATGTGTTTTTGTTGGTGGTGTGAATTAATTTGAAGTGAAATGGATTTTTAATACTAAATTTCTATGAAGGAAAATGAAAGAAGTATCACGGTTAACAATAAAAACTGCATTCTGTTCTACCTAAAATAATTTAGAAAACTTGACGAGACACAATTCCCTAATAAACCTTAAACACTCTCAGAAATGAAAGTTGTCCCTAACATTAATGGTGGCACTCTTTTATGTATAATGTTGATGCTGTGTCTATGTCTGTAAACTGTAAGCCAAAACTGATGAAAATCACCATCAAGTTTTTAACTGACTGAATCCTTACTTTATATGTATTATTGGTGGTATTATTATTATTATTATTATTTTACATGCATTTGATTTATAAGCCAAGGCAACTTATGAAGGAAGAATGGTATTTCCTAACCAAAGATTAATGAGAGATTTGCACAACATACGTACTTATTATGACTATATGTTCTGTCAAAGGCTTTAGAGAATAGTTGCATTTTGTGACTTCTTTTTCTTTTAAATATATCCACTGTACAGATGGTACCGGATCTTTAAGCTCCAGGCGGGTTATTCCAGTAAAAAGCTGAGGCTTGAATCTATGTATTAATATCCAGATTTCTTAGAATAATGCTGGTGTTTTGTCTTCATTGACAATCCCTAGTATCCAATGGCTAATTTTGTCATTTATCTAGCTCAAAAAAACTTGATTGAGACATCTGTAAAGACAATAATTGTTTGTAATGTTAAACATGAGTTTTACATAAAGTGAGTGTCATGAGCATAATTTTGAAGTATTTTTACTGTTACAATGTCATCCCAAATTGCATAAAATGAGTACCAACAAATTGAAATCAAGTGGTCCTGAAACTGAACCCTGTGGAACACCACAGGTAATTTCTACTTTTGAGAATGTACTGTACTTCAAAAGTACACACTCTTTCTTTAGATATAGGATTCACCCCAGTTTAGGACTGCTTCAGATAGAGCTACAGAGTTCTCATTCATTCATCTTCTATACCCATTTAGTCCTGTTAAGGGTCACGGGGGTCTGCTGGAGCCGATCCCAGCCGAGAGGCAGGGGTACACCCTGGACAGGTCGCCAGTCCATCGCAGGGCCAACACAGAAAGAGACAACCATTCACACTCACACACACACCTACAGACAATTTAGAATCACCAATTAACCTAATGAGCATGTCTTTGGATGGCGGGAGGAAGCCGGAGAACCCACGCAGACACAGGGAGAACATGCAAACTCCACACAGAATTGATGGATTCGAACCAGTGACCCTCTTGTTGTGAGGCATCAGTGCTAACCACCTGGCCACTGTGCCGCCCTGAAGCCTCTCAATTTTTTTTTTTTTTTATGCAAGCCTATGTATCATGTTGAACAAAACTTACCATAGGTGTCAACGTGCATGAATCTAAAATAAGAAAGATTGCACAAACCTGGCATAGATTGGTACGTAGATTGCCAAAAAAAAATGGCTTAATAATTTTTAATAATAATGGTACATATGACAAAAAATTCTCTAGAATAACCTCATACCATGCTTAGCTGCCTCAGGGCAACATGCAATCATTGATTCAACTATGAAATCTGCATTGTATCAAAGAGTGCTTGAAGATAATGTAAGGTCATCTGTCTGGAAGCTGATGTTGAACCAGTAGTAGACCTTTCAGCAGGGTGATGTTCCCAAGCAAATCCACTGGCTCAAGAATAAGAGTAACAGGGTGGAATGACCTGGTCAAAGCCAGAATTTGAATACCACTGAAATGTTGTGTAGACGTTTGAATTAAGCACATGTAAGAACGTTTTGCAACACCTTGCAAGTGAATAATTTTGAATAATTTTTCTTCAGAATATTCTGTTGCTGAAGCTAAACTTAATTTTCCTTGTGGCATTGTTCAAACATATCACGTTGATTTGCTGATTCTGTTTAAAAGTCGATACAATGTTCAACTTTTTTGTGATGTCTAGTTATTTCCACATTACCGTATTTTGCATCTCTGAAAAACAAGATTTCTGTCTTAATACTGAAGAGACGGCTACATTACTGGCTGTCTGTAAGACTATATTACATACATCAAAATAGCTTTCTAAAATTAGGAAAATGTCAGCGCTTTAACTGGTGAGCATTGGCGGCTGGGCCTGTGAGCACTGTTTTTTAGTGTAGCACTTTTCTTTCTGCCAAACTAGATAAAATCGACCTTCAAGAAAGTGTTAGAAGAAAACAAAACAATAAAATCACTTTGCTGTTCATTTGCTGTGTGTTGTCTTGCTGAATGCATAGTTTGCTTTGTTTCCTTATTATTGGCTCCAAGGATATAGAGTGCTACCCAGCAGAATTTTCACAAAGGAAACTCACATTGGTTAATGTTCATGTTCATGAATTCGCCATCAGTCTGTCTACTGTTTTCTAAACAGCATGTGGACCAAGCAGGGGAGTATTGTGAAAATGTCTTGTGGAACTAGAATATTTTGGTTTAAATGAGAGGCTCATGTCTGGAGAAAAAACACCACATTCCAGCATCAGAACCTTATCTTGTCTGTCTGTGAAACATGTGGGTGGTGATGTCCTTGTTTGGGCCATCACTGATAAACTAAACGAATTATACTACAAAATCTATAAGACAATGTCAGGGCACCTTTCTGTGCGCTGAATCCCAAGCAAAAGTGGGTCATACTACAAAAGAACAGTTAAAGAAGACTAAAGTTAAAGTTTTGGAATGGCCAAGTCACATCCTGAACTTAATCCAGTAGACATGTTGTGTAAGGGCATAAACCAAGCAGTTCATGTGAGCAAGTCCACAAACATCTCAAAACTGAAGCAGTTCTTTACAGAAGAATGGGCTGAAATCTCTTCAATCTCTGCTGTATATGACAGGTCAGAAGTAATCAGAGACTTTTGGTTGCTGTTCTTGCACAAGGGTATCACACCACATACCTAAAACAAGGGTTCACTTACTGGTTGATTTGTTTGACTGGGTTCTCTTTGTCTACTATCAGGACTGGTTTGAGAATCTGCAAATGTAGAAAATTCTAATCGGTGCAAATACTTTTAAGTAGCACTGGTTGTGATGTTCTCCACATCATGATATTTTATGGATGTCAGTGGATGTTATTTTCCACTTCCAGGATAGCAAACACAGTTAGAAAAGACGCATGTGCAGTGCTAGTTAGTACATACACCCCTCCCCTAAAATGGAACTTACATGAGCATAACAACATTGCTCTTTTCTTTTCTTCGGCTAAAATGGACAATTAATCTGACAATGCGGTTGTCAAACATATGGCCCCGTTTGATAAACACTTCCCTTCATCCCTTCCTTCCCTCTTTAATGTTCAATGTTTTCCACGCCAGTCTACAGGAGGTCAGTCTCTTGTAGAGTGGACTGTTGTTCAGCAGTCTGGACACTGGTGCTGCACTTCCTTTCTAGTCATACAGAGGACAAAACCTCCCCTGACACCTCCCTCTGCCTTTCCCTCCTCTCAGCTCTCTCCACATCCATGACGGTGAAGAGAGGCTCGTGGGCCGTGACAGAATCCTGCCTGTGTTTAGCAGCAGTGAAGGGCGTCTTGATGAAGGCCTCTGAGAAACGTTTCTTCAGCTCTGGGTCTGGACAGAACAGGTATTCATACAGGGCTGCTGACAGAGTCCCACCCAGAACAGGACCTACCCAGTACACCTAACACACACACAGGAAACGCACAGGAAACTGGTCAACCCTTTTCTGCACATATCTGAGTTTATAGTTCACACTCAAGTTTACAAGAGCTAATTTCTGTATTATTGATATCAAATTAGATATATTTAACTGATAATGATAATTGCACTGAGCAACATCCTCCGTGCAGTGTTGTACTGAAGAAAATAAGGTACTTCAACCAAAAAATGAACCCCACCTACAGTACTAGGAACCTGTCTTAATCTAACTCCGTCATGGGATACAAGATATTTCACTTGATAGTGACCCCCTACAACAAGGCAACATTCAATATGTATTTGTATTATTATATGATAAAATATTTGAAATATTTGAAAGTTACCCAATGGTTTTCCCAGGTCCATGTGACTACAGCAGGGCCGAAAGATCGGGCAGGGTTCATACTGGCTCCAGTGTATGGGATCTGAGGGAACAGTGACAAATAACAATGGAATAATATTTTAGGACAAGAAAGAAGGACTTTAATGAGACTGTTGGTTCTCCTCCAAAGTCTTCCACCAAATTAAAAACAAGTTATGTAATTGCCCTCCAAATAATCCAAAAAGTGTTGTGTTATCATTGGATGTTGTCATAGGGCCTGTTCTGTGTTTTTCCTTGTTTTATGACTTGTCTGTTTTCCGCAGGTACCTTAGTGGGCGGGACTCAATTTGGGTCCCCAGCGACCTTTCAAAGACTTATGGCACCAGTACAGGGGGACTTGGAAGGATGTTCAGTATATTTAGATGACGTGGTTGTGTTTTCTGACACATGGTCCCAACATCTAGAGCCGTTTCAGAGGGCGACCGTGAAGGACAAGGTACTGTTCACCAAGTGAAAGAACAAGTCCAGGCAGTTGCTTATTAACCTGCCCCGGCCACAAAGAAAGAGCTCATGCGTTTCTTCGGTTTACTAGGCTATTATAGGAATTTCTGTAAGAACTTCTCTGAAGTAGTAGCACCCCTTAGCGACTTGCTAAGAGCAAAGGTAACTTTTGTCTGGTCTCCTGTTTGTCTGCAGGCTTTTGGGCGAGAAAGGTTGATGATGTGTAATTTTCCTGTTCTTGCAGCCCAGCGGTTCGATCACCCATTCTCCCTAGGTGGACGCAAGTCTTGTGGGTGCAGGGGCAGTCCTAATGCAGGAGGATAACTTTGGTGTCGAGTACCCTGTAAGCTTCTTTTCCGGGAAGTTTGGGGTTGGAATCCCTTCTTGTGAGGGGGGAGGGGCTTAACAGCATCATTTATCAGTGTCTTCTGAATCACAGTCGCACATTTTCTTTACTGCCGTTTTGTTATGGACACACAATTTGTTTGGCTTGGCAGATCTCTGCTGCAGCATCAATTATCATGGCACTGTTGAGTAACATTCATAATGTGCAAGAGAAGCAATGACATGCAATTGCTGTGAGTGAGGCATTGCAAGTCATTTGTAATGTTTAGTGATAAATGGACTGAATACTTTGCTCCAATGTTTTAAGAGTAGATGGACAACTGTTGTAGTACTTACAGCAAACAGATGACCAATACACACAGACAGGCCGATAGCCAAAGCAGATGATCCCTTCAGGTCTGCACGCTTGTGGTCACAGGTAGCGAACACAGTGAAGACGAGCTGAAAGGTGATGAAGAGTTCTACAACCAGCGCATTCCCCACGGAGATGCTTTTATTCACCTGTGTGAGAAAGACAACAGTCATTGATACTCATAAGCCATTTACTGTTGTCCCCCGCCCCCAAAACTCTCACGTAGTGTTGTTTTTGGCGGCCTGTTTCAATTTTCAATTTTAGTTTTAGTCTAGTCTTTGTGTCAAGCTTGTCATTTTAGTTTTTATTAGTTTTAGTCATGTTCATACTCCTTTTAGTCTAAGTTTCAGTCAACTAAAAGTCTGAGCATTTTAGACTTATTTTAGTCAGAATTATCCATGACTATTTTCGTCTAGTTTTAGTCGACGAAAACTGATGACATTACGTCTAGTTTTAGTCAATGAAAATTTTACTTTTTAGTAATACAATTCTATTTAACCCAGTCAATATAGTATGAGTACCTTGTAGTATAGACAAAACCGAAATTTTCTTTTAGCCAAAGCTATTTCAAACAAGGTTCTTATTATGTTATTGTTACCTTATAGACTCAAGAATACATCCATTCCAGACACGGAAGACGCTGTTTTGAATTTACAACATATTTATTTTACTAACCAAACATGGTAGAAGACATCGGTTTTATTTTCCACTTCGATGTATTTAAAGTTCTTCCAAATGTCTTCTGTTCTTCTTCTACCAAAGACCCCCGGCTGGCCGGCCATCGTTCCCTTTCTTCGTCGAGCTACTCAGTACTCAAAGTTCTCTCGCTACTCAGTACTCAGACATTTTGAGGTACGGAACTTCCAATCAAACGGCAACATCAAATTTTGATCAGTGGCCAAACCATTTTTGTGTTGGGGATGGGGGGGTTCTTGACCACTATTTCAAGGACAATTAGTAAGAAAACAAATAAAAAGCTTTTATGTAACTCAAATATTACATATTTTTTTCCTCAAATATTCCTATTTTATTATCATTTTTTTAATTATTCCATAATTTAATGAGGGCCCAGTTCTGGGGCCCCCCTCTATCCTGGGCCCGGGACAGCAGACCCGTTTGTCCCCCCCTATCGGCGGGCATGAGGTCACCTTTTGAGCATTTCTACATATAAATTGGACATTCCACAAAAAATAACACGGCCAATACATTTTCATTTAAGACCAGATTTACTTTAATGAGCTCGTTTCTGTCTCTTTTTTGTTAAAAAACGGTCCATTTTTGTGTTTTACGCTAGCTAGCGGAGCTTACGTCGCCTGCCTGCAAACGTGCGTTGCGGTCAAATTTTGTAAACAATGCCACATGGCCACTTTCATTCGCGCTTTCCTTGATTCAGCTGCGTGAAATGTATTACAACTTATCGCCACGAGATGGCAGTTTAAGCGGCATTGCCGGTTAAAAGTGGACTGCAATTTGCAATTAAAGTCAAGTGGCAGTGCGATACTGTAAGCTACCATGCGAGTCGCCAGTTATAGCTTGACGAGCGTCATGCGGCTCACGAGCCGCGCAATGAGTAACTGTGTTCTAAATCAGTGGTTCTCAACTGGTCTCACTCTGGGACCCACTTTTTCCCATGGTCATAAGTCGCGACCCACTTTTATAGAATTCAAACCATGCAAATGATAAAAATCAAAAAAATCCTTTGAAAACTCAAGTCTTTAACATAAATATACTCATTTTATTGAACAAAGTGCATTTCAGAGCACAATAATGAACCTGAGGACAACTGCATGTACATAAGTGAATAAAATAAATGAGAAATCTGATTTCTATGCATCTTTGCATCCAGAGCATATTCAGAGGAACCTGAAGCGAACAACGCAACAAAAGTGAATAGTCAAATTGCACAAAATAAAGACCCACAATCAACCCACAGTATTTTCACTGCATTCAGGCCACATTAATAAACTGAGGAGGACCATGACATCTGCATGGTTGAAAGTGAACAAAATTATTAAAAGTGCACAAAGTAATTATGGCCACAAAATTAGATATTCCACTATGTAGGCATATCTTTGCATTCAGAGCAAATAAACTGAGGAGGACCATGACATCTGCATGGATAAAAGTGAATAAAATTATCAAAAGTGCACAAAGTAATTATGGCCACAAAATTTGACATTTCTATGTGGGCATATCTTTGCATTCAGAGCAAATCACAACACTCAAAACAATGAAAGATCTACAAAACAAGATGTTCACCTAATCTGTCATTTGGGGAAGTCAGTGAGAGAGCTGGGCATGTGGTTTACTTTTGATGAGATTTTCAAAGTCTGGGATGACAGTAGTCAGAGCTACTCTCAGATCATGCTCAGTGTCCAGTCTGTTTCTCTGCTTAGACTTGAGCTGCAACAAGGTGGAAAAGCCACTTTCACACAGATAGGTTGTGCTGAATGGTAGGAGCGTTTTGACTGCTAGAGTCGCGAGGGATGGATATTCAGCCATCACATCACTGCACCAGAAGTGGGAAAGGGTTACCTCGCCAAATCTCCTTTTCATCGTCTGGTCACATGACAGCTCCACCAGCTGATGCTCTTCGTTGCTTGGCAACGTGATGCTTTCCATGTCGACGCGAAAGGGATCGCGTATCCAGTCATCATCTCTGCATTTCTCAGGGAAGTAGTTGTCAAACCGAGCTTGAAGTTGAGTAAGATGCGCACTGAGAGTTTTTTTCAAGTCGGTTTTGGCTGCAGTGTCCAGCTGCTGCGCTTCATGGCAAGCGTTGGGGAACATGTCCAGTCTGTCTTTGGATACATGATGTATCCACAGTGTGATCTTTTTCTCAAACGCAGCGATTTTGTCAGACTGTTCAAAAATATTGTGTCTTCTTCCTTGCATAGACACGTTTAATGCGTTGAGGTGCTCAAACACATCAGCAAGATATGCAACTCGCGCGAGCCAGATTTCGTTGTCAAACAGTTCAGCATATGGAGAGTTATTCTCTGAGAGGAAGGTGGCGATTTCTGTTTTCAGTCCGTAAAAACGTGACAACACCTTACCCCTCGATAGCCAGCGGACTTCTGAGTGATACAACACTTGCATGTGCTCGGAGCCCAAGTCTTTGCACAGCTTTGAGAAGCAGCGCTTGTTTTTTGCGCTTCGTTTTATGTGGTTCACCACTTTGATGACATCTTTCAAAGCCTCATCAAGCACCGGCACCATATCCTTGGCCGCCAGTGCCTCGCGGTGCAAAAAGCAGTGGTTCCACGTCGCATTAGGTGCTTTCTCCAGAATTTGCTTCACCACACCGGAATGTTTCCCGGTCATAGCTGCAGCGCCATCGGTTGTGATTCCCACGCAGTACTCCCAGCTAAGGCCCACAGAGCTCAAGTACAAGTCCACACTATTGAAAATGTCATCTGCCTTTGTAGTGGTAGGGAGATCTCTGCTGCAGAGAAATTGTTCCTGCATATCACCATCCCAGACGTGTCTCACATAAACCATCAAAATAGCATGGTTAGCTATATCTGTGGATTCATCCATCTGCAGGGCAAAATGGGGGCTTGCTTGGACGCGGGCTACGGTTTGTTCTTTAATATTACCAGACATGTCCTCAATACGGCGAGCTATAGTGTCATTGGACAGCGGTATAGTTTTCAGCCTGTCTGCCGCTGATTGACCCAGCACCTCTCTCACCATATCCATGGCTGCAGGTAAAATAAGCTCTTCGGCTATTGTGTGCGGTTTCTTCGCCTTCGCAATACGGTGAGCTACCAGATAGGATGCACGGAGAGCTTCCTCTTGTTTGGAGCAAGACGCTTTCAGACGCGTCTGTGAAGTCCTCAGCTTCTGTAGTTGCCTTTGAAAAAAATCCACCGGCTTGTCTTTGAATGCAGGATGTTTCGTTTCTAAATGGCGCTTCAGTTTCGATGGTTTCATGCTCTCATTTGCAAGCACTTCACTGCAAATAACACACTGGGGTTTCTGTCCCTTATTATCCTCGATGAACGAAAATCCAGATTTCAAATACACCGGGTCGTATTTACGCTTTGCCATCGTAGCAAACAAACTTGGAATGAGCGCTAAAAAATTATAGTTACCATGGCTACTTCGCCTAGGCGGCTGCACGTTTCTGACGCGTGCCTTTCAAAATAAGTTATTTTTCAAAATAAAATACATGTCCAACATCAGACGCGCATTAAATGTTATTTATTTTTTGACCAGGTGTTCGCGACCCACCCAGAACGGGCCCGCGACCCACTTTTGGGTCGCGACCCACCAGTTGAGAACCACTGTTCTAAATAATGCTGCAAGTGGAGCTTAAGGAAGTGACGTCGCCTGCGAGAGATAACGCGACTAAACAAGACAAAATAACGTCGTAACATTTCGTCTCGTCTTGTTTTGGGCAACGAAAATGGAGAGACATTTTAGCATAATTTTTATTATGTGAACCACATTTAGTCTCGTTTTTATTCGTCAAAAATATTGCATTATACATTTAATTATAGTCATCGTTGCATGACCAGCATTTACGTTACGTCTCATCTCGTTTTAGTCACGTGATAAAGGTTCGTTGACGACAATATTTAGTCATAGTTTTCGTTGACGAAAGCAACACTACTCTCTCTACTCTTCTATGGGACTGCTTCACGTGGTTGGCATGTCAGCTCTACATATTAGAAAATGGACACTTGAATATACAGCAGTATTATATCAACGAACTAAAATGACTGAAACAATACAATTTATTTGACGTATATTTAAGTGTTTTAGTTTAGTGATTCTCTATCATAGAGGGGGCGGGGTTTATGGACTTTACTGCAGCCAGTCACAAGGGGGAGCTCTGCTTGCTTTGGCTTCACTTTTGAGGGATGTTCCTATGTCCAGGCAGTATTAGGGTTGGGTATCGTTTGAATTTGAAAGATTCCGATTCCGATTCCGATTCCTTGTTTCGATTCCGATTCCTAACGATTCTCGATTCCGATTCTTTTAGAGGCAGGGTGAAAAAAAGTTTAGGATATTTTAAATGAGATAGCTAGCCAGCGGTCTTTCTGAAGGAAATAGTCTGACCTTCTCCATCAATTTTTATTCGATGAACTTTTTCCTTTTTATGAGCCTACTATGAATTTCTCACAGGTCTGTTTTCAACTACAATATAAATATCAAATCTATGAATGAAATATTATAATTTATGAATATATTTTCACAGCGGTACACTTCCCTTGCAAGCTTTATTTTTGAAAATCTCATGAAAACACATTTGCACATGAGTGTATGATGCTGCAGGTACTTAAACATGTTACTGTGCTCCTGTACTGTATCTTCTTGCCGCTATGGTGAACGGAGTAGACGCAGCACATCGCGGAGTCGTGGAGTCATCAGCCTGGCTAACATTCGCAATCTCAGGTCGTAAATTGTCTATGAAAAAAAATATGTGTGCTAATTTGTTAGCTGCCGCAAGATGTTAAGGTTGGCGCAAGACATATTATTTAATGTATATGTATTGTTTCGGACTGCAGTGTAGTCCATGCAGTGCCAGAATGGGGGTCGGAGCTAGAGCCGGAGGAAGAGGCAGCGGAGGATGGCCGGCGCAGCGCACCAAAGACGGGGCACACATTTATTTGTACTCCATGAACTCCTGTGCACCCTCCTATGCACGAAACAATCTTATTGCAGATGTTGCATTTTGCCGAGACATTTTATTTAGAAAAGCGAAGCCACACTTTGGACCTCCGACGCACGTTATCCATGTTCAAATAGACGTTCAGTTAAGCCAACACTTCCGGTGGACGCTTCTTCGTTGGTGTTCAGCGGTTTCTTCTTCCGGTCGGCGGACTGGGAATCGAAACTAGGAATCGAAAATTTAAAATTTTAAACGATTCCGGGAAAATCGCAAAGCTAGTCCCGGTTCCAATCGATTCTCGATTCTCGATACCCAACCCTAGGCAGTATGTACTCTTACAGAGGAATGAATGAGGTTACCTTAGTGTAAAATAAGCTATGAACAGTTCATTGTCAGTTACAACATGCTGGTCATTCCTCCTGCTTACCCCAGTGACCCCCATTCCACCCCTTACAGAGGCAGGGGTAATGCCATATAAGATGGCCGCTCCTGCTATGGCTCCTACACACTGGGCCAAAAGGTAGAACACTGCTTTAGCCAGGCTAAGCTTCCTCGTCACCACCATAGCTGCTGTGACTGCAGGGTTGATATGAGCACCACTGATGTGGCCGAAACACTGCACCATGGTGGCAATGCTCAAGCCGAAGCAGAGTGAAATGAGCACGAGATCGGGAGGTGCGGGATCCCTATCAACAGCCCCCCAGTTGATGGTTGAGCCGAGACTGAGCAGGACGAAGACCACCATGGCGAAGAACTCCGCCCCCACACAGCGCCAGAACTGCTTAGTCCAGATGCCCTTAAAAGCAGCCATGACTTTGTCTCGAGTGCAGAACTGACAGTGCAGGGTACAGGGGAAGCAACACCTCCTGGAGGAGGTGAAAAAGAAAGGAGAAGAGAAAATGGCATGGGAATGAGTTTAAACCTCTCTCCTCTAAATGGAGAAATAAACAGCCAGTGCACAAGATTTTACATTTTAGCTTTTTGGAGCTGGGCATCAAGGTTAGATATCAGTTAAACAACTGCAACAGAATGGTACACGGATGAGTCTTCTGATTTATCTGATTTTATCTGAATTGTTAAGAAATACAGATGGAAATAATTTTGGTTTAAGATGTGACAATGCTTGGATTAATGTTTAGTTAGGATTGGGGTTAAAATAAGGACTTGGTTAAGAGTAAAGAATCTTTGGCATTGTGTTTACAATAACAACAACTTGTATCAGCTGGTCATGGACAAAAGAACTCAGCTCTAATTGGAACTTTGAAAAGAGAAATGAAAACAAATTAAACTAGACTGGTGTTTTAAAAGACAACAACTAAAGTGCTGATGAGATCTTGATTGCTCTGTGGGAGTGAGATAATGGAATTTATGTTCATACTGTGGTCATTTTTTATGTCAGGACAGTATACTGTATATATAAATGAGAAGAACTTTCTACATTTCTTTCCATATTTGCACTTAATCACATCATGACATATGAGCACGTAACTAAGTGTCCCGTGGAAAGTTAATCCAACATAAAACAATCAATGTTATGCGGATTTATTTTATTGAATCACAAAGTATGACGAAGAGGATAACTACATAAAAGCTAATAAAGACTGTTTAATTACTACTTAATAATTGAGTAATAATTACTTAAATTTCATTTCATAACAGCTGAAAGCCTCTGTATCTGTGACCTGTCTTTTTTAAGCGCCCCCGACCAACATGAGCACAGATTACAGTGGTTTCTTTGTCTCTTTGATTTATCTGGGAACACTATCATACAACCCCGTCCAAGACGGACATAAAATAACAAGTGGGCCCCCTTTTTACATTTGTGGCCCAAGCACACAAACAATGCCACTGTCACACTCTTTTAGCCTCAAGCGTTCTCACACTGCAGCACGCACTGAAATATCTTGTGCATTTTTTCTATTCGCATTTGCTCAGTTCAACTATGTGTTCACCTTTAATAAGAACAATATGCCAAGGCTTGTCCAAGTGTAGCGAGAGCAGCAATAATATAGGAAACTGAAGTTAACATTTAAAGCTGTATTCCTACTGCTAATAATCACAGGATTAGTTTATGCAGTGGCAACAGCAGAAAGCTGCCAGGCAAATTTGATCATTTCCATTATGAGCTCAAAACAGATATTACGTTATCTGGGTTATTATATTATACAAAATTGTATATCTTACGTTGTTATTAGAACACAGTTCAAAAACAAGATTTAACAAGAGAAAATGTGACTCATAAGTGCACAATGTGCTCTAAGTAAATCACAGAATAACCAAAGTGTTGTGATGTCCTAATGTTATACATCACAGCAAACATTATGTCTACATATCACTTTCAAAGTGTTCTCAAGGTTTACATGCAGTCATTATTCCGCCTCTAGTCTGATTGCTGACCACACTAAGGCTTTAGTCTACCAGTTTAAAGAGAGGTCCATTAGCAAGAATGAGTGGCAGTTTCATTAACTCTCATTAAAGTTACTAGCAACAACGAATATAAAAAGAGATAACATACAAATCCACAATATATATATATATAGTCAACTTCAGTAGAAAACATTGTTTGTTTCCATTAAAATGTAATTTAAGTATTTATTCTTCTTCAGAATGCCAATTTGCTCTACATTAAATATCCTAAATGCGTCGTCGCAGCGTTCAGACACCATACCCTCGCTCCCGTGCGTCTTTACGCGTGTACTCACCTCAGGCGCTCCAGAGCCTCTCCGCTCTCCGTCATGACTCCACCAGCCCCGATGGATGATTCTGTCTTTTTATACCTGGGCTCTGTGCGTGAGAGCGCTCGTGTGTTTGTGGTTAGGGTATTGCTGGTCCTGGTTTGAACAGGATCGGATGTCAACAGAAGGAGCAGCGGGGACAAGATGACTGCGAACGAAGGCACCGCATGTCAGGTCCCTGTGCATATTTCTGCATTTTGCTGAAATCAAAGAATTCGTACCGAGGACGGCACATGCTGTAGCGGTCCTAAAATGTCCGAAAAAATAAAATGAAAAGGATCAGAAGCCACCTCATGAGTGTAGTCGAAATCTCGTAGCTATATAATAATATTTTCCTAATAACTTCCAAACTTGGACTGGGTTATGTTGCCTGA
The DNA here is from genome assembly GCA_005024645.1 of Planiliza haematocheilus. Classification (NCBI taxonomy): domain Eukaryota; kingdom Metazoa; phylum Chordata; class Actinopteri; order Mugiliformes; family Mugilidae; genus Planiliza; species Planiliza haematocheilus. The sequence goes on from SRSE01000306.1 coordinate 2,217,232, forward strand.
TAATAAGAAGTTATTTATTACTTCACCATTACCTACTGTACACGTGTCCCCCATTGAATTAGCAGCAAATCGCACTAGTCATCATATTCAAAACTCATATAGTGTGCAGTCATATTAACATGCAGCTGATGCCTTTAAATGTAATCACCACATTTTGTAGAATTCAACATTAGGTTTTGGCTATGGCTCTGCATTGACTATTCTCTCACATTCTGAGACGGTGCAATATTAATAGTCACCAGGAGATGGAGAGAGAAGAGCCAGGCATCAGCAAGGTTCTTCAGTTAGCCAAATGTTTTTTTCTTTTCTTTTCCTTTCAGAGTGGTTTGTACAGATAAGTATTTTTCCTGGTTTAATGCGAGAAAATGGAGATCATTTCTAAAAGCTACCCACCTCTACATGAATATTCATCATTCTCCAGCCTGTCTATATTATGTACCTCCTGCATCTAGTTCCTCCTGCTACTCTCTTATGCTCCTGCTTTCTCTTCCCTTTCTGTCTCTACCCCTAGTGCTACCTCTGGGGTCTCTGGGACCCCAAGCGAATGGACAGACAGATAGAGATCGTGCAAGAGGGTAGCACGAGGGATATCTGGCTGGCCTCAAGCAGATGTCCTGCCCCCCCCCCATCTGAGCTGGGTTCTGCCCAAGGTTTCTTCCTGTTAGAAGGGAGCTTTTCCTTGCCACCATCCCCTTAGTGCTTGCTCTATAGGGGGTCTCTGGGTTGGTAGTTCCGGGTCGCGGGGCCAGCAGCTTCAGCAGGGAAGCCCAGACAGGCCTCTCCCCAGCCACTTCAGCCAGCTCCTCCGGAGGGACCCCCAGGCGTTCCCAGGCCAGACGAGAGATATAATCCCTCCATCATGTCCTCCTTCTGGTGGGACATGCCCGAAACACCTCTCCCGGGAGGTGTCCGGGAGGCATCCTTACCAAATGCCTTAGTCAGTAGAGCAGCGGCTCTGCTCTGGGCTCCTCCTATATGTCCAATCTCCTTACCCTATCTCTAAGGCTGAGCCCGGCCACCCTGCGAATAAGACTCATTTCGGCAGCTTGTATTCGTGATCTTGTACTTTTGGTCATTACCCAAAGTTCATGACCATAGGTGAGGATTGGGACGTAGATCGACCGGTAAATTGAAGAAATTAAAGCATCCACATCACTGCAGATGCTGCCCCGATCCGCCTGTCGATCTCCCGCTCCCTCCTACCCTCACTCGTGAACAAGACCCCGAGATACTTGAACCCCTCCACCTGAGGCAGGACCTCCTCCCTGACCCGGAGTGGGCAGTCCACCCTTTTCCGACTGAGGACCACGGCCTTAGACTTGGAGGTGCTGATCCTCATCCCAGCCGCTTCACACTCGGCTGCGAACTGCCCCAGCAGGAGCTGAAGGTCGCTGTTCAATGAAGCTAAAAGGACCACGTCATCCGCAAACAGCAGAGACCAGCAGAGATCCTCCGCTCACCGAAATCGACACCCTCCCCCACCCGGCTACGCCTAGAAATTCTGTCCATAAAAACTATGAACAACAGGTCCGACTTACTACCGGCTACACGGACCAAACTCCCACTCCTTTGGTACAGGGACTGAATGGCCCCTAGTAAAGGGCCATCCACCCCATACTCCCGGAGCACCCCCCACAGGATGCTCCTGGGGACACGGTCGTAAGCCAATTTTAATTATATATATGCTATATAAATAAAATTGTACTGAACCAAATCTTTAGGCCCCTAAAATTGTAGAAGTATAATGGTGATGTTGTCACATGTAATCCCACACAAATAAAGATTAAAGTGAGCACTTAAACACCATAGTTATCATTTCATTTCAGAGTTAGTGTGCTAAGGTGCAGCTAACATGTAATATATATATTTTTTTTGTCAAAAAGAAGTGACTTCATTTAAATTTGGTGTTATGTAGTTACTGTCTGTCCCTAAACTTAGGCATAATACACCTGGTACTAGAACCTTTAAACAGTACAAAACAAAAACCAGTCTCAGATATACACTGGGGTTCAATTCCTCACTTTTCTAAAGATTATATTTTGCAAGACAGTTATCCAAAGAGCACTATTAACCTCCAAGCACAACAGAGTGCATGACAGCAAGCCTGGTCTGCATTTTGTCAGAGGCACACACACACAGCACTCTGAAGTGATCGTAACGGGATGAATACTGACATGCTGGGATACAAGGCTGCTAGTGTTCGTGCTCCTTCAAGCCAACTGACAAAGCATCATACACAAAGACGCTATCTCAAATAGTTCAAGTTTGTAGATATACAGTATGGCAAAAAGTGAGCCAAACAAAAGAATAAAATAAATAAAAGCAAACAGATTTAAAAACAAAAAACAAAAAAAGTATGGGGCAATGACACCACTGCAAAAACAGAGTGGGTTATGTAGTCTCACTGTTTCCGACCCTGTCTTTTTTATTTACATTTTTTTTATCGCAATGTCTTAATAAGAGCCCCCAATTATGATCCCACCTCAACTAATAAAACACAGTTAGCTTCACATGCTACGTGAGCTGTGCGTGTGGTTTTCTCCATCAGGTTAAAGTCAGTACAGAGCAGGGGTGAGCAACCTGTGTGTGTGGAGCGTCTGGGGGGAGGGAGAGAGAGATGCTTTCAGGAGCAATAAGAAAAACAACGCAAGCACAACATAGTTTGAAACGTACAAAAATATTTCTAATTCGTTGTTAAACCATGGCCGAGTAAATTAGACCCTGGTGGGCCGCCATAGTATTAACACGGAAATGGGAAACACAAACTACTCATCAGAAAACAGTGGATTTAATGGATGTTATATTGACCTGGAAATAAAAATATCAAATAAAATAATAACTCATATCAGCTAAACTATAAATCGTTATTATAGCATGTCAATGGACATAACAGGCTGATCAGAGTTCTAAACTAATTATAATGACGAACAATATTATATGTCAATAAAGAAATACAAATGAAAAGCATATTCAACAACACATCTTCTGCTGAACTATTATTGTGCAACAATCCATTGCAATAATTTCAGTGTAATAGTCCAGAGCAGTATTCATACTTTATGCACCTATCACTTTATTACAGTTTATTGTTTTATATATATATATTTTTATGATTACAGCTTGTCAGCAAACTGATTTTTATCACATTTGCGCTTCATCTGAAGTCTGCTGCTACTGCTACTACTACTACTTTAATGCCTATGTACTGCCACCATGTCTACAAACCAAAACATTTTTTATTTAAATGTATAAAATGGAAAGGAGAGAAAAAAAGAAAGAGAGGTGAATTCTAGCATTAATGTTTTCTTGTCAGTCTGTACTGTCAGATATCTACAGATATCTGTACATCTTTGCCCTCAGGCTGATCTAGGAGCAGCTCCTATTTGTTGTATTGCTTGTGTTGTGTGGTTCGCCTGGAGCTGTGCATTTCTGATCTGCAGAGCTGCATGCTACTCATGTGCGGTCCCGGCCTCATCAGCCTGCCCAGTCTTCATTGCTTAAACATTCCTACCTGAATGCATAATTAATCAACCTGCTTATGATACCGCTTATATTAAATCATTACAGCAGCTAACTTATTCAACAATTCTTCCTGTTAAAAGGGAATTGACTGTCATGGATGAGACAGACATTTAACAGGAGATACATGACCAGCACACCTGACTGTGACCAACAGCAGTGGCCATCGGTATGTGAGGGCAATGGAATCATTGTATTTAGTCACAGTTTTGACTGATTTCACCAGTTTCAAACAGTAAAAAGGGCATAACGATGGCTCTAAAAGTTGGTCAAAAAGCTGTAAAAAGACTATGAAAAAGTTGCTATGAAGTTGTCTGGCACTATTCATGACCTCCAAACGATGTAGAATGTGATCAATGAATGATTTACAATGTGGGTTTGACAGTCCATGGCCCATTTGTATTTTTCACAAGATGTCTTCAACATCGGAGAACTGGTTTTATGTATCAGTATGTAACCTTGTTATTCCTACTAGTTGACTGTAAACTGCTGTTTGCAGTCAACTAGTAGTGACAACACAGTAGCCCTCATCTCTTCATCTACAGTAGACCTCCCCCACCCGTTCACTTTTATTTAACTTTCATTAGTCTGTTTTTCCTTCTTGAATGTTGTCAGCCCATTAAATGGATGCTTTCATCAGCACCCTTGAAATAACCTGCAACTTTAACTGTGATCCAAAGCTTTTCAGCCAACACCATCTGGAAGCGGAAAACTGGCGGCTGTTATACTGAAAGAGCTGCATTAATACGCGCTATTTATCCCGTAGGCTATGTCTGGGCCATAGCTTCAGTGAAACTAAAAGAAAATTAGAAAGTAGAAAAATATCAGCCAGTCTTTAGCCAGACTGCTTGGCCGAGTAGCAACAATGTCAGTTAAAAAGAGAGGGAGCACCTAGATGCAGGCAAGGGTGCTGAGGCAGGATGAATGAACAAAAAATACTTTAATGTACAGGCAGAAAAAAAAATGTTGTCATAATAATACAAGTTGAATAATCAAAAGAACCCGAATTTAAAAAAACAACAAAAAAAAAAAAACACAAGAAGGCTATGATATGGACACACAAGGGCAGAGAAACTGACAAACTATATAATACAGGAAATCACTACAGGAGAACAGAAGAAGCTACTCAGATGAGTGGTGAAACATTTCTCAAAAAACTCTACGAGTCCAGTTGCCTTTATTGAACCTTTTTTGGATATACCATGACCTGGATGACTGAGAACCTTCACAGACACATGACAGGAGAGTATAAAACCACACCTAACATTCATGCTCTCTCTCTCTCTAGAATATGAGAAACAGCAACAGTATGCTAAGAGGTCCAGGACTCTGCTGTAGTAGAGAGGGTGTGGGAATGTGACAGGAGAATGCAGGGAAGAGGACAGGTGGCGAATGCGTAGTGTATACAGTACTGTCAGAAAGGCTATGCTGTTTGTAGACTCTGCAAACAGAGGTTTCATCCCCAGCTATGAACTGGAAACTGAGTGACAACAAGAACCAGCTGTATCTGGCTTTCTACCCTCCACAATAACTATGATGGAAGAAGATACTAGAAATGGCTCAGCGATGCTCTGCAAGGATAAACCTCTGTCAGGCAGCTGCACGCTACAGAGACGAATAGTCTAATGTTGCCAACAACAGCACAGAGATTTGTTTTGATATAGCTTGCTTTTATACTTAACTTTTTATTCAACTCACAGTTTAAATTTTACGTCTTTTTCCATCGCTTTTCTTTGTCGACAAGCTGGGCAAGCTGGTGAGGAAAGGCCAGTATGCCTCAGCTACTTCCACTCCACCACATCACCAGATCATAGTCTGTCTCCTGGTAGACATGTTCAGCTGTTTTTGTTATTTGAAAGGCTATTATTTTTTTATGCTCCTATGATCTCGATTTCTGACTGTATTATTTGTTTTACCTGTATCTGTGCCTCTTAGCTTCGGACCCCCTGGAAGCGGTCTACTCCGCTTGTTGTCTTCTGCTTCTGGGTTCAGAGGTTAACCTTAAACAACAGACAACACACAACCTGTGGTATGCATTTAGGGTTAACATTCACGTCGAGTACCTTCAGCAGAGCCTCCGATGCCAGTGCCTAAGAGCTGAATTGAGTCACCAGAGCTTCAAACAGACGTGGAGTGACTGATGATTGTGAAAATGAAACCTTGGAGTCTTGGAGCTATCTGCTTAGTTTGTTAGTTTTGTTTGTTTTTTTGAATTCCTATCCTTCCTTACTTCCTTGACAGCCACCTGGATTTCCTACTGTCTGGTTAAAATGTAAAACGCGCAGTTACCCTGCCAACATCTGGCTGTTATGCCATTTGTTTGTGTGAATATTTGAGACGCGAAATGCACTGTGCACACCATATGTGAGTGCTCTTGAAGGTTCACTGTGGACTTTCTGATCTCCAGTCATAGTTTATTTATTTTTTTTGTTCTTCCTGAGTACACTTCAGCTCTCTTTATACACCAAGAAGCACATGTGGCTGATGTACTACACATTCCTACTGAGAGTTTCATAACTTACAGCTGAGCTACAGGTGGCAACGACACAGCACGATATATCACAATTTGCTACTCACAGGAATATCACAGGCAAATAAACAACAGTGGGTAGACAATGAATACTGTAAGAATCTCTGAATGTAACCGTGACTGGAGAACCCTGACACAGACTTTTCAAGATTATCATATCCAGATCACTTGTGCTCTAAATGGGACTACGTTTAATAGAGGTCACTAGCCACCCTACTCATTTTGTAATTTCAGTTCAACAATCGGGTTTCTCATAACAAGATAATGAGAGAAAGAAATACACGTTGCATGGAGAGCTGCAGCTACAAACTTTCTCTTATGATGTGTGTTTGTGAAACTCCATTTAATATACACCAGTCAGCTGCAACATTTAAACCACTTACAGGAGAGCGTAAATAACATGGACCATCTTGTAACAATCCAATGTTCTGCTGGGAGACTTTTGGACCTGGCATTCACATGGATGCCACTCCTTGGTGGCAGCTACCATCCCCAGCAGGATGCATCCTGACACAGACATACACAAAAGGAACAACTAAAAAGAAATAAAAATGAAAAGCAGCACAAGGTGTTGACCTGGCCTCCAAATTCATTAGATCCCAAACTGACTGCCTGTGGCATGATCCACAGAGGCCCCTCCCCTCAACCCATAGGACCCAAAGGCCCCCATAAACAACATTCTGTTGCCAGACACCACAGGACACCCTCAGAAGACCCATGTCCATTCTCTGATAAGTCACAACTGTTTTGGAGGCACAAGGGAGACCTACACAATATTAGAAAGGTGGTTATAATGTTATGTCTGATCGCTGTATAGTGAATGATATCTGATATATGATATATATTTTTGTTTGACATTGATAACTGTACTGAAAGTCTTCACTGGTAACCGAATGTGTACTTGATCTACTTGGTTTAAAAAAAATAATAAAAAATTCAACAAAACCGTGGCTGTGGCAGCACCAGTGGCAGCTGGGTCACCCCACGTATCTAGGTCCTGTACATTACAGAAAGGTTGTGTAATTTATACAAATCAATGCAACAACTGAACAAAGAAGACTCTTCAAGTCAATAGTGTTGCCAAGGATCTCCATCTCACAGAAATTAAAAATTGACGGCGTCTACGTGACATTCAGGAGGATAAATTGAGACTCTTCTTGTCAGAAGAAGTCACTCTGAATCAGTGCATAGTGGTTCTGGGTGACTCGCGGGACTCACACTAAATGGTTTATCAGTATAAAAAATATGGGGATAAAAGACTTCATGCTTTCATGCTCAGCTTAGTTGAACAGCTTTGTGTGGCAGATTTAGAACTAGATTTAAAGGATACAGCCTTGGTACAAACAGCTAGTTCATCATTTGATCAGTCTAAAGCAAGACTGTTTAGGATTCAGGAGTTTCATGGTGAAGCAACATTTCACTGACAACATTTTACCTGTTTGTCACCCTGTGTGTTAGAGTTGATTTTCAGAGTTGTGTCTGGACAGATTTGGGCAGTAGAGGGCAGTAGACCACAGTAAAACAAATACAAAGCAGTAGACTGGGGCCTTGGTACTGTATTCGCTCTCTCTCCCCCTCCCTTCCTCCCTGTCTTTCCATCATTGTCCCTCACTCTCACTTGCAATGGTAATAATGTTTTTCTTTGTCTGTGATTTTCTGGAAAAAATAATCAGTATGCTGAGACAATTATCTCTCCCCCTCTCCTTCTCTGTCGTTCCCGTCAGCCTCACAGACCGTGGGGGTTTCTGTTCTTGTCTGAGATTGGCTGATTGATTCTGACATTTCCACAGCCTGATCATTTCCTCCTCTCTTGAATATGAATGTGTGCAAATGTCTCCTTGGGAATATGGGTATTTTATTTTCTCCATGTGGCACTACTGTGTACTTGTGCACGTGTGTCTGAGTGTGAAAACACATGAGCATATGTGCGATTGCGCATGTTTACATTAGCGTGCAAGGTGGACGATTTGTACAACAACAGAAATAGGCACTCGATATGCAGATGGGGAACGGGGAGAGGCAGATCAGACTTTTTAACAAGCTGAATGATAATTATATAGTACAATTCAAGTCAAATTTGTCCCTTAGAACCAAAGACCATGTTTTACTCCAGTTTTCTGTTGACTCATTAAACTGCATGATTCATACACAAATGTCTTTAAGCGAAAAAAATCGAGTGTTTCTTTGTAGGTTACAAGCTTAAACTCTTTACCATTATAGACGTCAAATAAATCTTTTGTTTGCTGCATGAAAAGCACCTTCAAGAATGTGGGATTTGTGGGACAGTGTTGTACATTAGCAATGTGGGAATTTATGCAGGTAAGCCTGCTAACTATGGTAATACGTCTCAAGATCTAAGTTATTTCGCACTGACGAAGACCTCATTTGCCTGCGTGGATTCATAAATGTAGATGCCGTCACCAAATATAGTGAGACCTGCCAGTTCTCAACTACCAACACTGTATATTTTGAAATCATCAATTCCCTGATTTCCTTCTTCTTCTTTTCTTTGTATTTGTTCCAGGCAGTTTTCAACCAGTGCCAGATAAAAGTTAATTTGGTTGCTGGCTTGAAAAAAAGAATAATAAAAAAGAAATCTGGCAGCGTGCTTTCAACTGATTAAAACCAAGAAGACAGATTTTATCTTCCTCTGTTACAGCTCAAGGACTTGCCAAATCTGCTGTGATTACCACTGGAAATCACACACATTATTAATCGTGTGACAACGGCAACCAAGGAGGCAAAGTTTGGATAAAGCTTAGTTGTTTTTAAGGTGTACGGAATGAGTTGCTTTTTGTCATTCTTCTTCTCTGTAAACTTTTCAAATTGTTTACAAAATCTTGAGTTCATTTTAGGAAAGACAGTTTTAATAATTCTGTCTCCAGTGACAGGACTGAATGGGGAAGCCTTCACAGGCTGTATTAAAACGCAAAAGGATTCACAGCAAACTTATATACGGAATTTAACATTTCTAACTTCTATAGAACTGATAATGTGTTTAATTTCAGTCGGAAAAAGAGCATGGTGTTTGGTGCTTTTCGCTTAGTTTCTGAATAGTTTAATGTATTCAATAGTCTAGCAGCCAACCTCAGCTTCAACAAAATAGCTGTAAGGGAAAGATGATGGACAGAAGAGTAACAGCTGTAGTAATCCACATCACCTGAGTGTACCGGAGTTCAATATGTTTACAATAAAACAGCTCTAATTAGCTGTAGGCATCCGGTCTGGGTGTTCAAAAAAACATCCCTGATTAATTAGTATTCTGAGCATTGTAATCACCCAGAAATGCCTGAGAACACACGGACATAATTATATCATTAAGTACAAAGCATATTCTGTGTCTTTTAGTTGTAGGCTTTTGAACCAAGTGGCATCAAGCCTCTATATGTGACTGCATGGGAGCATTTCTCATGCAACTGTCCCTAATTCGTCAGGGTGAAGTTACGAGTGTACCACTCATCCATCTTGCGTGGACAAAATGATTACAGAAGGTGTCTGGAGGATCCCTCAGTATCCCCTTAGTCAGCAATCAAGGGATGGATGTTTTGCAGTCAGGCAGCTTTTTAAAACTACTTTCATACATCATCAGTGTTAACACTAAAATGATCTTTCAGTGAGAAAAAGGCAACGAAACTGGGAAAACTGCTGCTTTAAGAAGCTGTTCCACACTGACTACTGCATATCTCAGCTTATGATTTTATGAACTGTAAACTAATCCACGCTTCCTTTAATCATTCATTTTTATTATTATTATTATTATTATTTTACAAATAAGGATGCTTAGCAACAAACCTGAATGGTGCCGTGAGAGCAGTGTTAGCCGTGGCAATCTCAGAAAACTGTGGAGGAGAGCTTGGAATACATTGATTATGTGGGATGAACATTTGTTGAGGAGACATAAAACATGCACAGTAACAGGCCGAGGGTGTCATAGAGCTAAATACCAAATGATGAAGACAGACAGTAGATAGATGCTGGTGGCAGTGGAGACATGGATGATGATGGAATGACCATGGAGTTTGGGGGGGGGGAAGACAGTGAATTTAAAGCGCACTGACAAGGGAATGATTGGCTGGGAGAAAGAATTTATTGGATGAAAGTAGTAGAAACTGAAGATGTACTTATTTTGACAGTGTGGGAAAATGAAAGACAAGGAAACAGAGGGATAGCACATATTCTTCGGATGGGAACAGATCTTCCTTATTGAACGCCTGCCTAAGCTTTTACTTAACAACAGCAAACTACCTTCGTAGCTACCTTAAAAGGAATCATTTGATTGTGATTACATTATTTATGTTACTGATTAGCCACAACATTAAAAAACGCTGGCAGGAGAAATTAATAACATTGATCATCTTATGGCAATACAGTGTTCTGCTGGGAAACTTTTGGACCTGACATTCGATATGTAGCACCCACCTAGACCAGACCAGGCAACCATAGCAATGACACTCCTTGATGGCAGCAGCCATTACCAGCAGGATGCAGCCTGACACAGACACACACACACACACAAAAACACTTGAGGAACAAAGACATACAGCATGAAGAACAGCACAAGGTGTTGACCTGGCCTCCAAATTCACCAGATCCCAAACTGATCAAGTATCTTTGGGATGCACTGGAACAAGCCAGATCCACAGACTCCCCTCCCCTCAACCACTGGCTCCAAAGGACCCCTATTAACAACATTCTCTGATGAGTCACAACTGTTTTGGAGGCACAAAGGAGACCTACACAGTATTAGGAAGGTAGTCGTAATGTTATGCCTGACTAGTGTATAACCTTTTTGTGGCATTTTGTAAGTCACTGGCTTCATTATCAAATCAAAGCATTAAAAAAAACTGATTTAAATACCAAATACAGGAAGGAACTAAATGGTAATGGTTAACACTGTGATTAAAGACAGAGCATTCTGATTAAATAGCAATTGCAAGTCAAGGCTGAAGCACACAACTCTCCCTCTAAACTAATTATTTAAATTCCCTTTGCTTTCACTTCAAAGTAAGTATCGTGGTTTAATTATTCTGTTATTATGTTAATATTATTTACAGGAAAAACGGCCACGTCCGTCTGTCTCAGATGGACAAGAGGCTGTATTGTTGCGGAGTTCTTTCTCAGCCCTTTACCACTCTCCTGACAATGCTTGGTGGAGTTCTGTTCAAACTCTTAATATTCACAAGCTCATCAAAGAGTTGTTTATGAAATTAGTTAGTCCTGCAGGCCCTGGCCTGGGGCTAAAAGAGACCTTCCAGCACTTCATATACACATTTAATATCATTCATCTTGCAAACAGTGGAGAGATTTCAGCTGACCGAACTCAGCCTCCAAAATAAAAGGTAAAAAGAATAAGTATACAGTATTTTAAAAGAACTGCGAAGCCTTGTTCTCAAGGCTCTTCTCTGAGATAAAGCAACATCTCTCTGAATGATGTATGTGTTCATAGACACTGCATGTGATCTCTGGTTTGAATTAGCTCTTCCTGCCCGCCTCCACTGTTTCGGTGTTTTGATGTTTTGGCTAACGTTGTTTTAGCAAAAGAAATGTCACTGCGCTCTCCACACAACAGCAGCTAGTCACTGATGTGGTCCTGTGATGTGCAAATAAGGATTGAACAGATGAATACCTTCTAACAGACAGCAGTATTCAGATGCTACAATGTTTGAGTCCATCTCCCCATCCTTGCAAAGAGGTGGAGCTTCAGACTGCCATAACAGGACACTAAAGGTCAGAGACAATTAACAATTAACAACATCTGTCCAGGCTGCATTATTAATCTGACTGCTCAAAGTGGATCAGGATAAACCGGTGTGGTAAATCGTATATGAAGTGTTTGATATGTCGAACACGATGGTTTGCAGGCATATTAGTGGCGTGGTTAATATTAATACTGCATGTAATGCTCCTGTGTAACAACAGATGTTCTGCTGGAGAACCCCTCAGATGTGACAAAATCTGTAAAATTGCACCTCTTTACACCACTTTTCCCTGACTGGTTTAATGTAGCAGGCAGAAGTACTGACATCCAGACAAGTATTTCTATCTCCACTTAAGGCAAACTGTCGGAGCGGAAACTGGATTTGTGCCCGGTGTGTTCCTTCCGACAAGTACTGAGGTTTGTGAAAACCTGTGCACACTCACAGCTTTATTTATTTGATGGAAATGTGTGTGGGGGGCCGACCTACTTTTTGGAATTCCTTGCCTATGTTTGAGACCACCGGTTGTGTTCAGCAGATCACCCTATTCAACTCCTGCACTAACCAATTTTAAGGCAAGAACAAAAAGTAAAAGTAAGCCAGTCCAGAAATTGGAAGACTTGAATTGACTCCCACAACTTTCTGGTTTGTGCGTTGGTGGGTGATCATTTGTTTACGGTGCATAAATCCAATCAGCCATGCATCCATTCGCAATCCAAGCTGGCATTGTGTAAGAGGTTAGTCATCAGGGTTAAGACGACCCACAGACAATTTGGAAACCACCGGTTAACTTAACGCCCATGTCTTTGGACTGTGTGAAGAGGCCAGAGCACCAGGAGAAAACCCACACAGAGAAAACAAACCTTTGGCTGGTACTGTTTTTATACTATTATATTTCTCTTGTCTGCGTTTAAAGATGGTAAGACACTTGGAGGATGGTTAAAAGTACGTCCTCATCTGAATGAAAAGCTGTTTGTCACTTGTCCCTTTGTGTCCTCAGCTGCAGCGCCCGATCCGATCATCTGGTCTGTTACCAAATTGCGTAGCTGTCTCCGGTAGCGCCACTAAAAGAGTGAAAAGGAAGCATGCACCGTTGCCGTGGTTACAGGAGCCTGATGGAAGCAGACAGCCCTGAGGGAGTTATTAACGGGAAGACAAGTTTCAGATGATCGCGGAAATGTGTGAACTGCTTTCAGTGCTTCCATCAGACGTGTACATGCTTATTTTACAGCAGTCTCGCAGGTACGGATTTAACCAACTCATCAGCACATCTACCCTTCTAACCCCTAATCCATTGTGGTTTGACAGTTACTCCAGCTTGACACTGCAGATGGAACAAGTATCTGTTGCCTTCAGATAGCTGTTAAAAAGGCACTAGAGGGAACACCTGTGTGATACATATTCAGTGTCACAGATTGCAGAGTAACCGTTAACCATTAATTATATCAAAACAGCAAGAGACACAAATACCAAGCCTCAGTTTTGTCTAAAAGCCAAAAATAAAAGGATTTTGAAATGTGTCTTAGTGAGCTCCTGACACGAAGGAGAAGGCTGTTCCACTATTAAGATGCAGCTCGGGCTGCTGCCTAATCTCTTCAGTGATTTAATCTCCACCTCCAGATTAAACAACTAGAAGCATGTGGTCAGCAGACCTGAATGATCTCATGCAGAATTAAAGGAGGAGGACTATAATCAATCCTTAAACTCACTGGGAGCCAGTGCAACAAAGCCAGAAACAGGAGAGATAAGGTCTCACTTACATGTGCCTGTTAGAAAGTGAGTAGCAGTATTTTGAACCTGTTACAGGAATAAAAAAGCAGAGACCTTCACAGAGTCGGCAAAGGAGACAAAAGACTTGACAAGGACTCTAGTTTACAGAAAGTGAAAATGTTGCCAGACATCACTCTCATTACTTCTCTTTTTATCACGAAAATATTGTGTGTGGTTTTTTTTACGCGTTGCTTGAGGAGGTTGCTTAATGACAGTGGTATCCTGCTTATTTTGCAGAGAGTTCCTTAACATGCCTAAGGAGATGATAAAAACGTGTTGATTTTCACACAGCTCTTCTACAGACAAGTCTGTCTAAGAGACATCATTCAGCCAAGGCGCAGATTTGGGTTTAAGACACTGTAAAACAGCAGATGGAGTCCAACAGACACATTGGTCAGGTGTTGTAAAAGAGAAAGGCTTGTCCGGAGAGTGTGTGACTGGTATTTTGAAAACAGCGGAAAACTTTCAACGTCCAACGTAATCATAGTGACCTAAAGTGAGGGTACCTGATCATTTTGCAGCTTTGAAAGAGAGATCATCAAAAAGTCAATCCAAGTGAATAATGTAATTTAAAAAGTCAATTGTGATTGTGCGCAGTGTTGTAAATGTTTTAATGAATGACCCTAGCTCTTTGATATGATATGCTGATTGTTGACAGTTGCTTTTACATCCAGCAGTGTTGACTGATAAATGCCAGTCCATCTTTTGATGATCAGTCCATTCATTGTAGTGCCTTGTGCTGAGGCAATGTCAGGATGTTCACAGCTCCCTAAAAATACTCCAAAGGTGCCATCTAGTGGTTACAGATCACATTGCCAATTGAACAGCAAAAAGTGTGACAAACGGATCGGCTTAGCGATCCTTGCAACAATTGTCCCTCCTGAGACGTCTGGAAGGAGCCATCACTGGATTATGTTTAGCACCATGGACAGAGTTGCAGTAGTCCTCTCTGACAATAAAGGTGTGACCTCTCTGCTGTCTTCTCCCATCGCCCATCTCCTGGCTCCCATCCTCTGGTGTCCTGCCTGCTCGGTCATCTAATTCAGAGCACTCAAAAACAGCACTGCTAAGAAAAATACTACATTTTCTCTTTTCCGCAACCCACATTAGCCCATAGCCCAACACTGTGCAGCTTTGTTCCACGTCAAAACCTAATTGATTTTGTGGTGGTTAAATCAACAACAGGTGGATATTGAGGAGGACTTTGAGATCAGATACAGCTTTTGGGAAAAAATGGATTGTTATCAGGGCACCTGCAAACAACATTTTTGTGAAACAAAACAAGGCTGGTACTGTATGTGTGTGACTGCCAAAAAAAAAGTGACAAACATGGAAAGAAAAGTTTGTTAAACAGGTGACTGCATTGGATTAGCCTCACCACACCTTCTAATGCCACTGAAAAATATAAAGACACAGTTGCAACATGTTGTGGACAATGCACAAATTTGACCACTTTACCTTGAAACACTTAAACTGGTGGGTTGGGTGGTATGAGCAAAATCTTATATTACGGTATGAGTAATTTCATATCACGGTAACGGTATATATCGCGGTATGTTTTTTTCCCCCCTGTAAATTCAATTAATATCTTAAAATAACCATACTGTTGCATTTGATCATTTTCCTCTTTTATTTTTATTTGCTCACAGCAGCATAACGCTTCGCATGTTTTAACTTTAAGTGGTGGAAGAGGTTGCCAGGGTTTCCACCTCCAGCAGCAGCAGTCGTGCGAGAGTATCTTTGCAGAGTATCACTTTTTGTTCGTTGTTGGATTTTCTAAATTCGAAAAAGTCCCACACAACAGACGTAGTGCCCCTTTTCAGAATGAGTTCCTCCTCCTCTTCGTCATGGGTGGGTTGGCCTGCCGTTCACTGTAACTGACGTTCACTCTCCGCCATGATTGTTATCATTCAGGTAAAGCTATTTCTTCTTCGTCGTGCTCATGCAACCACGCCAAGCAGTCTGCTACAATGCCTGCAGTGTCCCATGTGTCGAGGCGGTGTAATTACAGTGACTCAGAGAGATGCCGCAGACATCTGCTTTCTCCGGTATAAACGGTATCGCAAAATCTCTGTCACACGGTATAATACCGTCATACCGCCCAACCCTAATTGGTAGCAACATTAACTTTACTTGTGATGTTGGACAATGATTTTATGAGCAGCCTCAAAACTGAAAGCACATATTCTCAGCACACCAGCAGGAAAACACTAGCTCTGCAGCTGACATGGACAATTCGAAAGGAATTAGCTTCTGATGAAGACTGTCAGATATGAGATGGAGAGAAAAGGTATTAGGACGATAAAGATAATCACAAATAGTAAGAGAATGAGTACAGGAACATACAAGGTGCATTATCTGTGTTATTGGTACATAATGCGTGTCACTGTATCAAGATCTGCAGAGGATCTTCCTTTCCTCCATCTACGTCTATGATCATATGTGAGACCTTTGCCATGTAGCCTACCTCTGTGTTCACAACCAAAGACCATTCAAAGAAAAGAACAAAAAAAAAAGAAAAAAAAGAAAAGAAAAAAGATCATGACTTCACATTAAGAGCTGTTGGCAAGCATCCTTGACTAGTGTCGGCTCAAGTCTCATGAGCCAGCAGAAATCAGCAGAGTGTTGAGAAAATGTGTGCAGTCACTCTTTACTTGCTACTTGACAGAAACAATTACTTTCTGCACTATCTACTACACTATGGATGTAACCACTACCAACTCCAAAGCCATGCACATCAATACTTCCCATCTTATTTTGCCATGGTGCCACATGAGTAGTCTCTCTCCTTTCATTGAGGCACTCAGTGTCTTTCCATTCAGGGAATTACTATCCTTGCACCTTTGTCTTCCATCCTCCAGTAGTCTTTATTCCAAGTCCCTGAGGGTCATCTTATGTTCTCAAAGAGACAACGTTTTTACTGGAAGCCCCATTCAATAATAATAATATCTGTTTATGATAAGTCACTTGATCAAATGGGATACAAGGAGGTCTCCCTTGTGCCTCCAAAACAGTTGTGACTCATCAGAGAATGGACATGGGCCTTCAGAGGGCATCCTGTGGTGTCTGGCAACAGAATGTCGTTAGTGGGGCGCCTTTGGGTCCTATGAGTTGAGGAGAGGGGCTCTGTGGGTCATCCTACAGATACTTGATCAGTTTGGGATCTAGTGAATTTGGAGGCCAAGTCAACACCTGTTTTTTTTTATTGTTCCTCAACTGTTTTTGTGTGTGTGTCTGTGTCAGGCTGCATCCTACTGGTGGTGGCTGTTGACATCAAGGAGTGTCATTGCTATGGGGTGGGGGTGCCTGGGCTGGTCTAGGTGGGTGCTACATGTCTAAGTAAAATCCACATGAATGTCAGGTTCAAATGTCGCCCAGCAGTTGCATTGAATTGTACTGTCACAAGATGGTCAAAGTTCTTTAGTTTTAATGTTGTGGCAGATCATTGCAAATGACATAGTATTGCTGCATGACCGCAGTACATAAGCTCAAGCAAACTTCATGTGGATATTGCACCAATGGCAACTCTGTTAGTCTGGCTTTTTCATAAAATGGAAAGGATTGGATGTGTTTAAACTGAATCCTAATCATAAACACTCAGCTGCAGCCTTGACTACAGTTTCTCCACTAGCCTAAGGCTACTTTCTGCTTTTGTGTTGTAAGTGGAACACAGAACAACAGGATTTCGAAATCTTTTGTTCTTTTAGTCATCATTAATATTAGTGCTCATGGAGCATTTTTGGGATATTTTTACTGCTCTATCGTTGCATGGTTTTCCTATCAGTGATGAAATGAATGAATTGATCAAGCAGTATGTGTTCACCGTGTTAGTATTTCTGTACATTATAGAACAGCTGTGCACCATGAGTGGTTACCATCATCTAACTGATTTCACATGTTCGTCCCTCATCTCGAGGCAGACAAATTGCGGCATTTGCTCCGGAAAATTGGTTATATGTTGTCAGATAACAATATAATAGTAAACACAAAAACCTTATTCAGTGTGAGAAGCTTTAATTCAATTCAATCAAACAGGAAATGCAATGTGTCCAGCTATATACTGATGAGGTTGAAATTCTCAAATTTCTCTGTATACCGAGTCCCTGCCAGAGAATGGTGTGGTCGCTGAGAGAGTTGGTGACAAAGGCATCATCTTTTATGTTTCTACTGACAGTGCAGCTGGCCATGGATTAAGTGACTTTGTAGAGTCATTTCAAGCAGACAATGAGTGCAGATTCTCTTTGGAAACAAGAGAGCAGTTCAAGCAAGTGAAGTCAGATATAAAGAGAATTTTTAGTCAGGCATAACCTTCATGTACAAGATTTTTCCAGAAAGTGATCTAAAGCCAATGTGGCTGCTCCTCCGGTGACACATTTAAAAATCAGAAAAAGCATGACAATGGTTCCTATTTCTAGCAGCTTTTAAGTCATCTATCAAAGATGGGATGACATTGAAGCAACACATAATTGAATGTATCCAACTCACCAGAAGCAAAAATCCCCATACAATATATGTGTATATATGTCAATGTCTATGTGGCTAACGGCTACCACCGAAGCACGGTACCGTATATACAGTCAATGGGTACCGTCTGTTAGCGCTAGCAAACTCGTTCTGAGTACGGACGTGTTAGCAGCTCAAACTTCTTCTTTCTTTTTTTTTTTAACCAAGTCAATATGGTTCTGAAAAAGTACTTTAAGTTAATGGAAATTTGGTGAAAATTAAATGTTAAATGCTATTGAATATATTATTATTATCACTCTATCATTGTGTCGTATGTGAGTGAATCAACAAATCAGAAGCTTGAAGGTTTGATTCTGAGCAAACTGTGAGCAACCACAAATTATTACCGGTTTTCAAAACTTTCTTTGGTATTAACAGAAACTTTAGTTTACACTAACTTGTTTACAGTTCATGTAAATCACCCTCCTTTTCACAACTTCTACTTCTGTTCTAAACCTATTCTCAGCTGTAACTTCAGCTGTTACTAACTGCTTTTAGCCCTTATAAAACCAATCACTCCTCAGCTTACAAGTTATTACAAGTTATACTTTTCAGCTTTAGCATTATCCTTTTCAGTAGTCTCTTTCTAGTTTGTCTTAGTTTTTCTAAGCTCTTAATAATGCATCTGTTCTTTTTCATCAGGACACTGACACTTTGGCACCAGTGCTGCAAGGTGTGTCAGTTGCCATCCTCATGGTGCTACATGATGATGAAGATGACAACGCTGCTCTAGACCAGGCGGTTGTCTTGGAAAGGAACATCATCCTGCATAATATTCCAGACCTCTCTACTGCCTTGGCATACCTCTTTGGCCTTCTGTATAACCTCAACATTGATTATCCAAAACAGATGAGGCACACCTTTGAAGCAATTCAGACCATCTTTTTTGATTTTTATCTCAATGCTCACAGCGCACACTGCCTCTGAAAACAAAGCTTCTGCTGTGATGGTCATTGGGGTTCTTTAGCCTGTTGTACTGTATCATTGTTACACTGTGGTTTACTCTTATGTATGTACTCTTATGTAAAACAAACAAACAAGTTACTCTCCTTGGCCTCTGAAATTATTTTGGCAGTTACCAAGAGGTGCATATGTAGTGTTTAAACTGTTTCAACTAAATTCATTATTATTTAAGCATAAATTTAATGTGTATATGCAAAAAAATAATCTAATGTATTGTTGGGGTTTTATTTGTTTCGTTTTTTTAAATGTTGTTTAAGGTGTTTATTCCATCTATCCACGAGTTAAATAAATATTTTGGATAACATTGAGCTGTGGTCTGTTATTTAATTATCCAGCTATTGAAAATTTTTTACAACATAAATTTTGCTTGATTTATGAAGATAAAATGTATAGAATATAGACTCTTTTTCAGTCATATAATATAGGCGCGTGTATTTCGGCAGGGGAAGTGCTGGTGTTTTCCAGCAGTTCTGACTGACAAACACGAGGTAGCAACTGGTTAGCAAGCATTCACAAACTGGTCTTAGCATCAACATGTCTGGTTGTTGCATATACGGATGTACGATAGCTATTCCACTGGCAGACTAAAGTTTTATAGGATTCCAACAGGGTCGCGACCATTTCAGAGCAACCGGCGGCGTCTGTGGCTGCAGGCGAACGTGTGGACTGGAAAATGGACATAATCAAAAATGCTTGCGTCTGCAGCACCTACTTTATATCAGCTAAGGTTATCTATCTAGCCTACTCTTTATGGGAAAGCCTTGTTTACGTTGATTACATTGTATGATATAGAATAATAATCAAATGCAGTTAAAGTTTGAAAATCTACCGTTAGATTTGCCTAGTAGCTTGCTAGGCTAAACAAACATGTTTGTGTTTTATTTTAATAATTTAAAATTAATAATAATAATAATAATAATTTTTCACTTCTCTATATTAAAGCTGAAGAGGATATCCCAGTTACAAAGAGAGAGTACGATAATCTGGACCTGAGGTACAGTCAACTTCAGAAGGACTGTGCACTACGAGCAGAAAATGTAAAGCTGTTGTAAAATGAATGAATGAATGTGAATGAATGAATAAATAAATGTGAAGCTGTTGTAAAATGAATGAATGAATGTGAATGAATGAATAAATAAATGTGAAGCTGTTGTGACTGTGTGGTTCATGTTTCAAACCCTGGTTACGAGAGAGTTACAGGGCAATGCATACGATTTTTGATATGGAAAGGACAGTATTAGCCAGCTGAAAAGATAGTAACACAAAAACATAATTCATCTTTGCATAACAAATACATATGTCATAGAGCTCTGAACTGTTATCTATAACCCCACAACACCAAATAGTAGGCCACCTAACCCGCCATGCAGGTGCAATTCGCTGTGAGGACGTAGTTTTCGCGTTGGTTGATTATAACCCAAGCCTCATAACGTCTTGTGTCCTTGTCTTTGACGAGAGAGAATTTCTGATCTCAAAGCACAAAACTGAGTCTATGTCATGGTATTTGACGTTCTGTACATGACCACAGACAACGTATTCATATGCATCCAGTTATTTATAGGCTCGTAATTTCTCTCTAGTGTACATGCTTGGCTTCTCTATTAATATATATATATCTGGCCACCGTATATTCAGCCACTAGCTAACGTCATCAACCCACTCATTAATAGAACACAGATCTGGAAGTCAGACAGCATTTGTCAAATTCAACTTATTAAGGTAACATTCACAAAAACATTCCCCTTGCATAGCTTGCTTAGCTTATCTCTGCCATACTTCCATTGCCAAAATGCGCGTGCATACGGTTCTACGTCATTAATGTGTACAAACAGAAAAAGGGTCTATGTGTTTGAATCTAGAAATATATGCCACCGAAGGAAAAATTGTACATATTCAACAAGAACATCTATGTTTAAAGAAGTTAGAAATGCATGACACTGAGGTGAATAATTGTTAATTCAACAAAAAAAATCTGAGTTTGATGAAAGCAGAAATACATGGCATTCAAGCAAGGTCTTTATTAGTCACACAGTATTATCCTAATAAGATGAAAGAGAAGATCCAAGTTGACAGAAATCTTGGCTAAACTTAAAAACCTTAGTTAAGTCAACAACAGCAGGCAAAATTTGAGAAAACTCAAAAATCTCTTGCATCATGTTGCCTTTATGTTTTACATTATCTAAATGTTTTTTTACAGTGTGGGCATTAGAACCAACAGTGTGCCATCCATGATGGACAAAAAGCTGTTAGTGCTGGTTCTGACAAATTAGCGAAGGAAAACACAGACCCAGTGTAGTAAATGCCTGAAATTGGAACATGTCATGTCTGTCATCCTGAAATGTGTTAATTACATCAGGTCCAGAGGCCTACAGCACCGCCAGTTCTGGGCTTTTTTGAAACAAATCGAAGCATCATGTACAGTATTTTACTGAGGTGCGCTGGCCTCAGCAGGGGAAACATGCTGAAGAGGATTTTTGAATTGAAAGCTGAAGTGAAGAAATTCATGGAAGATGGCAGACTGGATGTTCCTCAGCTGGATGATATAAAATGGATAATGGATTTGGCATTCCTTGTGGATATAACCCAACAATTAAACATCCTAAACTTAAAGCTCAACTCATCACAACAGCCTATGAGAGCATGAAAGCCTCCTCCACATTACTGAGACTGTAGAAAACTCAACTGTCTGCAAAAAACCTCTGTCATTTTGCTGCATGCAGATCTTTGATGGAAGCAGGCACAGCATTCAGTGGTGATGAATACGTCTCTGCTATAGAAAACCTGCAGCAAGAGTCTGATGAGCGATTTGCTGACTTCAAGGCACACCGTGACACTTTTCAGCTGTTTGCAGACCTCTTATCAGCTGATGTGGAGAGTGTCTCCAGTATGTTGCACATTGAACTCATTGACTTCCAGTACAACAGTGAACTGAAAACTAAATTAGGAGAGGCTCAGGGAAAAGCAGACAAGACTGGAGAGTTTCTCAGAGAGCTGCCGCCTTCACTCCCAGAGCTGTCCAGAGTTCTCAGTCGTGTAATGTGCCTTTTTGGATGCACATACGTATATGTGTGAGGAACTGTTCTCGACAATGAACTTTAATAAAAGCAAGTACAGGACGAGGCTTACAGATGCTCATCTCAAGGCTGTACTCACTGCAGCCTCCATCAGAGTAAATATGGCTCAGCTATGTGAGCAGAAACGCTGCCAGGTATCTGGCAAGAAATAAAGCACAAATGGACTCGGAAATGACTTTAAGTGAAACATTAAAATTAGTTATTTAAGGCTAAAAAACATTGTGCTGTTAAATGAACTGTTAAAATGTGCATACAAAGCTGGAGTTCTTTTTGTGTTATTTAATATTAAGTCAGTAAGAAAGACAGAAGTGCTCAGTTGGCCTATGAAAGGCTTCCGTTACTTATTTAAGAATGAGGGAAGAAACATTTACACTTACTGTTAATTTGATAGTTTTGTATTATTATCGACTGTGGCTCAGTAGGTAGAGCGGGTTGTCCACGAACCAAAGGGTTACCGGTTCGATCCCCGGAATGTGCCACATGTCGAAGTGTCCTTGAGCAAGACACTGAACCCCCAGTTGCTCCCAGTGCGTGGCACTGGTGTGTGAATGTGTGCGTGCTTGTGTGAGTGAATGGGTAGATGTGTCTCTGACTGTAAAAGCGCTTTGAGTACCAATAGGTAGAAAAGCGCTATATAAAAGCAAGGCCATTTACCATCATACAATATTTGAAAATAATTGCATTTTCGGAAATATGTACGCTTTCATTCATGCTCGAACTCTCAAGTGTCCCCCCACTGAGACGACAGTGGCCTCCTGCTCTTTTGAGTTTGAGACCCCTGGTGTAGAGTATTCATTGTGTGAGTGAAGGTCATGCTAAGATGCCGTATATTAAAAGCACATTTCTACTAATAATGAACTTCTGCAGCTGTTTATCCTCGAATATGACACACAGATAATTGTAAATTGCCAGCACATTATCTGCACACATTAAGCTAAGATTATTTGTCCTCCTCTAGAGTCGACCGTGCTCATCAATACTGCTGCCTGGGGAAGCAGCATTTGGTAAAGAGTCACGGAAATGACCTTTATTTGATGATAATGATTGAGATATCTGACATTCTGCCAATCTTAGAACTCCAAACACTGGACCGCTATTATTAAATATAGTGGATATTAACACAGATGAACTTTTATGTGTGTACACACATATCAATCAGCTATCTTCTTCATAGCTGTGAAGAATAGAATACTGCCTTCATTGTCCTTCCATTCACACAAATTTCATTTGAAAATCCTCCTGTTCATGAACAGACAAACAAAATGTAATGTCATTATGCTACAGTGAAATTCACGTTGACTCATCTACTACGGATCACCAACAAAGGATGCGAGACAAAACAGGACGACTGGATGAATATAATAAAAGTAGGATAAAACAGAAGTAGCAGCATGATGTAAAATGTAAAATTAAACAGTAGTGACAACAGCAGCACTGGCTGTACTAAAGTGCTTTCAGTGCTGTTCTTGTTTGCGTGTGCTGTATATGTACGGTATATAAGGGGTAAACCTGACACTGTTTAAAAAATAGACTGACACTATGTTTATCTATCACAACTTTCTGTTTAAGATCAGATAATGGTGAGGAGTGCTAGTTGGAGAGGCCCCTTGAAATTTTTTGCCTAAGGCCTCAAGAGATTCAAAAATTGCCTCTGCTCTCAGTGTTCGTGCTTTGCAGCCTCAATGCCTCTCTGGAGTTCTCCCCATGCTTTGCTCTTGGTCTGTTCTCCTGACCTGGAACATATGTCCTCTCTTCACTGCTAATCCTAGGATTGTGGTTGGGAAATGACTTCATTGTCTGGCAATATGTCTGTGAAGGTTCCCATCCTCAGGTCATCCAGGTCATGGCTATACAGTCCTAAGGCTTATTCAAAGTACCGCGGGACTAGACGCAGTAACCTAGACACACAGCCTACACTGGTGCAAGCCATTTATACTTGTGTATCAGTCTGGCTCGCTCTGTGAAAAACGCCACCCCAACGTTAGTTGGCACTGTGTCTTTGTTGCCAGTTTCCTGTTTCACTTTCAACAATGGTGATTGTTGTTAAAAGCAGGAAGTCACAGTCCTTTCTCTCTCTCTTTCTCTCTCTCTCTCTCATCTGCCGCCTGGATTCCAATCCTGGGTTTTTGGTTCTGTTGGCTTCGGCTGGTTTGCTTTTGTTAACACCTTTCAACACTACACATAAATTATCATGCACCCATCAACAGACACACTGATTCTCACACTCAAATCTCATTAGTTCTTTTGCTTTACTTTAATAAATCAGTTTACCTTTACGTTTAGACCGTGTTCCTTTTGTATTTTGTCATGGCTCACGAGCCAGGTCGTGACAATCCTAAACAATCAATTTGAAAATTGCAGAGAAGCAGCCGTAAATACTGAAGTGGAAGTTTCATCCCAGTTCACACCCTGAGACTGGAGCCTCTGACTGATAATGGGTCATTTGAGTATCATCGATTGGATGAAGAGGACAGGGTCAAACAGTGTCCCCCAAAGACAGGCAAGTATATAGCCATTAATGGACAGTAGTCATGCAAATATTTGGTCCTTAACAGACACAAGTCAAGCGACTTTCTGATGGGTAACACACACAGATGTTCCTTTTAAGTCCCAACTCCCCACCAGACATTTAAAACTGAAGGAGCTACTTGGATGAAATGTCTTCAAGAATCTCTAGACCAGTTGCCTTTCTTTAATGTTATCATCCTTCTACATTGTCATATTTTCTCTGTCTTGTCTTCTCAGTCCTCTCGTTAACCAATGTAACATGATGAACAGTACAGTTTTTGGGAGGTTACAGTACCAGCTGTTCAGTCTTTATCACGTGACCTGCTGTGTGCAGGTAAACGGCTCAGTTCCAAGGCCGCTGATGAATAGTTTCCCTCTCAGCTTGAAGGCGTCATGGTGTTCTGACACTGTGTTCAGTTAATTGCTGATTATTCCCATACCAGTGGTAATTAGTATTTCAGCATAATGTAATTGATCCAGTGTGGGGGGTTCTGAGCAGAATGTGTGATTGGCTGACAGCTTTTGATTCCAGAATTTTACCCCCCTGCAGCGTATCTCTGCAGAGGAACACTGGGTGATATTTCTGCTGTTTTAATTACAGTGCTTGGAAGTTGGCAGCAAGGGGGAGCTTTACCTGCTCAGATTCCTTAAGGTCAAATACGGCTCTGTAAAGTCGCATATAATTAATTTAAAGAGGCCTCAGCAACAAGTTAGTCTAGAACACTGTTACAGTGTTAAAAAAAAAAAGGACTTTCGGGGACAGTGTGACAAGGTAACAGTGCTCTGCATTCATATTGTGAACAGTGGTCCCTTGTTTATCGCGGGAGTAACGTTCTAAAAATAACCCGCGATAGGCAAAATCCACAAAGTAGTCAGCTTTATTTTTTACAATGACTGTAAACAATGCACTGTAAAAAAAAAAAAAAAAAATCTGCGAAACTGCGAGTGCGCGAAAGGTGAACCACGTTAATATGAGGGACTACTGTATACCAGCTCACTGCTCTTATCACATCTCCTCCTTAAACAGCGCTAAACACAACAAGGTTTCATAAAAAACAAATGACCATCAACACATCAATCATATAACTTGGATAATGATGCCAAATGTAACCCAAAACAATGAGTGTCTGTATTCAGTCTGCCCAGAGGATGGAAACTTTCTATTAGAGCAATCACTTAGGTTTTCACCAGGCGCCTCTTTAGGACCAAATGTTTGTACAGAGCAATGTTATTTTACATCTAAATCAAAAAAAGAACTTGAAAACAAAAGAACTTGCTCCCTATGGGGTGATTCCTTTAGAGTTAAGACTTTAAAACAGCACAACCATTACTGCATTGTTGTAGTGTATGCCATCCAAAAAAGGCAACTGGACTTGTAGATTTTGGAGAAGACGTTTCACCACTCATCCGAGTAGCTTCTTCAGTTCTCCTGTAGTGATTTCCTGTATTATATAGTTTGTCAGTTTCTCTTAGTGTATGCCATGTCCATACTTTACGAAGTAAAAATTACACAATAAATTACCAAGCAGATTTCTCTAAACACAGTGGTCCCATGATAATGACAGCCCCAGGTGGTTCAGTTTCTCCATTTGCGATTTATTTATTTTGTGTGTGTGTTTCTTTCAGGGAGTTTTGTTTCCTCTGGGCATTTTTCTTCTTCTATCTCTTTCTCATTTGAGCACTGTGGACGCTGCTGTTTGGGTGTAAATTCAGGAGGATGTCTTTGCACAGCATAGACACACATTCACAGAAAAACCGAGCTCAAATCAGAAGAGCAAAATCTCAAACGATGAAGAGATGGAAGACATGCCTGGGAGCACAATTTGATGTATCAGTTTTTATCTATTGACGCAGTAATGTGTTCATCACATCGGTAAATGCGGAGCTGATTCATCAATACAGTCTCATGATATCATTACTTATTATCAACAAAACATCAAAATATGTGAATGTCAATCAATGGCTGCTGAAAAGAATTAAGTCTTCTTACCAGCAGGTGGCTGTAGTCTGTATTCATCAGTCAGCAAATCATTTTGTTGCTTTGAAAGAGAGATGTGAAATATTTGAATATAAAAGAATGTAAATTAAATAATGAGTTAAGCAAATTTCTCTTATTTCATTATTAGTTGGTGTGTCTAACAGATTAATCCCTTGCTCTTTAACAGTGTCATTGAACAATATCCTGGATTTGTTGTACCTATAATTAAAAGTATGTGATGTACTGAATTAGATGATGGTGATGCTGAAGTTGTTTTTGTTACTTTTGAGTTTGTATGGTGATTTTTTGATTAACATATAAACAAAACGTACTACCCAACTTGACCAACTAAAGCACTCCGACACTCACTCACTTATGCACAATACGCAGAGAAACAAAACTTAACAGACTCATAACCGCTGCTCGTGGATCCCTGCTTAACCGAGAGTCAGCAACCACTCACTCGGCCGGCTGATGAACGAAATTTAACCGACTCTTACACTACTAATCCAGAAAGCCAATTAATTTGCTCACTCGCCACCAAGTTTGCAGACAACATCGGAGTTAAAATAACCAAAATATTGTCAAACTGGTAACGTGACCTTTCCTTTTTATCTACAATTTCCTTTCATGCTGTCGCCCTCATATTCTCCTTTCACTCCACACCGTTCTGTTTTGTTGTTGTTAATGCCACCAACCTGGCTTAGCTGGTCTGTGATGGATCAAGAGGCTAAAGCCCTTCTTCTGCCTACATCCCCCAGAATGACTTGCAGTTCTGGTTCTGGGTTTTCTTCCTATTTTTCTCTAACAGAGTTCAAGTGAAATTATCAAACATTCTATCGTGTTTTCCACTGATACTGATCACGTGTGTATATATCTGTGATATATATCGTTATCGATTTATCCCCCAGCCCTACAGTATCCATTTTTTTCACACAAACACACGTGCATCTCCAACATGCACACTCGTATTTCTCATCACGATTCCTGACCATCACACTGCCTTTATGGAGTACTGACGTGTTAACGTGAATTCACAGAATTGTATAAATACCCTGATACCTTGGGCACATTTTGACAAATTAAGGCTGTGGTCCTTCATCAAGACACTGCACTGATGAAATGAAACACAAAAACCAAATAATACATCGTGACACTCAACCTGACTTGGCATCTTGGCATCTCTGAACACCTTCATTGAACAGGAATCTCAGAATGATGCATTATGCAAAATAGTTGCATGACGGTTATTTTGAGGAGCCAAGGTGTACAGAATCATGTTCAGTTGCTGAATATGTAATATTCCTCACATCACTTCATCACTGTATTGTAATGGTGTCTTTATGTGACAGTTCATTTGTGCAAGAGCAGAGAAAATGAGACAACCACTGTATGCATGCCTTCATATTGCACTCCTATACACGCTTTGACAGTACGGTCTGAGTGGTGGTGGATGTGACAGTTGGCTGTTTAGTTCCACCTCTGCTGCTGTCTCCTCTGTCAGCCTCCGACACCTCCAAGTTCTCCTCAAAAAGCCCCCAGGCTCTTCTGGTACACCCGAACCGGGAAACGTTCTCTGCCCTTCACGCTCCGCTAGTCACCACCTGACATTTCTATGGTTTAAAAAAAGGGCATTTCGGGAGCATTGATTTGTGGGAAAAGGCTGCTGGGTGGGAAAAGAGGAAAATCGATGGGCACTACAGAGATGGGGCAGGTACACCTGCATCCTACACCTCCTCAACAACAAAAGGCCAATGTAGGAAAAGAGAGCTCAGTGACTCCCAATCAACTGAAAATCACACGCTGCAGGCTGCGTCAGCAGCTCCCACTGAGAGTAAATTGTCTGTGTTGCTATTTCTGCTGGGTTTCTGCTGCTGGTAAAAGTCAGATGCACAGTGTGTCTCTGCATCTCCCTCTCACACACATGCACATGGCCTGACAGATAAGACACACTTCTGTACTTCAGGCATTACCTTTGATCCGCAATAGTTAATTAATCTAATTTAAACCAGCACTGAGAAGAATGAGAAAGCTATTTCTCTGATTGGGTTCTTTAAATACAAGCACTGACTTCAGTAAAACTCACGTTATTAAAAGACAAATGAGCTGTCTCAGTGCTGCTTCTGATATCCTGATTTCAACTGAATCATGTGGATTATTCTGGGCTCTTGTTAACTCTCTTTCACATCCTACAAATCCTTTATTCCACAGCTCATCTTTAGCCATCCGGTTTTGTTTTATTCACTGCAGCTTAAACTCCTGAAATCCACAAGAGCTTTAATGTTGGATCCTTTCATTTATTTATTAGTTTTTAAGTGGTTTGCTACCAATGTACACGTGTAGAGATTGTTAATATTGTTTGGTGTTTTTAAATGCTATTTAAATTCCAGTTGCAAGGTGTAAGATTATACATTATTTCCCCCTCAAGCTTTTACAGTGTTTCCACAAACTCAGGCCAGCTTTCATAAACTTCCTTTGAGAAACCTGCAAACATGGGCTCGCTATTATCTTCTTGTTGAAACAGTGATATGCAGAGGAACAATATTTAAGAAGGTATTCAACACCCACAAACACTAAATTTGCTAAATTTTTATCAAGGTATCATATGTGGTCATATGTTGGTATGTGACAGAAATCTAACATTATTTTCTTTAACAAGCTATAGACTTTAACTAAAAAATTCCACTATAAAAAGGATAATCCAGTGATTGTTTGACAAACTGGGTTTGATAAAAGAATTATTCCACATAATGGCAAATATACTTATCTACTTTCTTGAAGAGTTTTCAGATCAATACCTTTTTCATGTATGTAAATATGAGGCTGCAGTTGGCTAACTTAGCTTAGCACAGAAATTGTAAACAAGAAGGAACAGCTGCTGGTATCTACTGGCACATCTAAAGCTCATTAATTGTCAAACCAGACAACCAAAAAAAGTCATTACATTTTGGAATTAAACTGTTATTTGCACACTTATACATTAAAAATTAAATATTATGTGTTAATTTGTAGTATTTGGAGTTCCTTCTTCTTGACCTCCTGAATGACTCAGAACATTCTTGAGGAATTGTTTTCAATCATTTGATATTGTTTGACCTCTGAACAAGGCGGTTTGTGTAGTTTGACTAAGCTGATGAATTGGATGTTATCTGTGTGGTCTTGTATTTATCTAGGGGCTTTTCTACCTGTTGATACTCAAAGCACTGTACAGTCACAATGACACATGTACCCACGTGTTCACACAAACTCACACACATTCACACAACAGTGCCAGCACTGGAAACAATTTGGGGTGCAGTGTATTGCTCAAGCATGCTTTGGCATGTGGTCCATGACCCCACAGAGCTCAAAGAAAAGTTGAGAAATTTAAACTACTGGCATCATTTCAACATGCTGGTAAAAACTATTAACCAAGACTCACGTTAAGAGACACAAACACAGACACAAAAATCCATGCGTCCACACACTGAGTACAATGGACAATGTGTGCATAATGTGCATTTCCCTCAATCCACATGTCACTCAGTTCCACACCTGAATTTGAATTTAAATATAATCATTTAGTAGTGTAAGAGCACTGTTTCCTCAAAGACAGCCCAAGGTTAGGTTAAAGTGTTGTATGGATGTTGCATACTTAAGTGCTTCCAATTCTAGAGTTGTCCCTGCGGTGCATTAGAAAAGCAACTGGCCCAAGACTTCAGTGTTTATCAGTTGGGTCATTACTTCCACAGTTGTATATTATCTTGTGCACTTGTCGGGGGCTTTATATCAAAATCTAGTTAACACTAGCCTAACACTTTTATGACTTTAGTTTCTGCTGTGCTGACATCAAGCAAATCTCTAAATAAAGTTCTGGTTGATCACAATGCCACAATATATCACAAAAAAGCCAAATTACACCTGAGAGTAAATTCGAGCTTTGCCCACAAAAATGGAATATATGATACAGGGTTTCTCATTCAATGTTAATACTATGGTGGTCCACAAGGGGCCAATTTGCTTCGCCATGGTCTCATAATCAGTCGCTAATATTTTTCCACAAACAATGTTGTGCTGGTGTTGTGTTTTTCCTACCCTTCACACACACGAGAAAACAGCACGGACACCTGATGTAGCATGTGAAGCTATTTCTGTTGTTCACTAATAAAAATTTAATAACACTTTTTAATACCTGATATTTTTGCTCTTGACTTTTTAGACCATGGAGATAAAACAATTATTTAACAAGAGTTGGTCAAACCCGGAGGAAAAGACATAGCATGGGCTAGCACAGTTGAAACACTGAAAGTCAAGAGTTTACTATAAATTACATTTATTTGCTGATACTTTATTTTATCTTATATACATTTGTTCATAGAATGCCACATCTCAAAAGTATTATGTTTAGTTGTCCTGTACATGAACTGCATAGGCTGCTGCTGTTTGTCGCTAAATCCAATATTTGAGTTACTCAAACAAAACAGATGATTTTGTTTTTAATAGTTGGGAAAGCATCATATTCGAGGATTTTATTTAGACAGTAAAATCATTTGGGGAATTTTGTGGGAAACAATGATGATATATGTATGAAATCCATCCAAAAAGCTTATTATCACATGTATTAGTAAAAGAAATACAAATACTACTACTACTACTTGCAACTGTAACAGTGTAACAAAACACATTTGGAAACTACATTAGAGTCCCATCAGAGTCAGGGCTTTGATGAAAGAAGACCGTGATCAAAGATGTTGCATATCCATCCTAACTCAGTCACATTTCACTTTTTATTAAATGAGCAAACCAACAGTCAACACTGTTGATTTTTTCCTTGATGAAAACACTGTAGCGGAGCACTCATAAAAAAAAAAACAAAGTCTTAGTGCATGTGTGTGTGTGCGTCTCTGTGTATGTGTTGGCAATAAGTAGTAACAGAGAATATAATTATTGGAAGCAGGTCTGATTAGGAAGAGGCGAAGCTTCTCACTGCAGATTGGTGGGGCTGAATAATAAATGAAACGCACAGATAAAAGAGACTGCAGGTTGTTGCCCCCTGCACGTTGACACTCTCCCAGCAAGCTCCAAGTCGAGCATTCTGGGAGAATAAGCAGGTTATTTAAAGATAAACCATGTGGACACTTCCCCCACAACAACATGAAATTGTGTGGCACTGTAGCAGAAGGAGGGAGCCGAAGCAAAGACGCAAATGGCGAGTGTGACGATGGGTCTGGCTAAAAAGTTGAACGTATCTGGAAAGTGAACAAAAGCAAAATGCGGTATTCAGATTTAGATGAAGCTGCCAGGAGTTTATGGCACAATGTTTCCTTAACAACCTAAAAAAACAAGTGTATCTTTCTCCTTGCCATCACATGAAACAGTATATGACTGCACCTATTTTTCCTGGAAAGATATGTACTTCCTCATCTCTTTGAAGTGATAATCATTAATCACAGTGACGGAAAAGGCTCCCCAGAGACTTCAGTAATGTTACGCCTCTTTTAAAGGAACAGTGTCCACTTCAGAATATTGATGGATGAAAGAATAACGAGCAAAGGCCTGCTGTGAGTCAGTGAGAGCAGTAACACAACCAAACTAGGGAAGAAGCTGTAAAAGTATATGAACTGAGAGTTGCTGATCATTCTCTGTGATTTCATCACCACAGGTTAGTCCTACTCTTCCACCATTGTTAATGTTACAACAATGATCATACACCGATTAGGCATACCATTTTGACCACTGACAGAGAGGTAACATTAAACATCTTGTGACAATGCAATGTTCTGCTGGGACATTTTTGGACCTGGCTTTTGTGTGGATGTTACTAGGCATGTGCCACCCAAGTAGAACAGACCAGGCACCCCAACCCCATAGCAATGACACTCCTCCAGCAGGATGCAGCCCGACACAGGCACACACAAAAATGCTTTAGGGAACAAATGACAAAACAAGAAAAACAGCACAAGCTGTTGATCTGACCTCCAAATTCTATAGGTCCCAAACTGATCACGTATCTGTGGGATGCACTGGAACAAGGCCAAAGTCCCCACCAACAACATCCTGTTTGCCAGACACCACAGAACACCCTTGGAAGGCCTATGTCCATTCTCTGATGAACTGTTTGGAGAGAGAAGGGAGACCTACACAATGTAATGAAGGTGGCCATAATGTCGTACCTGCTGTCACCCAATATGTACACGCTTTTATCATATGTCCTAACTTTCCATAGCTCTGGGTGATATAAGGTCAATAATATTGTGAATAGAATGTCAATATTATCAAGATGTTTTTCTATGAAGTCGTTTTTGTGTTTATTAGGTTGTGTTTGTAATGACTGATGACAAATAGATTTGAACTGTTCAACTTCAGCCTTTTACTCATTGTGTATGTGTATGTTTGTGTGCGCGTGGGTGCATGTGTATGTGTGTGTCAACTGCAGATGTGCAAACAAACATAACCCACAGCGCTGAGACAAAAACTTTACTTTCAGATCTGGGGGATCTGGGGGAAAGAAAAAGCCTGGCATCTGTGTTTCGTTTCCTCAGGGATTTGAAGAACTCCTACCACCACAAGTCCTGAGAAATGAGAACAGCCGTCTCCCTCTCATTTACTTTTCTATTCCCACTGAGAGAGAGTTGCAGCAATGGCTATAGAGGCAAACAGCAACAAGAAGAGACGTTTCTTACAGTAACTGCCATCTCTACCTCGGTAACAAGCATCAGACTCCTACCAACAATCCTTAGGGATCGTGGGATCCTGAGAGCACCCATGAAACCCTTGGGGACCTTGTCAGTTCCTCCCCATACTCCCTTAAACACCAGAAGCGCATCTCAACCAAATGTGGCATTTTCACAGTTGTTAATTACTCGTTGTCCTTGCATGTCTTTCAGTTTAAGTACCCAATTAATTTCCCTCATGCAGTTACAGCCAGGTGTACTCTGCAGTTCACTGCAAGACTTAGAAACAATCAAGCACCAAATGAAGAGAAAGGAAGAATAATCCATGGTGAAGGAAATAATGTAGTTAACTCAGTCAAGAAGTTAACCTTTCCCAAACATCTTATTCGAATGACTGCCTTAATGTTATTTCAAAAAAAAAAAGTGGTGAACCATTTTTAAACATAAAGAAATGACCTTCCATACACTTATATACTTCCTTTTGTAAAATAAACATATAACACACTGGATAATATAACATTGATATAGATTATGTATATTATGTAATTTCATTGTTTTATATAGAAAACAATGAAATTACATTCATATACATAATCAGTAATGCAAAAAATAAATAAAATGTTATGAAAGGCTATGAAAATAAAATAAAAATAAAACCCACGAGAGCAGGAGGCAGATGTTATTAATATGTAATCCTGCTGTGTAGTAGTGTGCCAAAATCGGAGCAGTATGGTTGATAAGAAACGTTTAAAAGCGATAAAACCAGAGGACTAGACCGAGGCAATCATCAAAAATGCTTATGTGTGCAGCGACAATAAATAAAGTACTGTCTTTTAGGTAGTAGGTTTGGTTACTCCTCTAAAGATTGGTCATGCCCACCTAATTGCAAATTAATTCTCACAGCGAATTAAATTATCTTATTTAATACCAATAGTTGTGTGTATGAGTTCACAAAATAGCACTTGCTTGCTCTCCCACTAGAAAGTTAGCTAACGTTACAAATAATACACTAAACTGATACTTCGATGGCAAGCTTCATATACTTGCTATATTTTGCTAAGCATAACACAAATAACTGGATTTTGCCATTTCATTAGCTCTGTATGCCTCTATTGGCATATTCATTACAGTATATATTACACGGTTGACATGTACAAGATGTAGGTTACTTACCCTGCCATGCTAGCTAGCACAGTTAGCTGTCATGGTATAGCACTTGGTTCGGTTCACAGGGTCCCAAGCCTGGTGCAGGTTTGTTTTCAGGCCTTGTGTCTAGCTAGGCAGAACTTCGACTGTCACAACACAAAACCCATCTCTTTAAGCTTTGAAAATGAATTCCTGTTCATGACAATTCATGAAATAGTTGTAGGCATCACAAGATTTGTATGCCCATTTTCTCCTTAGTGTCCACGCTTAGCTGTCAAGTACGTGTAAATGTCTGGCCGTTGCACAGTAGGCAATCCTATCAGATCCTCGTTATAGGTACGGGTCAGCAAAGCTGGTCCCGTCTATTAATGTTATTAACTTTTTCAAGGAGCACCCGCGGTCCTAGAGAGTGATGTCCGTACATATTCTGACAAGTAATAAGAATAATAAATAAATAAATAAGCCGGCATTTTGTTCCTGGCCTGAAAATGTATAGACAAATCCGCCGCGAACTCTATGGGCGCCGCCATCTTGCCTGCCGCCATTACTGCGTGCCGGTGAAGTGTGACGGTGTACAGTTCAGTACAGTTGCCGGTCTACCCTCTAATTACATTTCAATGAAAGCGGATCCTGCTCATGAAAGAAAATGTCTGGTCAAAGTGAACACTGGATAGCCTATATAGCCCAGTTCAGGCAGTGGCCAAAACTTACAGATAAAGGTAATTTACTGACAACATAATGTATTAATGTAAAAATGCGTCAGCCAAATGTAATGTAATTGAGACGTGTAGCTATAAGGCTAAGCTAATTGATGACAACAATAAAACCGAACGTCACTAGCTGTGTTGCTAATATGTTCACAAGTTGCAAATTAGCCACTTCAATTATTAGCAATAAAATATCCTACATGTTCAATATTCAAGATTATTTTATTAATCATGTTGAATGTGATGAGCTTCAGAACCCAAACTACAGGGCATTGATTGAAGGTCAGAATTACATGAGCTCCGGATGGATTGGCCAAATGCTGCATACCATCGCAGATGAGGTTCGTGAATTTCACAAACAGTTTTATTCCAGGCCTGTAGTTTTGTGCTGTTGTTAAAACGGCCAACCACACAACACGATCTTCCCGGCATCACTGGACAGCATACGTACAAAAAAAACTAAACTGGCTAAAATTTTCCTACAGCTATCTGCTACTGCCGCCTACGGGACCAACCATTGACTGTGTATACTATGGACAAACCCTTCGTGACGTCACCCATTGGTTTCTGAATTCAAAAATGAAGCCTCTAGTAGGCGGAGCCTTCGGTCGCCATGTTGGATTTGCTTTACTCCGCCCACACGCGGATACTCCAAATATGGACATGGGCTTTGTGTAGGGCCGGACATGAGACAGCCTGGACGCTAAAACCCGCCCACTTAACTCTCCGGTACCGTGTTAGCTCATGCATGCTACCGAGCTAGGCTAATCGCTATCCGCGGTGCTAGCAGCCGGCAAAGCGGCCAACTCTCCCTTTTTCCGTCTTCCCAGAACCCCAGCTCACCTTGCTCGAGGTAAGTTCACCCGAAGCTATATAACACTCGAAATAATGAATTATGTCTTCATTTTAGTTATACTATACAAATAAACGTATTAAATTACAGCTGTAGATTTTGTCCTGTTGAACTTTGTCAAGTTGTTTGTCAAGTTGTCGTAAAACATACGTCCAGAATCAAATAACTTCACATTTAAACTTTTATGTTGTATTTTTAATTCATAATTCAATTTTACACAACTTTAATGGATTATATTCCTTAAATATGTTTACTCTCATTAACAATGCTACGTGTGGTGGTTGCTGTTTAAAGTTATACCGTAAATGACATTATGATCTGAAAAAGACAAGTACATTTATATTTATTACAAGATGATTCTCTTTCAGTAACTATGTATTGGTATTATTTTTTAACCCTTCAAATGTGACAATAGTTTAGTTAACTTATACTTTTTTCTCTTACACAGATACAGTGTGGATAACTGGTGACAGGTGGG
The DNA here is from genome assembly GCA_005024645.1 of Planiliza haematocheilus. Lineage (NCBI taxonomy): Eukaryota > Metazoa > Chordata > Actinopteri > Mugiliformes > Mugilidae > Planiliza > Planiliza haematocheilus. Next base: position 2,253,610 of record SRSE01000306.1, read on the forward strand.
GCTTAGAGAGCTGTGACCAGAAGCAACCTCAGTCTGCTGGATGTCCTCATCTGTTGGTTTGGCTGGGTGGACTACAGTGGAAAGGCCTTCATCCCTTTCTTTTTTGTTTATAGATTACATTAAAATCCTGTTTTGCACTCCCTTTGTCTTTCATGCTTACTGTAATCTTTCACACTGTTAATCTGAAAGTTAAAAAATAACAGGCAATGGTGTTCAACACACGAGATAGAATACACCATTATAATTTATGTAGAAAGGTAACAAAAAACTGTGCTAAAATTACCACAATATTAACACTGAAAACGGATGAATGTCAGCAAGTCCAACATTTGTTGTTAATTTTAATTATATTTGGTCTTTTCTATATTAATAAGAAAAGTATTACTGTTATACAAGCAGTGGTTTAACAAGTACCAACCATTGACTGTATATACTAGGTACCAACACGCTACTTCCGCTATTTCATTAGCAGCAAGAGCATAGAAGCGTAATGTAATGGCGGCGCCAGTGACTGTATATACTAGGGCGGCGTTGCTTTAAATTGTTTCGCCGGAATGGATTTGTCTCTAAAGCATTGACTGTAGAGCTCCCGGCGTCACGTGACTTTCTTCTTCGGTTGACATCGCCATATTGGCAGGAAAACCCTGAGGGAAGATGAATGGCGCCCCCGCTGATTCAGGCCGCCAGAGTTTACTGCGCAAAGCCAAAACAAGGCAAAACTCGACAAATATATCACGTACCCTTATCATGCTCCAGGTGTGCTTTTTTCAAGCATTGAAATACTGGAAAACATATTGAACATTTTTTTCTGAGGAGGAGGTTTATGCCAGTAACTTATCTACAATATCATCCTATTATTATATTATATATATCTTTATATTATATATCATACTATTATCATCCTATTTACCCCGTAGGTAAACTTCAGGGATTCCACTAAGGGTCCTGTTATGTTCTTCAGGTGGGTCATATAACCAGGCTTTTTGAGGATTTCATGACCACAGATGAGCATCAGGCATGTAGTCATTTATCCTGTGACTGAGGATTTCTTGGAGTCAGGGATGATTGTAGAGTGTTTGAGCGGGAGGGACTTTTGCACAGCCCCAGGGACCTGTTGAAGGTCTGTGTGAAGACGGGGTCCAGCTGGTCAGCACAGACTTTCAGACAGGAGGAGACATCTGTGCTAGGTGTTTTCCTGATCTTTTTATTAGCCTAAGTAGATTTCAATAAAAATTTACAGGAATACAAATGTGTCCATACATAGAAGGCCCTAACTGTATTTCTGGTTGATTATTCTGGTGACATCTGCCAAAAATTCAGGTCAGTGTTCATTCTTGTCATGCACTGTCCCTGACTAAGATGCTTTCTGAGATAGGGCTGTAGAAACAAAAGGACAGATGCAGGCATCATGTCTCTAGTGACAAAGTGCATTTATTAGGGTGCACTCTGGAGGTTTTGTGATTTTTGCTTTATTTAAAGTGAGAGAAGTGTAGTGAAATCAGTATTTTTTTATCCAAATCAAGGGTGTTTCAGCACAGATAAGTTTACTTGAAACCCACCCAATAAAAATAAACCACAAACCTACGCTCACACTAGAATGCATGCAAGTCTCATCTTCTCACCCACACTAATTTAACATTCACACACACACAAAGGTTGGCTCATTGATTCACTAGACAGAGTGTTATGTGGAGTGTGACCTTTGCAAGTGTTCCCTCTGATGGAATGAAAGGTACTGAAACACCCACGACGCAGCAGCACCCCTCAGGAGAAATGTCAGTAATTAGCACTCAGTGCCAGGAGAGGTAACAGGCTAGATCACTCCACAGATACAAATAGTGAAGTGTGAGGACCATGAAGACGGGATGAGAGTTACAGGTGACTTACTCTACAAATTCCCGACGGTGGTGTCACGTGGAAGTTAATTCGATTCAGATATTTCAGAAATATTCTTTTAGATCCAGGTGTGCCATCTTCTCTTCTACTGGGATGTTTCACATTCTTTGCTATCCTCTGACTCTGCACTGAATTTTAAAGTGACATATCATAACAGTATGTTTCATACTGCTTTTTTTTTATTCATATGAGCTATGTAGATTCCAGAATAAGCAAATAGTAATTGGAATAGAATTTCCATGGGAGCAGAAGAACTGTCAGTCTAAGCAATCATTGTCGAGACAGCTGCAGCCCGATGAAGCTAGAGATATAGTTGCAGTTTGAATGTATTTCAACGTTCATGTAAGTATCTGTCTAACTGAGATATATTTTGTGTAAAGTCCATATTTGAACAATTCAAATTTCATGGTAATGTTTTAAAGGTGAGATAACTGCCCTCAGGAACAGCACGTGGGTGTTTGTTTGTGTCTGATATGAGTCATCCATCAACTGAACCACATAATTTGTAACATTCTGTTTGATATGGAATTGCAGGGAAGCACTGTCTAACAAGTCAAAACCCCCAAAAGGTACTCAATTAGATGGAGGTCTATTGGCTGTGAAAGCCATGGCATATGATTCACATTGTTTTTTTTTACTCATCAGTGCTTTCAGTGACCCCTCATGCCTTGTAGATCAGGGCTCAGTCATATCAGAAGAGTCCAAGCCCAACTAGATGCAAACATTTTATCCCAGAATAAAAGTGGTCACTAAAAATGTCCTTGCATTGTTTTGATCTGACCCTTCTCTCTAAAGCCTCCACTACTGTATTGCCCTACACAAAGCTGCTAGAGAGCTACCAGATGTAGCAGTTGTTGTTTGGGTTAGCTTTGCCCTTGCTATGGGAACAACTAGACAATGTGTTTTACATAAAATACCCAGAAATGGATAACATGCAATGCAAAGAGAAACATACATAAAAATAAATAAATAATGATTTAAGGCTATACAACATGGCATACGTCCACAAGTCAAGCCATTCTAGAGGTCAGGGCAACATAATGAACCAGATACAATTTGCCCATTGGTCTAAAAAAGTCTAAAAAAACGACTTGTAAAAATAAGCTACATAGCAGAAGCCACATTGAGCATTAATTTTGTAATTTGAGAGGGAAATGGAAAGAAGGCGAAGACTGGAAGACAGGAGTGGGCAAGTTGGAGAACACAGGGCCCAGAGATGTCACTGAAGGAAAGGCTGTGTAATACCTTATGGGATATTAGCAAGACTTTGAATGTGACCTTACATTTTACTGGAAACCAGTGAAGAGATGATCATTTGTAGTCAATGTCTACGCCATTTTGGATTTTTGGAGGACTTGTTTCAGTTCCCGTAACCCTTTAAATTGCTATTTTTTTGCTTTGATAAGCTTTAAAAGTATCATCATGTTATCTAATAATATTATTGATATGAACTGAAAAGAATTGAACTGTGTCCAGTTTAAGTTTCCAGACAACTTATTGTGTGTTTTAAGGAAAACTTACAGAAATAAAGTCTCAGAGTAACACATGCCACAAGTCTAGTCAACAACATAGTGAAGGGGCACACATCCTATGTAAACCATGTCCCATTGCCTGCATTTTTTTTTTTTTTTTTTTTTTGCATCACTGAACTCTCAAATGAGCATTCATCTTTTATTAAAGGTCTTTATTCAGTGTTCTTACTGACACCCATTTGTCGTCACTTGTTTTCCGCTACATATCACATAATCCATGAGCATCACGATCGTGCACCGTCGATCACAATATTCTGTTTACTGATATCTTTCCCATAGCTCTAAAGTCATATGTCATGTCAGCAGACTGCTCTTATGAGTGGTCTGTCTGACTGCTCAACTGCCATCTGTGCCCCAACAAGTCACTTAGAGCTTTTCCCTGTTGCTATGTTGATACAAAATCAGAATCAGGCCCTACAATCACTTTCATGCCGTCGAGCTTTACAGGCTTAGCTGTATCATGCAATGCACCTGTCTAGGCAAACTAATTTATTGTGTTTCTCCACATTTATTTTGGTTTACTCTCTAATTTGTGACTTGCCTGGTATTTCATTTCATGAAAAGGAGTATAGATATTTAAATCTAAGTTTCTGTCTTGAACAAGCTCTGGACCATTATGAACAATGTCCACCACATGGACATTGACCACAATAAAGTAACAACAATCCTCGGGGTATTTAATGTAAAAAATGACAGTAATCTCTGTGCCACAGTCCAAATGACTGTAATGTCAGCTATTCATCTGCAAAAAACACCTACTAAAAGGCTACAACTTGTCTTCATCCTTTAATGTTAATTTATATAGCATTAGTACATTGAAATATTTTCCAACAAGCCATCAAGTACATCTCTATTTGAATGGTTTAGATACAGTATTTGTTTCTGTGTGTGTTTACTGTGACACACTCTTGAATCCGAGAGGCTATAGAATTTCCATTTCTTGTGGCTACTGCAACTGTGTTTGCTGTCCATTGGTAAAACATCTTTATTTGAGCACTGAAATTATCTTTTGTACATTATCACAAACATTTTATTTCGTACCGAGGCAGACATTCTTAATTAACCACACAAAATTCAATGTTTTAGGATCTGAAGGTAGGTTGGATTGATAAGTTCCCTCAGTCCTGCACAAAATTTAGATATTCCAAGGAACTAAGCTTGGATCAAAGAAGACTCTGTACTGGAGGGCTTATAAATGACCACTTATGCCAGATGGTTTGAAATTTAATGTGCAGTGAGAGAGGGTAGTGAATGGGTGTAGGCTTTTGGATTCAAAGAGTCATAGTATGCATGCACTTGTGTGAAACCAAAAACAGAAGGCTGTTCTTTTTCAACATTCACTCCAGTATCTTACTATGGGGACATGCTCTCCACGGCGGCTTCGATATATAATTACACCTGCAGGGACTTCCTCCTGCCATAAGAGCCTGACATTACGTCATTTCCTCAGTCTGAAACCTCTTCTCGTTCCCAGAGGCAACCTCTCAGACAGCAGGTGTAACTATGGGCTAGCTTTACAGTGGGTGGTGTCATTGGGTTTGATCCCAACACGTTGTGTCCATTGCCAAGTTTTGGTCTCTATAGCATGCTGCTCTACCCTTTCTTAAGCGACAGCTCTTGCCAGTTATCGCTGAGAGCCTTACAGGTGTTAGGTGCATTGAACCATGAACCACTGAACCTCAATCTGAACATGTGCAGACCATACAAATAGGATGAGTGATGATGAGTTCATTGTTAAAATCGTCAAAAGCAATGTTATGTAGTTTACTTCAAAGCAGGGTACATTGCAAAACTGTGTTTGTAGTGCTCTTGAAGCACCCATTGGTTCTGTCCATGATGACCCGAGGCCAGTCCTGGCTTCTGGTTAATCTCTCAGGGAGGGCAGCTGTTGATATGACATCTAATCCAAAATGTTCAATGGGTAAACTAATAGCAGACTAACTAAACATCGACTCATTGCATTGGACACCTGGTCCCATAGATGGTGCCATTTATGAGTACAACAACTTTAAATGTAAGGACTACTTTAGTATTATGACTCCTCATAATATCTGATTCAGTTCACACTTCATGTGGAGGTAGTCAAGAAAAAAGGCCAGCGGGAGTTGCGTTGATAATGTGGAATGAATTAAAACAATCCGGGTGACTTGCCACCATATTAAAATCGCCCCAAAGGAGCAGGCCAACTGGATTGAATGGACCACTGCTCGAGGCTGACTGGACAATATCTGGAGGCACAGCAGCAGTCTACAACAAACTTTGATACAAAAAAAAAAAATCCCCTTTTATTTTCCTTTTGTAGCGATCGCCCCTATGAAGAAAACGCCACTGGCCCACTGTTCCACTGTTCCAACTTCAAAAACATTGAGTTCTATGAGATGAATGCTGGAAGAAAACAGTCTTGTTTTTATTTATTTATTCATTTATATTATTTATCCCAACCAACTGTATCTTAATATAATCAGAGGGAAACTGAAAAGGCCGAATTGAAATGGGTGGCTTTGATCAGTATAGATACAGTTAATAAGTTCACTGCATAAACATATGCACTACATAAAAAGGCTGGTTGAGCAGATAACAGACTGAATAAAAAGATAGCAGGAAGTGCAGTGATGCAGGCGTCCTGCACACCCTCTCTGAGTCAATGTGATATTTGATCATATTGCAGCATATCAGCCTGATTCGAAAAACACTGCTGGCTGGCATGGTGTGGTCATGCACTGGAACAGAAAAGTTTTCAAAAGAAAGAAAACAACAAACCAGTTCTGCTTTGCTTTTTGTTATATTTGAAAATTCTGTGAGAATTAAGTAGCTGCACATTCAGCCAATCATCTGGTGTGGAGGTTTTGAGCCTCCTTCGAATGAAGCACATTCACCCAAGCAGTTGGGGTTTGCCTCAGTAAATGCAAGGAACAGTGATGTGTTGCTGTTATGTATGTGTTAATTCATGCACTTGCAACCTACTTGCAGTATGTTTAACATCGCTTGTGAGACTGTGACTAATGTGTAAAACGCTTTGTGTGTATATATATGAATGAAAGTGAATATCCTGGTGGACAAGACTCAGTGGCACACAAAGTAGAAAATTACATTACATTAATAATAAGTTACATAAGAGTATGTAGTTTGAATGTAACTTGAGGAGAAGTGGTCTTACATTGCCAGGAACTGCAAAAAAACAATTTAGAAAAAAAAAGCAGTAAAAATATTAAAGGACCTGTCACATCACTTTATTTCGGCATGTCATTTTAACCGTTCAGCCATTTTAAGACAATTAAAATTAAATACATTCAGTGGAAACCAGCGCAGATGTGTTACATTATGAACTCCTCAATTATGTTTCAGCATGCTAAGCTCCAGCAAGTTTAAAGTCTATGACAGTTGAATTTCACAGCGAGTGAACTGAAACCAATGGGCCCTCGGCATGAAGGAAAAGACATTTATAAATGAACACTTCCATCTCCCTGTATTGGGAAATAGTTGCTGGTGATGATATACGCCCAGGGGGTCTACTATGCTTGTTGTGCATATGAAGTTGCATCGTCCTTTAAGGATTTAACATTTAGGAAGTGTCTGAGGTGATGAAGACTCAAGAAAATATATATATTGATATATTTACCACCATGCCAGATATCTTTTGTTCATATTGAACTCCTGTGTAAGATTATTATTATTATTATTATTTAATGCTTTGCTTCCTGTACATGCTTTTGAAGTCTGAATGTAAATTGAGAGTTAAAAATCATCAAGTCTGTACTGGCGGCTTCTTAAGCTTGCACTGCCCCCCTTCCCCCCTCTCTGCTGGTCCCTGTGTCTCGGGGACAGATGGTGAATGTCAGCAGCATGCCAGTCCCCATATCTCACCGTGGGCTCCTGCCATTGAGAGAGATGTTTTTGCACGATGACTGGGTGTGTCTTTTTAATCCAGTGAAGGAATGAAAGGGGGAGGGCGGTGGAGGAAGGAAGACGGACAGAAGGAGAGATGCTAAGTGCAATTGAGGGGGAAGGAAAAAAAAATGAATAGAGATGGAAGTAAACCAGACAATGAGAAGGAGGGAAATAGGATGAGAGGGAACGAGCTCGGAGGAGGGAGAGTGAAGCAGGGAAGGATGAGACAAAGAGAGAATGGCACGGCAGTGAAAGTGACAAGGAAGGGAGAGCTAAAAAAAAAAAAAAACAGAAGAGAAAAATGAAATTGCATGAAGGGAAGAAGGAGGATGCGAGGCCAAGGGATGGATGAGAGTCGGAGGGAGGCAGCGAGGAGGGATTTTCTTAGTCTTTCAAGTCGGCCTTATCTGGCATATTCAGTGAAGCTGATTGGTCCGGTTGTCATGGTGATGTAGAGGGCTTGGGAGAGAGAGAGAGAGAAAGAGGGAGACTTTCGAGTTTTGATGCCCTTCAATAAAACATGCCTCATAAAAGAACCCTGTGCATGCACATGTAGGGATACATTGACGGCATCACAAATTCTGGCACCCAGAACACACACACACACACGCACACACACACACACACACACACATACACACTGCAACCATATACAAGGAAAACAGCAGTATCTATAAAAGCCTATACAGGTTTCTACAAATGTTTCTGCTTTTAGAAACACACTCCACTGACCTCTAATGGTCTTTTACACTTAAGCACGGTAGGGTGCAGAAAACTAATAGTAGTTAATAGTAATTATTTTTTGCTGCAAAAACTAATTCAACTAAAACTAATTTTGGAGTTAAAGCCTTGGTTTGTTCAAGTTGAAGTTCAAGTTTTGAGTCCCATATTACTAAACTAGTCCCAATTAGTTTTTGCCATCTGAGGAACATTTTCATCCCATTTTATCTTGCTTTTATTTCATTGTGTCTGGATTATTCTAACAACCTTTTTACCTGTCTGAACAATAAATCAATCTCTCCACTTCAGACGGTTCCAAATTCAGCTGCCAGGCTTTTAACCAGAACCAGTCAAAAGGGTTCACATCAATCTGTTTTTTTTTTTAGCAGGTCTCCACTGAATGCCTGAAACTTGTTTCAGAATTGATTTTAAGACCTTCCAGATTTCTTTGTAAAGCTCTTCAGGGCTGCAAGGATCATGCTGGGTCTCACCATGTTGGGCATGGACCTTGTGAGGTCTACATAGTGCAGAGATGACATGGTGACACATTCCACAAATGGGTTTTTTAACAGAGAAAGCTTGGCTCTTGCCAGACAGATTCTGGTACTTGTCAGAGAGAGCAACAGCTGCTTTAATGTTGCTGGTCTCTTGACATTCTCCCTGGCCGTTTTTTTTTTTTTTGTGTGTGTGTGTCTTCACATCAGTTTTGGGCGGGGGATGTCCCGTAGATGTCCCCTTGATACTGCTACTGTTCTGCTGAGTTCTATGTAATGCCTTGGAAACAGAACTGGAGCCCTCATCTGAGCAATACTTTTCAACAGTGAGGCCCTGTTGATGCTTTGTAAGCTCTCTCTCTCTCTCTCTGGCCCATGGCTATTGTAGTGGCATTACCTGTCATGTGAAAAAAATAAAAAAAATAAACTGCTGATTTAACCAGAGCATTTGAATTTTTATATCTATGGTACTAACTATGGTACTCCATAGGAACGACTCCTATCTGAAAAAGCTTAGCCTGAAATAGAGACAAGTTGCTTGCATGTCAGTAGTCCTAAACCCACTGCAGCAATCACATGAGAAACCAAATTGATTTCCTGACTTGAATTCAACACAAAACCTTCGAAAAATGGCAGTGTATGCTTCCACAGATCTGTGACAAATTAGTGTTATCCATGATCCATATTGCATTATACTGTATGTCTCAAATGGACGGGAGCATCCAGCTGCTCCAGTCACACCAGTGTTAACTAAGACCAGACAGACACACAGCAGGTTTAGGGACACACAACGCACGTGTCAGTTAATATTTTAACATTGAACTCAAACTACCAGCTAGAGATCAGTAATTACCATGTTTAGACCTCAGACTATTGTTTAAGTCGCGTTCCAACCCAGACACATATACGGTGATGCCTCAGCTCCTCCATACGCTTACGCTCAGGTCCTCACATTACACCGCTAATTTGTTTCTTCTCTGTGTTTTGCTTCCTTTACCCATTCACTTGCGCTTTGTTTGCCAGTGAAAAGGAGAAGATCTAAAAGAAAACTTGTTTTTCTGCTCTTGCTCTACAGCTGCTTGGCTATGGTCGGTCACGCTCCAGTTGTTGTTTTACTCTAAAAGTTGTGCACTGAGCTGTCCCACTTGATTTAAGTGATTCGACTTATAGAAGAAGACAAAACTAGACCACAAATACCTCAAGCATGAGACAGATTGTCCATCATGGTCTCAAAAATATATATTACATAAGATGTATTGTATAGAGACTGACAACCAAACAAAAAAAAGCAAAAAATAAACATATATAGTGTGTGACTCGAAACATTGTTCCAGGCTAGAAATAGAAATCACAAAAGAATAATGCATTCAAAAAAACTCAAATAAGAAGATAGGAAGGGAAATAAGAAGGGAAACCAAAATGTTAAAATTGAAAGAATTCACTCACGTGGCTTCATTCTTATTTGAACTATTGGCTCATAAACATAAAAATACATTTTTTTAAAAGCCAACCTCATGTTAGTTTAGAATTCCCCTTACTACTGAAGTAGTACTGCTTAATCTTATTTGTATGCAAGTATCCTCACTATCTTATGTCAAAACAAGTTGACAGAATCCTACTGCATTTAGTGGTGAGAAGCATCTGGTGACTCAGTGTGCATCAGGAGACGCAGAGGGAGGACTTCAGCACAGAGGGAACTGTGTGGTGCTGAAATCTTGGAGGAACAATCTGGATTTTGATTTCAGAATGAAGAGCTTAATATACTGTATACTACAAGTCACCTGTTACTTATTACTGCTTCATTTTTAATGTCTTTAGGTCCACAACAATACATTTTCATTTACACAGGGAAAAGTAGGTAAAGTGCGTTATCTCTCATTATACAACCTACAACGAAATTGAGAAAAGAGGGTGTTGGTGATAGTGAGAACAGAATAATTCATGGCAGCACATGTAGAGCATGTGTAGATTTTTGTATGAGCCGTGGAAGTAAGTTGAACTCGGTTGTTTCAAAGACTCCCTGGGCAGGGTGTAGCAACACTCCTATACATTGGCTTTCCTGACACTGCACAGAACTACATTGTGGGGAAAAAAAATAGCTATTGCAACAGAGTTTTTATAAAGAGAAAAGAGGCAGGAGGTGCTGCATGTTTGAATGGGAGGCAAAAGAGACAAGACAACCCTACCTACCGACAGTTTGTTTCCTTGTCTGCCTCAGCTTTCACTTACATTATGATATAATACATATGTACAATCAAAACAGAACATATATGTGTGTGTGTGTCACCCCATATCGTTTGTTTCCTCCTCCTGTGCAGTATCGTAGCTATTCCAAGATGTTAACCTGAAGCAAGCAGTTCATGTGAGGAAACCCAACAGTCTCTCAGAACTGAAATTGTTCTGTTCTGAGGAATGGAGAAAGTTCCTTCAAGGTTTTAAACATTTTATGCTACTCCAGACAATGAAAACAATTGTTTGCTTACTTTTGCACCTCATGTAATGATTACTTTTCATGGATAAACACAAACGTATAATACTTCCGTTTTATCTGTTTGTCTGGGTTCTCTTTGTGTGAAAATCCACTTTTGTTTTAAATAACTTATATGCTCAAATGTACAAAATTCTGAGGGGGCAAATACTTCTAAGAGACACTGTATACACAGAGGCAAGGGTCCACCAAAGCAGAAGGGACCAATGGGAAACCTATGCAAAGAGGTCCCTGAGACAGTCCAGTAAATAGGAGCAAATAGTGGATATACAGTATGTACACTGCAAGGCATTACCAAGTAGCTGTAATATTGTACAGGAGCGGTGCAGGGTACAACTTTAAAGTCTTGATGGGACTTATCAACAAAAGTGGTTAAGAAGAGCAGAGCAGAGATCCGGTGGGAATTCCAGACTGATAAGCAGCCGCTGGCTAATCAACCAAACACAGCGGTGGTGGACCAGGAACAAGACAGGGCAGTGGTTGTGATAATTGTGGCAGTCCCAGCTGACTGCAACATAAGGAAGAAGAAGTGGAGGAAGGAACAACTTGGACCCCAAATTTCGACTCTTGGCTACAGGAGATTCAAGGTACAACATCTAAAATCGCTGTCCAGAGGAGTGCAATACTGGGAACAGATAAGATACTGAGTATCAATGCCTGAGTTTGAGGAAGCTCCATGAAATGTCTTTCACTAACAAGACCACACCTTGGTCAGAAATGTTTTTGTGTTTAACTCAATCCAGTCTGACAGCACCACAAACTACATCCTCCAAGATGACCATACAAATGAATTTGCACCTTTCTGATGTGTTCATGAAGAGGATTTAGTGCAAGACTCTCATATTAGAGCATTTGTTTTCACCATACCTGTATATATGTATACAGCCTATATGCACATTTGCACACGCGTACACACAAACATCTGTTTGCACGACAGGAATAACAAGTCAGATAAATCCATGCTTGCCGACGTGCACACGGTCGTGCAGACACACACCTGGTCAGGAGAGATAACTGTTAAAGCTGTGAACAGAGCCAGAGTCTTCTGAGCCTGTAAAGTGGAAAGCTACAGAGCGGCTTCCTTCACAGCCTGACTGCTCACAGCTACACTGCTGAGAACGCCACGCAACCATCCATTCATTCAGCCAGCCCACATTTTCCTCAAAAAATGGCCCTAAAACTTTCTGTCACGTGTGTTACACTGACCACTGGAATTGATGAAGAATGAACATGTGCACACTTCATCTGTTTGCCAAAAGCTCCTGAAATTTTGAAATTGAAAGAACTTGTCATGGAATTATCGTTTTTTGTATTAATTAGCCTACATACATACGTTACTACACTGCCCATAATGACAAACTGAAAACGTATTCATTTCTCAAAGGTAAGCATTCTTACCATTGGCTCCAAATGGGGGTTAGTTTTTAGCGTATACAACAAGACTCAGTCCACTTGTGACAAATCAAATGGGCTGTACATAGAAAAGAAAGAAATGTGCATGTAACCCACAATGCAGATTGACTGAAATGAAATCAAACAAACTCTATGTAGACCTCAGTGACAAAGTCATGGGATCAATCAGGGGTATTTCTAAAGCTATGTCCCAACTGCTCCACTGTTTTATAATGGGAGATTGGAATGGCTTCCATCCAAACTAGGAAGTTTCCTGTAGACAGGACAGACTGCAAGCACACCCAGATATAATGTTCGAAACACGGTAGTAGTTGCATCATGCTATGTGGCTGACTGTCTCAGCAACAGGGACAGGGAGACTGGTGAGAGATGAGTGAAGAATTCATTCAGCCAAATACAGAGAGATGAAGAAAACCTGCTCCAGAGTGCCCCAGTCTGAGACGGGAGCAATGATTCACCTTTCTGCATGACCCGAAGCAAAGGGTACAGGAAGACTGAGGTGACTTCAGGATAAGTCTGTTATTGAGTGGCACAGACTTTAGGCCCATAAAATCCTGCCGTTCACAGATGCTCCTCATCCAATCTGATAGACCCAGAGGAGTGGAAGCAACTAATGGGTCTCCACAAAGAACTGTAGTAAAAGACCCTGTTGTACATGAGAGATTTCAGTATTTCATTTTTAGAGTTTGTGCAAATCTAAACCCAGATCGTCACTTTTTCATTTATTGTTGGCCAAAAATTTCAGTTTGCTTAATTTTAATAAGACATACAGGAGATATAGTAGACTCAATAAAATGTGAAGCACTGTGATGAAGGGATTAACTTGCGCTGTATGTTATTATTTTTGAATTACTCCATGCGATTCAATAGTAAAACTTGTGTACCAAAATTGTCTCCCAAGTTTCTCTGTCGCTTCACATTTCTCACAAGAAATATGCACAGATCTCTCTGTTCCCACTCTCGCCCACCCGCCTGTCTACTTATCTAAGCAGATTGTTCAAAGGAAGAATTACTCCATTACTTTTATAGCCCTGCCAGTTTTTCGCCATTAATGAGACTGATTTGGGATCTTAATGCTCAGCTTACACAATTGCATCATATATTTCCCATTTCTATCATTAAAAAGAGACAGACTTGCTATTTTCAGTGCCTACCTTCAATTTCCATGTTAAAATTCTGTCTTAAAAGGATGAGAGTGCCGACAGTCGCTTTCAGCATTAACCACTGTACTTGAATTTCAATTCTTTCTCACAGTCTGCAGGATTTGCTCTCTGTTATTAAGCGCACAACCGAGAGAGAGGGGAAGTGCTCCTCACATACATTTGTCTGGCTCTTTGTTTTATCATGCACGCACAGTACGTGTGTATGCATGTGATCAGTGGATGAACGAATATTTGAGATCAGGTGGCTGGTGGTTTATCGCCTGTATGATGTGATAATGTATTACCTCTTTCAAGCAGATTCTTGACTTAAGAGTTAATATTTTTTCTTATCTTATATTCCACACATATCCATACATTTAGAATTGAGTCAGTGTAGTAATTATAGATATTTATAGAGTTACTCATGAGATTTATGTCGTCATACTGAAGAAAAATTCCAACTAGAGCAGGAAACTGTGGTTTGCCATGTCTTTTAAATAGTGTAAAACATGTAGCTTGTTCAATTCACAATTCACACTTATCAACAGATCATCGATTCTCTGCCAAAAGTCATCTTTGAGCTTGTTTGTTTCCATTTAATTTCACACCTGTCTACCCACACATTCAAGCAGCACAGAAAAGAACGTGTGGATGAAGCTCATAGTGTGAGACATGGGTGTGTGTGAGGACCAAGACTTGAGGTGGTACGTCTGGCTTTATGACACTGTGAAAAACCTACAGTAGTATTGTGGCAAGCTGAACCGAAATCCATTAGTAGAATTTAGCGATTGCAAATTCTTGTGTCAAGACATAGTATGTGATGAAAGTCTCTGATAACAGTCTCTGTGTGGTGTACAAGCCAGCAGCATTTACTTAGTTCGCTTAGATTGTATGTTTAATCGTCATATCTCATATCTCATGACTATTGGTTTGTTAGGGTTTCTCAGTTGGACAGGGCCTCTAAATGTGTGTTAACGAATGCAGATATGTATAGCCTGTATAAAAACAGGCTGCAATTCAGCACCATCAGGAGCTCCACAGCATGTTACTGAATGGGATATGAATTCAATGATGAATTTCAAGAGCAAATAGTTGATTTGCTGCCTCCTCCTACCTGTTACCACACCGGTTTGGTGAAGCGAGGTTACCCTGTTAGCATTAGCGGATGACTTTTCAGATGAGAACGGGCTTCAGTATTTCCACATAATTGATAAACCGGTGCTAGTTTGCTGCAAAGATTCACTGGGCATGTCACCTGTCTCCTTGGGGGCATGTATGTATGTACTGTCATGTGCAACAAAGTCAACAAACTGACTAGTCTGTATAACCCTAGTAGAATTCACTGCAAGTCTTGAAACAAAGTCATGTCGTCCCCAATGCACCTGATCGTTCAGAATTAAGATTTTCGTGAAAATTATGTTTGAAAAAGATCCAAAGAGAGGGCCTGAAGGGTTCTGCCCATGATCAGGGTTTTAAGTACTATCACCTAGACATCACCTATTCTGTTTTCAAGTCAAGTCAAGACAAGTTTATTTCTAAAGCACATTTTAAAACAGCCTCAGTTGAAACAAAGTTCTGTAAAAGCAGAACAATACAAATAAATCAACAATCTGTTATATTTAAAACAAATTAATATGACTTGAGCTATAAAACATCAAATAAAAGTAAAACTGACAATTAAAAAAAAAACTGTGCTAGCAAAAATAAAAACAAAACAGGGGCAGCCAGTGAAGAGCATGAAACATTCAACAAAGCTCTGTTGACAGCTCTTGGGGGGAGCTGCATGATGCCTTGGTCTCATCTATGTTTTCTGAGCCGAAACTGCAGCTCACCTTCAGATAATCACACCGAGAACCAGTTTAACCCCACCGTCTTCTCACCGGGAAACTGCTTCACTATTTATACCTGAATACCTGGGCTGAATAATTCACAGCGAAGACCAAAAACAGAAGGCATGGGTCACCAAGGTTGAGGTGATCAAAGCTAAACCTCCTGCTCAGTTTTCACTCAAAATTGATAGACAAGAGCCAAGAGGACTCATACATTTACAAATAAACATTAACTCAGTGCTCATTTTGATCATTTTAATAAGCAGGTGTGAAAAATAGAAGAAAAAAAACGAAACTAAAGATAGAAGTTTTAAATGTCCACCAAGACCAAAGCATTTAATGGACAATAGTTTGTTTGTTTATTTTTCTATCCAGCTGTTGGCACATATGCAGACTTATCATCCCATCCCATAACCTACACAAGTTCAAAGAATAATTTAGATGTTTGCAGCGTATGGATCAGTGGCATCTTTGGTACAAAAGCATGTGCTTAAAGCTGCCAGAGTCAGTTTAGTTGTTAGTTTAGCTGCCATATCCTAACACATGATCTCCAAACACCATAATATCAAGCTTCCTACCAGAAGACGATCACCAGCCAACTTCTGTGTGTTTAACTTTTCAAAAGAAACACGTTAAGTGTACAAGCCAACGATCTAAACATAACAGCAGTGAAATAGTGGGAGATGTAATGTCAGAAAATGTCAAATAAAACAAGCCAAATAAAATCTCAGTCAGTTCTTATAGAAACATTTATGGGGATGTGCAGAAATGACCATTAAAACCAGGGACTATTTCAACATGAAAATCATTTTCAAAGGTCATTCTAAATTACATGCAGACGAGTCGTCATATACTTTGCAATTATTTCTGCTGACATTTATTCATTTCTCACTTAAAAGAGGAAATTGCAGGCTTTTATGGTTTAATAATCTAAAGTGTGAAGATGATGGATGGTTACGTCAAAAAGGAGTATCAAGAATGGTTGTTTTTACCCACGTGTGGCATTATTATTATTCGCATGCTCTCTTTTGTTTGTGGCTTTTATTCACTTTGATATCTAGCATATCTACTATTGTACCATGCTCATTAGCTCGGCTGCAGCATCTAGTCACATTTTTACAAAGCAGGCGTGTTGTGTCCAGCTGATAAAGGACTGTCACACAGTGTGGATTTATGTTCACTATCTGAGCATGGCCATCTCTGAGTCAGACTGAAAATAAATGCACCATTACTAATTGTATTTCAGTTTTTCTACAAAAATGCACCCATAGTTGTAAAGGCCATGAATATCACAACAAAATGCAACATGACCTGTACTATGTGTCATTCCAGCTCCTAAAAGCATTGGGAGGCTTTGGTACGTTTCGGCTGATCTGCATTTTTTTTGCTCTTTGTCCAAAAACTGAAGGATGGAGGATATTTGCATGAACTGTTTTTGACTTTTTTTCCCCCCTGAAACCAGGACTCTACTGAGTCTGGAACAAACACGCTGTTGCCTACAACAGAAATTAATTCTAAAACTTGTATTTTTTTACTTATTCCTCCGTGTGTTGTGATGCTTTACGTTCCTGCAACTGCTTTATCGTTTTATTTCTTACCCCGTGAATCCCATCCCCGCTTCTGCTAGCAGGACGCACTGTACTTGTTTTCCAAAAAAAGTCTCAGTACAAAAGGTTGAAGAGAAATTCTGACGATGCTTCCTAATATCCGTTGATGCCATTTTCCTGACACCATTTTGAGGTTGACCTTTTGGTTTCCATCTGGTTGACTTACTCTGGTGCTTGAGTTTTCATCAGCCATTACACATAAACAGATGTTGTTTTTTCACATTTTTATTTTTATATTCTTCTCTTCAGCCAGCCGATGCTGATGCAAGTGTCAACAGTGGAGGACATTTCTCAGACAATAGCGGTGTTCTAATACTTACACCGCAACACACTATTTTTCAGCAAATAAAATTTGGCATCAGAATAATAATAGAAGTTTTGGTTAAAATTTCAGATAAAAGTTTTTACAGTAACTATAAACTTACTTCATAAATGTGCATATATCCACTACAGACAAACATTCAAAGGAAGCAGGTTCATCAAGAACTTTTGAAATAACTGAGCATTTCTCTTCCTCTAGAACCTGTCAGGGTTGTCAGGTGCTGTGTTTGACAGAAAGTCAAGGTGAAGCAGGAAGAGATGAGGAGGAGGAGAAAGGCAGAGCCTGGTGTGAATAGAAAACTGCCTGACACTCTTTCCATTGACAGCAGAGGACGACAGCTGTAACACTCTGAGTCAGTTCTCCATAGGATCTGTTTTTCAGAGTTTGAATCTGCAGTTAGGCTGTGTTCCTGCTGGGTCTGCCTATGGAAGCAGCTGTCGAGGCTCAGTCAAAATGCATTCACTGAACACCACTGCAGCGTTTCCCCCACATAATAGCACGCTCACATTTAACATAATTAAGACAGATTCTGCCAAATCTGACACAATAATCCTGCAATTTATTTTTTTGCAAAATGCCACAAAAATGGTCTGAATTGAAGGATCACTGCAAATTTGACCATTATCTCCTTTATGGTTAAAAGATTGTAGCGAAGAACCACTGTTCAAAAGTTCAAGTTCAAAATCTGTTCACTGAAAATCAAGTGAAACATTTTCTAACATGTGAGGACTTAGTGCTCTGATATCCAGTTTTTCCTTGAAGCTGCCTGCTCACACATCTTCTCTGTGACAAGCATCACCAATTCAAATCTCAACTTCCTGTGCATGTGCAGCATTCATGAAGGTACTGTATGCGTGTAAGTGTGATGGTGCTGCTGTGAGTGTGTGTTTGCATTGTAGCATTACCCTCAACTAAATCTGATGCATCAAAGGCTGCTGCTGCAAGAAGGAGAAATTAAGAATTGTTATTGGGATTCCAGTTCATCAATTACATTACCGAATAAAATTTCTGCTCGCCAAATCCTCGTTCTGCAAACACACACACGCACACACACCCCAGGACAGATAATGAGCTCTGATTGGTCCACTCAGTGACTATATACCTGCAATTAGTGTCATAGTGTTCAGCCTCCTGCCTCTCTGGAGTCCAAGAAGCTAAAAAGCCTGTCAACCTTCTTCATTAGCTAAGAGAATAGACTTCACATACTCTCTCTCGCACACGCACACACACGCACACACACACACACACACACACACACCCACACAGACCACTGCGCCCACACAGAATTTAGTAAATGTCAGGGCTTTGGTCCAGGCAGACACTGGGCTCTGCTCCTGCTGACAGGAGCAGCAGCAGCGGGCAGCCGGGAGATGGCTGCTGGATTCACCATTGTCTTGTGTAATTAAATTGACTGAACCACAACCTTCGGTGGCAGAGTTCACAGAACTGACGTTCTGCTCTGCCTACAGTCTGACTGTAATGTTAAAATGTTCACAAAAAGAAGAAGAAGGATGTTCACATCACAACGGGATAAAGTACTTCTTTTAGATTCTCAAACGAAGCCGAGCGTGAAGAAACAGAGAAGTCAACCTGCCATGTGTTTGCCTTCATCTGGCAGGCACTGTAAAGCTTTAAAATGCATCTATAAGGGTGTTCACACTGTGCCCAGCATGGAGTCACTCTCAGCTGATTCAGGCACCTCTCATGAGAAAAACCTCCTCTTTTCATCTGTGAAGTTAATATTTGCCTTGTGTATTAAAGATCTCTTGCAGTGTTGTCATATTTGAACTGTAGAATATTTCCTGCAAAGAATATCAGTACTATACTGTTTATCATTACCAGTTCTAGTGAGTCATCTTGAGAAAATTACCAGTAAAAAAGTTTGCCTATGTGTATTGTGTGTAACTTGGTGATGCATTGGAATTCCAGTTAAATCCAGTAAAGTACCACTTGATCATGCTGGATGGTTATTATGGTATTATAGCATCATTTTTTTACCATCCATAGCCAATATATCCCAAATCCAACACGCAGATGTACACACTGATCAGGCATAACATTATGACCACCTTCCTAATATTGTGTAGGTCTCCCTTATGCCTATAAAACAGTTGTGACTCATCAGAGAATGGACATAGTCCTTCTGAGGCCCATGTCCATTCAGAATATTGTTAGTGGAGGATCTTGGGTCCTGTGGGTTGAGGGCAGGGGCCTCTGTGGCTCATCCAGCAGGTACTTGATCAATTTGGGATCTCGTGAATTTGGAGGCCAGGTCAACACCTTGTGCTGTTGTTCTTCATATTTTTTCCTAAACTGTTGGCAAAAATTTCACAGTAAAAGACTGTATTATCACACTGTGGTCAATGTTAATTACTTCTTCTGTCAGTGCTTTTTCTAATGTTGTGGCCAATCGGTGTATAGTTCTACTATATCATTTTTAATACATTTCCTCAGGAGACAAGAGAAAAGGACAGGCAGCGAATATAGAAGGAGAGAGAACAAAAACTGTACAGCAGAAAAAGACAAGCGAGGCGAAGATAATAAATGTAGAGCTGAGTCAGAAAGATAAGGGGAGATGAGAAAGTCACTGCAATTGCTTTGCAGTTATTGTTTCAGTTATTGATTTTTGCCGAGAAATTGCCTTTAAATGAAGAAAAGTAGATCAGGGAAATCAAAAATTTACACACTGAACCTGTAATTGAGATGTTTACACCGAATATTATTGTCTACCAGCAGAACCAGTCTACTCATTCTGCTAGTATCAATTCTAAGAATGTTGTGCATGAAGTAACAAACATGATGATTTTTAATTAATGCGTATAAACTTAAAGATATTGGTTATAGTCAGCATATCAGCTCAGGCAGATTAAAATGTTTTTCATTTCATGTTTTGCTGGTATGTTCCCTTACCCTGATGGTTCTACATAAAAGGTTATAGGATCATCAAAGTTATCGTCAGTCATCCTCGGAGAGTGAGTTGGCCTACATTTATTTTCATGCATTTATTCATTTGGCGGCTTTTGTCCAAAGCGCTATGTGTACAATGAAAAGCACTTTTAAGTTTTATTTGTTACCTTTGATGCCAAGTTCACTGAATACATCCAGTGAACAAAAAGGCGTACTGTTAGTGATGTGACTTGATAGCTGTGGCAGACTTTTGGTATTTCAGGCTGGATGCTACTTTTTTCAGTTCTTCAGTTTATACACCACATTCATCTGGTTGTGGTTTTTACTGAAGCTGCTGATGTCCACCGCTAAGTTTCCCTACGGAATATTGCATTTAATTGATAATGAGAACTCTTTCCAACTCAGACCCTTCTCGGTGGTCCTGCTTAAAGGTGCAGAGGACTCATCTGAGGCTCCCATGTTCTTCCATATTCCATCACCACATTCTGTTTGGCTTCCATCTAGACAGATCCTCCTTGGAGGAATTAACAATCCGTGCATCAATTAGGTTACTGTTACTTAAGGTATGCTAACAAATGTGTGCAACCTTTACCACCTACAACATGTCAAGGTTGACTTTGAAGATCTTGTGGCTAATAAGAGAGGAGGACATGATGGAAGCACATGGGAGACACAAACAAGGAATTCACACAAGACATGGTTGAAACATTCATAACTTTTTAAAATGGTTTTGTTTGTGTATCTGTGAGATGTGAACATTGCCACTTACAAACCATCACCAAGTTTCACCGTTACCTTGGAGATTGCATATAATCAGCAAATCAATTCATGCACAATTGAGTTTCATGGCAATGCATCTTATGTGTATCATTTTATGTTGCTAAACAACACACTGGATGGTAGGTATGTATTTTTTAATAAAGATTGGGCTGCACAAAATAAAATGCATGGGCTACTGATCACATACAACAAGGCTCAGTATGTTGCTCATTCACCGTGAGATGACACCAAGCTGGCTGTTCTGCATCTTTACATCCTTGAAAATGTTCAATGCCACATTATGCCGTCAAACTCCCCGAGGGAAAATAGTTTCCTATTCTCCAGAAATGCTATGTTTTTCTGTGTGGGATGTGAGCAGCAGGCCTGCACATGCCCTAAATTATAGTATGAATGGAAGTGCATGCGCATCGCTACACGCACGCTTTCAGGATTTAGATGGCAATGCTATTCATGTCGTCTTTGTTCTCCTACTCACCCAACATTCATCACAAAAAACACTGGGGAAAAAATACTGTACACAAGCTAACTAATATAACAAAACTTTAAAACAAGTAATTTTTTTTTTTTTTTTTTTCAAGTAAGATGCCCATCATTGTGATGGTGTTCTGATAATGCTATTGAGGTTGGTAATAATGTTGCTGTTATCTCTGGTTCAGTGGTTCCTACAATACCACACAGCCCCCTCATGTTACTCATGAATAGAAATCTAACGCTGTCCCTAGATTGCCCCCTCTCCTTCAGACTTTCTGTCACTCTCGGCTGTACCAAACAGATTATGATGCTGCGCTACCTCGGAGTCACTGGCGCTGTGTCCAACTAAATCCTAAAGAGTCCAAAAAGGAAAAATCACATCCCGGAGCATGGTGCTGGAGCCAGCAGGCTGTCTGTCAATCACCAGATGACGTCCAAGGCGTCTGTCCAATTTACATCCAGATTGCATTCCTGTTCATTGGAAAATCAGCACATTCTGACTCACCACCCAGGCTGTGGATCCAGACATTCTTCACCTTCTTTGTTTCACGAGAGCTGCTACCTCCGACCAGCTAGTGGATGTTGATTGGAAAGTTCTGTTATTATTAACATTTACAGTAAATTATAACATTAGTGTATACTTGATGCTGATCTGAGCTTCATACATCAAGCGTCCTTGCAATCTGAGAACCTTTTAAAAAACTTAAATCGTCCTTCCTCATGAGCCTCTGTGTGAATGCACAGAGTTTGGTTTGTTTGCTAAGCTACTAGGCGGTGCAACACCTAGCTACAGAACATGGAAGAGGAGCTGTCCCTCATATCTGTAGATATAAAGGGCTCATTCCAAGCTCACAAAAACAGAACAATTCTTTGTCACAGGTGATTATGCTCACACTGTACCAATTTATGTTAATTCATGATTATTAACTGACCGCAGTCAAGCAGAGAATTGTTAAACTGTTTGTAAACTGTTTCATCCTTTAAAATGATCTTTTAAGATAATCCTTTCATTTATCCCATCCTAGCAGAGACAGCCATCAGTGGGCACAACACCAAGCCTGATTATATTTTTGTACAAACCTCAGATATGAGTGATCATTCAGAAAGACCTTGAAACAGAGAGAACACCTTCCCACCAATTACTGGACCACTGCAGTCCAAAAGAATGGCACTAAAAAAAAGATAGAAAATCATTATAAGCAACCTCAGAAAACACAGTTTTCTTCTGTAATGATGTCTTTCCACAAGGTCATGGTCGGAGTCAGAGTCAACTCAGATCCATTTTTTTTTTTTTTTTTTTTAACTTATTGACACACCGATCTGCTTCAACACAACCCACAGCAACCCATTGGCGAACCCAGCCTCTAGGGAGTATTATTGTCCATTTCGATGTCAATCTGTGTATGAGCTGCAATTTAGACTCTGCTTCACTGTGAGGGACGGACTCAGTCATCAACACACTGAAGGTCTGTCTCTAAACTTAAATTAAATGAAAAGATGTAATAAGGCATAACAGAGTTTGTATGGGGCAGTAAAGCAGGCCTTGTCCACAGTTAGTGCCATTCAAAATAAATCTCTACCAGATGATTGAATCCATAATGGCATGAAGATTATTCTTCCTGCGAATATTAAATATTGGAAAGAACAAATCAGTCGCATTCAACAGCAGCTTTAAAAGACTGCTGTGCCCCTGAATCCACTGCACGGAATATTAGGATGAGACTTGCTAAATGTCAGATCTGTTCATAATATTACAAGAAGCTCATTCATTTAATCTCTCCTTCAATGCACTTTGATAGTTTCGCATATTTAACTTTTTATACATACAGTATATAGTGCTGCTGTGTATTGTATTTAATCAGAATTAGGATGCACGGATACATTTTGCCCCAAACATTTATAAGACCACTTTATATACACGGTACACTTAAAATTTTCAGTACCGTGTGGACACAAACTATATCTCAAGCTTTATGCCTTAGAACTCCAGTGAGCTTCACACTGTTGTTCAAAAGGTATGTGTGCTGCCAAGTGTGAAATTGCCTTCCATAGCATGCCTGCTATGGAGGGCAATTTAATGGTGCTTATGTACTTGAAGTCTATTTTTTATTTTATTTTTAGTTAAAGAATAGACTTGAAGCAAAAGGAAGTACACATTTAAGTGTGTAGCAATGATTACACTCACGCAGGGCTTGCATTTGGAGATAGCAGTGACTACAATATCATGGGTTGGTAGGGGGGACATTTGGAAAGGTGGCATTGCAAGTTATGTAGCCATGATGTGCAAATTAAAAATGAACAAAAAATAACCCATTTCTTCAATTCCTCTTAACACATAATGCAACTGCTTGCAAATTATAATGCATGCACCTAAATTGACAGTCAGCTCATCATATTACATATTATGAAATCCTTTCTTAAACTCAATTGTGTGTGTGTTTTGTCGTACAGCCATCTTTCTGAGGACCAGTTTGAGGTTTACACCATCAGGAGTGAGGTGATATGGTGGCTGGAAGACAGAAAAGGAAGTCAGTGGAAACTGATAGCTAGCCAAGTATGAATTAGGGCCGGCTGCAGATGGGCTTAGCATCTTTTCCTTAAAAGTTTTCAACTGCAGCAAACTTTTTAAGGGCAGGGAACTGGATGAAGCTTTGCCAGCCAGTGTGAGTCTTTAAAAATCGTGAACAGGCCAAGTGACTGTGAGAATCTTCTTTCTTAATTATCCAGCAAGACAGGCTTGTGTTTTTGGCCTCTAATGATATGCAAAGCCCTTATGCTGGAAGTCACAGCTGAGCTGCTTTCATGGAGCTACATGCTACACTGTGGAGAACGACAAGAGAGTAGATAACTGTATCCATTGCTCAGACTTATCAAGTTCATTCAGATGCATTTATTAGGTGATAACTTCAGTGTAGCGGTTACCCTTCCTCTAGTCACATATGCACATAAAGGGTGAGCAGGGTATACATCAGAACAACCAACTGTTTGTAAAAAAGCATACGGAAACTACTATGATTCATAAAGAAGCTGTACAGAGCTCTTTGAGTTTTGTAATTTCCCCGTATTCTTCTGATACTACTGATACTTCTAATTTAGAGGATGTGAACTAACAGTAACAGTGCTGGTGTTGTGTGTGACAGTTCTGGTTTTCCCAATGCCCTGCACACCCAGACAACTGTTTTCTCATCTGCTATTGTTAGCCCATTGTTCAGGTTGACGTTTAGTGGAGCAATGCAGTGAATGGCATGAGGTTATAAAAATCTATGAACTAGAGGGTGGACTCCTCCACTCCAGTGGTACTTTGACCTGGATGGATTTCCCACTCAAAAGTTTCCAAACATACAGTAGTTCATGGATATTATAGTAATTAAATGCAAATAATCGCACAATAGTTTCACTGCCAAACTTCAAAAAGCTAAACACATGAAACACATCAGACAGAATTAAAGTGAACCATGTCTCCACAATCTGCTGCTGTTTCATCAGCTCAGATGGATTCCTTGATCTCTCCCACATATCACTTCACATGATGCCTGTGATCTGTTTAACAGGGTTTTTTGCAGTCAGTGCCTCCCTTAAACTAAGAAATCATGCACAATGAAAACTTAATGGAAACACTGCGAAACATGATGAAGAATGTTTGTTCAAGTCAGGAAATGACTCTCTTCAAACTGAAAGAATTAAGTCAAAGGGAAAGAAATTACTGTGTCAGAAACTTACTACTATGTACAGGAAAATTAACGAAGCGAGTTTTCACACCTAATCTGTCTGGCTGAGTTTAAAGCAAATACTAGCCCATGAGCCCTATGTCCAGCTAGTTTATGGTGCTGAGAAAGGTGACCAGTGCCGCATTCTTCCTAAAGGACTGGCATATTGACTTTCTAACTTGGTACAAAACAACTACTCGTTCACGCATACAACATACTCAATCCATAGAGAGACACTGCACAAGGTGGCAGTTATGTATTCATGCAGAGGACAGTCTCCCCACAGTCTTTTACACTTGACTTGTCTTTCTTGTTGTATTTTCTAATTACAGGCTGCACTCTACACCAATCAGGCATGCCATTACCACCTTCCATTGTGTAGGTCTCCTTTGTGCTTTCAACAGTTGTGACTCATCAGAGAATGGACATGGGCCTTCTGAAGGTGTCCTGTCAAGTCTGGCGACAGAATGTTGTTACCTTTGGCTCCTATAGGTTGAGGGGAGGGGGCTCTGTGGATCAGGCTTGTTCCAGTCCATCCCAGAGATACTAATAGTGAATTTGAACCTTGTGCTGTTCTTCATTTTTGAGTTGTTCCTAAAGCGTTTTTGTCTGTGTGTCTGTGTCAGGTTGCATCCTTCTGGGGAGTGTCATTGCCATGGGGTGGGGGTTGAGGTGCCAGGTGTACAAGCAGAACATTGGATTGTCACAAGATGGTCAGTGCTAATTGCTTCTTTACTTCGTCATAATGTTATGCCTGATCAGTGTATACTCAAAGCGTTCTCTCACTCAGAAAATGTTTTATTGCTCATATATTTTAGAAAATACCAGTTCCAGTCTACAAACTGTTAAAATACCAGGTTGTTGATGTTTAAGAAAAACATGAGCTCTGGTCAACCCCACAAACACTATGGGTGAAGAGGTTGGTGTTGTTGAGCTTTACAAGTACATGGGTGTCCATTTGAACAACAAAACTGTCACAATTACTCAACCCAGTGCTATGTGCATGACATGGGAAGAGCAGAAAAGGCTAGGTTTCGTCTGTTCAGACTAGGCTCTGATCTTTGCATGTATACAGCAAGATGAAGGAGATTTCTCACTAGTTTGAGCCGGTGAGTGCAAAAAGGAGCAGTCTCAGTGTGAGAGATGCCAGCAGGAAGAAAAAAAAAAAAGTCATTCACAAGGCTAGAACTATCCTTTCTGAAAACCTAGAGTGATGTGTGTCAGTATGGAGCAGGGGGTCACTGAACAACTGCTCTCCATCTTGGACAATCCATCCTTCACCTCCCATGGAGCGCTCCAGAGACAGTGAATTTTTAACAGCCTCATTCGGCTCTGCTCACAGCTTTCAGAATCATTTCTATCTTTCACTAGCTCACCTTTGGTACACAGTTCCACAGTACAGTACACACATTTTTGTCTTGATTTGTTTTTAGAAGACAATTTGTTTTGTTTCTTTTATCTCCACACTCTTGTATTTTCTCATTTATTATGAAAGCCGGGTTTTGTGCAGATTTGTATTTAGTGTTCTTTATAAATATTTCTTTGTGTAGATCTGAAAAAAATAAGACTCATTGTAGCTCAAAGACAAATTGTTGTAAGCATTTTTTCTTCCCTTTTGGACACAGAAGCCAAACCCACACTGAAATTGCCAACAGTTAATCACAGTTTTATTGTAGAATAATGGGGATGGATTGATGGTGAGACAGAGGGAGCAGATGGTGGAGAGCTGGGACCAAAACTCTCTGAGGCGCGTGGCAAGCAGGTGCTGCAGTGTGGCAAGTGAGTGAGTGGCTGTTAGCTCTGTGAGTACAGACTCGAGAGGAGCGTGACCATGGCCTGTCCATAAAAATAAAATGCAGAGCGAAGTCTGAACATCAGGAATTGTCCACGTCTCATCATCTCAGCACTGGCCAGTTAACATCACAGAGTATAATATACCATGACCTGGATGACAGAACCTTCTCAGACATACTGCCGCGCACTGTGGGGCAAGTGCAGGAGTACGAGAGCACCTTGTGGAAACGTGCAGATTACAGGAACCACCCATGTGTCTCCAGTTGTGTTTCTTTAATGTTTTTTGGATATATCATGACCTGGATGACTGAGAACATTCACAGACATCACAGAGAATCCAACAGACACAGTGTCAGTTTGTTTTAATGTTTTCCAAGAAAAAATGAAGTACCAGGTCCAATACTGTGGAGGGGTGAACACCAGAGGTAACCAGGCCTCTGCAAAATAACTTTTCTTGGTAAGGTATGGTAACTACATTGAAATACTACTTAAATAGGAAAATAAGAATGCTAATTTCAAATATCATTTGGTGACTCATTGTCTAAAGATGTTAATGGTGGACAGCCCAAACTGGCACTTGCCTGCCCAGTTTTCCAACAATGTGCTGCACATGCAGAGGTAGGTGCTGGCGATATAAAGATTTTGTCTGAGGACCTTTGACAGGTGCCCGTTTCCCACCTCAGATGCCGCTCATGCATTTAAATGGTCCATCCGACAGTGGCCGGGAAAACCGTGATGTGCTGCCAGAGCCGTATTTCATTTGTCCCTTCGGCTAATGATAAACTTTGATCTTGTGATCTGAGAGTGTTCCGTGGTGTTACCCAGTTGGTGTTTTTTGTTAGTTTGTAAGTTTTTGTTGAGAATTAGATTAAGCAGCTAGGCTTATTAAATGTCTTTCTGTTGCTTTTATTTGCACTTAGGGTTTAGCTAGGGGTTTTGGGAATACGATAGCTAGGTTTTGTTTGTTATTCTGGCCTGTGTTCACCCTGAAGCAGAGCTTCACCTTGTATATAGACTTGTATATAATTCACTTGTCAGTCATTGTGTGTTGTGGTGTAAATAAAGGTTCACTTTGTTGGCACATCGTGTTCCTTCCATTCTTTAACCCCTAAACTGGGGCATAACCCACATGAAATGACACTACACAGCAGATCGATATATCTGTTTGCCAAATATAAAAAAACAAACTCCTGTGTACCTGTGAAAACTTTGGCCGTTGGTGGAACTGGAAAGACCCCCAACCCATTCCCCTCCAAGTTACCTTACATGTGATGGACCGACATACACAAAGATAAACTTGACACCATTAGGATGGCAAGAAATGCTAATACTCTGCAATGGTAAAAAAAAAAAAAAAAAAAAAGTGACTATAAGAAACTATACTCTATCTTCATGAAAGGAGGAAGTCATGTTAATCTCATTTTCTCTTATCCTGGCAAGTGAAGGAAGGTGGGTATGCTACAGTCAGCCAGAATTACAGTGTTACACCTCAGAAAGGTCTTCAAAGAGAAAAAGACCAGGTAGTGACCAGAAGAGTGAAGTGCTCTGAAAACAAACAGACTGAGCTAGAAGGGATTTTATTCTTTTTAAGGCAGCATTATTGAGGTATAGAAGCCATGGGTGGCCTTCCAGCTTAGCATGCTTAATGGGTGTGTTTCTCAAACCTGCCTCCAGATAGAGGAGAGAGTAGCGCAAATCTCAAACAGCAGCCCCTGCACATCCAATTAGCAGCCTCTTAGTTTACAGAAGCAGCACAGGAGCAGTGAAGAGATTGAGCACCTGTTTCAGCAGCCCGTGCTGAATTACTTTCTTTCCTTTGTATAGACAGTGAGGAGGTGATGGCCTCTATGAGTGGGAGGCAAACTGAGAGCATACCCAGGTAGCAAGGGTCAAGCATTTATCTATAGGACAGTAGACTGGTCTCCCACACGGTGCTATAGACAGCTTTACTCTTTAACACACACACACACACACCTACATAAGCTTTCAGGCAAGAGCCAAAACAAATATCCTTTATGTCCCTCTGCACCTTTATTGACACTGTGGTGACAGAGCTCGTGTTTTGGGTTGGTGCATGTGCTTGAATGTCCTATACTCAAGAGGCATGAGGAAACATCACTATTTGCAGAGAATCACCATGGCTCACTCGTCACCTGTTTGTGTTACACACAATTTACTGAAATATATTTTATTTTTGATACTGCAACGCCTGCCTCCACTCCATGCCACGGCCCTCGGGTCGCCTCATAGCAGTATTGTATCATATATTCCAGTGGAAATCAAATGGAGACAGGCTAAAGCAGTGAAACCTTCTACTTGGCAATTTTACATGATCTTAAAATATGTATAATTTTTAGTTAAAGTTTTCTTTTTATATCCCTCTCTGTATATGCTCCAAGTTCTGTCAGGGTTACATCACAAAGAATAAGACCAAAACTACCCTGTAATTATAATCAGATGTGCTTGTGTATTATTTTTAGATATTTAAAAGAATGTTAATTTATGCATTTACACTGTCAGCAGTCCTTGCCAAGCTTTCTTCCTGGTCTCTCTGCCTTCTTTATGTGAACACACTTGTGACTAAATTCAGAAAACCAAAAATGTATCATTCAACTGAGCAAACAAAAAACAGCATGGCTATTTTGAACTTGTGTCCTAATATACGATGACCTGACTTAGGATGGTTAGGGAAGAGGTAGGGCACAGAGTGAATAACAAGTCCTTCGAGATATTTGGAAAAGCAACCCAGGTGAAATCCAGGACCTTGAAGTAGATAGATTACAGAGGGATGAGGGATCCCATAACCCCTCTGTTGCTCCCCAGTAATCTTGGAGAAGATGTTAATTAAGTTACTCAGGCATATTCTCAGCCCCACCAGTTATGAAACAAGCAGGTCAACCAGAGGGTCAAAAAAACTTTGAATTAAAGAATGAACGATAACATGGGTAAAAAATAAATAAATAAGTAAATAAAATTCAGAGCAGGAAAATAACACCAGTGCAGTATCACTGCCATCCTCAGGGTGTTACCTGCTTTTTTGTCTTCTAAAAATGTAAATTACATAACGTGAAAACAGTTTGAATGGACTCAATTAACATGTAACAATCTTTTTCAATTTTATAGCTATTTGTGAGCCATACACATCACACATAATGATATTTGCTTTGGTTCATGAGCCATTCCAAGCCTTCTCCATATGTCATTTTTATTTTTTATTTTTTAACCCGTCGAGTACAGGTTGATCTAGGTTTCATCTGTTCAAAGAGTGCTGTTCCAGAACTGGTCTGACTTTTTATATGCTTTTGTCAACAGCTATTCATGCCTCTCTTCTCTTCTATTCTTGAGGTTAAAGAGTGGATCAGGAACCCTGTATTTGCTCTAATGAAAGCTTTTTTTCTTTTTTATATACTACTCATGGATAATGATGTGTCTACCCCCTGCAGAGTGTTCTGCACTTGGAGACATACTGTGTGCTTTTTTCTTTTTCTTTTTTTTTGCCACGGAAAGGATCCAGAGATCATGCACCTCTGCTGTACTCAGTGGATGTGCAGGGCTTTTTGTGTTGCAGAGCTCACCAGCACATTCTCAGAATTAAACAGGGAATTTGGTTACCACTAATGCGTCTGCTGTTCTATGATGGATCCATTTTGGTTTTGCAGGGTCTGGTCTATAAGACAATTGTAACGTTATGGCTGCTACTTTTGGTAAACAGATAAAATCACACAACTGTCAAAAGAAGAAAACAAAGAAACAAACCCAAAAAAATAAGAACACGCATGTGCATACTCTCCTAAACTAAGGGAATTTAGTCAGATTAAATTGTACATTGTGTTTCACCTCTATTAACATTTTAATGCTGCACAAGAATTAACATTGCCAACCTCAAATTCTGACTGTAATTAATAGATTTTTATCAATTAAATTATTGATCAGGTATTCTTGTTTAATGATACAGATCAGGACCACTCTGCACACCTAATGAGCTAGTTTATAATCAGAAAGAAGCATAGGCTCTCTAAGGCCCATGCTTGAAATGTTATGCAGAAATACACTTGGTCAGAGGGATTTATTGCACAATTGCTATACTGTAGCATTAGAACAAATGGAAAGCTGCATCATTCAGTTTTATTTTAGGTCAGTGTGGGGCAGTGAGGCAAAAAAACCCAAAAACATTACCTTCAACAGTAACACATTGTCTCTGCCCTCACTGCATCAAAAAATGCAGTGAGGTAATAATGGAAAGTTAAAACTGGTTAAATTTGAAAATCATTTAGTTACATGTAATCCTGCAATGTTTGATAAGGAAAATGAATGACAGCTATTTGACAATCAATTATTGTTTAAGTTATTCAGGAGAACATAAATGACAGAAATGGTTATTAAATGTGAGAACACTGCATTCTGGAAACACAAGGTTACCCAGCTCTGGCTCCACATCTAGTCATTTTTCTCAGATGCTGCCTGGCAACTGCTTAGAGACAAGGCATAGTCTGATACATAACACCCCATATGACCACAAATGTCAGTTTTTACGATTTTCTCACTTGAGTTGTCGAATTCATGCAGTTTTGTTAATATGTTGTTATTCATTTTCTTGTTACTTGTTTCATATGTGTCAAGCTTCCGGTGAAGCTGGACTCAAATACAGGACTCAGAGGGAGGCAGAACCAGGAAAGAAACCAAGGTACAAAAGGCAGGAAAGGCAGGGTAACAAAAAAACAAACAAAAGCACACAACTACAAAAACAAGTAAGAGCCCAAATCAAGATGAGAAAACCAGAAACTGAACAGCAAGACAAACAGGTCAACATCACAGATGACTGGACAGAGAACAAAGGTAAAGACAGGGCTATATATACACATGGGCAGAGGGGCTAACGAGACACAGGTGAACTAATGAGGGCGGAGCACGCAAGGAGAAACTAATCCAACAATCAGTGGAGGGGGGGACACAGGACAAGACAAAACACAGCAAGGAACAATTTTATAAAATAAATACAATAAACACAACGATAACCAAACACATTTACCCCTAAGACAAAGCTCCCCTTCAGGACTATTTGATGCTTATCATATCATATCGTATTCAACCGTATCTTACTGTATATCGCATCACATGCAGCACACACGTACTTTAAAATAATTTATCACTCTGGAATATTTAAAGCTGATCATATGGTATTATATAGCATTGTATTGTATATCGTATCACACTGAACCAAAACTTATCATATTGTGTCACAGTTCTTGCATTTTACTCTGTTACTTGTCTTGTTTAGCAGCCTATCCAGTGGCATGTTTTCACATTAAATATTATATAATAACTATTATTTATGACCATAGTAGCAGTGTTTCAGAAAAGCTTGCATAGACTTTATTTTAGGACCAGATGTGGTCCAAACTAAACCGCTGCATGTTAACTCGTTCACAGAGGTAGTTGTTGAGAATACTAAGACAAATAAAAAAAACACAACATGGACTGTCAGAATTCACAAAGCAGTGACAACATTAATGGTTTAACCTAATTCACAGTGGCTTGAGTACCGATACGGTTGCCTGGACATTTCTGTGTGGAATTCTCCAGAAGTTACAAATACTGCAACATACTGGAATACCTAATGTAAAGTTCTAGAGTAAAGAGAAAAAGAGAAATTTCAGGTACTACTTCATTTAAAAGAACAACATCAGTTTGAAAAACAGCACTCTGGGATGTGATTATTCCTGCAGTTGAACAAATTCCTTTTTGTCCAGAAAACAGACAGATTTTAGCATCTGTGTTTAACATATCGGTCCAATTTACACAAAGATGCTCACACAAATGCTCACACACACGCGCACACACTCGCACAGAGGCGATGACGAACCCAGAAAAGGAGAAAAATGGGAGAGGATTAAGATAGGAGCTGTGTTGTGCATTTGTCCCCTGAGGAAGTCTCCTGTTTGCTTTTCTCTCTGGAAGGAGGTAGCCAGCACTCCATGCTAAGAGGTTTATTTGGATCCTATCTACAGTGTACAGTACAGCAACACTGTTAGACACTGTACAGGAAATATGTTAAAACTATGCATTTAAATGTTGCATCTGACACATACATATTCATCAACATACGCCAACATGGGTACTGGTTTTCCAATAATAATCTGATTAACCTGTAAAACCTCATCTGATGACTTCTCTGTGGTCGGAAAAAATACATGTACTTTCTGTACATGTTTACCACGCATCATGTGGCCCGATGAGTTTCTGGGAGGGACAAAATTTTAATTTGAAAAGGCGATCATAATTAGGATCGACATGAGGTTTTTATCAGACTCACTTCAATGGCTTCTGATTGTACTGGCATTGTTTGTTGTCACAAGCTTTTGGTGTACTCCCAGCATGATTGCTTTAACGTAAGATAGGAGATCATGTGTCAGTTTGCATAAAACCACAGTCTGACTTCTATAGACATTGGCAGGATTTTCAGGAGAATGACTTGCATGCAAACTGTCACTTTAAATGGACCACTTCCCACCACAGAGGGTGGCCACATAACCAAACAAAGAAAGCAAATGTCAGAGTCCTTTTGATCAACAAAAAGTCAAAATGTTGAAATGTTCCCTCACTCGTCCCCTACACTTTAAGATCTTGGAACTGAATGTTACACATACCACACTGCGTACGTTTGATAAAGAAAAACTATTATACAATGGTTTTGTTGTGAGGTTATGTAGACATTTTGTATTTTAACCATATCCCCAAGCCACTGCAGTTGGGTTTGTTTTATTCCAGTGAACTAGTAAAGCGTGACAAATAGTACAAGGGCCCCAAAACTGAAACAGTGAAATGGGATTCAGTAATTACTCATTTTAAAGTACACCTTTGACATGCCTATCTCAGGCTCAGCTCATTCAACAGATGAACAGAATTACAGACTAGAGATGTAAAATTATACCAAAGATGCACCACATGATGTAAAGCACATAAGGTAAATAATATAGGAATTCTGTGTAATATAATTCTGCAGTGCTGCAAAACTGAGCGGATATAAGCAAACAACAGAGGTAGACAGCACACAGTGTTTGTCTAGATGTATCTAAATACACAAGTTTCAGAAAATATATTGTATGTGAACCATGCTCTGCCTGCCTTTACGAGCAGTCCAATGAAACAGTGTGATTTAACAGGTGAAATAGCCCTGCAGCCTATCTTCTTATTGAAATGTATAATTATTTCTACTATCTACTCTGGCAGCAGATCTGGGCATAAAGTGACACATTTGTAGATCTCCTGCAGTAGAGGTAATGAAGCGGGTAAGAATTACTGCTGTTTCAAATAAACCAAGAGATTTTCTCTGGGTAGTCGTCGTCTGGGAATAAATAACTTCACAATAATGACAACGTATCAGATTAGAATTATTAATGCTAAATCTGCAGGGGTTAATGCCATTCTCAGAAACAAGCCATGCACTGCATCTAAACAGCAGCTGTCAGACATTTGGGTACATGTTAAAGAAATTAAGAACTAACATAGGTGATAAGGTTTTCCCCTGAACTTGCTGTGTCTTCATAAGAAAAAGTTTGGTCCATCGAGTTTCTGGAAGGAACTGGCTGACTTGCAGAACTCTAGACAGCAGAAAAGCAGTGTCATCACCTTTATCAGAAACCGTGTCTGGTAGAAATGCAAAGGTTGCCCTTCACAAGGCTGCCATCAATAAATGTTGGTGAAACAATGGGGGGTAACAACAAAAAACATGACATGGTTTAAGGTTTTAATCTGTAAAAGATGTGATACATATCAACAAACCAATAGTTAGCCACACCTAGTCCTGACTTCTTACAGTTTAGCAATATTTTATTTTTTTATTTTTTCCTAAGGATAATAATAAGGTTTTTCATCCACAGCAGTCAGCATCTCAAAGTGCTGTGACTGCTGTTGTGTAGGAAATTGTTAACTCATTTTATAAATAGCAGCACCATACTGCTCGCTACAAGAACTGTCCCAGGATTTTGATACTGCATTTGATACTGCTGATCTCAACATCTTGCCAAACATGCTACATTCTGTCAATTTTCATGTTCCTATTACAGTAGGACTTATTTCCCAGCAGAGCACTGTAAGGTCAATTTTTATGCTGATGATATCATTCTGTATCAGGGGCGTCAAACTCATTTTAGTTCAGGGGCCACATACAGCCCAATTTGATCTAAAGCGGGCTGAACCATTAACACTATAGAATAATAACCTATAAATAAAGGCAACTCCAAATGTTTCCCTTTGTTTTAGTTCAAAGAACAGTGCAAAAGTCAGTCAGTCAGTCATTTTCTATACCCGTTTAATCCTGTTAGGGGTCACGGGGGTCTGCTGAAGCCTATCCCAGCTGTCATCGGGCGAGAGGCAGGGGTACACCCTGGACAGGTCGCCAGTCCATCGCAGGGCCAACATTCACACTCACATGCACATCTACGGGCAATTTAGAATCACCAATTAACCTAATGAGCATGTCTTTGGATGGTGGGAGGAAGCCGGCAGTGCAAAAGTACATTGTAAAAATGTTTACATTTAATGAGCTATCCTTATACAAACTGTTTTATGAACACTAGTGTTGTAGTCAAGACCACCTAACCCAAGACAGAAAATGAAAATTCTTGGACGAAACCGAAAATGAAGAAACCAAGGCCGAAAACCGAAAACAAAACACCGAAGAAATTATTAGGCCAACAAAATCCCACATCTTCTACGCTGTTAAAAAATTCCTGTAAAATAACAATAGTCAACTGGTTTGTTTAAAAATACATTATCAGTCTTCACAAAATCTACAAACAGTGAAGAGTCATGGGGTCTGCTGGAGCCTATCCCAGCTGTCATCGGGTGAGAGGCAGGGGTACACCCTGGACAGGTCGCCAGTCTATCTCAGCTAACAGTATGGCCAAATTAGAATCACAAATGAACCTAACCATCATGTCTTTGGAGGAAGCTGGAGAACCTGGAGAGAACCCACGCAGACACAGGGAGACCATGCAAACTCCACACAGAAAGGCCCAGTCGGCCCATGGATTTGAACCGGTGACCTTCTTGCTGTTGTTTTAACAGTAGAGTGATGTATTCAAAAATAACAGGTTAATACTGTTGACAGAAATTAACAGTGTACAACAGATAGTGGCTGACCATCTAAGGCAAGGATTCCCAAAGTGTAGTGGAAGTGGGGTGGGGGTGGAGGGCTCTAGGGGGTGCGCGAGAAGAAAAATGTAATGGAGGAGAAGTTGTCTTCCTCTACGTACTGTATAGGCACCTATGGGCGTACGTAGCTGAGCCATCTGAACTGATCCTTAAAGTCCTCAGGTGGATTTTTTTAATCTGTTTCCGAGCTTATGCTCGTTGTTATTTATGTGGGTCGTGTGTAACTTTAATGCAATTTAATTCAAATAACTGCCGTTCTAATTGGAGCAGGCATGCTCTGAGGGATTTTCCTTTTCTGTGCCGCATCCCTCATATTCAGCATAGTGAATGTTTGGATTTCAGGTGAGAAAAGTAAACCTGTAAATTATTTGCGTCATTACAAAAACCACTTGGTCTCGACTGGTCTTGACAAGAAATCCTGAGTCCAGCTCGACCGAGACCGAGACAAGACCGAGAAAAAATGCGGTCGATTGCAAGAAAAGCCCAAGACCTTGAAAATGCAGAGACCAAGACCTAATGAACACCCTGGAATATATTAATGAAAGTAAAGTGCAGTTGCATGCTGTCTGCTGGATGTTGTGTCCATTACTCTTACTAAAACAGTGGACAAATTATGAATAACAGCTACTTTTGTAGTGCTCTGTTCTCTTATTTTACTGGATGGTGGGGGGTAACGCGCCTATTATCAATAATCACTCTTTGCATGGGACGTAAACGAATGATGGGTCTACTAAAGAATTATATTTGAGATGTGTGTTATAGTAGCAGTCAGGAATGTCTGACTCTTTCTGTGGTGCAGAGTCCTGTTAAGCTTCATATACAGCTATGCTGCCCATGAGAGCTCAGCATCCCTTACAAAACCACTGTGGCCCCATAGTTCCCTACTTGTTACCAGGAAATACATTATCACAAAGGTACTTCTAGAACAGGGGTGCCCACACTTTTTTGGCTTGCGAGCTACTTTTACAATGGTATCTATCTATCTATCTATCTATCTATCTATCTATCTATCTATCTATCTATCTATCTATCTATCTATCTATCTATCTACATGTTGCTACAGTGTTAAAAGCTCTATCCAGCTTTGTCAAGAAAAATTGGTACACTGCACCTTTAGAAAAATAGCGCTGTGTCTTTAAGAACAGTAGTCTTGACTTGTCGTTGAAGTTGGGCGTGGCTGTGGACGTGCGCTGAATTGAGGGCATGTTGTAAATATAAAGTAAACATAAAAGATGCTTGTCTTGCTGTTTGTTTTGGAGTTGGAAAAGAAAAAAGGTTTTAGACTAACATCTAAAAACATTTTTCATTGCCACGCGATCTACCCTCACTACCTTCACGATCTACCGGTCGATCGCGATTGACGTAATGAGCACCCCTGTTCTAGAAGCTCACATAATATTTATTTGAGACGAGGTGGGCCCTACCAAGATGCTGGAGACTTTCTACCAGTCTGTTGTGGCCAGCACACTTTCTCCGCTGTGGTCTGCTGGGGTTAACAGCATTACAGCCAGTGACGCCAACAGACTGAACAAACTGATCAGGAAGCTGGCAATATTATTGGCTGCAGACAGGACACATTTGAATCGGTGGTGAAGAGGAGGACTCTGAACAAACTGTTATCAATAATATAAAACATATATTTTGAATAGGCCTACTTTAGTTAATTAGTCTATGGTACCAAACCCTTTCATTTGAATCCAGTTCACAGTATCCTGTCCTGGGATGCAGAGTGCTCTTAGATATATTGTGGCAAACCCTCCTTCAGCAGTGTCCCATCACTGTGGGGTAGAAACACGTCTTCAGGCCCCATCGACATTCATAAGCGTCCAGTGGGTTCTCGGCAGCTTGGTGCCTCTTGGTGTTGAGGAGCTAGCTAGCAACAGTCCACAATGTGGTCATGGTTTAGCATCAGTTAAGTAGAATTCCCAACCGAAAATGGCTCCCACTGAGCGTCCAGTCCCTCTAGCAAACAAATACTCTAAAGGCAAGCATATAATTAAATTGCACTAACTTAAACACCATAGCTGCTCAGCACCCAGACTCTGGAACTCCCTTGCCCCCTCACATATGAGCTGAGCAGCTAAAGGCGTCAGCACCTGCAGCTATATTCTGGTCATGTCAGAATCCATGACTACAAGCTAAGAAATTCCATTAAGATCATCAACAACCTTGATGTTTTTAGATGATGAAAATAGAAATGATTTATTGTGGAGAATGTCTTGACCAAAGCAACGCAAGGACATCTGAGTCTGCCTATAACAGGAAAGTGCATGGACGAGCAAATGGTTCCATTTACAGGTCGATGCCCAGTGCGGCAATATGTACCATGTTACCTAACCATACCCAACTGGACTGAAGGTGTTTGTCTAGGCCACACCAGATGGTCTGGTTTTAGAATTTGTGGCCTAAAAAAGGCAAGACTACCTTCAGAGTTACAGGAGGAAAGGGCATTGGAGAACTAGCTGTTCTTCATTTCTTTAGAACAATCAACTTCCTCAGGACCCTGATGACAAAGGGACTGACAGGGACTGGAACTCTCATGAATAACAGTGTTCCAAAGGAGTGCAAGATCTTAGGGGATAAGCCCTTCAAAAAGAAAGGAAGCGGAACATCAGAGTTGGAAGTCAGAAAATGTGACTTGTGGTTGAACAACAAGCCTTTTTTTGACCTGGCAATCACCAACTCATGGCTTCAGTATAAGAGTGACTGCCAGTTTCTGAGGAAGAAACCATTGAAGTTTCTTGACTTCATACTGCTCCTTGGTGAAGAGTTGAATACTTGGGCCAAAGCAGGAATCGCAAGTGACAGCGAAGATAACTAAAGCACAGCTACATGCAGCTCTGAGATGGCGCCATCCATCTTCCAGAGATGGTGGACAAAACACATGCATCAAGGTGTCACAGATCCAGCTACAAGAGCAAACCATATTGATGTGCAAAGTGCAAGGTATTCCTTTGTTTCCAAGAAGGGGAATTGCTTTCTGAAGTATCATACTAAATAAGTGCAACAAAGCAAAACAGCACAAAACAAAAATGATGATGGACATTGACTGGAAATTGAACAGATGGACCTCAGTTGGTCTCAAAATGAACTTGTAATACTACAGGTACTTACTTTTGCACCTCACAGATATGTAATATTGGCTTCCTGAATAAACAAATGGAAAAACACACAAAAACATACTATTTGAGTGTAATTTTTTCGTTTGGGTCCCCTTTGTCCACTTTCAGGAACTGTGTGAAAATCCAGTGATGGTTTGAATCATTTCTATGCAGAAATGTAGAATATTGTTTCACATGAGCTCCACTGGTTTCTGTGAGTGCGGTTTCAGACAGGAACAGCTCAAGCCATTTATTTTTTACAAATGATTTTTACTCACCACTCAGAATTAACATTTAACAGCACCAAATGAATGTTTGTGGCTTGTTTAGCCAATCAGTCTGGCCCACTGCCTAAAGAGTCGTAGTGAAGCAGATACTCTGAAACTGTGAGTGTTCATCTCTTAGAGGACCCTCATATGAAATCATTATTGTTCACCCAAATAATTTCTACTGTCTCTGCTGGAATAAAGTATTTAGGTTTATACAAGCAGATGACATGAGACCAGCCACACAGACTGGAATGCCTGTTCTCCTTTTGGTCCTCTTAGCGACTCATGAAACTGACCTGAGTGACCCCTCTTTTTACAGGTTCAGCCTTTGCATAATTTGATAACTTGAAGTATAACACCACTACTTCTCAGATTTGACCTTGGGTCTAGGGGGGTGTTGACCTGATTGTTATGCAAATAAGTAGATTCGTAAATTGTTGACTATGAATTGTCACTTTGTAGACTCAATTGTACCGTCATTCATGATCTGTAGCGTAGTGGACACCAGAAACTTGCTTCTCTTACTGAAATTACTCCTGGTATTGCTGACCAAATTAAGAGAATATGGAAACAGTGATTCCATACAAAACTGACTTCATGAACTCATTTTAAACTCTACGTTGTTCAACTGATTTAACGTTTGGAGATACAGGATTGATCTCATTCCATGAATTTGACTTGTGCACTGATGCCTCACAGCTTTCTGTGTGGAGTTTGCATGTTCTCCCTGTGTCTGTGTGGGTTCTCTCTGTGTACTCCAGCTTCCTCCCACCATCCAAAGACATGCTCATTAGGTTCATTGGTGACTCTAAATTGGCCATTGGTGTGAGTGTGGGAGGGAATTGTTGTCTGTCTCTCTGTGTTAGCCCTGCGATGGACTGCCGACCTATCCAGGGTGTACCCCGCCTCTAGCCTGATGACAGCTGGGATAGCTTTCTGCCCCCCCTCAATGTTATCTGCAACAGGGACCAAAAGCTAAGACATCACCCCCTTCCTAATTTGATAATGATTTTTATTTAGTGTGTCCTAAAAATCCTCCAACTTCCTCCAACGCTGAGCTAAATTGTCCATAACTGTGCTATAGTGTGTGAAAGAAACATTTTTTAACTGCTAACAACGCCACAATCCTCTATGAAACCCTTTTTCCATTTGGCATATTATTAAACGATTTTGTTTTATTGCCTCTGACTGCAAATGTAATTTATTGTCGCGGTTCACGCTTCACATGAAGCAACAGGCACCTGTTCCCAGTGATAAAGCTCTGCTAAACCCACTTAGCACTGAGCAGTGAAACAAATAACAAATGACACACCAATGTGGATAAACAGAAACAGGTGAAGACAGGGGAGAGATTGGCAGCTAAAAAAAACACACACAATTGCCTGAAAATACAATTAATGCTGCAGTAGAATTTAGCTGATCTCACTGAAAGTTAAGGACGGGATGAGTTACCTTTGTGAGCCATATGTGGGCTTGTGTATCACTTTGTGTGTGATTAACTCAAGAGCAAAAGATCAAAAAAAATTACTGTTTTCCTATAATAAAAAGATAAAAACATGCAAAAACGTTTTAATTTGTAATCCAAATTACACATATACAAGGATTCAAGATATTAGCATGTCATTTTCAGAGACCACAGCCAAAAGAACAACAAGAGAAAAAATACAATCTGTACATATTTCAGTTTACAGTGAGTAGCCAGTTGAAGAGTACCAGAGAACACTAAGGCCAATCATCAGCAGACAGAACATTGCCTTTTTTTGTATTTAATCCACCACAGCAGAGTATCAAGAAGTATTGTTGCTACAAAACAAGGACTCATGACCCTTTTATTAGCAGTTAGCTGCATAAGTTACATTGTGATAAAAGCAAAACAAAAAAACAGAAGGTATCTATCTAAAGTCTAGCATTTCTGTACATTATCTTCTCACTAGCTTCGGAAAAACCAACCTGGCAAAAATATGCAGCTCTTTTGTACAGCTCCTGGTCTGATCATCACAGCGACAGATGCTGTGATCCATTTTGGAAAATGGATTTTTACCGCTATGGAATACTGGTCCTGAGAATGGTAGTCGGATTTTTAGTTTCAAAAGCGTTTATACCCTTTGGAGCATGAAGGTATTCTGTGAACTAGGTTTAGATTAAAGCTGCAGAAAACTCATGAATTTGCATCAGCTGATTTTCCCACTGGCCTGCATTATAGTACTTGATTTGTGCATGAGATTTGACAGTGACATATTTCCCGCAGCACATGTTGTCATTGATTAAACAAAGCACAAGCTCAGAGTAGTACATTCTGAGTTGTTAGTAGTTTTCATTTGTCTAGAGAAATTTATTCAATCCCAACTTTCTGTTTGGTTTTATGGTTTGTCTGAATGGATTAGGGTTGATAAGCTAATTTATCAACAGAATTTGAGGAAATAAACCTACTGTGTTGCAGATTGTGTGTTGAGGATTGGATAACCCCCAAACTGCTCCCTGAGCGCTACACAGGCTGCAGCCCAATGATCTGAGTGTACACACTACTGTGTGAACAAATGGATGGGACAAATGCAAATAATGAATTTTCCCATGTAAGATCAATAAGGGAATAATTATTATTATAAATATCTAATTAAGTTAGCATGCTAACATGCTAGTCCCAGCCTGTCTTGTAATACAACTATGAACCTCTAGAGGGACAGTGACTCAGTGTAGCATCAAGCGTCTGCCTTAAAGGTACAGACACACCTAACAAACATCAAGGAACTACCAGTAACAAAGGCCAACAATGATGTAGGCTTATGCAAGACTGCAAGACCATACAGTTGCACTTGAACATGAAACAAAGACTACAGCCAACGGTCAGCTGGCACATACACCAATCAGGCATAACATTATGACCTAATATTGTATAGGTCTCCCTTTTGCCTCTAAAACAGTTGTGACTCATCAGAGAATGGACATAGGCCTTCTGAGGGTGTCCTGTGGTGTCTGGTAACAGAATGTTGTTAGTGGGGGCCTTTGGGTCCTATGGGTTGAGGTTGATACTTCATCAGTTTGGGATCTAGGCTCGACAGCCAAACAAAAATCTGTCTACCCAATATATATATATTTTTTTCGGGAAACAACTTCTTTCAGAGTTTTGCCAGCTGGGTCAAATTCTGTGAATTCTTACCTTAACATGAATAAAGTTAGACTGTAGGGACCCAGGAGTGGACTGACTAAAAATAGCAATTCAGGAAGATGATATGAGGAAGCTTAGAAAGGTTTGCTTTTATCGTCCCATGCACTGGCTGCCGGTAGGGGCCTTTGGGTGTTTTCAGCATGACTGACAAGAGGCTATACCAAAGTCCTTCTAAGGCATATATAGTGTCTCTGGCTATACCCTCTGAGCAGTCCTACTAATTTCATCCTCTCATGTTTACCTGAGGGGAGACTGGAAGCTAATCTGACTCACCTTCGCCCCTTGAATTACAAAGTGGTATTACTACACTTACATTAGGTCCTTCACATATTCCATTTACACTGGTGAACCTTGAATAACAATATAAAAACCTTGTGATAATATGTCCAGAAGTCCAGAAATTACTGCCATGTTCAATAAAGCAAATATTTCCTGTATGCGACTGTTCCTCAGCAGTAACCACAAATAGTTCAATTAACTTTTTTCCTGACAGACAAATTTGTTAACTCTCTCGTTCTGAACGATGCATTAGCAGAAAGTAAAGATAGCAGTTTGGCTAATAGCTTTTTAGTCAGCAGATCTGCATATGAGTGAACATTCAGTTCCCAACCCATTCATCAAACATAAATATTCACCTGTAAAAAAAGAACTCCATCCAGAACCTTCAGCAGACACAAACATCCTCTTGCCCACTCCGTCAGACATAACTGATTTTCATCTATGAAGAGAATTTCAATGTATTTGTCATTTCATATTACTGTTGGCCTTGTCATTTTGTCGCTGTTTCTGCTGTCTCTTTGCTTTCATCCATTCACAATGAACACAATGGAAATTTTATTTCATAACCATGTTTTTGTACCACTGTGATTCGGTTTCGTCATCCTGCTAATATACCAACCCATATCTCATTTTAAGTTCCCACTTCTGGAAACGC
Organism: Planiliza haematocheilus; assembly: GCA_005024645.1. Lineage (NCBI taxonomy): Eukaryota > Metazoa > Chordata > Actinopteri > Mugiliformes > Mugilidae > Planiliza > Planiliza haematocheilus. Next base: position 2,297,226 of record SRSE01000306.1, read on the forward strand.
AGCAAGGACGTTACCCCTGTATTTAAAATGAACCACAAATAACATTTGTGACTTATTAAAACCTCCCACAATTCAGATAATAAAATTAATTTTGGCACTGAAACCGCTATACTATCAAAGAATGCTGAAAGCCAGAGGAGGCAGCTATTCTGCACATCTATTGACTCAAAGCTTTGACCTGATGTGATGTTGATGATCAAAGTTTACAGAGCGAAATCCGGGTGGCGGTGCGGGGAGGAAATGAAAACTTTTGATCTTGGCCTGCTCTGTTAATGCACATACTCACATTAATACCAGAGCACTGTAATGAAAGGAGCGCAAATGCATGCACTTCAAAAAGCCAGGTAACAAATATGTTTTTATAGTTGATCCACTTACATACGTAAGCAATGACAACGGTAGCGGTCGTGATCAAACTTTATATCAAATCTAGCTGTACATTTTAACGTCCAGAGCTGCACACTAAAGCCATGTTTTTGCTGGTAGGGTCGTCCAAAGCATCTCACAGAAGGCTTTGCCCTCCTGTGTATCAATCCAGTGTGTCTCTGTGGAAATGATTCACATATATTCTCTCACTCTCTCTCACACACACATACAAACACACAAGTAATGAGGTGGATGAAAACACGCTCACACATGCACTCATTATCATGGCAAAGTACTCCAGTCGCTGCTGCAAAACACCAGGAGCTTTAAAGCAACATACAGAATCAAGACTGAACACAATCAAAAGAATGTACAAAAAGGCACATTTGACCCCAGTGCTGCTTGTACTGTGAGATTCAAGTGTAAATGAGCGTCTGTAGCATGGCTGTCATAGCTCTCAACCATCACAGAGGCAACATCCCGCATCGCTCTGGCTGCTCGCGTTTGTTAGCACGGGGGCTAAAGCTCAGATGATGTCCACGAGCCTGAATGCTAGCCAGTGCCAGGCCTCGCAAGGCCAGGAGTCAGCGTGGTCCCTAGTGTCGTCAACTGTCCTAAAGAGGCAGCAAATCTCTTTACAAGCTGTCCCATGGAAATACAGAAGTGCCGATCCAAACCCCCATGTTCGTCACATATCATCTTCTTTCTCACCCCACCCGCCACTCGAGCCTTTGGGGAAGGGTGGTGGCAATAGCTGTTAGCGGGGTTTGAGGATGCTAATCATCCCCTCCACCATACAGGTCAGCCAGTTTGCGGAATCGTGGCCCCCAGTCGCCCAGGTAGTCATAATCCTGGTCTCCGGAGCTTGAGGAGGAGTGGAGGGAGCTGAGGGAGCCGGCGGTGGAGCCACTGCCCTCATAGTCAAACACCAGCAGGGAGTCATACGGGGGAGCGGTGGGGTCGTTGTCTGCTGCCTTCAGGCCCTGCAAAAAAGAAAGGAGGGGAGGGGGAATGTGAGCAAACAGCATTAAAATGGCAAATAGTGGCATGAAAACTGATTCTTTCTAGCTCCAAGATGAAAATGAAATGAGCTCTTCTAGCCACCAAATTCTGACCAAGGCCTGTTTTTTTATTAACCTTGTCTGATGAAAGAGAGACGAGTGTAATAAAGTAGAAGACTGAGAAAATAAGGCTCACTCAGTAATACGGGCATTTATACCAGACTGGTCACAGGTTAATCTTTGGTGTTCCCTACTCATCTCTTCTGAACCAGTGAAGAGCGTATGTAATCTTTACTTCGTGGATGCTTCCATGTTTGCACCGGACATTTTCCAATATACAGCAACTTGCACCCCAGAGTATCCCTTTGACTGAGAGAAGCAGAATTGATGGTTGAGTGAGCTACAAGACTCTGACAATATCTAGTAGAGGATTATAGTAATCCTATATTTCTATAGTAACTGCATAGTAAGCCCAAGGGTATTATAGAAACTAACATTAATGCTTTCATACCAGAGCAATGTAACACCAGTGTAAAATAACAGAAGCCCAGTCCGATGACCCCCAGAAAGGAGCATGACTCACTTCCCCACACATCCGGGATTCAAAATGCCAGCGTTCACTCCTCCTTTACTTAAGCACAACTAGAGACTACAGACATAAATCTGGAGGACATAATTCGGTCATATTGTGGGGACCCACTTCCCTAGATCGTTGTTAAGCACATACGGACACGGTTAGTGTGTGTGTGTGTGTGTGTGTGTATAAGAGTCGGACGGACAGTAGGGAGAAGGAGGGAAGGAGGGATTACGAAGAAGTGTAGGAGAGAGGGGGATTTGGGTCACACCGGACAGATGCTGCCTCTATATCTAGGAGGAGATTCAGCAGATTACCCAGTGCGGCCTGAACTTCAAACGGCCACCCCCTCCCACATCTGCGTATGTATTTTAGGCACATGCACAAATAAAATGGAAAAATAAAAAAAAAATGTAGCAAAAAGGAACCTCTATAATTAACATTATATAAAAAAAAGGACCCAGCTAAGGAGCCAAAATGATGGCTGTCTTTTTGCCTCTTGCTGTCGCTCAGAATGACCGAAATGGGAGAAGTAAATCTGATAAGCTGTGGAAATGTTCTGTGGGCCCCGTCTGTCGTCTGACTGAAGACACTCCTGTCACTCTGGAACTCAATGGGAGGAGAGAATTAACGCAGAGAGGGACAGGCAGGATGAGGAGCATCAGCTTGTCATGTCTGTCGGATTAAGCTGTCTAGATCAGCTTGCCATGTCTGACAGCTCCCGCTCATTATTCATAGCTGCGCTTGGCAGATGCCTTTATGCAGCCCAACACACACACACACACACACACACACACTGGTGCACTAAAAAAACAATATGGAAGCAACTAGTGCACAGACAGCAACATGGACAGGGATGACTATTTACACCTGGTGATGATGACGGGTATTATCCCCGTTAAAGAAAGAGTTCCCTCCAAAAAGCCGATCTGATTAGCCCTGAGAGTCACGTTAATCCATCTGAGAGAATGTAAGACTGTTAGGAAGGTTTAAAGATACACCAATACCAATTCCTTATCCTGATTTATACAGTCCATAAACTACATTCACTGCATCAGAGCTACAAAGAGAACCAATTGTTGAGAAGTGATCAAGGAGGCGGTGGGAGGTAACTCGGTAGAGGCTACGAGAACAGGATTTTTGCCTCCCCTCATGTTTCTCTCGAACTGGTTCATTTGAAACATACTGAATTAAGCTTCTTAATCGTTGCCATAGAAAATATTCAGCCACGAGTCCTACACATTTTCCATGATATAATTGTACACCAGTTATTCAGGCCCACATTTAATATCTGTATACAGCTATTTATAGCATTCTGATTATCTTTGCCTTATTATGTTGCCAAATAATTGCCAGGACACTGTGCCTGTATGTAATGCAGGGCATACCAATTAACACTGAGCCCAGGCGAGTTAAATGCACAGCATTTTATTCAAGCTACAACATTAAAACGGTGAGAGACTAATAAGAGCAACACTATCTCCCTCAAAAAGGACCGGTTCCACCTGTTCTTAGTGTCCCCGTGAATACACAGTGAATAAATTATATTATTCATTTATTCATTCTGTAACCGCTTGTCATGTGAAGGGTCGCATGGGGGTTGGAGTCTATCCCAGCTGTCATCGGGCGAGAGGCAGGGTACACCCTGGACAGGGCTATCGCAGGGCTAAATTATATTATATTGTTCCCTTTTATTTTTTATTTTTTAAATAAGGATGGAAAATTAGTTGAAAAAAAATAAATCAGCGATTACAATGTCACTGCGTCTGTGGTGTCTTTTTGTCCCCTTTTCAATGAAAAGGTCGCTGAATTCAACCATTGAGAAACTGTTTCCCCGTGAAAAAAAAGTCTATTTACTATTGAGATAGCTATAACGCAGCATAATTCGGACAGGGATAGAGGCAACAGTCTGGAAACACAGATATGTTTACATGCTCTAGTGTTTTTTCCATTTTTATCCGAACCCGGAAAAGATAAAAATAATATCCCACACTTCATACTTTTTTATACTGCATGCTGATCCTGTATTACCCAATACATATTTTTTTGTAAATATATATACTGTACTCTACTGTGAACAACAGTTTCCATCTAATATATTTATATATATATATAAGGTTCAGTTGTGTAGTAAAAACTTATTAAAATGATATTTGTCTGCCTATATGGGAATCATTTTTAAAGGTTTTAACAGGATGCTCTAAAGGTCTGTTCACAGTGTTTGTGCCTCAGGCTTTACTTGTCCATGTCACACTGCTGCATGGTAAGTAGCCAGTTGGACCTAGGCTGGCTTCAGACCAGTTGTGTTGTGACAAATCCTGCTGCAGGCTAATGCCTCCAGCTCAGATTTTAGGAGGGTTCAGAAAAAGCTTCGTCTTTAATCAGAATGATTCAAAAACCGTCTTTTCTCATGAGAAACTCTGGAAGTATGTAATTCTGCACATCGAAGATCAAACCAGACCAAATTTTGGAGCGGTTGGGATGGCAAACCTTCATTAGCACCATTTCTCCATCAGCTTTATCAAGCGCCTTAATGTCTCCAACTACCGTAATTTCCGGACTATAAGCCGCTACTTTTGTCACTTGCTTTGGACCCTGCGGCTTATACAGCGGTGCGGCTTATTTATGGATTTTTACAGCTAACGGTCACCAGGGGGCGCAAGAGCGAGACAGGTCAGGTCGAGCCAGGTAACGAGAGAAAAAGAAACCAAGTGAGCTCAGCCCAAATACAATACGAGAGCTGCTTTTAAGTCAATGGAGATCGATTTGGCTGACTTTTCTGGTATAGTAGGCTGGTTACTTTGATACAGTAAACGTCCGTGTAACTGCACCTTTACTGCCGTGTTGGCTGTTTTCAAAAAAGATGCTGGTTATTTTGTTGAGCAGTCGGGTTACTGCACTTTTGCTGCCGTGTTACAGGCAAGTACTTTTAAAAACGAATTAAATTTAGCCATTTAACGTTGTTGCCTTGTCAAGCGTTGTAAGCTTTGTTTTTGTTATACTGTACTACTACGGTACTATGACTGCAGGAAGTGCACTAGGAGAGCACCGATTGTTTGATTGATTGATTGTTTGATTGATTGATTGTTTGACTGACTGAAATATTTATTGTGTTTCTCAAATGTAAATAAATGGGACGCTTTGCGTTTCCAAAAAGTCATTTCTGTCCCGTCAATCCCCCCTCGAAGAAACCCTTACGGTAATTAGGCATTAAAACACCAGCGGCTTATAGTCGGGTGCGGCTTATATATGGATCAATCTGTATTTTCCCCCAAAATTTAGCTGGTGCGGCTTATATTCAGGTGCGCCTTGTAGTCCGGAAATTACGGTAATTATTTTTCTTATCGTGATCCTCATATGTGCATTAATAAGAATAAATGGTAAATGGCCTTGCTTTTATATAGCGCTTTTCTACCTATTGGTACTCAAAGCGCTTTTACAGTCAGAGACACAAGCACGCACACATTCACACACCAGTGCCACTGGGGGTTCAGTGTCTTGCTCAAGGACACTTTGACATGTGGCACATTCCAAGGATCAAACCGCTAACCCTCTGGTTCGTGGACAACCCGCTCTACCTACTGAGCCACAGTCGCCCTAGAAAACAACAATAAGACAATGGACTACAGTGACAGGGTGTACCTAGCCATCAGCTGTGCCTTTAAGGGGAATGGGGAGGGCCTGCAGACAGTCTATGGGATTAACTAAAAATAGTAGATTTACCTAGAGTTAGGTAGCCAGTCTGCTGACAAGTCTACGGCCACCTAATCCAGACCATTAGCAAAACTAATTAGGAATTATACAGACACTGTAGTTTGTGTGTCTTTCTTACTGTCACTAACTGTCTTTAATCTACAGGTGGATTATTTAAAGAGCTTTACTAAAGAGATGATTAAGGAGGAATATATTAGCAAAAACTGTAAATATGCAGATCAACCACAACATTAAAACCGCCAACCTGCGAAGTGAGTAACACTGATGATTTCATCAGCGTATAATGATCTCCTGTAGATGTTACTTTGACGTGGATCACCATCTGAGCAATACAGCAGAATAAGCACACAGCCCCATGGCAACGGCAAGGGGCTGTGTGCTTACCACCTTCTTCCAATGCTCTGAGCTCCATTTCTGATGCTCATGTGCTCATTTGCAGGTGCTTTCATCCATGGACAGGGGTCAGCGTGGGCTTGTCTGTGGCTACACAACCCCATTCAAAACAAACTGTGATGCACTGTGTGTTCCGGCTCCTTTCTATCGTAGCCAGCATTAACTTGGGTGGGATGTTATGGCTAATTGGTGTATATGCTGCGTAAAATCAAAGGAAGAAAGTGGACTTGGCATGTTCTCCCTGCAAATGATTCCACGATGGCTTTGTGATGCACTGGCGATTTGTCCAGGGTGTTGCTCATCACGACCCTCTACCTCTACTTTTTTTTGGCTCTAGATAGGAAGGGTCCGCTTCCTCAGAGCTGGCAATGGTGCATCATCATGTTTCCCCAATAGACCAGAATAACCTAGCCAAACAATGGCTCTAGAGAAAACCTTATGCCAGTTTTATTAGCAGTAGCTTCTGGCTTCTGTACAGTCTCCTGCATGCATGCCACTAAATCCTGCATGCTGGCACAACCAGTGTCTGGTCTACTGGTGTGCCTCTTATCACCCATGATTGCGTATTCCCTCACACTAGGGGAGCCGACTGTGAACACCTGATATCAAGACTAAATACAGTTTCAATCTGTTTCACTTTGTGTCATGCTTCCTGCCTGTGCTTCTCTGTTTAGATAGGCACTGTATTCTGTTTCAAATAGCTGTAATCAAAGACTCTGAATGTCACAGTAGATACGTTCCCATACTGGCAGCTCCAAATCCCTACTCAGAGCCTTAAAATAATAGTTTGAACTTTAATATCCTAAATCTTGTAAGGTGATGAAGTAACCTGCACACATCCTGCCCAGTCTTTGATGCTTTACACCAAAGGAAAGAAAAGGGATGAGAGGAGCCAAAGAACTAATGTTGGCAAATCCAGCTTTTTGTGGACACAGTGTTCGCTCACTGCTTGTCAGACAGTTTGTATTACACTGGAGTTGTGATTCCTCACTCGTTGCGTGAGGAGAAGTGAATGTGTCTGACACGTAAAACCAAGCCTGGGCAGACTGAATCTGACTCAGTGAGAATGGACCACCTCCTCCGCTGAACTCATAATTGTGTGTTTTGGGTCCTGCTAAGAGATTCACCGTGCCATACCTCGTGGATGAAGTCTCCTATGTCTCCTGGGTGGGGGGCGGCAGAGCGGATGGGGTACTGGTGGTCATGATGGAGAGGTCTCTCATCCAGACGTCTAATCCCCACTTTAACGCACTCTGGCTCCAAGGCATCGGGCTGCTGCAGCTGGCTCAGATCATAGTCCTAAACACCCAAAGAAAGCCGGACATTCAAGTTGGAATTACAGTCGTATGTATTTGTGTAACATCATAAATCACTATTTTGCTCTATGGGTTTTACAACCGGTAAGGATAATAACTGACTCAGACTCTTTAAATCTCTTGTGCTACTCTTAAATCAAAAACAGCTCTACACTACCACACCACCTCAAGGTTTCCCAGGTTCAACAGGAAAACTAAGAGTCCTTGAATGTATTAAACTGTTGATCTGAATGCACCTGGATTTATGTCATTTATTATGAAATATGAGCGATTTCCCATGGACTATTAGGTGAAGCATACTTCAGCATACTAACAAAACTCCTACGTCCACACTAACATCTCTGAAAGGCTAAACGTCTGCCAGTGCTGACCTGCCCACAGCTGCAATACTAACATGCCGACGTTTCAAACTAAATTATTTAGTTGGCTGTCTTATTTCACCACATAAACATAAACATAGCATGCTTTCCTGCAAATAAGATGTTATTAGATGAAAACTATAAATGAACGGAGCACTTGTGACTTTAGGAAAAACAACATACATACAACATACAGGTAAAAGTACAGTTTTGGTATATCAACACTCACATATCAGCCAGAATATCCTTGTTTGGTTTAGTTCCTGAAGTTAAGAACTTCATATTTTGTCATGATAAAGGTGGTTGAGGATATTATTTTCATATGTGTGGGTGTTCTTCCATAGTTTTTTCCTTGCTTATTCGGATATACTATGATGCCAGCATTGGGAAATGTGCAGGGCAGTCCATCACTGAACAACCCCTCACCAAAAGCACCATAATGCATTATGATGTGAAACTACACCTATGACTAGTAAAATTATTTAAGGGTGTAGGCGACTGAACCACTCACATGACCAACTCAGTTATCCTCTTTAAAGACAGACTGCTCTGAATGCAGAAATAATCTGCAACACATAGTGTTTTATGTCAAATGCAACATTTCCCAATTCCGCCCCGGAAAATGAATTCAACGTCAAACACAGAGACATTGTCAGTCTTAGCAGAACCTCGAGCAGCTGCATAAATTCGGCCAAAAAGACAAACGAGGAGAAGGAGTTATTTGCAAGCAATCGCAACTATTACGCATGATAACGTATTTAGACTCTAAGTGTACTTGAAGCCTCTGGCAACAGAAATACCAAAGGACTGGACCTCACAAAGAACTTCACTAATATGGGAAAGTAGCAGTCTCACACTGGCAGTAAATTGACCTTTCCCCCCTTTCTGTTCTGTATTTAACAGGCAGTGTGAGAATTTCTGGGACTCAGTACACTGAGCTCCTCTGACGCAACCGCTACCATTCCTCCTGCATCATCCATACTGAAGGGGAATAAAACACTACCCTAATGTCTTCCAATTAGCATCAACTTAAAGAAACCATCCTCTTTTTTTCGCCTTCTACTATTCTATATGATCACAACCAACAGACAGAGGGGAAGTGTGCGCCATGGACTCTGTTCATGTTGAATGGTAGTGATGAGTCACTGCAGCAACCATCCAAAAACCATTCCGACATTTCTGGTCTCCAGGGAAATCGACTAAAGCGGCGTTCTCGGGACAATAACAGCAAGCTCTGGCCTGACCTTGGGCTTTGTTCACAACACCGACTGACCAACAATAATACTTTCCTCTGAAGAGCATCTGAGAGCCCTGTAACAGCCTGGCAGGAAGTGCTGTGCGCTCCTTCATGTATTTGTATACTTACAAGTACCTGAGACAGCGGCGTGCTCAGAGGAAGGGCATATCATTTCTATTTAAAGGAGTCTGCAAGTACACATGAATTCTCGGGCCTTTACTGGAGCTAAGATCAATTTTGATGTCTTCATAATTAATACAGTAAGGTCATTTTTCGAGAAACGAGAGTGGATCGAAAGCCAGATTTGATGACATCCATGTTGGACAGTATAACACGACAAGATCCTGCAAAGTTCTGATGATAAACCTCTGAGACATCTTTAATGTATATTCCTTTGCATCTGACAGCATTTAAGAAGGAGCCAGGTATATTCACTTACAAGTAAAATATGGAGGGAGTGAGGAAGAAGCTTCAGTATTAATGTGACTACAGTATGTTGCTGTGCATTTCCCATGCTCTGCAAGCTTAGGATATGAATGTATGTGAGAACTGAGTCTGCTTTTTATCCAAAGCTTTTATCAAGATAAATAAAGACCCAGGCTGCTGTAGAAAAATCCAGCGTGAAAATCTAATCAGACAGAACAGAGGCCTGACACTATGCAAGGCCTGCGCAATGTGCGACTGTGGCAGCAATTAGAGAAGAAGCAGACCTCGAGTTTCTTTATAAACTTCGCGAACATCGCCGATGCAGCAGAGAGATTACATGAACCTTGGTTCCTTCTGTATATTGAATGACAGAGAATAAACTATCAACTCAACCAAAGTCAAACAGCACAGCTAAGCTTTCATTTTCTGTACTTCACTGAACGCAACGACGAAATAACTTGGAAAACTATTTGTTATTTGGCAGAAATCTTCATCACTCACGAAGAGATTTGTGTTCCAATTAATATCTGATCCTGATGACTGAAGCGACTTCAATGAAAGCTACAACAATAAAACAGACAATAAGTCTGTGTCAAGGTGCACGATTAAATCAGACATTTCCCACTTTGATTTCATATCATGCTTGCGGTGAAGTATGTCTCCAGTGTCCTCTGAGATTTAACACAGCAGCTGTTCTCTGTCTGTCACTGCGCTACCAGTGTCATGTTGAACCTGTCATGGTATTTTCTGTAATTCTGTTTTCTTTGTTTCCCTGTTTCGGTTTTGAAAGTTTCTTCCTTGGTGTTTTGTGCCTTGCTTTATTTCCTGTTCCCACCCCCACTGATTGTTTGACAGGTTTCTCCTTGTGTGCTCCTCTCCCTAAATAGTCTCACCTGTGCCTCATTAGTCTCAGTGTGTGAATACATCGTCCTGCTGCCTTCCCCTTTGTCCTTTGTCAGATTGTCTGTTTATTTCTCTGTTTCCTAGCTGTATTTCCTTACTGCAAACATACTTTTCCTCCACTGTTCCTTGTGTTTGTTGGCCTTTTTGGACTGATTCAGTTTTCTAAGTTGACTATATTTGTTTGGACTGTTATTTGGATTGTCCTGCCCTGAAAGTTCAGCACTTTTTGTCCCTGATTAGTACGCTCTTTAGTTTCCTATTCCTGCCTCCCTGCTTCTGTGTCAATTTGACGCTGTATCTATGGCGACTGCTCAGAGCTTACGCAGACCCTGCACAAAACCTAACACTGTTGCTGACGTGTGGACATGAAGAGCAAACATTGCTGGTGCTTATTAAATATCATGTGCACCATCTTCACTATGATATCACTATATCTGCAGGCATACTGCTTGCCCATCTCATTTGCAGTCTTCATGCTCTAACCAGGGAAATGCATTACGATTGTTGGGCTAATTGCTAATAGTAGTTTATCAGCAAATAAAAACTACATGGATCCTGTTAACAGATTCAGAGACCTGCAACATATTTGGAATCACATGATAGTTCAGTAAGACGCTTCTTACACTCATGCATCAGTCAGTAATGTTATTTCCAGAACACTGCTGGTTCTTTGACACAGAGTTAAGAAGTAAACTACAAATCTACAGATTGGGACAGAATGCAGCAAAAAACGTCTCTTCTATGAAAGCTAATGCAACATTATCAGGTGACATGGATGTAGCATCACTTCAGTAACATTTCTTCAATGTTGTTGTCAGAACTGTTACTATGGTCCATATAAACCCAGACACCAAACAGGACTTTGGTGAACAAGTGAGTAAATTATTTTCTCTGTAGGCCCTCAGGGCTGATGTTAACACCAGGTCTGAACAGGGTATGAGTTGCTGCTCCTTAGTGGAGAAAACGAGTTGCTGCGCTACTGCTAATGCTGGACGAGCAGCGCGGACACAGAAACACAGACAGAGTTTAGAAATGATAACATTAACTGCATTTCCTGCGGAGGGCGTGGGGATACAGACTCTGAACCTTTTCCATTAACCTTGCCACAGACCAGAAAAACACCTGTAACCTTGGTAACAGGTGTAAAAATAGACTTTAGCCTCGAAAAGCTAATGCTGCACAGAATGTCACAGAATGAAGCCCGGTGGAAATGGTTTGAGTTTTTGTTGAGTAAAACTGAAGCAACCTGTGATCAACTCAGTTTATGAAAAAAAAAAAAAAAAACACAATCAAAACCAATTGTTGGGAGTTAATGAATACATGCCATAAAACTGAATTTCCACTTCATGTACTATATAAATGTGAAGATGTGTACAGTATCGTTACAACAGCCTGATTTATAAGTGAATGGGCTCCATTTGTGTATTTAATTCAAGACTCCAGGCTCTGATGGCAGCTGGATGGCATCCATGGGATTCAGGCTAACAAGTACTGAGAAAGAAGGGTTAAATATTTCCCCAGCACAAGTGTAGAGCCGCTTATGTGCTTGGCACAAGTGGCGAAGTTGTGCAGAGAGACACAGGAAATTGTTCTCCAACAGAAAGCAATTAATCCTGTTTCGAGGTCCTCATTTGTAGTACACTTAATCTTAGCTGGAGGGCCGATGATTGAAAATTGTAGGGAGGTAGAGCGTGTGTCTCTGTATGGTTTGTGTCTGAGAATGCACGTGTGTGTTGTTGCGTAACTGTGAGCAGAGGTAAAGAGAGAGAGGGTTATAGTGAATTATTAAAAGAATCGGAGTCTATTTAATCATGATAAATACTGGTCTTTTTTATAGCTTTATGTTTTCTTAATTGTGCGTGTGTGTACCTGATCCTCCTCTCCGCCTCCCTCCTCATCATATTTGAGGATGTTGTCTCGAACATCGTCCTCTGGGTCGATGAGAAGCTGCTTGGCCTGGCGCTCCTTATCCCTCCTCTTCATCCACATCACAAACAGCAGCACCAGCACTGTGGGAAAGTGTGACAAAAGAAGATAAGGACTCTATTTGGGGGGGCAAATCAATTCTTCACTGAACATCAGCGAGTTTCTGTAGCTTCCTTCAGGGACCACCTGGTGGTTAATGAGAGGCTTCCAGGAGGGACTGTGAAAGGACTAGTGTGCCAGTTTGAAGCTTAAGCCCAATAGTGTTTCATAGTAGGTAACAGAGGATGAGCAGACAATTGAACTGACAATTTTTCTGTTCTTTGACCTTAAAACCCCAGTGTAACCTGGGAGATTGCGACTCAGGGAAGGTTATTTATGCAGGGTTGGAGATTAGTAGATGGCACCTCATCAACTGAGTCCCTGGATAACTGAAAGCTGGCCGAAGCATCCTCGGGCAAGACACTGAATCTGAAATTGCTCCAAATGGCAGTCGAGCATCTTGCATAGCAGCTTTATTGTTGCATCAGTATGTGTGTGAATGTGTGAATGAGAATTGCTGTACACTGTACATAGGCGGATTTATACACCAATCAGCCATAACATTATGGCCACCTGCCTAATATTATGTTGATCCGCCTATCGCAGCCAAAACAACCTTGACCTGTTGCGGTATGGACTCCTCTGGACCTCTGAAGGTGTGCTGGGATATTTGGCACCAGCACGCCTCATTTTGTCCAGAACAACCCTCAGATGTGCGACTGGATTGAGCAAAGCATCACACTGCCTCCTCCAGCTTGTCCCCTTCCCATGGTGCATCTTGGTACCATGGTTCTGATGCTCAGTTAGCTGCTTTCGGCAGTGGACAGGAATCAGCGTGGTCATAATGCCGTGGCAGATCGGTGTATGTGGCACGTAAGACTGCACGGTGTGTAAAAATAAATAAAGAAATACATGGAGAGAGAAAAAGGAACACTGCTAATGTGGTATTTTGTGGATAGTAATATTAATCCTGATAACAGTCATGAAGACTATGACAATAGATGAATTGTATGAATATTGGTTGGAAATGAATAGAATGTGTGGTATGTACACACAAACTAGTACACACACAGAAACAAACAAAAGAGTGTAAAAGTAACAATGAAAAGAAGAAGAGATTAAGGAATAAGGAACATCAGGGAACCTTGAGTGGTACAAGAGGGTTAGTCAGCCAGGGAAGCAGTATGGTGTTGTTGTTGTCGTAGTTATTTTCATTTTTATTTATTTATTTTTGAAGATTGAACATTTTGCAGATCTGAGTCACTCCAAGACCCTGCTACAAGGGGGTTGACCAATCACCCGGCCCCCGCATCCACAGTGACGGCAAACATCTGTACATTTTCATGCTTCCTTACATTTAGGAATAGCACTTTGAAAACGCACACTAGATTAAATGAAACTATTATTTTTGACACCCACGTTGCAACACTTTAACTTTATCCGTACAGACTGTGTTTTTCTAGGCTGGTTCGGCATTCAGACAATATCAGCCACATTTCATTATAACCGATGCAATCGTTTCAATCACTGCAACTGCAAAGCCTTTGCTATCTCATGTACCGAGCACAAAGACAGCCATGGCTCAGCACATAACAACAACTGAAATCCCTGCATACGGGAGTAAGTATTTTAAAGAAGGACAGAAACATGCCGCTCTTATTTTGAAACAGCTGGTGGGGTTTTAAAAGTCAACGTGAATCTCTCTCTTTCTGATTGCATTAATCTGGGAGGATTTATGAGAGACAGAGGAGGCCATGGGCGTGCATGTGTTCATGAACCCGCACAACTGTACTTCCGAGGGCCAAAATACATTAGGATGCTGAGTGAGGACAATTTAAACCCTAGAGAGGCCATCGGAAAATCATTTCTCAGTGAAAACCAGCGGGGAAGGCTGGCTCCTAGCAGCCTCGCAGTCTTTCAACAAGACATCTAGTCTCTTCAAAATAAACTACTGCCTGTGCCTAACGCCACAATTGCGCTCATTGCATAATGGACAATGAGCACATTCTGAGCCTTAATACGTTTCTGTCTTTTGTTTACTTATAGAAATTAGAAAAAACGGGTATCACTGCAACTTTCACTACGATGCAGGCCAAATTAAGAAGTTTCCAAACACACTGACGAGGATTAATCATGCCCAGCAGTGTCACGAAATCTGATTAAGAGATTCTACCTTTCTTTGCTGCTACACCAAAACATTTCCAAAAAATTCAGAAAATAATAAAAAACTTTTAACTTTTAACTAAACAACAAACTGACTTCATCCTAAAACGCAAAAGCTTCATAAGAACGTACACTCTGTGGATCATCCCACAGATACTTGATCAGTTAGGGATCTAGTGAATGTGTGTGTGTCTGTGTCAGGCTGCATCCTGCTGGGGATGGCTTCTGCCATCAAGGAGTGTCATTGCTATGGGGTGGGGGGTCTGGTCTAGGTGGGTGCTACATGTTTATGTAACATCCGCATTAATGCCAGGTCCAAAGGATTCCCAGCAGAACGCTGAATTGTCACAGGAAGGTCAGTGTTATTTACTTCTTCGGTTCCGAGTACACCCATAATTCTTCTGCCACAAGTAGTCGCAGCCTGAAAAACTTTAAGAAATTTAACTAATATTCTAGTTGACTAAAAAGCCTTTATCCTAAATGTCTAATCAACAGTTTTATTGGGTCTAATTGAGTCATCTTGACTTAAATCAGTTCTAACACATGCTGGGAGCCAGCACAAGCCTCTCTTGGTTCTGGTTACAGTATTGGAAGCTGAGGTCTGTAAAGCCTCCCGTCCACTGGAATATTGGTTGATGTTAATTAAAAAAACAACATGATGTGCAGTTGTTATAATTATCATGTTTGACAGGTATACTGTTTCAACCCTGCAGCATTCATTTCGACCCAGAGCCTCAGGCGGTCTAAGAGAAGGACGTGATCAGCCACTGAGCCGTTTATAAGCGAGAGAACAGTGTTTAGACTGTGATGTTTGCGGAAATCAGACAGAAACCTGTAAAAATGCTACTATTTCTGTTACTCTGATGCACATGTTTCAAAGAGGTAGCTTGGTAATTGGGCTCTAATTTAGAGCGAGGGTAGAATTGTTTTTTTGAAAAAGAGTTGGCAAGTAGGACCAACCAGACTTTAAAACAGGCAATTTTATGGTGGTGGTCATTTAGACTTGGGAAAGTAGCCACTGTGGTTAGGGCAGTGTACCAGAAAATTAGAATGAAAGTCTATGGAAATTCACCAAAACTGAATGTGTGTGTAAAAGAGAGGCTAACCTAAAAGTATGATGATACACATGAGGATGGCGATAATGGCTCCAGTGCCCAGCCCAGCTGCAATGATGCGCTCCATGTCCACGCAGTCTCCGTGGTGATCACACTGGCAGACCTTGACCCTCAGGTAGGACATGTTGGACATGGGCAGGTTGCCGGAGTCCGTGATCATAATGGGAACCTCGTAGATCCCACTGGTCAGGGAGCCGATTCGCAGTCGGAGCTGAGCGTACTCACCTGCAGTGTGGGGAGATCAAGATGGAAGGATTAACAGATGCATATAGAAATACATACAGACATTTTACACAGGCACCACAGCAGGCCTAGACCCATTTCAGTAGAAGGAATCTAGAAAAAGAAATTGAAAGGGGATCTTTAAATAGCTCCTGCCACAAAGTGCAAATGATTCCAAGACAAGTGATTCAAATAATCCAGTAAGACAGGCCGCACCTTAATATGTTATTGAGAGGATTATTTCTCTTTCTTGTTTAGTGCTGATAATCGGAACAAAGAGATGGGGCTGCAAGTAACTGTGATAGAGACAGATTTAGGGGAAAGTGTTCATTTCTAGGAACTAAAGATAACACGGTTCAAAAAGAAAAATTTCTCTGGTTCACTGGTCACTGGCTTTCCCCATCTGACTCTTTCAAAGTCTACACCAACTCATCCATCTGATGAGTGAATGAATGAAAGTACTTAACAAAGCTCACAAACTCCATACTGACCATTCATGCGACTAAGGGTCCAGTTGCGACGTATGTCCAAGGGACGGCCGGCTAGCTCAAAGGCAAATGGTCCAGCGTTCGGGGTCAGGTCGGGGTCGCTGGCTGTGATGTTGATGGCGTTGGGGACTGGCTTTTCGCACATTTCCACCTCAGGGGGGAACACGTGAGGTGCATTGTCGTTAATGTCCAGCAGGTACATCTGAAGAGTGCCTGTCCCGCTGGCAGGGGGGGTACCTGGAAACCAGCAAAAAAAATAAGGGAATTTTGTCTTAAGTAAAAGATACGAGTCACTTACGGAGAACGTGTACACTATATTTTATACCAAATCTTCTGCCTAGTTCCTTTTCCCCCAATAAGGCTGATAAATAAATGGTGGGAATGGGAAATCTCGAAAGAAAAAAACATGAATGTGCATAAAACACAGACTAAAAGCTTGTAATTAAACTCCACAATGATTTCTTTAATAAATGAGGCAAAACATCTGCCTTGAGGACTGTGGTAGAATGAAGTCTCATGGTCATTAAACCAAAAAGCTTTGTACTACAATGCAACAGGGAGCAGGGCAGATAGAAGATAAAGCATTATGTAAGCAAAATTGGATAGGGACAATAGTTTGTGCAGAATAAAAAATAAGAAGCTTTATTGTCTAGGGAGGATTTTGTTCTCAGTGGTACAGTCTGTCCATCAGATTTGAATGGTCGCCAGAGTGGAAATGGAAATGTTGGGAGTGATAACAATAGGGGTCAGATTGTCATGATAGTACAATACAATGCAAGTGGTCACCAAAATCATTCAAGTGAAATTCTGTCTCTTTCTTACTTTTCGTGACCCTTTGAAAAGAACAAAACCTTCGCTGAGTCAACTAGAGTGTGTCTGAAAATGACGGATGATTTATCCTCTTTCTCTGTGCCTTAGAGCTCCATTGTTGTCCAGGAACCATTAAAAAAAGTGAGCTGCGCCGTTAGCCTGGCAAACATGTTTCCTCCGCTGCCAGAAACATACACATTGCATGGTTGATTATATAGACCCGGTCCACACTGTCCACTAGAGCACCAAATGTGTATTAATCCACTGCTGAAGATGAACCCTTTCGAAATGCACTGTCTTAAGTGTACTGTACATACGGCACAGTATGGTGCAGGCCCAAAGTATGTGTGACTTAGTGAGTTAGCAGGAAGTCTGTATCACAGCGGGGTCTCTGTATGAAGGGGTAATGGACGGACTGAGCGGCTGCTGAATAACATTCCTCCTCGACAATTTTCCACTATGAACACAGAATCTTCTTTTCTACGGCTATAATGCGGTGTTGTCATCAGAACAAGAGCAGAGTTTGTGGGGGAGGGAGAGACGCACTAAATAGGCTGGAAAGCATCCTCATTACAAATCAATGCTAGTGCTCTGTCAAAAAAGACTGTCCAAGGAATTCTACAAGTGGTGACATGTAATTAAATATGGACAGAACAATCGCTGCTTACAGGAGCCGTTCCTCTGCCACAAAACAAGGCCTCTTTCCAGCAGTAAAAGGATGCGTATGGCACTGACAATTGTACATATACAGTGCTGATGTGGCATCCAGCTTAGTTAAACTACCGTTTAAAACTTTCTCTTCTCCTTTTTAGACCGTTTCCAGAAGTGAGCTGGCAAAAGCTCGTTAAATTTATTCCGATCGGGCATCACATTATGAATATTGTGTAAGTCTCCCTTGTGCCTCCCGAACAGTTGTGACTCATCCAAGAATGGACATGGTCCTTCTGAGGGTGTCCTGTGGTAGTCCTATGGGTTGAGGAGAGGGGCCTCTGCAGATCATCCTACAGATATTTGATTAGTTTGGGATCTAGTGTGTGTGTCTGTGTCAGGCTGCATCCTGCTGGGGATGACTGCTGCCATCAAGGAGTGTCATTGCTAGAGGGGTGCATGGTCTGGTCAAGGTGGGTGCTACATGTCTATTCAGAGGCGATTCTGGAGTCTGTGGGGCCCCAAGCAAAAATTCCTAAGGGTCCCTACCAACCAGTGTTCATCACCATAATGTTAGGCTATAAATAATCTGTCACCAACGAAAAATGTATGAAATAAAACCAAATGTTTTAAACATCAACAACCTTGTTATTTTGGAAAATATAAAATAATAAAAGTAAAGACTAAATAAATAAAAACAATAATAAAATAATTATTTAATAAAATAGAGTAAATTGCTTTGTCTGTTTTGTTATAAATTTAAGATATGATCCTGAGGAGAGATATGAAAGAGATGTTTAATTGTTCTTCTTGGGCATAGCTTTCATTATTCATTGCTATCATAGCATTCAATTCGGTCCTGTTAGACAAAGTAGCAGCATTTTTCAATAGCAGCAGTCATTTAGGCCTACTGTTAATGTTATGCGTAAATCATTATCTGCTCCACTTATCACTGTCTTTCTTTCTTTTTGCTTCTTCTTCTTTTTTTTCTTCTTCTTTTCACTACCAGCTGGATAGCTCCTCTTCATTTTCCTGCAGCTAATTTTTGAATTTAGGTTATTGAATGATACAACGTCACCCATTCGCTACGTTCATTTTTGTAACGGGGAAGTTATCCACCTGGGCTGGATTTTGACTGAGCAAAGCCAATGTCAATCAACATTCCATCCAATCGGAATTTTGATATGCACTCGTGTTGAGTAGGCCCTTTCTACGTTGGCACTTGATACGTATTCGCCTGTTGCTATTTATCTACCGAGTGTAGCTGGCCATCCGAGAATCAATGTCTTCATTAAAAGATGTTTGTGACACTCATATTCATATCGATTACATAAGTATGTATCATGATACTACGATGAGACAACATTTCTTATAATCACTAGAACTGTGTGTGTGCACTTCAGCTGTCTTGACCAGTGAACGTTAGCAACTATCTTCTTCAACTATCTAAGCAAAACATGGTAAGAATATCGCGCATGTCTGTCGTTTTAAAATATAGCCTATATGTGTGGATGAACTCGTTTGAACACAGTCAGACAGCATACATGTACAGATGTATTGTTTGTACAACAGGACAGGAGCACGCAAAATCACGTAATCCATCATTCAATCCCTATGGACGAAATTCTCGTTTGTCCCACCGGCAATCGGGGGACCCCTCCGAGCTCCAAGCATTTGCCTGCCTTGCCTTTTGACAAGGTGCGCCTCTGTGTCTATGTAACATCAGCATGAATGAAAGCCAGGTCCAAATGTTTCCAAGGAGAACATTGTCTTGTCACAAGATGGTCAATGTTATTTACTTCTCCTGTCAGTGGTGCTTCTGCAGGACCACATTTTCCATATCATGGAGCTGGACTGTGACGCTGTGACACTGACTGAGTCTTCAAGGTCTTGTTTTTGTCAGTCAGGGCACATTATAATAAGAGGATAATAAAAGATAAACGCTTATAACAACATACAGGATTAACAGTTCAGTTGGGAATTGTAAATAATGATGATCGTGAATTAATTTTTATATTGAGCAGGCCTAGCTAAGGACAACTTAAACAAGTTAAATGCAAACTTTGCAAGAGATTGCTTATTAATTTCTTTTGGATAGGTACCATTGAACTTATTCAGTATGTGTTTTAGACTAATGAACATACTCGTTGTTTATGAGAAAACACTGTGAGTTTTCGTGTCGAGGTAACATGCATTGAGTAGATGATAACATGAAACTTTTAAGTTCCCCTACGGATGTTACCTTTTTCCTTTAAGCCTTTCTATAAAAGAAAGTGTGTGAACTTTTCCTCTGATGCTGCCCCAGCCTCTCCATTTCCTCTTCCTTTCCTGTCAGTTCCTTTTCTGGTACTGACTCAATCATTGCTTTTTCATCTGCATGGGCAAGAGGTTGCTCTCTGGGAATCGCCTCTGTTTTTTTTTTTTGCCTCTCAGTGAACTCGTGGGTTTAACTGCTAACTACTAACTCGGCTCGACCGCTTCAGATCCTTTGTCGTTTTCTCCCATCAGATGAGCGAATGCCCCTGCTGAAGCGCGTCTCTGCGTCTTTGTGTTCTCCTTTTCCTTTCATAGCGTTGCTGACCGTAGATCCTCTTTAAGGGTCTTATCATTCAGCAACATCAAACATTGCAGAACCAAATAAATATTAAAAGGGGCAAGCTGATTTCGGCTGTTTCATAACAGTTATATACTTTCCACTGTTTAATGTGCTGTGTGTTTGGTTTAAACAGAAATACATGTGAGCTGCCTGTTCCATTATTCCAAATGTTAGTAGCCCGGCAGTATACTTACA
This sequence comes from Planiliza haematocheilus, assembly GCA_005024645.1. NCBI lineage: Eukaryota > Metazoa > Chordata > Actinopteri > Mugiliformes > Mugilidae > Planiliza > Planiliza haematocheilus. Next base: position 2,317,717 of record SRSE01000306.1, read on the forward strand.
GCTCAAAACTATGTTCTCAGGGCTGTTGCACATGATTGGTTAATTGCACATTGGAACTTGGACAAAAGATTTTTCTGATTGCCAGATAAAAACAATGTTGAATAGTTGAAACCAGCAGGAGCAGTGACGCAGAGTGAACACAATGCACCTCTGTATGTGGGGGTGGATGGGGTTACTGCAGGACACCAGCAGTGCCCAAATGTCTCACCGTTATCAGAGGCCATGAAGGTAACGTTGTACAGGTTGTTCTTGATATACGGCGACTCTCGGTCAAGGATGGCAATGGTGGAAATCCGTCCGTTAAGCGGGTCAATCTGCAGCCAGTTGGCGGGGTCATACATCTTGGAATACCTGCGTTCAGTAAAGAGAGAGCCAGCGTGAAAAGCCACCACAAAGAGGCTTCTTTATCTGCTGCCCTGGCTACATGCCAAGCAGCGACGGGGGAGCTGATACATGGAGGCTGCAGCACTCTTGAGAAGCAGCCACCATTCATTCATTCATTCATTCATTCATTCAGTCTCTCTGGAAAGGGTTCGCATTTCTGAAATATATTTAAATATACTTAGTTGTATGATCGTTTGATCTAATATAGCAAGTTATATTTTCTAGAACTGGAAACCAATAAAAAAAAGTGAGAAAAAAGGTAATCCACGCAAGAAAAGCAGCTGATTTATCCGACCGCATTTAATCATAGTCGCTAGCATGAAGTCATGTTTCTAGCAGGAAACACAGTTTGGATAGCACAGTTCAACAAAGCCATATTGTCCATTTAGTTTACTTCAAATTGGTGAGGAAAAGAGTAGAAAGGCACGGTCATGAATAAATGCAGCAGGAGCAGCAGCAATGACAGAACAAAAAGCAACAAAAAAAAAAGAAGAAGAAGGAAATCAGAAACCAAAATGTTCTGCTGGCCCACTCCATAGTGCACAACACACTCACTTTATGTGCGTGAACATGTGAGCAGTTTATGTGAGTGCGCGTGCTCGTGAGTGCTCTGCGTCCACCATTGGCTGTTGCTAGGCTACAACGACTTCAGCACTACATTTAGAAACTAATAGTGGGATGTAAAAGAAAGAAGGATGGGGACAAAAAGCAGCAGTCCTGCAGGCTCTCTGCGCTCTGCTGTGCTTGTTGCTGAGCTGTTATGTCAGCGCTGCACAATCTGGAGGCATTCTGATAATACGAACTATGTCCGTGTACAGTACATATATGCATTTTCTTCGAAAAAAACAAATGCATCCATCTCACGAGCTTTTATGTGGAAATGGAGCTTAGAGCTGAAATACAGACACCAGTGAGCTGTCCTCCTTCTTGATAAGGCAAATTAAACGGTATTGCTGAATATGAAAGGAAATTGCAATGAAAGTCAGGAAAAATCAAAAGTCCAGATCACTGACACAGCGGGACACTTCCACACACTCTGTCAGGGCATTTTATATCAAGTGTTCCTTGAAAGATCATGGTCAAAATATTTAATCTTCCTTTAACTTATGTAACCATGTAAAATCATTTTTTCTATTATTAGCAGAGCTACTTTGAACGTAATGTCATTTTAAGCTTCTTCGTTTTAATTTTGGGACATGTTACCCACTGTTCCCACACTAAGAACAAACTAAGAACGGGCCATGACAACTCTTGCAGTCATAGGGGTTTATGAGGATGTACACTGTATAAATACAAATACAATGTAGAGCTGAAGTGGATATATAATAATATGAACATTTCTTCCAATCACACTTTTTCATTGACAGTCACTGACAGTGGCTTTAGAATTTCTTCTAAAAGATGAAGGTTAATTTAAAAGATGAAAGCTGTTCAGACGATATTCTTATCAAAGGAGCTCTCTACTTGAAGTTGTTTCACAGTTAATATAACATTTCATGGTTAAATTACACACTTACATGCAACTATACTTCTTTCCAGTTGGTTTCTTACCGAACAGTTTGCCTCATGAAGCGGTCCGGGTCCTGGGCAGTGAAGGTGGTGAGCAGAGACCCTGCAGGCAGACCTTCCTCCAGTTTGATGGATTTGGGGTTGGGGCTGAACTCGGGACTCTCGTTGATGTCCAGGATTCGTACAGAGACGGTCGCCGTGGACTGGCGAGGCAGGTGGATGCCGCGAGCCAGCGGGACCTCATTCTCAGCCTCCACAGTCAGCATGTAGGAACGGGTCAGCTCGAAATCTATAGGCTGAGCAGGAGAAGAAGAGACAGACGAGGTCACACGGTGCACCGAGCTGTCATGGAAATCCAACACAGGCAACACTGAGCACACATCTGAGTGTTTCCAGAGCACCTCAGAGATCATATAATCTCTCTGAATGTTATCAACTTGACTATGTTTATGCTGTAAGAGTTTAGCTTTACAGTGTAAAGTGCCCGGATGATATACAGTACGTTGTTTGCCCAACATTGTACCACTTTTGGGCATATTTTCATGTCATTCGTCATCTCTTGCACATTTCCTGCCATCTGTCTACAAACTGAACTAAAAGTGAACCAGTTGTAATGACTGGCTGGACTGATGATCCAGGTCAGAAGACATCATCCTGTGTCTGTAGGTCAATCTACAGACACAGGATGATGATAACAGGTAACTCCAGACTCAACGAGGAATAGCACTAGCGTATTGCAACAAAATATTGGTGAAATGAATGAGTTTTGCGGCAAATAACGCGTTGGCAGTGCCCTGATCACAAAAGGATATACGCAGATCTAATTACCTCCTGAGCGCAAGTGCAAATGAGACAAAAGTGATATTGGTGAGTAAACTATGGTATTTTATGCTAGAAATAAGGTCCAGGTTGTAAAAAACATTAGTTCCCCTTTAACTGCTGTTGTGACATCTGATTTGAATATGTGGTCAGTTTGAGGAGTCACTCAGTCGACCTTGCCTTACCCTCAGTCTAAGATAAACTTTAAGCTTCTAAATGGGAAGAGGACTGATCATATTTTTATACTAAAGGCTTTTATTATTTGAAAAACCCCATGTGACTGAGTTGCTTTAGGTCTGTATGTGTCTGCGTGTGTTGCGGATATCGAATCCCACCTTGACCACAGTGAGCAGGCCCTCGTTGGTGGTGGGGTCGGTGGGGATGGAGAAGCGTCCCGTGGGGTCTCCCGCGATGATGCGGTACACGGTGCTCCAGGCCGACGTGTGAGGCTGGTCCTTGTCCGTCACGGTCAAATTGGCGACGATCACGTTCACCCTGTTTTCGTGAACCTCGCCGAAGAACTAAAAGAAAAAGCAACATTCAGAACACTCTGCAGCATTTTATGTGTTAGTGTAAACACAGAAATATGTTAATACCTTGTTAAGCATTACTGTAAATAAATGGTGCTTGACGATGCAGTGCAAACGACTGCTTCTGTCTCACACCAGAGCCGAGTGGCTGCGTTACCCAAAATAAAGACCACCATCTCCTGCAAATACTGCTTCTTCTTGTCCAACCTGTTCAGCGTTACTGAGGAGGATAAACATATTGGAGGTTTCATTGGCTTTTCACTCCTCCACCATCTGCCTGCTGCCAATAAAAGCTCGGAGAGCTTTAGTGCCGTTTAGAGGAACAGTGCCTCAGAGCCATTTGCTGCTTAGAGTCACTCCATTACCGGTGTGTGTGTGTATGTGTGAACGTACCGAGTCTGTGGTGAATTCAGGGGGATTGTCGTTGACATCAGTGATCCTGATGACAGTGGTGGCCGTGTTTGAAAGGCCATAAGTTGGATTTCCTTCCATGTCCGTGGCCTGGATGATCAGGGTGTACTGCGTGACTTTCTGGAAATGGGAGCGAAGAGAGTCAGACATTTCTTTTTTAACATGCTCAAATGCACTGTGGACTAAATCACCCACCCTCAATCATGTTTAGGCAGATCGTACGTTTAACACGCCTGAGCTCAAACGTAAATATAACGGACAAATACGAATGAAAGCCATTTGACAAGTGGGCTGTCTTTCTGTCATAGCACCATCAGAGCTAATGATTCTGTCGCTGCAACTTCACTATTATAGCGAGAGAACTAGTGACTGCTAAATGTAACGGACGCTGCACACAAAAACGTGTAGAAAAATGCTCTTCCAAAGGACAATAACATCATTTTTGCATGATGCTCAAATTTGACAACTGTTCTTCATTGCACTTTTGACCTTTAAAGCTCCAGAACAACAGAGTGGTGATGGCTGACTTCCGTTTTACTTTCAAAGGATGATAATGTCGCTGTCACCAACTTAACTGGTGGCTGCAACAATTTCGGGATGTTTGGTTTGATCTCCAAACAGGGATAAACCGCTGGCTCGTTCGGAATCCATCTGTATCTCTGGAAGCTTGTGTTTTCTTATCTCACTGGCTGTAGCAAGTTTTCAGATCTCTCCCAATAACTTTGGAGAATGCAATGTTGTCCGTCATGACTAACGCTGTGGCAATATACTCTAGGCTGAGAACAAAAGTTTACTTATGACCCTGAAGATTCTTTCGAAGTCTGACAAAATGAATTTAACTGAAGCTTCAGTGAACTTGCAGTTTCATTCTACCATGTATTCAACACAAATGTGACCGACAGCTGTCATGTCACACGGTCACACTGTGACAAATGTTCCTTCTCTAAAAACAACTGAGCTAACTCCATATGGAGACACAGAGATTAAGATGTAGAGATGCATCTTAAAAAATAATAATAATTTGCATCATCCTTCAGGTTGATTATTGCTATTCATCAGTGATATTGCACAAGGCGGATTTCGAGCTATTAAATCATCAATGGACGTATTCTGGCGTGCAAAGAGCAAACTTTAGAACAGATGGAATTCTGATGATTTACTGATGTAAGAATATTACTGGGAGAAAAAAAGGCTAAAAGCTGTCTTTATGCTGCAGGAAACACTGCAGGCTGGACACACATGTACAGACTGAGAAGCAGCTGCTCCATATGGGTTTAGAAATGAGCCTTAAAAGATGTCTACCCCAAACACACACGCACGCCCACACACACACACACACACACACACACACACCTCCCGATCGAGGCCGGCAGCCACGGTGATGATGTCACCAGTCTTGTTGTTAATGGTGAACATGTTGGAGGAGGGACTCGGAGGACTCTGGGACAGGATCTTGTATCGCAGCATCCCATTGGCAGTTTTTGGATCATCCTTGTCCACTGCTGTCACTGTCATCACAAAGGATCCTACAGAGAAACACAAAGCAAGTCAACACACATAGGCCTATGAAGAAGGCTTTAATTCTCATGCTACTACTCTGAGCGCGTGCTTGAGTCTGAGTCCGTACCAGGCTTGGATCCCTCGGGAACAGAGCCATTGAAGACGGTGTGTGTAAACTCTGGTCTGTTGTCATTCTGGTCAATGACATTGATGACGATGTCGATGGGGTTCTCCACCTGATTCCCATTCAGGTCCACTGCATGGGCTCGCAGCTGTAGGGAAACACACACAGGAGCAACTTAAGAATGATACGCTCAAACATACTAGAAGAAGTAGTAGACCAGTACAGTTGTTCTCTGAATGGGTGAAACAGCAATCAACTTCCACAACTCAGCTGGAATATCTAAAGGCTGGTACATACTCTGTAAGAAGTTTGTTCTTACAGCCCTTGTTTGGGAGCTTGTTCTTGACACATCAACCGGGCAGAACATTTTTCTTGTGTCATGTCCGGCAACTATTTTGTGATTGGTCAGAAATTGGAAGTGGGCGCAGTTAATGCGGAAAAGTGGAATTGCTAGTGGCCACTCTGTGAGCTACCAGATGCTAATATTGCCGCTGATGCTGAGTGAATGCGTGATCCAATGTACGCGGGCGTCAAAATGGCTGGCCAACATCTGAAAACAGTAAGATACGTGCGTCCTGTCATCTATCTCCCGCATCTCCCACAATGCTTAGCGCATGTGACGTGTGCTGCAGTGGGAGGGCCCTGTGTGGACTTCCCTAGAGTTCCTGCACGTGAGTTTCTTGTAAAGTACAAATGACTTCCTTCTCACGGAATATGTCCCAAGCTTAAGTCACTTCCCAGTGAAGGTGTATGCCGTAAAGGACTGGGGCAGCATCACCAGAGAAGATACAAATAGCCTGCTGATGTGTGAGGGTCCAAGATGTCAGGCAGTCACATATTGTAAAGGATTTTACATAAAACTAACAAGATTCTAAACTGGCTGTAAGTGTACATGTGAGTGTGAATGGTTGTTTGTCTCTCTGTGTTAGCCCTGAGACCTGTCCAGGGTGTACCCTGCCTCTCGCCCTGATGACAGCTGGGATAGGCTCCAGCAGACCCTGTGACCCTTCACAGGAACAAGCGGTTACAGCAGATGAATGAATGAATGAATGAATAAACTAACAAATATTATGAATATTTGGTTTCTCTAATTTTTCAATAACCCTAAACATTCCCGCTCTAAGCAGCTACATCTCCTACACAGATATTTTGTACAAAAATATCATGGTAACAGAACAAATATTTGTGTACCGTTGATAATAATACTGTGATAGAGACTTCATTGCATGTTTGGTCAGTTGAATGCATCATTCTTAAGTGCTTGTTTTAGGTCTTGCTATTCTACATGTTGTGCAGTACAGCACATCTTTGTTCATAAAATCTACAAAATAAAATGTGTTCTAAACACATTTGCCCCACAGCAGTGCTTATTTACAGAGAATAGAAGTTCAATTTGAACATTAAAAATCTGCTTTATAACCTTGATAGTTAAAATGGAGACTAATGAGATGAATTTATTTATCATAATATGGTCAAAGATGCTGAATATAGCTATTGGCTAGTCCTAGTCGTTCCTTTACAGTGTATGTAGCATCTGTATGAGGCTCCGAAAGAGTCAAAGCCTCCCTTATGAATAAACATGCAGGCCAATCCCAGCTTCTAGCTCTGACAACTACATCCAGTCACATGAATATTCATCAGACAGCTTAAATGCAAATCACCCTGCTGCGACTCCAGATTTCCACTCCCCTGTGTGAGTTGTGTGCATTCCTACAGATCAAAAGGTTAGACTCTGCTCTCTGAGGTGTTTGTGACTGTATTAGATATAGGGAGCAAACACCAAGTGCCTTCTTAAAAGAATTTCTGCTTCATCTCTGCACATGAGAGAGAATAAATTCAGAGAGTGACGGCAAAGAGGAAAATAAAAACACGGGGATGACACAGGACCAGCGTGGTGTGGCGCGCTGGGTGAGGATTCATCTGAAAGTAGTTTTGCGATCATTATCAAACCCAAGATTCAACTTTTAACATTTAAAAGAACTCATGTTACCAAGATCATTGGGTGAGTACAGAAACCTACTTATCACATTTTGCCCATTGGTAGCAGAACTTAAACTTGAAAGCTAATGATTAATGGATAAAAAGACAGGTCTGCAATGTGATTGTTTTCTAAAGATAAAAGAAGATTAACTACTTCCCCATGTCTACAGTATTTATGCTAAGCTAGTCTAATCAGCTCCTGGCTCAAGTTCTGTGCCTCTTGCACAGAAAAAAATATAGTCTTGTTTTGGATATTGATATTGTCTTAGGAAGCATGCAAATATGTGCATTAAAGCTGAAAGCTATTTCAGACCACTACACTGTAACAGTCTTACTTCACCGATTCTCTGTAACAGACAGATGGAGACAGTAGGTTGGGGTCAGGATGTCAGTGAGCGCCTGTGGCCTCAGATTTGCTGGTTTTCAATACATTTAGCATGTTGAATCAGAAGTAGAGTGCGTATTTGACAGGGATCACTCTGGCTGGCTGATCTGATCAGCTTAGCAAACCAATGCACAACAACAAAATAAAAATAGAAGGGTCCGTTTTTATCTTCATCTCATCTGAACATTCAAACACAAGGCCATTTTAAAAATGGTCATCTCTAACAAATAAACTGTTAGACCACCTGGTAAGTATGATTCAAGAGAGGTCAGCTCTGTACAACAGCTTGTAGCTCTTCTAGCTTTCAAGCCTCCCAGCTAATGCACCGATCAGCCACAACATTACGATTAGGAGAAATTAACAACATTGAGCATCTTATGTTCTGCTGGGAAATGTTTGGACCAGGCATTCATGTTGATGTTTCTTATACATGTAGCACCCACCTAGACCAGACCAGGCAACCCCACCACATAGCAATGACACTCCTTGATGTCAGCAGCCATCTCCAGCAGGATACAGCCAAAAAAGGCACACACAGAAAAACAAGGAACAACTAAAAAAAAAAAACATGAAGGACAGCACAAGGTGTTGACCTGGCCTCCAAATTCACTAGATCCCAAACTGATCAAATATCTGAGGGATGATCCACAGAGGCCCCTCTCCTCAACCCATAGGACCCAAAATCCCCCACTAACAACACTGTGTTAATAGACACCACAGGACACCCTCAGAAGGCCCATGTCCATTCTCTGATGAGTCACAACTGTTCTGAAGGCAGAAGGGAGACCTACACAATATTAGGTCATAATGTTATGCCTGATTAGTGTAGAAATTTCCCCACTTGTCACTGATGAATACACACTATTACTGCTGGTAGCATTGGCTGCAGGCTCTTGGCTCTTGGTCTTCAAGTGCCACCTTTACGTCCAAACTCAGATCTGTACCTTATATAAAAGTGTAATTTTAACATCTTAGATTGTGTAGTAAAAAAACGTGTTTTTAGTCAGCTAAAGTTTTCAGAATGTACAGTAACCTGTGGTGAAAATAACGTTCGTTTTGACCTTAGCTGCCATTCACAGAGCCTTACATGGAAGTTGGAGATGTGCTCTCTGTCCAGAGGCTTGGTGACCGACAGCTGGCCTGAGATTGGATTGATGATGAAGATTCCAGTCGGAGGCTGATCGGCTCCAGGGCCCGTCACACTGTAACGCAGCATCCTGTTCTTATCCCGGTCTGAACGGATCTAGAAAGTAATAAAAACAGAATAAGTGAAATGCAGCATATTAAAGTCTGCACAAAATAAACACAATTTTTCATTTCTTTGTGTGCGCATTCTGCCGTCACTGTATTTGTGGAGAAGCGTGAGTCCCTGTTTAAAGGTAAGAATAGAATAAAATGCATGAAAAGCTCGACTCCCTGCGTTTGACCTGGATGTGTCTTGTGTGTGTCAGGATGACTTTAGGTTTGCACAGGCAGCAGCCAGCACTCGAGGCTGCTGCTACATAAATACAGGAAATGTGATTTGAGCTGAAGTCAAAATAAAGTGTGATGTCTCGTGCTCCATTAATATCCTGCACGTTGTCCGGATCATCAAAGCAGAGAGGAGAAAGGAAGCATTGTGAAGACAAGCAGCGACGCTCACACAGACATGTTTACAAAACTCACAAAAAGGATGGCTGACAATTCATATTAATCATTTCAGGTTTTAGTGCATCCGTTATTGAGTTTAACACTGTCACGTGGCAGTGATCATGAAGTAGTAGAAGGACTGAACAAATACACAAAACAGAAATTACTCTCAGGATGATAGCTAACCTGACTTTCTTCTCAGAACAGATCAACATGTACTCAGGAGGACAGGCTGTGAGAGATCTAATACATGCACCCTGTTATAATTACAACAAAACAATATATTATTATTATTTTATTATTATTTTTTAAAAAAGAATAGCAAAATGTGGTTAACTAGGGTTAAGACATTTTGCCATGAATCTCCATACCCTTGGTTCAAGTGTCGCTGGGACATTTGTCGCATCTGCCTTTCTCTTACTTCAGGTAATCTCACAGTCTCCTAGCTTTAGGAACTTTAAGCAGTACCTTTAGGCTGGTGACACATTTTCTGAGAGATCATTCTGTTCCTTAAAGGGGCTCGACAAAGTAGATTAATTAATAGATTAATATTACATTCATCTGTAATGTAGCTGTCATAGGCATGTGAAAAGGCTAGCTGCTCACCTCCTGCTTAAAAACACTGTATATTTCTACATCTCTCAGGAACTTAGGGCAGGATTTAATGTTTTCCGGCACGAGTATGGTGCTTTCTGCCCAAAACATGATTAACGATGTAAAACAGACACACCAGACTAGAGTTGTGGTTTGTGTGCAAAAGTGGCTGCAAGGCGCGATCCTCCTCTCATTGCACATCCATTTAAGGAAGGTGCATGCAAATAACAGGAGGAGAGGAGACATACAGACATAGGAGAGGTTCGGAGGAACTGTGAGGAAGGCTGCAGTGGACAAAGGAACACATTCAAAAATAAAAAAAAATAACACTTCTAAGTAAAAACGTTCCATAGAAACAAAAAAAGAAGTTAACAGACCAGTAAAAAAAAACTAATTCTTATTCATACAACATACAATCTAAGTGTGCTGCATAATTATGCATGCTACCATTTTTGATGTCCGCATCAGCTTCAAGATAAAAATGCATATTTAAATGTTACTTCCTGTCTGAGAAGTACTGCACCTGATCCACTGTGCATTTGTGACGGACTTGTCAGACCTCCAGCCTCTTTATAGATGTGCGAGGTTTCAGTGCATCAGTGCAAAGTTGGAAGTTGCAGCTCCCAACTCTGTTTCTGCCTCAGAATTAACAGTTGAAAGCAGGCTAACAATGCCCCTCATTTCATGTGCATTTAATTAATCTACTGCTGTTGTGGCTGTGTATTTAAATAGCTGGTAAAGGGCGCCTCACTGCTGCTGTGCATCTGCTTTGCTTCCCTGTGTGTGTCTTACCCTGACTAGGTCTTCGGGGAACTGTCCTCGTGAGTTCTCGGGGACGTTGATAGGCGGAATGACCCAGTCCCTCTTCACCCGCCTCAGAGTGCCATCACCCCTGACAACCACGCTGTGCCATGGAAACAAGATCTCTGGTACCTGCTGAGTCAGTGTTGCATCACTGGGCTTCACCTGCAGAGACAGTAAACAAGCTTTGTGTACATCATGCACAAAGATAAACACACACACGCGCAAACACACAAACACATGGCACAGCCCAGTACAGTGCTTGGTGACTCAGGGCATTTCTGACCTCATTCCAGTGGCTTGGATTAATGCTCTCATTACAGTCTGCCTGATAAATGACCACCACCTGTCACTGCGTGTGGGTGTGTGAATGTGTTTGCGAGTTCTCCGCAGCGACAGATCTGAGAGACTAGGCGCCGAGCCAGACACTCCTGAATGATAAGGAACAGGAAGATCTTCTCATTTGCCCTCCCACGATTCACCTGCTGCTCAGGAGGAGCTCAGTTCAGTTCCCTGGGAGACAGAAATAGGTATTCTCAGTGGCTATCAGTTGAACTCTGTTTTAATTATGGTTATAATATAGTACTATTTGTTTTTAATGCTACACTAGAAAATGACTGTTTATGAACAGTGGGTAAGTAGGTGATTTAGTGAGTAACAGGCAATTTGGTGATTCTGAATTGGCCGTAGGTGTGCATGTGAGTGTGAATGGTCGTCTGTCTCTCTGTGTTAGGCCTGTGATAGACTGGAGACCTGTCCAGGGTGGACCCCGCCTCTCGCCCAATGACAGCTGGGGTTGGCACCAAGCCCCACCGCAACCCTCCAGAGGACAAGTTATGATTATGTTATTATAATATCTGAAGGATATGATAACTGATGTAAAAATGACCTGACTTCAACACTGGCACTCATAGAGTTATTGTTAAATAACTGTGATTTTTTTTTTCTTCCAATTTTTCCTTATATACGTCATATGGTGTAACTAAGGTGAATTGTACTGCCAGCTGGAGCCAGCTGAGCTGCGAATGTGTCGCCTGTTTGTCACACCATGCAGCTTCATTTGATAACAACCCTGGTCCGGCCTCTCAGCTGAAGAGCTCCGTGATGACACTGCTCCCCTGGCAAATGGCTGGCTGTTAACAGCCATAGCTGTTGCTCATGACTTTTCCTTATGAGGGGCTGTTGACAGCTTCGTTCACTCTCTGTGAATCTCCTCCTCACCGTTTGCAGCGAGTGTTGCTGATAGCAGCTAAAGCATATGGCAGCCGGGCTATTTGTGGGCTCTGTTTAGACGAACAGCCAATCAAAGCCGCTGCCTAGTCTGGATACATGCGGCGGGCCTTATTATCACTGTTGTACATGAAACAAACTAACAGATGGCTGTTTGACTCACTTTGTCTCCGCAATCAGCGCTTGGCCAACCCCAGACGCCTGCTGGGCTGGAAAAGCTGTGATTTTATATCTGTTCATACCGAAGCAGTGGGGTAGGGGTGGTAGAAAATTACACTTCTCTCACACGCTGGCTTCCTCAGACTCAAGACGCAGGTATGTGTTAGCACTGTCAAGCTCTGCATGTGTTAATGAAGTCACGATTATTCAGATAAGGTGCCTAATGACTCTGGATGAATACCATTGACTTTAAAAATGTATAAATAAGTTTAAATACAGAAAGCAGGGATGAGTCTATTTATCAAGCTAATGGAGGAATCAATGCCTAAGTATATCATTCCAGTTTTAATCATTTACATCAAAATATCCCAAAAAAACGTGAGCATGGCCATCAGTACGTTCCGGAGACCAGGGGTACATGTTGCCATAGAGTCACTACAAATTTAACAGTATTTAAATAAAAACTAAATAAGCATTGGTGGAAAACACTGAATGCAATGAGTCACCAAACCCATCTTCATATAAATATATGGACATAGCGTAGAAGTTAAGGATGATAATGACACGTTGATAGCTTACTAGTTCTTATCACAGTGCAGTAGGGTTGCAGTCACGTGAATAATCCAAATAAATACAGATTTAGGAAGCACTCAGTTCCACTTGCTCAAATACACAGTGCAAGTAAGGAAATATGAGTTGCTGAAAACAAACTGCTCTAAAGGAGGAAGTTCTTCTGGTGAAATAAACAATAAACACAGTGGTACACACTGCACGCTCTGCTAAAATCTACAAGAGGGATTGTGAGGTCGTACCTGCTCAAGTCCAGCGCTGCTGCCTTTTGGGCGAACGTGGAGATGCACTCTGGCCTTCCACACCTCTTTGGACTGGAGGTCTTGAGCGTAGACTACGACCATGACCTGTTTCCTTCCCGCCAGGCTTAGTCGCCGCAGGGCATGAACCACACCTCGCTCTCCAACGCCGAAATCCGATGACTCTCCAACCTTGAACGCCACCCTCCCTCCACTGCAGTCCCTGAAGCTCACTGTGGAAGACAGACAGACAGACAAACAGACATCAGACTGGGAGTGGGAAAACACACCTGTAAAATATGCTGTGAGCGTGTTTGCCTGGGTGCAAATACAAATACAGATACACCCAGCAGCCAATTCACAGGGTGCTTATGTTTTCCATCCTTGCTGAACCCACCAGAGACTTCATCTTTACAAAATGTATTTTTTTGTTGTTGTTTTTGAAAATGCTGTTGAGACTCAACGCTATTAAATACCATACATGTCTGGCCGAAAACCAGGATTATAAAAAGTTCGTAAGATAGAAAAACTTGCCACATAAGTTTGAGTTATTCATTCATTGTTAAGAAAAAAAAGTAAACAAATTCCAAATCACTTGAGTGAAGTTGAGGTCAGGGCTCTGTGCAGTTCGTCCACAGCAAAGTGACAATATATTTTCTTTATGCTGCTTGCTTTGTGCATTGTCATATCGAAAAAAAAAAATGACTTCTTCAGACTGTTGACACATAAGTCAAGCATTCAAGCATGCTGAAAGCACTCTATTGATTAAAATGTTATTGTGTGTTTTGTAAGGCTGGGTTTACAGCATTCATTTTCAAATTTAAAACTATATTGTTATAGAAAAATCCGATATAGATTCACACACACACACACACACACGCACATACTGTATATGTATGGGTGCGTGTGTTTTGCATTATAGGAAAGGAGATCCAAGGCATGACAGAAGCTACAACTCCAAGAGCACGGCCAGGCGTTAAAGGCGTTAAAATGATGGTGAAAAAGATGAGGCAGATTGAAGCAAAGCCATGTAAAGGATGCGTCAACTAGAGGTGAAACAGTGTGCAATTACCACAAATCTCTGGAATCAACAACATTAGTTCTGTGACAATCATAACAAAGCGGAAATGCTTCAAACCCGACATTACTCTAAATGAACTGATATTCAATTGAATTAAATGAAATCAGGAGCTTGTGAATCAGAATTGGAACGTTAGAGGAAATCAGTACCGATGCCCAAGTGTTTTCTACAATTACCATTTTTGTTGGCGAAGATTCTCAGTTATCCCTGACAAAGACTGTTTCTCTGGTGACATACAGCCATTTAACTGTGGTTTTGCAGCTTTTGTAGCGACAGTGGCCCAGCATGAAAAAAATCGACAGTTGATACAGCGACCTACTTTAGCCAGTAAGCATGGGGCCGTGGTGGCCAATCAAGCGCACCACAGCACACGTTGCCAGGTGCCTACTACTGTTTACTGTGTGTGAATCACAACACATGACTATTCCTATTTAAACTGACATCCCATGCCCACCAGAAAAGAAGCGGTGCAACCTGGGGAACCTGTGCTAACAACCTGGAGACAAACAATCATGGCAAATGCAATTGCCCCCTGGGGACAAATAAAGTTTTTCTGAATCTAAATCTGAATTTCCATTCAAAGCTTGCCTTAAAGGCAGCCTCAACTTCTCCTGCCCACATTTTCTTGTGGGGGAAAGTGGCTCTGATTTGCTGCAGGACTATCCAGTTGCGTGCAGAGATATTGTCTTTTTTGTTTTAAACACACTCCATAATGAAATCTAAATGGTGTGTTACCAGACTCATATTCTGACAAGAATTGAGTCTGGCTATGACAGACTAATCCACGTTGCTTAAAAGGAAAATTGAAGAGATAAAGAGACAAAAAAAAAAGTCAAGCGAAGCCTGACTTACATTTAGATGAGCATAAGAAAGACTGATGGACCTGACCAGAGAGTTTAGCCTGCCCATAAATCCTAAAGCTGAAGACGGGATTTCCAAAAAGAAAACCTTTAATGGGCAGAAAGGAGACCTTTCTCTTTATTTGTTTGCCAACTATAGCCCATCTCCGCAGAGGAAATAGCTCGGGGAGGTACACAGTGCTGGGACTGCAGTTCAGCAGAAATGATCGCAACTTCGTTAACAGTATGATTTGAGCAGACACAGCAGGCTCATGCAGAACAAAGCTGTCAATGCCAAATGTCAGCTCATCACAGTCAGCATATTAAGAACAAGTCAGTGCATCCACAACAGCTACTTCCAGCTCAGCTGGAAGAGAGGAGGACCGAGCCAACAGCTTGGTGTCAGTCCAAGTGCTTCTTCTAACAAGCACTGAGATTTATACAGTAATTTAAAGTTTTGATGCATGAGTCATTCAGAAACATGTACATAGATCTTACATGGACCTTATTCAGGCTTGCTAATGTTACCTGAATGTTCCGCACATGATTTGCTTAAAAAAAAAAAAAAAAAAACTGGACTTATCATCAATCATTGGCTCCCTGAGTTTATACTTATACATATATATAGTGTAATCTATTAATATGACAATATTATAGCATCAAAGCTAACTAAAACGACACATGAAATGATCATTTATGATGTGCCTACGTCCAGTAACTTGTTTATTTGAACATAACCCAACTCTGCACTACTTATAGAACAATATGCAAAATATCTATATAGTGTATAACACTAATGGGAAGCGTGCAGATTTTTTTAAAGACTGTTTTTCACATTCAGTGCTAATTTATTCACTTCTCAGGCGGCAGAAGCACATTTTATTCACAGCTTATTTTTAGTGGTGTTGTAATGATTTAAAATGTGCTTGATGGCTTCTCTTGCGGAGAAAAGGCAGCAGCAGAGGAAACCTGAGAGCTGCGGATGACTGTGTGAAAGTAGCAACGCAAGCCATTATGATCCTCTGAACCCGAGTGCATCTGCCCAATGTGCATTCTTGCCCACGAGTCGGATGTCAAATGACTGCACTCCTAATGTTTCGCATTTTTGGATAAAACTGCCCTTATTTATTCCATTTATCGTTATGTGAAATGCACTACAACACAATAAAAATTCTGCTTCAGTGCAGCGGTTGTATGATGTGTTTGTATGTGATACTGATAGCTTTTTCTGCGCCGATGAGTGCAGTTGTCATTTAAAACATGGATTTTGCGTATTCTCTGTCCGCCTTTGCTTTATGTTAAACTCAGTTTGAACACATGACCCAGCTTAGTATGACGTACTGTCACACAAGACAAAAGAAATCAAGAGGGGGCTGAATATTTTTCATGGCACTCTATGCTGCTCTGTGATCCTTAGCAGTTAGAGGGATTAAATATATAGTTTGCCGGAGGGAAAGAAATGGGCTTATTAAAATCAGAAGGGTCTGATCTTTATCACATGAATATGTTCTCTAAAAACCATGACTCCCGGCCAGTCAGTGCTTTCTTCGTCTAAATATGGTTCATTGAGGTGGCTGAGATTCTGGTCTGAACATCCTCTTCTACTGCCCTAATAGGCTCTACTAGCTCGTTGTAAATGCTCATATATTATCTATGTTCCTGTTCAAAAACACTCATGCTGCTACATGATGTTAGCACCGTCTGATTTAACGCCCCTCCACCAACCATGCAGAGAGAACTGGGGCAGAACTAAGCGTGAGGCCTTCAGATGTTGGTGGGCAGCAGTGGGTGGTTCCCAGTTCAGCCTCTAACATTCAGAGAGCACAACACAGAAACAGATCAAGGAGCTGCAGCCTGAAGATCCAAGTGAACAAAAACGGTACATGGGTAACGTAACACATGTAACTCATTTCTCCAGTTTTGCCATTTTCTTTCAATTTTCACATCATGATCCTGACATCAAAAAAAAATCACTTCACATTTCGAAGGATGCATCTAAGTACAGAAGCTATAGAAAGTGTCCCTAATCCATGTAGATAGATGTAGTTGAAGTCCCTGAAACCAGGGTTAACAGCTGTTTTTGTGAACATTACTTTCATAAATAAGAAAAATTGTTTTAAAAAAATGGAACTGAAATGCTCAATACCCAGCCCTTGTTATTAGCACAGACTGCATACGGATGGACGGCGGAACTGCTCCTCAAAAGTGAAGCCAAAGTAAGTAGAGCTCCCCCTGGTGATTGGCTGCAGTATAGGTCATAAGCTCCACCCACTCCATGTTAGTGGATGGGACTTGAGCCAAACTAAAACATGAAAGTACACATCATATTTTTTTTTTTCCGAAGATGGTTTCTGACATTTTAATTAAATGAAAACAAGAAGTTTTAATTAAATGAAAGTGCTAGTGAGTCTGGAGGGATTGTAATCGAGTCATCGATATCATGGCTAAGGATGGCTCCACTCTCAGACCTCACTGCGCAGACTCTGGCTTCAAAGTCGCAATATAGCGCCGGCCCGTATCCCTGGGAAAATAGCATCAGTTTGGCAAGGAAGTGGGGACACATTGTCCATATTTATATACAGTCTATAGTTATTAGCAGGTCTGTAAAGCTGGCACATTTATGCTTTGAGGCAAATTTTATCATGAACATGCTTATATACTCACAGCAGCATTGCTGATGCTATCAGTGTTGACCGTGATGTCATGGCTTTGTAAATATTTGCTCGTAAACCAAACTGAACTGGATGTTGACCTGATGGTGCTGATACAAGTGAGAGGAAAAATCCTTGTTCCACGTGAGAGGGGGAAAAAAACAACCGTTTTTGAAAATCTGGATTAAACTGAGTTCATTCATGTTCCATGTAAAACAGGGCTGGCTGCTTATCATCTAACGTAGCACACAATGAGTGACCAAGGCAATGCAAAGAAAAAAACTGTCTATTTGTCTGGTTAGTGTTAGAATAAAATTCAACAAAGTGAACTAAACGGGATTAAAGCCTCACTGGTGAATCTTCCGAAGCAAGTGTCTGTCTGCTAAATACTCACAAACACCGTTGAACACTGTTGAGGCCGTGTGTGTGTGTCTCACAGTGACAGCTGGGTGTTGCTAGATAAACTCTGTCTAGGAGCAAAGCCAGAGGCCAACTTTCTTCTCCTCTCTGTCAACCCAACCCATGCAGATAGAGGATATGAGAGTATAATATTTCATGAATTTAAATGATATAAGGAGGCTTCTGGCAGGCTGGCTCATTTAGAGCAACTTATCTAGGACATTAGAAACTGACATTTTGCACGTTATGTTCTGGCTCCTCAGCAGGAGAGATGGACAGTGCTTTTCGATGTGGAAACACTGATGATTTAGAGTGTGTCCATGTAATCCAGGTTAAATCTGTGAATGAGTGCCTTTTCTGTCTGTTTTCATCCTCCAGTATTCTGTTGCACTGTGTCTTTACCACAGAGTAGAGTGGCTGTCATTAACCAGGAGCAAGGATTTTTGTCAGTCGGCTCTCTCTGACGAGTATAAGGAAGTAGAGATCTAGGTATTTATATACACTGATCACCTTCCTAATATTGTGTAGGTCTCCCTTGTGCCTCCAGTTGTGACTCATCAGAGAATGGACATGCTCCTTTTAAGAGGAGCGTTTGGTGTGTGGCATACAATATTGTTAGTGGGGGCTTTTGGGTCCTGTGGGTTGAGGGGAGAAGCCTCTGTGGATCAGGCTTGTTTCAGAGCATCCCACACTGAATTTGGAGGCCAGGTCAACACCTTGTGCTGTTCTTCATGTTTTTTTTAGTTGTTCCTAAACTGTTTTTGTGTGTGTTCCTCTGTGCCAGGCTGCATCCTGCTGGGGATGGCTGCTGCTATAGGGTGAGGGTGCCTGGTCTGGTCTGGTCTAGATGGGTGCCACATCCACAGTTACATCCACATGAATTCCAGGTCCAAAAGTTCCCTAGCAAAATACTGTATTGTCACAAGATGCTCAGTGTTATTTACTTCTCCTGTCAGTGGTTGTAATGTTGTGGCTTAACTGGTGTAGTGCTCGGATGTGTCAGGGCTGTGACTATAGGAACCACCTAGAAGGACTGATGTGGACATAACTTATTTTTATGTATTTCACATGGAAATCCAGGCACAGTATAGTACTCAGAGAATTGCGGTGGCTGAAGGCTAAACAGTCTCATTATCTTCTGAAACTGTCAATTAATTTAACCCACGATATCTAATTACTTTTTGATTGTGTCTGTTCTTTTCTTTCATATGTCCTGAACATTATAATCTTTGTATTTTGCTAAATTATGTCAAATCAGTTTTTCGTTCTATTATCTGATTTTAATCGCTGGTATGTGTGCAGAAACAAGAAACTAGCTAAAATTTTAATGAAATCAATACTCCCTCACTAGTGGCATGCTTTGTCGGCACCAACTTGGCAACTGCCTCACTTTCTCCTAGCAACTGCCCCTGTTCAGAAAGACTCTGCTTTCCCCTGGCCTCTGTGGGCGGGGCGGCATCGCTCCACCACAGTCCTTCTGACAAAGATAACACTAGGAAGCATGCAGAATCAATCAGACACAGTCCTGAAAGGCCAATATGTTGCTGATAAACACATAACACAACAGAATGAATGCTCAGCCGCTAGTCAGACAAAAGCAGTCGGAGCTCTGCGGTCCCATACCTGCATTACACACTCTGTCGGGGTATTACCATGTGAAGAGAGCACTGGGCTGATAGATGAATCACAGGCAATAAGAGCTCACAGTCTCTGAGAAGCTCCGGCTCAACCGCTATCATCACCTGCTGCTCACAGGTCCATCCATTTACTGACCCACCGTGCCTTTCTGCTAAACAGCAGGCTGCCTTAATGCACTCGGATATTTGTGTTGAAAGAAAAAAAACCTCCTCCCCTTAAACACACTTCATGGATGGCTGCTGTCCAGAAAGCAGCAGCTTTACAAAGAAACTGGGTTGTTTTCCTGTGTTGCCTTTCATATATTATTAATCAGTATCAGTGTAGATGCTCTATAGGATAACTACAGTAATCTTAATGTAAAGAAACAGTGGCTTTAGGAATTTATGCTCACTTAAAGTATTCTCATGTTGTCTGAATAGCAAACATACACCGATCCGTCTTGTTCCAGTGCATCCCACAGATACTTGATCAGTTTGGGATCTAGTGAATTTAGAGGCCAGGTCAACACCTTGTGCTGTTCTTCAAGTTTTTTTTTAGTTGTTCCTAAGCCGTTTTTGTGTGTGTGTGTGTGTGTGTCAAGCTGCATCCTGCTGGGGATGGCTGCTGCCATCAAGGAGTGTCATAGCTATGGAGTGGAGGTGCCTGGTCTGGTTTTGTCTACGTGGGTGGTACATGACGCTGGTGCGAGCCATTTATATTTGTGCGCTCGTCAGTCTGACTAACGCCACACAACCGCTGCGTCGTTTTTGTCAGTTAATTGACAGAAACGACAGTTCATTTTTGTTTTTATTTCCTGCTTCGCTTTAAACAATGGTGACTTCAAAGTCAAATTGCACGGATGTTTGTATCTTCGAACCTCCTCAGTTTACCTTTCCTCAGTGTGTTCCATCATTACTGATATATAACAATCAATTTAGAAATTGCAGAGATGGAGAAGCTGCTGGAAATAGTACAGTGGAAACACGCTACTACCTAGCAGACCAATCACAGCTCTTGCGCTCTGTGTCACCACGACATGGAGCATCATCTGTGGGGAGGTGCACATCAGGCTACAGTGTTAGGGTCTGGGCTGGTGCTGTAGCTACAGTGTCAATGACAGAAGCCTAAAAGTTTCCCAGCCAAACATTGTATAGTCACAAGATGGTCAATGTCATTCACTTCTCCTGTCAGTGGTTTTATTATTTTGGCTGATCAGTGTAGTGTTATATAGTGTGTATTTAGTGTGTTATACACCAACAGTTAACAACATAACGGATCATAAATGCCTTCTTTTGTCAACCAGCTCTTTAAATATCTGTATTTCTGCTGGTACCTGTATCAGTCTTGGAAATGTTTTCACGATCCAACCTCGATATTTGTGTCGACTGTTTCATACAGACTGGGAAATACATAATCGTGAATGGACTACAATGAAACTGGGGCTATATGATTCATAGTGTAATAAACCTGTATATTTGTATATTCATCACTCTTATTGGATGAGACTGTATTTAGGGCTGTCAACAGATTCAAATATCTAAATATTTAAGGTAATCTTGGATAACTGGATCAAAACAAACTCTTCTGTATAGACTTTAGTGAGTCTAGACGAGATTTCATGAAGGAGACTGTGGTTTGCGCCCCAAAATAGATTACAATAATGTTCACTCAAACTGTATCTATCCTTGACCATAACCTCAAGCCTAGCTGATAAGCCCCAAACATTATCTCTTCCAGGGATTGACCATGCTGTGGTTGCCAATTGTAGAGATTACAGGAAGAGCTGCTTTTAAGTGCTGTTGTGAAGAGGAGCTTGTTGGTTAAAATACCCTAAAACCAATGGCTCCATAAGTTGGATATGGTTCAGATTTAAATTGTGAACTGAGTATCAGAAAAATGCATTTTGCAGAGAGTTTCAAACCAATGGCTTGAATGCAACTAAGCTTTTATACCATTTACAACTACATTAATTTAAGAAGGATATCATGTTTGTTATTTCTTTTCTCTTTTTTTTCACATCTATGAACATTGTTATGCAGGGAATGAATATACTTCATTATTTCAGTTTAATATATGCCAGAAGTGTATTATAGACATTGTGTATATACATGTCCAACATTCATTTTGATTTGGAACTGTCTTATTTAATATTAAATGGAAAAAAAAAAGATATATATCGAATATTGCCTTTCAACTAAAACATATCAAGATTCTTGATATGGCCCTAGCCCTAGCCTCTTGTCTGGATGTATATTGCAACTGCCATTTAAATGAGCAACACAGGCTGGCATCCTTATGCTACATTTAATATATCATTCTGTTTTGCACCATGCAGTGTTTTATATCATTGTATATTGTATCTTACTGCATCATGCAGCATAAATTAACAATGCCACACTGAAACGCTGACTCGCTCAGAGATATAAATCTTCTTTATGAATGCAATATAAATCTGCTTTACGGTGGATTTTCCATTCAACCCACATACACGCGCCCAGAGTAAAATCAGGAGGGCTTTAAGGAAAGCCTCATCTTAACCAGAGTTCCCATCTGTTATTCCGGCAGTGTTGGACAGACAATCGATATCAGTAGTGCAAATCTGCGACAACTGCTGATTGTCTTGGTGGACTCGCACAGCTGAATGAGATCTACTTCATTACACTGCTTTATTTAATTGTAGCAGCGCCAATACGGAACCACGAAATAGCCCCCGGAGAAATCAGACCAGCAACTGGACCTGTGGTCACACTTTTGTGTTTCCAATTCATTTTTAATAGAGCAATTCCAGAACAGTCAACTCATAACAATGCAATAGTTTGGCCAATTACTCTGAAGCTGAATAACATCGGTAACATAGTGTCTCTGTATTTTGCAGATATTTTTACTGGCTTCAATAAAGCCTCTGGCGTCACATTTTTTCTTCAAAGACGGCGGTTATTTCGGCAGGGGGCCCAGAACACCTTTGCAACGTTGTCAGTATAAATGTATCACAATGGAAGGCCTTCGGTTTCAGCAGAATGGCTCATTTCATACTGCGTGCAACCATAAGACTGAGCTGCGTGCGAACAATCCACATTCAAATGCACTTATCGTCAGTTCTTAATGTTATGTTTCTTAAGACTCTGATCAAGCCCTGCATTGATCTGCCTCTAATCACACTACACACATTAGCTGAGTGGCTTAAAGGGGCGCACAGCAGCCATGTTGAGGCTGATCCACCCACCCTCTCGACACTAATAAGCTGGAGCATGGATGAGGGGGCGTTTGGGAACAAACACAATAGAGTAACTGGAGACAGCAGTGATGCGCACATTCGTTTGCAAACACATTGCTTTAGCACTGAGAACTGATCTATATTAACTACACCAAATCACATACATGTCACACAACTTCCATAATATAACATATTATGGCATACTCAGATTGCTGATTGCGTCATATACATTGATCCGCCACAATATTAAAACAACTGACAGGGGAAGTAAATAATATTGATCATGTTCTGATAATGCAGTGTTGACCTGGCTTTCAAATTCACTCACAAGTGAAATGCACTGGAACAAGGCTGATCCACAGAGGCTATCCCCTCAACAAAATATAAGATAAGATATAATAAAAAAATAGGCATAGTCATGGACTAGTCAGGTAATCGTTGTAGTTGTGCGTAGTGCTAGTTCTGGAGCAAGAAGTCTGGCTATGTGAACTTGTCACAGTGTTCACCAGCAGGAGTTACACAGAGCCATTCATGAAGCGCAATACCAGTTAAAATTCGGTACACAATACCATCTAGCCCTCGCCATAGAGGTATTGTGCTGAGAGAGAGAGAGAGACAGAGAGAGAGAGAGAGAGAGAGAGAGAGAGAGAAGACTTGGAAACTGTGTGAAGAAAGGCATAAGAATAAAAGGAAAGGGAAGAAAGACAGAGACACGCAGAGACGACCACGGGGGAATCTGGACCCTCAAAGCCAATGAGACAGTGAAGATCTCCACTTTAAGATCTGTGCCTGAACAAACATGAGACTACTACCAATTATCACCTCCTGCACCTGCCAACACACACAAACGCATAGCACACCATGTTCCTCCCCAGTCTATCACTGGGACTCTCCTTTTCAGCAGGGCTGCTGGGTGTTAATGAACCCATCTCCTCGCGTTAATGAAGCCATTCACAGGTCCACTCCCTCCTGCTGCTCCTCTGCCCCCCTCCCCCTCAAGACTACTCAACAACCACCTTGTATGTAGCGTTTTGACAAGACTAGAGTTTCGTGTGAAATAAACCTTTGATCTACCTCAGGATCAGTACATTTAGATTTTTTGCAAGGGCAAACATCTTCTTGACTAGTTTTTTCCTGGGAGCTGTAAAATGCCAGCATGCACCAAAGGTATCCCTGGGGAAATGCTTCAGGGAATCTGCGAGGTAGAAACCTGAGATGTTTAGATAGTCTGGTATCAGGTTATATGATGTAAACAGTATGATGGCTGTGTGTTTGCGAGCCGAGTGTGACCCTGGAGGAGTAAATGACACAAGTCTACTTTCTGCGGGGAAATCGACCACAGAGCTGGAAGGACTGAGAAGCCAGGATTCATCACATCGATAATCACAGTGTTACAGTACTTGAGGGCCTATGTGATAGCTTTAAATACACACTATGTCATAATAGCAGATTTATAAACCAGGCTATATGTGAAAATACTATAGACTCCTTTTGTGTTAGTAAACAGGATGAAGCCTTTTAGTGGGCGGGGCTTAATAGGAGGCAAAACAGTCTACAGGGATGTATTAGTTAACACGGACTAGCAGCTTCTGTTGGCTTACCCTAACCCTAACACCTAACCCGAAAAAGTCAACATTAATAGACGGGATCAGATTGGCTACCAGGCATGTACACTAAAGAGAAAATGAGTTACGATAGCACTAGTATGGCTGGATAAATACCTACACATGTACATGTCAAGCATATAATGAACTACGTACGTGTTGTATATGCGATAGTTATATAGGCTAATGAATATGTCATTGGAGGCTATTACACAGGCTAACGTTTAAGAGGCTAATGTAAAAGAAACATATTGTTAGCGTATTATTCTGTTAGCTAACGTTATACTTGCGAGCTAGCAAATGGCATTTTATGAAAACACACTCAAGCGTTTTTGATGATCGTCTCAGTCCAAACATTTTATCTCGTTTAACCATGGATTTCTTCAATCTTTTTGACTCGGGTTGGAAGCTGGTATGTGATAAATTTTCAGTTTGGAGCTATTAACCGTACTCCTCTGATTCTGGCACCCTGCAACACAGCGGGATGACATTTTGATAACTGTAGCCGCAGTGGTTTTTCATCTGCAGAGATGTTGACGTCAAAACAACAGATCTTCACTGATATTAAAGCTTTAGCACAACAACAGCACAACAGACAGTGTAAGGGAATACCGTGGTAGTGGTTAATGACGAGGCAAACTCCTGTCTACTGCATAACAATTAGAAACCCCAGACATCTGCCCAGCATCTCAACCTCTGCCTTGCTGCATGAAAGGCAACCCAAATAGCCTCTAACTGCATCTGTCTGCTGTGTGGTTCTGAGCAGGTACTTTACAATGGGTTTATCGCTCATGCACAGTAATAAGAAGAAGATCAGTAGAGCAGAGGGGAGCAGCAGAGTTGGTGATAATTCCCTGGTGGCTGCTACCAGCATCCCCTTTCACATTATGTGCAGTCGTTAAGTGCATGCCTTATACAAAAATACAGAATGCAATATTAGAGTCGAAAGTCATAGCATTAAAGATAAGCATGTGTTTGCTAAGATGTTCAAAACGACTTTGATTCACACCTGATGCATTAAAGAAAAAATAACAGTATAATGTGACTTATAGTATCCTTTGTAAGGTGGTTGATAAGACATGTCCAGGTAAAATGTGCAGGTTTCTGTAGATTTTTTTCTGCTTTCATGTACGCCTCAGACTGTGAAATGAAATGGTTTTGTCTAGGGCTGTGACAAAGTCTCAGTTCCATCAATGGCATACTGTAGATAAATATGTCAATTTGTGTGGTAAATGCTGATGCTTCGCCATGTTTTACATGTATCAACAATTGGCAGGCATGCTGAAAATGACAGACAAAGCCTGAACCCGTTCGAGGTGTGGGAAACAGCGAGCCAATAAAATGCACATATAGTGAAAAAGAAACGGCTTACCACAGCAGCACAAAGGCTCAAAACAACAAGACATCAGTGTCGGTATGAGAACTGTTCCATTGAGTTATGTCTGATTGTGTTGGTTGGTAGTCAGAGCCTGGGAGCAGTTGCTGTGTCTTGTGTTATGCTGTAGAATTTTCCAGAGCATAAGCTAGTGGCTAATTTGGCAGTGCTAACCTCCCATAGCTGGGCTGAAATTTCATCAGAATATGAGGCTGGTATCACGCCTTATGGATTTCACCATGGGGCGTGTTTCAACCAATACAGAAGAAAAAAGACATGAAGACGTTCTTACAACCAATCAGAGCAATTTTGTTGTAAACAAATTAAACTCCATGGCGCTCAAATGATGTGAATGACTACATCAGTTTCCCTTGTGTCCTTTAACACAAAGACCAGAACAGTTCCCAATGGAGTGGCCCAGTGCATCTGCAAGTTCTAAGCTGTGTTTATGCACATATAGACCTATAAAACTTAACATTTCGATGATTTTCAAACTGCAATCTGCACAAGCCACTGTGTTAAGTCATACTAAACATTATCATGGTTAATTTATAGCAAACTGTGGTTTTCCCAGAAAATGCTGACATGTTGCTTCGTTTAATGATTAATTATATCAAAGTCTGGGCTTTGCTATGAATAAACATAAGCACACGCAGACAGTACTTGACGTTTTTATGGGTCAGGTCTAATTCACTGTTGTGCAAATCCATTGGAGAAGTGGGCTTCAATGACAGAAAGAATACATTTATAAAACATCATGGCTCAGCCTTGTCTATTCTTCGTAACCATAGTGACATGACGACATTTGTACTTTTGTATATTAAGTAACTCCTTCCTTCCCAGCGCAGCACGGTTGTATCTTATCTAGGCTCTGTTTGCCTTTACTTGTCTTATTTTTTAATCTCTACAAGAACAAGTCGGCACTTGAGCTATTACACTAATTTGAAAGAAGCTCAAACATTCTACACGTGTTTTGGTTACTTTTTGCAGCACTTACATTTATATGCTCTTTACAGTGATAATCCATAATCCATCATAATCCATGTTTCGGGTCTCAGACCTTTGCTAAATCACTTCAGCCATTGTTTAGATTGTTTTTATTATTCCAAACTAAGTGACAAACCACCAAATACTATTGCTCCTTTATTATGAGTCTAGAAAAAGAAAGAAAAACTATGTTAAGCCCCAATCTAAAAGGAAATAACTGCAAAATCAGATCTGCTTTCTGCTGTCTAGTTTCTGCTGCCATGGCTTAGGACTGAGTGAATGTTAAGATAGATTTATCTCCAGAAGTAGGTTACAGGGACCCACTGACTTCTCCACATCTACTCTATTCATATATCTACAACTCAGAAGGAAACCTGAAAATTCAATCCAGATCTTTGGCGATGCTATTAAACATATTATTTAGACCAAAAGGGAAATGTGCAAAGACAGATAAAATTTGAATATGCAATACACAATGTAATGTAATTAAGAAATCTCAATGGCACTGACTCATCCCAATATCCACCATGCTGCCGCTGCCACATTGTGAGGAGCAGGCTGTCACCAGAAATGCAAGCAGTGAAGAAACAGTCGAGAGCAAATATATAATGTGGCCTTCGCACTATTTTACAGGCTAATGGTGGGTAGAAAACAATGTTGAAAAAAATGGACTGAAATGCTGTTTCACCCAGCTGTTTTTATACAAGTGAATGGAAGGAATTCGTCATCGACTCAGGTAATTGCAATTGGGCAACATGTGATAGTGGTGACAGGCCTAATTTCAGAGTGCTTGTGCAAGATGTGAGGTTGTCTGGCTGAAAGTTAAAGCTGAAACTGGAAGTGGATTTTTCTGGATGGTAATGATCACAAGCACACATGCAATCCACCAAAAAATGGCTACGAAAGAATAGATGGAGAGTTATGGCACGGCCGAACCAAGGCCCTGTTTTAAATCTCATTGTAATGTGTGAGGAATATGAAAAAGAAAACTTGCGACTACAGAAACTTTTAATGGAGTGGCCAAAAAATTTAGTCTGCAGATGTCAGAGATGGGATGACAATTATGCAAAATATGTTATTTCACTTTAACAGTTCTGAGGCAACGGGTGTACTTAATCCTTCCAGATTATCAACACCTATTCATTTTAATAAAGTACGCACAATCAGCCACAACATTAAAACCACTGAGAGAAGAAGTAAATAACACTGGCCACCTTGTGACAATACAATGTTCTGCTGGACCTAGCGTTCGTGTGGAACTTTCTTAGACATGCACCCAGACCAGACCAGGCACCCCCACCCTATGATGGCAGCAGTATCAAAGAGAATCAGATATCTTACATCTCATGACTCAGTTAAACCAAAATGAACACTTCACTGGGGACAAATGTTGCCCATGGATTCCCTGTCTAGGGTATGGGACTGGTATGGGAGCTGCAAAATACATTTCAGAGATTATGAGACACAAAAGAAAGCAACAAAAGTTTCTGTAACACAAAATCATGGTTAGTTTTCTAGACTGTAATCTTTGTTGGAACAACAATCATTTGTGATTAGAGTCACAATAATCTGCGAGAGTGTCTGCCACATACCGCCCAATGCTTCGTATCGGTCCAGCGTCTAAATAAAACACATCAACAATGGAGTCCCGGAAGACTATGACCCACAAACAATTCAAAGAAGTAAGTCATGGATATATTCTCATTCGCAAAAGACTCAACCTAACCTTTAAAGCCATGTAAACATCTCCTAAGCATGCATTTAGACCTCTCGACCTCTCTTCCGCACTGCTGTTGGAAACCCTGTCTTCATGTTTTTGGAATCCATTTCCAAAAACAGCACTATTTATGTTTGGAGCTATAGTTTAACTTTAATGACGGGTTATGAGTCACACTTTATAGTTCCTCTCGAGACAGTGCGACTGTAGGTTGAGTATAAACATCTGAGTGAGTGCATGTAAGTAATTATGACTGAAAATCTGGAGGCTAAGATTACAGAGTCAGACTGCCGCTGTGCTCGTCTGTATACGAGGAGCAGACTTAACTCAGACTGACAGGACGTGCACACTTTAGATACACGCAGCTAATCCACATAGGACAGCTGTCGCCCTGTCTTGATTGATCTGATAAACACACACACACACACACACACATGCACTGACAGACTGCACACAAACAATGTGGCTGAGGGCTGTTTCCAGCCACATGCTCTATCAAACAGTTGGATTATGGCTGTAATGAAAGCTGATTTTGAAATTGCATCATCTTAAAATCAGCAGCCCCCCACCCATCCCTCTTCATCATGGAAAAAAAAAATCCCATAATCCCCCCCTGAACCAATCCTTCCTCCCTGAGATGGGACCACACCCTGCTGGTCTGGGCACGGGACCGGACAGAAATATTTGTGTTTTTGATGCATAATGAACTTGAACGTCAACTGACGAAAATCAGACGTCAAAGCAAGAGAAACATGTTTTCTTTGGCTTTTAGGGTGGATTAGATATCTCTGTCGTTTCTGAGTCTGCTTCATCCAGCAGTGGATCCTGATGAGCGTGCTCTCTTCCCCCCAAGGCATCAAATGCTGCCGTTTTGTCAAAGCTGCAGGCATGGTAGAGATATGCACAAGGTGCCCTTTGGCTTTGTGCTGTGACTGCGCAATTGACTCCCACATTAAAAACACCCACGGAATATCAGATGCCGCGAGGCCTTTGCCAAATGTTCTGTGCTCCTCTCGTCACCTTCCAGCATGTGGTCAATTTTAACCAGATGTTATTTTTTAAATAAATACAAAACATGTTAAGTGTTTAGTTTTTTAAGGAAATCGTGTGTTTTTCTTGTAAATTCAGAGAGAGAGAGCAAACAACATTTAATTCCAAAAATGAAACAAAAATTGATCTCAGTGGAAAAGCAAGAATCTCTAGAAACAGCTATGGACTGCACTACCAATCCAACATCTTTCTTTGAGACCTCAAACTCAACACTTGTAGTCATTTCACCAATGTTATTGCTCTCTGTATGTAATATTGTAGTGGGTGGCTGACATTAGAAGACCATCATATACATTAATCAGGCATAACATTATGACCACCTTCCTAATATTATCCCATTATTTGTGCTTCCAAAACAGTTGTGACTCATCAGAGAATGGACATGGGCCTTCTGACTGTGTTGAGGGAATAGCCTCTGTGGATCAGGCTTGTTCCAGTGCATTACACAGACTCTTGATCAGTTTGGGATCTAGTGAATTTGGAGGCCAGGTCAACACCTTGTGCTGTTCTTCATGTTTTTTAGTTGTTCCTAAAGCATTTTGTGTGTGTGTGTCTGTGTCAGGCTGCATCCTGCTGGGGATGTCTGCTGCCATCAAGGAGTGTCATTGCTATGGGGTGGGGGTGTCTGGTCTGGTCTAGATGGGTGCTACACGTCTAAGTAACATCCACATGAAAGCCAGGTCTAAATGTTTCCCAGCAGAACAATGAATAGTCACAAGATGGTCAATGTTTTTCACTTCTCCTGTTGGTGGTCATAACGTTATGTCTGATTGGTCTACCTGAACATTTCACCTCGCACAGTCCCTGTGACTTAAATCCTGCCGCTGTGCCTCTCCCACAAACCTCTGCACTACATCAGAGGAAGAGTTCGGTGTCCACAGCCAGACGGGTTCAAGGACTGGCCACCACTTGCACAAGGGAATATTATTCAAATATGTTACAAAGTCCAGTCCTTCACATAGAGCCTCCCCAGTCACACAGCACACGTATGAGGGAAAAGTAAATAAATCAGACAGTGAGGTCCATTAGAAAATACGGCAAAGGGAAAGTCACATGATTATGTGGTGTGAATCAAACAAACTGACACACACACACACACACACACACACACACACAGTGGAGAGCCACAGGAAACCCCAGATTAAAGAAATGGTCAAGCAGTGATATGACATTCTCTGTTCATGCATGCTGAAGCATTTAAGCTCCTCACAGATTAATTGCTGTCAGTGGAGAAATACCAGACATATGCTGAGTTCATTTAGAAAAAAACACGCTGTCCATTAAGATCATCAGAACGTACAGACAGCAATTTTACTTTGACATTGTAAAAGGCTCCACTCAGTACATTTGGGTATCTGGGTCACAGTTTACAGTAGTTTTTGTAATGAAGTTTGAGGGTTTAATACTGTGCTCAAGAAGAGTTATTTTAAACATCCTGCCTAAAAAAATCAACCTTAGAACAGAAAATAAAATAATGGAAACAATGATGACATATATTGTTAGCAAATTTTAAACACACCATTACAATTTACATTATATCTCACCCTGTCAGATCAGAGTAAAGATGTTTCCTCCCATATGTGGGTACCTAATACACCAATAGGTCCCTAATTCTCACTGATGGGAGCATTGTGTGTATGTGTGCGATTGTGGTGACATGTTTTCAGAGTTTATGGCTGGGCAATAACTGGAATAATAGCAGCAGATCTCTAATAGACCGTGACAGACTATACTGATTACATTACCCCACAACACAGAAACACACTCGCTTACACACACACGCAGTAAGACGTGTGTGGTTTGCAAGGGCACCCATGATGTACTACACACGTGTGCGGGTAAAAATAGTATTATGAGTCCGGAGGCCAGCGGGCTCAGACAGACAGAGCCGCTGTCAGTCACCATGCGGAGACAGACCTGCGTGAACCTAAACACATCTAGACGTCAGTGAGCACTGATAAAGGTTGTCTCCTGTTCCCCTCTCAGCCTCTGACACGCTGCGTCACATCCACTGAAGCACCCAACTCCTTTTATTATTAATTGAGAAAACCACACTAGTCAGGTCATCAAGTACTGAACACCCGAAGACATCTTTGACTGTGGGAAAGTATTATGGTGGACATTTTTAATATTCTCTGACATTTTATTGATGGAAAAATTAATTAACTTGTCAGACGGATGAAGAGATAATGAAAAAAATAAAAATCTGTGGCCGTAGACAGACACCTGACATTGCATCTGTCCTGAGCTGGTCCCAAGGATAAGGATCAGGAGTAGGGAGTCAAGGTCCTGATCTGATCTATTTTCACAAAACTACAAAGACTTTTACCTCTAGTTGGTACTTGTGGCACAAGGCTTTTCTTTTACATAGCTCTTCTTATTTTGCATGTTCACAGTCTCATGAGATTTGTCGTGCGAAACTAGTCTTCCAAAGCAGTCGCGACTCATCAGAGAATGGACACGGTCAACGCTGTTATTCTTTTTTCTTTCAGTTGTTCCTAAACTGTTTTTGTGTGTGTGTCTGTGTCAGGCTGCATCCTGCTGGGGAGGGCTGCTGCCATCAAGGAGTGTCATTCCTATTTTAGTGGGGTGTCTTGTCATAAGATGGTCATTGTTATTTATGTAGGGCTGGGCGATAAAACGATAACGATATATATCGCGACAGACATGTGGTCGATATCGATAGAAAATACGTTCGATAGAATGTTCGATAATTTGACTTGAACTCTGTTAGAGAAAAAAACAGGAAGAAAACCCTGTGCAAGTCATTCTGGGGGATGTAGGCAGAGGAAGGGCTTTAGCCTGTCGAACTATATTTACGTCAGTGGTTTTAATGTTGTGGTTGATTGGTGTATAACAGGCAGGATGAGTGAAATGATGACGATGAGGACAATGAGAAAATCTTTTATCTGTAACATCTGAATCTGCCATAGATCTTTATTTAGCAGCTAACAAAAAGCCTCTTTTGACACACAGTAACTGCTGCTTGGCATCACCTGAAATTTCCACTGTTGAGATGCGATGTAGCAGAACTGTAAACAGCAGAGGGCTGTGATGGGGGAGTGTTGGCAGAGTCAGCGAAGCAGTGTGTTTTCTCAGTGCCAGTGTGTTTTACACAGAAGGGTAGGCTTCATAGGGAAAATGCATTGTTTTTTGTCTCAAACAGATGATGTCTATATTGCAAAATGGAGCGGTTATCAGCCATACGGATACGACGCAACCTTTAACACTGGACTAAGCAACAAGTAAAGCTGAGGCTGATGGAAATGTAGTTACTTCTGCAGGTATTTGTTTTGAAAGTCACAGAAGTCTTTTATCCTCTGGACACCATCGGTGTCAGAAATGTACTATATGTGTCTTTTACTATTTTTAGTCAGAAACCACACCACTCGGTTCATCAGTCGTCACCACTCTTCCCGAGTTCTCCTATAATTCCATTAGTATCAGGTTAAGTAGTGGATGTAAATCTTTTGTGCAAATAGAGAGCATCAAACGCATGAACAACGCTTTCCCCTTTCACTAGCTCTGAAGTACCCACACAGCCCGAGCTCTACCACTCATAAATACACACAGCTGTGCTCTCACAGTCACTCACGCACGCACACATTCATTAGTCAGATGCGAGGTCAGGCGTGCAGCCATCATTCATTTAACAGAAAATGGCTGCGAGACAGACACAAAGACGGAGAGGAAGATGGAAAGAGGCAGAGAAAGAAAAATGGCAGGACGGGATTTAGCTGAACTTGGTGCACGGTGCACATACACGCACACAGATCAGCCACAACATTATGACCACTGACAGGAGAAGTAAATAACATCGACCATCTTGTGACAAGACAATGTTCTGGAAACTTTTGGACCTGGCAGCAGCCAGCCCCCAGCAGGATGCGCTCATAAAAATGCTTTAGGAAGGACTCAAAAAACATGAAAAAGAGAACAAGGTGTTGACCTGGCCTCTACAGAGGCCCCTCCCCTCAACCCATAGGACCCAAAGGCTCCCACCAGACACCACAGGACACCCTCAGAAGGCCCACGTGAATTATCTCATGAGTCAGAACTGTTTTGGCAGCAAAAGGGGGATCAGCACAATATATGGTCATAATGTTATGTCTGATCACGGTATACCATTTGGATACGGCTATTTTTGTGGTGACATTTACTGGAAAAAAATACATTCCACATTTCTTCCTTTAATTAACCATAATCATCCCCGACCCTTATCACTGACCCTAAAACCAAGCCTCCTATAGCTCTTTAAAGATAACTGAGGACCAGACAAAGTGTCCAGTGGTCTAAACCGCAAACTGGTCTTTTCATAGATAGTTGTACTCACACACACACATGCACACCCACTCTCACATATACAGTGGGAGTGCACTCAGGACATTCCAGCTATATCTGTAGAGTCAAGAATGGAACTGCCTGGGTTTTGTCAGTTTAACTTACAAAGGTTATTATAAGAACCAGACCCGGAATCTCCTCCTCCTCCTCCTCCTCCTCCTCCTCAACACACACACATTCACACACACACAGTGCATAAACATAAACCATGTTTCAGGGAAAGTGGGCCTCCTTCTGTCTTCACTGTCTGCTTTGCTTAGTGGTCCAGAAGTGTCTCTAGCAGATGTCTGAGCATTGTAGTCATGATGAACACTGGCAGGCAGAGTGAAAACAATAATCTGCTGTTACCAACATCGGCAAAGAAAAGACATCTTCAGAAAGCAAAGAGTTCATTAGTGTTTAGAGGAAATCTGCTAAAGCAGGCTTTTAACAAGCGGCGTATGACACATGTGTGGATTTACCACATGGGGGAAAAAGTTAAAGAGCAGCTATGGCCTCAGACATGTCATCTACACTGTGGTTGGATGATTTCAACACCTCAAATTCCATTGCACTTACTGTATTGTGACCAACAATAAGAAGCATTAAAGCTTAATTAAAAGCTGCATTCATCGTGTTTTTTGTTGTTAATTGTACAGCTTGGTAACCAATGAAACAGCAATGACTCAGAGGACTTGGGGTCATTGTGTCTAGTTTTAGTCTAAGTTGGAAGAAAGAAAGTCATTCAGTGCAGTAAAATGCATGTTTTGCATTGAGGCAGTGGATGATGAAACCCAAAACACACTAGATGGGATATGCTCTGAATTCGCTCATCTGACCAGACTGGGAGACGCTTGAAGTGCATGTAAAACAACTGGGCTGATTTGCAGTTTGCATCATGTGTTTATTTGATTCTAACAATCATTATGCCAACTGTACATAAGTGAGCTGTTGTTGGTGTGTGTGTGTGTGTGTGTGTGTGCATGTGTGCTTGCTGTCTTTTTAGTAAATTCCCATCTTAAACTTTGGCTACATCCCACTCACATGCAAACACGTGATGTTGCCGCTTTGAGCCCTGACTGTAGGTCAGTTTTATTGATGGTGATGATGATGGGAGAGTACAGATTGGTTTTAGCCAGTAAGAACATGAATGAAACCCTGATTGGCTGTGACAGAAGCTGCCCTCCTCCCTCCCCGCTGACCAATGTTAGTGAAATAAACGGCCACTGCTCCTGATTGTTGCTGACAGAAGCTTCCCACCTTCTTGTCAGCGGCCCCCTTTACTGCGTTTACTGCAGTTTAACTGACTCTCGAGTGGATTCACAGCGATAACAATGGTCAGTTAGAACGGCAACAAACAATACAGTATGAATTATAGATCTCCTGAAAGGAAGAATTGCTACAGCTTTTAAGTCTCACCATTAGTAAGTGGCACTTTGGTTCAAAATCTCCAATGGGTGTTAACCTGTTCAAATTGAATGCGTTGGAACATTTGCACAAGCACACTTTGGATTACCGTACATCCGTCAAGGTTTGTGTCTGAAAGCTGAGACGTTGCACTTTACAGTCATTACGGTAATTTCACTTGCGTCGCTTCCAGAAAGTTGTTCCACTCTTATAACATGCAGTAAATAGTAAATAACTGCAGCACTGAAAGGTATGTCAGGGTATTCTTGATAAACGGGCTGAAGCTCTTACTCACAGGGTACTGTCTGACCTTTTAATAGTCAAAATAAGCAACAGCAAAAAAAAAAAAGGCCTACATATGAAGGATTAGGTAATAAAGCGTTAAATTGAGAATGGTGACCGCAAAGGACATAGTATAAGATTCTTATAATTTTCACATTCATCAAACCCTTCAGTGACACTTCATGCCCAATAGTTATTTGTCATCCTGGAAGAAATCAATGCCATCAGGATGGAAATGTTTCATCGTTGTATAAAGTGATCACTCAGAACATCTTAGTATTGATTTGCAATGGCTCTTTCCACTAAAGGCACAAGTAATTTCAAACCTTTGCCGCAGAGCCATGTCACAACCTGAGGGGATATGGCTTACGCCGTAAGCCATATCCCCTCCCTGTGCAGGTCAAACATTCAGCCCTGTACCGTTCTCTAGGTATATACACACACACACATATAGGATGACTCATCAGTCAGGTAGTCAGGTCATATATTTTTTCCACATTTCTGTAGACCAGTGTCTATGACTTTTGTCACAACTGAATACTCAGATATGCTTCCATCTCTGTAATGAGAGGTTTGTGGACTGCAGTCCTACTCTAATATTCCTCCCTATGTAATTGTGCTTGTCAGTCACCTGAGAAAGAGATGCTCTTGTGTTTTTTTTTTTTTACATATCCAACTAATGTACAAGCATCAGTCATCAAATGTGTGACCCCAGCCTCAGACCCCTATTAGACACCGTTCCCATTCATCTATGCGGTTGTCACTTTATTCGCTGTTTCTATTAAATCACTAGCCAGCTGTGCCCCAACAATAAACCCTATTTCAAAGTCACACCATCAACTGGCTCTGCTCAGTTTTTTTTTGTACATGCCACACAGCAGAGTTAATAGTTACTGTGCTGTCCATGGCACCTTTGTTGAAGCATGTGCAATAATTGTGTTTTTCTGCATTTAATTGTTTCTTCGCTCATGTATTGGACATGGACATTGTGAGGGTGTCCTGTGGTGTCTGGCAACGGAATGTTGTTAGTGGGGGCCTTTGGGTCCTATGGGTTGAAGGGAGGGGCCTCTGTGGATCATCCCACAGATACTTGATCAGTTTGGCCAGATCGACATCTTGCGTTGTTCTTCATATTTTAGGAGTTGTTCCTAAACCGTTTTTTGGGTGTCAGGCTGCATCCTGCTGGGGATGGCATGTCATTGCTATGGGGTGGGGGTGCCTGATCTGGTCTAGGTGGGTGCTACATGTCTAAGTAACATCCACATGAATGACAGGTCCAATAGTTTCCCAGCAGAACACTGATTTGTCATAAAATGGTCAAGTGATGTCTCCTGTTAGTGGTCACAATGTTATGCCAGATATCATTCTATTTAGATCTGTCAAACAATAAAGAATTATACCATTTTTACTGAGACGGCATTGCTTTTAAACTTTTTAGGCGTCAATAAGATATGCTGCGTTGTGATAGTGGATTTACGGCACCAATGTGATAATGATATATATTATTTCATGTTTTGGCCAAATGCAGTTCATCCCATCTGCTTATGTTATCTGTGAAATATCCAAACTTCCAAACTAAACATCCAAACGATACAAACTATTAAATATATCAATAAAAATTCTATTCCAGTTCAGTTACTTTGTCATAAAAATAGGAATCTCCAGCTACAATAAAAGTTCTTGTACTGATTGAATGAACAACATGACTAACTGACATCTGCCCAAACCATGTAAGAGTAAAATAAATCATTTATAAACTGGAGTGGTACGAATCATGTCAGTCCTTCTGCAAAATGTACACATTTTGCAGCACATTATACAACGATGTCGACAAATGTGAGGGAAAAAAAATCCGACAAACAATGACAGGATCAGGAATCGAGTGAAAGGGGGGAAGGAAAAAAAAGTGGGACTGATTCAGAGAGGGAGAGGAAAGAGAGAGCTCTCACTCCGTATCTCTGCCGCTCTTCCCGAATCCGGCTGAGAGGGGGAGACAGTGATTTATGAGGCGAGAATAAAGTAGGGCAATCCCCTGCATGACAAGAGAAAAGAACGAAACGGGAAAAGAAAGGGGAAGAAATGGTGAAAAAAGAGCGGGATTCAGAGGAAGGATGTGGGGAGATGAATGTGCTCAGTGTCTGCTGGCTTGCGGGATGGGGGTTTCCACAGCTGTGCGTGGCAGTGCTGACCAGCAGCCGGCTGTACGAGCCTGTATCGCTGACTAACACTCACTGCCTTAATAGGCAGGGGATGGCTGGGAAAACGGGAAGGTCAGAGCAGTCAGCCCTGCTGCACTCCACAGGAAGTACAGGGCAGCCACTGACCTCACAGATACTGTACACACATGCGAGCACAGCACTGCAGCTCAGATATACACATGCATTCAAACACGTACGCATACTGCATGTGAAGGAGGAAAGTGCGCACACTGCAGAGATAAATGCTTGACACACACACATATGCAAACACAGAAACCTAAGATGAGAAACAGGAAGAAGACCCGCACAAACACCTCCGTCATGGCTATAAAAGCAAACTAAACCGCCACATTTATTTATTCACACTTGCACCACATTACTGTCCACTGACTCAAACACTGCCCTGGCAGCAGCTGAATCAACTTTCCACCCCATTACTTATTTTTGTTTCCTTTCCACAGAAACCTAACTCAAACAGACTTGTGTTTCCTGTAAATGCTGAATAATTACACTGAGAGTTGCTCAGTGTGACCACCAAAACCTCTTCACTTCAGCAGAAAGGGGCTGGCTTTCATTTGAAACGACACCCTCTGACAGACGCCATTTACTTGGAGAAATATAACCGCACCCCAGCGTAAATTGTATCTTAACACAGGCATGTATGGAAAAAGTGGACTAAATAAAAAATCTGAAACAGTCTGGGCTTCAATCAGAACATGTCTGTGTTGTAGTAGAGTATTAACAAAGAGTTGAACTTCAACTGCTTGGTCTCATTTGCAATCATGCAAATACCCATGCTGATTCCAAGGGATGGGCTCCTATCCAGGTATTTTTTTGATGGATGTTACAGGGTGCAGCATATTGCATAATAAACAGACCAGACCTATTTCCAGCCCAACGGTTTATTAATATCCATCGTTTTATTTTGGCTGAACTAAAAAGGCCTGAAGGCAGTATTTAAATCAGCAGGGTATACCATAGGACCTTCAGTTGAACTTCCTGTCGCCTCCTGCCTGTCTCTATCAGTCTGACCAAGGCTGCTGCTGATCCCTACCTCAAACCTCCTTCCCTTCACAACCATTCCCCCAGACGCCCAATCTGTCTGCCTCTTTATAATTATGCTTCTCGCCTCGATCTTCTCACTTATCATTCACTCCTTCTCTGCTCCAATTAAATAATTAACAGTTCCCCGAGCCATCAGACTGTAACCCAAAATACACCCTGCGCTCGTCCCTGAGTTACAGTATCTCCTCCAAACAGCTCAGAGAGTCTCTGACAGACTGTACACCCCAAAATAATTCAAAGATACACTGATCAGCCAAAACATTAAAACCATTAGAAGTGAATAACATTGACCATCTTGTGACAATACAATGTTCTGCAGGGAAACTATTGGACCTGGCATTCATGTGGATGTTACCACCCAGACCCTTCCAGACAACCTCAACGAA
Organism: Planiliza haematocheilus; assembly: GCA_005024645.1. Classification (NCBI taxonomy): domain Eukaryota; kingdom Metazoa; phylum Chordata; class Actinopteri; order Mugiliformes; family Mugilidae; genus Planiliza; species Planiliza haematocheilus. The sequence continues at coordinate 2,356,773 of SRSE01000306.1, forward strand.
CTTTGGCTAACAGTACTCGACCAGTCATTTGCCAATAACCTGAGCTCTTTGCATTAAAATCTAGCAAAGCATGCACATTGCATCAGTAGCTACACTGAGATGTATCTCAGTTACCCACAATGCCCTCACGCCGATGGTCTAAAGTAATACTGGTTCTCACAAGCACGCATTCACACACATGCGCCACAAGCATCACCACAAAAACCACACAATCAAACACACTCTCTTCTCGTTCCTTCAGCCACTCTGTCAGCTTCGGCCACTGTCGCCTTGTTACACTTCACAGGGCCCACACATGTCCACTGAAGCACACAAACATGTGACCACACACTCAGACCCACATTCCAGCTCTCTCTCACACACACACACACACACACACACACAACATCTCAGGGCTGCAAAAGCGGTTACAAAAGCCCATTTTACTGCTTGGTAGTGATCAGCTCTGACGCCATCCGTATCCACATGAATGCAGGAATCATAAACCCACCACACACACAACTAATTGTTTTTTGTCCGATTTGGGGACCCGCACCCAACGTCACTCTACCATTATTTCTCTGTGGGGTTTGCATGATAACATTAATCTGAAGCAGTCTCAGCATAAGTTCTCGTTATCTGGTAAAATGAAAAGGGAAACAAGCATTTCCACAATAGCCTGAAACCATAGCTGATACTGACAATCTGAAACTGAGAGACTCAACCTAAAACTGGGAATTTCCATCAGCCATGAGTCGCAGACCTTCACATTTTAGAAACATTTTCTTCGTCACAGATGCTTGGTGTTATTTCACACACCCACAGCCCATTAATTGATATTCATCAGAAAGTTTATACATTCCTTCAGAATAAAATCATTCAAACACAACAGAAAGTGATTTCATCCCAGCCGAGAGAAGTCTATTTCTTCACTCTTTCCCATGTGTAGTGTAAATGTCCACTGCTCTATCCAACCACAGCCTTCCTCTTTCGACCTGAAGAGCATTTTTTTTTACAGCCCAGGAATTCAAACTGCCTACCTCCCACTCAACGGATGAAGGATTCAACGTAACTTTCATCAGAACAACACAAATCGTCTCTCCATGCTTTGGCTGTTTATTCAGAGTCAAACACAATGCCTCACAGCAGTGACATTCAGAGCCTGAATGCTTCCTATACAGAACAAATAAGTGGCCAAAACAGCCGGACAAGCTTTGTGTGTGAAGGTGTAAACTAACAACGTGCGGTATTGTCCTTTACAGTGGTGAAGAAGTTCACTCAGCAACCCCCCACACTCTGATCTGTCACCATCCCCACAATATCCACTACTCATTGATCAGCCTGCTGCTGATACCCCGAGGTCAGGTCAATACTGATCACTCCAACGCCTCTGACGCCCACAACACAGAGTGATTTATCTGACTTCATCAGGCAAACAGCGCCAGGCCTTGTAAGCCATGTTCGCAAGCATATTTGGTTACAGAAATATCAAGCGCACTAAACTAGAGATTCCTGAAAAGGAAGGAAAAGTATCCACTTCTGCTCTCACAAAAAAAACGTTGCTCATGTTTTATCACAATACTGAAACTAGTCATCAGATCAGCCGGGACTGAAGCACATTCATCGCAACAGAAGGGCTACATCGGCTCAGAGTATCAGTCTAATCCACACTCAGTCTTCGCAAAGGTCAGTCCTCTTGAAGGTCCATTATGGTTCAAATATCAGCGGGACTCTTAAACAACCCCCACCCAACAGCAGGGGATTATTACTGAAGCTGTCCCCGCTCCAAGTCTCTCCCTGTGTGTGTGTGTGTGTGGAGTGTGCACTAACCGTTGAAGACAGCCTGTCCCTTTGCCAGCTCTTGGTCTGTTTCGATGATGTACTCTTCCTGTGCAAACCCCCTCGTGCATGGCAACGACCCTCGCTTGCCTGACGGCGACCGCTGGGCCTCTCCACCCAGCACAACAACCTGCCGAGGCAGAGAAAAGAAAGATGAAAGAGGGGAAAAAGAACCTCATTCAAAACCCCGTTTGGTTATTAAAAGTTTTATATTAAGAAGGGACTGACACCAAGGAGGTAAGTCTAAACATACACACGGGGGGGAGGGGTGATTTAATTTAATTTAATTTTTCCACAGTTTATTAAGAAGATTTGTTGTCCTGTCACAACAGCAAGGAAAATGTTGTGCATCAAAGGGAAAATGAAATCCAGTTCAGCACCAGTCCAAACCAGGAGACCATTATTAATCACCAGGAAGAGCAGCAGACAACTGGGTCAATTAATTTTGATGCTAATTAGCGTCTAGACGTTTGTCTCTCCTGTTGTTTGAGCGTCAGCCCGACATGAACCTCCCTCCACCTCCTGTCCCACATACACACTGACACAAACACACACGCCGACGCGTATTCCCGCTCCTCTTACTCCACAGAGCGGCATAAAAGCATCTGTTGTAGGTTGTTAGTATGTGACGGGGGAGTTCTTCTGTGATTAAAGTAACGAAGCCAAGAGGAATGCTGTGATTTGCTTCCACTTAACCCAAAAAACTTTAAACCCTCACGTCCTCCTCGCTGCCCATCGTGGCATGTTCGGGAGGGGTGGGACAGAGGGATTTAGAGCGGCTGGCTTTCATCTTTTCCCCCCTGTTGGCTTAAGGATAGAGGAAGTAAACACGCATAGCAAGACTGTGGCCTGATGATGTGTTTCTGCAGAACGCTACGCTACAATTCAGTGTTGACATTTAGCAGGCAAAAAGGAGAAGTGGGGGAAGTATGGGAAGAAGCCAAGAGGTCAAATAAGAAAACCGTGGTACACAAATATATTTAGAGAGATGCAGAGGGAATTTCCTTCAACATGTAGTACTATTAGTAGTAACAGAATATTTTATTTGGAATTTCTGAAATTTTGGTCTGTTGGCTAGTTCTCTAAACCAAGCAATCACCTAATTTATAGAGAAAGTATTCAGTATAGATAAAAACAAACTTTATGGACAGCCCTGATTTGATGTTCAGAACTAAACTTCATAATAACAGCATAATGAATTTTTAGATTTCAGTGCGTGAGGTTCAGACGTCACAGTATGTTCCGTGACATCCACAGTACAGAAATTACAGCCACAGCGGGTATGTGACAAGGCACACGCATATATAGCGAGGATTTGAAAGAGACAGTTCTGTGCACCGACTTAGGTTTTAATGCCGTTTGACGATACTGTCATTTTGAGAACAAACATCAAGGGAAAATGAAAAACCTTGAGGTTTGTTGACGTAAACAGACATGCAGGCTCGTAGGCTGTTATTCTGCATCGAAGTGAATCCTGGCTTCAGGGCCTTTCTAAAATAAAATGCTGAGACCCTGTTAAGTTGCGCTTGGAGCGGGGACCCCCACCATGGTGGCCGGCCTCTTTATCAGAGGCAGGACTCCCTAGCAGCACATGCTGTAGTAAGAGGGAAAGAAAACGCTTTACGTGTGCACAATGATCTGTTGACTCGAGCATCATGACGGGAACTCACGCAAGTTTCCCAAGATTTCACAGAGAATGAGATAAGCGAAAGGATGCACGGAGAGGAAGAAATCAGGTCACGCTGAGAGAACCCTGAACAGTTTATTTATTTAATGCAGATCAGCGAAGATCAACTTAGGAGCTGGAAGAGTCCACCGACATCTGTACTCAAGCACCACTGGCACCCACAATTTTCATTGTGACTCAAGCTATGGATTGTTCTGTTGTTTGCTGGACAAAATGTCAGAAAACATAAAAATATATTAGCCACATGTTCTGATTTTATTGGCTGCTGATTGACTAACCTGTGGGAAGTAAGAGTTTTCTAGAACTTAGACTCTACCCTTAACAAACGCCTGGAAACAAATGGATTATTGCTTTACTAATAATGATTAGTTCCTTACCTTAGATCTGGCAGTTCAAAAGACAGTTAGAATTAGCTTCTGATGTCTCTGAAATAAGTTATGCTTTAATCAAACTAACATTAAAATTAATGTTTTTGTGCTCTTAACACTTCAATGTATGAAAAACAACTTCTTTTATCAAAAAATAGCACATGGTAGCGCAAAAAAATAGTATTACAGATGAATCCAGCATAAATAGACTCTATAATGTATAAGTGAAAGAGTATGATACATTTCCCATTTAAAAGTGTCAGGCTGCATGATGTCAGAGAGCCATGCACTGACACCACCACCCCATACACCGTCTGCAAGAGCACGGTCTTTAAAGTGTACATACCTGCCCAAAGCGGGAGGGACTTATTTGGCAAATAATAGTTTTATCTAGTACACAGAATTAAAATCATAAGTGGGAATGTGACGCAGGCAGAACACCTGGACATCTGCTCAGACTCCTTCTTCACACTTCTTTTATTTGTTGATAATGTCTTGATGCTATAGCTTCACGGTTATCTGTACGACTCGCATCCCAAGCTTTGATTGAAGCAACAGAAATGTGTACCAGTGTCATCAGAAAGCACAGGATTGACAAATATTTAGCATCACCCTCCACACCCCTGAAAAAATAGGTCAGCAGACAAAGAGGCATTATCAGAATGGAGGCTAGCTGATTTGACAATTTGTGACACAGCGGATAAGATCAGCGCTAAATCAGCTTCCTGCAAGGAGTTCTTTCAACTGTTGTATCTTGAGGCTACAGGGGGGAAATGGGGGTCATTATCTCCGCAAACGTACTCAGTGCTCTACCTAAACTGCTTTATCTACGAGCCCTTTAAACCAGCCCATTGTCACGTGTAACTGAATCATTAAGCATATCATCACACCTGACGTTCACACCACCAGCATCCACCAGCATCCGTCAGGTTCATGATCAAAGCTAAGAAGAAACGATACAAATTGCAGCTGCGGTGCAACAAAAGCACACTGATCAGTCCTTTCGCTGACCCCGCTGTTTTGAAGGCAAGGCATTGGTGATGGGTTTATTTTAGGACCTGACCTTTGACCCTTTAGCACAGCATTGTCCGCTCTATTGATCTGCGCACGTCACGGGCCGTCACCTTTTTCGCCTTCATTCAATCGTGATCAATCCAACCTTTAAGGCTCACATGTGATCATTTGTTTGTAGATGTGGAGGTAGTGGTTTGTGGATCGATCTTGATAAGTGACACTTTTTTTGAAGCCTGTGTGCATTAATAATTCTGCTTTAAAAAAAAAAAACATCCAGCCAGCGTAGCTCCTTTTATTATATTAAATATATTCAAAACAGGCTGTCAGTGTCATAATCTGTCCCTAACTTAACTCTAACCCTTGCAGTAAATGGATTAGAATGTATGGTCCTTTAAATGTGAACTCGTCCCACAGCCTTGACTGAGGCCCCATGAATGTCCCGTTTTCACTCAGTGCTTCTTGCTTAATGTCAAACCGGGCAACGTTTGACATGCCGTGGACACTGTCTTTATCTCAGTTACACAATGTCCTACGCACAGGCACAAAGTGATAATACAAAAAAAACAAAAAACCATGAGAAAGAACTCCGGGATGGAGAGTCTGCACTGAAATAAATGCAGCTTGTAGGCTGCCACTGAACCTGCCGGGGGCCAAAACCAACGATCAGACAAGGCTCTTAAACCTTGCTCTAGAATAAATTCACGGGTGTGAGAGGACAAATAAAACTTAGCCCTTTAATTTATTTTTTTAAATAATGACCAAAAACACTGGTGATAGAATCGGACTGAACGATTCTGCAACCCAACAAAAGTCAAGCGTGTTATTTTAGCTGAAAGCAACACCACTGATGGAACAAGGAGCCGCAGAATCAGGCGACACACGGCACCCTGTCAAAGAGGACGGGTGGATACATGCTGAGGACCCTACTGACAGATCGTCTCTGCTTGTGGCGTTCTCCACCAGCATCTGAGCCCGCAAGATTTTTTAGCAAGAAACGCACCGAGAGCGTTTCTCGTGCTTGATAAATCCGGGCTAGCAGCGTGTGCAGCGGGACCGGAGCAGGTCTGGGATCAGCGGCATCGTACTGCCTCGAGGCTACACCGTACGATCAGGCTGCTCTGGTCGATTTATTTTAGTGAGAGGAGCAGAAAGAAATGCGCCAAATAACTGGTACGGAGAGGATACGGAATCGGGTGCGATTGCATTGTCCTCCCTTCTCCGCAAAGAGCTCATCTCCTCCTCCTAATGGGCATCAATCTGTTCTGCTGCAGAAGCATCCTACCGCAGCACACTCATAGTAAAATGAGAAATATTTACCTGCGCAGTCGCCACCAGCATCCAGACTCCAAGAAAATTCATTTTGTTGCGTTATATTCGCTCCTTCCGGGATGAGCAGACGTCAGATTTTAAATTCCCGGTAAAGCCCGGCGGCATGAGGTAGCCTTCCTCTTTCCACCAGCCTTCCTCCGGTCTGTCTGCTCTGCCCGGCTCAGCGGCACTCCTGCCTGCCTGGGACTGGCTCAACGCCAGCCCCTCAACGCATGCGCCTCGGTGTCGCCCTCTAGCGGACACCAAGTGAACATTCGTTTAAGAGTCATCAGTTTGCTGACCCCTGGCATCTTACAAATTTGCTTTTGAGTTCTCATAAAGTAAACCATTTCAACATTATCACAACAAACTGGCATTTCACCATCAAAGTGGAGGATTAATTCATTTGCAGGTGCACAATTCTTTGTAGAATTATACATCAATCAAAACACATCGATCAGGCACACCATTAAAACCAAATGCTTAATATTGTGTAGGTCTCCCTTGTGCCTCCAACAGTTCTGACTCATCTAAGAATGAACATGTGCACCAGGGACCTTTGTGTCATATGGATTAAGGACAAGGGCCTCTGTGGATTGGGTTCCAGCACAACCTGCTGATTCTCAATCTGTTTGGGATGTGAAAAGTTTGTAGACAAGGTCTCCGTGTTTAACTATTTATCATGTTTTTTTTGTTTTGTTTTTTTACTTTGTTTTGTTTTGCTTTTTTCTAGCTGTTCCTCAGCAGTTTTTGTGCAAACTGCATCAGCTTGCTGGACAAGGTTGCTGCCTCCATTGTTGGTTGTTGCCATGGGGTGGACATGCAACCACATTTAAGTGTGTTGTACACATCTACATGAACAGCAGAATTTCCCAGAAGAACAGTGCACTGTAATGAGGTGATCAATGTTGTCAGTGTTTTTAAGGTTGTGGCCAATCAGTGCACGGAGCTCATCTACGTCCAGCTTTAAATACACGTTCTACATTCTACACATGCCTGAATTTCATCCTAGCTGATGCGCTGCAATAATTTATCACTTAATTTAGACAGAATATCACACTGATGTGTGAATTTGGAGCTTACTTTCCACGCTTTCCTCAAGAAGGCATTTGTAATTTAACTTTATAAAAACAGAAATATGTGTGCCTCATATGTGAGATGAGCACATAAGCCTTGCTTTAGAATATAGACATTGCAGTTGTAATACATTTGATCTTGGAAGTCAGTTTTGCACCTTGAGGAATAAGAATGTGTTGGAAAGCGGTGAACTCTGGAGAAAGTGTCGAAGCAATGCCATTTCTTTCTCATGCTGAACATTTACGATGTCGGGAAATAGATTACTCGCTCATGAGTGTGCCCTTGCCCTTGAACTGCCACTGAGCATTTCTGCTGCATTCATGAAGTACAAGTGTATTCATCTGACCTATTTGACAGTTATACAACAGGAGAAAAGTAAGGACCCTGAGATTAAATTGTAGCAGTCACACACAAAATCAAGTGAAGAACATCTAACACAAAAGGCTGAATGGGTGGGCTTGTATATCATTAGCACATGGTCTCTCGAACGAGACGTGCTGCTTTACAGATACTCCAGAGGCATCTCCAGTATAGAGCTAAGGACGGAATAGTTAACCAGGCTGTGGAAAAATGTGCTGTTGGGGACAATCACATCACGATGGGCAGGACTACACAGCATCCCAGGCATCCTCTCAACACATCCCCTTGTGATGGCAAGGGGTGTGGATTAATAAGAGCAGAAAATAGACCAGAAAAACACTCCATATCAGATTCAGAGTGCGGTCACTCTACCCAGCCCAACCAACCTCTTCACCCGCAGTGTGTGTGCACTGACTGTACCAAGGAAAAGGGTCCATAGGACATATTCTAGGCTGCTACCCTAAAGCCCTGAGCCACAGAAGACGTACTGAGAAGCAGCATCTTTTGCTGTGGATGCTTGGAGCCGATGAGAGAGCCAGTGGCATGTCAACATTGATATGTCATTAAGCCAATAATTTAGCCTTCAGCGGTTTTTCATGTTTTTAATCACGGTAATGCACTTCAGCCGATATGGTTACTAATATTTTACATTCATTTACTCTATGCATCTATGCGTTTTACATGCCATAGAATGCTTAATGGGGCACACCACTTTTATATGCTGAAGTTAGATAATCAAAGGCGGTTAAAGCATGACACTCTTTATAGAAATGATGGAAATGTGAATTATCACAGAGTGTTATAAAGGAAAGTAAAAATAATTAAAAGGAGGGTTTTTTTGTATAGGACTGTTTTATGCTACAAGCATAATGGATTGCACAGAAAGGCATTTAGTTTAAATCGGCACATGCTCTCTTTTCAGTTCAGGCTGTTATGCTCCTTCCGGTTTCAGAGCCTCTATAATTATTGCTAACTGTGGAATCAGTGGAGGGCAAGGTATGCAGAACCAATCTCAGTTTTAGCCAGTGAAAACACTATGATTATAGCACAACTGTCACAGTTTGTCTTTTGCTGGTACCAGCAGCTGACTATGGCAAGGTTAACAAATAAACTGACGCCTTGTTGCCATGTGACAGATATATTGCACATTTGCAAAGAGAGCTGAAATAACAGCTGCTGAGGCAGATTGAACTTTCTGAACTGGAAAAAATAATTTGATGATGAAATCAGTGTTGGTCTATTGCTCCAGGTCTTGGGTGACCATGAGATCCAGAAAACTTAAGCACCTGTATCTGTCTGTGTGCAGACCAACAGATGGTTCTCTGAGGTGCAGCCTGAGGTAAGAGATCAGGAAGATCACTGTCAGTGCTGAAAGTTTTTACTCAAAGTAACATGATCTTAGTTGCAGACTGTAAAGTTAAAGTCAAATATGAAAGCTCTAAATCCACAAGGACCAACAGTGCAGCCAGTATTTGGATTTGACAAACCAAAGACAAATATTGATTCTGGGGCTTAATGGTTAAACATTAGAAAAACAAGAAGTGTATCTTGTGTGAGAGGTTTCATTATTTTGTGTAATATATAGTGTGACGGGGGGAACACCCGTTGGCAGACTGGACTCTTTAATTTTCACAGTAATAACCCTAAGTCATCATCCAACAAGAGCGCAGATGGTGCTCCACTATTATTCAAAGCCACCTCTGATACATGATTAAACATGTTAAGGGCACTTCTCTAACCAAATGTTAATCACATAGGGAAATCAAATTCTGAGTTCCACTTTAATCCACTTAATGAGTTGGCACCAGTTTAGAAGCATCGGCATAGTAGAGCGCTGCTGTTTTCTTTACTATTGTTCACAAATCTGCAGCGTACAGAAGTTATTTGTAAAGGTTAATGCACATGTGAGATCTATCATCCTGATGACTGACAGCGTGTGACCTTTACGACTGGTTTGATAATTCAAAGCCAGCAGGGACCCAAAGAGAACACTGGACAATGCATTTAGTACTAAATGATGAACATTCATAAGTGTGTGTCCTATTCTTAGCCTTTCATCACCTCAGATTGCTTCTGACAGTGCTGTGTGTGGTTTGAATACTAGGCGTTTTAGGCTTCTACGTCAGTTCGACACCACAGCGTCTTAGCCTGACGTGCACCTCCCTAAAAATGTAACTACGTGTCAAGGCCACGCAGACTGCAAGAGCTATGACTGGTCCCTTTGTTATTACCGTATTTCTGTTTTAGTATTTCCAGTTGCTTCTCAATCGCCAGTTTTTATCAATCAATTAAAATGGCAGCTGGGATAGGCGTAGGTTACGACATCTATGAAGGGCATAGGCAGAAACTGCACTTAAGACTACTCAAGCTTATAGATATAGAAACAATCCAAAATATGTTACAACAGGATTTTAACCTGTAACTAGGGATGCGCGATATTTCATCGTTTACGATATATCGTCAAAAACATTCCCCATGGTAAAAATATGTCATTCCACGTTAAAAACGATTCCCATTCCCAAATTCCCATTGATTACGTACCATATCGCCCATCCCTACCTGTAACCAAGTGAAAGTCAAGCACAGTTGAATGCAGTGCAATTTCAATATAGCTGCATGGCTGGAGGGTTTTCACTATATAGTGTGCGATCGAGACCAAGATCCACAAAGATCCACAAGATCTGAACTGTGAGGCAGCTAGTCAGGAACATGTCTGATTTCAGTGAGAGGGCAACTGTTAATTATGCTATTTTGAAGAAGCAGTGATGCATTTTCAAAATAAGTCAGTTAAGTAATTTAGAGCTTTAGCAGAACATTGAATTGTCATACGATGGTCAATGTTATTTATGTCGCCTGTCATTAATCATAATATTATGCCTGACTGGTGAATGTTGCCACAAAGAATAAATTTACAATTTAATTTACGCCAAAATATATTTTTTTTATTCATAACACTACCTCTTACCATTTCCTGTACCAGGACTGATGCTAGTAAAGAGAATGATTGACTAAATGCTCATAACATTTAGACGGTGGTCTTCATGTGAGGTGGCTATGCTGCACATGTTTGCTGCAGGATGTGCAGCATATCTTCTTCAGGCAAATTTATCCATCGTCACTTTAGTCGTCATATAGCAACATTGCCAAGGAATTGCCTGCACTGCCCTGCCGTTACAAAACTGGACTAAGAAGGCAGCAATAATGCTACAACACTACTGTCACAACAACAAACACACTGGAGATGATCAACACTAAGCCTGAATGGGCTAAAGCTGAATGAGGTTTGTAGTCATAGATGATGCTTTTTTAAAAAAAGGTGAAGATTTATGAGGGTACTGTATAAAAGCCTTTCAGTACTCTAGCCTGATGGCCGTGACATGTGCTTGTATTTCCTAATTTGAATGGAGCAGAAACTATTGTGCTAATTGATGCTGCTGCTTGTGTGTGAATCAAAGCAGAAATAAATATGAACCCTACAATCGGGGGCCGTATTCCTAAAGATTCCACTAGAAGTAATGTTTTCTAAGAATTTCCCCTCAAAGTTAAGAGTAAAGCCTAATAAAGATAAAAGGCATTCCTAAAGAATCTTAGCTCCTAAGGTGAGATCTGTTAAGAGCAGGTATTAGGACTTTTAAGACACTTTTAAGAGTTTCTTGAGCAGAGGAGAAATGGCTGAAAGAAGAGGCAGGAGAGATATTCTGCCTCAAACACTGAATGACGATCAAGCTTGTCACAATCGCAATATCACCAGAAATGAAACTATGCAGCAGTGATGACTTGGGGCCGAATCTACGTCTCAAAACACTTTCACTTTTATTCTCATTGACCAGTTGAGCCAGAAGCAAACACTGTTCCCCTGTCCACTTGGGTTTTCTACTTCATTTCTTCTCCATTGCTGTTCAGTTGGTGGAATTTGAACATCAACCAACACTGCTTCTTCTAGGCCGGTTAGCAATCACAGAAATTGATGAAAGCTGAGTCTTTCTACCCTCGTTAATACCAAATGGATGAAAAAAGATCCGGAATGGTAAATGAATGGAAGCAAATACATCGAACTATCAGCATGTGAATACTGTGCAAGTGGGAGTTTTCGCACATTTTGTAGGATCATTTTTAAAGTATAGCTTACTATTTATTTATTTTTATGAAAAATATTATTTATAATTTTACAGTCTTCATAGAGATTATATTATATTATTAAGTCCATTGATTTGATGGTCAATTCTGGGGCCATTATCACCAAAAGTGTATTTTCATCTAGCTTTTAGGATCAACAATCACACCTCTTGAAATGATGACTCATACTGAGCAACGGGGTCAACCACACCTCCTTGCTAAATTAGACATTCTGTCCATTCCTTGCTCAGAGTTCTCTGAGAATCTTCTGGAATCACTCCTAAGCTAAGACTCCTAGCTAGGGTTATTTAAGGCTAATTTAGAAGCTCTCTGAGAGGATTCTCAGAATCTTTAGGAATACGGGCCCAGGCTTTTAGTGTCCTCATTTACAGAAACTGTATGAGGGAGGACTTTTTATATAAATCACCTGATTAAGGTTTAAAAGTATAGGGACATGGCTGGTTTGAGTAACAGCTGGATGCCGTCCCAGGGTGCTAGCTTTACACTGTTCTTCATGAAATGGTTGATGTCACAGAAGCTCCATCCATCTTGTTCCACAGTCCATGACACAGTAACTATAGCAGCTAATACATAATGGTCTAATAAAATTGTAGCCTTGGCAGCTAATTTCATTCGATTTATCATTCCTCAAGACTCATTTATTAAATGTCCTCTTATCATCTGCACCACCAATAAAAAAAACTCTAGATGAGTGGACCACAGACAAGCCAAAGTTTTTATTGTATTTTATTTTATTCATTTAACATCTTTCAGTCCAATTTTGTAAAAGTTGTTGTGTAATGACAAACATTTTAATATAGGGTAATGTTAAACTGAGTGCGATTTCAGACAGTGGTTTGAAAGCACTTTTTGGAAACTTTGTCTTATCCTCACAGACAAACTGATTAACCAACTGAGAGAACACAAAGGAGCGTGGCTCTTTGAGGAGCTCATTCATTCATTGATCTTCTGTAACAGCTTATTGCTGTCACATCTTTGAGAAGCTGTAGCATTTCTTTACTTACAAACTGTATCTTCAGGTGTTCATCCACTACCATGGCTTTAACACACACTTAAGCCAGGTGGTAGGGCTGCACATATAATCGAATTTTAATCACGATCACGAATTTGGCTTCCCACGATCAAATTTGCGTGATCGTGCGATATTTATAATGCATTATTCCGTTCATAGAATGCTCCACGTCAACGTTTTTTTTTTTTTTTTTTTGCAAAGCCAATCTAGCATTTCGTAAACCACTGTCTCAGCACGTGCCTCCATGAGCCAGTCAGAGTTGGTCCCTGCACCGCGCAGTGTAGTTTCTAGATGTGGACAGTGACAGAGACCAGAGTAATGTGGGGGACATTTCGCAACAGATAGCAGTCGGTCATAAGGCCAGACCAGTTACAGTCTAGCCTGGGCCTGGGACGAGATAATCCTTTATCTGAAATAAACAAATAATCGTGATAATTAATCGTGATCTCAATATTGATCAAAATAATCGATTATCATTTTGGCCATAATCGTGCAGCCCTACCAGGTGGCTTAGGCATCTGCATCAATTTGATGCCGTAGCTAGGGCTGAACGTTATATCGTATCTATATCTCAATATGAACATTCAAGATAAAAAAGCAACGACATAAACTAAATAATTTTAAAAAGAAAGAAAGTAAAGTGAGCGTGGAAGATAATGCGGCCTGTGGCGGTGGAGAACTGTTGGTAACGTGATCGGGATGGGATAGACCAAATAATCAACGGAGTGGGACGGAGCCAGAGGTTCAATTAAAAATGACACTGCAATGGCGTGAGTGCGCCCAACTTTAGACAACAACATAGGGAGCGGGATTCTCGTGATTTTGCGGGACAGGATTTTTGTTGGGGGGGCAGTCACGTGATCGGGATATGACAGGAACGACAATTGATTCCTGTGTCATTAGTGCAAAATCTAATTTGGTGCAAAAAAAATAAATTGTCCCCCATTATTTGGAGATAGGGATTTAAAAATGATGATGTAAACCACAGTGAGGTGTCGCGCAGGTCGCTAGGCGAAAATTTGGATAGCACAAGAAACATGTTTCACCACATGAAACAACACCATCGTCATCACAAAAGAACCACAATCAAAGTTTGATTGCTGATGTGTTCAGTAAAGCCGGGCATACACTGTGCGATTGTCGGCTCATTTTGAGACGATTTTCCACTCATGCGACTATTTTTTTAATCGGGCCGAATTTCGGCTCAATCACGCCGTGCTTCATGCAGTATACGTGGGGTAAAGAGGAGCGATTAACACCTCACGACGACCTCCCAATCCCAAATCGTGTGCTCGCAAGAAAATCAAACTTGTTTGAAATCCTGGTCGCTCCTCGTGAAGGTATCGCACAGTAGAAGCAGTGCCATGAGTTGATTTGCCTCAACCTCTCACAAAGAGCATGTGCGATCGGTGAAGTTACGTCAAAACAACTTCGATGTGCGTCTCCCACTTCTGGGTTCCTCTACTTCTTCTACTCCTTTTTGCCGTTGCAGTTGCGGATGCAAAAGTCCATATATGGACGTACCGTGTGAGCAGTCAAATCGCATCAGGTCGTATAGTGTGAGAACATGATTCGTAGACTGTAGACTTTTGAACTCAGCGATCTAGTCGTGCAGTTTGAGATGGAGCTGAATCAAAGGATTTAAAATATCGCACAGTGTACATTACAGACTCTAAAACATACCACACTGCAAAAGATGTGGTACCTGTGTACATGGTCTCAATAGAGGGCTTTAAAAAATTGGTTTGGACACTCAATATCGAGATATCTCCGATAATTATCGAGATATGACATTTAACTAGTCGTCGTGGTGATGCAGACCACAAGAACTGTGATTATTGGTCCGCTTGGTAGTAGTGCGATTACGCTTTAGTGTTTCCAGCTGGTTGTGGAGATACGAACATTTGTATGACTCGCCCTCTGCAAAATATTGGCAAAAGTTTTGCCATTGTTGAAGTGACACAGGATGTAGAAACAACTGGCAAAAAAGACACAGCACCAACTAATGTTTGGGCAGCATTTTTACAGAGAGAGCCAGACTGATGAGCATGTCCTGCAGTTTCCTAAAAGAGCCTTAATTCGTCTTTGCCAGCCCCTGCACGATCTGATCTGAGCTCAACTACACCAACAGTCAGATCCACAAAGATCAACCAAATAGTAAAAAAATGGCTTGAATAGACTGAATATAATTTGTTCTGATCTGATTTAGTCTGACATTTGTAGACACTACTGTTCAAATCTCAAGCCCGTGTAAGGCATAAACAATAATATGCGACTCAACACAGTATATTATAAACTCCAAGACTCACAGTCTTCTAGCGACAATGTTACTATACACAACTAACACTCACGCATAATAGTGTGGTTTTACATTCATTGACAATTTGTCTGAATGAATGAATGAGGTGACACATTCATGAATTGCCCTAGAGTGGGTAGATGGTGACTGGGGTGTGGTGACCTGTGAGGGCAACATTAAGAAAGATGTCTGCAGGAAACTAAAACAGAGTAACACAAAGATATAATTCCTCCATATGAGCAGATCGGGGCCACAAATGTGCCTCAGATGGCATTTTTCATCTGAAACAATGGTGTCTTTCAGCTAAGTGATTTAGGTAAAATCAACATCCAAGAAACAAAGGAACGGCCTTGAGGGATAATCTGTTCACTGGAACCGAGATGGTCTGAAAGAAAGCTCATGTTTGGTTAAAGAAGAGCCCGAGAAGAGAAAGAATCGCTCTGATGCGGGACTATTTGTCATCAGGCATGGAAATTTCTCGCAAACTACTGCTATATTCTAAGTAAGCGCTGAAGCCTGTGATTCCCTAAGGCTGAATTTCTCTGCCTGCAGGGGGGAAAAAACACTTAAACACTGAATCGCAAGGACCCACTGGGGAATTGTGAAAATAAATCGATCACAAGAGAGAAGATTAACAAAAAGGAACTGATTTTGGACTATATCCAGATTAAAGTTGTTACATATTCAACTGTAAACTGTGTAGAGGTGAAGTGATATCCTGACTAAAAAAAAAAAACAACAACTTAGGAACTGTGAATTAAATCATACTATCAAAATGTATCAAAAGCTAGAAACATATCCTCAGCGTGTGCGCTTTGTAGAAAGAGTACACCATTTAATATTAAGTGAATGCACTTCTTCCCTATATAAAATGGAAAAAATGGCTGAATTATAAATATTTTTATTGTCACTAATGTGAGGAGTCCATTTATTTTATATTATTATGGAAGTAGCTTACAACCAAATTGGCCGTCTGTACTGAAGTTCAAACAGCAAGAATCAACTGTTCAATGCAACATGAGAATATTCAGCTATGCTCTTCTTAATAAACCCTACATTTCATTCTCTGACTCCTGCTTGAACATGACGCGCCCAGAATAAATTAAGTACATCTCAGCAACCACATCATTTACATCAGTGATTCTTATCCATTGAGTGCTAACTACTGGACCACAAAAAAACTTTCAGTTTTGCACCTGTGAGCCGCGAGGGCCGCGGGCCGCAATGCAACTTCCCACCACTTGGTTGCAGTGAGGAGTCAGCCAGTTGTTTAGCACGCTCCAGTGATCAGCACCAGAATAAGACAACTGCGATCTTTTGGCTGAAGTGATGGAGACATTTTTGAAAAGAAAAAATGAAGATCAACCCAGGCTAAAGTTGTGTGCAAGTACAACCTTGATTTTATAAGATTTGGTTTTGTGAATGGCGGTAGCGAGGCAGTGCAGAGAGCCCAGTGTGTAACGCTAGCCAACGAAGCACTGAAGCCGTCAAAACTGAGGCGGCATCTAGAAACTAACAGAGGTGGCAAAAGTACTCACATTCTGTACTTAAGTAAAAGTATGGATACTTGCGTAAAAAAAATATTCTGGTAAAAGTAAAAGTACTGATTCAACTCCTTTACTCAAGTGAAAGTAATAAAGTATAGGTTCTGAAATGTAGTTAAAATGTAGTTACGTCTACTTAAGTAAAAATTGTTTTGCCATACATGAAACAATTCCTCCGCAGATAATTTCGCAAAATGAAACAGTTCTCACAAAATAATCCAGACAAAATTGACCAGATGTCTTGAATGAGCATCTGGATAATTTTTAACAAGAAATTGAGGGTGATTGAGTTGTTGTTTTTAAACTGCTAGATAGTGTTAGCTATAAACATCAAAATGGTGTGTTTTTCAAAAAGCTAATGATAGTAACAGAAACCACACCATACCTCAGTTTTTTTTTTTCACACTAGACTAGTAGTTCTCAAATAGTGGGGTCAGGTGGACTTTCAGTATTAATGTCGTTATTGAAACAAGCATCCAGTCACTAGGTGGCAGCAGAGCTCAAACTAATCAACGGGATGTTCAAAACAGTAGAAGAAGTACACAGGAAGTGCATCTTCCTCCACGTCATCCGTGGAGGTTAAAAAATAACGAGCCTGTTTTTACAATGTAAGGAGTAGAAAAGTACAGACATTTGTGTACAACTGTAAGGAGTAAAAGTAAAAAGTAGTCAGAAAAAACACAGATACCTGAAAAATCTACTTAAGTACAGTAACAAAGTATTTGTACTTCGTTACTTGCCAGCTCTGGAAACTAAACATCCAAAGCTAGTTGGAGAGCCGGTTGATTTTTTGGGCTTCAGATACAGAAAAGATCCATCGTGTCGCTGACTGGCAACGCTAAATCTGCTATGAAAGTCAGCTATCTCGTAGCCACACGTGTGGCGCAAAGTAAGAAAGCATTCACCATAGCGGAGGAACTGGTTCTGCCTGCCACTGTGGACATGTGCCATGAGATGATCGGGGAGGCTGCGGCACAGAAGCTGATGACCACCCCACTCTCAAACGACACTGTGAGACACCATATTGCTGACATGGCCCCAGATATACAGCATCACCTTCTGGAGAGAATAAAATAGGCAGTTTTTCTCTTTGCAGCTAGACAAGTCCACTGATGTCACAAATCCAACGAAGCACTGAAGCCAATTCACAATGCTGCCGGTTTTTGATCGCTATCGCTGAGACAGCAGTTTGCAAGAAGACATACTGTTTTGTGGAGAGCCACCACCTTGAGCCTCAGCTGAGGAATGTTTCTGAAGCATGGATAACTACTTCACTGGGAACGTCCTGGACTGGCAGAACTGTGTTGGAGTGTGCAGTGATGGTGCAGCATCAAGGACTGGCAGGCATAGTGGTGTCATAATAATAATAATAATAATACATTTTATTTAAAAGCGCTTTTCAAAATACTCAAAGACACTTTACATACGAAAGAACATCAAATTAACAAAACAATGTGAGATGTAACATCAAAAAAACAAAAACAAAAAAAACACAATAAACTGAGCTATACATTAAAAGCAATTTTAAAAAGGTGGGTTTTTGTCATTGATTTGAAGGTGGTAAGGTCGGTACAGTCGCGGATGTGTTTGGGGAGAGAGTTCCAGAGGGAAGGGGCAGCTGAAGTCCCCCAGAAGAAGAACGGAAGGTGAGATGGCAGATAACTGGGTGAGGAAGTCAGAAAGGTCAGAGAGGAAGGAGGGGTTTGGTTTGGGAGGGCGGTAGATGATGGCAGTGACCAGAGGAGTGGGACCAGAGAGTTTAAGGTGTTCAAAGGAGCGAGCAGCAGGAATGGAGATGGTGGATGTTTTAATGTCCTTCCTATAAAATGCTGCTACACCACCTCCCCGCCCTTCAGATCGGGGTTTGTCATCAGGCAGAACCTAAATGGACCCATTGTCTTCTCCACCATGAAAGCCTTGCAGCAAAGAAGATTACACCAGAGTTCCATGAGGTGATGGATGTAAGTGTGAAAAACCATCAACTTCATTAAAAATAATGCTGTGAACTACAGATGTTTTGCTAATCTTTGTGAGGACATGGAAGCAGATCATGTCCAGGTGGTCTATCACAGTGAGGTGAGATGGCTCTCAAGAGGACTTGTCCTCAAGTATTTGTTTGAGCTGAGAAATTAGGTTTTGACTGAGAAAAAAAAAAAAAAACTCCTCCTCTTGCACATCACTATATCAACAACAAGTTCACAGCTAAACTTTCCTACCTCTGTGAAAATGTTCACTGCTGGACCAGCTGAACATCTCACTTCAAGGGAGAAATTGCAACATATTTGTTGTGGCAGACGAAGTTCAAGCTTTCAGGAGGAACCTTGCTTTGTGGAGTAAGAGGGCCCTGGAAGAGAGAATGGAAATGTTTCCACTTTTGTCTGACATTTTGGAAAAGTCCCCTCATATGAAGATCAGTCATTCAATCTCTCAGCACCTCTCACAACTGGCAGATAAATTTGATGAATACTTTCCTGAGGATCCCAGAGAGGGACGCATGTGGGTTGTGGACCCATATTCGGTGGATCCCATTGAAAATGATGTTGCTTTGCCCTCACATCTTGAATCGCAGCTTCTGGAAGTTTCCACTGACAGCACAGTGGGGAAAACTGGACATATGCTTCTTCTATCTATCAACAGTCAATTAAATGTTTGCTTATCCAAAGAGTGTTTGAGATTATGTAGCTCTTTATTGTATTTTTTTTAAATTCATTTTTCTTTATTTTGTTAGTTTTTTTTCCCTCTTGATTTTTACCATAGCCTTTGCTGAACTTTCCTCTTTTTGCCAGCCAGGTGGATGTAGGCAATTGTTTGACATTGTGCCATATGATCATATGCCCAAGCCCACTTTCCAGGTGCCCCATTGGATCATATGTATATGTTTTTTTCTTTGTCGTTTTTTACCTCATCCATTATTTATAATGCTGTTTGCAGTGTGCTTTTTTATGATCCTGATGATTACCTTCAACTGAAAAGTCAAATAAAGATGATCCATATACTGCAAGTGTTGCTGCAGTCTTGACCTCAAAAGCCAACAATGTCCATGGGATACACTTATGTTTTCACATGACTGTATAGTAGAAGTCTTAGGGATGTCTGTCCTGATCCCTGGACTCACCCATCAGACTGAAACCTTGGGAGCATGCAGGGAAATGAGATGTCTTGGGCTTCCTGTGCTGCTGCTGCCCACATGTCTCTGAAAATACATCACACAGCGTCCGAAGGTCTGGGTTCCAGACGAGGAAAATCGAATCCTCAGCCTTCCAAAAACACTCTAATATTAATAATTATTCAATGAGGATAGTTTTACTGTTCCCCAGTATAACACCCCACATCGCTTAAAAGTTATGTTTTAGATACACAATAGAAATAGACTTAAAGTTACAGGTTTAAAGTTGAATAGAGACACACACACTTAACTGTTTTTTTAATGCAATACACTTCAATGCAAGAATTTATTGTTGGAAATAAAAAATCCGAAGGCGTTCTTTGCAAGTTAGCAGCACCCTGTATCTGGTAACAGCCAAGACTGGTGAACAGTAGCATTCAAGCCTGCCCCATCAACATTTTGCCAGTGGCTTGAAAACTGCGGTGCAGGGGTAGATGAAATGGGGCCTGAAGGTACGTAATATTTGAAGGTGGTGGGTTAGCCTGACCTTCTAATTGGTCTAGAAAGCTCTGCTGTAGCTCTAATGACTGGCTCAGGGTTGATTCTAACTGATTTACCTTAAGTTGTATGTTACTGACCTGACGTGTAAGGTACAGGGGAGCAGGGGAGCCACTTCGATACCTTCCGATATGGCGATGAGAGTCCATGACAAATTCTCAGGGCTAGCTTTAGCATCCGCGGTAACCGAAACTCTGCACGGCGATTATATCCACGGGTATGCCGCTGCGACACTGAGAGGCAGTTCAAAACAATCCGCCGGCTTGAAGTTTTCTCAAAAAATAAAAAAATTGAAAAGTCACTGAGCGTGTACGAAGGTCCACCACACGGTTAGGGCGCCACTTGTGGATATCAAGGTGAGGCAGAGACAAAAAAAATATTTCCACTCCAACCATAGTTTTTTATTTAGGCAGCAGTTGATAACGTGGTACAGGAGACAGTTTCAAGTGCCTACAAAAAGTTGTTGCTTGCAATTAGTGTTGTGTCTTTTGCGAATGAACAAATCTTTTGATTGAACGTACAGAATGGAATCACTTCATGAACTGATTCGTTCCTTTCTCAGTTCAGTTGAGCTCAGCCGCGTGTCGGCCAGGAGTGGAACTGTCTCGTTCTGACTCACTCGCGAATCTTCAGCAAACGACGCAACCAGTGTGCCAAAGGAGGGACTGTCAGTCAGTCAGTCATTTTTTGTACCCGTTTTAGTCCTGTTAGGGGTCACGGGGGTCTGCTGGAGCCTATCCCAGCTGTCATCGGACGAAAGGCAGGGTCGCCAGTCCATCGCAGGGCCAACATTCACACTCACATGCACACCTACAGGCAATTTAGAATCACCAATTAACCTGATGAGCATGTCTTTGGATGGTGGGAGGAAGCCGGAGTACCCGGAGAGAACCCGCGTAGACACAGTGAGAACATGCAAACTCTACACAGAAAGGCCTATGGATTCGAACCGGTGACCTTCTTGCTGTGAGGCATCAGTGCTAACCACCTCGCCACTGTGCCGCCCCGAAGGAGGGACTGTTGCCTGAATAAATGTTACCATTTAAGGGTGTCAAACCGTGAAAGGGCGGCAGGTTTTTATTCCAACCATGCAGCACCCATGCAGTGGGTGTGGCTGGCAAGTCTTTGTTACAATCAAGCAAGAGGACGCCTGAAATGACTACGTGAAGGCAGTTCAGTTGATTGATTGAGCCAAGTCAGGTGTGCTGCTGCACGAATGAAAACCTGCAGCTACATGGCCCTTTCACATCAGTTTGACACCTGTGAAGATGTGGCAGATAGTTTAAACTCATCCAAAATCAGCCAGCTTATATTTTTAGATGCAAATCTGGAGAAGTTAATTTGATGAAAATATCTTCCGAGAGAGCATAATGTGAAAGGACATTCCATTTGTTTGTCACTTGTAGAGTATTTATAATAGTTTTAGTTTGTCAGTTTGCTTTTTATTTATTATTTCCCACTTCCCAGCATCATATTGGCATTAGGCCTACAAGGGAATACATAATATAAAATAGTGCATATAATACTACATGTTAACTCTGATGGCAAGACAGATTTAAATATTTGAAGTTTTTAAAAGTAGCAGAATCTCAGCTGCAGCTGCAGTGTTTTTATTTTTTGTCTTTTTTTTTAATCTTTCCTAGTTTCCAATATTTGCTTAACTCCGCAATATAAAAGAAAGAGGACTCTGTTCACGTTTAGGGAACGTGCTCCTGTCTGGCGATTCACGTTTGCACTGCCACAAATGATTTGTGAACCTACAGCAAGATTCGCTAAGTTCACGAATCACTAGGTTCGCGAATCTAGCGAATCTTGCAGCAAATCACAATACGTGACCCTACTGCAAGATTAACAAGGTTCGCGAATCACCTAGTGAACCTAGAATCAGCGAATCATGAATGATTCATGAATCTACTTTAAGCGTTCACGTACTGTGATATATACACGGATAGAACTGCCACTCAGGGAAGAGGACTTGATTCACATTTAGTAAATGTATAACTAAAATTACTGTCTTGCTAACATCCGTGTAGCATGTTCAGTAAATGCACTTCGCAGAGGACTCATGTTCACCATGTAGTATAAAACAAGACTAGCGGGACGTGGTGGTTGGGGCTAAGTTAGCATGCTAATACCGTTTTAAACATGTTGTTATTTGGCTAACGGACACTTTCAGTGTGTCTGTATGTTAACAGACTGGTGTTTAGCTGCAGTGGTGTTGTCATTTATATTTTAGTAAGTTTAGTTTGCTGTATGTGCTACCGGAACAGTAGCACATACAGCAGTCCATTGTTTGCTAACTGGTACAGCGTTTATTTGTATAAGAATCTCAGTTAACATATTTTAGTATTTAGTGCTCTGATGCTTGTACCAGTTTTTATTGGTCAACCGGATTGACTGATGTAAGAGTGCCGGGCTACCGTACTGATATGCCAAGTGGTTGCCTTCCTCCCACTGTCCGAAGACATGCTTGTTAAGTTAATTGGTGATTCTGAATTGGCCATAGGTGTGACTGTGAGTGTGAATGTTTTTTTGTCTCTCTCTCTGTGTTAGCCCTGTGATAGACTGGTGACTGTTGTCCAGCGTCTACCCTGCCTATTGCCCGATGTTAGCTTGGATAGGCAGCAGACGCCCGTGACCCTAAACAGGAATAAGTGGGTACAGAAGATGAATGAATGAATGAATAATTTTTTCTTGAAAATGTATTGTTTTTCTTGGAATGATTTATTCTCTGTTGACATAATTTTGCTTCTTTGTATCTCATATACATTATCATCCCACTCAGATCGAGACCCCTTATTTGTATTCTGAGAGGTCGATACATATTCTGAAAGAGGACATGTTTTTGTCTTTTGTCTTTTTTTTTTAGTCTGCATTTCAGTCTGCTAAGTCCATAAAGCTAGCATTAGCAAGGTATGGAAATGCTCTACAATTTGTGGCTGTTAAAATGTTAACTATTTTCTGTCTTTTCAATCATTTCTGCCAAATCCATTGAACACAAAATGGTTACAGATATCTTCACCCCAAGAGACTATGTCATCATACTCTAGACTGCAAGAATCAGGCCATCACCTTACCATGTGATGGTGCTCAAGCATGGCAAGTTCCTGAAAATAAATGGATCTTACTTCACAAGCATCAGACCAGGCAAAAGACCTGGAGATCCGACTGTGCATCACTTGCGGGTTCCTCAGTTTAGCAGTGAAGGTAAAGTCCATTTCAAGCTGTCCTTAGGGGAGGACTCTGTGGACTCTGTGGGAAGTACTGCCACAGAGGGTACATGTCCCGAATGAGCCAATGAAATGGACCAGAATGTTTCAACGTGCTTTGCCAATCAATGAGAGGACGTTCCAGGACCTCCAGTCAGTGAAACACGTCATACCCGTGGCGTGTCATCACTTCTTTGACAATTTGCCACATTTATAGGCATCAGATAAGAACCCAACAAAGAAGAGCTAGAGGGAGATTGTTTAGTTAGCAGTTTAGTTTATCAGTGTTTTATTGTTAACACTAATATTGGTAACACTTTAAGGTGTCTGCATAAGAGTGACATGAGCATGTCATAAACATGATACTTTACACACAGTGTTATTACTATGCCAGTAGCCATCCTTTGTTACATCCTTTTTGAGTGAAATGATCAATAAATGTCATATGTTACACTTTTAGTGAAGTTTTTTGTGTTTCCTGAAAAACTTAATTGAAAACCATTGAAAGTGCACTTTATGATCCTACATTTATCTTAACATAAATTAATGCATTTTTGTATGTTAATTGTGGACTACTAGCTTCCCATTAAACTTTTTTATATTGTTATCTACCAGATTGTGCTACTATTTCCCCCTGACAATGCATACAGCGAAATTTCACACTTTTCATGATTTTCTGCAAGGCTGCCTACAAGGGTGTCGCTATTGATGTTGGATAATGGTGGGTGTGTGTGCGTGCGTGTGGGCTGTGTGTGTGTGTGTGTGTGTGTGTGGTGCTTTAAATTTGATTACTGTGGTGATCCCTTAAATCCCTCCGTGGTATTTTATGACTGCTGCCACAAAAAAAGATTTGGAAGAAGACTTTTTAAAATTGGTATCGAATTCCAAGTGGCATTTAGAATGTCATAAAGTGTGGCCCTTAAGAGCTGCAGAAAGCTCCCTCTGTGTAAGGACATGACAGGGCTGACTGCGAGGCTGACATAAGTTGACCTGACCATCTTTATTGCACTGCTTTAAACTGAAGGCTGAGTGGCTGTCGTAGGACGTTTCCTGTGTGGCAGCTACATATGAGAGCTGCTAGCAGAGGAGACTGTGGATGAGTTTAACATCGAGGCAATTTCCCCTAGACCCTATTAGAAGCTATTGTGTGTCAGATCAAGTTTAAGTCCTCCAGCCATTTACAGAGGAGGCAGACTATATGGTGCATTAAGTAAAGCTATCTATGACTGGGCTGCTTGGCTGGTCGTGGTGCAAACTGCTAAAGTCCAAACCATTATACATAACACTGAAGCAGAGTGCTGGCTCACTATAAATAACACTCCATACATTGGTTTAGACTGAGCTCAGACACATCCAGCATGCACTGCTCAGTTCCTTGGTAAGTGCACACAGACGAGACTGCTGGAATAATTTCCAGGCTCCTCCTCAGATTAATGCACTTTGCCTACAGGCAAGATTAGTCATGGCCTTCTCTCCTCGTAAGGATCGTTAACCATTTAGCGAAGCGGCCCTGCTTGTATCTCTGCTAAACTAGGCCAACTTTTCCAACTCAAAGACACTTGAGGAGCAACACAAATCTCCCAGTAAACCATAACCACCAATAATGCTTATGCTGGTCATAGTCAGTGAAAATCTTTAAATATTAAGTCATAAATAATGAGATAAGAAGCCAATCTTAATTATGCGCAGTTAAAATGACACTGAGGCATGGACTCCACACGATCTCTGAATGTGCCCTGTGGTATCATCCAATTACCACCAAAACGTAAGAAGCTGATCATTTCAGTTATCTTGTATGAGGGTTGAAGCCGCTCGCTCCACAAAATCTCTGTTACCAATTCATGGTTTGTCCTTCATCAGATCACTGTAGCCAATTACTCACCGCTGCTGCCCAAGAGCAGCCTTAATGTTTCGGAGAGCATCCAAACCACTCATCCTGCCATAGTAAATTGGTCCTTGTCAAAACAGCTCAGATTTTACCACCTGTTCACCTCTCCCACATCCAAAACCGTAACCGACTGTTTTTTTACTCCACATAGCATCCCAGAGCTAGACGCAGTTAATGACAACACAATGTTGCCATAACTTGTGATAACTTTATGAACACCTTCCTGAATTTGGGTGGGTCTCCCTTATGTCTATAATCGGCTTTATAATCTCAATTTATTTATTTTTTCTGCTTCTTAGTATTTGTTCTCCTCACGCTTAAACATCTGCTTAATTACTTATAAAATTGTACATTTCTCCACACTTTTCTGTCAGACTGTCAACAGACTGCTTGTGTTTGCATCAGTGATGACAGACAATACTAGTTTAAAAGAAGTCAGCTAGTCACTCAAATATTATAATTATAATAATAAAATGATAACACATACCCAAACTCAAAAATACTAGCTTGCAGCTGTCCATGATGAGAGATGATTGTAGAATAATTGTATCTCTGTACAGTTTCAGGTCGAATGCCTTGCTTGTTATTGTGATTTTTTTCATGAGGAAGTTCCTTCTCTGCATTTAACGTTAACAGTGGTAGAGTACGTGAACCTGTGACCTTATGGTCTCCAAAGCCGCTGCTCTGGCTACTAGTCCGCTCAATGTTACTTCATAAGCGTACGTGTATAGAGGGGAAAGTGTCGGGCTTCGGTTTGATTTAAAATGGGCTTATGTTTTTAAGATAACTTTTTCTCATGAAGGGGAAAAACATTTTGTGATGAAACTCTTTCCAGCCTGAAGCACAGTTTTTGCCATGTGTCACTACCACACATACACACACAGGGTGCACCAACCCGGCCCATCAACTGAGATTGTGGTCTAATTCAAGTTGGCAGATAGGAGTCGGGATGAGAGCGACGAGTAATCAAGGAGACAGATGAGAGAGAGAGGAGAAGTTAAGTGCGGGGAGAGGGGTGGGGGATGGGGGGGCAAAGTATGAAACATGAAAGCAGAGGAAGGAAGAAATTCAAGTCGACAGCGTCTGAGTCTGCTTGAACAGATGGAAGAGAGATACAGGAGCAGAACTAGATGCTCCTCTGTTGCCCCAAACTAAAACATGTTTTGCAGTTTGTGTGGGTTATGACATAGGTTCACCACAGCAAGACAAGAAATCCATCAAATCACTTGCAGTTTCTATTACGTTCCATCCCAAATAAGAAGAAAAGGTCAATGTGTCCATGACATATGAATCTCATGGCTGGATGTTTTGTTTTGGACTTAAGCTTAGGTACATTCAGTCTGAAACACAATAATGTGTCCTCCATTAAAGTGTCAAGTCTCAGATTTAACTGTGTCTTTCTACACTGATCGTTTCTAGGGTAGCTGCGCATTGTTTTATGAACAAAGAGATCAGAGTGGCTCAGCGCTGATGTAGATTGAGGTGGATTTGTCATTAGTTATGAGGAGAAAAGTAAACCAGAAAATGACAAAAGGCAAGTCTGGATGAGCTCATTATGATGTGCAAGTCAAGATCAATGATGAAGAGAAGACTTCCATGTCCCATGAATGTTTGAAACCACAATCTACTCCAATCAAATTAACAGAAAGGGTCTGGAGAAGAAACGGGAACAGCTCTTGTGTCATATGTGTTGCCTTTGTTAAGGCTTGTCAGTGTGTGGCGGCCAGTGGAACTGACACGGTAACTTGGTGATTTCACTGCTGACAGAAGCAGCAGGATCTGTGCTGTGAACCTTTTTTCTTTTTTTCTTTATTTCTTACCAAAAACACTTCTGGAAAAAAGGCCTTAACATATGAGATTTTCCACAGTTTGGCCATTGTCAAGCTCAGCTGGGAAAACTGTTTCATAACTCCCTGAGATGGCAGTTTCCATTGTCAAGCCTGATCATTGACAATCATGGTAGTATAACAGTAGGATTAAAGGAAAAAAGTGTGATATTCCTACAGCAGACTTTTGTTCACATATGCATAGCGTGCACTGACCAGCCACAACATTAAAACACTGACACAAGTAAATAACATTGACAGTCTTGCGACTATACAGTGTTCTGCTGGGAAACTGGACCTGACATTCATGTGGATGTTACTTAGACATGTAGCACCCACCTAGACCAGACCAGGTTACCCCCACCCCATAGCAATGACACTCCTTGATGGCAGCAGCCATCCCAAGCAGGATGCAGCCTGACACAGGCACACACACACAAAAAAGGTTTGAACACAACTAAAAAAAAACATGAGAAATAGCACAAGGTGTTAACTTGGCCTCCAAATCAGGTATCTGTAGGATGCATTGGAACAAGCCTGAACCACAGAGGGCCCGCCCCCTCCATCCATCATTACTGCGTAGTGATTCCAAAGATATGGTCAAAACAACCAAATAACCTTTCAGGGCGAAGAGCTGGAATATCATCAACTATCTGAGTGATTCCCCTGATCCCAGTGTGATTAAGCTGCACCTGCTGAGGGCGAGAGTGAAGACAGAGAAATCCAATAACAAGCAGTAGCAGGTAGAGCCTCACCAGGGGAAAATACACAGTGTCTGCTGAAGTCTGCGGGTCCAAGATGTCAGGTAGTCACTGATTGTAATAGATTTTTTATGAACCAATAAATACGGTGATTCTGTCTGACTTCATGTTCATCTGTCCAGTTATTTTATTTTTTTATCCTAAAGGTGTGGTGACGTCTCCCTCATAGTTCTTTCTGTGTTGATGTACCTGGTGAAATTGATGCGGTACTTGGGAGCAGAATGTAGCATCCATTATTTTGTGAGCACTAAATGTAGCAGCTCTATCCCACAAAAGACATTGTAATTTACATCTTTACACCACCACACCAAGTGATTTGTGAATATGTACTGTGCATCGAATTACAATGCATGGGAACAGTACAACATGCAACGAGCAGGATGTATTTGTGGTTAGGAGAGACACACGAGAAAGTGAGTGGAGAAGGCAGCAAAATAAATAAATAAAACAGAGTGGCCGAGGTAAAAGAGATGTGGTTAGATTAAGAGAAACAGATGCCTGGGGGGAATTTGGTCTGATAGGGAAGAAAAAGGCTTGAAGAGGGTGAAAGCTGAAGAAATGGAAAGGACGGGGAGAGATGGGGGAGAGGATATTTCAGATAAAGAGAAAACAAAGCGAAAGAGAGATGTTCAGATGGATGATATAAAACAGCAGCAGAGAAAGGAGAGCTGGGTCACAGGAAGAAAGGAGTGAGTTGCTAAAAGGAGATGAGGGGAGGGAGTGAAGTGCAAGATGGAGGAGTGCAGTGATCAGTGCGGGGCTGCGACCCCACTTAGTGACCGGGCTGAAAGCTTTCCACTTCAGGAGCCGGCTTGGCGACATGCCTTATACCACACACAGAACACAGTTCAAATCTGCACTAGGCAAGATTTTTGGATAAGGTCCAGGCCTTCTTATCAGTCCTAATCAAAACATCAGCCTCCATCATCTGTTGAATGCTTGTTGATCATTAAATCCTGCTATTGTAGTCGTCCCCAAAGGTAATGAGTATGATTATAGAAACGTATACCAGAACTACTGCAGCTAACTATTCTGCAGTGATTTTAGGCATTAACAGTGAAGTTGTTCATGCTTTCAATAATAATAATGATGATGATAAAAACATCACAGTGCAGCAGAGTAGTAACACACTGCACACATGAAACACATGGTGGTGGGAGCATCATGATTTGGGGCTGCTCTTCTGCATGTCTTCCAGGCATGGATAGCTGAATATCTTCTAAAAACTCTAATATTTAGTACTTTAATACTTACTTATTAATTGGGTTGCATGAAATATGTGGGAAAATGTATTTTAGACAAAATATCCTTTAGGCCCCAAAACAAACAAACAAACAAACAAACAAAAAATGTACAAGTAGGAGTGAAAAGAGCAATGTGTCTAAAAATAAAATTATCCCAACTTTATGGACAACAGCGTAGTATATGCTGCAACACGAGCTGTAGTGAAAGCGCACCAAATATGACGATAATATTAAATCCTAGACAATGTTAATGACAGAAGATTACGATGCAATTGTTTCTTTTGCCTTTGCCACGTTGTTTAGATCTTGGCATGCCACCACACAGACTCCAAGAGCAGACAGAACGGCTGACCCCGGACGTCAGATGTTGAAATAAGACAGATTCCACCTGTCACTCCCTGAGGAGGAACCCATGATTCAAATTTTATGGGTTTTACGGTGTGTTGAACTTATACTTAACTTTTTCCATTGTCTCATTTCCTGTGTCTCATTTGTTTCTAGTCATATTTATCATACCACACTATTCTAAAAAGGATAATGTCTGTACTTGTTCAAATAATGGTCATCCAAGACCCTATTTTATTGAAAAGCTGGACACTGACCATAACTCTAATCAAGAGATCCCTGAGAATATAGCTGCACTGGAAACTGTTGTGTGAGGATGAATAGTTTAAAACTCCTACTGGACAATGTGCAGGTCTGAGTGCAGCTACTGGAAACACTTGGTATTATTGCTGGAGGTGTGCCAGCTATTAAATACAATAGTTCACCTACAGTTCTTTTTTCCATCAGCACCTTGAATGTTTAAATGATATGATCCACAAGGCCAGGACAGACCACTTATATGCTTAAACATATCAGATGTGTCTATACTTTAGAGGAAGCGCAGGCTTTTGGCACTTTGAGAACCTGGTTTTGATGTTTTAAAAAAGGAAAATGGAGCAGTGACTTGGTTTCAGCCTTTTTTATGTGTGAAGAACATGCAAAAGACACATTTCAGTGAGTGTATACTGTATTTTTACACATTTATATCATAGGACTAAACAGTTTTCTCCAACTGCAGGCAAGAGTGAAGTCACTATTTAGTTTCTTGGTTCTAATTAGATCACAGAAATTCAGGTACTTCCTGACAAAACAAACAACGCCTACCAGGAGAGACCGTATATTCCATTATACCCAGTATCAGATACTATCCCACAGTGCCGTGAAACATGACCTACCCAAGCAATCTATGAGAATCCCATAAGTAACCAGGCTGGTAGAGCAGCAGTGCGCTTAAGAATGTTGTTTCATGGCTCAGGTGGAGACTCTTTGTTTTTACACTTCATAAATATGGAGGAAGAGTTGCTGAAATGGGCCCCTGAGGTAATACCGAGGCTGACTTTTAAGTTGTTTAGGTTCGAAAACAAGCAAATCCTGAGACTGCCTGTCAGCAAGCACTTGTTAAAAGGGTCTGTTATTATGTATCTCCTGGTTGCTCTTTGTAATCTGAGGCTTTAAACAGACAGCTTGTGTCTGTGGGTTCCTTCTTGAATCATGTCAGTCAGCAGTGAGTGAGGGGCTCAGGCCAGTCTTTTTATGCATTGACTGGTGGTCCATCAGGACATGTTTGAAGATAGTGGTGAGAATTTTATATTTTTTTTTAGCTGAAGAGGAAAACCGCCCACACTGCCTTGCATACACTGAAACCTGAAGATCTTCGGTTCAGAGAATCACATTTTACATAATGGGGTTTGTGTTATTAATGCAATCCCCATCGTCAGCATTTTTTATGTGGTTATTATTTGAAGAAATTTTTCAATTTTAGACAAAACTTGTCTGCTTTTAGGAGAAGGAGAAGCTACAGTGACTGCTAAAAACACGAAGAGCCATCTCTAGAGTCACTGCAAGCTTGGTTCTTAATGTGGTGCCATGCTTTGTGGTTGTTTTATAGGATGGTTAGTCTTAGAATATAGGCAGCTAAATAGCTTTAATAGTTGACATAGGTTGAGCATGCTAACTGTGCACTTTGCACCAGCAAACCAGCAACCTGACCTGATAATAAATTCGATGGGATAACAGAGTTGGCATAGTTTGAGTTTTAGCAGAGAGTGTGATATTTCCTTCTTAAGTGCAGTACTGAATGTACTGTAGTAGTTACTTTACACCAACTCTCTACTTCTTGGGGTTTCACGCAGCATTGTACATTTGAGAGCATGATGTGTCTTGATTTGGAAGAAACTCGATGTATAAACATTCCCACATACTTACATCAAAGAAGCAAGTGCAATTTGCTCATACTTCAGGGGCACAGAGGATTTATCATCCTCTGTGCATAGCCAAGTGATCATCTTCTCTGGTTACTTGGCATCCCCGTGTGTGGTCCGGGTTAATAATGAGCTCCTTATACCGACTGTTTAAACGACAACTCATTATGTTGTGTTCTGTAATTCAGTTCTTCAAAAACTTCGTCGATAGTTTGGAAATTCTCGTACGCGGACACCCACTCGAGCCTGCAGGCTGAAGGAGGCAGGGGACTGGGGGAGGCATCCATCTACCAGGAAGAGGTTTTAATCACATCCATACACTATGCGAGATGGAGAAACTGGATGTGTGTGTGGGTGTCTGCAAATCAGCGTGACACATTGTTAACGCTTTTATCACAAACACACCCTGTCTCATTAGACAAAACACAGTTATCTGCAGAATTGTCCCTTGCATGTCTATAAGAGAGTTGCATGATGGCATTTACAGTCACCTGTAGTGTTGCTTTTATTGTTATTATTTTATTGACTAATCTCAGGCTTCGGCATCAATTTCTTCTCTCCTTTTCTTCAGTAGGTGACAGCTGAGTTGGGGGTTAAAAGAGATCAGCACCTGCACGATACCATTTTCACCCTGTAATGGATGAGACAACCTGGGAATTAAAGGTATCTGATTCACTGTGGAGGGCAAATCTGTCAGGGTGACTCACACTGAGTAAATCTTGCTTCATGCAGTTGGGTGATTATGATAATTTAATATAATATATAATTCAATATAATAATATAATCATTTTCTTCTTATCATTCCATGCAGTGATAACAGCACCTCTGGTCTAAACTGAAGAGAATGGTTGCTGTATGGGTAATCAATTACCTTGAGAAGAGGCCTGTGTTGTCAAGTAGCAGTGCCCTCTGGTGGACAAATGAATAGTAACGGAAGCAGAAGAGGGGAGTTAGGTGGGTGAAGGGATGAGGTCGAGATGGATGGATGGGTCAACAAAACATTGGACATCATCACAGGAGAGCGTTGTATGTTTTTGTTCACTTTCTTGCTGATTTATTTTCCGAATGACTCCATCATTCCATAACTTCCACCCACATGATTGTTGTTGTAACCATGACAATAAAGTTAGCCCTTAGCTTAACAAATGCAATGAACCGTTGAACCGTCTGAAGTGGAAGATGATGTGATCAGCATGTACATCATATTAGAAGTCACATCTGTAACTGATCTAAAGGATACTTAAAGGATGTATAGCATAAGCAGGTCTATTGGAAATGTTTTCTATTTTCCTCCCCACACATCTGACGAGAGCTATTAGATGGTGCTTTTTCCTGTTGAATATTTGATAGAGGTTCCTGACCTTACCAAGACACCATGAGCCATAGCCCAAGCAGACTCTTGATTCTGAACACCTGAGGCTAGATACTATGCCTTGTCCACCTTTACGCTGTTGTGAACCATCTTGTGTTACACACAATGGGAACTGGCTAGCAACCCTGTCAACGGATGCTCCACAGATGTTTTCCCCATGTGCCTTCAGCTCCACATGATATTTCAGAGATGGTTTAATCACCTTACGGCAGTCCTTCACACATACTGAGTCTTTGCCTCTTACCCCACATTCAGGAGGATTACCATGCAGTCGTTGTGACACCTGTGCATTTCTCAATCATAGTGCATGGCCCCGCTCTTGGCACAAGGGTGCACCATGACAATTGGATCGCGCAATCCTCCAACTCCCTGAATGGGAGCCTTGGAGAGACTTTGACTTTTTCTACTCTTCAGCACTATTACAGAAAGCTCTGACCTCATTTCATTGGTGTGAACAACTAACAGTAACTAACAGTTACTTGATACAACCTGGATTGCTCCCTTAGACAAAAACTGCAGCTTCTCCATTGTTTACTCTTTCTCTCGTCTTCTCGCTGCTCCGTTGGCTCATTGACCAAAGGAGTGTTCCTCTCAAGATATGTGCGGTAGCCTGCTGATTCCTCATTGGCTATGAATGCTCTGCCAACTGAGTTCAACAAGCTATTTTTGCCAGCAGCTACAACACAATGTCTATCTGCTAGGAGTTAGCGCTAAACTGCTTAATCTGCGACGAGAACAAAAGATACACCGATTTCCTCCAACCTGCACCATGAGAATATGGCATAGCTCTCCTCGCTGACTCATAACAACAGACACCAATGAAACATTTTCCCCTCATGCACAGATATTTATAGCTTGTAATTTTGTACACATGATCCTGCTTGACCACTGACACTATACATGTGCTTATTTGGTTTGTCCATCAAGCATTATTGTTGTGACTTTTACAAGTCCGCTTAGTTGAGGAGTTAGTTAAACTTCAGAGACAGATCTTGAATGTAAACTAACAATCCAATGAGCAAATGTTAAAAGTCAAGCTGGAGCGAAGTTCCAAAAAGAAAGGCAAACACTTGAGCTTGTGCTGCACCTGTAGCAAAAAGGAGAAGGCAGGCACATTGAAACTGCCCTTCCAAAGTTGAACAAAAATCAATGACTGTGTCACAGGTAACTACCACAGAGGTAATCTGAAGAACTGGCAGTGAGTGGTAGTGTTGAAACTCCTTAAGTAGTGTTCCAGGCTTGATTGGAGGATTAGAAGCAGGCGAGTTAGCAGCCCCGCCCCAGCGTACGCCCTGCAGCAGTTTTGATCAGCACACCTGAGGCAGAAAGGAGACACAGACAGAACCAGCAATGCAGACTTACGGAGGGTGAATAGTCGCACACATGCGTTCATGTCTGCACGCACACCTATTCTCTTTCTTTGCTTTCTAAGAAGGCTCTAATTTATTTTAAATGAAGCAGCAAGAGCAATTTAGCAAGAGAGATCATATCACTCCAATATTAGCTTATCCAAAATACAGTTTAAAATCCTCCTCCTCACAAACAAGGTCCTGAAAGGCCTCGCATGCCTAAAAACATCATAGTAACTATCGCTGTGATAGATCACTTCGCAGGCCTGCTTGTGGTTCCTAGAGTAAAATGGGAGGTAGAGTCTTCAGCTACTAGGTTCCCTCCCTTGGAACCAGCTCCCAGTTTGGGTTCGGGAGGAAGACACCCTGCCTCTCTACTTTTAAGGTTAGGCTTAGTACTTTTCTTTTTGATGATTCTTATAGTTAGGGTTGGCTCAGGTGACCCTGAACCATCTCTTAGTTATTAAAATGTGATTACAGCAAATTACAGCACTTTAAGAGAATGCCATTTTTTTTTTTACAGGATTATATTGTAAACTTTTACTGTAAACAGCTGAGCATCATGAGGAGGTGAAAAGAAAGTGCGGGAGCTAAAATTTGAACCGACATAGGAAGACCTTTTTATTATCTGGCAAAAGGTTGTTTTTGCAGCTTGAATTTTATTTTTGTTGATTTTAACTTTGGTGTAAGACTGCCAGACAGTCTGTATCACCACGAAGGCAGACACAGGACAACCACCTCAGCCTTTTTTCACAGATGTCCGGAGCTGTTTGACGTCCTCCACTAAGTAAGTTAACATTCATTTTTTATTTTTTAATGACTTATGAGGAGGATTTAAGGATTTCTCCAGTTGAATTTTCTGCCATTTGGAACAGTTTTATAACGAAGGTGTTGAAAAGTTTTATTTTTGCGAGCTAGCTAAAATTAGAACATGTCAGCATTTTTTCTCAGTTTATAACAGCAAACAAAACTTGCTTTTGCTGGAAGATACCGGGGCAAGTTGAACCTATAGTGCTTTGTATGTATGTTTCTACATGGATAAAAACAGCCACGAAAAGTTTCTATTTGCAATGTGCTAGTTAGCTAAAATTAGCGAATCTTAGCATTGTGTATCGGTTTACATTAACGAACACTGATTGTTAAGGCTGATACTCCTTCTTTTTAACGCGGCTCAAAGTTCTGTATCTCTGTACTGCACTACCTTGTACTGAACATGTTTTTATTTGATATGTCTTTCTATATTGTTTTCCAGAAGCTGCAGTGACATCAGTCCTGAGAGGGACACAAAACCAAGCAGTGAGAAGAAGCCAACATCAGTGAATCAGTCAGCCCAGTTAGTTTTACTTGTGTTGCATTGTTTTTATTTTAATAAATATTTGAAAATGAATATTGTCCTACTGTCATTTCTTTATCATTATTATTATTATTATTAGTAGTAGTTGTAGTAGTAATATTAGTTCAATGGCTCGTGATCTGGTTTAAATACTGTAAATATACAATATCATATCAGCGTATCGTTGTAAATTTACAACAAAGAACTGTAGATTTATTTCCAGTAATATACTGCAATTCTGAAATTCAGCGAGATACTGTAAAACTACAGTAGTTTACTGGCGAAGCTGCTGCCTGTAAATTACTGTAAATTTACGCTAAAAAGTTTAACAGTGTTATGACTGCTAAGTACTGCAATACTACCAAGTACATTATGATTCTTGTATTGTTAATGGAAATGTGTCTGGCCTTGGTTTGTCATGTGTGTATGCATTAACTTGATTAATTCTTAATCATCTGCAGTCCATTGACTTGACAATAATCAAGGAAAGTAATTAACCACAAAAACCACAAGCAAATGTTTTCCCAGGGGATTTATTGATCAGCAATGAAGGCTTTGTTGGGGTCCTTATCGACTAGAAGATCAATAGGTTTGTGTGTGGACAAGTGAGAAGATATAAAATAACCCAGCTATTGTGATTTTATAGGTAATATTTTGATGTTTTTATGAAAGTGTATTTTCTTTTTTTTCTTTCTTTTTTTTTTCAAAGGTCATAAATGAAAGATTTCAACCAAGAAGTCAGCAGATGCCTGTAAAAAACTCTTGGAGTCTGTACAGTCTGCAGTGCAGTCTGCAGATCCTTGAACGCCAAAGAGAAATAATTTGTCCTTGTGTCTGTTGTGCAACGCCACCTCCATGGCATAAGCTTTGAGAAGAGCATGTTGAAATGAGTACTAGTCTTTAAAGAAATATCTGCTGGCATGTTTTCACTTTCTGGTATGAAGTCTTTTTCTGCTTTATTGTTGTCAGGATTGTGGTTTTACAGATATTGGTCTAAACCTTTTTTTTTCCAATGTTTTGACCACAGGAACTATAACCAATGAAAGACAGGCGTTTCTTCCACAGATTTTATCATACCTTACTATTGATAATTGTTGTAAAATAAGGAAAATAACTAAACAAAGTGATAAGTGGGTAATTTGTTTACATAGTTTGACGAATGAGTGAAATATCTGCATTTTATTGCCATTTGTCAGACTTGACTTTAGGTAAAAGCCTTAACTGAAAGAAACTGGACTTGACCACTGAACAGATCTGTTTGTCCACTTTAAAATCAAGTTCCATGGAGCACAGGTAAATATGAGGAGCTTCAGAAGCACCACTTAGGACGAATACTATATTATGCCCTCAGTTTCACAATCATTGAAGTTGTAAGTGAATGCCATCGAATCGTTCACATCATTGAGACATTCCAGGAGTGGCTTTTGGAAGTTCAGATCTTTCTTTTAGACAGGTAGAGTTTCTTATAAACACAATTATGGAATGAGCTGCCCTAAATACAGCATGTACAGGGAGAATAAGACTGGCCCGAGAATAGGTCCCTGAGACACCACAAAGAAGAGGTCATTAAAAATGATTTAAATGAGTAGTTTCATTGTAGTTTCATTGCTATGAGACATAAAACCAGAATGGAACACCTCTGTGATACAACATTTATGTAAAAACACACTGGAACTTCAATATCTTGCTTGGTCTTAAGTTGGAGAGAGCTGAGGTATCCAGATTGGATTTTATTAATCAATGGATGCACCACTGCATGTTTAAAATTCCTTGGCACAACCCCTGAAGCAAGACTGCTGTTTGTAATTGCCTGAATAGTTGGTCCAATAGTTTCGAAATTCTCATTTTAGAATTGAGGAAGGGCAGCATCAATTGGACAGGCCAAAGGATTTCACTTTACCAGTGATTTTCTTTAAAAGTGCAAGAAACAGGATTATAATGAAGAGGTTATAACAGTGAATGGATCGTTGGTAGGTGGTGAAATGTGTGCCTCTAACTGTAGCAACATGTTGTTAACAAAAAATAGGACATTTTCACATGTTTCTGGAGACATACTTACACAGATGAGAGGAACTGAGAATGACATTAATAGTATTGAAAAGAACAAAAGGATTACATTTCTCCAAATTACATTATAGACATACTTTGTTATTTCTTTTACAGTATTCTGGGCCAATTTTCATTTCATATATATGAAAACACTGAATACCATACCTTAAAAATGGAAACCAGCTTTCGTCAAAAGAATACCGTTCATCATCTAGGGCCAGTTGTTCAAAGGTAATCTGATTGGATTTTGGTTATCGGATTGGATCAAATCTTGAAAATGGGTTGTTCAAAAGGGAAAGACGGATTCTGAAATCGGATTAGATCATGTAATCCAATCCTAGTTTGAATCCGGATCAAACCTTCAATTTGTGTTGTTCAAAGCATTTCAGTAGGATGTGGATAACTTTGATCCAAAAAAGCAGGATTATCCTGATCCCAACAGGGGGTAGGATTTCAAGGTGGATTTCAGGAAGAAAATGTAGCAAAACTGTACAATTGGTCAAATGATAAATTTGTATCATTTTGTGTATATACTTTTATTTATATTCTGCACTTGATTTGTTGTTGTTTGTTGTTAGTGATAAAGTACATAAAGTAGACACAGTCTACCAATTACCCCTTTCAGTATAGTAAAGTAAAAATAAAATAAAAATGATCTTGTCCCCAAGACATAAACGGATTTCCCCAAACAGATTTGAATAACAAACAAAAATAATATATTCGGTATTTCTGTGATTCATCACTGCATATTAATTGAAAAACATTCATCAGAGATGACCCTGTCAAAAATAATTTCTAACAATTGCGTCCCCCGCTACACGTCCAGTCAGTCCCTCATCCTGACAGAACGCCAGAGGTTGGTCTGGTTCTTCAGCGGGCCCAGGTAACTAATAATGATGCATACGAATTGCTCATTAAACGAGAAACTGAAAGAGCAGAAGCACAGATACTCCTGGCAGAAGAACAAATCAAGTTGGCCAAAGTGCAGCAAACCAGGGCTAAACTTCAGATCCACCTCCTAAAAGCCCGGCTTGAAAATGCTGGTCTCTCATACTCCGATGAAGAACCCTGAACATTCTTTATTCAGTTAATGATTGGACATCTAGCCTTTTTTCAATTTAAGTTTTTCAAAAATATCCATGGTGTGTTAATGTATTTATTTGTTGTTGCTCAGCTGAGTGATCATAAAAAAACATAATATAGAAGCGGATGTTTATCTTATTTTTGTGTTTTGTCTCAAAATAAAAAGCATGTTGGCTGTTTTACCTGTTCTTTACATTGCCGGTAGCTCACATTGTGTTATGTTTTCCCCTTTAAAGCACTGGCAATCCGGATTTGGTAAACTCAAAAACTGTGTATCTGGATCAGGATGATCCAATCCAATGTTGCTTTGAAAAACTGGCATAAAAGTAAGACGGATTACCTGATCCTGGATAGCAAGAAATGGGATTTCCAAATCCGGATAATTTTTATCCAGATTACCTTTTTTGAACAACTGGCCCCTAGATGTTGTAAGAGATACTGAGATCATCCATCACTGTTGTCTTCTGGGGATGTCCAGGCCTTTTCATTCTTACTGAACTCACCAGTGCAATCCTTTTTCCCCAGAATGTACAAATGTACGAAATGGTCACTCCCACTCACCCTCTGAATGGATTTGTTTTGTTTTGGCAATTCACTGATGGCTTTTTTCAACTGCATTGTGTGTGGGAAGTTCACAGCAACAATTCCCAAATGCACACTTGGAATCAACTCCATATCTTTTGCATGCTTAATTGTTGGTGATATCCCACAGTGTTAGCAAATAGCCCAATCACTTTTGAGACCTTCAAAACAATGGACTATGTCTAAAAATGGTTGTATTTCCCACACATTCTGTCCAGTTTTGATATGAATACCTTCTGAGGGTGATTTAAGAGTCCAAAACTTAGTAATATAAATATAAAAACACAAAAATTAATGATGAGCCAACCTGTTCGCTCATGACAAACTATAGAGGAAATGTCTGTTGAAATAAAAGAAATCAGAACGCTATGGTTTTTCGGTATCTTTAATTCAGCATCTGCACATGGGCTCAAAACACAGAGAGTGGCTAATGAGCAAAGAATACGCAGTGTAGATCTGTTTTATATTTCTTATCTGCTGGAGGTCACACTGTTCACTCCTTTCAGCCATCTGTCTAGCTCCCAGGCACAGGCTCTGAGATAACAGAAGAATACTACTAAACAAATTATACATACCTCAACAGATGGCTTAAAGGAACTCATAAATGATGTCTATTGATCATGTGGAAAAGTTCCCATAACAGAACAAAAAGAGGAGGAGCCCAAATTGATCTGAGGTTGTGCAGTTCCTCATAAGCTTACTCTGATACAAAACTCTTCCTTGGAGAAGAGCAGCAATAAAGAGATACAGAAAAAGCTGCAGCAGAAGAAAGCAACATCTGCGACCTTTGGTAAACAAAGTCATCCATATATTTGACTGTGGATACCACAAACAGATCTGTCAAACATGAGCACCAGTGTTGCCATGATTTTCCCCCCCTTCTTTTTACCTATAAGTCCACATCAGAAGAAGGCATTGTGCAATACTAAAGAATCCATCATTTTCTGCTGACAAAGAGCACAACCGGCGCTCATCAGAAATACAACTTTGGCACGAGGATCTTTTAAGTACAGTAGATGACATTGGCCAAGATGTGACTTGTTGGACAGAAGGGAGACATTTCAGACTACAAGAATGAGGGAAGTTTGAAGGCCGGTGAACACACTGAGGACTTGGGAGGTTAAAAACTTTTGATTTGGTCAGCCTTATCAGAAGACAGCAATTTCATTTTCTGCTTTTTGTGGCGTTTCACTGGTTGTTCGTGCAGTGAAATAACAGCATAGTGTGTTCTTTATCACACAGAAAAGATTTTTTTTTCGACATCGACAATGAATATTCCTGCAATTATTTGTCTTTAACAATATTTTGAATTTTACAATAAATTAGCAATTGTATGACTGTTAAATATATTCATTTTTGCAGCCCACACAAAGTCTAGATTGGAATCTAATATTATCATATAGTGTATGGAAGTCTTTTGCTTGTCTATAGTTCTTGGTGCAATGGCCTTGACATCTTTAATTGATTTAAAAAGATTAATAAATGATAAAATACTATTTTTATGTGTAGCCACTATATAATATGCTATACTACACCAGACTGCAAACATCCCAAGGTGTTTAATAGTGTCAGAAATCCCATGCATTATAGAGTTAAGAGTACAAATGACTGTCAGTGGGGTGAGTCTGTGCACCCTGCAGGGATACACATATCTTTTTCCCCCTGCGGGATGTTTTCACATGTTTTCACTTTGTAGCTCTAAAAGAACAATCCCGTTCCCACCGTGATAAAAAAGGCTTCAGTAGACTTCTTTAAGAAAATGACCCTTTTGAAAAAGTGCACATACCTGAGGGGCTCCCACCCCTGCAGCACCTTGTACCTTAAAGTGACAAAAGCATGCTTTCATATTCAGAAGAACATGAATATATAAATATAAATGAACATGCATAGAGAATGTGCTTCCTTTTGCTCTCAGATTATTTCCTGATCCGAAAGAGAAATAAGACGACTTTAATGATGATCTCTAGCCAAAAATTCCGACTCCTGCTTACAGGCCTCAGCAAAAAACAAAACAAAAAAAAAAACGCCTCCGGTCACTTTTACATATCTGTTCACCTAATAAAACCTTTGCTATCTTTTAATCTGTTTGATGGTCACACGGTGACACGATGGTCAAACAAAAGGAGATGTGGACTGACAGATTGATTGGTTAATTCTGATGATGCCCTGCATTACTGATTATGAGCATAATTATACTGCTGTTGAACTGCACTTCACTATGCAGTACACGGAGGACGAGGAGGAGGTAAGCGCAGCACATCTCACTTTGAACTGATTTTTGATATCTGATGCTCACAGGAAAATGTCCATAATGAATTAAATACATGGGCACAGTATGTGTTGCCATGGTTACCACATGTTTTCACGGTGCTCTTCGTCCCATGGGAAAATCTGATCTAGACCTCACAATAAATTACCGGAGTAGCAATAAGACAATAAGACTCACATATCATACCAAATCCAACCCAAGAGGTAAAGAACAAAATGAAAAATAAATAAACAAAAGAGGAATTGTTAAAAGAAAATGAACAGGACACACGTTTATTCACGTAGTCAAATGGAGTGAGGAGAATTTAAATGCAATGAGGTTCATGTTAAATTTACATATCTAAATGTATACAGTCCTGAGAATTAATAACTTGGTTAGGTACCTTGGGTATTTAAGTGTTTTCACAATGAAACATAATCTGTTTAGTTTTGCTACATTTGTCAAAATCAAATGTCAAAAAGACAAAAAGAAATCACAGGTCGCCATGGTAACATGTACATTTTTCTTATATGAAACTTGTGGCAATTCTTTGTTTGTCATACTCTATAGCAGGATGCAGCCTGACACACACAAACAAAAACTGTTTAAGAACAGGTAAAAAACAAACAAACAAACAAAAACAAAACATGTCTGTGGGATGATCCACTGAGGCCACTCCCCAAAAGTCATAGCAGCCAAAGGCCCCCACTAACGACATTCTGTTGCCAGACACCACAGGACACCCTCAGAAGATGCCCATCCCTGATGAGTCACAGCTGTTTTGGAGGCAATGAAGTACTACTTCTGTTAGCTACCAATGCTAAATAAGCTAA
The DNA here is from genome assembly GCA_005024645.1 of Planiliza haematocheilus. Taxonomy (NCBI): domain Eukaryota; kingdom Metazoa; phylum Chordata; class Actinopteri; order Mugiliformes; family Mugilidae; genus Planiliza; species Planiliza haematocheilus. Next base: position 2,399,084 of record SRSE01000306.1, read on the forward strand.
GTAGTGCTGATCGCACAACAACATTGCTAAAACTGTCTGATGAAATAAGGAAGTACGTATATTAAGTCCTTCAGATTTAGTCAGATAGTTCAGATATTTGCTGCTGTTAATTATGAGAACCTGATGATACCGACTGATGAACAGTAACTTTCTGACCAGACCCCAGAATTAAACTGAATATTCATACTGACTATTGAGTCAGTGGAAATTGGAGCTAAGTTACAGTGCCATATGGACTGGGCAGATGTAGGTGCCACCACCAAGGGACATGATGAGCTATTTATATGATACCCACTCACTTTCTCATTCACTCTAAACTTCCTGGCTGTGGGCTGTGTAATCTGGGTTTTAGCATAGAGAGCATGTGGGAGAAAAATCCACTCAGGTAAATTATTCATCACAAGGCTTGCATCTAATAGAGGACGCTAGAGGAAGTCTGCAGCACGTAGCCGAACAACGGCTTAAAATACTGGGATAATATTTGTTAAGATCAAAGCGACACGAGCCGAACTATAATTGATGACACTAAAGGCAGTGACATTGCTCTGGTTAATGATCAAAGACAGACTAACAAGCAGCGCAATCAGTCACACAAAGCTGTTCCAGCAGGTTGGGCTGAGGTTATACATGGCAGGAGCCAGCATTCAGGGGACAGTACAGGTCACCTCGAGTTTACAACTGCACCATCTGCACTGGAGTAAAAAGAGAAAAATAGTTACACATTTGTTTGTGGCAAAAACCTAATGACTAATTAATAACATTCTGTGGATATTCTGTGGATCTGGATCATCCCACAGTTTGGGATCTAGTGAATTTGGTGGCCAGGCCAACGCCTTGTGCTGTTCTTCCTGTGTTTTTTAGTTGTTCCTAAACCATTTTTGTGTGTCTGTGTCAGGCTGGATCCTGCTGGAGATGTCTGCTGCCCAGCAGAGCATTGAATTGTCAAAAGATGGCCAATGTTATTTACTTATTGTCAGTGGTTTTAATGTTGTGGCCTATTGGTGTATTCTCATAATGAATTTTATTTTTTCTTTCTGTGTTGCAACGTGATTACACTTGGTCAAATTAAGGCAACTCAAGCTACTTGGATTTCTTTAAACTGTGACCATGATTGGTCTCAGTTTTATAATTTTTCCTGAATAGATGGCCAGTACAGTTTTATTCATTCTTTCAAGTGCATATATATTCATGTGTCCCTGTCACCCATAACAGTCAGATCAGGATCAAATTCTAATGCATCCAACAGTCTGATTTATAAAAGCATCCATACAAAACAGTTGAAAGTGCTGAAAGCTGTGGGTGGATGTTGGCATTTTCAGGACTACAATGTTGTTATCACTGAAAGCCTTTTTCCGAGGAGAGTTATTATATTGTCCCTATCCGTGCGTGGGTGATTCGCTGCTTTTTGCCAGTGGTGAAAAGATGCAGGTCTCATCACAATGCATGCTGGAATTGACTGCAATCTTCCCTTGACACTGAACAAAGAAGCAGATATACTTTAGAAAATCTTGGTTTGACTTGATGCTGAAGAGCGATATCACCATACATTTTTAAAGAGCAAGAATACAGAGTGTGCAAAAGCAGTGTTGGATGACCCATTTAAACAGCTTTCCTTTCAAAAGCACGTGTAGCAGAATAACAAGCATTCACTTTAACACGATAACAACGACAGACAGATCTGCAGCAGCTCACGCCCAGTATTCTCCACATGGTTGTTCTTCCCAGTTCAGCTGGTGACATACTGCCATAAGCCAATAATCACTGGGGCCACAGTGAGGGCCACCATATGCTGCACAGCAGGGTCATGGGGGATGCTCCAGATCCTGGCTCAGTATCATGCTTCATTACCGCCACAGCATCAGCCAGGAAGAAAGGCAAGGCTCTGCAGCAGCTCTGAACGCATCCAGCCGAATCTTTACATCAAACACTTCTATTCTGTTTCACATGCTGCAAACTTCGAAAACATGGAATTGTGATGTCTGCCAGAAGTCTGGAATCTGACTTGTGTTTGAGCGTTGGAGAACACAAGGAGATTTCCCAAGGAGGGTTTCTGTTAGAGAATTAGGTTAATATCACTCAGCCATTGATATCCTATGGACTATCTGGTTCATCAATGTTTAAACAGTATTTTAAAAGAAGAAGCCGATTTTTTAATCTTTAAAAAGTCTAGAATCTAGAGCGCGTTTCCGTCCCTGCTCAGCTCACACGGCTCCCCGCAGAAGCAGAGCAAGAAACTCTTCTTCATGCAAGGAAAACTATCCCAGTAAATGTAATGTTTTATTCAGAGCCATTTCTCTTCATCATCTCCAACGCCCCCCTTCACCCAAAAAGACAGGCTGGGCTGCGGCTGAACCCTTTGGCGTTTTGTTGATTTTCCTACCTTGTGCAGGTACAGAACATGCTGCTGAGCTGGTCTGCCAGTGTAATTTGTATGCAGTATTGAGATGCTCAGATTGACATAGCAGCTCTTACTGAAGGGCTGGGGTATTAGATTTACATTCTCACTCACTGGGAGATAGATTTTGGACTTGGGAGTCAAAAGGGCACAGTCAACATGAAGCTCTTGTGACTTAAGCAGCATAAGCATGTGAGAAAAGTTGGTCATGATGCAGCTCGCTCTGGATGATTTAAAAACGCCAGTTAGAAACTTTGTCAGGATAATATTTTAGGAAATGTTGCTGCCTTAAGTTAATATATATGGTGACTGTGGTAAAGGTCTTCAAATATCTGCTTTTAAAAAAACTGTAGGAGTGTTGTCTTGTGGTGTAAACAACACTGAACCAAACAACCCGAAGTGCCTCTAAAACAGTTGTGACTCATCAGAGAATGGACATGGACCTCCTGATGTGTCTGGCAACAGAATGTTATTAGTGGGGACCTTTGGGTCCTATGAGCTGTTTTTGTGTGTGTGTCTGTGTCATTACTATGGGGTGGGGGTACCAGGTCTGGTCTAGGTGGGTGCTACATGTCTAAGTAGCATCCACATGAATACCAGGTCCAAAAGTTTCCTAGCAGAAAGTTGAATTTTCACAAGATGGTCAATGTTATTCACTTGTCCTGTCAGTGGTTTTAATGTTATACCTGATTGGTATATGTGCACTTTGTAGGTTTGTTCTCCCTGCATCTATGTTACAGTGTATTTGTAGTCTGTATTTATTTGTACACATGTTCAAATGCTCAGTAGGGTCTGATTGCAAATGATATCATACAGCTTAAGTCAATAAGGCAACAACTATCCGTGTTGTTTTTGAGGTCTTCCTAAAGCGTTTCAGTCAGAGTGATGTATTACACCCATTGCTATGCTATATTTGGTATTATAATTGTAATAGTGTCTGAAAGTAATGAGATCATGCTCTGTTGGACTAATTTGATCTCAAGTTAGTGATTGCATTAGTAAGCAGGTAATTAATAATGTCTAACAGATTTAGTGAGGCTTGATGGTGGAGCATTTAAACGGCTGCTTCTCTGCGTCTGACTCTGTGGCGCCACACTGACGCCTGGTTGAAGGTAAGATTGATTTAAATAGCCTTCAAATATCACAGAAAACATTACACAGCAGTAAAATAATATTAGGGTATTTTTGGCTGAGAGTGGGGCTGAAGATGAATTGAAATGGAAATGACTGGAGAGAATTGATGAATCATTTATGAGTACGAGATGGGCCCAAAGCAGAGCACAAAGTTAGGCTGCATCCCCACCCTCACCCCGTCCCTGCAACAAGGAAAGGCCGCAAAGCTAAGTGTGTGATTTCACTGTAATTGGCTGCCTCAGTTGTCGTCTGCTTAACAGGACCAGTGGGAGGCCAGCTCCGATCATTAGAATCCAAAACTTCACCTCCCTCATTCACCCCCCATCTTCACTCTAGCCTCTTTTTTGAGCTTACACCAAATGTAGAGATGTTTCTAAACCCAATGTCATTAAGAAATTATAATATGCCATTCTAAATGTACACTGCCTGGCCGATTTTTTTTTAAAAAAGTCAGAGGGGCTGGGGTTGGACTGCCCACTCTCTGGGGCAGAAGTCGCAGAGGCAGTGAAACAACTCAGTGGTGGTGCAGCTGGGGGAGCACATGAGATCTACCCTGGGTGTCTGGAAAAGAGAGTCTGGTTGATGCTTGAACCGCAGGTTGGGACGGATCAATGCGGTTTTCGGCACAGACGTAAACTATGGATTAGCTCTTCACCCTCGCTAGGGTGGCGGAGGGGAAATGAGAATTTGCCCAACCAGTCCACATGTGCTTTGTGGATTTGTGGAAGGCTTACAACCGTGTCCCCAGAGGTGCTTTGGGAGTATGGGGTAGATGGCCCCTTGCTTAGGGCCATTCAGCCCCTGTACCCAAGTGACAAGCCGTTACAAAAAGGAGTTGGAGTCAGATGCAGAGGATCAAAAAACCATGGCACTTTATTAAACACAAGCTCAAAGTTACAAGAAACAACAAAAGTATGAAACAAAAAATCACTCCGAGGAGGAAAAACGTAGCGAAAATAAATCATAAAACGAAAATACTTATCGAACTCTTGAAAACACAAAGGCAGGAAACACGAACTCTCAAGGACATAAGACATGACACACAGGCACAGGACAGGGGAAAACGCGGACCATATATACACATGAGGGTAATGGGGAACAGGTGGAAACAATCAGGAATCAGGAAGACAATCAGACCGGTGACACAAGAGGAAGGGCAAGTGACCTGAAACGAGAGGAGAATTAGAATTTCAAAACAAAACCGGAAATCACAAGACACAACAAAAACAAATCACCGCTGTGTGACACCACGGAGTGTTTGGTCTGTGTAGGGGTAGTAAGGGTTGAACTAAAAAAAAAAACAAAAAACAAACAGGAAGAACAGCACAAGGTGTTGACCTGGCTTCTAAATTCACTAGAACAGAAGACTGATCAGAAAGTGTCTGTGGGATGCACTGCAACAAACCTGATCCACAGAGGCCTCTCCCTTCAACCCACAGGACCCAAAGGCCCCCACTAACAACATTCTGGTGCCCATGTCCATTCTCTGATGAGTCACAACTCCTTTTGGGAGTGGGGCTGAAGATGAATCACCCTACCAGTCTGGACGAAGGCTCCCAGTTCCTTTCACATCTGTTCCAGTACCCCCCTCCTCCTGATGTTACTGTCAGGAGGGATTGCCACATCTATCATAGCGTCCCTTCTCTGCTGTATACGTCAATGTACCCCTTCTTGTAGTCAATCCAAATAGTGCTTTGGTCATTCATCTGCTTACAGCAGTCGATCCATCAACTAGTAGCTGGTGCATTGACCCTCTACGGTAGCCCTTTGCTCAAGTGTTGACTCACGGGTCCACTAAACATCGTCGTTATGATGCTTGACATAAGCTTCCATGTTGTGGAGAGGATAATTGGAAATAAATTACAAGGATTATGCAAAGATCTCACAGTCAAGTCAGAAGCAGGTTATACATTTGTGAGTATGGGTTTGAACGTTACATCGTTTTACAAAGAAAGGCAAAATGTAAGGCAAAGTACTATGCTTCATTTCCCACACAAGCACGATTTGACAAATTTGCTATTTGCCTACATGCAGCTTTTGGATAAGCGACCAACAGGGTCAGTACAGTAGATATAACTGCACGGCAATATTCTGCATTTCCTAGAATTAAATATTCCACACAAAATTTCTGGGTTGCGTTTGCTCTGGAGTCAGCATTTCCATCTGACAACCCCAAACTATTTTTTTTTTCCTTCCATCCACTTCATCTGCTTTACTTCTTCCAGCTTCTTCCATGCCTTTTATCAAGTGCACTGTAACAGCACAATAGCAGCAGCAATTTTGATAGTGATCAAGATTTCTCACCTCAGCGGGAGCAATGTTACCATGGCAACCGTACTGTAGTCCCGCTGGACTGTGAGCATTCACTCATTATTTTTGCCTTTTTCAGCAATTTAAGGTGCTTCTCGTAAAATATCCTGCCTAAATTTTTAGGGGGAAAGTTTAAATTTACATTTTTAGGATAAATTTGAAGGAGGGTTTTCCACCACCATGCTAGCTGGGTGCTGCTTCTCTGGGTCCCAGGTGGAAATCATTTCTAGGTTAAATGGTGATATTTTGAAAACTATTCAGTTTAAATAGTTTCAATGAGACACTTTACAGAACCCAGACTCTGAAACCACCATGGCATGCACTAAGGAGACAGTGGCAAGAAAAAAATCCCTTTAATAGGAAGAAACCTTGAGAAGAACCCAGCTCATGTGGGGAAAACCCATCTGCTTGAGGCCAGCCAGGTAGAGACAGAATATGAGAGGCAGAGAGCAGCAGGACTATCGTCATCATCATTATCATCTTCATCATCTTCAGTAAGGGTGTTTCCATTATTTTCCATGCAGACAAGACTCTCTGTGCCTGGCTGATAACTGGATTGGGGAAAAAAACAAAAAAAACAGGAGCCTGCTAGCAGCAGCAGAAACCTTTTAATGAGCCTAAACTATATCAGGATCCTAATTCACACTCTCACTGCCAGGTGATAACACATTGACATTCACACATATGAATACATGCATACACATATAGACAGGCACACACCATCAAGGCACCAAAAATAAACAGAATAAAGTAGCACTATTTTTAACAACATCACTTCTCTTATACAGAGGAGGGAAGGTAGAGAAACACTTCCCTGCCCATATGCTCATCCGTGTTGGCACATGCTCACACTCCAAACACACACATTTAGGTGTGCATTCATGTGACATGTATCCTGTTGAACTGCAACAGGTCTCGTCAGGGCTGTAAGACTTATTCTGGAGTTTATCCAGTCATGCCTGTGTCGTTGCAATTTCCACACATACTGAACTTGAGTGCCCATGTCTGTGCTGAAATACTACAATAACAACAGCACTCCAACTGCTGCTGGACTTATTATACACTACATTATCAGACATATAAACAACACATACACCATCAACACTTTATTTACCGCACATTTCAGGGCTTGTTCCAGCAGGGAGAATTACTACAGGTACAGGTGACCACTTTCCTAATATTGAGTAGGTGTCCTTTCTGCCTCCAAACCAGTTGTGACTCATCAGAGAATGGACATGGTCCTTCTGAGGGTGTCCTGTGGTGTCTAGCAACAGGATGTTGTTAGTGGGGGCTTTTGGTCCTATGGATTGAGGGAGGGGCCTCTGTGGATCAGGCTTACTCCAGTGCATCCTACAGATACTTGATCAGTTTGGGATCTAGTGAATTTGGAGGCCAACTCAACACCTTGTGCTGTTCTCCATGTTTTTTGAGTTGTTCCTAAACCGATTTTGTGTGTGTGCCTGTGTCTGAGTGTCATTGCTATGGGGTGGGTGTGTCTGGTTGGGTCTTGGTGGGTGCTACATGTCTAAGTAACATCCACATGAATGCCAAGTCCAAAAGTTTCCCAGCAGAACACTGAATTATCACAAGATGGTCAATGTTATTTACTTCTTCTCTCAGTGGTTTTAATGTTGTGGCAGATTGGTGTATTGTCTTAGTATTAAGACATTTCAAAAATATCTGAATACTCCTAGATTCAGGGAGGATTTTAAACAATCTCTAACCAGTCAACTGAGCATTTATACGTTAACACCATGATACCATAAATTATATTCTTTAAGTCAGAGTACTTTTTTGTACATCTTCTCACATAACTTGAGGGAAATCTTTTACGTGTCCCTCTTCTCCAGTTATATGGTACTCTTCCATTGAAATATGGGCAGACTGCTTCATTGTGGTAGCCTAGAAGCGAGACAAACTTACCCGCCCACACATTTTTTGTGGCAGAAAGTTGGTCTGGAAACCCTCCAATGGGAAGTGACTATGCTCTGGAGTTTGGGCAGGCTGCAGAGTCATACTCGTCGTCTAAAGAATGTGGAGTTGGTACTAGGTTGAAGGATAATCCAGTTGCATGTAGAGGTTTTTTTTTTCTCTCTCTGTATCAGTTGAAACTTACCCCATAATGAAATCCAAATGCCATGTTGCCAGACTCATATTCTGATAGGACTTGAGTCTGCCTACACCAGGCTATAACCGTAGCTGTGTTGAGAGGAAGGGTATGTTTTCAGGACTGTGTGGCAGCATTACAGTTCAGTTATTTGACATTTCAACATTGTTATTGTGCTGTAAATGTCTTGGTGGATTACAACCACAGTCATTGCCCTGGCATTTTGGAGTTGCAGAAAAATAACGGAAACTGAATTTATTTCAACAAGGTGTACCTTTATAAAGTGTTTATTCATTAGTAACTAAGTTTAAGGTCTTATATAAACCAGAACAGTTATACACATATAACTGACTTTAGGGTTTCTCGTACTTATATATTCAATCTGTTGTTTATACTGTGCTTTAACACAACTTCACTAAACAGGAAGTATCTCTTCAAGAGCTACAGGGGATCTGAGCCGAAAATGATGCAATTTATAAATGATGCCTTTCAAGGAATAATAAATCAGTCAGCTCCTGTTGGTTTGACAGGCGTCTCTGAAGAGTTCTCAGCTGTCATTGTCTCTGAAGATGGTCATATTCAGTGGAGGAAGGAGAAAAGCATAAAACTATCAGCTTCTCTCTGTAAACAATGAACTGGAAGTCTAATGACATGACAAACAGAAAGATAGTCCTTACATGTTTTATTTTAATATATTACGTTCAGATGGAAGTAGGCATTTTGAGCAGCCGGCTCAAAGATGCTTTTTTGTCACAGAGCGTTACATTAAGTCACATTAGGGAGTCGTCTCCACCGTAACACACTGTGTGGCAGTCTTTGTCAGATATGCTAAAGATCAGAGCCATCAGAGCCCCTGCCAGCAGCTCTGCAATAAACAAGCCTGTACCATTACGGTGTTATTGCAGTGTGTCAACATATGGAACGTTTTCCAATCTGCGTTTTGCATGACTTCGTATACTGTATAATACACTGAGTGTCCACATAGTAAGCAAAATTGGACACATTTGGAAGAAAAAACATTGCAGAGAGTGCATTATTTTGGAGTGCTGCGCCTTTTTTATGTTTCTGGTAAAATAAATCAAGCTTTTAAGGAAATACGGGCACCGTGGTGAACTATGAAATCCTAAATCCTATATGCAGTATAATGTGTCAGACAGGTGAGCTATGAAATCATGAGGATCAAGCGTTACAATGTTCATGTTCGCTTTATCTCTGTCCTAATGGTACAGCCTTTTTGTGGAGGAGAGAAACAGAACTAACACACATATAAAGGTTGGCTGGCATCTTCCAGTAGCAGTCACACACTAACAAAGAGACTCTGCTGTAACGGCATTTATTCATATTATTTTCCTCTTTCTCTCCCGCTGTTACAGTTCATAAACGCATTCTACAGCATGTCTCCCACACATACCTGCTTTGTTTTGGGACCTTTGCTATTTATTTAGTTTCAACTTTAGTTTCACGTACTTTTCTTTTTCTTTCTTTTTTGTATGTATTCATTATGCACTTGTAATTAATGTCACGCACATACTGCATGGTTCAAAGCGTCTTTCTTCCCTCCTCCACAGTTTATAGTTTAGCACATAATCATAGATTACTTTGTTGCCATGGCGCATGTGTCACGGCATTGGTCAAGTACAAACATGATTGCGCTTTTAGGCTCAGTTGAGAGCAAAACCAAGACAGATTCATTTTAATACCGCGATTCATTCACGAGCCAGTTCATTCAAGTTTGATTCGCTGTCTGCCTGGAAAAAAAAAAAAAAGATAAAAAATTTACAAGAGGAAGCCTCAGAGACCACGCTTAAATAGTCTTTCTCTGGCCACATAAATTCTGAACATCAGGCATTGTTCCACATTTTACCACCAGCACTGGTCCAGAAACATTCCAGTGCGGCATTAGGCTACCATAGCTTTCATTTATGTTGAGATGTACCTTGACTCTACTATTTAAAAAAGAAAAAGAAAAAATAGAATAGAAAATGTGTGCATGTTTGTAAAAGTTTAGTTTGTCATACATGCTTGACAACTTGCATAAAGCACATCCTCTGTACTTAATGCAAGTCACTTCAAGTCTAACACTCACTCAGTATCAATAAAACAATTTCTCACTTATATTCAAATATTTTTATTTATTTATTTATTTATTTTATTTTCTATGTAGAAGAAGATGAACATAGGTCTTGACTCCAGGTGGTGGTAATGTCCCAGGCAACACTATTTAAATTAAAATGTCGAAATTGCTACCATAAAAGCTTTGTAAAAAAACGTCCATTGTTTTTTAAATGGCTTCAGACATTAGGGCAGCGCATTCTGTGATGTTATTAGTCGGTAAATTACTTTAGATAACATCTGGTTTCTATTTAAAGAGACACATTGCCAGTAGTAGCTGCCACATTCATTTTTTATCTATTGTTATTTCTGTGAAGCCGTTGCATTTTGTCTTCAGAACAACTCGGTTACGTGTACAAGCACACACACAGCAGACGCATACATCTCTAAGTCTCACCGCATGTGTGACAGCAATACCATCTCTGTGCTTTGGGCGGTGAAACCATATATATTAATTAATCCTGCAAAATCTGTGTGGAACTTATTTGTGTGTGCGTGGGTGCATGTGTGGTCGTGCATGTGTGTGGCTGACTGAAGAGGGATGAATTAGTGTCGGGGTGAGGGCTTGTCAGAGGTAATGGCAGACGATTGTGAATGAGTAAAGAGGCTAAAATGCTGATGTGAAGTTGTGGCCTTCGGCAGTGCAGTTAAATGGGTTGATTCTTTATGGCTAGTCCCACACCACCGCCACACACGTTCACACGTACACACACACAGTGACAATCACGGAGACAAACTGAAGCTGGGCCTCAGCAAACAGGAGGTAGAAACGGATTAAAAAGATTTAAGGCAACTGTATCACTGCATTACTGCAGCTAGCCAACATTTCATCACATGAACAAAGGGCTCCGGGTTTACTGGGAGCAAAATGTAGCTCTGCATCACTGAAGTCGTATTTTTCTGCAGTGAACTAAGGTGTTCTATCAACTTCAGTGTCCTGGTAACTTAGCTGTGTACACCAGTGCTGGGGCAGGTGGAGTAGAAGGTGTGATTATGCTCCCCCAATGGTTTACTGAAATCTGGGTGAAAAGATTGTGTGCTTTTTACACCTTCCCAAGCAGGTATACTGCTTAGGTGATTTTTTTGTTTAATGATAACAGAGATGGGATTCATGGCTCTGTGAAGAGAGCTGGATCATATGGATCCATTCCTTTCAAAGAGCTGTTGAAAGGACTGGCTCATTTCTATATTTATTTTTATGACGCCGGCCTGGGGGTAACTTATTTTAATTGATGCTATACCAGCACCATCTCAAAAGCAAAAGCAAAAAAAGAACTGCTCGCAACTGCAAATTTGTTACCACCGTTCATTTTTGAGAGAGATTTAGTTTGGTCGCAACGTCAAAACTCACGCGGACAAGAATGTGTTATCTGTTTCTGATGTATTTGCTCGCCACTCATAGTAACGCCTGATAGCTGATCTGTCACACACAGCAGATCTGCTGCTGGATGCTGCTGACAGCATGACAAACACCTCATCACCTTAAGGAACTCAACTCTATGAAGTTTTTACATTTCTTTCTAACTGAGCCTGGGCATGTTTCTGAACTTTACATAGGAGCAGTTTGCTAGATTCCTCCATGTTGACTTTATGTATAGCTACCCTCAGAGTGGTAATGATCCTTCCTTTAAATTTTAAGCTACAAATCAATTCAGTGCATTCCTCAATGTGTTAAACGTAAATAGGCAAGGGACAAGAGCCTAAACTTGGTTATCGGCATGGCTGATTTGTACCGTATTGTATGATATTAAATGAGGTAAATGAATGAATGAAGAGTGCAATGCTGCACAAAAATAAAATTATTTTACCAAGTTTAATTACACAAGGACCATAATTACCCTTTCAACAAGCATTCTCAAGTAGAAAATGATGTAATTTCAATGCATTTATGCTAATTAAAAACAGAAATGCAGGACTTTAATGGGTGATTTGTGTGGAACTAAGTGCATGGTGGGAGATGTGTGCGTGTGTGTGTGCTGAATGTGCATGAATCAAGGCAGCGCTGCTCCTTCAGCCTCTCCTCGTGTGAATCCTCAGTCCTCTGGAGGGGTGCCAAATGAGATCAACTGCAGCGAGATTCCGTTGCTTCTGGAGACACAAACACATCAATTACAGCCCACATCCCTGCCCACCCCGGCTCTCCCTCTGATCCCTGACGTCCCTCCCTTTTCCCCTCATCTCCCGACACCCAACTCCTCATCTCTGTCATCTCCCTCAGCCTGTTGTTTCCGAGAGAGATGCCAGAGGGAATTAAGCAAACATATGCAAAACGCTCAGACATATGTGCTCCACTCGCCATCTTCCGAGTGGAGCTTAAATATGTAAATTGGCAGGCATTTTTACATGTCACAACAAGGCCCACAGGAATATCTGCGCATGTTCATCTTCCCATTAAACCTCACACCATTTAGTTTTTGCGTGCATTTCCATAAACATGGGATTCACATTTGACTTTACCCACCGGATTACCAACGTCGACTTACAATTCGAAATGATCAATCACCACGTGTTATGTTGTCCACAATTGGCACTGACATTTAACAAAGACATGATCTTTGATGGCCTCTATTCTTCACAGGAGCAATATTAGAAAAGCTAGTGATTGGCACTTGATAATGTTAGAGTGCCCTTCATAACATTTGTCTCATATTACCATGGCTGCTGATTGAGAAACCACACTTGGATCCAATTTCATAGGCGTATACTTCTACACATCCTGTGCTAATAAATGCATCGGATTCAATATTGCTGAATCTCAAGGGACACACACACACACACTCTCTTTCTCACACCCACGCAGAATAACATCTTAAATGCAGCAGAGATGAGGACTGTACTTTTTATCACTGGCCACCCACACACTGAGAAGAGTTAGTACAGTCAGAGGAGGCAGAGCTGACAGCCTGATGGAGGAAGGTTTCTGGATTAAGCAGGAAGCCTCTACAATAACAGCTCCCAACATTTTCATTCAAAAAGAGTCCAAGGAAATAAGCTCTAAATGAAAGGCTCATTTCTATAAATGTCAAATAATCTAGTAAATTCAAATAAATTTATTGCATAATAAGGATGCAAATCATACCCAACGCCTCAGATGTGTAGGCATGGCAGGGGAAAGGGAGGAGCCAAATACAGGGCACACACAAAGGGGGAAGGCTGGATGAAAAAATGAGTTTCGTTTAATGAGACCTGAAACGGAATCAAACAAAAAGCTCTGCGGAGTGAGGCAGGGTAATCCAAATAATCCAAAAAACAAAACGAAGCCAAAACACACAGAAAACAGGCAAGGAAGCATTCAGGGATGCACAGGTACATCAGGAAACTACATTCCAGGATAAGTGGAGAGGCAGGACGACAGGGAACAAGGCACAGGTGAAATAATGATGGAGGAGCAAACACAGACAGGAACAGGAAGTACAACTACCTGAAACACGCAGGGTAAGAGAGACATTTCAAAATAAAAGAAGAAACAGGGGAAACTAAACATGACAAATCCAAAACTCAATACCAAGTAGAAACAGAAAAAGGTTAAGAAATACCTTGACAATCTTCCATGCTGGGGCATAAAGAGATTAAAGTATAAATGCAGTATAAAGAGAACTGATAATGAAGAAAATTTACAGGAGCACATGAGCCAGAGTTACTAAATGGGCAGCACTGCTAGAGAATTGTTTGACAGGATAAAAGATAAAATCAGGTCCAGCATGTAGTTTCTGCAATGTAGCTTATTTTCTGCAGTAAAGTCTGGTCGTTATTACTCTGCATATGCATTTCAGTGTTAAAAGCGTGGATGTCACGGTGAATGTAGCCTCAGACTTGATATTGTACTTGATAGTACCTGAATCTGGCCACAGGCTTTTCTTCATTTGTACTTATATAAATATATTATCTTCTAACTTATGTAAAGCACAGTCACCCAGATGTGCCTGTGTTGTGTAACAGTGACATTTACGTTACTGTTAATGCCAGCTGTCACGACCCGGCTCGTGAGCCATGACAAAATACAAAGGTCTAAACGTAAAGGGAAACTGATTTATTAAAGCAAAGTAAAAGAACCCGTGAGAACTAATGAGTTTTAAGTGTGAGAATCAGTGTGTCTGTTGATGGGTGCATGATCATGTATGTGTAGTGTTGAAAGGTGTTAACAAAAGCAAACCAGCCGAACCCAACAGAACCAAAACCCAGGTTGGAGTCCAGGCGGCAGATGAGAGAGAGAGAAAGAGAGAGAGTGAGGACTGTGACTTCCTGGTTTTAACAGCTCAGGGAGACTGGCCAGGTGCTCCAAATTACTCCAAATTACACCCGCCCACTGAGGTACCTGCAGAAACACACAAACAATTGTCACACAGCTAACCTACCTTCGTCTGTCTGCCACTGTGACTTGGGATCTTCTGAAAAATCTTTTACCAGGTCTGCTTTGGAGTCCCGCTGCAGGTCTGTATGCCGATTAGTGCATTCCCACATTACAAACTGACTTTACATTAGAATGATTTTATTCAAGTAAAACATACTCCTACTAGACTCCGGAGAAGTTTAACAAACATAAAACCAACTTGCCATAACCCTCAGTTTCCGTCGATGTATTATTTTGCGCCTTTTGCCAAGGCTGTTAGAAAAGCCAAATGCTTAGTCTTCTCTCCAAATTATTCATATTGTGCAGTGTAATTAACAGTGCAGCCCCAAAAGGCTTCTTTCTGGGCTTTAGACTTATTAATTACAAATGTGAATGTTGTCGTAATGTTTTTATGTCCTGCAAATGAATAGTGACGGGTTTGGTGACAGAAGACAGAGCCTGGTGCCAGAACATTGAAATTGCCTTCTAATAACTATAGTGCACACTGAAAAGCACATAGAATGGAACAGAATGAGAGAGGTGAGTTTTCCACAACAAACAGCCACAACATTAAAACCACTGTTAGGTAGAATGAAAAACAGTTATTATTTCGTTATTGTGGCACCTGCCAACAGGTGACAGATATTAGACAGCAGGTGAACAGTCAGATCTTGAACTGAATGACAGATAGAGGACTGGGTCAGAAAATCTCCAAAATCACATGTCATGAGGGCTTTTGCCAGTATGCAGTGGTTATTATCAAAACTGGTCCAGCATGCAGCATGATATGATGACAAAATAGGAAAATGGCAAACCAGCTGAGACCGTTTGAGTTTCTTGGCAACGTTCTTTTTGGAAACCTTGGGTCCTGACAATCATGTGGGTGTCTGTTCTTTCAGTTTTACATTAACATACTGTATACATGTAAGTTTCAAATTGAACAAATGGTGGAGATTTTTAAGACATGTACTTAAAACATTACATGGTGACGTGAGACAGTAGCGGTATGAGTCAGAGGCATGGAAACATCTTTACTATGATCTCACTGTTTGTCATGATTCGAACAAGTTGGTCTGCATACTGGTATCTTCTAAAGCACCAGTAAAAGAAATCAGGTTGTCAGGTGGGCTGCGTGTATTGGGAGTGTGACACTTTGTTCCAGAGTGGTTCTTCACCTCCTCTAATGAGAGCTGAGCTGAGATGGACTGGAACCAGCTGCCTTACCAAGCAAACCAACAGATTTTTTAGAGGCACACACCTGGGAGGTGGTCTAATTGAATTCCAGGCTAATTCAAGAAACCCCTTTATAGTTTAAACTTCATACTGCAGGAATGAACTCGAGCACTAACTCAAGGAAAATAGGTCAGGCAGGTATGTGTCCTTGCAAATGCTATACAACATAATGCTTAAAGCTTTTTACAGTATGCACTGTTCAGAAAAAAATCAGACTGCAACAGCAATAACATCAGGTGCATGAGTAAAAAAGAACATTTGGTATGCAGTACTGCATGGAACACAGCTTGGTGCTGATTGGGCAGTATTCAGAGGCACTGGAACAAGAGTAACTACACTTGGTAGAAAAAAAACAACCCATTCCTTCTCCATTTGGCAGGACATTGAAAAACAGCTCCAATGGAAAATGCAACTGTTTACGTCATTTGAGGACGGATTGTCTTTCATGAACTAAAAGCAGAGCTTGGGCATTTATCCAGTTAGGATAACATTTGACCTTCTGTATGGAGGAACGTGCCTTCATAGAGAGGCAAGTTCCTCTTTACGGAGGAATCAGTCTGAACTGATTTCTCAGTCTCATGATGTAGCCTGATGTGACAGGCCTAAAGGGATGGGCTACGTCATGGGTTCAGTGAGGATTAAGTTAATTCTAGTTGATTGTTAAATTTTTGATAAGCTTCACCATCACTGACTTTTACCTGCAAAGGAAAACAAAAGACTGACTGACTCAAACAATATGCCTGTGCCACTGCTGTTGTCGTATTGCCATAGGCATTCAAGTAAGAACTTTGAGATGAAAACAATAAGTGTACTTACTAGCTTCATTGTGTTGCTAAGGTTTCAGTAAAGGTAACGGTTGTTTAACATCTATTAACTCCAACATGAGCGGTTTAGTTCCAGTCACAACTGAAGTACACTAAGAAACCTGCCCCAGATGACTAGCCACTGTCTAGCATCAGACCAAAGCTGTGCCACTGTGGACAGTGGTTTATAAACCAAGATTTACATCTGACCCGTCAAATTCTGCGTACACCAAGCAGGCATAACATTATGACCACCTGCCTAATATTGTAGGTCTCCCTTGTGCCTCTGAAACAGTTCATCAGAGAATGGACATGGGCCTTCTGAGGGTGTCCTATGGTGTCTGGACAGGACACTCTGCTCCTATGAGTTGAGGAGCAGATTTTGTTTTGTTAGATTTGCTAATGATAAAATAAAGAGTTGCTTTATCGCTTGTTGAAGTACTTGTTGTTCCAGTCATGTTCTGTAACAAGCTGTATGGTTTTACATAATTATAAGGACATCTGAAAGATTTCACATTGGTTCTCACCTCTGGCAATTCACTGTAGAAACAGTCCCCTCATTAAAGGCCCCAGACATGCTGGAACCACCTATACTGCAAACAGTTAACAACAGTTATTAAAGCAAAAGAACAAAGCCAAACAGCTTGAGCCACTGCACATCCAGTTGCCTTCCACTCTAGGCCTTGTAAGAAGCATCACAAGTCTTTTCAGGGTGTTCTCTAGTTGTAGAGAAGTTAAGGATTTATTTTAAGAAGTTTGTAATTAAACGGCAGATAATATACTTCTACTTCATTTGGAGAGTTTTGGAGATCACTGTTAACATGATGGTGTGTGAAATGAACTGCATTCACAGCTGCAGGTTATATTTGTAAGTGAAAGAACAAGAGCGATGGCAGGTGATAATAAGAGAGAGAGAGAGAAAATGACTGTCTCATGGATTGAACATGATTTATTTGTTCGGGAGAGAATTTATGCATCGTTAGCTTTCTTACTTCACTGAGAGACAGGCTTCAGTGTTACATTCTGCATGTGCGGCGTTGAGGTGAGTTAGCTGTTGGGTTGTTTTAGAAGCATATTGACTACATCTCGGTTTTGTGCATTTCCCTTATTTGTGTCGTTTCCTTCCTACTGAAGAGCAAAGGCAGGTGTAGAAAGGAGGAGAAAGGATCGGCCTTGATGGTTTGATGGATCTGCCCATTCACGCACTCTGCTACGATAATAAGAGTACGCAGCCAGCGCAGCTGCGGTGTTAAGAGAAGGCCACAATAAATCACTTTATTTATTCAAGCCACTTCATACACTTCAGCTTGAAGATTTTCAGTCACTGAGTTTGTATCGTGGACCTGCTGACATCACCACACATGTGTAAGCTGGTGAATGCATCATCGCCCATGCAACCTATCCAGGTGGCTTGGTTCATTTTAGCACCATAACAAATTGGGTTATTTTTACTACTACAATTACCATGGCTTGTCTTATTCAGATTGTTTACGCAGTCATGACTGAGCTTGAACTTTCAATCAAGCTTTGGGAGCTGATTGAAATGTAAAACATCCAGCTATAATTTATACCCAATGCATCGCATTGGTGCATCCCTCAGTTTATCCTCACCTACTCTGATTCTACATCGTAAAGATTACAATGTATTAGAAACTGTTGTACTGCCTTTCGTCAGTCAGCACAATTAAGAATTGAAAGTGTTTTGCAATTTAAAACCACATTAAAATATATCAACAAAGGAATAATGACTGTACATAAAAACATCATCAGTTATAAATAATTTTAAATTAAGTTTATTACAGCCCGTATAACCACTTTAATGAAATTCCTAAACTGTGCAATTTATGACACAGTTTGTTGTGTTAGCATCCGCCTCCCAGGGTAACACTTCCCCTGAATCTCTGTGGCCATATCACTGAATTTAATAAAATTCACTGGTCTCAAGCAGGGAAGATGAAGCGAGTCAGAGTAGCGGATGCTAAGAGACACTGAATGCTCTGTGGTCATGGCTCTGTCATATCTAAGCCTGATACGCTCACTATACAAGTTGCATTGGTCCTGTTTTATTGTACAACTTAGATGAGAGGAATTTCAGACTCTGGTTGCCTAGGTAACCTTCTTTTATATTTCCCCAAATATGTCTAAGTGAAACAAGCAGAACTGTTTGAACAGAGCAAGACAACACTTGACAATTCACCCATTGTCCTTTCCATTCTTTGCATGCGTTTTTTTTATTTTTTTTTTTTTTTATTAAGCCATATATTACTGATCGCCATGAACCGGCACTGCTTGCCATCACTGCTTCCTGCAAAATGAATGTTGTTTAGTTCAGTCGTGCCTACTGGTTTTTGCCTCAAAGTTAGCTCAGTTTTTCACCTGCACACTTTCTGATGCTAAATACTGATGGAGAGACAGGCAACTGAAGAAGCACATGTGAGCTATACATAACTAAATGTTTTGCTGCAGTGTCAACAATAAATTATTTTATAACAATGAACACACAAAATATCTGTATCTTACAGCTTGACTGATAAAACAGAATGTACTGATCAACGATGCAAAAGCCTCAGACAGGCTAAATAACTACAGTAGAAGAATACTATTTATAACTGCGCTGTCTTTGGTCTTGAAACAAGCTCAGCTTACACGTATCTCATCCAAAAACTGTATAATTTTTTCTATAGATACATAAAACTTAAACAGCTAGATGAAAAATACAACCATTAGGGAGTAGAGCTCATGGCATCTCGATATATAAATTTTGTAACAAAGGCCCAGTGAGCCTGCTGGGTGGCAAGAAACATGGCCTAATAAAAACACATTTTTCTGCATTAAGCAGATGGTGGAACACTGGAGCTGGACATAAGCTAAGGGGTGGTGCAAATAAACTCCCTCATGAGAACATGAATGATCTCTCTTCTGTGTCTTTTCTCTGTGTTGCACATCCAGGTTTGTAGCCAAGGCCAGATGGGCACACAAACAGCTGGGGGAGGTTTTCCACATACTTGAGCGGTTAAATACTACTTTTAGTATTTTTTTTATGCAGATTTCACAACGAGCATGTTGCTCAGTAAGGTGTAAAGCAAAGAGTATTATAACCCATGGCTCATTTGGTGCATTTTATTTTTTTACTTGTTGGCAAAAACACTGATCATGCCTAGAGAGAAGGCAAAACACTACACAAGCATGTGGACATACATCACATACAGTTATGCTATATGCATGCCTTCCACTAACAGCCTAAGGAACTTGCTCATACAAGTTTGCCCACATAAGTGTTGCTGTTATAAATGTGATATGCATGATTTAAAAGTGATCCTGATTTTATGATACCTGGATGATCTTGTGGTTTTGGCTTCGGCAGCATCTAGTGTAAAAGTTAAATGAAAATCAACAGATGCAATTTGGATTAAAATATACAGCATGCTCCTTGTTGTCACGTTGCCACTGTTCAGAAGCCTTGGACCCATGTGCATACACCAAGGTCCTTTAACCCTTGATAACTACTGGATAAAAAACTCTAGTTCCCTATTTGTGCTTCATATTAAATGGATACATATGGTTAGCAGAGTACAAACAGAGTCGTTACACAGCATGTAGATAGTTGTTAGATGTTAGATCCTGTTGTGTATCAGTGTATTGTATCTAATAAATTAAGAATGTGTGTATGAGTGTTGGTTTGCTGTAACATGTTTATCATTTCATTCTCCTGTCTCCTACAGAAGCCAGGTTTATGGCTTGGCTATGGCACGCTACATGATTGACAGGTGTTATCATATGTGTTATTTGCCTCTGCATCTCTACCAACTTCCCCCTCCGTTCTACCGGTCTCTTCTGCCGATAAAAACAAGCTCAGAACTTTGAAATAAAATCTTATCTCTCTTCACCTGTTGCTTTTATAGATATTTCATTGAGGGGGAAAAGAGACAGCCAGAGAACATCATTTTTTAATGAGGTTGGAGAGTCTGTGGTACCTGCCTTGGCACTGTAGTGAAAACCATTTAAAATGGATGCAGGATGCAGTCCGACACAGACACACAAAAACAGCACAAGGTCTTGACCTGGCCTCCAAATTCATTAGATCCCAAACCGATCACGTATCTGTGGGATGGACTGGAACAAGACTCCCTCATAGGATCCAAAGACCCCCACTAACAACATTCTGTTACCAGACACCACAGGACACCCTCAGAAGACCCATGTCCATTCTCTGATGAGTCACAACTGTTTTGGAGACACAATGGAGACCTACACAATATTAGGACATAATGTTATGCCTGATCCATGAATATACTCTATACACTTTTTCTTTTAGCTTGCCACCTGAGCTGTTGGCTCATGACTGTTTTTGTGAGTTACAGTGAAGTGGATTATAGTTGAGAAAGAAAGCCTTGGCTGGATTGATTGTTCAGCTCTCATGTGTTTTATGTAATAAACAAGGAAATAAGTAACACTTTCAAGCAGACACTTCACTTTATTCTTTGGCCTGAATGCTGCAACAAAATGAAAGGGCGCTTCAAGCCAAGCATTAGATCAGATGGAGGCACTCTTCTGCACTCTAGTTATTTATTAGTTTATTTTGTCTGTTTCTGAAATGCCGCGCAAACCTGCTGTTTTAACACTGCACAGTTCCTCTGAGGTTGTGAGGTGATGACACTGGATGATCAAAAGTGCTATACATAATAATACAATATGCATAATCTGCACCACTCATGCAGTGTGAAATAAAGATAAAATGTTTTCCTGTTTTAATTGGCAGTCATAAGTTATGGTTAATTTATATTAAAATAAATGTTAATAGGTGTGTCTCATTTAACTCTTATATAATGTTTTGATTGTGCACCATTGCCTCTTAATGTAATGTAACCCTGATTTGTAAAGCAACAGTATCCGTTCCAGTGTGAGCCCTATTAATCCATCACTGATCGTCCTTCTAACCCTTACGAGGATGACGGCGACACCGCCACCAAATAGCTGACAGGTACCTGTGATAATGAGGGATATATGGAGCTATAAAATGTCATACTCTGCGTAATGACACCTGCTGTGGAGCTGTTGGACAATGCCGCTGGTGCAACACGGTCAGCAAAACTACACACTGCCATTGACGCGCTGTCAATGAGAAGAATGAGTAATGATTAGTGTTCGAGCAGGCGCAAGCATCAGTATGCAAATAGGTGTTTGATGGCATTTCTGCATCCTTTTCTGTCTTGACTTCAGGACATGTGGGAGGTGAGGCTGGTGCATGTGCATAGTTCCACATCGACTTTCACTGCATTTCTAAAGCAACAGGTATAGCGTTATAAATCTGATGCAAATGTGCTCATACACACAAGACATTACATCAGTAAATGCATTTACTCAGTTATTGTACCTAAGTAAAATTTTATGGTGCTTGTACTTAATTTTAGTTTTTCCCATTTATACTACTTTGGATCGCACTTCATAACAATTTAGACCTTAAATGGGGATCCATAGATTTTATTTATTTATCATTGCAATCTGCCTCAGGCGAGCTTTTAAAGCATGAGGTAATGTCTTTTAGAAGTATGGGAAGTTTGGAAAACTGTTGTCACAGTGCTCCAAGGATATTATTCATGCTATCCATCAGATTGGACGCCATGTGGCATATTGCAGCTATACACAGACTTGTCCACATGAGCTCCAACAGACAGCAGGGGACATCATATAGCAAGCAATATGCTGCTGTCTAATTGGCTTTTGAGTTCACTCTGAGGGCACGGAGTGGTGCAAAAGAGAGCCAAATGGTTTGTCTTATTGTGTGTGCAAAGTTGTCCACATGAATAAATCTTCTGCTGAAGAGACTGTGATCAGTTTGCTAGAAAAAGATGAACTGCATTACTCCTGTACTGACGATGCATATTATGTCCTGCCAACAAATAGTGATCACCCTTTGGTATTTGAATCCATTCATTAAATTATTTTTTAAATTGTCTAATATTTTCTTATTGAAACAGACACTATATTAGATATTATTTCAGAACCCAGTTTTCTGATAACAAACAATCTTAACAGATGTTTGCACAATTTCCTCAAGAGCATTCACATCAGTAAGACATTCTTAATGTTATGTGCTTGTGGTCCTGAAGATGATGATGAATAACTTTAACTATCTGTAAGTGCTGTAATATATGGCAATGAGTGTGCATGTGACAACAACACATTTATTCAGGGTGAAAGCCTAATGTGCACTGTGCACTCTACAGCTTTAAGATTCACATTATGAGGGCTATTTACAATGGATGTTGTTTCAGTTATTTGCTGCTGAAAGTCACGTTTCCATGAATACTTTCTCTGATTTTCTTTAGCAGACCTGCCGTCATATAAGTGTCTCGTAAACAAGATACGCGACCCTCAAATAATACAGGACATGGAGATAGGGGACTCTTTTGAATTACTTGGTGTTCACCCAAACAAAAAACTGGACCGGACTGACCACGCTATGGCACTTTAAAAGAAAGGCCAGTCTGCTAAGCAGACTTGTGTCTTCAAAATGTGGCTCTCTGGTGGCATCAGCCATCTACTACGGAGTGGTCTCCTGGAGTGGCAGCATCTCATTGGCAGACAAGACGAGACAGAACAGACTGTCTGTTGCTTTATGAAAACACACTCTTTTGATGGTACATTGCCACTTGTATCAAGCGCAAGCCAACTTTCAGGAACCGGGGGAACTTTTTCCAGTAACGCAATGCACAATAGTCTGAGGGATCACAAAGGAACTGGAGGTAACTTCTAAGCAACTAAATGCCTCACTGACATTGGCTTATGTCAACGTTCATGAATCCACCATCAGGACAACATGGAACAACCATGGTTTACATGGGGAAGTTACAAGGACAAAGCCACTGCTCTCCAAAATGATCATTTCTGCCTATTTGCAGTTTGGTAAACATCAGGTAAACAAGCTAGAAGACTATTGGCAAATGTTTTGAGGACAGTTGAGACCAAAGTTGAATTGTTTGGTTTAGATTTGATTAGATTCAACTTTATTGTTGTTGCATGGAGTATGGGTATACCCATTTACATGAGAGGCATTATGTTTGGAGAGAGGAGTGGTCTCCTGGAGTGGCAACATCTCAGCTTCAGACAAGTAGAGACTGAACAGACTGTCTGATGAAAGAGGTCAGCTTGGTGCTGGGCTGCCCTCTGGAGCCTGTGGAGGTGGTGGGTGATCTGAAGATGGAAGCAAAGCTGTCATCGCTGATGCAAAACCAGTCCCACTCCCCCCATGGCACCATAACAGCCCTCTACAGAACCTTCAGCAGCTGACTGCTTCACTTGGGTGGTGTGAAGTAGCATTACTGCAGGTCCTTCCTCCCTGCTGCTGTGAAGCTGTACAAAGAAGCCGGCTCTCAGCAGACCACATTTGTAGAAATACTGCTGTATTTAATTAACTATTTGTATTTATTTAATGTTTATTTTCCACTTGTGTGCACTGTGGTTAAACTATATGCTGCTGCAACAGTGAACATTTTAAAGGGTTATCCTATCTTATCTTGAAAGTATAAACTATGCAAATCAACTGCTGAATTCTCTAAATGTTGAGACTCACCAGCAAAAGAGTAAGTTGTCATCTTTGACTTCTCCAACAGAGTTTTTTAGATACTGAAAGTCTGGTGTGCGCCTCAGTGGAACAGTCAATTCGCACCAGTTCACACCATGTCTTACTCTTCTGGGCATGGTAACAAGGTGGCTCGCCGAGCATCAGTAAACTCTTGCTATACTTTTAGGCAGCTATCCGCGTACCCTTCCTCAAACTTCAGCTCATTAGCGGGATGAATTCACTGGCACTCAATCTGTCACTGGCTAATTACCTTCCCTATTAGGTTGTGCACTAGTCTTGATAAAAAATCTGCAGTGGTCATGTAGTTGACACTTGCCTCTCTCAGTCTCTCCTTGGTGTCCTCTTCAACAAATTGGGAAGACCAAAGAAGGCAAAAAAGAGAAGTAAAAGTCTTGCGCCAAGTTGAAAAGTCAACTAATTTAGAGCTGCAAAAGTTTTTGAAGTCATGTGCACAGCACAGAAACATGTTTCCCTGTAAAATGAAATTCTTCTTTTGCCAAACAGAATATAAAAAGACATATAAAACACAAAATATAAAATAACTAGTGTAAATATCAATGTGCAAATGAGAGCGTAAACCAACTGAAATGTAAACAGAAACTAAAAAAGTGAATAGTGCATTGTATGACATGAGTAATCCATGATTATAGACTCCTGTCTGCTGTTAAGGAGTCTGATGGCAGTGGGGAAAAAGGCTTCTTCAGTCTTGACTTCCTGCATTTCTCCTGTACCTCTGGTCTGAGAGCAGGAGTGTGAACTCTCCTTGCTGGGGGTGGGTGGGGTACTTGTTGATGGCAGCAGCTCTCCTGAGGACTTGTAGTTGCGCTGCAGAAAGGGCAGTAAAGTCCTGGAGCCTCATGTAGGAAGACCTGTGCGGCTTTCCTTCTAAAACATGATCTAGACATGATCAGATCTAGCAGCACATTTCCTTCATACATCCCAGTTGAGTGCACATGTTGTACCTGACACCTTCATGTCCACCCCCCTTTTAAATATGCAAACTGTATTTAAAATGACCGGCACAGTCCCGATTGGTAGGACTAATAGTTTTCACACAGTTTCCCAGCATCACCTCTAAGTGTCAACACAGGATCAACAGCTGTAGAAGCCAGCGTACGCCAGCCATGGTGTTGGTGTAGGCACGTACAAGTTTGTGGACATTTCCCTCTTGATACATCTGAACTTTTCCGGGAGTACGTATGAAACGTTTTTGTACGCACTCAACCTTTGTACATGGGGCCCCATGTGAGGTCTTCAGATGTGGACCCCAAGGTACTTAAAGCTGCTCACGCTTTCCACTTCATAAACAGTGATAAAAAACAGTGGCTGATGAGGGCTCCTCGCCCACTATCATCTCCTTGATCTTGTGTTGAGTGTTCGGTTGTTGTCCAGTGTTACAACTGGACATCTAGCTGTCTGTTCTGATTCACTTGCAGGTACCAGAAAAATATATGTATAAAGATCTGACTTGAACTTGTGCATTTCAATGAGTAAATACCTTTAAGAGAAACTCTCAGGAGAATTTCAAAAGGGAGACACACACGAGACACATTCATCTGTGCTTATCTAATTACATACTAAGTTTAACCTACCGAAGCTTACTGTAGACTGTCAAACAGCAGCTTCAGCAACTCTTCAAATTTTAATTAACTTCAAAACAAATACACCAAAGTTGAGAAGATGAAACGCTTGGGTGAAACATTCAGATTACTGAAATCAAGCCAAATATTTTACAGGTCAGAAGCCTACAGTTCCATGTGTCTGATGTATCTGAACAGCAGCGTGTTGGAATAGATGGGTTCAGTACTAAGGCAGACTGACTAATGATTCCCACAGCCCACACAGTAGCAGCAAACTCATATTATATTTGGCACTTTAATACATAAACATGCATGCATGCAGGCACGCACACACAGCCGGGCTGTGTAGCGCATATTGACAGCATACTCATAAACAGCTTGATATTAAAAATCTTTCCTCCCTTCTATGTAAATAATCTCATCTTCCTCCTCCTCCACCCTCTCCTCCTCCATGTAAATAACCTAAATCTCCTACTCTTCCTTCTCTTCCATATAAATAACTCCTCTATTAAAAGGCTCACACGATCACTCCCTCTCTGTCTTCCTTCCCGCTGGCTGCTAATAAATATATGAGTGGCCCAGGTTATTTATCCACGCTGTAATACAATATTTATGGCCGAGAAAAGCGGTTATGAATGTATTCGGCTTAATCAGAAACTGAGATGTAGCGCAGTCTACGTTTTCACAACTGTGTACATGGTGTCAGTTAATGCTGCGATGCAAGGTGAAAAATAATGGTAAAGAAAATTTAACAAAACATTTATTTTATTTTTGATTCTTTTAACCTTCTTGACAATTGAGAGGCAGCTAAGTCACAAGCTGCAAGTTACTTCTTTGGAACGGTGTTTCAGGAGCATCGCTGCCATTTACAGCAGATGGTTTCCAAAAGCTGTTAAAAAAACACCAAACCTGCAGTAGGAGGCCAGGTCAACACCTTGTGCTGTTTATCATGTTTTCTGTGTGCCTGTCTCAGGCTGCATCCTGCTGGGGATGGTTGCTGCCATCAAGGAGTGTCATTGTTATGGGGTGGGTGTGCCTGGTCTGGTCTAGGTAGGCGGTATATGTCTAAGTAACATCCACAAGAAAGTCCAAAAGTTTCCCAGCAGAACATTGAACTGTCACAAGATGGTCAATGTTATTTACTTCTAGTGTGGTTATAATGTTATGCCTGATCACTGACTTTTTAATGCTGACTTGGACCAAAGCCAAAGTGAAGTAACTTTTCTGAAGTAAACACAAAAAACTCCCAAAATGATCTCAGACCATCATAAATTTTGTTCGCCCCCCCCAACTTTATGTTTATTCCCAAAATGAAAAACCACCTGATTTGGCAGTAATATCCAGGTGGAGAAACAAAGAAAAACAAAAAGGGAGGCCTGAGACATACCAACATGTCAATGTGAAAAACTACAAATCATCTAAATAAACTGCATGAGGATCCAAACTATAATGGGAAAAAAAAGCCCTGTTTACCGATGAATTCAAATTTTTAATGCTGGATGCACAAAAACACTTCACTGGAGCGCGGATGTTATTGAAGTAAAAAGCTAAGAGACAAGAAATATTCTTACTAAGTGGTCAGAGATGTCATGCTATTCAGACTATTCACTAGCAAGTTAAAGCCAATTGTATTATGTCATGTAATGAACTAGAAAAGAGATGTAACTTCACTAGGGGTCTCAGATTTTTGGCTCACAATGTTTTTAGCCAGACGATGAGGGAAGTCAGCTTTGTGACATTTGACATCACAGTTGTATCCATGGACCTGACCCTAATCTTGACAAATACAATATTCAATGCTGAAGTCAGTGCTATATAAACAGAAATAGAAACAAGTATGTATTCTTATTCCGTGTAATACAATGCTTATATAGCAGGTGTGTTCAAAGGAAAAACCTTTGTCTGTGAGAGCAGCATGCATGCAGCGCTGTCATGTTTTACAGCAGAAGCTCTGTGATTCTCCTTTGATCACCTGCAAAACAGGAAGAATGTCTCACTGAGAGGCAGAGTGGTGGTCTAACTCACCGTGGCTGATTTGTGAAAATGTGTGTGTGTGTGTGTGGTTGGGTGTGAGTCCAACACAAAAATGTTCTAATTGTTGAGCACACACTCTTCCCTACTGATAAACACAAATCTGCACCTCTTTCATGTAGTGTTCCCTCCACTGTGGTTAGACAACAGATAAATAGATGAGTCCTTGGATGAAGCTAATATGTAAAGTTGCATGCACTGATCAGGCATAACAATATGACTGTCTAGTATTGTGTAGGTCCCCCTCACGTCTCCGAAACAGTTGTGTCTCATGAGAGTTTTGGTTAGAGAATGGTTAGAGAAACAGCTTTGAGACTGTAGCATCACAGGAACACATTCCCCTTCAGTCCATGACCGAGGTGCCTTGAGCCAACCTCCAGCAGTCCTCTATTAAACTTGACCTGGGCCCTGAGAATTTAGTGGCAAATGAATCTGAATGGCTAGGCTAGAAACACCCCTAGTCACCACTAACATCTGCGGTCTCTCGGTTGTGTTAGAACTGATGCTTCACAAGATCACTCGAAGGATGTCCGTGTTCTTTACTGGGTCGTTAGTAGCCCGGCTGCTTCAACTCCAAGTGCTATTATTACACACCATCAACTGTAATTTGAGATGGAAGCTGCAAAGGAAGAGTGTTTTTTTCTCCCTTTACCTCTCAGGATCACAGCGTCAGTATGATATTGCAATGAATGGCTGTAGAGGACGAGCCGCTAAGCTACAATGCAGCGTCAGTGACAGATCTCGAGTGTCGGTGGTGTGATGTATCTGTACGGATGTGTGCGCAGACAGAGACGGATGAGACGGGAGAATGCATCCTGGATACACCATTACACACACAAACGCTTCACTACCCCCTGCATTTGAATTGCTAATAGCCCTCATTATAGCTGATTTGCATTGCTAACATCATCGCCATATTGACAGGAATAGATTAACACCGGTCGTGTTGCTGTAAATTAGTATGGCTGGTGCTGGGTTAGTGCACTATTTAAATACATCTCTGTGAAGGCCAGCTGTCAACATGTTGGAGTATATTTGTTCTTTTTTAACTTCTGACGCCGTGATGATCCACAGGCAGTAATGTACGAAAAACAAAACAAACAAACAAAAAAACAGTGACTGGCAACTCAAGGAAACAACAGATAACAGTTCTTGAAATATACACCGATCAGCCATAACATTAAAACCAGGAGAAGTAAATAACATTGACCGTCTTGTGAAAATTCAGTGTTACACCCACCTAGGCCAGGCCAGGCACCCCCACCCAATGACACCCCTTGATGGCAGCAGCCATCCCCTGCAGGACACAGTCTGACACAGACACGCACAAAAACAGCACAAGGTGTTGCCTCCAAATTCACTAGATCCCAAACTGATCAAGTAACTGTGGGATGCACTGGAACAAGCTTGATCCACAGAGGCCCCTCCCTCAACCCATAGGACCCAAAGGCCCCCACTTACAGCATTCTGTTGCCAGACACCACAGGACACCCTCAGAAGGCCCATGTCCATTCTCAGATGAGTCAGAACTGTTTTGGAGGCACAAGGGAGACCTACACAACAGTAGACAGGTGGTCATAATGTTATGCCTGATTCTCATTTATCGTGCATGCAAGGATTTCCTGAACATTTTAACTTAAAAGTGCACACAAAATCGTGTTCTTTCTTATGCTGTGTAGACTCTTTGAAGCCGAGTTCCATCATGTATGTGTTTGAGACGGACAGATGGCGGAGATGAAGGTGGAGACATGTCACGTACACTGCCTCATTCAGCGCTCAGCTTGAAGTGCAGCAGGAGGCTGTGGCACGACAACAAAAGTAATTACTGTATATGATAATGACAAACAATGCCAGTTGCAAACAGTTCCTAAGACACGTGAGGCATGACAGCACTTCATACAAACAGTTCTACCTGTGTGTGTGTGTGTATGGTTTCTTGACTGTTTCTCAGTGGATGAGAAATGCTGCAAATGCATACTAACACATATGGTACATTTAATTAGTCAGATGTATGCAGTTTCTCCACATTACTACATAATTAACAGTCTCAAAATTATAATTAATTATACTAATTCAATTCTTACAAATCAAAAGAATGGCGCGTTATTCTCAGTATGACATATTTGTCAGTCAGGGTGCTATCAGTCACTCTGAAGAAGACAGGTTTGTGAAGTGGTGTGACTCTAACCACCTCATTATCAGTTAGGAAAAATCACAAGATATTGGATCCTAAGGCAAGGGGCGTGTGATGATTTCCAGTGAAGTCAGATCCAAATGGAGAACACAAAAGGGAGGCAGGAGTAGAAAACAAAAATGACTTTAATAAAAACTTACAAGCTAGGGAACAAAAAGGGGTGCAGAGATGGCAGGGTAATTCAAACACATAAATCCAAAGAAACTGGTGAAGACCAAAAACAAGGCGAGAGTACAGGAACACAAGAAAGTGAAAGGTGAACAACTAGTAACATCACAGGTTAAGCAGAACAAGAGGAACATAGCAGACAACTTCACAGAGAACAAAGGCAAAGGCAGGGCTTTATATACACACAGGTAGAGGGGCTAACGAGACACAGGTGAAACTAATTAGGGCGGAGCCAATCCAACAATCAAAGGGGGGCGTGGGTAACACAGGAAGTAAAACAAAACAAGAAACACCCAGGAAGAACTTTACAGATTACAAACAGGAAACACAAGGAAAACCAAACAGGGTCACAGAATGTTTGCTGCCTCTTTCATTGTCAAAAATGAAAATTCAAATAA
Source organism: Planiliza haematocheilus (assembly GCA_005024645.1). NCBI lineage: Eukaryota > Metazoa > Chordata > Actinopteri > Mugiliformes > Mugilidae > Planiliza > Planiliza haematocheilus. Next base: position 2,429,464 of record SRSE01000306.1, read on the forward strand.
TGTATGAAATAAAAACATAAATAAAACTGAATGGAAACAGTCAACAGCCAGTCCTTTTCATGCAGTATATATAAGGCAACAGGTCAGGTCAACCAATCACATTCATCCACATGTGGCCAGGAAACACCTAAAAGTGTGGGTTGTGTATATTATCATGTGGTTTTTCAGCTCATCATTCACCCAGACAACCAAATGTGAGCAATGGCAAAGACAAGGTAGATAAACACAATAAACGCAACAAAGACAATATAAACAGGGCATATAAACGGCAAAAAAATCTAATAAATAAAAAAAATATATATACAAGACAGTGTGATATAAAAACATAGAAAATAATATCTAAAACACTATAAATCCACCAATTTATATGAGTTATAAATACTCATTAATAGAAAAGTCCTCATTCATACCCTCTGGAAATAGGCCTTTAAAAGAGAAAATGCTTCTCTTGTTTTTCTGATAAAATCAGCATTACCAGTTCTTTGGCTGGGCTTAATAGTTTCTATGCCTGTAAAAAAGATGAGATGCAGAGTTGTTTTTCATTAAAATGTGCCAAAACAGAACTGGATAGGTTGTTTCTCTTGATGACACTTCAGTTTTCAGAGATTTGTTATATTAGGGCCACAGATCACCTACATATATTTTATCACACTGGCATTTTAGCATATAAACTACATTTTTAGCTTTACAATTGATACAACTCTTAATGTCAATGGTCCTTCCACTGATGGGGTGGTAAAAAGATTTAATGTCTTTAAGTGTGCTGGCAGTTCACATACTCTCCACGTCTAAAATTGCCCGGAGTCCATAGTAAAGAGTAGAATGGCAAATTTTCTGTGGAATCATCTAGATTTTTATGTTACTTAGGAGTCAGACTATTGTCAGTCAATCTCATTCCACTATTACTATGCTGGAGTGTAAACCAACAAGCTGGATGTGTCTGCTGTGGTTAATAAAATATGGGCGAAGTAGTGTGTGTCACATGCTCCTATCTATGTCACTCCAGAAGGAATATGTGCTCCATGCGTTTTCCTCTAGCGCCTTTGTTTTCTGTGCAGGACTGTGTGCGTTTCCTCCGTGCACAGGCCTGTGTTTGTGTGCGCATATCTCCCCATACTTTCATCACCGAGCGGCAGCAGCAAGCTGACAAGCCTAACCAAGACTCGTGTACACCGCCGCTGTCATTGGCATCATCGTCAAGAGAGAAAAGGGAGGCACATTTACACGCCGCTGAAGAATACATTCAGTGTGTGTTTGTAATTATCTGTGTGTGCCACTCAACACTGAAGCCACTCTCATAGTGGTATGTGTTGATTGTGCAGTTGAGAGGGTATGCATGTGTACACATGCAGTAGGATGTTTGTGTGAGAGTAAGTAATGGTATCTTAATGTTAGTAATACAGAGGGAACGTGGAAATGAACAGTGGACTAACATCAGGACACTTTAACTGTAATTACCAAATGATGAAATCATCCTTATCTTTTTATTTTCTTTTTTTAAGCTTGTTATATCTTCCATTCCAGAAGCTGAGTTGTTGAATTTTGAGTTCCCCCTATAGAAGTTCAATAAAAGGTATCGTATCGTATCGTATCGTATCATATCGTATCGTATCGTATCGTATCGTATCGTATCGTATTGTATCGTGTTGTTTCGTACTGTATTGTATCGTATCATATTTTTGTCTGTGTAAGGTAAACCACAGGTGAAATTATGTAAATATGTTTAGTTTAGTATAATCTACTTTATGAACCTCTATCTAAAAGTGACCTTAAGTGAAGACTTTACGTCTTTCATTCCTCTGATTAGCTCAATCATCACATTTTTAAGTTACACTTTAAATTCACTTTAAATGAGGAATTTGAGCTCATCTCCATCACTTGCCTTCTTCCTCCACTCATCCTCCACTTTAAGCATTCTCTCAGAGAGAAAGTCATTCTCCTTTCCCCCCTCCTGCATTGCCCTCCTCCATATTTTATCTCTGCGAGTCATTTCCTCTTTGAGGCTCGCGTCTAGGGCATCACAAGTGCTCTTCGGTTGTTGCTCACTCCTCTTCAGCTCCTTGTCTCCTGGAGGAGGTCCAAGGTCTCTGCATGAGCTGTAGCACAAGCCCTCATTTTCTCCTGACCCTTTAGAGGAGCTTGGCTATTGGATAGAACAGGTTCAAATCCATGGGCTGACTGGGCCTTTCTGTGTTTGCTTGTTCTCCCTGTGTCTGCGTGGGTTCTCTCTGCATACTCCAGTTTCCTCCCACGGTCCAAAGACATGCTGGTTAGGTTCAGTGGTGATTCTAAATTAGCTGTAGGTGTGCATTTGAGTGTGGATGGTTGTCTGTCACTCTGTGTTAGCCCTGCGATAGACTGCAGACCTGATGAAGAATCTGGTGGTGTTTGAGGCACTATTTCAGAAAGTCCAAGTTGGCACGAAGCTAGGCCAAAACACCAACTAACCCTTACTGCATCACACATGCTCATGCTTGCACGGTCCCTGGAAGTTTAACACACACATTGCCCTTTTTTCATCCCAGTGGTGGGTGGCGTCTTCCTTCAGTGTATTTTTCCTGTCCACTAATTGACAGATTTCCCCATGCCAGAAGTGCAGCTTTCCAAAACTTAAAAAGCAGATGTCACTATCTCTCGGCTTTTCCATCACATTTGTGTGTGATAAGGAACATAACCAGGACCAGTATTCATCTCCTCCACAAAATACTGAACTTGTCTGTGTTTTAAGCATTTGGCTCTTCTATAGTTAAGTGTCTGTGCTGTAAAGGTGCTCATTACATTTTCTATTTTCATGTGTTTCCTCATGTAGCTCACCTGTGCAGTTTTCCCTCCTCACCTTCTCCCACATTCTCCCCTCCACACTATCTCCCGTTTGGTCAGTCCTGCCAGTTTTTCCCAGGGCAGCTTTGTTTATTTACACATTTAGCTGCTTCTTAAAATGTGTCTGTTACTGTGACTATGAAGATTAACTGCTGGTGAGTATTATTCATGTCAGTGCTCTAAACCACAACAAGGGAAGCAAGGGAAATATTCAATAAAGTATTTCTTTTCATCATGAGCATTTGACATTGAACTCTTATCATGCAGGACTGATTTAACTTACTTACTTACTAACTTTCCTCAGCTGCAACAAAACTATCTTTATGTGAACAAACAAAAGCTCAGACACCAAACTCCAGACTGCAGCTTCTCCTTGGACAGGACCTTGTTCTTGTTCTGCTGTATGGTGCAGTCTTATGAGTTCCTCCAAAAACAAACAAATAAACAAAAAAAAAACAAAAAAAAAAACAGATTTCTGCAGATACTTGTACAAAGTTGCACTGCCTCCAACGCAGGTATTACAGTTTTTTACAACCGCTATAACCCATTGTTCAATACTTTTAGCTTTTTCAAAACTCTTCACACAGTTACCACAACATCAGCCTGTGTGGGCTATACAATTAACACAATTTTTATTCTTTTGACACAAAATACACACATTTTACACGTTAAAAATTAGTTTTAACTCCTTTTACTCACAAGTTCAATCAAGACCAAAAGAGTGGATGTTAACTGGGGAATTTTCAATTGCTTTCACACGGTTTGTCAAAACAGAAAACCTCATGTTCAAAACTAATGGATTCAAGATTACATTGATCACAGCTGACAACTGCCAGGGCTGGATAAGGCATGCAAAAAGATACTTCCCAAGATGCCTGGCCAGAGAAGACATCAGGTGTGATGTCGATGAAAATATGTGGCCCAATGCTGACGACCGAGCAGATTAGCTTTTTTTTCTTCCTCTTTTACAGTGCTTTCTTCTGCTCCTTTTTCTTTTTGTGTATTTGACAATACAGTAATGAATGACAGCTAAATGCTGATTTTTTTCCCCTCTTTACTCTACTGTAAGTCATATTCATTTGCAATACAGTAAAGTGTTTAGCACAAATCCTGTCATTTACTGTCTTCTTCTTTCATAAACATTCTGCAAAGCTGCTCGGACATGGGTCGTTCACTTTTTGTACTGAGTGTTGTACAAAAAAAGGAACAAAATTCATGCCCAACAAATGAAAAATAAAGAACATCATCACAAACATTAATTTACATGTATGATCAATACAATAATCTGTTGATTGTAAAATACAAAGGAAAAAAGTCGATTTGACACATGCAATTTGATTCAGTTTGTGTTATTCCATCAGTTGTCAGTGTTTTTTAGGACACTGTGCTGTGATTGACTAAATGTTTCTGTTGGAAGACAACGTGTGTCAGTGCTTTGGTAGATTTGGTGAACTGTGTTAGTGTATTATTGTATTATGGAAGTGTGTGTCTGTGTTTAGTTACACTGCGTGATTTTGAGCATGAAATTAACTGTTTGGGGAATTGTGTGTTTCAGGTGTGATGTGCGTTAACAGTTTTGAAAAAGTGTTTAAGGTTCTGACAAACGGGTCATAGCGGTTGTAAAAAACTGTAACAGCTAAATGCTGATTTTTTTCCCTCTTTACTCTACTGTAAGTCATTTTCATTGGCATTACAGTAAAGTGTTTACCGCAATCCTGTCATTTACTGTCTTCTTCTTTCATAAACATTCTGCAAAGCTGCTCGGACATGGGGCGTTCACTTTTTGTACTGAGTGTTGTACAAAAAAAAAGGAAAGGAACAAAATTCATGCCCAACAAATGAAAAATGAAGAACATCATCACAAACGTTACAGTCTTGTATGAAATTCCTATGAACTGGGTTGTTTATACACTTACTGAAAACCAACAATGAAAATTTAGTGGATATACACAATGCTGAGTGAAAAATAAGTAGGTATACTTTGTATAACTGCGTATACCCTGGACTACACCAGTGATGGTAGGTATTATTGCATTTTCTTTTTTTTATATTCACCTATGCCATTGTCTAAATGTTGCTCTGCAATAGTATGTGTTATTATGTGGTTGAGAAAACTGGACTCCAGTGTGTGCTTGTCAGGTCTGGTAAAGGGAGGTTTGGATTGCATTTCCTATACTGACTCACTTACATTTTAAAATTTATATAGAACAAAAAAATAAAAAAAAACTGAGGACAGCCTTTACTCGGGAGAAAAGTGCAGAGGAAGTGCACTTCTCTTAAAGCCAACCCTCACAGCTATCTTCATTAATGGATGAAAATCAATAGTAGTCACAGAAGGAAATGGAGGACCAATGTAGAAGGTGTTGACATTATATTTGTATGCTAGATTTCATTAAATATTAATCTTTATTAATGTAATCTAATAATTATTATTAGATAGAAATTAAAAAATATAATATTAATTAATTAATTAATATTCTGAAAGGTCCTAATCTATGTTGTTGCTTGATGGTCTCAGGGATGTTGCAAATGACTCCCTCTGTTCAGTAATCTACAATATTTGCTAGTACCACCTCACTAAAAAACAAATTCAAACACTGCAGCTGTGTAGATATGAGCATCAACGCTTAAAATATACCCTTTGTGCATGGCTGTTCACCTGTGGGTGAATGTGTAACAGTGCACTGCTCCACTGTTAGATCACTACACAAGTACAAACACGCACGCTGCCTTTGTACACAGCAGAGTGGATTGATTTGGCTGCGCTATGTGAGTACAGGAGGAAGCTTGTCACTGCTGCTGCCGCAGTAACCGGGTGGCCTCGCTTCAGTGGCTCCAGCAGCAGCAGCAGCAGCACAGCTCTCCTCCTCATCCATATTGATGATGAGTGTTGTCATGTGTGACACTGGACTCAGTGGTTTGGTTTAAGTGGAAAGTGCTTGGGTTCAGTTTCTAAGCAGACAGGTACTCATTGACAGGTCTGGATGTAGGCTAATTGGCTCACAAATTACCCACACAAAGCACTAGTAATAATGGATATTCTTATAAAGCCATGTCCATTTTTATGGGAAAACTAGCTAATGATGTCTGTCTCATTTGCAGCTTGTTTCTTTTGCTGCATCAGTGAGCATCCAGTGAATCTATTAATGGTATTCAGTTGTAATATGTCTGCATTAATGATGAAATACTATGTTTCTGTTCTATCGGTGGGGGGTTGTGGTAAGCATGAGTACAATTTGAATACATAACTATTCTATGAGACAAATACACACTTGCCCTCTCTTTGCAGATATGGTAGCTGTTGGCCACAGGCATGTTACAGGTCCGCTGTTGACCGCGCTATTACGTGCTGCTGCCACCGATGTATCAATATAAGTCCTATTAAAACTGTGTGTGGGGTCTACCCTTCAACTTTATTCTCTTTTGAAAGGCATGGCTTTTATACAGCCTGTTTATTAGACTTTGGTTGGTGTTACATGTTTTTACTGAAGGAGCAGTTATGTGAAGCTGAATGTGCAAGTCACACTTGTATATATGTCTATGTATGCAATGCTCAGTGTCTGTTTGACTGTAATGGCTTAGTAATTTGATGCTTTTATTTTGAAAATCCGAATATTCTGAGAAATAATATTAAATTAGTCCGGACGTCCACCACATCACTGTCGAGTCTGAAGGGACAGAATTGAAAAACAAACAAACAAAAGCAAACGGAAAAAATGAATGCAGACTTCATTCTGAAGGCTGGACACCTTAACTTCAGGTGTGTTCAGTTTTGGCTAGGGATTCTTTTTACAGTTTTGAATTAAAATGTAATTAAATGCATTTGTCCAGACATGATAAGAGCTTAAGTTTACAATATTCATGTCTGTGTCTGTCATTGGATTCCAAGGGACCCAAAAAAGTAATGAAAAGGGTTGAAATATTAATGCTGTTATTAATGCTGTCAGCCTGCAAAAGAAATTAATATTCTGCCAGATGTTCAATGACAAACAAGAGGCTTATTACAAATCATGCAATCAAAGTGTTAAAACAACACTACCTAACCAACTAAAACATTTCAGCTCAGTTTGGATTTGTAGCGTGTTTCTGTATTTGCCATTTCCATGTGTTTTCCTCCAGAACACTACGTGTTCAATGTGGCAACAGCAAATAGTATAAAAATCAACCTAAACATTCACGTGCAATCTCCAAACACAAGAGGCATCTGTCTTCTTTGGCTAAACTGTGGACGTCCGGTACACATTTTAGCTAGTCCAAGTCATTCACTCTCTCTCTCTCTATTTGTCTCCCCCAACCACACAAACACACGCGCCCACGCACACACACTCACAAGCTCTATGCAGCTTAAGGACTCTCCTCCACCGAGCAGTTTTTCATGCAGCTGTCTTCTCTTGTTATTTATTATTATTCATTATCCATTATCCATTACCACCTCTGCAATAACATGGAAATATAAAATCCCTGTAACTACTTTATTCCCTTTATTCATACAGCCATGTTCACATCCCCTATGGATGGTTTAAAATGTTTCAATGTGTCTTGTTTTCCATGTCATGCTGCTCACATGCGCCTTACAAATAGTTTTATGAATCTGTATTTATGGTCGGTAGCTATGGATTTTTTTTTTAAGCGGGGTCATCAATAGCTGTCAGTATGTTGGGAGAAGGCCAGAACCCGGGCTGCAGTGGTGCTGAGACACACAGAAAAGACAAGCAGCTACAATTACTCGGTTATCGCTCCCTCGGGCATTCTGTTTGCGTCAAGTGTTGCTCATCTTTTAATCACCTTTGTGTCAGTGTTTCCAAAAACTGAACCATGTCAAATGAAACACGTGCACAGTATGAGCTTGATTCCATTTAGGTTTTAGATTGCATTTGCATTGTGTATGCCGGAGCCAGTGTATTAGAGCATGTTTCATATTCAGTGGCACAATCACTGGTTGTCCTGCTGATGGTGATAAACACCTGTTCCTAGAGTCTTATAAAACTCCTTGCCGCAATATGAACGCCCTCTGTGCTGTTTACCTCAGCACACTCATTTTCCATGACATGAAGAAATACGAGGTGCAGGCTGTCACTCGTAACTACTGGCTGTCATACTGATTAAGCATTCTGCCGACACCGCTGCCGTTTTTTGCACTTCAGAAAAATGCTACACGGAGGAGTAAAAACAAAGTGTTAGCCTAAACGCATCTTTATAGTTCCAATTAAAATGTTTCAGCGTGAAAAAATATTCATGTGCTTAAATCGAATCAAGAGCACAGCAGTAACAGCACATATGTTCAGTGGAGATTAACAGCTACCAGCGCTTCCATCCTGCCGTAGCCACACTGATCAATCGCAAACGCTGACCAAGGCACACACCTCTCGCCTCTCATGAATCCATGATGTCAGCCATGAAAAATAAATTACCCAAGACAAATCGTGTTACATAGGGGCTGATTCCCAGTTTCAGTTTCATATATAAATGCTTATTTGTGGTAAACCTGTATGTAATAACTGACATAAACCCCAGCGGATGCATTTACAAGACCAATAACTTATCAGCCCAGGGGAAATCATTCTAAATGGAGATAGCAACGCTTGCATTTTTTCAAATACAATTATATCCTTTAACGTGCCCATTAATATCAATCAGAGAATTACTTTTTTGACGGCTGCAAAATGGTTCAAAAGGAGATGAAGATATATATATATATATTTTCCCCCCCAGTCTTGCTACTGACATGTTTCTGTCTTTCCAGGGACTCGTCACATCACCTTACTCATTCTAGCCAGAGATAAATGATTGGATCAAGCTGTTGCATGGGTTTTATTTGTGGTATTCACCTAGTGAATGAAATATTAAATCTTTACACCACACCTACCAGTGCGATTGAAAATTGCTTCCAGTCCAGCCAGTTTGTTCTTATTCATGAGGAATCTTTGTTCTGACTGGGCTTTTATTAGGTCTAACAATGATAATAATCAAAATAATGTTCTTCTTTAGTTTGAATTGTTTTTGAGTTTTTGTCAGGTAGTTATAATGGATTCTATGTATTTGAGTTTCATCAAGTTGTCTCTTTGGGCTCATAATAAAGTTAGAAAGCTGTCATGTGTGGTAAGTGGGGTGTTACCCACTGACAAACTGGAGGACACATGATGTCTGAAGATTTATAGGTGTACACACACAGTAAAATCCTGACTACATCTTCACATTTAGTTGAAGAATTAACATGCAACTTGAAGAATTATTATTTTCCTTTGCTATGATTGTATAATGTGTAATATAAGAAAGAATGAAAGTAAGAAAGAAAGACTAGACAGCACTCTTCCTCAGGTCTGCTTGTGCAGCACTTACTGTCACTGAGGCATAAGCACCATGAGTAATAACCATGCGCTCTAACGTATTCCATTGTTATATTTCTATATGTATTTGTGTGGACAATGCAACGAAATGTACTCCCAGGGCATCCCTAAAACAACCCGTGCCATACGCCGAGCCTAACCCTCATCCATTTTCACTCTCAGTCCAAAAGGCTTTGTGGCGAGGACGGTCCTCATGACTGTATATAAATCTAAACACACACATCACATTTCCAGAGTCAGCCAGTCTGACTGGAGCCAACAGGCCACACAAAGACAACCTGTACATCAATCTCACTCAAAAGTGGGAGATAAAGAGTGGTGTGCACGTGTGAGTGTGTGTGTGTGTGTGTAACTAAAACATTTTGTGTCTAAAGTCTAGTCGAGCTGTAGTCATTCTGAAGTGCCACACATCAGTCGGCTCGCGCAGCCAACAGTAAATTGGCCACTCGACCAGCCGGTCAGTCCAGTCAGCCACTTGCATTTGCAGTTTGAGGAATAAGATACGAACCACTATGTCATCGTAACAATGTTTGACATGAGACGGTGCACTCAGTTACAAAGCTTGATTGTGTTAATTCAGGAGCAGAATAACACAATGTATACTGAACTAGTTTTCATGGTGAAAATCAAAACTTTAATATAATGGCACCTTTAATACTCAACAGACTTCATGCCAGCAGACATTCAGGTGTGAAAGAAAACTCACAGACTGCGGCAATCCTCTGCACATACAGGTGTATGGAGATGGAACACATTGAGAGATTGTGTTTCAGCAGTTTCGCGTTGCGTGTGATGCAGACATGAAACTGATGTGGTGGAGCCATGGATCTGCCCATGAGGCACACATCTTGAGAGTTGACTCTCATGTATTTACAGCACGGTTCAATAACTTGTCTTACTTCGCAGTCTGAATGTGTTGCTGTGGATGCACATTTTGCAAGCTTGTTGTCTTGGTCCCTTTTTCATAGTTTCAGGTGGTATGATGTTGTAGCCAAGCCCCATGAAGGGCTATCACATAATTTATTTTTACCTACAGCTGGTATGACTGGTCCTGGGGAGCCAGACAAAGTTGTATTGCTGTCCAATCAAGCACCTTTGACAACTCAATTACTCAGTGTCCAGTTGCCAGGACTAGCATATAAACTAGTAGTCTGAAAGAGTGAGTGTTGCATAATTGATTATAAAAAAAAAGTTATTCTGAGCCAATGCAAGTCCAACAAGATATAATGATTGTCTTATCTCTAAGGATGTCCTTTGTTCCCGGGATGAGTTGTGGGTTTTGGCTGTGTGTGTGATTGTGAGACTGAAGGTTAAGGTCCATAAATCCATGAGTCCTATTGGAGTGAACATTATCCAAGGTTTCTTTTGATGTGGCTCTAAAGATTAGGAAACTAATTTCTTTTGTTGTGTTTGTAGATCAGATATATAATTGGTTATCTGTTCTTGGTTGTACCAATGTACAGTATGTTCATGGGGTTGCCAAGGAAAGCCTGAAGTGTTTAGCCTCTGTTGGAGTCTGCTGATCAAAGAAGACCTTGGAGCTGTCTTGAGTTGCCACTGAAGAAATTTGTTCTTGCTCCCAGGGCTGGACGAACAAGAAAAAAGTTAGTTCTGGCCAGGTAATTTATACTTCATGAGAAACTCGAATGCCGAACTCTGGAGAAGTCTTCACAGGGCCCCCCTCTGCAGGGCCCCCCTCTGCAGCATACGACGCACGCGCTAATGATTGTGGGAAATGGGCTACAGGAGGCAATTTTCTTAGTGTTTTCCAATGTCGGCGAGTCGTTTTGACAATCGTTATCATCAGATCACGTTGGCATGCACACAATTGCCGATCTCTAGCCAGGAGAGATTAGCGGTCACACTGTGCATATTAGAATCTGGGAGCTCACAGAGTCGCCACTTTTCCACATTAACCACGTCCACTCCAATTTCACAGAATAGTTGCCGGACTCGATGCAAAAAAAAAGTTCTGTCTGCTTGATGCGTCGAGAACAAACTGCGAGAACTCCCAAAATGATGTCATTTTTTTTCTCGGAGCCCAAACAAACTTTGCTTCTCATGGAGTATGTAACAGCTTTTAGGTTTAGATATTCTTTGTAAAAAATAAATAAATAAAAAATGGGTGCCTTCATGCATGCATGCATAGTGTTTCTCATGGCTGTAACAAGAAACAGCAGGAACTAATAAAACACCATCACTCAGGGGATCGCTGTGCTGTACTGCAGTCTCAACACAAAGCATAAAGCAGATTTATTGACATGTCAAGCAGAAGTAATCTCTTTAATCAGAGCATTCTTATCGCCTGATGAGGAAGTGGCAGTGCACAACGGCAGAATCATTTATCCTGCCGTTGTGTTGGCCCCTGAGCTGCTGATGGGGAAAGTCAGGAGTAAAATTGAATTGGGAATAGGGCTGGGACGATAACACTGAATATAATGCAAGGAATAAAGCACTTAGATGTTGACATGATTACAATACCCACGACTAATTAGTTACATTCAAGGGAAAACTATTGTCAGTAGAGTACAACAACACATACACTGACATTGGCATTCATAGCCATATTCAGAGTATATGTGCACAACAAACAAGCAAAGAAAGGATTTTAAGGGTAGGACAGTCAAAGAATATCTTTAACTGTTTACAGATATTCTGTATTTGTAAAAATGTAGGCATTTGCCCAAAGTTAAATGCAGCGAAATAAATCACAGTGTGTGAAAAATAAGCGAATTGTACGCAGCATCTGTTGCTTTGCTCCACAGACGTAAAAGATAACTTACCGCAGGCCAGATCATTATGTTTTAGTGATATATGAATTCGCATCACAGGTTTATTTCTCTCTGAGCATATGGATGGATGGTGAACTAAAGGATTCCGAGTCCAATCAGCAGACCCAAAGAACTACAGATTGATCCAACTGTGCAGTTCATCTTCTTTCAATCAATATGCTGCAAAGGTTTAGTAATCAACCTTCACATAAAAACATTGTTTGTTGATGCGGTGTCAGGTAGTTATAATGGATCCCATGATGCATCATATTAATAATCTTTTCTTTCGGTTTTGGGCCTATGTCCAATCTACAACTGAATTCTTCGCCGCTAAAGAAATGGCTTTTCAAAAGCAATCCCCAGTGTAAATCTGTAAACGACTTTCACCAACTCTGAGCTTGATGAGCTTTACTGGACTTTAAAACTTTCAAATCCACAGCATACAGTAGATGCAGCTGTTAACCCGCACTTACACAGATGTTGTCATATGACACCACATTCATCATGTAGCTCAGTTAACTCCCAGTGGCGAGAGGACACCACTGAAACCTGTGTGCGAGCTGACTCTACACAGAAGATTTAACATTTAGACAGCTCCATGTGCCAGTGCAGATGCACACACAAACATGTTTCCATGCCTGAGACAGAATATTACACTGAAGTGAATTCATTTCCTGGAAACCTATCCACGTCCTAATTATACCCACAACTTGGTTAAGCCTTAGTCCTTAAAATACGATACTCTCCCATCAAAACTGTGTCGAACAATGCGGGACAATTCTTTCTAGACAGACTTTGTCTGGTTGGCTGTTGGATTAGCTGCTAGTAAACACTGCGATGCACCTACAGAGGTATATCCACTGATATTTTTACACATTCATACTGTCTTGGAGCCAAGTTGCTGTACCTTTTGTTTGCAAGAGCCTACCTTTATCATACTCTCACCAGGTCAATACACTGTACCTCTGGATCTGTTTGGTATTTGTAATATTTAAGTCTTTAATGTTTTACAAATTCACCCCTACTCCTCTGAGTAGGGGTGAATTTGTTTGCTTTGTTTTATAATAGCTGTCTCAGTGAAGACACATTTCCCAGTCTTCCTGCTCGCCCTGGTTGTTTTTAGCTTCAAGAGCAACCACCAATTCAGACAGGAAGCCTCCTAATGTGCTCCTTCAGAGGGCATTTACATTACGTTAATATACACCGACCAGGATTAACATTAAAAACACTGACAGGTAAAGAAAATAACTAGACCATCTTGTGACAATTCAGTGCTTTGCTGGCAAACTTTTGGACCTGGCATTCATGTGGATGTCAGGTGCCACCACCCCATAGCAATGCTGACCTAGCAGTTGATCAGGAGCCCCTTCCCCCAGCCCATAAGACCCATAGGCCCGCACATACAACAAACACGACAGGACACCCTCAGAAGGCCCATGTCCATTCTCTGATTAGTCACAACTGTTCTGAAGGAACAAAGGGAGACCTATACAATACTAGGCAGGTGGTTGTAATGTTATGCCTGATCAGTGCATTTGTTAATCACCCAACATTTTTTAATTGTGTTTGTAACAATGCTACTGTATGGGAACCCCTAAAGATGGTTATTACAAGGTATTCTACAGTCAGTATTAAAATGATTTGATGTAATGACTGAGATATTTCATCCAACATAGCACTAGATGAGGCTGCAGTCCAACAGAGAGCTTGGGTTTTAGATACTTTGAATTCACGTACTGTTTATCTTCAGTGTTAATTGAGTGTTAGACTGAAGTGTATTTGCATCTTCATTCCATCCTCCTGTTCATGTTTGTCCTTCGATTGATGTTTTCTTGTCTTTTTGTTTGTCAGTCAGTCATTTTCTATACCCATTTAGTCCTGTCTGGGGTCACGGGGGTCTGCTGGAGCCTATCTCAGCTGTCATCGGGCGGGAGGCAGGGGTACACCCTGGACAGGTCGCCAGTCCATCGCAGGGCTCTTTTTGTTTGTATCTACATGAAATAATAAAAAATCTGCTGACGTCTGTGCAGCCACTGTCACCACGTTTACTGTGCATATAGCATGCGTGAGTGTGTTTTGCCTGCCATCTTTGAGCACCTTCAACATACTCACTGTACAGGTAAATATGTAATGACTGCTAGCGCGACTTAGACACTCCCTCCCCCATCTCTTCCGCCAGGCATTTCAGTGGCTTCTCCTTCCTTCAGACAACTCATCAGTATTCTGAAGAATTGTCACCTGATAGGACGCCTGATTGCTGTAGACAACATCGTACATTTTGCATGCAACAGCTGCATCATAGCACTGCCTTAATGTCACAGACTGCTGGATTTGTGGATTCTTTCATCTTCGCTCACTAACGCACCCACACACACCTCCGCACATGCACGCACACAAACTTGAGTTTCTTTCTTTGTGAAGACATTCCTCCTCCTAACTCTTACCAACTTAACTAAGTGCCTACACAGAAGAGTAAACATAATTTAGACAAACACTAGTGCCAGTACTTTTACATATTGTTCTTTAATCTCTGTAATGAGATATCAGGATAAAAAATACTTTGCTGCTTATGCAAATTGAACATTTCCATCAGTTTCCTATTAAAGGTGCTGTACAAGTCAAACATGAATTGATTTTTTTATTAAGTCTAGTCACAAGATGTGAAATGTGCTTGTCAGTGAGCTTACCACTTACTGCTGCCTTCATCAAAAATGTGCCAACAAAACATGACAATGACCATTGTGGACAGCAGATCAGTTTGAAATACTGTCAGGAGTAATGGAACAAAGCAGGAGGAACATTGAGCAGAGCAAATTCTCAGTGAGGTAACCAACTGCTCATTTTTAATTATGTTTTGCTGTTTTTATACTCATACTGTCTCTCAGAGTTCTGTGACCTATAGGATAAAACACATTTTCTGTCACCACCACTAACTACAAGTATGGCCAAATTAACTCGTCTGAAATCTCCAAGAGAGGTCTCTTTCAATCCACCGTCACTAAATATGATGACAGCTACATCTTCACTGATCAGTCCCCATTGTATTCAGTGAAGTTGAGTTAAAACACACAGATTAAGGTGTGGCCGGTCAATTTAACGTTCACACCATTGTTTTTATAGCTGGAAATGGCTCAACGTATGGGCTTTCTCCGCACATATATCTAAAAAAACCATTAATTGTGCAACCTGTGGCCACAGGACAAGGTCAGTACACTTATTGTGCGAGTCTGAACTTGGTTCTGCGGATTCATCTCCAAAACCCTTGGGTCTGTGGTTTCATTTATAATTGTTAATCGAATGAACACACCATCAGGAAAGATTTTACAATATGACAAAGTCCAGATAACTCTAAATTCTCTAAATAATTCTCTCTAAATAAAGAATTATAAACGAGAGGCTTGGCAAGTACTGACCCAGACAGTGCTGAATTGTAAGTAATAATATCCAAAATACTGTTCTTCATTATGACCTTGGAAGACAAAGTCATAATGCATGGTATCAACAGATGTGTTCCACAATGTGTTCTGTTAATGGGATAAAGATGATGTCCCAATGTTTGAGTGCTGATGCCAAGGTCTCGTCTAAATTGGACACCTCACTCGGAGCTGGTAAAACCATGGATGTGTATATATAGTTCAGTTCAAGCATCAGTCCATACGTTTTGCCACATGTTTTCAAGTATTTTTGTGGCCATGGCATATTTAATGGCATATTTAAAGAAGCATAAAGAACGTGCTTCAACTCATAGTTAAGGGCAACAGCATGGCTGAAAACCATTACACAACCTGTGTAGATATGCGGATTGATTGTCCTCTTCAACCTCAGTTGTCCCAGAAACCGCAACATCTCTCATTAAAACACAACTTGTGTTCACCATTTTGAGAAGGTCACCAAGCTTGTTCGGCCATTTTGAAAAGGTCAGTTCACATTTCTGAATATGCAAACAAAACAAGTGCAGCGGAAAGACCGCCTGAGTCGCAATGGTTCAGATTTCCAATGTAGAAAAATATCAACATTCTCAATGAAAGCAGCAGAAACATTTGAAATGTGACTGAAGTGCATTTTCCTTGTGCGCTCACTACATCACATGAAAGCAGATATGCTCACCTTTTGGCTACTACATACTAAGCAAAGCAGAATATCAGCGCAACCACAACAGTAACTTAATATTATTCAGTCACTCCAACTATACTTGATCTAGGTATCTTTCCTTTTCAAAAAAAAATATTAATTAATTATTAATTCATTCATTAAAAAGGCAAAAAATGATGTCTGGGTACCACCACCAGACAGTGTGAGATCCAAAAGATGTCTGCAACTTCTGCCTCATAAAAAATGAAGACTTCCAGCTTCTTAGGAGAAACAAAAAGATTAAAGAATACAAAAGTTATTGCCTCAATTGTCACCATTATCATCCGTGCCAAGATTATATCACAACATTGTTTTCCTCTCCTTTTATAAGAGAGTTCACAGGCAGGTGACAACAGCAAACCAGAAGAGACAAATTGACAATGACATGCAACAAATATTCATAGACTTGACACAGGAATGTTACTGTGAGTGCTCTGGTGCCTTACACTCAACCAGGGTACTCACATTCAGTCTCAGCTTTAAATAAATCATTTTGAATAGTCTGAATTAACAGATGGGTTGTTTTAAAGCAATCAGTTATGATCATCCTTCTGCTCAGATGTTCCGAGACGTTGCACATAACTGGCTGATATAATAGTCGAAACGATACAAATCTGATAAATAGTAATAAACTGGAAGTCCTGTTTAACCCAGATATGAGCAAGCCAGTCACAGATCATAATGTAGACTTTTCTGAAACCTTGGAATGGAAACGGCAAGTTGTGCCAGAGGTTCCAGGTCATCTCTCAGTTTATTCAGGAGTTTAATTATTCTGTGCCTATCCTCTTGATTGGAGCTGCTGAAATAGTGTGATTCTAGTTGAAAGTATTTTTCCAGCACACCTCTGTCTGGCTGCAATTACTAGTGCTATTGTTGGGAAGTCCATCACCACACAAACACACCTTTTATAGTTCCCAGCAAATTGACTTTGGAGGTAGAGACATTAAATTCAACAAAAGGCGTACATAATCAAAGTTGAAAATGGCAAAAAGTCAATTTCTGCCTTTGTATGTTTCAGCGGCAGATTGGGTCAGACAAAGCAAAGAAAGCCAGTCCATCTGGCCCAGACAGTGTTCAAATCACTATTTTGTTTGTATTGGTATGGATTTGTCATGGCAAAAAAGGTGAAATATTGGACATTATTAGATGTAAAGGTGGGCCAATATATATTTAAGTATTAGTCTTATGGATTTTAGTTATGGGCACATTATAATAGTGGTGAGGACAACACAGACACACAGCAATCAGGCATAACATTATGTCCACCTTCCGAATATTGTGCAGGTCTCCATTGTTCCTCAAAAATATCATCAAAATCAGAGAATGGACATGGGTCTTCTGAGGGTGTCCTGTTGTGTCTGGCAACAGAATGTTGTTAGTGGGGGCCTTTGGGTCCTATGGGTTGAGGAGAGGGGCCTCTGTGGATCATCCCATGTACGTGATCAGTTTAAGATTAGTGAATTTGGAAGCCAGGTCAACACCTTGTGCTGTTTTTCATGTTTTTGTTGCCATCAAGGAGTGTCATTGCTATGGGGGTGCCTGGTCTGGTCTAGGTGGGTGCTACATGTCTAAGTAACATCCATATGAATACCAGGTCCAAAACTTTCCCAGCAGAACATTGTATTGTCACAAGATGGTCAATGTGATTTACTTTTCCTGTCAGTAGTTTTAATGTTGTGGCTGATCGGTAGGGTTGACAATTTTTAAGACAATTTATAATTAACAAATTGTTTAACTCTTAAGTTTGACTGTTAACTGTTCCTTTCCCATGTTGTTCAACATGTTGAAATTGCCATGCTATCTTCTTGACAGAGCAGTCAGAGTCCCACACAGAAAAGCTTTTGTCTTGTCATCGGAAGCAAATGCACGGGACATAGGGTGCATTGTGCACTCTTACTCCTTAACTGAGTTGTTCAATGTGGGAAAGACAGACAGCAGTCATTTGCATCTTAGCTGACTTCACCCTTTTTCATTGGTCACCAAACTTGTGATTATAGAACAATTAGCACTATTAGTCTGTATCACTACTTTAAGTTGTACAGTTTGGCACTGTTGAGTTTGGAGGATTTATATGTGGGGGTGCATGGAAACAATAAGAACTTTTCAAATGGCGCTGGGATGCAAATAAAGGAAGCTAAAAAGCAAGCCATCTGCTCTGTTTGTTTGTTTTAGATAACACTTATGCTACAGCAGAACACTGAATGAGCTACATGCAGCAAATCCATACATAATGAATAATCAAAGAAACATTTCCCCGCATATATCAGTGCTGAACAAACTGCCTTTTCCCTCTACAGGCAACACTTCCTTTCGCATGAGAAACAGCATGTCATGTGCGAATGCTGTTAGCAGAGGAAGAAGACGCACACAAAATAAGGTGCCGGTGGAGCAAAAGTCACATTTCACAGGGTGAAATCCACATAGAAACATTCCAAAGAGACATTATGGTAAAAACAGTTAAAAAGGAAGATACACATAGTTTGGAGTTGTGTGACCAGCTGAGCCTCGCTGGGTCTGACCAAGTATGACAAAATTAATGCTGTACATAAAGAGAAGAAATGACAGCACCAGTAGTGTGTTTATCTTCTCCTCTCCGTGACACGGTCCTCTGGGGGTGATCATGAAAATGATGAGGCAGAGACATTAAACACATTAAACCACTTTCATGTGACAGTAATCCAAGTCTGGATTTACACTGAATTATGCTCTTTTACCTTAGAGGAAGGAGGAAATAAATAATAGAAAACTCTGGAAATAATTCATCTGTTTGGAGCCGGAATAATTAGACACAGAGTTGAACTGTTGATGCGGTTCTTACTGTTACAGGCCCAGAACAAACACAAGATGACAGAGAAGGAAGAAGGATGTGTACTTGAGAAGATAGATTTATGGTTTTGGGACATGATATTTGTATTATAATGCTATATTATTATAGTGTTAGGTTGAAGACCTCCAAAGTTGGTGTGGAGGTCAAAAGAAACAAATGTGTGTCCACATATAGCCTATATAATGTTATATAGACAAGGTACACAGGGTCAGACCAACTAAGAGCATGGCATAAAGAACCTGATATAGAACATAAACTAAACAATCAAGCTAATAACTCTTTAACGCAAATAAAAAATTTTCACACTCACACTGTAGTTTATGAAATCAGGAAGAGATCAAAGCAGCAACGATGGCTGTGGAAAGCAAGCAGATTCTGAAGTGCAGTCGTAGTAAATCGTTTTTCCCTGAAGAGGTCAGTAATACACCATGGAGTATTGAAACTAATGAAAATCTGTAAAAGAAGCAGAAGAAGAAGAGAGCAGGCAGAAACGGATAAAGACACGGGTCTTTTGAACGGCAAGATCCTGCCAGATGGTTCAGCTGAAGGAAATCATGTGATCGTTTTAGATTAGAATTTGTGTGAGGTGTATGTCTGCTTATGTGTCTGACTGCATACAGTTGGGAGAGAATGGTATGAGAAAAGAAAAGGAGATTCACTGTTGACTTACTGTCTACAACAAACAGCATTTCTTTTGGTCTTTCCTAAAGAATGAATGAACACTGTTTATGTCCTACTTGGTCTCCAACAGGATTTAACTTGATCTGCTCTTGGCTTGACCCCTACTGGACCTGACAGTTTGATTTCAGTTGGGTTGGTCCTTCTATACCAGGAACTACACTGCTGTGATGCGCTGCCTCTGTGTTCATCCTGAATAACCGCACTGCCACTAATGGAACGTGTTGTAAACAAGTGATTTTAATGAAATCTCTTATCAGTGGAGCTCACTCGCCACTGGGGACACCCAGCATCTATTGCAGCAATTAATTCCGCAAATGAGTTATGAGGAAGTTATGCAAGGCAGTATTGCCCATTACAGCCGGGATGATTGCATTATACCAGGGATTTAATTGAGATGCCAGAGACACAGAGGAGAGGATACGGAGGCTTCACACTAGAGGCCAAGGCTCGCAAAGCGGCATTCGTGCATAAGTTTTAGGATCACAGCGCACAGCTGAAGGATATAGCAGATATACAACAAACCAAATATGACAGCAATATTGGAAATCTACAATAAGCAATGTGACAGTCATCCTTTAAGGTGGCAGTATAATCCTTCCAGATTTACAGGGTTTTGTTATCCATTTGTCTGCGCTGCCACGGTTGTATCTCAGTGTTGTCCATGTTTAAGTAGCTTGGCTAAGTAGACAACATGGCATCTATCACAAGTGAATGGTATACGATTTATATGTTGTCATGGCAAATTTTTCATATTCCAGTCCAAGATTTAAATGCAAATTGCATGCACATGTGCACATGTTCAGTATGTGGCAGAGCAACCGAACACAATAAATTATGGCTCTGCAATATCTAAGGACTGAAACAGGTACTGAACCGTGAAGAAAAAAAGATGAATTAATTGTTTAAAAGCGAGAGTAAAGAAAGGCAAACTGTAAGTGAGACATCCAAACTAATCATTTCACTGATCATTATATTATTTTAAATTTAAACTCTAACCTCAGCACGGGTGGTGTAGCGGTCAGCTGAGGCCTCACAGCAAAAAGGTTGTTGGCAAAATCCTACTGTATAGAGTCTGCATGTTCTTCCCGTGCTTGGGTGGGTTTTCTCTAGGTACTCTGGCTTTCTCCCACATCCAAAGACATGGATGTTAGGTTAATTGGTGATTCTGAATTGGCTGTAGGTGTGAATGGAGGTTTTGCTCATTGTGTCAGGTTTGTGGTGGACTGGCGACCTGTCCAGGGTGTACCCCACCTCTTGCCAAATGACGGGTGGGATAGACTTATTTGCTTTTATCACTTTTATAATTCTTAATTTTTACTTTGTTATATTTATTTCTTCTCTGTTCTTTTAAACTAAAAAACTTACTTTTATGCAAGTTTCTATTTTAATTAAGTTGTAGCTTGCTTTTATCTGTTTTAGTTTTGTATTGTAGTATTTTGTAACAAGGAACCTGGCTGAGGAGGACTCAAACACATGACTTATGAAACAGGTGGTCGATTGAAAGTTTTTCCTTTAAAAAACAGACAAAGAAAAAGTTCACACAGTCCAAAAACACACACACACAAAGCACACTTGAAAGAGACTGGGACATTACTGACATGAAGTACAAAGATGAGCTGGAAAAGTGGGAAGGAAACACTAAATATAAGGGGAACAATGAGGCACAGGTGAGACACATCAGGGCAGGGCTAGCAATCAATCTAGCTGAAATGATAGAGTTAGTGAACAGGAAATGTCCAAAGCACAGAAGCAGTTAAAAATGACCAGATGCCACAGAGCTGGATGTAACACATTTTTGTACAAGTCATTTAATTGTGCTGGACATGATTTAGGAAGTCCAGTAAATATGTATGTTTTCATTATTACTGTCCTTAACTGTGTTCAGTTTAACTGTGTGACTTCAGTTTGCCCATTTGTCTGTGTCTGCATTTAAATCTGAGGATGACCTGAGCACACTCATCTTGCTTTTAATTATGCAACCTCCATGATAGTTTTTTGGACAAGAACGGATTTCCTGGGAAATGGAGCTGGTGGCCACTTCTATTAAGGCCACTTCAAATCATTAATAAAGCTAACAAGAAGAAAAAAAATCCCTGTGATTGCAATGCACATTACAACCGAGATAAACACTATGACTTCAACACTGCTAGTCGTCTTCATGTCACCGCCGTCGTCATCATGGTGAAAGGGGCTTCGGTATCTGTCCCACTAATCTTTCTGTGACTCTCAGCCAAGCCATTAGCTCCTACTGGAGACAAAAGTGTTTTAAGGAATTGTCATGCGGTGGCTCCAGGGCCTATTCACTTTCAGTTCTCTTTAGTGGGTGAGATATGAAAAAGTCAAAACACCTAGAGAGTTAGAGCTAAAAAAGCTGGAGGCAGAAAACCGTTAAAGAAAAGGAGATGAAAAAGTTGGAGGCAGCTATTAGGACGTGCCGGCTGGAACTGCAACCTCGTTCAGTTTCTTATTCAACTGATGTGCAGGCATCATACTGCAATACCGTCTTCATTTGATGAGAGTAAAAATATTTCTCTGCTTCCTGTTTTCCATGCGTCTAAGGTTGAGTCTAATTTTGGTGCATTTCAGCGTATTTCCATTGAGTCAGAGCAAATGCACACATGTCTGAGGAGCAATGCTTAAGTGTGAGCTGGTAAAGCTCAAGGTGTGTGTTAGCTTGGTTTATGAAAATGGTGCTTTGTTGTAGCATATGAATTTCAAAGTACGAAAAAAAGCACCCAGCTAGACTTGAACTGACTTTGGCAGAGAGAAATGTTTTTGTTTTGACCTTTGTTGTCCTGCTTGTAAATCTACCTAGCCCTAACCTGTAGCCTCTCTGTCTAAATTTATGAGTGAAAGAGTTTAAGAACTGTGGTCTACTGCAATTCAGTATTGATGCAGTTCTGCTTGTCATGCATGTACTGTTGTTAGAGTTGTGATGTGTTTTGTGCCGACACCTCTTCATCGTATGTGCAGTCCAACTTAATGACTGGTTTATTTCCAGTGGCTGTTCACCCATGTTGTTACTACAAGAAATGACATAGACTGACAGAAATGTATCCTGCTTCCGAGGTTGTTAAGTCTGAACATGATGACCTGGTCCATGCTTCGTCCAGACAGGTCTGCGGTTAGCGAGCTCAGTCCCGTACGCAAGCCCACAATGTTGATCTGATTGATTCACTGTATGCTTATCCTTTTTCGGGGAATTCAAAACTATGTGAGAGTGTAGGAGATTCTGTTACTGCTTTTGATGTGTCACTGCCGCTGACTCACCAGGTGCTCATCAGCAGTCAGGAGAAAAGCTAAGTGCCTTGCCGCATAGTGAGGACACTAACAAGTGGGCTGCTGTGGCTCAGTAAGCAGAGCGGGTTGTCTATAAACCAGAGGGGTTAGTGGTTTGATCCCCAGTACGTGCCGCATGTCGAAGTGTCCCTGTGCAAGACACCGAACACTGGGTTGCTCCCAGTGCTTGCCACTGGTGTGTGGATGTATGGGTAGATGTATCATTGTGATTACCAATATACATACTAATGGTATATAACTTAAACCTACTTTTTAGTAGTTGTTGCCTATCTACGTTGCAGAAGGCATATTCACATGAAAATCCCAAACTTTGCAAGTGCACCAACTATGCATGTGCCAAAACAGCTTTCAGTTTATCTCCAGAAATCATGTTCCATGTACACCCACCTGCTTTTGGAAGGGAAGGGAACAATGGCCACATTAGTACAGTCAAATACGTGGAACAGCAACAAACATCAGGGCGAAATTCACAAGAACACAGAGAAAACATGGGGCAACATTGATAAAAACACAGTCAAATGACACATCAGGATGATAAGAAGAAGAATAAAGTCAGACTGCACACTTGGTTGACATTCGTAGCAATACCACAAATCAGAACAATATTCATCACAACACGGACAACAGATGCCAGCTGAAGTTTAGCTGAACAGACGTGTTTTGTCACAGGTTCAGTCAACACAGACAGTATGGACGTCATTTTTGGCACACATCAGCAACAAGGCGTTAACTTCTGTCACTGGTGAGTTCAGTTGGGAATGTTTGCATGCCTCATTTTTCTCTCAAAGAAACTGATCTAAACTAAATTTAGATGAAATGAAGACGCACCAGAGGAATGTGCACAAAAGTAGTAAAAACAGTTTGCTGAATCTCCTATACACTTCCACTTTATCAACTTTTACAATTATTGGTGTATGCGGAATCCTGCAGACTATGCATCACAAGCACAGACTGTATATAAATATGGACAATGCATCCCTACTTCCTTGGACTGGCCTAACTGATGCTATTTTCCTGGAGATTCAAGTGACGCCATCTGGCGAGTTTGGGGTTTGGTCCACGCCGTACAGACCATAAGTGGAACCATGTGGTGCTGCGCTATCGAGGTCCCACCCATATTTCTGTCAGAAATTCTACAGGACTGCTTCCTAGGTTGTTTGGCATGGCAACTTGTAGTCATCATGATGTCACATCCTGTTTCTATAGTGTCAAAATAATGAACTAAAACAAAACTTAAACAAAAAATTAAAAAATGAGTATGCATCAGTGTCATATTAACTGCCTAACTGAAACATTCTGGAAAATAAATTATGTGTACTAACATGGAGCTTATGTTTTATACTGCAGCCAGTCACCAGGAGGAGCTCCAGAGAAGGGTACGTTCTGACTATTAGCATGTTAACAAAATGAATACAACAATAAAAAAGAGAGAACTTAATATAGTTTAGATGACATGAGAATTAATATCACTAGGCAGTGAAAAGGTTTTCACTAAATGTCTTTATCAAGTAGTCTAATTACCTAATATGGTTTAAAATGTGTTTTTGACTTTATCCTTCTTCATCTAAAAAAGATTTGTAATGCTTATTACTTCTATTAAACTGTCTTTCTATACAACGACTTTGCTTTCTTGAGTGTAGTTTAATTCTGAAACTGACGGTCACCTTGTCCTGCACAGGACTTAACCTTTTGGGGAAGTCTGACACCTCGCCCAGCTGCAGTTGTCTTGTCTGCTTCATCTCAGTGGCACTGTCAAAAATTTGTGGAACAACTGCAAATGTATTTTTCTCTTGTTTGTGTTTGTGCTAAGGTTTCTCCCTTTCCTTTGTCCCTGCTGCAGAAAAGACACAGCAATATGGTGAAACCAAGTTTTATTATTTATTGACAACAGAGAGCATTGTTACTGGTCTATGGCCCCACCTTTCGTTTGGTTGCTCACCACCAAACTACTGCTTGTTCACTGTGCCTATGCTGATAATAAATCTACAGTACAGTTGAGAAAGTAAGCCATCCCCAGCAGGATGCAACCTGACACAGACACACACAAAAACGGTTTAGGAACAACTCAAACAACATGAAAACAGCACAACGTGTTGACCTGGCCTCCAAATTCACTAGATCCCAAGCTGATCGAGTATCTGTGGGATGCACTGGAACAAGCTTGATCCACAGAAGCCCTTCCCCTCAACCCATAGGACCCAAAGGGCCCCACTAAAAAGATTCTGTTTCCAGACACCACAGGACATCTTCAGAAGGTGCATGTCCATTCTCCATTCTGATGAGTCACATCAACAACATTTTTTGAGGCACAATAAAGACTGATCAGTGTATATTGCATATATTGTGTCAAGATAATCAGGATTCTCATATGGTCATTTCTTGAGTGCAGTGTGTGGGCAAACCGGATGATCATGTCATTACCACAAAATCTTTACTCACACATTTTGTTTAAGTTCTCTTCATAGTAAATGGGATGTAAATGTTAATGTCAGTCAAACACTTGACTGAAAGATCTTAACTATTTTTTTTTTACAGCGACCTGTAAATGTTGTACTTCATGTATCTCTGTCATTTCTGGGTAAGCAAGAGTGGAGGTGATGTCTGTAATTTGTGTGTACTGTTTACTGCTGTGAAGATGTTTTTATTGACATGTAAAGTGCAATGTACAGGGAAAAAGAATTTCTCCAATTGAACAATTACATTTTACTAATTACAAACATTATTTCACGGACAACTGGACTGCAATAATGCATTATAATGCAAACTTTTCCTTGTGCAATCTAGAAACAGTGAATAATAAAAAATAAAATGGCTTAATATGATAAAAAGAATGGTGTATAATGGTTATGCATGACTATGCTATCATATTGGTTCATGGAAGTCAATGTGACTCCTTTGACTCAGACAAAGTCCATTGCAAATTCCTTCACAATCCTGTTCTCAACAGCAATCATACCAATGTGGTGCACTGAAACTGTCCCATTGGCTAAACACATCCTAAATGCACTACCACTTACATTCATAATACAGCACCAACCTTTTATGTGTCAGAAAGTCCATGTTTTCTTGAAGAGACTCTGGCAATATAGGAGGACCACAGAGGCAGCTCCACTGTTAGAGGTGCTCTCTTGATTCCATCAGAGCAGACTACTAAAGCATCTGTGGTGGTCACTTAGGCACTCTGACTACACAGCATGTGGCATCTGTCATCCAACACCCATCAGTAGACAAAAGTGCTACTGATGGGTACACATTCTCTTAGTGCTGTCTCATTTGATAATGAACGTCAGGACAATGTCATTGTCTCTTTGGTTTAAAACACAAGCGTGCACACAAAGTATGAGAGGCTTACATTTCCAAAAACATGGTGAGTTTTGTGTCATGCTGTGCTCTTGGTTGGAAAGCCTTAGCACAAGAATGAAAAACAACCCTGTCATTCCCCCTTTTTTCCATCTTCAGCTAAACTGTTTCTTTATTTATAGTAGTGTAGTGTCTGTTAAAATGTGTATGTTCAAAATGGCCTGCTTGTAGCTTTCTCAAGAAACACTCATCCACAAAAAGACAGAATGACCCGAAGTCAGTCAGCTTCAGGCTGAAGAGACCTGTTAACACCATAACTGAAATGCCCCCTTGGTGTTACCCCACTCAGGACATCATTGAACTCCTTAATTCATGTTTTAGATTAATTTTATTTAATTGCATGTATATAGTGTCAATACAATAGAACACAGAGACTGAAGAGACATGAACGTGAACAGAATCCAAACTAGGAACTGGTTCCACAGGAGAGGGGTCTGATAGCTGAAGGCTTGAACTCACATTTTAATTTTTGAAAATCTAGGCCTTTAAGAGTCCTAATACATAAAGAGGAGGATTTTTAATTATACTGTGTTCTGGGCTTTACAGAAAACCCGAGAAGGGCGGCTAAATTGGAGTAATATGATCTCTCTTGCTAATTTCCGTCAGTGTTTTGCTGCAGCATTTTGAATCAATTGGAGGATTTTTAGAAGAGCTATTTGAAGAGCCAGCCAGTAATGAACTACAGTAATCCAGCCTGAAAGAGAAAATGCGTGAACTAGTTTCCCAGCATCACTAAATGTTAAGTTTCCACAAAAAAATGACCAATGACACTAACTCAAACCCGAGCAATTGAGCTGTTTAGTGATGTAAAAAAAGACAGTAGGTGGAAAAAACTTGAATGGTGGATTCTCAAGACAGCAGATAACAGGTGGTTGCAGTTCTGTTGTTTGGAGAGAAAGAGCTGGACTGAATGCATAGGTCGATTAAAGCTCTCCCAAGAAAAGTGTGGATGAAGAAAAGACAAGGACAAAATGTAGCAGAGAAGAATTAGAAAAAAACTTTACCATTTGCATAGCAATGGAAAAGTGAGCAGTGTTTCCTAATAATACTGCGAAATGGAAGGACGTGGAATGTAAAAGGAATGGGTCCTAGCACAAAACCCTGTGGAACTCCATAACTTAGTTTTGTGTAAGTGAAACAATCATTGGTGACATGGACAAAATCTGTCAGATAGATAGGCTTCTAATGTGGTTACTTGCTCGCTTGTATTGTGAAAGCTTAACAGAAAACCTTTAGCCACAATATGCAGACAGCTCATTCTAGCTCACACTAGACACTGTACTTCTTTGGGTTCCCAGTCATACGCTTGTCGACTGTGAAGCAGATCTGATTAACAGTTGTCAAGAAAAGCGAAGAACTGACACACAAACGCAAAGTCTGATTTTCTTGGAAAAGTCATAGAGCAACCTCCCATTCAGCAGTTTCTTGTTCAGTACCACTGTGTTCAGCAAAGCATACAGACTGAAAAACATAGAACACAAAGCAAGTGCCCACAGACAATAAAGAGAAACAAGCACAATAGCAGTACAACAGACACACAATATCAGACTCAGTAACTGTATGCAAAGGTAAATCCACAGCATGTTCCCTGCAAAATACAAAATAATCTGTATTCAGGCCTCCCCACCAACACATATTCATTATATTCCACTTGGCAATAGTGTTATGGTTGAGAAGAAGCATATCACCAGTGGCAGTGTGGAAATGATTTTCTCAAAGAAACACCTTTATTTACTGACATGATCTTTACATAATGTAAAATCAAACCTCTGACTTGACCATTATCTGTAGCTCACAGGGTGCAAGCATATATTTATATTATCATGCTGATGCTGGCAAACAGAAAGTAAAGCTGGGGCTGATCTGAACATCATTGGTTTTGAAATAAAATGTCAAATAAAAATGTGAAATGGTGTTGGTGACATGTGAAACGAGACCAATCATTTTGACAGTAAAACACTTAAGTCCCTAACTTAGAGAAACACCAGTCTGAACTAAACTACATGCATAATTACAGCCTGTATAACGTGTGCGATTAGACATGCACCAACAGTCATTCTGTTGTCTTTCTTGCCCTGAGTTCTGACTGGCCTACTTGTACATTCTCTTGTCCAATCTCATTATTCAGTCCTGAAGAGACAGTGCTGAGTTACATTACTTCATTCTTTACTGTAAAAGTAAAACCATGCTATATAAGATGTAAATTGGATTTTAAATGTAAGTTGGATCCAGATGGAGCTTAAACTACTTTATATACAGTATGCCAGTTTAGTCATTTAGTCATGCCAGTGATTTCATATGGGCGGGGAACTTCAAAAGGATCACCAAAATAAATCTCTGGTGTACTGTATTATGCTTTGGATCACATCATGTCGTTACAGTATTGTTTCCAATAACACAGTGTATCTTGTCCCTTTCCTTCCAGTTTCAAAGACATTCTGCCAAAGGACCCAGCTGCAGTAATTAAATGCATCAGTTAAACCTCCGCAGTCTAAAATGCTCAGCCTGCTGAAGTAGCAGTTGGTGCTAGAAGCAAAGCATGTTTAACTGTGTCCTTGTCTGTACTTGCGTTCTTGCGGAATTGTAAACTGCCATTACACTCTCTCCAATTTAACATTAACAACAGGTTGTTAAGTCCCAATCTAGGGGTTTGAGGAAGCAACACAAACGGACAGGAAAGATTGTAGCAAAAGTGACCCTTTTATTTCCACCTCACACACAAGTGAACAAGTGAATTACACAGTGTTAAGTACAAAAGAAAATTAGGCTTGTTTTCAGGGTGAACTCAGGCCAAAACAACAAACAAAAACCCAGCTACCTGGTTCTCAAAATCTAACTAAAACCTAAATGCAAATAAAAATGAACAAAAAGAAAAGAAACAAAAGAAATGGCAGTTCACCTCTACGGCTTCCTAATTTAATTCACAAACAAAAGAAAAACACAGTCACAGGAAAAAAAACACCTGTGAGGGACACTCTAAAAAAACTCACCGAGGTCACAAGGTACACGAAAAAAATTCCACAACGTACAGCTCATTCTAGTCAGCAATCAGGCAGAATTTCATGGGCAACATCAAGTATGCTGCTGTCAAAATTACAAAATTACCAGACTATCCTCCCATCCTCCAGAGTATATACTTCAGAGTCAGTTTGTCAAGTCCACACTAACAAGCACATGAGAACAATGTCTGTGTACTTGGCAGTGATAGCTGCTCAAAGAATCTATTTAAATTATTGCAAACAACTGGGAGAGTATGTACAGCATGTGGTGTGTTATGATTTATATGTTGAGTGCAACATTAAAAGGCAAATTCACATTTTCCCATAATGTAAATATATTCTTCCTTTCCTTTTGAATGTGTGAATTATGAGCAGGCGTCCAACTGGCACTAGTTTCTGTATTTATCATATCATGTCACATAGATAGACTGGATGTTGTTTTAACCAGATCCTATAAAAAATAATAGAACCATTCTGAACCTTTGCAGTGAAGATCCTCTGGCTGCAATAGTAAGACCACCCATGTTAATGTCCGAGTACATTTTTAGAGACCGGTCATTGCTGGGTTTTCATAATGTATGTAGAGCTATAGAGATCTGTGCAAGACATTTATTTGGTATGTGAGAGGAGACTGCATCGGGGCTCCACCTAGTTACTCTGTGCCCTACACTTACACTAATACTTGCTTCCAGTACATCTCACAGAAGTGTTCTCATCATCCGCTGCTTCTCCTCCGCCTCCTCTGTGCAACTCTATTCATCTGGTAGTAATAAAGCCCCCAGAGAGCTCTGCACTGAGATAAATGTAGGAAAGAAGAGAGGCTTTTTTAAGGTCTGAGGTGTCATCCTGTTTATTTCCCTTGTGAAAATACTGGCACCCTCACAAACTAACCGTATAATAAACACGTGCATGCAACAGAAACCACATTTCATTCAAGCTCCGTCGCTGTTTCTGCTGCACTTGTTCTCTCATATGGCTTGTGGTAAGCGCAGAGAACTCGTGCTCATTGATTTTGTGTGATAATAAGGCTCATCGATTTAGACAGAACATAAATGGAACTGAGGATTACCCTGGTACCTGATTTAAAATGTATTGATACACTGCTACCGTGTCCAGTTATTATAAAAGGAATCCATCCATCCATCCAGTTTCTGCTGCTAAACCAGGTCTTGGTTGTAGTGGAGAGATGCTAACTGAATGAAGATGGCATGCTTATGGGATATAGAGTATCATATCATATTTCCCGTGACACTGGGGAAATGTAGTTTGAAAGCTACACATATAGGTTTTTAATAACTGAACCCGTAGGTTAGCTGGGACCTTTATGTATGGAGTTTGCATGTTCTTCCTTTGCATGCTTGGGTTTTCTACAGGTGCTTCCTGCCAATCTATCCAGGATGTTCTCTTGGCTAATCCCACCTGGACCAGGCTCCAGCCCCTATGGCACTCTACAAGATAGGTAGTTATATATAATGCTGTAGACAGATGTGGATTTGTGTTGTAGCAAATACACTACATAGTACTTGATTACATAACATTCCTGTATTGTCTTAAGGTTATAACTTAGGTACTGCAGTCCCCTTCATCTGCTGATCTCCCCACTACACACCACTACACTCACTTGACTGGCCATCAGAGTTCTAAGTGTGACTCAGCAACATTTTTGCAAAAAGATCCCTCAACACAGACGGTCCCCAACTGAGAGGATGCCCAAACTAAGCCCTGATAACAGAGACTTTATTATGTCAGAGTTTTGCTTTCCTTCACATGGTTTTATCACTCCGTCCAGATACAGTGTGTGTGGTGGAGGATAAGCAGCCTGTTTCTAAAAGTGGGTTTCACATGTCAGCCTAAAATTGTGGCTGACGATTCATGTTTTGAAGCACTTGCATTTAGCATTAAATATGCTATCTTGACATAGCTGCTTCCCACCCCCCCACAGTCATTTTTTATTCTGAATTCTTAGACTTTCTAACATCAAGTTGCTGACTTGTTACTTATTATTGTACTTATTATTTGGTTGGTGATTTAAGCATTCACCTGCACCAACTCAGTCATCATTAAGTCCCTGAATCAATGGACTAAAACATAGCCATGGTCCTGAAGTTCATTTAGAGCATGTACATGGTTCTTAATATAAATAACTAGCCAAGTTACTGAGCCAGTTATTCCAGATCTCTCTGTTATGTTTGACACAGATCCTCTCTGAAACTTCTGATCAAAAACATCTGAATGTTTGAAGTGTCTTCTTCTTTTTTTTTTTTTTTTTTTTTTACCATTTATCTATTATACAGTGACACTGAATAATGGATACTTGTGTATAATTTTAATTTTGTCAGTGTTCCCCCACACTAGGTATGTCGCCCCTTTAAAGCCAGACTACAAAGTAATAGGGGCCTGACACCATGATTTAAATATCCTTGGAATAAAGAAACAAAAATAGAGAATGGATGGAGCATCAGTGGAAAAACACTAGACTCCAGGTGCACCATTAGGAGATGAGGATGTTGTTGACATCATGCAATACGCTTGTAAAGATTGCCAGAGCAGCATCCTTCTAATTTTATACCAGAACCTTTTGTAATATTAGAAATCATCTTTTAAATCCTGTCAGTGGTTTTAACTCATCTAGTGGTGTTTGCAGCCTATTTTACTGATAACACTGAACAGTTCCCTCTCCTTTTTCCTTCATAGACACCTCAGGCACATAGTCCTCAGCAGTTTTCGTCTCAATCCCTGCTGGCAAACTGCGAGATAGTGTGCCGCATTTGAAAGCTTCAACTAATCAAACTTTTTACAAGAAGTAAAAGCTGCTGTTGCCCCCTGTCTGCTCAGTATAGTCAACACTTTCCTTTCCACTATCACTCTTAACAATTTCAGACTGCCTATTTCCGACCTAGGAACATATAGCCTGGCTTTGACCTCTCTCTTGAACCTGTTTTAAAAATTCTCAGATGTGACTCTGTGACTTTACTGAATGCCAAATCTGTATTTAATCATTGAAGTAGGCAGCCTCCGAAGCTTTCCAGAGCTGTGAAGTATTAGAGAGGGACAAAAAATGGCCACATGGTAGGGAGGAATAATTCATTTTTAAGTGGAAGAAGAATGTGACAGAACCAGACTCGGGGTGGACAACAAATTTCCTGGCCTACTTGGGTTGAGAGCAGAGGAAATAAGGGTAAATGGATGGTTCAGGGTCTCCTGCACCAGCACTGAATATCAGATTTGTCTAAAAAGAGTTTCAGTCTCAGTGGTTTATATTATCGGTATCCATTAATTGTATTGAGGCTTGAATGAATGCATAATTAAGGGTGCAACCACCTTCAGTCACAGGTGGGTGCTGTCATATGTTTCTAGCTGACTGCCTAGGCCTTACACGCCCATCTTAAGTGTTATTTAAAGGTTCTCAATGTGGATTAACAGTTTGTTTGTTAAGAAATTCACTGCAGGACAAAACATTGTGAAGACTGTCAAGATGGGGTAGCGGGGAATGGGGTTTTGTACCCAAACGCAGGACTTAGGAGGCAGGAGTAGGCGAAAAAAAAAGGGGGGGGTTAATTAAGAAAAGAAGATGAGGCAGGATTTCCAAAAACAAAAATCATAACAATATCAAGGCAAGAACAAGACATGAAAAAACTATAACATGGACAAGGCAAACAACCAGTATGACACGACAAGGAACAAAGGGGAAGGCAGGGCTATATATACACACATGAGGAACAGAGGGCTGACGAGACACAGGTGAAGCAAATCAAGAGACGACACAAGGTGAAACCAATGATCTAATCAAATCCAATTCACTTTATTTATATTGCACATTTTTAACAAACACAGGGTTTCTGCACATTAGAGTCGGACAATGCTAAGATGGCAATGCCCAGAGGCTGCAAATTGAGCTTTAAAGCCAGTCTTCAGCTGGTGGCATCATTGAGGATTCATCTTCATATACAGAGTGAATGGTAAGTACATATGCATAGTTTTCTTTTCTACTTTGGGCGAAGTTCTGCTCTCCTCTGTGATGTAAAATCTTTGATGACACTGCAAAATCATATATTGCAGACACTCAAGAGTCCAGTGTTCAGTACTGTGTTCACATATTGTTGTTTACTTCGTTTAGGTCCAGTTTTGAGAAGGAGTCAAGGTGACACTATGGCCCCTGCTTCTGCTAAGCCAGTTTGACTTTGATGTAGGTCTATTTTCAGCAATATCAGTTATATGAAAACTCGTCAGATCATTCTTTTTCCTCAATCTTTGCAAGCATTTGGGGACCTGAAGCTTAGTTTTTTGATGATGTCAACTTATAAGCTGCTGAACAGAGCCATTTTGAAGGTTACATGCTGGCCAAAAGGTGAAGGCCCTCCATAAACACCCACCAGGCACCCTTTTTAGATGATTATTTTGCCATTTATAATCAATTTATCTTTAACTAAGTTATTAGTTATTAGTCTCAGGGCCCTGTGGTTTGAAAACAAACTGCTCTACCTCCTGAACTGCAGCCACCCTAAGAGTCGTCATGTCAGAAAAACTGATTTTGATTTCCTCCATCCGTTATCTTCATTTGATTTCTGTCGCAGAGGTAATGGCTGTTAACAGCTGACACAAAGTATATGGTTGATATTCTCTCTCCCAGATCCTGCAAAGCTGAAACTTAATCATAGTGGGGGGAGGAGGCGCAGCCAGTGTCGGGCATAATGGAAATGCACTAATGAGATAATTATTTCCTCTTTCTCATCCCGCTCCTTCCCTCTCACCAACACTCATCATCACCAGCTCTGACTAATTACCTCATGTCTCCAAGAGATTACTGATTTATTACTTGTCCCAACTGCACTTTTCTATTAGCTTGTCTGTCTTATCAGACAGGCTTCAGATCTTATTTTGATCCACCGACAGACATAACCTGATCGAATAACGTCAATGAATCACTGACATTTATTGTAAACTGTATATCTTTCTAATCATCGTTCTTGTCACACTGAACAGGCCTGTGCCCCTTTTGTTGGACTGCTGTGGTTTTTATGCACACCTGCAGAGTCCAGCTGAAAGTGTTTCCATTGCTTAAGGTATGTCTCATTACAAAGATGAATGCATGCACAATGGCTGCTCCACTGATACCAAATCTCACTCCAAGTTAAAAATGAAATTAACACTTCATGGGGGGAAATCTCACATGCTGTTCCTGGAATCTGCTGGAGCTGCACGGCTGGGTGTGCTCCGATTATGCATCTCCTTGGTGTATGCCGACTTGATGGTGCCTTTTGCGTTTGGTTTAAAGCTGGCCTCTGGCGTGGCTTTCCACAGACCCGCTGAATTCCTGATGACGGCTCTCAGAGTCCTGTTGATGTTGCATAGCTTCAAGCACTCCAGGATCCATGTGTGAGGCACTGACTCATAGGATTACTTGTAGTCAACTCAGGCGGTGGCTGTGGGTGACTGCTTCCTCTAACAGCTTTGCTCCTCTGGTGTTTGTGGTGGAAATATATGTTGGAAAATAAGAAATCCGAACGCTCTGGACTTTCTGTGTGTTTATGTCAACGTCTGCAGATAGGCTCTTGGCACAGGCAAAGCACCATGCACTGAGAGTGGCAAGTGAACAAAGAATGCACAGTGTAGATCTGTTTTATACTTCTTATCAACGGGAGGTCACATTGTTCACTCCTTTCAGCCTGGCTGGCTCCCAAACACAGGCCCTGAGAGAACACAAAAATACTACAAAATATATGACGTACATCATATCAATAGACTTAAAGCAGATTCCAATTTCCATTACATATTCCTCCCTGATCCTTTCTGAGTCCTGCTCATGTATTGAGTCATGTCCTTATTCATTTGCTATGATTCCTGACAGGAGCTTCCACATTGTGCAGAGGCAGGTTATTAGCCAGTGGCTACATTGTACTTCTCCCTTCTCAGGATCCTTCAGAATCAGGACTGCGGCCTTCAGTTGGCCATTCAGGTGGTTCCCATCTTTTAGCAGCTCATTCATTTTTTTTTTTTTTTCTTTTACTACCAGCTACTCATGGAGTGCAGTTAGCTTCTTTAGACACTAGGCATGAGCCATGTCAGGGCTTGGCGCTCTAACAGCCTCTTCATAATTGAAAACCTTTCATGGATATCTGCCATTGTGATGGTGAATGGACCCTGTTCAGGGAAGTTACCGTGGTCTGCTCTCAGGTCTGCTAGTCAGTGTGCATTGATCTTGTTAGTGTTATGCCCCACGTATGCTTTTCAACTATTGGTCAGTCTCCAGCCTAGTGAGTCTGTTCTCGTGTTATCACTCCGCAACTAGAGAGTAGACTTTAGATGGCTCAGTGGAGAACTCTCTCCTGAAACTTGCAACCCACGAGCCAGAACCAGATGGTCCAATCTGGTCTTTGGGACGAATTTGCAAGGTGTGAAAATTACATATAAGACATTTACTGCACGGCGGGACAGTGTGTGGCAGTTAGCACTGATGCTTCACAGCAAGAAGGTGCTGGGTTTGAATCCATCAAGCCTTTCTGTGTGGAGTTTGCATGTTCTCCCTGTGTCTGCATGGGTTCTCTCCAGGTTCTCCAGGTTCCTTCCACCATCCAAAGACAGGCTCATTAGGTTCATTGGTGATTCTAAATTGGCTGTAAATGTGGTTGTCTGTCTCTCTGTTTTAACCCTGTGATAGACTAGCGACCTGTCCAGGGCGTACCCTGCCTTTTGCCCAATGACAGCTGGGACAGGCTCCAGTCCCCCAGAAACCCTTCACAGGACAAGTGGTTACAGAAGATGAATGAACATTAACTGCAATTTTTTAGAAAAAGTAACAGTGGTTCCCAATTTGTCCACTAGGGGTCTGACTGTTTTAGTCAGAGTTTTAGACACTGCAGACACTGAGACCCAGGACTAAACAGCAGATGGCAGATGAGCTGAAATTTCAGGTTGCTCATAAAATGTTTCATTCATTAACTGCAAGTATTTTCATAATGTACTTGATGTATGAAAACTTTGAGTTGTCGTTAATTATTGGTAATTATGCTGCTATGTTACTGGTCCAGCCCGCCTGAGATCACATTGGGTTTTATGTGGCCCCTCAGGTAAGGGCAGCTTGTTGTACTTCTGTAACTTTTCAAACCTCTCTGCACCTCAGATAGCTGGCTAACTTTCTTGCCGTGCCACTTCAATCTCTTTCAATCTCTTTCTCCATGGAGAATATTTCTTCTTATGATCGGCGTTTATCTCAAGGGTTACTGTTGCTGTGGTTATCATACATTTAATTATATGATTTACTCAATCTAGCAGGAACCTCTGAGCCCAGTATCATTTAGAAAACAGTAATCAAACTTGTCACCTTCATTAGCTCTTAAGTGCATCATTCATTTCCTTCTAACGACTCAGTATCAGATTGATTGCAGATCCGGTGAAAGCGAGATGTGTCTTATAACACAGCAGGACTTCAGAATAGTAATGGATGCTGTTTTTAAAGACGACTGAATATATATAGCTCCATAAGGTTGTAATAAGCACTGTAAAAAGTAGTAGATTGATAAAGGAGTAGAAAAGCAGTATTTTATAGATATAGCCAGTGGTGGGCTCATCTAAGTATGCATTTCTTCCTCTGTTTCTACCCAGACAGTGTTTTTTAAGCATCATTGTTGTGAACACCATGAAAGTTAACATTGTCAAATAAGTTCTTCATGTTTTTTCTTAAAATTCACAGAACACTGAGATTAATGGCAACAACAATAGGCAATTAACACTTATTCCTCTAATTAAATTATTCTTTTTTTTGTAAAGTGTTAATGGATCAGATTTGCTGTACCATGTGGCATGTTGCACCTGTTACATGAATTAAACGTTTCAAACGTTTTAAAACATTAGTATATAGTATATACACTGAGGCATAACATTATGACCACCTTCCCAATATTGTGTAGGTCTCCTTTGTGGCTCATTAGAGAATGGACATAGGTCTTCTGAGGGTGTCCTGAGGTGTCTGTCAATAGAACTTACAGTAGGGGCCTTTGGGTCCTATGGGTTGAGGCGAGGGGCCTCTGTGGATCAGGCTTTGGGATCTAGTGAACTTGGATGCCAGGTCAACACGCTGTGTTGTTTAAGTTGTTCCTAAACTGTTTTTGTGTGTGTGCCTGTGTCAGGCTGCATCCCACTGGGATGTAACTGATCAATGTAAAACTACCTCTTTGTCCAGTGCTTTTACTTTTTTCTTTCAAGGTAATACGGCATTACCCTACTATGTTGCCTTTCAGAGACAGGGCAATATATATGAAAAGAAAAAAACGTAGTATTTCCGAGAGGACTGAAATAAACTCATCCAAACTGTATTTGAGAAAATTGTGCAGCAGACTTAACAAATGTATTCTTTAAGCTGTTAATAAAACTCCAGCCTTTGTCTGTTCTCCAACTATGCCACTGGGGGATGACAGAGAAGATAATCCTTTCTGCTACATCTGAATCAGCTCTTCTTTCTCGACTCTGGCAGAAGAATCATTAACTCATCACCCCCAAATGTGGACTGGAGTGGACTGGGACCACCCAGTGGTAGACTGGGTTGGACAAGTCATCCAGACCAAAACTGATCCCGGTCTCCTTACTCATGTTTCAGTTTAGTGTGTAACTACAGTGAGCTTGTGCTGGCGCATAAATGTCTATAGCGCAGGTGACCTACAGCTAAATACCGAACCTGAACTTCATGGTGCCACAGATCGCTGATACGCAGCACATATTATGCACTCGAGGAGAGGCAGACAGGGTACACAAACATACGCACACACATGCACACCCACACACATACACTTAACCCACATATCCTCTTCTCATTAACCCCCAGTTTTGTACTACCTTGTGGCTCAAGCCTTACCTTCATTTCTCTATGACACCCCATTTATCACCGGAGTTATTTTTAATTTTTTAATTAGATGTAGACTTTAAATCAGCTGCCTGTTAGTCATTGCTAACATATTGGTGCATGTGTGTGTGTGTGTGTGAGAGAGAGAGGGTGTTGGAGAAGAATTTAATCAAACTGTGTGTTTAATCTAATGAAACTAATTTTACTACATTGCCTTAATTAACTCCAGACCAAGCCACTTCGTAGTGTTGTAGAGTGTGCAGAACAGAATATGTGTGAGAAACACATACATAATATTAACTTATTTGTTTTATGGCTTACGAGCACGGAACCTTAAGTGTGTTGTAATTATTATTACTAATAATGTTTCACATTCTAAACATATTCAGTGAACGGTTTGATTTGAAGTAGGGATGATTTACCTTAAATATGAAATATGAACCATGTTGGCGAAGCACTGCATGGTATCAGAACATCTGTGTCTTCACATACGAATCAGCTACTGATAATGTGTTAATGAACATTTCCAATTACAGATAAAAAAAAAACTTCTTTGTGGCGTCAGCTCCCATTGGTAGTAAAAACTGCTCAACTTACATAAAACACAGTCCTGAAAATGCAAACTTTCTCCATCAAGTCCACCTGAACTCAAAATACAAATATATACTTTATTGTTACGTCTCTAGGTGGCTCTAGGGGAATTTAGGGATGTACACAAGAAACCAAGGAAGTCAGGTTGGTTGGGGCAAATTAAACAGGATTCATCCCAATACAAAAGTAACCGAGGATTGGACCATGTGGTTGTGCCAAATAAATGAAGGCACCATAACAGAACTAGACCTGAACTTCTACACATCTCAAAATCAAGCAAAGAAGGAGAAAGAAGGAGAAAGAAGGAGAAAGAAGGAGAAAGAAGGAGAAAGAAGGAGAAAGAAGGAGAAAGAAGGAGAAAGAAGGAGAAAGAAATCAAAGTAAGCAGCAGAGAGAAGAGCAAGCAGAGACTGGATGCTTCAGCTGGGTCCCTTTTCATGAACGCCCATGGTAGTGATTGGACAATCTGGGGTTGAATCAACCAATCAGTAAGCACCACTAGACTTCCCAGGTGGAAACCAATTGTGAAATTAACAGAGAGGGAGGGAGAGAGAGAGAGAGAGAAACCAGACAATACATTACTCCAGAAAAACAAATTTCCTTACCGATACAATGCTTTAATATGGTTTTGAAAGATCCCAAATTCCTATGTAGTTTTACACTGATTCCATTGGTCAGAAGTAGAAGTAGAAGTAGGCTGATGCATACATATGAGGTCAGCTGTTATTGGTTTGATTGTGGTCGCAGTCAGAGTCTAATAAAGAACTGGATGTCTCAGTATGGTAGAAAGCTGGGCAACACATCTTGATGGTGACAGCCAGTAACTCTCTGCGTACATGTGAATATTATTCCTGCACTTTTTAATCATCTTTGTACTGCCTCTATTCTGGGTGGAGAAGAAAGAATAATTTCCTGCTGTTGTCGTTGGTCAATAGAGTTCAGTTGCATTGTACATTAAAATCAAATTTCAGTATTTTAATTTTGTTGTGCATTATACAGACATTTGAGAAATATTTGAAAGAAAATTCTGCATCTTTGGTAAATAGTAGAGAAAACCATAAATGAAAACATGTAAGATGACTGCAGTCATAAATAATAAAATGAATTGATGCTGAAAAGACAAATGTGTGGGTGCTAGGTTCTCTGTCATGGCTGAATTTTTAGAGTCTGTCCCTGCTCTGGGCTCTCTGATTTAGGTAATAGAACTGTGCCTAAAAGTAATTTCACGGAAATAACAGTTAATGTGGTGCATGAGATAAAGGCTGCCTCCTAAATTATGTCTCAAAACATGGCATTCCAGAGGGTTATTGTAGCCACATCACATCTGAAAACTTTAAATACAAAAAAAGTCAAAGGACAAAGGTTAAGCCTGAATAGTCCAGTTGAGAGCATGAATAGAATACCCCGTGTGGTTCCTGTCCTATGAGACGGTTCCACAGCCAGCTGTGAACTGTCCGTGGGCCTCCATTACAGGTTGAAAGTGGCGATTAGAATCACTGCAACTCAAGCGCTTTCCTGTATAATCATCAGTTCCCTATCCAAGTGACTGCCACATTAGGTGGACAGCCTTTAAGGCAGAGTGCATTCATTTCATCTATGGCTTTTGACAGTCCCTTGAGTAAGCTGTGCTGCTGATGGCGATTAGGAAGCATTTGTATGTTGCCTTTGTCTCTGGATCCGAGTAAAGAGTAAGACTGCATGTGGGCGACAGCTATGTATGATGGCCTCCATAGTAATGACTTGTAATTGCACCATGCTTCCTGCTCAACTGTATTTACTATTAATTCTGTAGCCCTTCCATATATATAGTACTCATTCGTGTGCACACGTCTCATTTTTCTCTCCTGGGGTATTTTTCATTCTATTTCTTTATTTTTTCCAAACTGAGCTCTAAACATTTTGTAAAATTAAAAAGACACAGTGCTGTCAGAAGGCCAGTGTAGTGTAAAGGTTAACCGTGTGGAATAAAGGCTCAAACCCCTCCTGTGGTGTACAGAAATTAACTCCCTTCTGTTGAAGAACATCCTGCATATCAAACATAGATTCATGACAAATTAGTTTATTAATGAGCTTCAAAACATCACAAGAACAAACTTCCCAACACAGGGCTGTTTGCTTCCTCGCCTCGGTGCGTAAGGTTCTGTGTGGACTGATAAAGAGGGAAAGGCTGCAGTTCATGCATTGCTTCTCTTGCACTCCTCTCTGGGTCAGTCCAAACCTTGTGTTCTCATAGTCTGACATTGCATGAATGAGGCAGTCAACTGTGATTCCACATGGCAGTGACATTCTCTCTGTGATGATCACACAGCAGGACAACAGCCTATCAAATGAAAGGAAAAGGGCTTTCGGCTAACTGTGAGGGATTATAGTCCAATGTATGCTGACTGGCCTCAGGAGCTCAGACCATGGGTTCTAATAACCACCCAACCTGTTCTCAGGAAATAATGCATGTCAGTTTTCAGTGGTTCGGGACTTGTTGCTCTGATGAGCTGAAGGAGGATATAACAACATATTTTCTCTTTTGGAAAGTGGGGTGTGTTTTGAATACAATTTAAACCCCAAGTTGTTCCCACCTTAGGGACAAGGACAGAGGACAAAAATCCTCTTAGGAGAGTGTTTCTCAAGGACATTGCAGCATGTGCTCCATACACCAGTGAACCATTAACCTTCTGGTTCATGGGCATCCCACACTACCTACTGACCCACAGTCACTCATGTTAGATTATCATCCAACTCTGTTACTGACATTATACGTGTGAGAACAAAAGTGAGAGTTCCGTAAAGCCAGCAAGTACAAGTGAGTGTACTCACTAAGTGCAACTAAATGTTGCAAGTGAGCAACACTTAGTGCCCCCTGCGTAATATAGTTGGAGTGCCATTATAAATCGACAGGAGAAGGAGCGCACTGCTTGTGAGTGCCGTCATTGAAAATAACTAATGAATACCCAGGGTATGGCATGAGGACACACCAAATGTCCTGTTCTGGGCAATAGTTGAAGTCTTCACCCTTGTGTAACAACAAACAGACCAACATATACTGTATATTCAAAAGTACTTACTGATTAGTTCATATCTGCCAGCACTGCCCCTGCTGATGAGGGGAGTGCACCTTTATCCACCAGAGTACTCCTCAACTCTTGATTTATGGACACCGTAAGACACTAGGATATCATAGATATGATGCAAGCCTTTTCACAGGGGGAAAGGGTCACAAAATTGTCTATTGAAAAATCCGTTATTTCCCCAAAGATCTACAGGAACCAAGAAAGACACATACAGCGGCAACCATTCCCAAACCAGCAGGACTTTACCATGATATAAATTGCAGTCAAGCTTCAGATGTGCTATTGTATAGGTGGCCTCTTCGGAAAGGAGGAAAATAAGTGAAAAACACTCATTCACAACGTTCCCCTTTTTGCTCCTAATATTAGGGTAGATCATTGGCCGGGAGCCAGTAAGCTGCGAGCAGGCTGCTGTTTCTCCAATCTCCACTGTCCACCTGCACATTGAATTTACATGCAATCACCTTCACCCAGTCTCCGCCTTGCATTTGCACATTCGGTTTGCATGAAAGGGTTTGATGCGATTCAAACAGGTGGTCTCATAGAGTAGAACCACAGTCAAAACACAAATTCTTTAGAGAGACATGAAGGTAATTCTGAATGTTTGCACAGTAACCACAAATCAAACCCTTTCACAGTATTAGGTAGTGGACAAAACTAAAACTGTAGTTAATGCTCTGTGAAGCTTGAGCTGGGAGCTTAAAAATAATTCTGATATGGCTGAGGACCAGTCACTTCTGCCTCCACCACTTCTTCCACCAGCAGATTTGTCATGCCACATGCTTCTGATCAGCTCGTCTTTGTCCTGCTATACACCATGAATACGCTGTAGACTCAGCTAGCTCTAGCCCTCCTCCTCCTCGTCCTCCTGATGCCTGCTTTGTACTATGGCCTCCATGCACCGGATCAGATTTCCAGCCTTCTGCCTGTCTTGCATCTTTCTCTGAATCCAAGCATTGTGTGAGCCCTCCAGAGTAAATCTGCCTTTCCTGCTGTTTGTCCTACTGATGGTTTCATCTTTGCTGCTGTCTCCTGTTTATCTTCCAAAACGGCCCTTTCTGTCTGCCCCACTACTGAGCTGTCCAACTAAGATCTCTGTTCATTCTGCTCTGCGGCCACTAGACCATCTGTACAAAGCACTCCCTTAATTGTTGTTCATTGTAAGGTGCCAGTTTACATATTTTAATATATTATATTGTTCTCAGAAATAGTAGCAACTACTCTCATGTCCAGAAGACCTTGAAGAGTTAAAATACATACAATCAACAGGTACAGTTCCCGAAAAAGTTCTTCACTCACAGACGCTCACCCAGATTTCACACACGAGAGACAAAGCAACAATGGTCCGACGCGAATGCCTTTAGTGCGTCACGATGGTTAGTACCTGAAGATGATGACGAGTAGAGTTTTACCTGGGCGTGTATGATGCTTCCTTTGTGATGGGGGAGCAGCAGCTTATATCTCCTCAAATCTCAGCTTGTCCCAGCTTACAACACACATGCCTATACACACTCACTCTACACACTGTAGAACAGGCTTTTGATAACTTACTTAAGGTAGC
The DNA here is from genome assembly GCA_005024645.1 of Planiliza haematocheilus. Lineage (NCBI taxonomy): Eukaryota > Metazoa > Chordata > Actinopteri > Mugiliformes > Mugilidae > Planiliza > Planiliza haematocheilus. The sequence continues at coordinate 2,472,750 of SRSE01000306.1, forward strand.
AATGAAATAGTTGGTGATGAAGAACAGTGCTAAACTTTTTGTAAAACGCAGAGTGCGTTTGAAGACACAGATTGCTCTAGGGCATTTCAAGATCTTGTCTATTCTGGTAAATTATTCTTCAAGTTAAAAGCCTGAAGAACAACAATAAAAAAGAGAATCTCAGCAGACAATGATACTTCAAACGCGGCATCAACCAGAAGCTCTAATTTTTACAGAAAATAAGATACTCCCTTAGACACACTGCAATCGCTTCTTAGATATTTTTGGTCCATGCTGTTGATCCAAAAACATGAACCTCGTGACTAGACCTCATTTATATTGCTACTTCAAAATGCATAAGACCGTCTGTTCTCTAGCACTTCCTTTGTTTTCCTCATCCAGGCATGGATTCATCATGTTCCTGATGGGATCAAACGTATTTTCAACTTGAAAGAGTGTGACTCCTAATTACATTCAGTGTTTTTGACAAACGGGGCACATGGGAATAAAATGGAGTCTAAGTCGACACAAGACTACTGGTGGGTTTCTTTGGATATAGAGAAAACATCAAATATAATGCAATTTCTTCAAAATGTGATCTGTACTCTGACAGATGCTCAGAAGTGAACAGATCCCACAGTCAGTCTGTTCGCTGAACAGTGGCAGCGAATAGACTGAATCCAAATTCCCACCCTTGTGACCAGCAGAATGAGCCCTTAGTGGTCACTAAGTCTGTCTTAGTACAACATTTACACACGTTTTTTTTTGGATTATATGATGTTTTAAAAGAAAGTATAGAGTAAACCAACCGCTGCCATGGCAAGGCTGTCTTCCACATCACCAAAGTCCCACACTCCATGTCAAGACCATTTCAGAACTTTGAATATAATAGGAAGCTCATGGGCTGTAGTTTGGGCATACTTGGGCTAGGTGGAAAAGCCACTGTTGAGTAAAAAGCAGTTTACTAAGTATTAACCTTTATCTCTCTAAGATCATGAGATGCTTAGAGGTGCTAATTTGGTACTGTAAGGTGATTGGTTTGATCCCCCTTTACATCCATCGATAAGGTGCCTTGAGCAAGATCCTGACCACCAAACTGCTCCCTGGTACATAATCACTACACTTTGTGTGTACAACTCAGTGGGTCTAATGCAGAGAATGAATTTCCCCTTGAGGGATCAATAGAGGAAAATTCTTCCAATTAATTAATTAATTATGGTAAAGCATAATAATGATAACATAAGGATATGTGGCTGCTTTCCAGCAGCAGGGACAAAGAGACTGGTTATTGCTGAGGGAAGAATGAATGTTGCCAAATATAGAGAGATCTTGGAAGATAACCTGCTCCAGAAAGTTACATGAGATGTTTTAGAATTAGAATGTCCTGAACAATGCTAAAGTGTATTCAACACCAGCCTCTGACTGGTCGTGAGTGACTGAGCCAAAGCTTACTATGTACACTGACCAGGCATAACATTATGACCGTCAGGAGAAGTAAATAACATTGAACATCTTGTGACAATCCAGTGTTCTGCTGGGAAACTTATGGACTTGGCACTCATGTGGAAGTTACTTAGACAAATAACCGCCTACCTAGACCAGACCAGGCACCCCCACCCCATAGCAATGACACTCTGTGATGGCAGCAGACATCTCCAGAAGGATGCAGCCTGACACAGACACACACAAAAATGCTTTAGGAACAACTCAAGGTGTTGGCCTGGCCTCCAAATTCACTAGATCCCAAACTGATCAAGTATCTGTGGGATGATCCACAGGACACCCTCAGAAGGCCCTTACATGAGTCAAAACTGTTTTGGACTCAAGGTAGACCTACACAGAAGGTGGTAATAGTGTTGTGGCTGATCTGTGTTTTATTTCACAGATGATCTGAAGACTACTGTGTGACTAGGCAGGTGTGATTAACAACATTCTGTTCCCAGACACCACAGGACACCCTCAGAAGGCCCATGTCCATTCTCTGATGAGTCACAACTGTGTTTGGGGCACAAGGGAGACCTAGACAATAGTAGCTATGTGGTGATAATGTTATGCCTGATATATAGTGAATTACAAATTAGCATCTCTGAAGAGATCTAAAGATGAAAGTCTTTAGCTATTATCACCCAGTCTGAAGTATTTTTAGAAGTGCTACAAGGAAAACTGGCATAAACTGCCCAAAACTCCCTTTTGATTTTCTATGAACTTGCAACAAATTCAGTTTCAGACAGGAGGGAAGTATGTATAAGATGTGTGGACTTTAAAGGTATAGCAAATCAGACATACAGAGTAGCCAAAGATGGTTGTGAGTAAAGGACCAGTATTATATTTGCAGAACAGTTGACACAATTCAAACATGTGAGCGGCTTAGTGAAAAAGTGTCAAGTGATTACTGGCACGGGTGGCTGGGTCTGACGGGAGAGTTGCAAATCACAAAAAAATCTGAATTTGTCATTGTGACAGCATGTTTTCAGTTCATTATTATGGACCAGTGAGCGTACAATAAGTGAGGAAAGTGCTAGTTTTATCAAATCAATCATTTGGCACTCAAATCTCCAATGTAAAACGGTGTGCTCAAAGTCAGAACTTCTAAGTGCATTCTGAAGAGAGTGAAATACTGCGAAAGTGAAAGACTCTCACTTACAGTCACATACAGTCATGGCCAAACATAACTTTATCTAAGATGTCTAGACAGATAACACTGTGCCGTTATCTACAACCCTTAAGGTGTTTTTAAATAGTAAGTGGATGCTGTCTGGATTGTTTCTTCCTTGCCAGATTTCCTCATAAGCCCACACCATTGCTTTTCTAACACGGGTTTCTACGTGACTACATGATCTCTGTTCTCAATTACTCATGTCTCTTTGGATCTTAGCTTGCTGCTTGTCAGATTTGTTTTCTGCTTCTTGGCTTGGTACGAACTTTCTGTACCATTGATAAACGTGACTTTTCTTCATCTTCCCGTGACTGGGTCATGCTTTTAGATGAGTTAGACGTAGCTGGGAGCTGCTGGGAGTTATCTCCTACCAGCTTAACAGAAAGACAAAAGAATGGCAACACACATCTAAACTATCTAATTTGCTTTCTCTGGGGAAGAAACTGACGGTAGGGTTTATTGGTGTTGTCATCTCTAACACTCTGGATGTCAAAAACTGAATAAACACTAAATATTTCCGTCCTGGTACCTGTCTGCTGACTCACATCTGAGGATTTGTAGTACTGACCAAAGTTGAGAACTTCTGCTCATCTTTTGTCTCATATTCTTGTCAATGATGGTGGCCTTCAGTTTGTTCCTGAATTAGGCCTTAGAGTAGCTAAGGTGGCCACTGGCCAGCTAGAAATAAAAAGAAAGGCTGCTGTAGCCAGGCAGCAAGCTACTAAGGAAATCCACTTGTAGTTGAAAATAAGAAAAATGATACATATATAAATACAAGATCAGTTCTCTTCTGGCACAGTCAATAAAATCATTAGACATTTCCCCAAACCAGTTTTTCTTTGTGTCACAACTACCAGCCCTACTGCTCTTTGCTGAAACTTATTGCTTTGCATGTGGTTAACTCTGTGACCTTTTGCAGTGCGTGCTCTGAATCCAAACTCTGAGAGCAAACAGACTGAGCGCGGCAACAATCCTTACAAAAAAATAAATAAATAAAGTAATCCATCCCTGGGAATCCAGTTATGCTTACTCTGATTACTACCTTAATGCGTGTAAGATAACCAGGTGTTTACATGAACTGCAATAATCACAGTATTGCCTTGCTGTGGTTGTAATCTAATTATTAAAGTGCACACTGTCTGACTCAGTCTGATAAGCCCGGAGTCGCCAGAGGCTGGAGAGCTGGCTTCAGATTTATGAACAAATTACACTGCATGACATACGGTTATGGTAGCATACTGCTGAGGCCAGCACTTACTCTGGGAAAGCGTGTGCGTGCACATGCACACACGCACACATGATATATTGTCCTTTGACGAATGCAGAACCAGGTCCAGTCTGATATGATAGACACAGGCTTGTTGGGAGGCCTTAAAAAACAAACAAAAACAAAACAGTTTTTGTTTAATTTCCACACATCTTCTGTTGGATATGAAGTGACTTATGAAAAACATACCTTGAGCTGAGTACTCAGCCTAACTCGATAACTGAGCTTCTTCTGCTTTGCCTAGCGCTTCTTCGTGGAGCATAGCCCATTGATCACAGCCCACCAGAGTCCTTGGGGAAACCTACACAGTGAGAACTTACCAGAAGGACAGCAGGTTCTCTTTTAAACCTTCATAATAGAGATGGAAGCCACTCTTGACTACTACAGAGCATCCACTTTGATCTGTCTGAGATCACGGCCATCCTGTAATCTGATGAGTTCCTCACTGGGTAGAACTCGGAGCACATAGCATTGACTGATGCTACTGGTCACATCTTCAGTGATGTTCCTGGACTCATAGAGCATTTTGGGTCTTTCAACATCATAGGCTATCCCCGAGGCTTGGCCCCAGCTGGTGACCGGATGTCTGGCTAGCTACTGTGCCCCCCATGGTTCTCCTCTCTTAAGTCACAGCCATCTTAAAGCTCGCTCTGACGCTACAGTGTATTTTTCCGCATGGCTGCTCACTTCCTTGCTGTATCAGTACCCAAGGCACTAAAGGATCTGGATAGAGACCGGACTGCAAAGACCCCTGCATCCGACCTCTATAGAAACAGCTAATCGGTCCCTCAGATTTGGCAAGCTTCCTCTACCAAGTAGTCTTCCCAAGGAACATGAATAACTATGTATGGTTTGGTGCTGTAAGGTCGCTGGTTCGAATCCCTTCTACGTACATGGCTGAGGTGCCTTGAGCAAGCACCATGTCGTGCAAACACTACTCTTTGTGTGTCAATGGGTTAAATGCAGAGAAAGAATTTCTCCATGAGGGATCAATAGAGGAAATTTTATACATTTAATCTCCAATATACCAGGCCAGCCCTGTAACATATCACGTGACCTGCAAGTCTACAGTCTCATCTGAACACTGACCCACCGCTCTTTGGTGTCAAATACAGGTACGAATACAAACACGAGCCTGAGGTGTTGTCTTGGCTCGAGGATGTTCAGGTAAAGCGCTATAACCCACAAACTCCAAAAAAGCAATCTGAACGGCTCTGCTGACATCGAGTGGTTGAAGTGTGAACTGTAGATTATGGAAACAGAAATGTGACCTGTCAGGTGAGTTACAAAGGGGTCATAAGACGTTAGTTTTATTTGAAATAGATTCAACAAACTGGAGGCACTGCTGATTTAAATGACCAAAAGACATCAAACATTGGAGAGTGATGAACTGCTGCGATTACAGAAATACGGTTACGCGGTGTTGACGGGTGATGATTAACCTGTGTGTGCATACATCAAGGTCAAACACAATAGGCACTATGCGTTTGTGTCTGCTGATGTGGGATCAATAATAAACTTCCTCATGGCACTCTTTGGGCTGAGTGGGTTCATTTCAAAGAGAAGCCTGTTATTGGAAAAGTAATAAATGTATGCCATCAAAGGTTAGAGTTGGGCTAGTTCAAGACTATCTAGATCCAAAGTCAGATGACTAATTGAACGAGAAGTAAACAACAGAATTACAGTCAACAACTACTAAACAGAAACAAGGGCATCTCAGTCTTCAACTTCTCAGGACAGCAAATATTAGAGGAACAAAAGAACTAAAGAGCTTAAGATTTGCAAATATACCAATATTTAGACACTGCTACTGGTCCAGTTTCCACAAGCAACAAATGACAGCTTGATATTTCCCAAGATTACTTGGCCTGTGAATGTTGTATTTTGGTGGCAAGAGAACTGTGTCGAGTGTAGATCATCCTGATAGTTTCAACATGAAGTGTGCTGTTTCAACAGCAGCATCTAGTGGTGACAATTCAGGAGAACCACTGTGGTGACCCAAAATGGAAAGAGCCCTCTATGGACTCAGTGTTTGGGGTGTCTGTTCGGTGCCAACACAGAAACATGGCAGCTAAAGGTTGGTTTTAACATAATGGCAGGTGTGTGTGGTCGAGCTGAGGTACATAAGGTGAAAGAGATCGCTTGCTTTGGGTTACTCGGGAAACTTTCGATGCTGTTACTTTTATACAGGATGATATATGAGATGGATCGATGACTGACAAACACTGAAAAGATACAAACAATATTTATTACCTTACAAATTTCAAAAGGACTCGTGATGTAATGATGTAAGTAGTTGCATGGGTCCTAAATACTGAAGTGCTCATCCTAAACAGCACTCTCAGCTTGGTATTCATGTGCAGATATCCAAACTGAAACTCCGAACATACAAGAGCAGGGTGCTGATGTCTCTGTACGGCTATTGGTCCCACTAGAAGCATTTTGATTTTGGTTCTCTTTCTGGGAGGCGACGCTGCTTTGGGGAGTTTTTAGTTCTGGGAGGCCTGCTGCATGATGACTGAACACAGGCTCAACAACTGGAGGTACTCATCTGCACCGTCTGACAGGCACTTGTCCACAACCTGAATCAGACAGAGAACACAAGCACAGACCGAGGTTCATGAGGTGACAGTCAACCAAACGGCTGAGAAAGATATTCATTTACTCTCCTTTACTCTTCCTTTTCTCTCATTTATAATAAACCAGCCACTGTCTTTCAGCTAATGGCCACTAGAGGGCACTTTGTGTGAGGTTTAGTATCAACCTGAATGAGCCTAAGACCATAGCTCTGGATTGCTTTAAGTGCTTTTAGACTACATAGTAATACATAGTAATAAACAATTCATGGATATATTCACATGGACATGGATGCATCACACCTGCTTATAGCCACACAGTCTATAGATCATCTGTGAAATAAAACACAGATCAGCCACAACACTATTACCACCTTCCTGATATTGTGTAGGTCTACCTTGAGTCCAAAACAGTTTTGACTCATATAAGGGCCTTCTGAGGGTGTCCTGTGGTGTCTGGCAACAGAATGTTGTTACTGGGGGCCTTTGGGTCCTATGGGTTGAGGGGTGGGACCTCTGTGGATCATCCCACAGATACTTGATCAGTTTGGGATCTAGTGAATTTGGAGGCCAGGTCAACACCTTGCGCTGTTCTTCATGTTTTTTTTTTAGTTGTGTGTTTTTGTGTGTGTCTGTGTCAGGCTGCATCCTGCTGGGGATGGCTGCTGCCATCAAGGAGTGTCATTGCTATGGGGTGGGGGTGTCTGGTCTGGTCTAGGTGGATGGTACATGTCTAATTAACATCCACATGAATGTCAGGTCCAAAGTTTCCCAGCAGAACATTGAATTTTCACAAGATGGTTAATGTTATTTACTTCTCCTGTCAGTGGTGTTAATGTTGTGGATGATCAGTGTATATTTACACGTAATATCTGATAATATTCACTTTCTTCTGTTTAGCTTTTGCAATATTATAACATTTTCTATCAGCAACTATCAAAACACCCAGGAATGCTTTCTCATTGGTCACGCTACTGATGATGAACTTCTTTGAGTAGTCTTTCATCTGTGGAAGAAGGTGTGGCACACCGGCAGTGTATAGCTGAGAGATGAAGCTCAGTGCACGGAGCACTTTGAATAACAATGGGTTTAGACGTTCTTAGTCAATATAATAGTAACTGAACACACAACACAGGTCACTTACCGCCATCTTCTCTGTGACGGCTGACTTCTGCTTGTCATTCAGGTCTCGCTCTATGACAGATTCATGGAGCTGACATAGGATCTGCGAGGCTGCATACCCATCATCCACGATGTTCTGGCAGAGGAGACAGTTAACATGTGAGAATGCAAGTGAGGCAAAGCAGAGTGAATTAACATTAACTGCAGGTCAAAACAGGTTGCCCAGTGTCGTAAGCCTGGTATGTCAAAAAATAGGTTATTAATAATACATAATTATTTTTTATGATTAAATATTGGAATTTGAAATTATTCCCAATAAACAAGGAACTGCATATTTAGGAGACAAAGCACTTACGTGACAGGACACCTACCCTGATAGCTACGTCTAATTTCTCGAAAGTTCCTGTGAGGCATATCTGGAGCAAGTTGTCAATCACCTTGGAAGGGACCACCTGTAAAAGAGTGGACACAGATTGACAAAAAGATTGAAAAATTATGTAAAATACCCAGCAAGAATTCAGATGTGCAGAACATTTTAAGTAAAGTTAATAACCATACTATAATTTGTCTGGGCTCTAATGCGATACAAATAAACTCTGTAACTCACCCCAGCTATTTCTGTGACAGCACTCTCTGTAATTTCCTTGCTGACATTGAGACGTGCAGCACTCTGGAGAAACGTGATGGCTTTCCGTAGATCTCCCTCAGACACCTGCACCAATGCTGCTATACCCTAGATGAACATGAAGATTATATTGACACCAACGATTATTTGAGCTTCAGTTTCTAAGCATCAAGTAGGAACTGTCATGTGGCTTTATAAAATGTAAAAGTTATTAAAGGTTTCTTGTTTTGGACTAAAAATTAACCAAACTAGGGATGTGAAACTCCAACAAGTCAACGGTAACCCATTGAAATTCTGATACTTTTTTTTTTTTTTAACCAAAAATGCCTAAAAAGGCATACCCAAAGTAAATTTGAAGCTCTTCTTGAAACATTTAGAGTACAGACATTCATTGAAAAAGAAGGATTTTATGTCCACCAAATTGTTTTCAGTAATATTTGCTTTCAAAATGACTGTAGCCTGGTTGCGCGGACTGGAAAACACGATGAGATTACAGCTTAATTGTTAAGGTAGTTCAGGGTTTCCCATACAATGTTAACACTATAGCGACCCACCAGGGTCTAATTTTGCTCCACCATGGTCTCATAATGAATCAGAATATCTTTGCATGTCTCAAACAACGCTGTGCTTGTGTTGTGCTTTTCCTTTTGTTCTTTCTCTATCTATCTATCTATCTATCTATCGTATTTTCTATTGATATCAATCACATGTCTATCGCGGTATATATCGTTTGATCGGCCAGCCCTATTTTTTAGGCCATGGAGGATTACAATTATTTAAAGAGACTTTAAAATCTGGAGGAAACGATTCCAGATGTAACGCAAACTAGCTTAACTTCATAAGCACTAGCTAAATAAGTTAGATTGAAAGTCAAATGTCAATAATACCACGTCTCAACAGGACTGTGACACACTTCAAAATGCACGGTCTTATTTTAAGTGTAGACATTTCATATACTGAGTAGGGATGCTCCGATCAGGGTTTTTTGCCCCCGATCCGAGTCCGAGTCCTTTGACTTTTGAGTATCTGCCGATACCGAGTCCCGATCCGATACTCGTGTTTGTTTTTTAAGTGCCGAATTAAGTTTGTGGTATTAAACGACGCTTTGTCCTTACCACCCCTCGATATTCCAACTTTGCAAATTTGACAGTTTGCGACTGCATCGTTCTCCTCACATACTTTAAAATACTTCCACACAGCAGACATGGTGCGCCACAACTCGCCACTCCGCTTCAAAACAAACTAGCATGCTGGTCTTCTGCACATGCGCATGCCGTAAACGGTGGTAAATATTTTAATAGCTGGGATAGCATCATAAATGTGGCATTTCATTACGCTCCTCCTAAAAAAACAACAAACAACAAAAAACAAAAAAATGGGGGGGGGGGGGAACACTGTTAAGGCCCATTTCAAATTTGACAATAATACTACTGAAAATGAGAACTTTACACAGTTTTTTTCTAGGGATAGCACCAGGAGGCGTCAATCAAAAGTTCAGGGCTGTTTTGGTATGGCTAATAAATGGTAAATGTTTTTATATAGCACCTTTCTACCTGTTGCTACTCAAAGCAGTTTGCTCACCCAAGCGCGCACACATTTCACACACGGGGAGCAACTGGGGTTCTGTGTCTTACTCAAGGACCTACTGGCATTACAGGGATCGAATCACTAACCCTCTGGTTCGCAGACATCCCGCTCCACCTACTGAGCCACAGCCGCTTACATGCAAGCTAACTAAAGGTATGAGAACATGGAAAATATGCGTTTTTAATTGAATTTGTACTAACTTTTTTACTGCAATAGATGAATCGTACACATTTTTATGTTTGCGTCTGACTAAGTGCTTACTGAGCCTGCAGTTATGGCTGTATCCTGAAATAGTATGCATCATTCTAACCTCAGGAAATGAAGCTTTCTAAAGAAACATAGTCATGTTCTCTTTTTTTTTTTTTTTTTTACCTCTTTGGTGTATTTGAGGTTCTCCTTGTCACAGATCTCTAATAAGCGCTCTTCTTGGATCTGATTGGCCAAGGGTTTGAAGCGAAACTTGGAACATCTGGAGGTGAGAGGTTCAATAATCCTATGGGAAACACAAAGACACACCACAGGGTCAGATCAGCCACACCAAAAGTATGTTTCTGTTTCCTTGTTTCTCATCAGTCAGCTGACCTGCTTATATAGTTACAGATGAGACAGAAGCGGGTGGTGCGAGACTCCTTCTCCATGGTCCGTCTGAGGGCAGCCTGAGCCGGTCCTGTCATAGAGTCAGCCTCATCTAGTATGATAATCTTGAATGGAGGACATGGCTTTCCACTGTGAAATACAGCAAAAAGCAATGTCTGTAAATATGGTGGAAATGCTCTCAAAAGGTCTTAACCAACAAGGTTACAGCTCTTTTCAAGACGTAATATTCAGGGACACAATTAATGGTTTCACAGAGCCACAGATTCTACCTATTTAGCAAATTTAACCCTTGTGCTATCCTCTTGCATGCTCTCTATCTGGCTGTCCATTCACTTGGGGTCCCAGAGACCCAAAAGATAGCACAAGGGTTAAATCTTGACCTCAGTAAAGACAATGATGTCAAAATTATTTTCCGACCTTTTTTACTCAATTTCTGGGAGTTTTTCAAGACTACAAACTAATTCTGGGTTTTCTAGGGTTCCTGGTTCTTGGAGAACCCTGTCTAAGGTTCATATTTTGAAGTTCAGGTGTTAGTGAGAGGATCAGGATCATTCCCCCATATTTGAGCAGGCGTGTATTGTGTAATCGGTGCTACTCACTCTGGGCGAGTCCCAGCCACAGTGAGCTGAGCAAAGTTCTTGACTTTATCTCTGATGACCTGGATGCCTCGTTCATCTGAGGCATTAAGCTCCAGCACCCTCTGTCTGTAGAGCTCTGGACTGAAGGAGAGAGAGCAAACGAACGGGATGGAAACAGAAACAGGAAAATACACAAGATAGTTCAAATGCCTTCATGCAAACTCTAAAAGCTAAAATTGTCTACTTCATACACATCACCGTTAACAGTTCGCTCACCCATAAAGGTCTCTGGCAGCAGCTAAGATAGTGGAGGTCTTTCCTGTTCCAGGGGGGCCATAGAACAGCAAGTTTGGAAGCTGCAATCAAAACACATTTCTAGTTATACTGGTCCTTTCTGTGCATATGAAAAAATGTCATGAAGAGAAAGAAAGAAAGGGGAATATTTAAATAAAACTGGATACTGTGGACCGTATGACTGTATACATAAATAACTCCTGTTGTAAAGTTCCAGCAGAGCTATATACTGATATGTAGTGTTGAGGGTAGCTCATGGCTTGGCTCCAGAAATAGAGAGTTCAGCACATGTTATTGTGTCAGTGCAGTCTTTGCCATGATATACTCAAGTATTTGTTTGACTTCATTTGCATCATCATCATCATCATCTTCTGACACTAATACAAAAGAAGAGGTTTTGACATCACAGGGTTTGGGTGGATGACAGGCCTAAAACAATTAACTACAAAAGATCAGGCTTGTCCGATGCAGCAAGACAGAGCACAGATGGAGGGGAATCGCTGGTATTTCTTATGTGACGTTTGTCTCCCTGTCTCTGTCTTTGCAGTCACTTTGCAGTCAATGAGGGGGAAAAAAATGGGACGATGGCCCCTCAACTGTTTGCTCACAATATGCTGGGATCGTAGTATTTTGGGTCACTAAACTGCGTATATTTGTGACAATGAAACATTTTGCCAGACCTGTGATAATAAGCTTATACTTACATCTGCTCCTTCCAGAGACTTCTTCAGCACTGCTATAACCTCCTCCTGAAAGGCGACCTCATCCACACACTTAGGCCTGCTGGAGTGTGAAAAAAAAAAAAGCTTATTAAAACTGTGTTTCTTCTTTGACATACCGATGATTAATTTATTAATTTAGACTACCTTAAAATGGTTAAGATTAACACAGTTTATACACACAATGTGCAGTTTTTGGTGACGTTGATGGAAAAGTGCAAATTCCATTATAGAGGCGCAAATAATACAACATACAGACATGTACACATCCATGTGTATGCTTATATGTGCAGTATGGCAGTATTGGGAGTCATGGTTCGGTTCACTGTTCAAAGAGCAGTGAAAGCAAAGCAATGAAATGCAAATGTAAGAGAAAGTAAATATTTAGAAGTGTAACGGACTCTTGTTGTGACTGTCAAGGGGCTCCACTGTGGTGGGAATCAATGTCTTAGTTAGGATCAGCACTTCAAATCTGAATTCAACTGACTGTCCAAAATTGTCTGTTATACATCTTTCTTTACCGCACACACAAACAGATAATCTATACAAACTGTACATTGTCTCTTTTGTGCCCGATGCATGCCATTCTAGTGTGTGGATTCATCCAGTCAATCAGATGTAAAGTACAGCTTTGTGACATGCACTTACTATTTTTCCACCCATGGAATTGCCTTGGCTTTCTTTTCTGAACTGGGCCCTGCTTTGTCTTTCTGAGGTCTGGTTGTTTGGACAGTTGCTCCTTTCAAAAAGGCCTGCATGCCTCCTCCTAAAAGCAGATGTTAACATCCAGGGATTAACAAGCCGCACACATGCTGAAGCAGTGCACACATTATTATAATATGAGAACTAGGCAAAACTGAATTTTATACTATATTTAAATAAAACACACTTAAAATCATTTAAGAACACATCACGTAGAATTTGATCAAATTCATTTTTGTTTTACAAGTAATCTGTTTATGAGAGTGATATTTAATAAGCTTAACAGCACGATGGATAGCACTGTCTTCTAGTTACCGAACTCGTAATTCAGAAAGAAACGTTTGTGACTAGATACCCGACTGCATAGATGAAATGAGAGTAGATGTGACATGGTCGTAGTCAGGAAGAATAATTCTTTATACGACAAAATGTAGTTATGTACAATTTATAGATCCATTCATATCGTACAGCAGTAACTAAAACATTAGCACTATTAGTGCGCTAGCTTAACCATCGCTGTATGTTTACTGTAAGCTAATAGCATTAGCTTCCTGCTAGCTGTGGATTACGCTGATGGACGCGTCGAATTGATATTGCACGTCAGCATTTGGTGAGACAAACTCTTACCTAGAGATGTCAACGTCTGAGCACGTAAATATTAAAGCCTCAATATGATACTGCTTCTGACAACTGATACCAGCCTCAACTTTAGTCCGCTTGTCTACATGCGTAACAACAGCAGTGTATTCCCGCGCTGGAGCCGAACATAACTTCCGTCGACGTCATTCGGTGGTTTCCAATCAGATGCCGCGGATGTCCCCCATTTCCTCACCGACGTCAGCGGGCCCCTCCCATCATCTCTGTTTTTCCTCTTCTCATTTCATCCATGTCTCCGTATCTTTCGCAACATCTTTTTGTTTATTCCTTTAAAGTATTTTGTAATTGAAATGTTTTCAAGAACTCATGATTAAAAAAAACAACAACAAAAAAAACAAACTCAACCTATTACTGTTTGTGAGCTTTAGGGCCTGTAATTGCGTGGCTAAGTGGAGGGGTGTGAGCACAGATGTCTGTCGCTAATAAGTGTCTCTGCGTCAATCTCCACAGTCCCAGGAGCATTGGGCCGTGGGGAGACGCTAGATGCCCCTGTCTGCCATTGTTTGCTTTATACAAAATGTGGAGGAGGATTTGCAGACTGGCTCTGGTAGCACTGAATGAATCCAGGAAGCCCATGCATGAATGAAGGATGATGGGTGGAGGCTAATGATTTGTTTTGTTGAGCCCTCAACTGAAGGTGGTTGAATAAGAGATGCTTTTCAATGAGTCCTCTTTTAAGCCACTGACAATTTTAAATATTTTAAGATGATTTTTTTTTTACCCCCTTTCTCCTTCAGAAAAGTTAATAAAACCAGCTGATATTTAACTTTGAAGATCTGTCAGTGCCTCATAAACTCCAGTCCGTGTACAGCTGAGCTCCAGGCTCCAGGATTTCTCTCTAGGACCTATTAACCCAAACCTCACCCCACCCCAGCCATCCACCCTCCACTCTGTTTCTCTCCCTCCGCCCTGCAGGCAGGTGTAGCAGCTGCCTGATTCGTTTCCCCCCTCCGTGACTCAGCTTCTTTATTATAGCAAACAGAGCCACATCAAAAGCAGGAGCAGTGCTTTCCCGTGCCCATCAACCTCAAAGTGGGTGGACTCAGCTGCCTTCTCACTTTCACAAGGACTATTGTTTTTTTTGTTTTGTTTTGCTTTTTGCAGGTTTGATGTTTCTCAAACCTCTGTTTTCACTTGTCTGTCTCTGAGGATTGTATATTTTCTTCTTCACTTGAAGTCCTGGATTATCATGAAAAGGATTGGATAACTTGGTAGCTGGTGTGTTAATGATTAGCTTTTAAACTAACTAATCAGCAGCAGTTTTGTTCTCTGACGTACACATTTACTTAGAAACAAGCTCGAGTGCCTAGTTTGTGGACTGACAGAGTGACACATTGCCTCTTTGTTCTCTGATCGACTCACTGGCTAGGTGTTTATTGTCTGTTTGGCTTCCTCATAGATTAACTTGCTTTTTTATTTTTTTTCACAGAGCACTGTCTGGCTGCTTATTTTATTCACTGACTATCTCACTGAGCTGCTTTTTATTCACCCTGACTGTCTTTCATCTGTGCGTCACCACCAAGATTATTCTCTCATTCCCAGACTTACTATTTAGCTGAATGGCTGGGAGTGGCATCATCATCATCCTCAGCCTTTGTGACTGCGTGGATTTTGATGAGTTGATGATGAAGAAGGGAGACCTGGTGTGGTAATAATAATAATAGTAATAATAATTTAAAAATAAAGATCCTACAGGGATAAGTAGCAGTGAAGGGTGGAAAGGAGAAGCAAACCTGGTAGGATAATATTGGTTCAGCGAGCAAAGGGAGTGGAGATTCTCAGAAGCAGACGAGTGACGAGAGGAGGCGTGGCAGAGAGAGAGGGAGAGAGGAGAGAGAGAGAGAGAGAGAGAACGAAAGAAGAGTGGATGCAACCTACACCGTGAGATGCTGTGCTGGCTGAGAGAGGACGAGATGTCGGTCCAGGAGCTGCTACAGAGGGTGCAGTGTGTCATCACTCATGTCGGTAAGTCATCACATGTCTCACCATTTCTCTCGTCCGCCTGTTTGCGTTTCACGCTCAAGAAGGAGAGCTTGTGCCTCCTTGGAGGTGTACACAGATCCTGCTCCTTCTGGAAAGCTGAGGCGGAGGGAGTGTGTTTCTGGAAACCCTTCATTTGGTTTAAAATGTAACAAGAAGCAGAGCAGAGGAAAGGGAGGCAGGGGATTTCCGTCCTCTCATCAGGACCACTGAGGGAAGAGGGATGCTGAGGGATGCTGAGGGGTGTGAGCAATATACAAGTCTGCAGAACAGAGTCTGTTGCTATTTGCGCATCTCAAACATATATTCATTGAGCCATGCTGTATTTTCCAGCGTAAATTGTTCATTTGATTCGTATGAGGGAACATTTGCAGAGAGAAGCATCTCATGCTCATGTTCATGTCCTTTTCAGTAATTTACCAGAAGACATTTGCAGCAAACATTCTCATTATACAGCAACTGTAGTTTGATTGAGCCTTCCAGCACTGGAAGTTGTTAAAATGTGTAATGATTTCCTCTTTCTGTACACCCTTTTGTGCCTTTTCCTTCCATCTCAGCTTTGTCTTATCACTCCTTTCCATTGCTTATTTGACCTTCCCACCAATATACCTTCCCTTCCATCCATCCTCTCCTTTATTTTCAGTCATCTCCTTTCTCCTTCACCTCGCCTCCTCCCTCCCTTATCCCTCTTCCTCCTCTCTACTTCTGCATCCGGGTTGTTTCCCGGATGGTGGAGAAGTAGGTTAATGTGCCACGCTGGCGACCATTGCACCGTATTCTCCATTACTGCACTGCCTACACTGCATAGTATCCAGGAGGGTAGGGTAGCGGAGGAGGGCCTGTGCAGAGTGTTACTATGGAAACTGCGCGTGACTTCATTTACTGGGAGCCAGCCTCACACTGTATGCTGCCACTGGTGTTCATAGCACTGATGACAGCGTGGTGGTGTCAGAGAAACTGCTGGATCTTATAATTTTATCCATGATATTTGGTTAGCCAGTACCTACACCGATCAGGCATAATATTATGATGATTGTGTTGGTCGCCCTTTGCCCACAAAATAGATCTTTTAGTGGTGGCCTTTGGATCCTATTTGTTGAGGGGAGGGGCCTCTGTGGATCAGGCTTGTTCCAGTGCATCCCACAGATACTTGATCAGTTTGGGATCTAGTGAATTTGGAGGCCAGATCAACACCTTGTGCCGTTCTTCATGTTTTTGCATGTGTGTCTGTGTCAGGCTGCATCCTGCTGGGGATGGCTGCCTGACGCAGATAACACCAGGATCTTACTACTTGTACTGTATTCCCATTTCCTAAATAACTTAAGGTGAAGACTAGCCACTAGTGCAGCAGGAATTGATTTATACAGTCCTTTATTCTTGCGTATAACCATTGTTATAGCATCTTATCTCTTTTTTTTCCCTTTTAATTTTCCACTGTTCCATCCCAACAACACAGTGTTCAATCACCTGCAGGGAGTCTTTTGTTACTGCTTGATCCTGCACCACAGCATAGCTTTGGGCAATAATTATATCATTACAGCGAAAGACCACATGCTGTAAACATGAGCCATTTATATAACTTTGTAATTGAGCAAAAACCTTCATCTCTGGGAGTGTTACTTGATGAGGGTATCCCATCACTGTTTATAGACTTGCCAGCTCATGCTCTTCTCTTTTGTCACTGTCATGTTTCCCTAGCCTTTGATGTGGTACGGACAAAGGCGGATGAGCATCGGGCTCAAATGAAGCAGCGATGTAAGCTGAAAATAACTCTTAAATAGGGAAATATACCTACATGTAGGATGACAGAAAGCTTAGAGCAGAGAGATGCCGTTAGATCAGTCATATTTGGTAGATGGAAGAATGGTATAGTTTATATAGTCTAATCTGTGAGGGGTAATGCTTGATGGCAGATTGGGATTGCGCCACTTTACAACTTTACAACTACTGTGCAGTACTTGACTGCTGGACAAAAGCATGGTTTACCAAGTCTATAACCAAGCCTGGATGGAGGATATGTATGAAGACTATGCCCGACAACCTAATGTTTTAATGATGTGACCGGCAATACCACTCTTAAAGTAGTGGAAGCTGCACTGATATGGAGAGAGTGGGATGAAAACCTTGAGGATGAGTAACTTGTGTCTATCATAGTGTTGACTTTTAAACATTTTCTCCAGTCCTGTTTGGTTTTCTTTGCATTTCCTGTGTCTGTTTCAAAGTTACTTCCTTGGCATTTTGTTTCTTGCCCTACATCCAGTGCCCCTCCCCCTCTGATTGTTTAATTGGTTTCTCCTTGTGTGTTCCTCATTAGTTTCACCTGTGTATAGTCCTGCTTTTTCCTTGGTCGAATTGAGTTGACTTATCTGCTTGTTCATGTGTTTCTGTTCAGCTCCTCATGGTTCCTGGTTTTCAGAGTTTTATCTTGCTTTGTCTTTTTGGATTACCCTGTTTCACAGTGCAGAACTTTTTGTTACATTAATCGTAAGTCTTTATAGTCGTTATTTAATCCAGTCCTCGGTTCATTCTATGCATATACTGCGTTTAGGTCCTACCTACGTTGCTAAATATCATAACAGTGGCCAACATAATGACTCAAGGTGATTATTAAACTTGTGTTATGTGACAGGGACACTGCCTCTCAAGACAAGGAGAATGTGATACCTGCATGATGGCCCACATACTGTATAAGGAATTTCAGGCATGCCAGTGTGAGAGCAGAACTAGCTGTCGAGCAGTGGAGATGTGCTGACCTGAATCATGTGTTTGAGGAAAATGGAGGTAAAAAGGGAACTGTGAGAATTATAGAGATGAGATCGTGATCAGGGGAGATCAATCAAATCAACAATCAGCAAATACAGTTGTGTAGATTTCACAATAACAGGGACATCTTGGCTAAAGAGTTCAACTCTCCCCTATCTGATTAATTTACAGTGTTACTCTTGCTTAAATATTATATACTAGAGAGACAGACAGTGAATAATATATTCAAATACGAGCTGTAGTGAGAGAACTCCATCTGCATTGATGCTACACCATGCAGACCTGCCCACATGACCACATGAAAATAAAAACGTAACTAGACACTGAGGAAGCTGGATTAATAAATCCAAGCACACCTACTCTCTGGTAGACTATTAAACCACGGCCACTGTCTGAAGGGAAATCCATTCATATGCACATCCCATCCCTAAGGGGAAAAGCAACAACAACATATGGATTCCCTATGTTTTTAACATGTGATCGCTTGTGGACACGTTTCCCATGGTGCTGTTGAAGACACCATCCTGTTATATGTGCAGTTTCTGGTATTATATCACATTTTATCTTACATATATATATATATATATGTGCATATATATATATGTGCATATATACACACATCAATACATGCTATGTTTTCTTTCTAGGGTACAGTTACTAAACACTAAATAATTCCTGATATTGGTGGATTTGAATAGTGGATATTACAGTTGTAGCATCCACTGTAACAATGCGAGTACTCCCAATTTCCCTTCAGTTCTACCCACCGATAGCTTCTCAGGGGTTGTGATATTCCCCCAGTTTGACAACCTCCACCCCTCACCCAAGTTCCCAGCCAACTCCCAACCAGCTCCCAACCTTTGTTGTCATGACGTCAGAGCTGTATTCTCTATGCTTCCTCTTCCTGTCTATCATACAGGAGCCGCGGCGGTTAGGGCATGTCACCATATCCTTTGGAAAGTGTTTGTCTTTCTTGTGAGCAGGAATGGTCAGCTGGACAGAGGCCAGCAGACCATTCCTGCTCACAACATCAGAGGTGAACAATAGGATTGATCCACAAGAGAACAAGAGAACTCTGATTTCACAGTCTAGCCTAATTTTCTCACTGCACAGATTTTCTAAGCAGGTCATTGTTGAGTGGGCTGAGGTCAAGTAAACTGGTGATCAGCTTAGTTTTTATGTGGATGACTAAACACCAGGCTTGCTGAAGGAAGCAAGTTCAGGGCATACTCCAAAATAGGCCTGGATGCAGACAGCAGACATGCAGTGGTTTGTGTTTTTATTGCAGTGCACAGTGCATGTGCACAGTAATTCCACAATACAGCTTAAATGCTCAGGTCAGGGAAAGATCTAGTTTGAGTTAAAGTGACATTATGGCTTAGGAAGGTTCAATGACTTTAGATTAGAGAAAGGCTACTTTCACATTTGATCATTAAATCTCAGACTGTCAGACATAGAAGATTCTCAGCTACTCACTCTTAGAAGTACTGTTCAGCAGTAACAAAGTACTATAATATTCTGCATACTGTAATGGGAAGAAATGGGATATTGATAATTTAACCAACCTCCAGTCATTTCTGCCTAGTGTCCCCGTCACTGCCACCACTATGTGTCACTGTAGGGATGACGGAATCTGTGAAATTTATATGTACTTGTGTAGACATCTGCCCTGCAAAACAGGAAAATGACATAATGATAATTTCCCTCCATTCGAATGAATAATTCCTTGAGAATCATTCAGTGCATCCAAAATACATGGCTGTTTAGGCTGATGCTGATGGTAGTCAGATTATACTCTTAAACAATCAATTAACCATGAGAAATGCAAGTATTAATGGCTTCATTCACATTGGTTGAATTCTGTAAAAATAGGTGTGCAGGAAGAGAGAGCAGCAAACAACATCTGTTCCTCTTAGCTGTGGGACTGATTCCCACCACACCAGTCATTAATTATTCAGGATGTTAAAGTGCATCATACGAAATATCACTGGCTGGTGATATCATCTGAGTCGCTGCACACTCATGCGCTTACGTATTCATTGTGGGAATCCTGAATGAACTCTATTTAGCTTGGTTTGTAATTGCAAGCTGGTGGGGTTTTGCTAGTTCCAGCAGGAGAAGGTCATTTCCTGTGAGGTAGCTAAGGCCTGCGGCGACGTAACCCATGATGTAAGGAAGCCTCTTCGCTGCTCCAAAACAGCTAGGGCAGTTATTGGAGAATACCAAGCCCAGCTGGATAAAGATCTTTCAAACATTCATCCTGCTGATGTGTCAAAACAGACACAGAATTCCAGCTGTCTACTCCATTTCTTTTTATCCAGGATTTTAGAAATTGTGACACTAAAGCTTTCTGTTTGATTGTTGTTAAATCCACTTTTCTTGACAACATGCTGTAGTCAAAACATTACAGACTGAGGCTTAAACTTGGGTTATGTATTGTGCAAAGAATGAGACACTTAAGGGATCATTCTCAAACCTGTTCTCCACCCTTCGCTGTCGTGTTTCTTTTTTTCTGATGTGTTTTAACATGACTCAGATGACAAAATACTGAATACTGTTGCTCATAAAAAATATTTCTGGTGCGTTTTTATAGTCTTCACAGTCAGTAACTGCAGGAAATGTGTTGCAGGTCGGAGGACTTTGTGTCGGTAATCAAAAGGCTGGATGGATCAAACTTGCAACCGTCTGTTGGTCAGTGGGTACAATATGAACATAACTGTAGAAGAATATCTTTGACAGATACTGTAGCAGGTCTCTTTGATTTGTTCATGCTCATTTGGTGCCAAGAAATTCCCATCCCTAAAAAAAGATTACTTTAAACTAGCACTGGATTTGCGCCAGCAGGAAAAGCCTTATCTGCAAACTGCACGTATTACACACCTGCAAATTGCCTTTGAGTTTCTGTGGACTGGCGCTGTTACTGCAATTTAAAAACCTTGATAAGGAGGCTATAACACCATCTATCACACATTAAACATGGCCTGTGAGCTGTCACGCAGTCAGGGTAGCTTGCCATGTAGTTAGCATGTTGGTTAACAATTTCTGCAATCTTGCAAGGGACATGTGCATGCAAAAAAGGACACATCACTGTTGCTCATGGACTGCCATCAAACTTACAACACGCTGGTAGCTGCCACGCCCTCCTTCATAGACAGCTGTTGTCTGTCCACAAACACAAGCTGGATGGATCTTGCACTCTTGCAAGAATCAGCTGCAGAGGGTTAACATTTTAATGAGCAAATTCAAGCATCAAACACACTTACTGTCAGCACCAGTTGCCTGGACACCAGACCCTGCCTGCAATTCTTTGTGGTGGAAAATTGATTATGCTCCAGCAAAGATCTGCTAACCCAATCAATTCGTCTGGGGCTTTGTGCGGTGATGGGCAGAATGGTAACGGGGATGTAGTCATGAATCTATCTGAGCACAGTGGAAATGAATATGTTTACGACACAATGGCTGCTGTCAGTGAAAAGTGAGCTGTTTAGAGTAGTGTGTTCTGAAAGATATAAGAGGGACAATAACATCCTCATTTGCAGGCCAGAGATCTGTATCTGTGACCACAGGGGAGCAGTGTGAAGAACGGGTAGAGAGGGTGAGAGTCTTGTGTTATACTGCATGCTCTGCGTGTAATGCGTTTGTTGTTGAGGTGTGGGGAGGCCAGTAATTTGTGTGTAATACATTTGTTCCCATCTGTTGCAGTAAACATGTTAAAGAAACAAGGGGAACAGTACTGGATAATGGGCTGAATTATAGATCAACAACAGCAGGTTGGGGGCAACCGAAAGTGCTTTGAGTTTGTGGATGGTAGATATTCTTTGTGGGTATCAGAGTTTATGTCCAGAGTGAGTCCAAGATATCTGAAGCAGTCCACTATCTCAACAGTTCCATTATTCATACAGATGGGGTTGTGGGCTCTGCTGTGTGTCTTTTGTCTTTGCTCATTCAGCTGCAGGTAATTGCCCATGCACCACTGTGTGAAGTGGTAAATGGAGTCAGTCAGTCAGTCATTTTCTATACCTGTTTAGTCCTGTTAGGGGTCACGGGGGTCTGCTGGAGCCTATCCCAGCTGTCATCGGGCGAGAGGCAGAGGCAGACCTTCTTGCTGTGCGGCATCAGTGCTAACCACCTCGCCACTGTGCCGCCCGTAAATGGAGTCTTGATAGTCAAAGACACTATCATTAAGAAGTGCAAATATGGTGATGGGTGAGGGACCGATACAAATTCTAAACTGGATAAACTCAGAGATTTAACTTAAACATTCAAAATATTTTAAACTCAATGCCGCCTTTTAATTTTTCATAAAGAGGGCGTGTTAGGGAGGAAACATGTTGGAGCAGTCTAATAATTCATTTCGCGTGTGTGTGTGGAGGGGGTGGAGGTGGGGCGGTCAACGAAGGAGGCGGGGGAAGGAAAGGTGGGAGTAAACAGGGAAGGATGCAGATGGGAAGGGAAGTCCCGACTGCCTAATGAGAGTATTGTTGAGGATATTTGTGTAAACTGTGGTAAAGACTGAGCCGCTACGCTGCTCACAAGGCTGCCAGCAGAGGTTCAGACCCCTGCTCTGACGAAAACACAAACACACACGCGCATATTCACATTCCCCCTGCCTCTCTCACTTTTTCTCCCTTACACACCAAAGAGGAGGGCCGGTCTTCTAGTATTGAGGGGAAACAACCCGTAGGACCTCAGTGTCTCAGGACCTGTCGATGTATGTGTCGTGTGTTCGACTGATGTGGATGTTGGACTGGATCAGGGTTCGGTGGTCCCTCCTTTACAGTGTTTGACAGAAAGAACTGCGGCAAGATGGGATCAGTAATATGTAAGTGAAGAATACGCTGTCTAAACACCTGGCTGCACTCTCATGGGTAGCTAGTTGGTGTATTTGTCAGTGTGGTGTTAATATTAATTTCAAATGACAAAATGAATAGTGTTGATTACTTAATGAGATGTGTACTGCAGTGGACCTTGGTATGGAACTATATTAAGTGGTTCAGGAGATCCTTCTGTATCTGTATCCCACTAATATAGATACGATACAATACGATACGATACTATAACTGTAAACTGTAGGTTCCAGCGCACCAAATGAACTGCTGTTGTAGGTACATATTTTTTTTTATTTGTGCCCTTGTGCAGTTAATAGTGTGTCATGCACTAAATTACGGTTGAGCGTCGTAGATGGTTTTTGTCATTTTTTAAACCAATACAACAGTATGTTAGATTACATAAAGGTTTTCTGCATTGTTTCTGCTGAGCTTTCAAAATTCACATTATCATTTTTTTCGATATGTGTAAAATCTTTTAGGCATTTGTCATATTATTCAGTAGAAAACAAACCTGAAAACATCCCTGTTATATTTAAAATGATTAATTATTCTAAATCATTTTAGAACTTATTTTTGATTGGATGTGACGGGTATTTGAGTTTATATATCAAAACCAAACAGATAAAATGAAATATTGTCTCTAAAGTCACAGTTAAATTGTGACCTCTGCACCAAAATTGATAAGTATAATTTCCAATACAGACTGTAACTTTAAGGACCTGTTAACTTTCAGTTCTCAGTTAGCGTCTGGGTTGTGTCTAATGCGGCTTGACTCCACATGTTAAGGGATTCCATGGCCTGCCGGCACTCATATTTGTTTATTTGCTTCAGTTATTACATATATATGCATTATTTATGTTTTGTCCTCTTTTGTGGGATTTGCTATGTACCTTTTGCAGCTAACTGTTATAGTAGACTTATTAGTGAACATTTGCCATGGTTGCACTGACTGCTCATGTACAGTATGTATTAGAGGTCGACCGATAGTGGATTTTTGAATGCCGATATTATACCGATAGTTTGGAGCAGGAAAAAACCGATAACCAATTAATCGGCCGATACCCCCCCCCCCCCCATAGAAAAAAAATCAACACTGTTGGAAGTCCTGTTCTTTATTAAAACTAAAGAATTTACAAGAAATTCCCAAATTTTAAGATTCATGGCAAACTAAGATGAAGAGACTACACACAGACAGCTTTCATTTTAGCCTGTTAACAAGCTAACTGTTGTTAGCTTAACAAGCTCATGTAGGCTAAATCATGCCGGTGGAGATGTGGCTGTTTATGCTGAAATATGATGCACGTTTATGCTCGTTGAACTAGTGGTACTTATTGCCTCTGCGAAGGAGGTTATGTTTGTTGACTTTCAACTTGTGAAGGTTTTATTTCACTTACAATGACACTTGTTATCGTCCAGTCGACTTCTCTACAGATCACTTAACTCCTCTCTGCTGCCGCTGCACACGCTGCGTTTCTCTCTCTCTCCCATGCTCTCTCTCTCTCTCTCTCTCTCTCTCTCTCTCTCTCTCTCTCCCATGCTCTCTCTCTCGCTGTGTGTGAAGAGCAGCCCCGCCCCTCAGTGATCAGAGCGACAGAGCGGAGGTTTTTTGTTTGTTTTTTTCAGAGGAAAAAAAATGACAGCTATCGGCAACTATCGGCGCCAAATTTGGCCGATGACGATAGTTTTTAAAACGTCCTATCGGCGTCGATTAATCGGTCGACCTCTAGTATGTATTGTGAGGTGGCAGTTGTTTATTCATTTATTTCTATTATTATATTCAATGGAAATAGCCTACCATGGTTTTTTACAATTCAGATTTTGTTTTCAGTGCCAAAATCAAAACTTACTATTAACAACCGTAACTCCATCAGCCTACATAGTGATAGGTTGATTTCTGTTAGGACTTGAGTATGTGCCAGTATACACAGCATTACTGTAATCCAGTTGCACTGTTGCCTAAAATAACGCCTGAGCTGGCAAACCCTTTTTTGCACAGAAGACATACAGAAGTACAGGTGTGGTTCATAGCAGGTTGTAGTTTGTTTGATAGTCACGGGGTTGGCATAAGTAAGCGTCCTCTAATAGGCTTTACTTTCAAGCACAGATTATGACTCAGGGACAGAAACACCCAGAGAGAAGTAGTGAGGTTGGAGGCACCTTGCTGGCTTTAAAGCAAGAGCAACAGTGACCATTGTTGTTTACGAGAAGCTTTGAAGAGCGTTGAGGAATCATGGATTGTTCCACTGCCTCTGCTTCAGAGCCAGCAGGAGGATTTGACAGGTAGACAAAATAGAAATAAACACTCACCCCAGGTGACATCTGATGGAAATGGAAGAAAGGCTACAGTACCAGAGCCTTGTGCCTTGCTTTACAAACTCTGGTAAATATGAACCGTCCTACTCCATCACACGGATCTCCACCGCTGAGATGGAGTCTTACCGCCACTTCCTGAAGGTGTGTCAGGAGGCTGAATCAGGCTCACAAAGAAGTACGTCCAGTCTCTGTCTTCCATTCCGTGTCTCCTCTCGACATTATTTGTTTAGGCTGTTGTACCTAGGCTATGTTTTTGTGACGGCTAATCTGCGGAAGCCAACACCAGAACAAGTTTTTTGTTGTGGTGTTCCTGTCTACCTGTCTCTGTCAATAAATGTTTCATAATTATTGAAGTTAACACTGTTACCTCTGCAACTCTCTCACCTTGTAGTTGTATAAATCCTACAAACATGTGTATGAATCACAGATCCTGATAACACTGGCTATACATGGGTTACATTTATTGGAAAGAACCTACATTATTGGTTATCCTCATTCCTGTATGCTTAGTTATAATTGGCTGCCAGTGTGCAGTGAAAGGATGTAATTAGTACAATTTTGAGATACTATTACACTACATTTAAAATTGCAGTTTTTACTGCATTACATTTCCACAGTTCCTATATTTAGCAGAAAAAAAATACTGAGAATGATAATAATGATAATAAAATAATGACCATATTTTGATGAATGTGTTGTTTATGCGTCAGTTAATATCTTAAGGAAAACATCAGTGATTTTAGAGTTATCTTTTAAATTTTTATTTAGCCTATTTAGTTAACCCACGGAAGGCATTTGTATTTAATTGTTGTGGTGTTTATGAGACTGTGACCTCTTTATTTCTGGAATAGTCTAAAGAATCAGACTGAAGAGGAAAATAGGCCTCTGTAGAACTATTGGGGACTTTACGGATTAGAGGTCAAAGCCCCAAAGGATTACAGGAAATTTTTACAACTTTTTTCCCCTTGTGACCTTCATTCAGCAGCAGCTGCAAGTCCTTGTGTTGCACAGGGAGTCTGTAACAGACAGTATTCAAAACAGCAGAGATTTACCATTAAGTTATTTCCTAGGCATTAGATTTGCATTTCATTGTCAGTTTTTTTGTTCTACGCACACTTTGCCAGAATAGACAGTAAGAAAGGAAGAGTAATGCAAAATCTGTTCTTCATTTAAAACTCACTGAAACATCAAACTCTCCGTGCAGCTGGTTGTGAGGTGAAAAAAATGTTGAATAAAAAAAACTAAAGATTGGCAACATCCAAATCAGGTCAACACCTTGTGCTGTTCTTCATGTTTTTTGTATGTGTTCCTAAAGCGTTTTTGTGTGTGTGTCTGTGTCAGGCTGCATCCTGCTGGGGATGGCTGCTGCCATCAAGAAGTATCATTACTATGGGGTGGGGGTGCCTGGTCTGGTCTAGGTGGGTGCTACATGTCTAAGTAACATCCACATGAAGTCCAGATCCAAAAGTTTCCCAGCAGTACATTGAATGGTCAAAGTTATTTACTTCTCCTGTTAGTAGTTTTAATGTTGTGGCTGATTGGTGTAACAAACACAAAAGAACTCCAATTTCCCTTTAATACAAGAAACATATGAGTTACGTGTCTGCTGAGTATATAGGGGTGCCTTATGATCCATTCATCTGGCACATAGCAGAAATCAGTTCGATAGTAAAATTCGATCTATTAACATTTTCTTTGAGAAGGGGAGATAAGACAGATTTACTTGGTCATTACTACAGACATTAATGTCATCAGACAACTCAAATGAATGAATGATTAGTAATGGATATACCGTTAATTATAAACAGGTATGGATCGATGTAAAAAGTATTCGTGATGTAAACTGCACTAAATTAAAATGCATTTACAGTTTACAGACAAAAGACATGTTTGTTCACACCAGTGGCCGGCTGTGCATTTTCCTCCTAGGTCTTCAATGACCTCCAGCCTTATTCAAAACACATCTTAATGTCATCGTTATGACGCCACTGCTATAGAAACCATCAACATCATATGGATACACACTATAACTGGACGTTGCATCATAGACAGGTATCTCATATAGCGAGATGAATGCCATTACTACAGCAAGAAACTCAATTCCCCTCGTGCCACATGCGTCAAATAAAATAATGAAATGGCAAAAATATACACAAAAAATGTAATTCATTTTACTCATCAGAACTCAAGAGACAGTTTGGAGTTCTCCTTGGAGCCTGTCAGCCAAAGGTAGTGCGCATAGTTCCTGTCCTGCAAGTTTTCCCAGTTGGGTCAGGCTAGCTAGCTCTGGGCTTGAGTGGCCTTCGCTCACAATATCCAGCTTTTCCTGGAGGTCCGCCGTGAAAATGTCTCCTAAGAACATCTGCAAACACATCATTATCATCTCCTCCTTTACCATCATGAGCTCAAAAAATAGCTATCAAAATGTTAACCGGGATGTTAACAGAAGGCTCACCAATGGTTCACACTAATGTACCTCAGCCGTGGTACGCTGTCATGTCACGGAACAGTGCTAAACTAATTACACCACTGACGTTTTAGCATCAGCCGTGGAACCCTGTGATTTTCTGGAGACACGGGTGTTTTTGGCGTCTGGTTTCTCATTAACTAACATGTCTCTTGACTAAAGAAAAAAAAATCTCGTTGTTTGTCTGCCTTCTATGTCAGTTCCTGTCAGCACCAATATCAAAACCAACCATGGTTATATTGATGGTGACAAGAACAAAGACATCTACGCACTCATTAACACATGCATATGTACATGTACAGTACAGGCTGATGCATTACACCACAGAAGACCATGATTTGTTTCTGCGTTGAGTGGTGACTCAAGCCTTTGTTGTCGTAACGTTGTCAGGCCTGTGCTTGTTTGTCAGCAGCATATATTTCACAAGGTGATAATGATATTCATTGCAGTAATGTGTGTGTGTTCTCGTTTTTCTAAAGTTGTGGGGGCTAAAGTCTTGTGGAGAAAAACATGTTACAGGGATATCATGGCTGGGGTTGGGCAATTAGTTGAGATAGTTGATGGTTAGGGTAAGGGGCTAGGCAATGCGTCATGTCCAAACATAGAAACATAAGCTTGCGCATGTGTGTGTCTTTGTGTGAATGAGAGAGGGCTGTTATCAGTGGATCCTGTCATTAGACATCCTCTGATTGTTTTCTTGCGCTGATGCTTTCTTCCTGAGAACCAGTAGGTTCCCTAGACCTTGAGGAACAACCAAAAATAGCACAGGCTCTGCGCAGCATATGTCTCTTTATATTTGTGTGTTAGACTATGCAGCATCCGCAAAATGCAAAGTGGTTATAGAAAGTACTTTTATTGTCAGTCTTTTGACTATCTAGAGCTTTATTTTTTTTTCTCATTTTCAACCAACCAGATGCACAAGGTGTTTGCAAAGAATTCTCTGTTGTTACGCTTTCACAGGCCTTTAGTTTGTAGTCAGCAGGTGAAAGGCAGGCTCATTTCATTGAAGAATATTCCACTTTACATTCAAAAACTCTTTTGCTTTCACAGTATGTTTTGGATCACACTGTGAAGCACTGTCCTGCTTCCACTCTGTTTTACAGGTGATGTAGATTTTGGATTGTTGAGCATTTCAACCTTCTCCATTCTTATTTTTCCTGTCATTCTGATGCAGGTTTTATCTTAGTTTCATCAAAGAATTATAATAGACTTTTTTTAATGTTTTTTTTTTTTCAAAGACCTTT
This sequence comes from Planiliza haematocheilus, assembly GCA_005024645.1. Taxonomy (NCBI): domain Eukaryota; kingdom Metazoa; phylum Chordata; class Actinopteri; order Mugiliformes; family Mugilidae; genus Planiliza; species Planiliza haematocheilus. The sequence goes on from SRSE01000306.1 coordinate 2,501,705, forward strand.
TCAAAGGTCAAAAACTGCCCCTCTATTCTTGCGGTTTATACCTTGTGGTGAACCCTCTCTTCCTTTCATAGTATACACTGATTAGTCATAACATTATAACCACATTCCTAATATTGTGCCTCCAAAACAGTTGACATGGACCCTTGAGGGTGTCCTGTGGAGTCTAGCAACACAATGTTGTTAGCGGGGGCCTTTGGGTCCTGTGGGTTGAGGGGAGGGGTCTCTGTGGATCCGGCTTGTCAACGCCTTGTTCTGCTTTTCATGTTTTTTTGAGATGTTCCTAAGCTGTTTTTGTGTGTGCGCCTGTGTCAGGCTGCATCGTGCTGGGGATGGCTGCTGCCATCAAGGAATGATTTTTGCCAGAGAACAGTCTGTTTTATCACATAAAAAATATAGATGGAGAAGTTGGTCCAGGCTCCAGGCTACTACTTATGCGTTGATCACAAATGGTGCAGAATAATGATGGTTTGGCATATAATTTTGTTGTTGTTCTTTGTTTTTTTTTGTTTTTTTTTTGTGAAGGGCGGGTATTTCTGGTTGTTTCTGGTAGTTCTGCTTGGTTGAAGGGAATGGAAGAAGAACAATCAGACTGTATTGTATGATGTTCTGCTGCTGGTCTAGGTTCTAAGCTCTTTTGTTTATTGCGGAAGTGAAGAAACGTGCACATTGCGTGTCTGGGAATACAGTAGTGTTTATGCTCTTGTAGGAAGTAGACCCCGGAACATAAATATGTAACAGCTCGATAGGCATTGTGTTGAAAACAATGAGTGTGTCAATGCGAGTGTCTGTTTGTGTGCACGTGCAGTTTTATATGTGCCTATTGTATGTATATATAGCTACAGTATGCACAGTCCAGTTTGTGTCCGGCAAGAGAATGTGGTCATTTAAATACTATTAAAACTGAAACTATGGTTGTGTAAATATATTTAAGTTATTTTTAATAAACTGAGTGTTCATACAGCACAGACAGGAATGCTTTAAATGTATCATGGATTTTGTCCAGTACTGGAATCCTAGCACAGAGGTTCCAGTCTGTAAAGTTGACATTCACATGCTGTTCATATTTACCAGTCCAGCATAACTCAGAACTCATAAAACTACCACATAGCACGGACACAAAAGCTCACAGATACTGTATGGCGTGCAGTCTGCAAAAATGAAACACACATGACCATAGATCCATGCATGCACACACACTGCAGCTCTGCTCCATTCTTTCTGTCTCTTTTTCTTGACATACACTCACGCCCTGTCCTCCTTTTCTGACTTCTGATAGGCTGTTCGCTGCTCACAGCAGCTTTTACTACAGCTGGAGCTGGAAAAACTGACCACAGACGCATGTAACTACCACAAGACACAAACAGTTCCGTGTCTGCCCTGGCTGTGTGTGTGTGTGTGTGTCTGCCTGTGTGAAATGAGAGAGCAGAAAGAGAGGTTGCAATTTGTTCTCCTAGAACAGCCTGAGCGGATGACGGGGATTGTCATGAAGAAGCAGATGCTTTTGACGGGGCAAAGCTTTGCTACTGGATGTTATCTTCCCTCGCTGCTTTTTGGATACTCTGAGATTGGTGCCATTTAATGGGAATGCTGCTTTTTCTGGGTGGATTTACATTTATTTCTGCTGAAGCTGGGGAGGTGGCAAGATGAAGAGTGTCAGAAATGTCATAGGTAAGACCTGAGCAAAAGTCTTTTGCACATTTTGTTGCTTTGTTGCTCTGAAAACATACAGAGATATAATTTAAAAAAGGGTTAACTCAAGATTCAATCAAAGAGACCCGAGGAGCAAAGCAGAAAGAAGAGGAGCTCCTTTTGAGTTCAGAGACATACCACAGACACAGTGACTGTCTAAGTCTCACTTATATTGTGTTACCACTCTTTGTCTTTAAAGTAGCACTAGTTGTCCATCATACTTTAGTATGTAGGTTGTTCCAAGCATCTTCTCCCCCTTTCCTCTTTTTTCTCTTCTCTTATTCGTCTCCACCCAGTCTGGCCTTTTCTTTTATCCACCCAGGCAGCCTCAAGGCGATGGGTCCCCCCATATGAGCAGGGTTCTGCTCAAGGTTTCTTCCAATAAAAAGGAGTCTTATCTTGGCTTGGTGCTTGCTCTGTGGGTTTCTTGTGGTTGAGGGAAGTTACACTGTCTTTATGATTATTTTTGTCACGCTGTAGATTTAACGTAATCATATTATTCCATGCTTATTGTATGCGCAAAACGGTATATAGACTGGCATATAATACTCAGCTATAAGGAGAAAGCTAGTGCTGAATTAGTCCACTTAAAAAGGAGAACACAAAATAGTTTCATGTTTGATGTCAGGTCTATATGGATTAACACTGCTTCCATTATTCTTGAATGCTGAGCTCAGTCTAGCTGTGAATAGAGTCTACAGCAGCAGCGATTGTGTGTGAGAGAGCATGCTGTTAAATCCCTCTCAGAGCAGATGGATGAACGTGACAACAAAGGTGTGTGTATATCGTAACTGTGCGTATGTGTGAGCAGACGGGTGTCGGTAAGTGTTCCACCATCCACAGCAATGTCGGAAATTAGTGGCCACCTGTCTCCCACACTGAAGCCTGTATTGTATCTGGTTCATTAAATCAGTGACTGTGATAACTGTTTATTCAGTGAGTTAAATTAAAGGTCCAAAGAAGTGCGCTGGTTATGCTGTTAAAGGTCTTGATGGGTGTACGTGCAGTCCAGAGTTTATCTTTGTTAGTTGTTAACCAAGCAGATGTGCAATAGAAACCGAGTCACTGAGCCTGACTATGGAGAAGTTACTGTTTATCATACAATCTCATGCACCATGTATCACTTTTCATATATTTTTCATTGTCCACCTCAGAATAGCCTACTATAGTACTTTACTTTTACAGCCAGCTGCATCATATAAAGGTAGATTGCTGTATTTCTGTTCAAAAAGCTGACAGGTACCTAAGATTTAGCAGATTTCCATAGAAATAATGTAATTCCTAGGAATATTTGGAATATTGTTCACATACTGCTAGTGTCAATCCGAACAGAATTTGCAGTATTTTGTTCATTTACTGTTTGCTAAGTAGGGGCTCCCATTGTCTAGCCGATGATTGTCTGAGCAATGCAAGAAGAGCTTCAGAGTTTCCAGCTTTCCTCGTGGGACCATAATTGTGGTTAGGCCGAACAGGAGCAGCTGCCCAACATAGAAACAAATGATAGTGAACCAGCTTGCAGCTAACTGTAGCAGTCCAAAACCTCTACAGAAAACCTTCACATGGTACCTCTTTGACTACTGTCTAAACTTAGTCTTCGAAACTGGGAATCCTACTGGTGACATTATTGAATTTATAACCTGCTGAAACCTGCTGTTAAGCCATGAAGTGGCCATGGATCTCATCTATCTGCACCACTCCTCTCTACTTTGATGTCCCAGTAATACAGAATATCCCCAGTGTTAAAATGCCTAAAACACTGCATATATACACCAATCAGGCATAACATTATGACCACTGTAAGGAGAAATAAATTATATTGACTATCTTGTGACAATATAGCAATGACAATAATAGTTAAGGATCAAGTTAAAAAAACAACAACAAAAAAAACATGCAAAACTGCGCAAGGTGTTGATCTGGCCTCAAAATTCACTAGATCCCAAATTGATCAATTATCTGTGGCCCCTCCCCTTGACCCATAGGACCCAAAGGCCCCCACTAACAACACTCTGTTATCAGGCATCACAGGACACCCTCAGAAGGTCTATGTCAAATCTCCGATGAGTCAGACCTGTTTAGGAGGCGCAAGGGAGACCTACACAATAATAGGTCATAATGTTATGCCTGATGAGTGCATGTCTCTACATTCACAGTTTAACACTGGTTAGCTATTAGCCTTGGTTTCATTGCTCGAGCAGTAACAAATGGCTTTTGTCAAGATTTTATAAATTAATAAGGAATGGACTAGGAATAGAGCTGTAAATGAATAGTCTATACAATATTTGGACAGGAACAAACAATGCAAACTGGCATTCAGCAGCAGACTAACACAATCTGCCACTCATTGCATAACTTCGCACTGATGACTTACCATCAATGGAAAGACATCTTGATGCAGTTAGCAGAACCCAATCTCAGAGTTAAGCTATTAAGTTTGGCCAAACTACACTTTCTAAGGTGAAGTATGTGTTTTACATCCTGTTCTTGGAAATACTTTAAATTAAACCCTTTTAATTGTGTATCTACCGAGTCTTTAGAGTTCATGCTGAACAGTAGATACTCAAAAAGCAGTTTTTTGCTTCTTCAGTCTTCAGTCTTCAGTCAATGAATCAGCAAAACCAGACGTTTCTGAATAGACTGCTCTGTTCTGCCGTATTTTGAATACCCTCGGCATGTCAGCAGACTCAGATGCTAAGAACAGAGGTACATTGAAAATGCCCTCATTAAAGGCCACTACCAGCCGTAAGGGCTCTTCTTCTCATTCTCACGTCCCCCTCCCCCGCAAGTGCAAAACCTACCCAGGCATATTTCAGAGCAATAAAGTGCATGTCTTTATTTTCAGTAACAGAGAAAGGCTTGTTCATTGTACACTGCTCTTAGAGCTATAGGCTGCAGGATAGCCATTATATGCATTAAATCAGAGCGGGACTGAGTCAGTTCATGGACACACATACATTTAAAGCCGTGGGTTAACAACGTTTTGTTGTAGTTTTCAAAACATATAATCCATGAACTCAGTCAGAAATGGTTAGTTTGAGAATAGGCTGCATGTGATGAATCCATGTGATGGGCAAAACACATTTCAAAATGTGGTAGACAGAAAATCATTAATCATGTTGCAGGGAGATGGAAAAAACAAGAAAATATTCTAGTTTTAATCTTCCACTTCTTAGTACGTGTCTTGAATTTACTATATATACATTTGCTCAGCCAGAGGATGAAGGATGACCCCTTCAGATATTCACTCTGACCATTCATGCTTCTGACTATTACACTGAATTGTCATTTTGATTTAGTTTCGGTGGGAAACAAACAGTTATGCCTGTGAAGCTTTGAAATACATCAGCAATACAACAAGTTTGTTATGCCACTGATCCAATGTTGATCATTTAATATAGAGCACTGGCCGAGTCCTGACCAGATTTCTTTGCATTATTCATTTTTTGCATGTTTCGCAGGGCTTTTCTCATCAATCTAGGTCATGTTTGCACTATGCACTATGCAATATTTATTAAATTACACTATTTAATGAATCTGACGTAAGTTGACGTATGCTGAAGCCCATACTGTGATATGCAGAAAAAGTATTTTGTCTAACCTGAAATACAATGCACACTCATCTGAAAAGGCATCCGCTAATGCTAGCAGAGAAACTGTCCAAATCCTCTAAGCGGCAGCCAATTATTAACTTCATCAAACGTCCTGCGGTAACAGAGAGTAAGAGGAATTTCATTGTCGAAAGTTATTAGAAATTTAGCCGCTATACACAGGAAAAGGTTTTGTAGAAAACGACGGTGCCGATTTATATAGGCTATACATATCTGCAGTCCACAGTGTTGATGTGTTTGTGTTCAGTTCTGTTGTGTTCTAGTAGTTGACATTGTTGCTGTGGTTGTGGGGAATGTTTTGTCCTGAATGTCAGTGAATGCACCATCTGAGTGACGGAAGTTATGGCAGAGCTGAGAGTTTGCCGAGCGAGAGCCACATATTAGAAGTTTCAGACTGATGGTGTCTATGGTGTTGACATGGGCTTCGTCCGACAGTAGTTTGTGTTCAAGCTTCTCTTAACTTGCAGAAAAGCCTCCGTAGCTTCCTTTGTGTGAGACGCTAGAATATGTATTCAGTATATAGATTTCATTGTTGCAAAGCATTCGTTTCTACTGTGTTTTTATTTGTGACGTCGATGTCGCCTTGACTTTCTATTGGCTTGTATCACAGAAACATCAGCGCCAATCATTTTAAAGATGCATTGATCGCTCGATAAATATTGGCATTTGAGGTCTTGAACGTGTCCCTTCCCTCAAGGGTCTGACTTCCCTCATTCACTCGGCCTATTAGTCTCCCACTTTTTTCTCTGTCTCTTAGTCTGTATTTGTTATGAAGCCATAGTGAATGTGTCTGACATACTACAGTGACATATTACATATTAAATGCGATGCTCCAGCAGGCTGTGGGTATCCCTCTCTGTGTGTACCTGTATATGTGACCATGTGTCTCTCTTCACAGATGAGATCATGCAGCAGGACATCAGGCCCCTGCTGGCTGTAGACATCATAGAGCAGCTTCATCGCCAGTTTGCCTTGCTTTCAGGTACGTAACGAGACAATGTTTTCCTGTCTACACCTGGATTTTTTTTTTTTAACTGGAGGTTGCCATCCTGGTTATGGAACTGGAAATCATTAATAATGAATCCTTGTCATAGTAGCAATTAGTCTGTGAAGGTTCTCAGTCATCAGGGCAATCAGAATTCTTTCTCACAGAAGAAATGATGAATTTGGGAGCCTGATTATTGTTTTATGACTGATTTTGATACTGATGAACTTAGTTTTTATCATTATTATTATTATTATTCTCAGTTTCACTCCTGTGACAGTGTGACTGCCACTTCTCCTTTTTCCTTCCTTGCTGGAATTTTTAAGTTTCAGTTTTAGTGTTTGTTGTTCTTGTTTTTGTTTCAACAATTACAAATCACAGAAGAGAGACGTTTATGCGTGACACAGCTGCTTCTCTTATGACTTCTTGTTCTTCATGGGCTGAATTCACAAGAAAATGAGTAATATGAGAAGAGCACAGAAAGTCCTTCAGCTGACTGCTGGATCGGTTATGGTGTTTGTTAAGATACTTAGTGGAGTTCAATTTTAAAGACACAATTGTTCACCAGCTAAGGTGTTCCTGATTTTAAAACCTCTTTTTAATCCCTTAATCATTTTTAGTAGATTTTTATATTTAAGTCTAGTTGCCTCATAAAAACTTGTATTTCTTACTGTCCGATCTGAGAAGATCTAAATTGATAAAAATGTTGTTACGATTCCCTGAGCACTCTTCGGTTATCTTTGTTTAAAGTAAGGGACTTCAGGAGGAGCAGATAATTATTCGCAACTTTATTTTTCATCCATTGTTTGTCCTCAGTTTTGCCTTCCAGGCTTTTGGGTGGTCTACCATAGCTGTATTAGGCCCGAAAGCAATACAGGCAGACTGTGTTCAGGGCATGCCAACCAAACCAACACTTAGTTAATACTGTCATTAAAATATATTAGAATCAAACAACTGTTCAATAAGACACTGAAGATTTGAAGGTTTCTGTTATAAATTTGTGAACAGCGAAATTAGAAGATCGAATTTATTAAGGACACTCAGTGTTATAGGCAGAGTAGTGCATTAACAAAACTGATGTTTACAAGAAAAGTTTTTTTTATGTCACTATTATAAAAAATAAAATTGATTTCAAGTGCATACTTATTCATTATTGTCTGCCAAAAATAAATCTAATACATCATTAGACCGTACTACTGTGGGAAATGATGCATCAAATTGCAGCAGAAAACATTTGTTGAATGCATTATTAAGGTCAGTACAGTATGGTTATCCTGATGAGCGACAGTTTCCCCAGCAGAGCTGTGTAAAGCATCTGTCTGCAGCAAACATTAAAACTGTTATCTCTCCCATGTGAAAGTCTGATGACGCTGCATGGCCACTAGCTTCTCTAGTCATAAGTAATGCTGGCCTGTGCTTGTTTAGTGGAATCCAGCTGCTGGAAAAAGTCACATTTTATTTTTGAAAAGTTTAGAAAGGAACATTGCTTCTGCCACCCTAGCATTCATGCCGGGTGCCCTCAGACTTTCCAGACCTGCATTTTGTGGTAACACAGCAGTTTGTGTGGTTCTCCAGGGATGCCTCTCATTCCTTCTCTCTGTCCTCTCACAACAGTCAAAATAACTGTTTCCAAAAGCTCCTCTCTCAGCATTACATGCCTCCAGAATTACACAGGTTTAACAAGTCTGGTTTATGGGCTCCACCACATGTGTGTGTCTATCGTGAGAGTGTGTACCTTCACATTAGGATTGTCTGCAGTTTTCTCATATAAACTGGAACCATTCTGCATATGGTAAAGTTTTTTTTTCTCACTTTTCTTTTTTTGAACCCTGCAGGTGAGGTTCTTTATTTTTATATTCACATTACTGAACAAGTGTGTCATAAAACACCAGAGAGGCCACAGAGAATAGTGGGGATTCCTCAGACCTGCATTCGTTTTCCACTTGGAGGCACAATACTAGCATATCTTTGCTAATCTCACATAGTTAATACTCAGTATCATTTGGACTCAAATTGCTGGGGGCCACCAGATAAATATTACAGTCTAATAATACGAGTAGACTTATTAGACTTGGACTTAAAATACTCTTGAAAACACAATTAAAAAGGCAAATAGGTGTTAAGATAGTTAAGAGATTAACATTAATGATGTTTTATATATCAAAATTAATGAAAAATGAGATACGATAAATAATATGATTAAATAAAATAAATGAATGATGAAATAAATTAAAAAGGCAAAAAGTCTTAAGATTTTCATATGTACAAAAGAACACATCTCATATATCATAATTCTTCAGTAATTCTTCAGTTGTTCAGTTCATTTTTAAAAAAAATTACTGATTAGTTTTAAGATTTAGTTTTTTTTAGAGATAATTCAAATACAGACATTTCTCTTTGTAGAACATTTGCTATTACTAATATTATTACAGTAAAGAGTCGCGCAGTGGTTGGAACTGTCACCTTCCTCAAATGAGAACATCTCCATCTTCTGCTGTGGCAAATAAACAGTAGATAGTATTAATAAGTCTGATTTGTATAGTTGATCTTGTCTTGTCTTTTAACTCACTTAAGTCAGTATGACAGTGCCACCTTACTTAAGACAACCAGGCCTTTCCAACACTATGAGACCACACGACTCACACTTTTCACTCCTCCTCAAGCATATCAAGCGAGCATTTTCTTTCTTCAGGAAGTGAATTGACAAGGGTGGCAAGGGATTTGTAGCTCAAGGACACCATCTGGTGACTGCTTTGCAGAAGCCTACATGTAAATGTTTTCTCAGTGTTTTGTTTCCCTGGGATGGCCTGAGCGACATTAATATTAAAAAAGAAGAAGAAAAAAAGAAAGACAGGAAAGACCATCAGTGGGTGGTGCACACCTGAACATCACTAGCGACTGTAACAACCAGCTGTGCCTCTGACTGGAACAATGGTGGAAAGGAAAGACTACTAAATCTACTACTGAACAGAAACAATAACAGTAAACCAAAGTAAACCATTTAACGTGTGTGCTGTATTTGTGCTGCAGGAGGGCGAGGGAAAGATGGTGCCCCCATCATCACTTTCCCAGAGTGCTCAGGCTTCAGTGAAGTGCCAGAGGAAGACTTCCTGAATGTAGTTACATATCTGACCAGCATCCCCAGGTATGTATTCACATATCAGACCCTTTCTTTGGGTCTGTCCTCACATAAGCAGACAGAAATGATGATTGTTCATCATTGTAAAAATAAATAAATAAATAAATAAAATCTTTAGGTTTTATTTCATTTTAAGTTGAACTGAATTCATACATGGATAGTGTTAATGATTGACATCACACAGTAAGGGCAGAAGGACACAGGGTGTACTTCAGTAGCAATAATAGCGGGATACACTTTGGTGACCACATTCCCGGAATGGCTACAGACTTTGCACATTTTATAACCGTTCTCAGACTACATTCTTTTTATAACTGTAGATGTTGTATCAGTGGAAAACAAGTCAGGTCAGCTCATCACAGACTCTGGAAAACTTTATCCTACTACTCAATAGAATAGGCCACACATTTGAGTTCTTAGTATTGCCCAAATAAGTAAGTGATGACTTCATCCTGCCGATAATGACATAAACCCTGTCCCTAGTAACAGAAAATGTGACAACAGATCTCCACATCCTCCATTCCTGGTAATTAGCACATTGTGGTGAATATGTGTGTGTATTTCTAAAAAATGTGCCAGATGTGTTTGAGCTCTGCATGTTCAGGTACAGTAAAAAACTGCCTTTGGAAACTGGATGTCAGACAGGCTCTCATGTTACAGAGCATCAGTCCAGTTACATGTCTTCTCCACCTCCTTTCTGCAGCCTGGATGCTGCCAGTATCGGCTTCATTATCATCATTGACCGGCGGAAGGATAAATGGAGCTCAGTGAAGGCCTCTTTATCCAGGATCGCTGTAAGTTCTCTAAGGCTCCTAGTATTCAAGTGACTCTTAAAAGCAAGTACCTTTAAGATCTTTCTGAACTGTCCTTTAAAAGCTATTGGCTCTATATGAGTTAAATGGATTTTGTCTATACTGCACCCACAGCTGTCCTGCCTTTGCACCTAAAAATAATTCTCAAGCATGGCATACAAGTTGTTAACATTTGTGAATTATTATTACACATCATACACATACAGTGGATTACATGCACTTTTCTGGCTAAAATTATATTTTGTAGGAGAGCTCAGATACTTATTGGCCTGTATGCACTGGTGGCCTCAAATCGGGTTGCATATATTAGTTATAAGGAGATTACTATCTTATTAATGATCCTCACTCTCACAGATCCGCTGTGTATCATTCTATAATTAGAAATTGCAAAGACATTTTTTGAAAAGCTCACTATCACAGTCACTTTCAGTTGCGTCTTTTTCAACTGCAGGAATGACTGTGATGTAGCATACATCACTTTGGGGTTCCTTAAGGTCTAGGAGATCCAAAACCTCTGACAGGTTTAAACTGTGTAGAAAAAAAAAATAACTTTAAAAGAAGCATTTTGAAAATATTTTAGATATATCTGTACATTAAGGTATTGTACGTACTTCCTTTTGTAAAAGTTTGAGGCATCTACTTCCGGAGGTGCAAGCAGGAAGTACAGAGGCCTGGTTGTGTGACCATTCACACTTATTACATGATACGGATATAATTTATAGGAGACATTTTAAAACTTAAATTAGCTACCCAAAGTCAAACCAACACTTCAAGAGATTACAAAAGTAAAAAAGAAGTGCAGTAGCTGTTGTTGCCAGCTGGATTAAACGGGTGCACTTGACCATATTGACAAGGCCAGTTCTTCTGTAATTAGCTGTGGTACTAATGTTGACAAATTAATGGTTTGATACCAGAAATATCCAAGTGTAATCTGGTTAAAGGAACTTTCTGAATGCCTAAATGATCACTCTTTAACTATCCAGGGGGCATTTCCTGGAAATCTTCAACTGGTGCTGGTGCTGAGGCCCTCCAAGTTTTTCCAGAGGGCGATAGCAGACATCGGGATCAAACTGCACAAGGATGACTTTAAAATGAAGGTACCGGTAAGCATGCAAAAGCATAACACAAAATATGCAGTATATTGTAAAGTCATGGGACAAAATAAGTGCATGCTTGGAAATGGTGGGCTTTTTTTGACACATTGATTGGACTAGAAAACATCTGATCTTCTTTGGGTGCATTTAAAAAAACTGATTCTAAGTCTTGATTTTGAGATGCCTCATAAGATAAATCAGTTTCAATTTCTTTTAACTGGATTCAAATCTAGGCACTGACTTCAGCATTTCTAGTTTGAACTCATTTTTTGGAGCTGAACTCACTTTAATGTTTTTCAGAATTCCTAGTTATGTCCATGGCTTAATGATGCCTGGTCCATAAGTCGACAAAGCAATTCCAAATACTACCTTAACCAGGAAAATCTTTATTTTAATTTTAGGGATATGAAGGTGCGTGGTGCTTATGTTTTCAATGTGAGTCTTATGACTTTAATTCATTTGTACAATTAAAATGTACAGAGAAAACTGATCTCAGTGGGCTGGACCAGTAACACATTAGCGCATTCACTTATAAATAATGACAACTCCAACCATTGCCTTTGTTTTAGTGCAAATAAGAACAAGCACATTATGAAAACGTTTACATTTAATGAACTGTAGTATTACACAGCATGTAATGAGCAACAGGATGACCGTCTAGATCTAAGTGTTGTGTTATGTCTATAACTTTTACTAAAACAGTGTATGCCCTAAGAATAACAGTTACTTTTATTGAAAATTTGCAGTTAATATCTTCAATGTAATTTTCCACTTTACAAATTCATGACGTGGGCCAGATTGGACCATTAGCGGTCCAGTTTTGGCCCCCCGGGCCGTATATTTGACACCCATGATCTACAGGTACTGTAGATCATCTACAGATTCAAGTTGCTTGTTCAAATATAAGCGGTTAAAACTTATAGCAACTGGTTGCAGAAATGTGGGGAGCAACTTTCTGTGAGAAAGTGGATGCAAATTAGCATTTGACAGAACCAATTTGTAAGCAGAACAGGTGGGAGTAGCATTTGTGAAACACAAGGAGAGTTAGAGCTTAGATTATCACAATGAATGAATGCCAACAAATGCCAAAGGCACACAAGCACAACAAGATTGTTGTGAGACTAGGTGTTTTATTTGTGACATTAGGCTTCAGTTGTGAATCATGGAAATCTGATGTGCTAAACAAGGCTTTGACACAGGTTAGACTCTGTCTCTAATGGGAAAACAGTATGTGTCCCAAGTTTTCCAAATGCAACATGAAGCTTTTCACCTGCTTTTGAGCTGTGTTTTTATAAATTCAACAGATGTTAGTTGGATAAAAGTCTCAGTTCCTTTTACAACTGGTAGAACATTTTAAGTGTTGGTTGTGTTATATTGGCATGGTTGATTGCAGAAATCTGACTTTACATGTAATTTATTCAACAGTAAAAGTTGTATTACTTAATCATCTGAATCATCAAGGTTTTGATGGTAACAATGGACAATCATTGAAAGTGATTTAAAAAGCGACTTGTCTGAAATGACAAAATATAAATACAACTAGATGATCGCAAGGGATCATAAAGGGGTCCATGCCGTGGTGAAGTCATCCCCAACCAGGATGCCGAGGCATAAGTCACCAGTACTGCCCCCTATAAACCATACTGCACCAAACCTGATGGGCTTGAAAGAAGTCATCCACAGATTATTATTGTCAAATTTCAAGCAGCTGACTCTAGTGGTTTGTGAGATCTAAACATGTAGCTGTTGTAGCGGCCCCTACATGATTGTACACAAGCACATGAAACAGATCACCTCCATATTTGTCAATATTTGTCATATACAAATCCATGGAAAAGACGGTAAAACATATAGTAATACAATGCAATGGATGGTTCAAATAATGACAAAAGAATGACAGAAACCAAAGAGCACAAAAACTAGTCGGTAAAAACACAAGAAGCTAAACGAGGCAAAACACTAAGAGGATGCTGGGCTCTACTGAATTGTTCGACAGGATGGTGGAGTGAAGGCCGGGCTTTTATTGCCGGTGTACTCCAACAGCTGCCACTAGATCCAATCACTGCAGGGAGACAGCGAGAAAAGAAAAAGAAGGACAGAAAAACCAAAACTACCTGAACAGACTCTCCCTGCCCAATAAAACAGATATCTGTCTTTCTTCAGGCCACCATGTCCTCATTCTTGAGCCACAGAAGAACTTAAACAGCTCCTGGTGTACTGTAAAAATCAATTAAACAGAACCTGATGAGTGAATTCAGTGAAAGACATAACACTAAATGTTACACATAACAATGTTTGTTGTGACCAAAAAGTGTTTATAGAAATGCTCTATGTTTGCAGATTGTAATGCTGAACTCCCTGTCTGACCTACATGGCTATGTAGATAAAGGCCAGCTGACGCGGGAGTTAGGAGGGAGCCTGGAGTACTGTCACAGTCAGTGGATACACCACAGAACTGTGAGTACATTCTGGATTAAATATAATGTATCTCCATAATGGCCAGAAAGTTGGAGATCTGATGTGAAGATCTGACAGATCTGACTGTAACAGCTGTATGGTTAGTTATATTCCATGATGCTTATAAGTGACATGTGGATATTTTTTTTTTCCTCCTAGGCCATAGAAAACTTTGCCGTGACAGTTAAAACCACAGCCCAGATGTTACAGAAGTTTGGAACGGATCTGGCAGAGACCGAGCTTCCCAATGACGTTCAGTGCACCAAAGACCTTCTAACAGCACACACAGACAAACACAATAATCTCAAGGTGATGGGAAAACTCTGCCATGCCAAGAATTGAAGAAAAAAAAAGCCTAACTTGCTTAAATATATCAAATCCAAATGCAAAGTTTAGATGTCATTATCTAGATGAGAAATCGTATTCCAATAACCTATGGAAACAGGCCCTTACACTTACTGTTCTTCTCTTTTCTTTTAAACAGGATGAGCTGAAACTAGCTCTGAGGCAGGGCACCACTTTGTTTGGTTGTATCAAGGAGCAGGCAGCCAAGTCAGAGGATCATGAACTTAACCCAGATGAGATGGAGAACCAAACTACAGTGGAAAGGTGACTGATGCAACATTTCTATTATTTTACACCAATCAGGCATTATGACCACCTGCCTAACATTGTGTAGGTCTCCCTTGTGCCTCCAAAACAGTTGGGACTCATCAGAGAATGGACATGGGCCTTCTGAAGGTGTTGTTAGTGTGGGCGTTTGGGTCTAATGGGTTGAGGGGAGGGGCTCTGTGGATCATCCCACAGATACTTGATCAGTTTGGGATCTAGTGAATTTGGAGGCCAGGTCAACACCTTGTGCTGTTCTTCATGTTTTTTTGTTGTTCCTAAAGCGTTTTTGTGTGCATGTCTGTGTCAGGCTGCATCCTGCTGGGGATGGCTTCTGCCTTCAAAGAGTGTCATTACTATAGGGTGTGGGTGTCTGGTCTGCTCTAGGTGGGTGGTACATGTCTAAGTAACATCCACACGAATGTCAGGTCCAAAAGTTTGCCAGCAGAACACTGGATTGTCTCAAGATGGCCATTTACTTCAGCTGTCAGTGGTTATAATGCTGTGGCTGATTGGTGTATGTTTCTCACTGCATATCAAGAACAGTGATATAGTCACTCTCTTTATGTATGTAATGCGGTCCTTGTGTGTGTTTTAGGCTCCTAGCCCAGCTAGACGAGACAGAGAATGCCTTTGAACAGTTCTGGTGTAAACACCATCTGAAACTGGAGCAGTGCCTCCAGCTCCGCCACTTTGAACAGGACTTCAGAGAGGTACGTGCAGACCTGCCTGACTGGCTTCCTCTGGCCTGCAACCTTTGGTTCATGTGTCTTCTTTTCATACAGCTTCAAAAGACATCAACTGGAAAACCATACTTAGAAAAACATCACAAAAGACACAACCAGCTGAGTCAGTGTTGTGTAAAAAAAAAAAGTTGTGTAAAAGATAACGTCTGCTTTACATGTCTTATGGCTTGTTAATACATTTAAACATAATCTTTTGATATTAATGCACCATTAATGCATCCTCATTATTACAATATTATAATATTTCTCACCTTAAAACAAGAAATACAATATTTAACCTAAACTAAATTAGCAAATTTTGCCAATCAATTTGTACGTGCTGAGTAACTTATCTTTTCTCTTTCTTTGCCCACTCTTTGATTCTCCAGGTCAAAGTCTCTCTTGATAGTTTGATTGACACCCTAAACAGCTTATCAGATACCGGGGACTGTGTGGTGAGAGTTGAACACCTGCTGAAGGAACTGAAAACACTGGAGGAGAAGGCTCAGGTTAGTGAACACACACACAAAATGCCACTCCATTTCATCTGCATATTGAGCTAATAAAACAAATCGGTTTGTGGCTGCTTAGTGAGGTTTAAACAATAGCAAAAACTTCTATAATGTCCAGAGAAAATGAGTGAACAAATATGCCCCAGCTCAGTAATTTAATTACAGTTAAACATCAACAGCATCTTCCATTGCCAAGGAATTGCTATGAAAAACACAAATACCTTTGGTGGTCTATTCCTTGTCCATCTTCAGCTTTGAAATACTGTATCCTGTCACTAAAACAAGTATAAAATACTTGTCCTTCTTCAACACAATCTGTCAATTCACTGTTTTTCTATAGATATCCAAGCTACAGAAAAGCTTAAAGATGATTGTGGGGACACCTTCCAAATGTCAACTGATTCTGAATTCTTTTTCCACCAGCCGTCACTAGAAAAGGCTCAACTCCACGCGCAGCATGGCGACCAGCTGATCCAGAGCAACCATTACGCCGTGGACTCTATTCGACCCAAATGCGTGGAGCTCCGGCGGGTCTGTGATGACTTCAGTAATGAGGCCAAGAAAAAGAGGGATGTCTTGTCGAAATCCCTGCAGATACACATGGGCATTGATAAGGTGAAGATATGATACGACTTCTTTTGTGTCAGCTGTGATTTTGCAATTTGACAGTCTGTCACATTACTGAAACATTAGAGAGTCAAGAAGCAGTGACTTTATAGGGGACATACTATGTGCTCATCTCTTTATTGATATCTATAGTCCCTCCCTAAAAGCCCTCTTTCTTCTGATTGGCATTATTTGCAAATGCCTTTATTTATGAGCATCGCATCATCCTCTTGCTGGAAACGCCTCAAATCCATGTATATTCAACTCTGAATCTGATCTGAAATATGAGGTTGGACAGCACAAACTGACACATGTCTACGGTATCCAAATGGAGGACACAGGAAGAATGAGGCGGGATGAGAAAAACAAAAAGGGAACTTCAGTAAAAAATTACTATAACGAAAAAGGGGGTGAAATAATGAGCAGGTAATCCAAATAATGTATACCAAAACCGCAGTATGAGACAGGAAATACAGTAAGGAAAAACCGGAGAGGACATCTGGAAATCAGAAGGGACAAACCAATATAGAGGGCAGCAAACAAATTCATGGATAATTGCCGTTAAACTGACAAAATACTGGTGGAGAATGAGGGATAAATATACACACACAAGGGACGAGGGGTGCACGGAGCTAACTATCACACGGGACAGGTGGGAAAACACAAATTAAGTCGAAACAACAAAGACAAAAGGGGCAAGAACCTTGTGAAAGTAAGAGAGGAAGAATATACATGAAAACTATAACTTACATTAAACTTACACTAAAACAAACTAAATGAAAGTACAGAAATAAAAACCTATGACAAAAAAAAAGGAATAAAATGGAAGCATGGAAGCATTCAGTATCATGGCACAACATCTGCAGCAACAAATGGATCAAGAAAACCATAATGAGCTGACATTGGATCGGCAGGAAAGTAGGAAAAAAACAATGGAAACGTGTTTCCTCATTCAGAATTGCATCTTGCTCTAATCACATTAATCTCAGACAAGTTATTTTATTACTTTCCATCTTAATAATTGTATTCATCAGAGGCTCCTTTATCGAAATGACTGCACTGATTCTGCTGTACTAAGATATTAATAGATGGAAGATTAAGCTACCAATAAACTTTACCATGCTAGCTAACACAAACTAGCTACGGTTAGCTCTCGTTTCAGCAGACTCCTGCCAAACCTGCATACTGCTGTTCAGCCAGTTCACCAGTTCCCAGTTGTAAGTTGTAAGTTGTACTTGAAAAATATGAATAAAAAAGACTTACTTGTTGTTTTGGAAACCCACCAGAACTCAGAACTTCACAATTCATTATTTTCGTCCTCTAGACGCATTCTTCCCATTCCTAAATGGTGAAAGAAAGTTGAAACTGAGAATAGCTGTTATTTTTGACTTTTCTGGGTAAGTGCTTGAGTGCTAATATTAACTTTTTCATTTCCAGTTTTGTTTTCTCTGCAAAACTGTGGGTTAGGGTTAGGGGTTAGGGTTCGGGTTAGGGTCACTGTTCTGGCTCCATAACACAGAACTAAACTTATAGACCCTACAAGAACACAGTTACAAAAGCTCTGTGGAAGTCACAGTGGTGTTTTGTGGTAACAGTCATTATAAAAACCCCAAAGAAAGCCAGCCATTGTCATCTCTAGAATAATTGTGTTATCATGCCAAAAAATAAATTGGAAAATGGATTAGCCCCTCCAGACTGGATGCCTGTCTTAGCGCAGAACAACATGAGCTTCCATCTAAGTTTTGTCTCAGGCTACCAGATCAGGTTGTGTAAGAAAAGACTTTATGACAATATAACAAATGTGAGACATAATAAGACCATAGAGCACAGTTACTCATTGCGCGGCTCGCGAGCCGCATGCGGCTCGTCAAGCTATAACTGGCGGCTCGCATAGTAGCTTACAGTATCACACTGCTACTTGCCTTTAATTGCAAATTGCAATCCACAATTTACCGGCAATGCTACTTACTACTACGTGTCGTAAAAAGTGGCTCGCCTTTTGATTTTGCACTGCCAATGTGGCTCTTGTGAAAAAAATAGTGAGGATCACTGCCATAGAGTCTAGAGCTTGGACTTTTTTCCAAAGTTCCAGAGCTATGTGATGTCATAGAAGCTGGCATCTGAACTCTGGACCTCAGCACTGAGATACAACATTAAAAAAGGCTCCTATAGCTAATGAAATCCCACCCTTTGTTAATCTATTGGAATTCCTTCAACAGGTTAACCAGTGGTGTGAATCTGGCATCTACCTACTGGCCTCCCAGAGTGTAGATAAGTGTCAGTCACAGGAAGGAGCCGAGTCAGCACTCACAGACATTGAACACTTCCTGGAGTCAGCTGAAAAGAACCAATTGACTGAACTGAGGAACCTCCACAACCAGTATGAGGTTGTCCTCTCAGGAGATATTAAGGTAAGTTCCAAAAAATGTCTTCATAGACATTAAGGTGGATCTTCTCTTGTCAAAATGATGACAACAAAGAAAAACACTGAGCTTCATACATCCAGGACAGTGTCCTGAAGGCGTTGAAGCGACTAGAGGACGTCCGAGAGATGTTTGAAAAGCGTCATGTCAGTCTGAAGAGACTTTCAGCAAAACAGACAAGACCCATCCAGCCTGTTGCCCCACGACCCGAGTCCTCTCCCAAACGTCCCCCACTGAAGAATCCCCCGAGGACTACAGGGAGCCAACAACGTGAGTTTGATGTTTTTATACAGAAAATGATAAAACTATTGTAATTGGTTCAACCTGTTAAAACACCCCACGTGAATGTGACAGAACTGACACTGAACTGAGCTGTAGATTTTTTCAGCTTAAAAAAACGTAGTGTGTGCATCTGAACCTCTTCATATGGATACATGAAGAAGGAAAATATTAAAGGTACCGCTTCTGTGTCATTCATTTCAGCTCTGGCTCGCAGGGCGTCTGATAACTCTAACAGTGGCAAGCAGCCAGTTGAAACTGATCCCAACAAGAAGAAGAACATACGCAAGACCAAAGCAGGCATCAAGGTACCCTCTTCCAAATTCACTTTGAAATCTGACTGAAACAGTATAGCTGTTCTTAAGTCATGTTCATTTCACTGTAGGATAGGGTAGTTGACAATATTTTTATTAAAGACTTTAGGAACTGTAATAAATCTGGGTTAATTACTGAGCCCTTACTGGTTGTGGATCCATCATTACTTTAAAACATGAAGGTCAGTGAGCCCTAATTTCAAGAAAGGTTGTCCAAGTACAGATGTAAGAACCACGAAATCCTGCGACTTCAAGACCCATCAACTGAATTTGTCTTGGTCTCTGTAAAGTATATAAATATAGAATTTTTGTAATAGTTAAGAACAGTACAGCCTCCTGGGGTAATGGCTGATACTTAACATAACTTAAGTTAGCTTAATCAACTAAGGACCTATTCAACACCATGGAGAACATTCAGCATTATATTTCATTAGTACATGCATGTATCAACACCATCATACACATGGAGGCATGCCTTTATCTCTTGCACATTTTTCCTCCTCTCAACACTAAAAATAATGCTGATTTAACATCACAGTTGTGCTTGTGACTCCAGTAGTGCACAATCGTCACTTTCTATATTTATTTTACTTACTTGCCTGTTTCTTATATTCAGTTAGCAAATTTTATTTTATTTTTATACTTACTGTTTCTGCTTTGGCTTGCACCAGGACCAGGGTAACTACTTTTGTTCTACCTCATGTATCAACACGTGTGTAATGACAATAAAGTTCTGTCATATTTCTGAGACACAGAATGCTGGCTTTCCACGTTTTTGTGTCATGGATCTGCTTCATGTATGCGAATATTCTTCATCCAATGCATGTGTGACTCTATCTGCTTGCTTCTGATTCTTTCTTCTCCTCCCCTCTTCCCTTATCTTCTGTCCCACGTTCCTCTTTTTTCTGTTACTTCCTCCCTTGCCTTCTTAGTGTTCACTCGCTTGCTTCACTCAGCAACTCCTCTCATCTGTTTAACGTAAAGACAGTTAATCATTATGACTGCCGCCAGGAACAAAGAACAGCTTGTAATCTATGTATTTTGAAGTGGCTTTACTGTGTGTCCAGTTAAATATTTACCACTGCTGGCCACCTGAAAGCAAACGTCTAGCATCGACTTGTTATCTACTAACTGTTTACAGGGACTGCTTAAGTCTGCTGGAGGTTGCTGAGGTTGCAGTGAACGCTGCGTGATACCCAGTAACTAAATATGTATGTGTTTGTGTCACAGATTGAGGTGATGCATGAGGAAAGCCAAGGAGGATCCACGCATGTTGTTGTGACAAATGAGACTGAGGAGAGTCTCTCTAACCGACGCAGGTAAGGGCAGAACACAAAGTGCTTCACTGAAATAGGGAAACATGCAGTGTACTGAAAATACAACACAACTGTCCCTTGATCCAGGTCAGTAACCAGAGATGTTCAATCATATTACACAGGAGTGCTACTCTAATTGCTGGAAACCAAAACGACATTGTGTATAGTGTTGGTTATTTGGATGGTTTGAAGTGATTGTGCTGTGGTATTGTGACTTACAATTATCGCTTAACACATCCACACATGGGGAAATTCTAGGTTTTGTTCTGTGATTTGCGTACCCACACACAGAGTTCCTTTCAAAGGTTTCACTGCTGGACGTATGTAGAGTGGAGGCATCACATTTTCACATGACAGATATTTATAATATATATTTTCACACTATTTAATCCATGCAACTAGAATTAGGGGTTTCCAGATTAGTTGCCAGTGATTAAAACCAAACACATATTTAAGCCATTACCATATGTGTTATGGTTAATGGCATTGAAACAAATGCACCCCCTGTGTAAAATTAAAGGTCGGAAGAATTCATCAAACGCAGCTGTTTTACGAGTTTAGACAATTTCAGGGTTGCTAGCATGCAGAAAAAACGGTACCATCTGCTGTGAGGAGAGGAAAATGTCATAATATGGATGACATTAGAGTGCATTCAAAGGTTTGGGGCCTGATGCAATCTGTGTACTATAATAAATGACAAGAAAACAAAATATCTGTACTGCCATGAGAAGATTCTGCTAATGTTTTATCCTAGACTATATCATCGCCTCACCACTGATCAGTTGTCAGACGGTGTGAAACTGAAACCACTGGTTTGGGAGACGGAGAGTTTATTGTTTTATTTGAATCCTTATTAGCCGCAGCAGAACTGGAGCTATTCTTCCTGGGGTCTGGAGTGGCTTAACACATTAGTTAAGTTTTAATTTAAAATAGCCACAAAATGTTATTTTCACATTTCAATATGCGACTGTTACACTTAGTAGTAAGACGCATCGGGATAGACAGATGGCAACATTGGTTCTCCAGTTGGAGGGACATTAAATCATTTTAGGAAAAGAAGGAATAAGATTATCTAAATAAAAAAGCATCAAAGCATCACCTGATGAAAAATACGATGGAATTGCATTCATGCATGTTTTATGTAGTCTCTTTATTGTTCAACCCATTTGTTGTCTACAGTGAAATGGAAGTTTTCCTTCATATTTAAAAGACAAACATATCACACATAAGTCACATGAAGGAAGAAACCGTAAGACTGCATCTATACACAGAGGATTATTAGACAGACTGATTCGTCCAGTATTATACGCCTGCTTTTAATTGTACAGTTTATTTCTTCATGTTTATGTCCAGCAATGATGTAGTCAAAGAGGTTTAGTCTAAAATCAGAATAGATATAACAGTAATACACCACTATAGTTTAATTAGTGAATGTGCGACAGACAGAAAACGGTTCTCAAGGGCTCAGGATTCTGCTTGTCTTAGCATTTTAGACGTGTTTAACAGGATGCAGCTGAGCAGCAGGAAGAGAGTGACAGAAAAATGAGGGGGAAGCAAGCTAAGAACCAAGAATTAACCTGAACATGTAGATGCATAAAAGCCCCATCTTCCCTTTAATTTAAAACACAAAGCTGTGCATCATAACCATGCATTTATACCTGCAACCCCGACAGTCCAAGACATTTTCTATTTTCTTTGGTAGAGGTCTCAGTGTGGCAGATGTAGTTTTTCTTCAACTGGCTGGCGAAATGCACTTAGACTAATGATGATGAAAAGTTCTAAACAAACACAGAGTTCATTGTCTGAGAATAGATAGAAAAAGAAAGAACAGTAAAGTGACACAGGGCATTTCAGTGGATGTGACATTTGCAGCAATTCTCTGCATAATCACTGCTCCAGAAAAGGTTAAGATGGTTTTATAGACTGATCTGACTGTCCTCATGAGTAATCATACATTATAATGTGTCAGTCATTGAAAGAGATCTTAATGTGTGCACAGCATTAAATTGATGTAATTTCCCTTAGAGAAACCATAATTAGTTAGATTTGATTTTACGTTTAGAAGTATTTTTGGATCAAGTGCTTGAGTAGTTGAATTATAATGTAAAAATCTCTGTGTATACAGAGACACAAAGCCTTTGCGTGCAGAGAACCCAACGTGTTCTGAAGAACAATTCAGCAAAGCAGCTCTGACCTTTGTCACTAGATATCATACAACATATAGCCGCCAAAAGGTGAAATACGTGAGAGAAAAACTTTGATGTTATGTACTATCTTTTTCTTTTGTTGAGTTCATTTCGGATATTCAGCATTTAGTAGTCCTAGGTCGCTCAATGATCATTTATGTAAAAGCAGCAACACAGGAGTAGGTATTCTGGAAGCATGGCAGACACAGCAGCATCACTCTCACAGCTGTACAATACATATTATGCATTAATCCACTGGCATTGCTATGCATTGTTGCTGCCTGCCACAGTGAGCGCACATCTGTGGCATGACCGTGTGATGTGATCATGTGATCATATATGCAGTTGTGGTACGGAGCCTTGGCCTCCCCTGAAAAGTACGCATGCCCCTGGGGATAGACTCCCATGGCTTTGGCACATATTCCCATGAAGACGTCGTCAATGTACATGGAGGAATTCAGTACGAGAGTCGCCTGGTAAATTTTAGCCACCACATCCCTTGAAACCACATACCCTGCCCCGGCAGTATAGTCTGGATATGAAGGCCAGGGATACATCTCATACGGAACGTGGTATTTGCTGCCTTTATTGCGATTTGGAGGGGCTCCCCTGTGCACATGCCCTACCCACAAGTCTTTAGTTCCTGACGGGCTAGTCAAGAGATGCTTCAAGTACTTCACCAGATTAGGCATGTGGACGAAGATGTCATCATCAGCAGACATGAGGAAATGTGCCTTAGGGCAGTACATGTGGCTCCAGTGAAACTGAAGGATCAGTTTGTTAGTCAGGTTATGAAATGTGTCCACAAAGTTCCGCTGGATTGAGTCTTTATAGAGCTTGTCCTCCTGCCACAATGCAGTCTGGATCCTAGATCTCTGTCCGACATCCTGATAAATGCCAATGGCAAAAAGCAACCTCACCCTGACGCCCAGCGTTGTCCAAATAAAGCTCTCGTTTCCCCATGTTTCTCTGATGGCCTGGCGCCGTTCAAAGCTCTCTGGTGAGGATTTCACAAACAGAAGGAGAAGGATATCATCCCAACTTTTTCCATCTCCAGCTTTACATTTCTCTGGGTGGTTGATGAGGTACGGATAGTTCACTAAGGCACCCTTTCTGTGAGGATGGTTGGGTGTGATGGTAAGGGACGAATTGAGGAAGTCGTAGCTGTTGATCATATAGCGGTATGTGTAGGATCTCACATGACTGACCACGTGATGGTCCAGATCCTCCCAGCAGACCATCAACACACTGAGTACCAGGCCGGTGGTCAGCAGCTGCATAACCTGGCACTTGCGGATACGACGGAAGTTCATGAACATTGTGATAACTTATTTTTTCTTACCAAAACCTATAAATGATATCCTAAGGACCATTATCCTTTTATTTAGTACAGTTTTTTTTTAAATATCCTTTTACTTTTAAACATTTATTTTCTTTGGTGCCTCCTTGATCTGTGTCCTCAAGGTTTGTCTTCTTTTTCCCATTTTCCTCCTATCCTTCTTAATGGTTATTGGTGCTGGCAAGTCAAGTTGGCCTTTATCAGGCTCTTCAACAGTCTGAACACTTTATTACTGCCCTCCCTCCACTGTGTGATGCAGAAGCTTGTCTCCTTCATAGTTATCAGAGTGCAACCAACTCAGTGTTCATCCTCACAAGACAAAATCGTTGTGCTTCCTCTGTCTCTCCTCAAAGCTCCCGTCTAGTTTCAAGCATGCCCTCCTTCCTTATCCCTCCACTCTGATATCTTAAAGTTATACGACAGTATGGCACCTGGGGAAAAAAATGACAGAAACAATATTAAATAACATCTTTCATTCATTCATTCATTTTCTGTAACCGCTTGTTCCTCTTAAGGGCTGGGGGGTCTGCTGGAGCCTATCCTAGCTGTCATCTGGTGAGAGGCAGGGTACACCCGCCAGTCTATCTCAGGGCTAATACAGAGAGACAGACAACCATTCACACTCACAGATTAAAAGACTGGAGCCCATGTCACCATATGATTTCAATGCACAGAGTAAATAACTGACTCACTTTATTATTCCCTATTCTTCTGTACATGAAGAAGCAAAACGGTAGCATTACAAACTTCAGATTTGTTTCAGATTTGTTTATGCATCTATGTTTTTGTATGGCTACGAGGGTGCTATCCCCTCTTTGTATGAGGGGATGGCATGAAATTAATTCATTTAAAATAACAATTAACTGCAATGTTAGGGTCTCAAACTGATTGACTGAGGCATGTGCTCTGAGGCATGTGCTGTGAATTTATGTTGTTGCGTAAACCTTAACCTGCCTTCCAACAAGTCATCAAAATACAACAGTGCTCAAATGATCTTCAAGGTTTATCCCTGCAACACATTCGATCTAAAAAGTTACATTTTTAAGTAAAACACAGCTTTGTGAAGATAATGCAGACTACCTTCTGATAAAGAAAAGTATCAGTAAACGCAGCCTGCTGTGCTGACCTGGCACATAGAAACATAATAAACAGACTTTAGTCCAACTGCACCCTTGCCCAAAGAAGCTGCTGACATATGTGCAATGCTTCTACACAAGAGCTGCAGCAACTGAATACTGAGGTCAGCCAACTAAACAGCTCTTTTTTTTTTGATCAAGGTATTTTTATTTAGTTTTACGAGTCATAGTTTACAATATAACAAAAGTCCAACCCCCCCCCCCCCCCCACACACACACCCCCCCCCCAAACAGCTCTTTTACGGCTGAGGCATGACATAGTCTTGTGACTCACACGTTATTGCAACATCTACTGCCTTTGTGTGTAGTTACCCTACAAGAGGCGCCCGGAAGTAGTCCTTTGCTTGTTTGTATTCTTTTATTTTGACCAAAAAGCTAATACATAAATTAAAATTAGTTAAACAACTATAGTACAGAGAATGTGTGTCTTTGTGGAGGTTTTCTTGAAGGGGAAATCCTTTACCACACAGAAAACTGTCTTGACAAAGAGCATAGTTTCTTCCTATGAGTGTAACATTAGATGACATCCATTTGGACATGGTTTTTATGGTTGCTGGTCAAACTGAAATCATCTTTTAAAGACGCCAATAAGAGACTGGGGCTATGACTTTAATAAAATATGCTCTATATTTAGAGCTGGTTGTAAAAAGAGAATACTGATTAACACACAGCACGACGGTGCAAATGTTTAGACACTAAAAGCAAATGAGGCTGGTTTAAAAAAACAGTTCCATAACTTCATACAACTGTGAGCACTCTCTTTTGCCTTTAAAACTTGTGCTCAGTAATTTAAACCACTTGGAAATCTCAACACAGTTCTGTGGATTTAGTCTGTTTTAGCGTCAAAAGCACGTAAACATGTGGCCTGTGGTTTCCGTCAGCCAAAACATGCAAACCAGCGCAGCAACCACTTTGTCTTGACTGTTTATACATGCACGTACGTGGAGGTTTCGTGGAGGTTTCTTCTGTACTTGTTCTATAAAGATTATAAATCAGTCAAGATTTTTTTTTTTTTTTTTCTATGTGGCGGAGTGATTAGAGCAGTGAACACCACTGCTCCAACCACTGGAATCACCACTAATATTTATATGTGATCCAGTACTGCAAAATACAGCAAGCAGCATTTGTAATTACTGCTGTTATACTATTAATATACTGCAGATACAATGATGCACAATATGAATTTATTTACTAGCCTGACAGGTTTGCAGCAGCCAGTGCAACACATCTAAACAGTGTCACATCTACACTGAATCATAGAGGAAATCAAGATGAATGATGAGTATGAGTAAGTAATAGCACTTTTAATCCAAATAGTTGAACAGTTGCACCATTTTGCTCTCCAGTATTCTTAAATACTGCATTAAATTGCTCAGCTTTCATTTCAGTGAGTTTAGATTTACTGGAACTGGTGCAACAACTTTGTATGTTTAGCAGAGTTCACCTTACAGGAAGTGGGACAGAAATCGCTGTGCAGCAGAAAGTGTCCCATGACACCTAAGTCGAATACTCTGTTTTTTTTATTTTTCAGATACAGTTGTGCTTATCCTCATATGACAGAATGAGTCTGTTGGCTAAATAGGCTAAATAGAATGAGTGTGAAGACTTTTTTGGAGGCACTGCTTCACTTGTAAATGAGCCGTTTTGAATATAAGCAAATGCACAAAGGAAGCAACTTTCTAACTCTCTGTCTAGATTAGCCATCAGAGATACTGCCACTCTCTCTGTGGTTCAGTTTGCAACGGTTTATAGACCACATCGCACTGCTAAAGGTAATTCTCTGTCAGGGCTCCCCAGGTGACCCAACATCCAACACAAAATACATATAGTATATTACATACAAACAGATTCACGTTTATTGTGTTCTATTCTCTTTTGTCAATAGCAAGTCAAATAGTATGGACTCATTTTGAATCTCTCAGAATAAAAAGATATCAGGTGCACTGTGGACACGCCAATGCACTACTCTATATACATGTGGGGTTGGTGAAATATTACAGAAATGTAGAATATTTCTGTTATCTAGCCTGTGGTTGTATGCTGGTTCAGTGTCATCATGTCTGGAATTAGACTATACGGTAGATTCATGGATTCAAAGGTATCCAGAGAGTCTGTTGTCTCATAATGAACTGATAACACATGAATATGTTATCGTGCCCTGCAACTGTTGGAAACTATCTCTGACATGCAGCTACATGGGTCATGGTGTGTCTGTGATAAGGTTAATGTTTACAGCACTACATCAAAAGGACTATAAATGGTCTGTGAATCAAACTGCCACGTGTTTTATGGCAATAAGCACCATTTTGACTCACGAGTGAAGAGTTTGCCACTTTTATGCTTCAACAACAAAAGGTTGTCAACTGAATTCCACTGGAACCAGTCTCATTTGATTGCGGTGGTGGTTGAGATAGCTTGGCGGTACAGTGGTTTAGTGTTTAGCACTGATGCCTCAGAGCAGTTATCAACTGGCCTTTCCCAAGTATCCACACACTTTGGTGTGATGACCAAGACACAGAAACTGTACAACAACAAATGGACATTTTGGCAGCAATCCACATTGTGTGGAACAGCTGGGGGAACCCATTTAGACAGCACATTCAAGCAAAGCAGCTAAATGTATTAAAATGGTTGTTTGTGAGGCTACTTCCTCTAATACATAGGACGTGTAGTTGGGTCTCTGGCGCTGCCATGTCACTTATGATTACATTTTTTTTAATCACACTTCCTTGGACAATGGAAACTAACTATGACTCAAAGCCACTGCCAAATCCAATTCAAACAGTGAATGTTTTGTTTGCTTTTTGAGCAGATGTTCATTGTCTAAAAGCATGTGGATACTTTTAATACAGGCAACGCTTTGAGACGAATGAAAAAACTAAATAGTTGTTTATTCACATACAATAATACAACTGTGATGTTTGAAGTTTGTATCATATATTGTGAGTCAAGATTATTAAGAACATATTATAATTTGGTTATAAGTTGTTAATGGGAAGCCAGAAGATCTATAAACACCTAAATACGTACATGCACAGAACATACATTGTGTTTTATCTTTGTTCACAGTCTCTCTGACAAGACAAACATTACAGGAAGTTACCTAAAGTGGACGCAAGGTTTAAAGGCTTTCTTTTTATG
This sequence comes from Planiliza haematocheilus, assembly GCA_005024645.1. Lineage (NCBI taxonomy): Eukaryota > Metazoa > Chordata > Actinopteri > Mugiliformes > Mugilidae > Planiliza > Planiliza haematocheilus. Next base: position 2,530,075 of record SRSE01000306.1, read on the forward strand.
TCCTGTTTGTTCGCTGAGCAACTGCTAATGTAGCCCGTTAAGCCTGAACCCTATTTGCTCCCAGCTATATCGCTGTTATAATATCTGGATCCGGCTTGGAAACATATCAACAAAAACTTTGCTAAAAAGTGCTTTGGGAGTTTGTACTTGTCTGATTATATCATCTTGACACGTTCAGCTTGGTTTCCCCTTTTACCTCTCTTACTCTCTCAGTCGGCTACAGCAAGCTGCAGAATTCATTTAGAGGAACACTCCTCAGCACACAAACACACACACTGTGTTCCTGACTTACCCGGCTGTTTTTGAGTCCAGTCCATGTATGAGTTCAAGTCCAAGGAAAGTCTTTAATCAGTGTTCATCAACAAGTGACAGCGGTTCTGTTTCTGTTACCATCTCTGCTTTCCGTCGCTTGGACAGAGTTTTCCGCCTTGTCTTCCTTCCTTTAATCCTGCACTTGGACAAAGTCATCTGAGAACAGCTGCAAATGTGAGCTCTGGCTGCCTTGAATTTTCAAGCGAGTGAGTGAGGGAGAGGGAGAGAGAGAGAGAGAGAGAGAGAGAGGGAGAGAAAGACTTTGTGTGTAATGGGTGGGATCACTGTAAAGTGGGAGGAACCACTATGGCTTGCCATATCTAACTTTTAATCCTCCAATCAAACTCCTTTTACTCTGTCATTACAACTGCTACTATTATTTTATTTTCAAATGGAATAAAACTCACTAACAAAATGTAGGCCTAATGTAAGTGTTTGGCTTTGGACTAAAAGTTTGAAAAAATTAATTTTCCTTCCGGTGCTTCTAAAGTGTACCACCTTATCCATCAAATATTTTTAAAATCCCAAAAAATCCACGAATAGCATGTAGACTTCTTTACTATGACTGTAAATGCATGTCCTCACAGAGCAGTTTCAGCTAAGACACTTCATGCACAATAAACCTAATTATGTATATTGAGAGGAGGATAGGTCATGTGCAAAACTGTCCAAATCAACGTCAGCACTTATGTTGTTTGTGGGCACTTTCTAAGATTGCAGTCATACAAATTGAGGTAATGAGCACACAAGACTGGACCACTGTGTCCCTGGACATTCTTAGTTTTAACGAGGTTAGTGGGAAGTGCTTTAGTTACAGTCTGGGTATACGTATAAGCAAGGGTTGTTCATTAAAGTGTTTGCAAACTGACAACCGGTCCTTGTTTGGCATGTGTGTGTAGGTGACATGTTGCGTGGAATCAAAAAATGCTCAACTTGAATTTAAGATGGATTGTGGAAGCTTTAAATGTAAATTAATGTGAGTTACATTCAAGGCCTTCGCAAATGAGTGCTCAGTCCACACCATGAGGATGTCTGTATTTAAGAGTATAACAGCACTTTTAATCTGCTGTGTATATGGTATCAATCCAGTGTTAGTTCACTGGTGGCAGTTAACCAGCACTGACTGTTTGCCAGAGCAAAAGAGGGAGACAGTGGTGGCTGAGCAGCTTACCGCAGCAAGTATGTTGTTGTTGTTGCAAAAATGTGACTAATATTTTATGATTTCATTATATCTCTCTCAGACGGCACAGTGGCGAGGTGGTTAGCACTGATGCCTCACAGTGAGAAGGTCCTCCCTGTGTCTGCATGGGTTCTCTTCGGGTACTCCGGTTTTCTCCCACCATCCATGCTCATTAGGTTTACATTGGTGATTCTAAATTGGCCATAGGTGTGCTTGTGAGTGTGAATGCTTGTCTGTCTCTGTGTTAACCCTGCGATAGACTGGTGACCTGGCCAGGGTGTACCCCGCCTCTCACCCGATGGATAGGCTCCAGCAGACCACACAACGTTTAACAGGAACAAGCAGTTACAAAAGATGAATGAATGAATATATCTCTCTCTGATAGTCAGAAGAATGACAACAACCAGGAAATGTTTCTGATGCTCCAGATCACAAGATAAAAAAAATCTCAGAGGAAGTATTTAAGCCTAAACAATTCGTTTTTAGGTTGTTTATAACAATTTGCTAACACTCTCTTGTACGTGAGTCCGAGACATAGTTAAGGATGGAGTGGACGATTGGAGGATCTTGTACTGTTTTCTGCTTTTTCAACCACTGTATGATTAACAGCTTTCACCGTCTACTTACTGACGTTAACAGCTGGGGTGTTGTCATCGTCAGCCTGAGTAAAACTGTAGTCTAAAGATAGTTTCTTTCTCTCCACTGCAGTCTCTCTGCTCTTCTGTTTGCTCCACCCTCATGGAAATAGTGTCAGGCTTGCGTCCATGTCTCACATCCTGTTCAGTGGTTACCGGTTCACACTCATCATCTTGTGTGTAAAATGGAATTATGGTGCATTCTTTAGTGGATCAGCAAATGAGCAACGGCGGCGTAATCTGGGGTCTTCTTGGTGGCGTTACAGCATGGGCTCTGTGTGAAAGACCCCAGTCAACAGCATGCCCTACATAATTATAACTTAAAATGCCATTATTGGCACAGCAGTAATAATTTACCATTCTTACTCATAGGTCAAGAATACATTGAACACCAATATGTTGTTCATCCCTTCTGTTTCTCTGGTGCTATTTCTTTATAATACAGAGAATCCTGTTGATGTCTTGGTATGAACATGAGACTTGTGCAGCGGTGTTGCTGGAGATGAAAATAACATGAGATCCACTGGTTTTGGACTTTGACAATGATGCTACCAAACACAACACCAATTTATACAATTACCATAAAGCACCCATTTGCAGTATCTAGTGAACCTGTTATTTGTGATCCTTCAGTGTCTGAGGGCTCAGGACATTTATCCTTGTGGGTAGTGTGGTCCTCAGACAGTAAAATGAGCTTGTGATTGAATTCAAATGATGTTTGAAGTGCACGGATGCCAGCTGCCATTTGCAAAGGTGAATGTAGGGAAGAGTTTTCTTCTATTCTCTGTGGCTTAAAAGCTATGGTATAAACATAAGTTGGACTCAGTAGAGATTGAGCTGCTGTTTAATATCAACAATGTAGAAAATGACTGTTTCAGTGGAGTGCTTATTTTCCTTTCTTCTTCATTTCGTTCATTTCACTTACCCTTTCTCCGCAGACACATCATGACTGAGCTAATTGAGACAGAGAGGCTATATGTGGAGGAACTGCAAAGCATCATGGAGGTACGTTGTACGTTGTACGTTGGCTCTAGGATCTAGATTTTCTTAACCACTTTACATTTCGTTACGGTTCACGTATACCCAAAACAGCTGCAGTCCTACACCTGTTACCTGCATTTGTTTTTGTTCTTGAGAACAAAGACTCTGGAGCAAACTGCCCTTAATATGTGCTCTTGACAGGACCTTTTAATTCAGTCATTAAGAGGTAGTTAGTTTCATAGTTTTAGTCATTTGTGCTATGTAAAGACAGATGGAAGTAGGAGTTCTGGTAAATTTGAGTTTTTACATGGCTTTATAATCAATGCTTACATTGCCTTTATACATGGCCAAAACAGTTCTCTTGTTGGAATGCATTATTTATTACGCTGATGTACACTGATCAGGCAAAACATTATGACCAGGAGACATTAATAACATTGACCATCTTGTGACAGCAAAATGTTCTGCTGGGCAACATTTGAATCTGGCCCTCATGTTGTGGATGCTGTTTAGACATGTAGCACCGACCTAGGCCAGACCAGGCACCCCCACCCCATAGCAATGACACTCCTTGATGGCAGCAGCCATCCCCAGCAGGATGCAGCCTGACACAGACACACACAAGTTGTTTAGGAACAACTCAAAAAACATGAAGAACTGCACAGGGTGTTGACCCAGACTCCTAATTCCTTAGATCTTTCTGATCCACAGAGGCCCCTTTCCTCAACCCATAGGATCCAAAGACCCCGACTAACAACATTCTGTTGCCAGACAGCACACACTCATTTTAAAAGGCCTATACCCATTCTCTGATGAGACACAACTGTTTTGGAGGCACAAGGGAGACCTACACAATATTAAGAAGGTGGTCATAATGTTATGCCCAGTCAGTGTAAATGTTAACTAATCACCTAATATTTGACATTCATGACACCCTGCACATTCAGGGGTTCATGTCCTACTGAATGACAGCATTTATTTTATCCAAGAAGGAAAAGGCCATTGCATAGCTGTACAAAACATGGTTAACCTACAAAGTATGAACCGCATGATGCAATGTGAATCATTTTCTAATAATTTTAATAATTATTCTACTCATATAAGATGCAGTGAATAGCTGATGGGAAATTGCTTTGATAACGGATTTATGATCTTGTTTTTATTATGACAGCTCACAGAGGAATTAAATAAGGTTGATTATCTTGGCCTTGGAGATGCCGTATCAGATAGTAGTATCTCTGAGATGGCAAGGCTCATGCGGTACTTGGGGTATTTACCAGACAACAGTAGTGAGCGCTTACCCCGGTGATCTGTTGTTGGGAAAAGAACAAGAGTCATCTATGGCAGCTCTAAACTTTTGGTACTATGATAATGGAACGCCTTGAGGCATGTTATGGTCTCCATGCCTCAGCAGGTCCCACTGTTTTTTTTTTGGCAACAATCAAAGCATTAACTGCCATTTAGGCAAGTTGGTCTTTGCCCATGAGTGTATATCCTTATTGTTAGCCAAATTCCAAAAATGACTGTGTTATTATTTGAAGAACAAAAATAATCTCAGTTGCTGGTTGTGACTAATTAACTGAGATGTTTTGCTGCCTGAGTAAATTTTGATATTTTTCTTCTTTCTGCATCATTGTACTCTCCCACCCACTGTTCTTGCCAGGGTTATTTTGATGAGCTGAATAACTCAGAACTCAGTCACCTCATCCCCCCATCGCTCGAGAACAAAAGGGATGTACTGTTTGGCAACCTCCCAGAGATATATGAATTTCACAACAGGTAGGTGGAATGACTTTTGCACGTTGGCCCGACATATACCCTTCTGTAACTAGGAAACATTAATATCACCATTACACTATTCACGAGATAATGGGGCCTGGAATCCAGAATCTTGTTACAGTACATCAGAGCAGCACATCGTTTATGCAAAAGGTTGTGATTTGTGAAAATAATGCAATCCACACATGTCGCTCTACCTGATGTAAGCTGATAACAATGATTATAGTGGATTGGAAACCATCTGCAATGAGTCTTTGGTCTTGTACAAAAAATAGTTGCAGTGCGTGCTGGCCTCTTATTTTGTTTGTTCAAAATTATCTGCAGGACATTTCTGTTGGAGCTGGAGAACTGTGCAGAGAAACCAGAGCTGGTGGGAACCTGTTTTCTGAAAAGGGTAAGCGGTTTCAGAGACAGTAGTGGAAACGAATCACTCCCAGATTTTTCAATGCTTGTTTTATTGTACCTTACTTGTGGCATTTTGTTGTGTTACAGTTTTACTCCACCACTTTTAGACTGAATTTTTGGATATGACCTTTTACTTTTTCTAGGTTGAATGAACTCCATCATCATCATCATGGAGTTTAATCACACCATGAGAACTTTTACAGTGTAATATTCTTTGCTTCATGAACTAAATGATGTGCTTGTTTTCCACTGACAAATATGGTAAACTAAAGGTACACTATAAATTATACATGATAAGGTATGATAAATGTTTTCACTGTTAAAAAAGCAGCAAATTTATATGCAGGGAAAATAATTATTAGTTGCAGCCCTAGTTTGCTAGGTCGAGGACAGCATGTATTCAGTACAACAAATTTGTAATGTGGAAGCTTTTTTAAAAAATATAGCATATACTGATAAACTATTCCTCACATTATAGTAGGTTTGGATAATTAAAATAAAAAAGACATGAGATGTTCAATTTGGACACATACTTGTGTTGTCAGAAAGAAGAGCTCCAGGTGTATGAGAAGTACTGTCAGAATAAACCTCGCTCTGAAGTCCTCTGGAGACAGTGTGGAGACAGCCTCTTCTTTCAGGTAAGGTAGATGGTCTAGTTTTTTTTTTATCTCCCAAAGACAAGTCTATGGTAGATGTTACACACAAATTACTACTCCGTAACATATAACATTAATGCTCTCGTCCAAATGTATTTACTCAAACATAAAGTATTCTGGAGCAGCAAATGCAAATACTTTTTCTGTCCATTAGATTGAAAATGTGGCGCCAATTAAGAAGATCGTATTAAGAAGAAATCCAGCATGAATAACAAAACATAACAAACTGAACTCGACTTACAAGCGTATCAGAGTATATTTCATTGCACCAGAGCTTGTGCCAAGAAACACACATGCGCACTCAATGCACACATTTTTCCCTACTTACCAAACACCACACACTCCTCTTAAAAGGCACATGTCCATTCTCTGATGTGACACAACTGTTGGAGGCACCAGGGAGACCTACACAATATTAGGAAGATGGTCACAATGTTATGCCCAGTCAGTGTAAATGTTAACCAATCACCTAATATTTAACATTTACTACATTTTAAAGTAATAAAAAAAAGAAAAGTTCACAATAAAACTATGTGTTATACATGTATCTGCACTGCAGTCAGATTCAGAAAGTAGAAGTGACACCCTGCACATTCAGGGGTTCACGTCTGACTGAATGACAGCTTTTATTTTATACGAACAGCATAACGCAATGTTAATAATGTACTCTACTCTTCTAAGATGCAGTGAATAGCTGATTGGGAAACTGCTTTAATTGCAGATTTATGATTGGTGTTTCCATTATGACAGCTCACAGAGGAATTAAATAGGTTGGTTATCTTGGCCTTGGAGTTGCCTGATCAGATAGTATTGGATGCAGGTGTAAACTCCAGAGCAACTCTGACGGAGGGCAGACAACAGAGTTGTGGAGTCAGAGTATCTCTGAGATGGCATGGCTCATGCGGCACTTGGGGTATTTAAACGTGACACCAAGTATTAAGAAGAAATCCATAATGAATAACAAAACATAAGAAACTGAACTCGACTGGGAATCACGTCTTTGAGTCCCATTTTGTGAATGCCTGTCATGTTTTCCTTCCCTATTAAGAATGTTTGGTGTTTGTGACTACAGGAATGCCAGAAGAAACTGGACCACAAGTTGTCTCTGGATGCATATCTGCTAAAGCCGGTCCAGAGGATCACCAAATACCAACTCATGCTTAAGGTTAACCACCAGCATACACAAATGTGCTGTATTGAAAATGCAGTTTTTGTACATGGCAAGTTTCCTTGCTTTGTTTTGGTTTAGGAAGTCTTTAAACACCTTCCAAATCATCCAAATTTGGTTTAATGTCACTCTCAATTTGACCTAAAAAAATCTAGAAAGTGTTAATTAGTACTGAGATACACAAGATACATCTTGTGGTGCAACCTGGCCACATCTTCAGTGATGTAACCGGGGTCACGAGGTGTTTCGGGTTTTTTAATCTTATCTCTTTAAATCCATCTATGGCATGCACCCGTGATGTGGACCTGAACTCTCCTTTACACAAACTAAATCACATTTAATAAACTGAACATACAGCTAGCAAATTCTCTAAGGTTATAATAAGGTACACTGGTTTCCTCAAAGACAAAGTGTAGACAGGATTCACGTCTAGGTTATGTTTATCGAATGACATTTGTCTTTTTATGTACAGTCGCATCGCACAGTCAATTGTTTGTCTTTTGATGGCCCTGTTACTTATACGTTTTATAATGTCAGTGCTTGCCTCCCCATATGCAAGTCTTCTACCTTTTGCAATGGCACCATTGCTGCAACTTTGCGCACTGTCAGAGACGATAGTAATTAGTTTAAAGAAATACAAACAAGCTTAAGAACTGGTCTACGTGTATCCAATCAGATTTTCCAGTTATTTGTCACTAATGCAACATACCTCAAACCTCTACACCTCACTCTACGTCCTGTTAACAGATTCTAATCCTCTTCCTCCTTTGTGCCTACAGGAGATGTTAAAATGCAGTAAAGGTCAGGGAATGGCCGAGCTGGAGGAAGCTTTGGCCACAATGCTGGACATAATCAAGTCTGTCAACGACTCCATGCACCAGATAGCCATCACTGGCTTTGATGTGAGTATGTGTAATGAATTAATTCTTAATCAGTGATACGTGCACCTTAAAACAAATGACAAATAAGGCAACAATAAATACAAAAACTGATCATTCACAAAGGAAAATTAAGTATGCACCTGTGTCTATTGCAGTTTCAAATCAGTCATATTAAAATCAAGGGTTACACATTACATTCTTGTCATAGGAAGCTCATTTTAGGCAAGTGGAACATGTTTTCATTATCTTAAACTCTGACATTTAAGGTCTTTTGTTATGTTTACTACTGAAGTGTGTTGTGTCATTGTGAGAAACTCTTGCAGAAGAGCTCTATCATGGTCATCAGGGGAAAAGAAAAAGTAGGAATGTCAGCAAGTCTGTTAAGGGACTTTGAGCCCAAACCACAGTTTGAAGATTTTTACGTCACAGCAGATAGTACTTGTAAAGTTATAGTGGTTGCACTGCATTTTTTCCACATGATAGCTATCTCAGCTCTGTCTCTGGGTTTTTACAATGTGTAAACATGAGGAATTTATAGATTTCCTATCTTCAGTGCCATTAAATCATCTCTCAGTCAAACAGTTTCTTAATATCAGATGGACTAGTTTAAGTATCTTAGTATGATATGTGATATTAGCACCCATGTTAATGAGATTCACAGTATCCAAATTATTCTATTGATTGTTTTTATTATTAAATCACCACATGTGGCATCTTGTTGTTGTTTTGCTGTAGTAATGGTAGAGTATATTTTCTAGCACAATTTTCCTTTAAGATGCTACTTTTCAGTTTTCAAGACTGTATGATGATTTTTGAGAATATAACATCTTTTAAAACATACATGGTATGTGTCAAACAAATTCTTGAAAAACTAGCTAGATCTGGCCTTTGAAAACAATGAATCTGCCCCGAAACTCAGGTGCAGATCAGTTATCAGTGTTTTTGAGAGGTCACACGCCATTTCGTAGGAGGCAAAACCATACTTGGTTAATAAATCACAGAAAAGAACAAGGTAGTTGAAGGGGTTACGGATAGTTTTTGTGTGTCTTTTATGACTTTTACATCCCAGAGATTCCGTCTCAGAGGAGAGGCCGCATGTAAAGAAAGTAATGATATCATAGTACAGGTATGCTTGCCTACAATGACACTTCCAGATTACTGGATCGACGTCAGTGCATCGCATGGTTGATTTGGCTTTAGTTTCAAGCTTTGGGTCGTGACCAGTATGACACACATATGGGACAACGTTTGGGCATACATTTACAAACATGAAATCAGTATTGTAGACAGATTTCATTTTGGGGTACTTGCGGCAATGTCTGATTCAATATCTTTGGTTTTCTTACATGAGCTGAAATCTCACTTGATGGCATCTGTCCTTTTGAAAGGTCTACTGCCAGTTAAACTTTAAGGCAGGCAGATTCAGTTGTTCTGCTAGCATGCAGAACATAGCTAACTCTCTTGTTGGTGATGCCAAGCTGCTAAGTCCCCGAGCATCTTAGATCCTGGCATGATTTTTTGTGGACATTTAATTTAAATTATGGCCATAACTACAAAATGTCAGTATCACGTGTCGTTTGTTTGAATACATCATCTCTATTAATTGACACGGTTTGGCTGTTCATATTTGATCTGCTATAGTAACTGATCTGAAAGAGCGATGTGCACATTCAATGGCTCCTGCTGCTGCAGATTTCTATGCAAATGTTGCCTGACTGATATTGTGTTTTCATTTGCAGGGAAACCTGAGTGAACTGGGGAAGCTGCTTATGCAGGGATCCTTTAATGTGTGGACTGATCACAAGAAAGGCCACAGCAAGGTACTCCACTTTATTCCAGCTTTACCCTCCATTAACGTCCATATGGTGGAAGAGTTAAAACCATATTATTTTATCAGTGACTTTCTGATGTTCCTGAGAGTGTCGCATGTTTCTCAGTGTATGCACATTTCTTTGTTTTGGGATTTGCGTGGAGACATCTCGTTGATGTTACTGCTAACGTTTTTCATTATCTCCTTTCCAGCTTGTGACCAAACAACATTGCATTTCCTCTTCATTTTTTGCATTACAGCACAAATACAGCTCTGGTGATTTATGACTGAGATACTGCAGAAATAAACCTGAAATAGCCCAGAGCTGTCTGATTATATCAAGGCCTGCATTAAGATATATTGTTATTTGTTTGTATAGTTAAATAAAACTACCTCTGGCTGTAGATTTCATACTCATGCCGCTCTGAAGCGTTTTCATTTGTTGAGCTGTTGTTGCCACCTTGTTTGCCGAATATGTTGCAGAGCAACAGGAACCGTAATGTGACCATCACCACACTGTCCAATTTATAATCACTTCAGAAGTTGTGATAAAAATAGGGCCAATGTGTGACTGATGTGAAAAATGCAATTTCTAACAATACCAGAATCATTTAACAGATCTTCTGCCATGGCCTCAGTTTAAAGAGTATACTAATGCTTAATCTGAATACAAGAGTGGACCTGTGTAATGCTAAATGAACAGACATGCAGACAAAATGACTGACATGTCACTTGATTTCAGGTGAAGGATCTGGCGAGATTTAAGCCCATGCAGAGGCACCTCTTCCTGTATGACAAGATGCTGCTGTTTTGTAAGAAACGAGAAGAGACCACAGATGGCCACGAGAAAACCCCATCGTACAGCTTCAAACACTCGCTCAAGGTTAGACACACATTCTCATGTTTGTGAGATAGGTCTTTTTCCCTGCAGTTTTTTCTACTTTTGTTGTGCTCTGCCTGTATTTCCTTATTTTCTTCTTATTTTGGACATTTCTGGGCTGCAACCCGTGGGGACACTGTGTGTCTACAATGTCAATGTGTGCAGCTTGTGAGAGCAGGACTCTATGGGCTGCTAGTTCCTGCCTGTGTGAGCATGATTTTTTGTGTTTTACAACACAACAGCCGTGAATCAGTGATAAGTTAACATTTTATTTCTCTGCTGCTTTGTTCTGGCTAACGCCGCATCATTTCTTCATACAGTGCGGCTCACTCAACCACAGCTGCTCGCACTTTTCCTTGCTGAACAAGGGAAGAGAGGCCAGGTTTAAAAAGGACTACTTCCACCAAGTATACATTTTAGTTTGTCTGTACAACAAAGTCTAATAAGATGAACCTGTAACCTCTACTTGTGAATTACTGTATTTAAAATTTGTCAGCACTCCAACATGTGCAGCAGCAGCATTAATCACAAGGGTTTGTTAGATGAAATGGGACATCAGAATATTTAAGGTGACAAGCTGAAGGAAGATAGGAAGGAAAATGTCGAGTGCCCGGATGCAGGACAAAGGGGGAGGTAGGAGCAGGAAACACACTAACGTTAATGGAATTTACAGTAGGGAATTCCAGAAACAAGCGTCCAACAAAATAGGTAATCCAAATTAGAAATTAAGACAAAGCAAGATCCAAACAGGACAAAAGGCCAAGGAACGCTGAATCCTGGAAACACAACTTGAGAACACAAGTAGGGAGTGGCAAGGAACCCGTGACAAAGGGAACATGGATGCAAAGCCTATCACAGGTCTTTTATTTGGTCAAAGTCCACATCTGTCTTAAACATTGTTGTCAGGTTTATGTACATGGTTGACATTTTCTGTTATTTATTGACCATTGAAATTGACATGGGGCGGCACAGTGGCAAGGTGGTTTACACTGATGCCTCACAGCGAGAAGGTGAGGCAAATCCATGGGCCGGCTGGCCTTTCTATGTGCAGTTTGCATGTTCTCCCTGTGTCTGTATGGGTTCTCTCCAGGTTCTCCAGCTTCCTCCCACCATCCAAAGACATGCTGGTTAGGTTCATTGGTGATTCTAAATTGTCCGTAGGTGTGCGTGTGAGTGTGAATGGTTGTCTGTCTCTGTGTTAGCCCTGAGATAGACTGGAGACCTGTCCAGGGTAATAAGTGGGTACAGAAGATGAATGAATTAAATTTGATATGTATTAGTAAACGATTACCTGCTTACATAAGTGCCACATATCAGTTCAGTACACTCTGAACTGAATAAAGGTTTTCCTCTGGCTAAACCTATAAGTTGTTCATCAAGGCATTGTACAGCTTTCCTTTGTTCTCTTCAAAAAATTCACTAATACCGTAATTATAGAACCTTCAAAACAACAATCTCTAGACAATGCACAGAAGATGTGAAGTGGGTGTTTGGTTTGTCAGTGTGCACCAACAATTTATTGATTATATGATACAGTTTTTACATATTCTAATAAATGAGTGTCTGTATCTCACAGTGTCTCTATCCTGTTTCTGACCAGATGAGTGCTGTGGGGATCACAGAGAACGTGAAAGGCGACAGCAAAAAGTTTGAGGTCTGGTATAATGGCAGAGAGGAAGTTTACATCATCCAGGTACGTTGGTGTACATTACTTCTTTTGACACTGTGAAAAAAAAAGATCAAATTAGAGTTAAATGATATTGCCCCACTACATTGTTCTGTATCTGCTTGTGGTCAGATGTTTATTGTTGTTAGTTGCTGGCAGTTCTTCCACCAAAGAAACTATTCCTGTCCTAACTGTCCTATACTTCTCGGGAGAGACATCCACCTTTCCACTCCTCTGCTCTTGGGGGCAGTGTTGCACCACACAGCTCCCCCATGAAACAGGCCTCAGTTGCATACGTGCATATGCTCTTGATTTACATTTGTATGTGTGTGTGTGTGTGTGTGTGTGTGTCTGCATAAATTCTTCCCCAGGCACCATCCATGGATGTGAAAAATATGTGGGTGTCAGAGATTCGCAAAGTTCTTACAGGCCAGCTGGAAGCATGCAGAGGTAGATTCACACACATCTGGATCTGAGAATATATATCTCCTTTTGTATTTTTTTCCCTTTCACAAGAAAGTACTTGGGTCCCAACTTACAGATGAAGGAAAGATTTATGTCTGCATGGATCCATTCATCTGTAAACTTTTGTTAGACCAGTATACACTATTTGCATTTTCTTGGTATCTAAACGCACATAGAACCAGCCACTGCCTTTTGCTATTATTGCAGCTTTATCCTTCTACAGTGAAACATTTTCATATACTACACACCCCAGTCACTGTACTAGAATTAAAAAGCAAAATTATTATTTTTTCCACAAATTCTTGACTAGATTCAGTTGGATTTTAAATTGCATTTTTCTGTGCTTTTGCTCTGTCAGGGTTTGCAGCAATTTCTTTCAGTTTGCCGAGACACCTTTCCTGTCAGTCAACTGTGAACACATCAGTACATCCTATGCTGCAGTCTGGACATGGGCTTTAAATTCTCTTGTACCAAATGCCAAGTGTCACAATTATAGTTTTTCTGTGTGGAGACATTTTCAAGTCTCCACACAGAAAAATTATAATTGTGACATATGAACATAATTATTTAGCTGTTTTGTTATTGTTATCGACATTACAGTCTTTATTGTGAGTGCAGGAATACATTTTCAGTTCTACAGTGTTATAAAAGTATATAATATTGGATTAGATTTTAGCAAAGGTCACTGTGACCTCACAAAACATGTATGTGGCTCACAGTTTTCTGAAAGAAACGTCTTAGGAACGTCTTGAGGGAATGTCCTTCAGATTTGGCACAAATGTCCACTTGGACTCAAGGACGGCCTGACAAGAATTTGTCAGTCAATGGTTGAGGTTACAATGCCAGCAGAGCATGAGATATATTTTTGTAATAACATTTTTTTGTGGTTTGCACTGTAGGTCAGACAAAAACATTTTAAGATGTGACTTTAGGCTTTGAGAAAAACTACATTTTCACCACTTTCTTTCATAGCGTAAAAAAAATATTTCATTTAGGAAAACGTGTTTGGTGGAGCCCTAGTTTTCAGTCACAACTTTCATCGGTCTTGGTATTCGTGACTTGACTTGTGACCGTCTGTCCATCCTCCTGATCACATCCTAGATGTTTGCAATAAGGTTCAGCTCTGGAGATTGTGACATTGTCTTGATGTTGTGGTTCTCTAACCTTGATTCACCTGGCTGTTTGGTATGGGGCATATTCCTCTTGTGAGGAACCAGTACTCATTGTTGAAGAACACTGTCGGAGCAGTAGAAAGGAAGAAAGTTTCAGCCTTGTCTGTGGTTGTGCATCCTCCACAAAGACAAATCAGCCCAATTCTAGCTTTGCTGAAGCACCGTCAGCTCATCACAGAAGCTTTTTTCAGATTTCACAATTGGTGTGAGACCCAGTGGCTTAAAGGCTTCTCTATGCTGGACAACAGGTGTTGGGTAAAGCTGAAAATTGGACTCATCTGAGAAGATGACCTTAATTCAGCCCTCTACAGTGCAATCCTTATGGATTTTTGTAAACCTCAGTCCGTATCTTCTATCTTTCTTATTGATAAAGGGCTTTTTTTCTTGCTTTGAATGACTCAGAACTGTCACAAGGAAGGTTTTGTAGGTCATCCTATGGTTGTTGTGTGACTTTCGAACGAGTCTGTGGTCATCCTGGTCAGGAGTGAGCCGTTTACGCCCTCTGCCGGTCTTTGTTTTCCCCCTAGCATGCTTCTCTCTGTGTATTTCCTCCTCTCTCAGTCCTCTCCCTGCCAGTTAGCATCAGTTGTCCCTACTCTGTGGTCCTTGACTGACAGGAAAGGCACACTCTGCCGGGCTGCACACTCTGCCCAACTGACAACTCGTCTGTGAGTGTGTGTGTGTGTGTGTGTGTGAGCAGACTGACTAATAGCAGCTCAGCCCGTCATGATGCCTGCAGAGCGGAGGCTGTAGGAGGCTCTGACAGCCCAGTCCAGTCCAGTTCAGTCCAGGGAGTGTGTCTGTGTATGTGTTTGTGTGTGATTTACGCTTCTGACTCCATGTGAGAAAAGACGGCGAGAGGGGATGAAATTGGTCTGGTGAGAGCGGAGGGGGGAGATTGGAAGTGATGGGGAGAGAAGAAAGGAAGAGGGTAGGGAATGATGGGTGGAGAGAGACAAAGAGACAGACTGAGAGAGAGAGAGAGAGAGAGAGAGAGAGAGAGAGAGAGAGAGAGCAGAGATTTTCAATGGGGAGATGGAGGCTGGGCAAGGTAGCAGAGAATGAAGTGAGACTTGAAAGGATGAACATTAATGGAGGGAGGGGCAACTGCGAGAAGGAAGGAGGTTGAGTAGGAACGGCAGTTGTTCTCAGTGAGAGAGAGGAGGAGAGATAGTGCATGTGATGAGAAAGTGAGAAGAGAGGTAGAGATGGATTGCAGTTTGAATGATGTGTAAATTTGTTTTTGCATAATGGCAACTTGGCGTCCAGGTGTTTCTGGCACCTTGTACGACACCTTCTATTCTTCTCTGTCATTTCATAGACCATGACATGCTTTTAAAAATCTAGCCTTTTATAAAAATTGAGGAACTGCACTGTTGACACAGGAACTTCACTTCACTAAACTGCTGGGTGGTTGTACCTGTGAGTGCCGTGCGTTTCTGTCTCTCAAATGTTCTGTACGGAGGGTCTTGTTGTCAGTAATGGGAATACAAAATGTTCCACCCACCCTCCGCACATTCTTGGTTCTGACAAACAGCCTTAAATGCCAAATTTGACTGCAGTCATGCACCGCCAGTCTCACACTACAAATCCACTGCTACAGACTGTCAGTTCAGTTCTACTGTTGATGTGAAACAGCACATAGCCTCTGAAAGACTGAAAGACGTAACAATTTAGTTTATGTTTAGTTTATGAACTTGTGAAGCTCATCCTTTGCAAAGCCATAAAAGAAAATCCAACATTGGATCTCGGTGGTTTATTGATCCCCTGGATGCAATTGGCAATTGCAGCAGAATAACTGAAAAAAGACACGAATAGAAACTGAGAAAGAAATGTAAAGTTAAGATGTTAACACAAATAAAACATATCACATTATACCTATTCAGTGTGTCACGTAGGCTGTATAATACAGATGCGGATCACTTATTGTGCATCTGAAGCATGGATTTACTGCACATTCTCAAATAACAGCTGGGACAGGAACAAATTGCCTGTACTCCAAGAGTTCAAATTTGTCTTTTTAACTGGTATGTTGTTTGATTTTAGTTTATTCCAATAGCTGAACTGTTTTTCATTCGTTGTCAGGGAAGTTCGACATTTCCTGTTGATTTTCAGTGTAAAAATGTAAGAGCACATACTATACCCTTTGAGTCCTTTCAAAGCCTTTAACGTCTTGTGTTGCAGTAGCATACATGAATCTTTTTTAATGCATAAAAACAGTGGTTAGTGCGGTATGACCTTTTTTAAGTCATGTTCACTGGCTTTCTGTGGAAATGTACGTTATCTTGAGTCCACCAAGCGAAACTGCCAAATGTAGAGGGAGCTTGTAGCACACTACAGACCTGCTTAAATGCATGGCGTTACTCCTCATCTCAAATCTCCTCGCTATGACGAGCCTTTATGAATAAAACATCGCCTCTTCCATGATGAAAAAATGCACCCCTTTTGCTGAGTGCAATATTTGGAGCACGTGGAATGGTTCCCTGCTGAGTTTGCATTTCTGCGACAGGCTCATTGGTTGCTTGGAATAGGATGTAACAAGCCAGATCATTCATAGGCGTTGGTATTTCACTTATGTGAGCTATGTATTTGGCCAAGGCAGTGCCTATGTCTGCTGCTATTTTACTAGATCCTACTCTAGAGATTTATTGTTACCAAGCCGGATACTGTGTCAGGCTAGAATTGTTAACGCTGCATTTATGAAGCCACTTGTTTAGTTATGGGTTGATATCTAGAGTTGCATCCCAAGTGGCTTCTGGTGTGTTTTTATTTGTAAAGCCACAGCAGGGTTCCTATCAGACCAATAAAAGCAGCTTATGGAGTTGACACAGCAAGAGAATTTAAGCATGAAGGTAACTCAGAAATGATAGAATGGATAGGGGAGGGAGAGAGTCAAGGAAGCTTCCTCTTGTAAAAGGTGCCACTAACACTTCTCTGGCGGTCAGCAACTAAAAGTACAGCTTGAAACTCATAACCTTTGTTTTAACAGTTTATCAGAAACAAAACAGTGGGGTTTTTTTGTCTTATCCTGTTTCTCGTCCTGTACTGTTTGTTCTCTCGGATATAACACCTTCACCTATGTAATGAAGGTGAAGGTACTTTTACCACATTCAATCCTCTCCAGTTTACTTTGTGTCCTTTAAAGTGGAAGACATATTCAATGGGACCAGCCTTGGCTTAGACGTATCACAAACAAGACAGCTACCTCAAGGCCTGGATAATTCACTGAACACACTGCAGGGGCCCAATCTTTTCTAAGAGACTAACAGTAAAATACAACACATTCATCGGGCAGCAGGAAGAATGCAACACTGACAACTCTGTTCACGTTTTCCTATTAAGTAACATAAGTAACAGCACCTGGGAATGTCTTTTCTAAAGAAAAGTATACCTACAGTATGGCCTCAGAGTATTTAGTAAAATGAAAATTTTCTTGTTGGTGTTTTGCATAATTGTCCAATTTGTAGTCACTCTTTCATGCAAAATGTATTTATCTGTTTGAGGGTTTGCTTGCATAAACTGCCTGTTTCAAATCCCACAACATTTCAATAGGGATCCAAATCTAGGATTTGAATGGGCCACTCCATAACCCTCCATTTCTTTTCTTTCTTCCACTTTGAATTCCAATTCAGCTTTTGGACATATGCTTTTCATTATCTTCAAGCACTCCTTTGTATGTAGCAGGATTCATATTTGAATTAATGATAGCAAGCATCGGCAAACTGTAGATTGCTTCAGTGTCTTTTCCCGGTCTACCTCCCATGCAGGTCAAATTTGTGTAATCTCTTTCTGATTGTGGAATCAGTGCTTTGGCTCCAACGTGTGCAAGACTGAGCTGCAGGCCCTGAGCTGCAGGCCCTGTAATTAGTTGAGTAGGGGTTGGGAAAGGAATTCTGACAGCAGCAATGTGTCATGCTTCTGTGACCAACCAGAAGATGAGGGATTTATAATCATCTTGGTGCTTGAGTTTCAGAATAATGTCGAGGTTGTGTGAAGGATGCACATCTCACTGCTGTATTGTTTCCCAGCACTCCCGGCTGCCCTGAAAACAAATAGAATCAAATGCTAATGCAAAAGGCAGAAGAATGGACAAATGAACTGATCACTGTTGTAATGCAAAACAAATCAATATGCACGCAGAATCGCACATTGTAACTCGTGATAATCGCTAATAAATGCAAACTGTGACTAACTGTAGCCCATAATTTGTGTGTTACACAAATATCATAAGTGAATTACCTCATAATCAGAGCTCAGTTAAAAAGAGATAAAATGATTTAGACTTCCCTACATGCCCACAAGGTGACAAACTGACACAGCAGTGTTAGGTCTTTTACTTTTACCAAACAATTTGAGTTGCTTCAGCTTCATTAAGTCTTAATCACTCACAGTATGGATGCATTTCTGACTTGCTGTCACCAAGTAGTAAAAAAAGTAAAATGTCTCTCTTGGGTTCACAGAAGCCAGCCAGCTCAACATCTACGGGGCCCCAATGAGGTAAGCAAACAAGGCATCACACAATGTGATAGGTGTGCAAGGTCTAAAACGTTTGTGGTCGGACAGGGATGGATAAGGATAACCGTAGTGGAAAATCAAGTTGCCACACGTCTGCTTCAGCCACTTTGACTGACTTGACAGTCGGTGCGACTCTTTATCCCTTTACTCTGTGTCAACAGGAATGTGCGTAAGATGGCACTGAAACAGTCTGATTCATCAAGCCCAGAGTCAGGCTTCAGGAGGACCAAACCCAGTCCTAACATGAGGCAGAAGAAAGGTGAGAGGTCACTTGAGCTTGACATACCACATACTGTGAAAAGGATGATTTGACAAAGTGAGACAAAAGCTGTTAACAGACAATGACATACATGCACCAAAAGTTACATTTGGATTTTGCACATACAGAACTGTCAGCCAACATTGGACTTAAGATAAAAATTGCCCATCAGTCTCCTCAATACTTACTCAACATTTGTCAGAATGGCTGAGTTTTCTTGCACCCATCGGTTTCTAGCTCGTAGTGTGTCTGTTTTGGCTTGGTATTTGTCCTGGATGTTTTATGTCAGATTTCAGGTTGCGATATTTAAACCGGGCTGGCTAATAGGGTTGTACCGATCCGATCACGTGACTCGGAAATCGGGGCCGATCACGCAACTGAAGACTCGATCGGGACTCGGACGTTACGACCCGATCAGAGATCGGTTTTATATATATTTATTTAGTCATTATTTGTATTAGATTGTTGATATATGGGCTATTGGTGATTCAAAAAAATAAAAAATAAAATGAGTATTTACTACCACCGTTTACGGCATGCGCATGTGCAGAAGACCAGCATGCTAGTTTGTTTTGAAGCGGAGTGGCGAGTTGTGGCGCACCATGTCTGCTGTGTGGAAGTATTTTAAGTATGTGAGGAGAACGATGCAGTCACAAACGGTCAAATTTGAAGTTGGAATATCGAGGGGTGGTAGGACAAGCCGTCGTTAATACCACAAACTTAATTCGGCACTTAAAAAACAAACACAGAGTATCGGATCGGGACTCGGTATCGGCAGATACTCAAAAGTCAAAGGACTCGGACTCGGATCGGGGGCAAAAAACCCTGATCGGAGCATCCCTACTGGCTAACGTAAGAATGTGTGTACGTTGGATAGAGGACATTGGATAGAGTTGGAGAAACAAAGCAAAAGTCCATGGTCGGACATGGACTGGGTTCAATTCTCTAAATCACGTACAACAATAACATAAATGATAAAACACATACCATACATAGTTCCAGAGATACTTCCAAATGCTTGGCCATTTTAACACAGCCCACATAGCCTCTATTTAAACCCCTGCAGTAAATGCTCTGGTTTAACTGAACATGTTCTAAGCTTCAACTGAGCTATCAAGGTGCTAAGTGACATTGATCTAATGTATTGCTGCCAACTTAACATTTGCACACTTGGCAAGTGAGAGATTCTTGCTTACTCTGAACTGAACCTACAGTAAAACGGAGAGCAAAGAAAATGAAATGAAGCTGCAGTGTGGTCATATTATCCAAGTCAGCGTGGACTTGCCACTTACCCTAACCCTAACTATCTCAACTAAGTGCCTAACCCTAAGGCTTACCTCATTATAACCTTTGCCCTAAAACCAAATCCTGAACCTCAAACTGTCTCAAGTGTGAACAAGTGTTGAACGGTCAAAATGTTCTCACTTTCCACAAATGTCCTCACTCTGATGGTGTAAAACTAGTCCTCAGAAAGATAGCTGTACAAGAGCGTACACACACACACACACACGCACTCCTCTTCCAGTCTCACGTGCTCGTAGGACCGGAAATGTTAGGACAGTTGACAGTGGGTCTTGTTTTTTGTATCACCCTTCAAATGGGTAGTTGACCACTATAATAGGACCCAAATGCCCAAACACATACCTGTCTCATTGCATCCTTTTTCACCCTGTACTCTGTTCCCTCTTTCTCTGTCTCTTCCTTCTCTGTCTGTCCTTCGCTGTTGTTTATTGCTCCTTCTGTCAGCCCTTGTGCCACTTGTTTCCCTTCATATCGCCCTCTCGCTCTCTTTCTCTCTCTCTCTGTACTTCACTCTGTGGTTCCTCTCTCTGCCACACTTTTTTAAACTCTCTTTCTCCTTCGCTTTCTTCTCGCTCTGTTCTGCCTCTTGACTACTTTCCTCATTCCTCACCTCTGTACACAGTTGAACAAATCGGAACACATTTCAGTGCAAATGTATTCTTTCTTCTAAAGTTTTCCTCATTGATCCTCATGAATTTGTTGGTAAAGAGAGTGAATAACACAGGCACGACAACGCAGCCTTGTGGACAACATGAGCTCACAGTGCCCTCACTCACAAAGGCCGCTTGTGGGCAACAGTAAAAAAAATAAATAATCTGGTCCAGAGAACTAACCCAGTATTGATATTGAGATCAATGAGCCTCTTCAGTGTTTTCACTGATTTAGAAACTCTGCTAAAGTCCTCAGATAAAGCCTCTAAGTGTTCATTAGAATGCACAAGCTGTTTCGTAACTGCATTAAGTCAGAGTCAGCACAACGATGTCTTTTATATGCGAGCCAGAGTGGACGAAGCATTGTGGCTGCTGCATCAAATGAGTGGCCAGAATTTGCTCCATTCCAGGTTCAGCAAGCATAAAGGTCATAGTGCAATACTCAAGAAATCATTGGGCTTACTGGCACCTTGCTGTTTAGGTGGCATTGATAATTCCAGAGACTCCTTTTGTTTGAGTGCCTTTATGAAGGTGGATATTATTTTTAAAGTCTGTACCATTGGTTAGTCCTCATTAATAGTTGGTGACCTTTCAGCAGATTTCTCCATAGTGTGAAAACTGAAGTAAATATGATTCAGGTCATTCAGGTTCTACTTACAGGTCTATCATACCTTCTACTTGGTTACTGTGTTTAGTGCATCCTCAAGTATCTAGTAATTCCATATGCTAGAAGATATATCTTGAGTGAAATAGTGTCAGTGCACTGATGAGTAGCTGAAACTTCCACATGAGCGTCTTAAAAAAGCGAATTAACACATGGAGAGCTTCACAAGTAATAACCAAACTTATGACTTTTGATGGGGGGGGCTGAGTTATGACGATCTGGGTGTCTTTCTCCGCAGGCTTTCTATGATGTTCAAACTGTTTCCATCAATATCTGGATGTTTATTTTTATAAGTTAGTTAGCTTATCAGAGGTGGAGGTAGGAAACAACCCTGTAGAACTCACCCTTCTTCTTCTTTTTCTTCTTCTTCTTCTTCTTCTTCTTCTCTTTTTTCTACTTTTGGTTCAATAATATAAGGCATAGAGGAAAAAACTCAATGTAAAAATGTGCTCATTCAAGAGAAGTTTGCTTGGGGAGGGACCTTCATTTTTAACCCTTTATGGGGTGAGGAACCATACTTGGTAAACTTCACTGACATTGATTTTCTACATAAAAAAGGCCTTCTTATGCCCTACGATAACAGATTGAAACCAGTTTATTTGCCTGCATTTATAAAAGCTGTGTTCTTGTAGCTTTAAGCCCTGCAAATCTTTTTTTTTAGTTATAGGCAGTTTTTCCAGGACACACAAACATATGCAATCATTGTCAAAGATGATTAAATATTTGCTTCTCCAACTTTATCAAAGAAGCCAGCATTTTCCAGAGGTATTTACTTTACTGAGTATCTGTTTTAACCTTGCCACTTGACAAAAACATGCCAAACACGCGAATATAAAGTAACGTTTTGACATCTTCGTTTTGGAGAAAAGCTCAAAGTCTTCCCCTCCTTCTTCCAGTTGTACTAACCTCTGCTACCTCTTGCTTTGCCACTCAGTCGATGCTTCAGCCAGCCAATCAGGCCACTCGGCTGTTAATGCTAGGAAGCAGTTCACCTTGCAAGGACTTTCCAACAGGAGGTCTCTTCCAGCAGGTAACGGCAATATGCTGCATAATCTATTGACGTCCCACCTTTATCATCATCCTCATTGTCATCACCATGGCGTCTTTGTCGACAGCGAAGTACGTCTTTTCCACTTGAGTCTGCCCAGACAAATTCTGATGTCTCCCTGAAACATTATAGAAATTTCAGTTAGTGTGTATCTTGGCTGATCTTTCTGGGAATCCCAATGTTCATAGTGTCTCAGCATCAGTCATCATCACATGTCCATCAGTCTATGTCAGTATCACCTGTACTTGGGGTTTTTCAGAAAGAAAGGAAAAGTGCTGTTTAAGAGTCAGATTTCACCAGGTGATGGACAGATGACAACAAAAACTGGTTACACTGTAGCCAGGCTTAATTCTACTGTGTAGAAAATGTCACCCTCTCGTGCTCAAGCCCTCTTGACATTTTAAAGTGTATTAACATTTTTTGGAGACAGACGTGACTTGGTTCCATGTTCTGCTTTCTATCAGTTTTCTATCAGTCCGGCGTTACGTGGCCCTAATGACACTAATGAGGTGGGGAGGGTGGGAGATCTCTGAAAAAAAAACAAAAAAAACAAAAACATATAGAAATGAGGGCACCACTTTCCGCATGTGATCAAGTGATGTCAAAGAATTGGTCACATTACACTAAATAAAGTCAGAAGAAAGGCTTCACAGAAATTGCTAACTTCTTTTAACAAGTCTCAGTTCCATGTTGTCATCTTTCCAGTGGATGGATGGAGTTTACTTTGGGCTTACCAAACAATCTTTTTCCACACACTGTTTGCGGCCATGTGACCATCACTTTCATATTTACTTGTCACTATGATGGCTGCCATGCAAATCTTCACATGGCTGAAGAAGACTCCTTGACACCGTCAAAGACCCTGATCTGAGGTCTAACACGGTGGTTAACATAGTGTGTGGACATTGAATATGATTTGTTTAAATTCTCTTTATTTTTTTCTTTATTTTTGTTAGATAATCATCTTGAAGTTTTGTTTTCTGATATGTGAAGATATAGGATGTTGAGATTTTTAAACCAGTAATCGCTTTTCTTCTTTCCCTCTACACATTCTGTACTGCATCCTACGTGCCCATGCTCCTCTGCCTCCTCATTTCTTCTGCCTTCCCTCTGTTAACTCAATCCTCCCTGTCTCTCGCCTCATGTCCATTCTTCCTTCCTGATGCCTTTCTGGCTGTAGAACCCAATGCTAAGGAGGCACAGCCCCCCCGCCGCTTCTCTCTCACCTCCTCTCTTGCCTCCTCCTCCTCCTCCTTTGCCACGCGACGCACAAAAGGTACCCGACTAGCCCAAGGCTCCGTTTTCCAATTTTACAGTCTTCTTCATTCTGGTATTATTTGCTACAGTTCAATTCTCACATACTTAGCATGACAATGCAGTGTTGTCGTTGTTTCCAGAAAGATGTTGACTGGCTTATTCTCAAATCTCAGCAGAGATGTAATTGGACTACATTTTCAAATGATTTCAGCCATTTTTATTGTAAACGAATTCAACTCCACGGCGCTCAGATGAGGCAAACATGGCTGCTTTGCTGTTGCTCTCTGCATCACCACATAAAACCCACCCAAACTATTTGATGATCATCATTAAATGCCCTGTGCCCTTGGACCTAAAAACAGTTTATTTTTGTTATTGGTATACATGTTGGATCACCTGTTAATCAGACATGCACACTAACAAACCCATTCACACTTACTGGATACTGATTTCATGTTTTCCTCTTTTTCATTTTAAATATAACATTGATCCAAATTTTTCCAACTAATCAGCATTTCAGTTTACTTTTAAAACAGTGTCCATTATACTCATAATGCATAGTGTACAGTGCACACAGCACAATCAGGATAAGAATTTTATTTATTTTTTTCATGCCGCACCCACACTAAATATGTATTAAGAGTCTGTGCACACTGTACATGCCGCATAGAGAAATCCAATGCTGTGAAGCAATCCAAATGTGAAACCATAAAAAAACAAACACTAAATGAGTAGACGTACGTACACTTTCATTGACGGTAAGGAAATAAGAATTTTGATAAGCTGACATTTGGAACACTGGGTGACATTAAAAGGTGAAGGAATTTTAATATCTTAGGAATATCAATGAGAGGCTGTTTTTTTAGTCAGCTGAACTTTATATTTTTAACTTTTTCCTTTTACTGTGTTGTTTTCCCCAGTTTGCAGTTGAGAGAGTTTAAATGTCATATGATTGATCAGAGCACTGCAGGAGATGTGGTGAATGCGGGAATGTTTTGTCACTCCATACTAGGGAGAAGCATTTGTGTACATGTTAAAATTGTGAAAGGCAACAACGTCGTATGTATTTGGTTCCTTCTTTTCCTCAAATACAAGAAATGTGTTTGAATTTCTTGCGCCAGCTGCGTACAGCAAGGATACACAGTAAATGCTTCAATGCATAACATGCGAAAACCACCTTGTTTTGATTTGTTTTTTGTATTCTCAGACTACATGAAGTAATTTTGGCAGCATGATTTCCATAATTTAATTATTAAATAGTCATTTAGCCCCAGAGGATAAACAGTCATCTGCAAAAAAAAAGTGTGTGCCTTATGCAAATTATTGAGAAACTTATTGGTCTTAACAAAAATCGATATTTACACACAGGATCGCATCTAAATGACACAAACGTGTACTTTAACACACATAGGTTACATGGTAAATAATTCTAGTACTTAAAAGGAGCTTTTGAGTTAATGCTATGTGATTATAAGCTGGTTTCTAATGTGTCTAAAGTGTCTGGTTGTATGTTATTTCTCCTGCTCAGGTCCACTTTCTGCTAGCATAAAGAGCAAGAGACATGAGATAAAGAGTGATCCCACTCCGTTTGGTTATGAAGGTATATGGAGAAAGATATAATTGCTTGGTTCATCGAGCACGATTGTTATTCTTGTGATCATTATTATTCTTCATTTGTTGGTGTCACGTTCCGTATTTCAGTTTCTTGTCTGCTTCGTTGACTTGCTATTCGTGATGTATTGTTTCGTCATGCATGCGCAACAGATGGAAGTATGAGAGATGCGCTTTTTGTTGTTCGTGTGTTGTTTTGTTGTGGTGAAGAGTTTTGTTGGTTTTCAGGGCTTGTTGTTTAGTTCATTTCTGCATGAGTAGAGTAGTACTGCACTTTATCTTGACTAGATGAACTGGATTTGGTCGTCCAAAATCTGGACCAGCACTTCAGTTTTTTGGTTTCGGTTTGTGATTGTGTGTATTGATTGTGTGTAACAGTTGTGATGTCAAGGTCGGTATAAAGCGTTTGGCTTTCCTCCAGATACTTTGCGCGGTGCTATGGCAGCAGTCGGGAAACGTAAGAGCATGACTATCGGCACTGCGCCCAGTGCTGGTGGCACCTCAGCTGTCCCTAGATCCACCTCTCAACCAGGTAACTGCAGAGGAGAACTAACCTTTTTTAGGCGTATTTGAGGTGGATTTGATTTCAGCTTTATGTGTTGTGTGGTTAGTTATTTCAGAAACATTTCAGCAAAAAACATAAATGTTATACATAGAACCATAAAATACCCACATTTGAGTGACTGCTTCACATCTGCTTCACAAAGGACAGTCAAAAACCATATCACATGCAACACAAACAGGAATATCCTCTTTTGTGAGATATACTCCTTCCAATGAGTTAATGATTGTTCTTTATGCTTTCAAAGTCATTCTTGTGTCAGGTGCTTGGCTTGAAGTTTAATTCTTGCAAATATATCCATCACGCTTTTAAGATGATGTAACCGAACCTAACTGAGCAGCAACTTTACTGCCCTGAAGCACCTGCCAAGATGAATGGTAATACCACGTCCTTGTTCACGAGTGTATTTTACTGGTTAATAGTGTGTATTGCTCCCCCTCAGGCTGGGCCCAGAAGCGTCTCCCCTCCATGGACACAGAAGACTTTGAGACAATTCCCTCCAGTGGAGAGGAGTCCTCCAACTCTTCAGAGGACGAAGGCAACAATAAAAATGTAGGTAGAGCCCAAGACTGGCGCTCGCACTCATTCACAATTAAATCGAGGCGTAAGTTTGGCATCATTGCACATCACCAGATGTTGGAGCAAGTGAAAAATGTGTCTCAGACTAATCCATTAGAGTCCAGATGAGTCATGTCAGCTTTTGAATAAATCACAGCATTTTCCCTATGACATCTTTACGCTCATCTCTCTTCTCCTTTCCGTTCATCCTTAACCTTTTTATTTTTTTTTTAAAAAATCTCCTTCCCACCCCCGTGAAGGAGGACCCCTCTAATGCTTAATTATTTCCCATGGATTTGTGTCTTGTTAGCAACAGGAACTGACCACTTGACATTTAAGAAATAAGATAAAGGAAAGAGGAAGGAGGGTTTAACTGCTCATGTCTGCTGGATATGGCCTTTCCAGATCCATTAAAATCTGTGTGAAATACAGTAGAAAGCCACAGAAACATGCGTGCACTGAGCATGACAGCTGTGCACACATGGTTTTAAGGATGCAACATTTTAGCCCCACACAGTCAGTGGCAAATTAAAAACATTGTGTTTATCAGTGGAACAACGAATTTGGATGCAGTGAAGATAAAACTTTTGGTGGTGTTTTCATGTAATTAACCCTAGAACACTAACATCGGGTGATTTTCACCAACACGATTGTTGTTTTCGTTGCATGGGTCATTTGCATGGGTCGTTTGCTACCTTCAGGCTGCTCATTGATGTTATCGAAGGTCATAGTGTTTCCCCTGCTTCAATCCCAGAATCTCTAAAGTCAGTTCTTTCTCCAGGGGGACAGCAGCCGTTTCCGGGTGCAGCTGACCTACGAGTCTCGTGACGCGAAGAATCTCTCTCTGGAGACGGGCGACCTGGTGCAGTTCCTGGAGGAAGCAGAGAATGGAAACTGGTAAGTTAGTCTTGACTCCACTGTGGGATAGTTGGAAGTGAGTCCTTTTGCTCCTGCCCGTTCATTTTTATCTCTGTATTTTTCATTGATTTGGTTGCAGCTCCACTTCATTTAGCACAATATCTGAAAACTTACTTCGCCAGTGTGACAAAAGCAAAGGCTTTGACATAGCACATACATATGCATGAGTCTATACTCTCAGGGAGTCATTTTGCTGGGTGGGTGAAATGCTGCATTTGTGGATTGAAACATAATATATATATATATATATATATATATATATATATATATATATATATTGCTCCACAATTATTGACCCATGAGGCATTAACCTTAGTGCTGAGTCACATAATAAACACCAGGACTGACTCCAACTTCAGTCTGGTTGCAAGTGTGTGCAGAACAGTGTGCCGTATATATTTTGACTTAACAACATTTTGAATGCTAAAACAGTGACTACTAATCAATTTCCCCCTTGTGCAGGTCTCAGATGTTGAGTGCAGAGAAAAAAGTAAATAAACAATCTAGTGCTAAATCATGATTTAGCCTCCTAAAATCCTTGTAAAATGATTTTGCACAGCAGGCTGAACCTTTTTCTTTTGTAAACACAAAACCTGAAAATATTTTTGTGTGACTCATCAAAGTTAATGAGGCAGGATTGGAAAGATGAGAAAAATTAGAGCTGCTCACTTAGCAGACTTTGATCCAAACTTGTGTAACTGGTGTAAAAAATAAATAAATAAATAAATTCAAAATGATCTGAAGTGGACGCTTTCTGCGAATGAGGTTAACCAGTTTAGGGAAAACTTTTATTCCTTTTCCTGCCTGCATTGATTTAATTTAATTTAATTACCACACTGCTCATGGTTCAGTAGATTTTAAACTGCTCCCTTAGGTCTCTGTGGTTTCTGTGAGCCGTTTCAAAGCAGCAGGAACTAAACTCTGTTGCTCAAGTTATCATTTTGAATGGTTAACCTTTCTTATTAATCCTATTCTATACTATTAATAATAATAAACTTGCAGCTATATTGCGTTCTCATGCCTGTAATGGCCCGAGCCCACTATCACATGCGTGTTAGCATCAGTCAAACCATTCTCTTCAGATCCCCTTCCTCTGAAATGAAAGAAGGGGCTAATTGAAAGATTTTTTTTTCGTTTTTTCAGAATCAAAGAAGGGAAGGGAGCCTCTAATCCTCCATTCCAGTCAAAACTTTGCGTGCATCTTCTCATGTCTTACTTGTTTCTGTTATTTTCTATATAAGAGGTTTAAAATGAAGACGTCGCAAATATTAAATAATGTTAGATTCTTCAAAGCAGCCATCTTTTGATAGCAACCTAAACAGCTCTCTGTACCACATCCATGCCGTTGTCTCCAAGGACCTTTTCCAGCAGTAACAGAAGTGCCGAAGGCTTTTCCTTCACTACGTGATCCGAAACATCCCAAGAGATGCAAAAATACGAGTTTTTTTCTGCATTTCTTATTCTCGGTTTACACTAATGAAAAATTAATCAGAAAAATAAGATTCAGTTTCTGGTGATATTTCCCTGTAATCCGACACACTGAGCTCCAGTGCTTTGGAGGAACAGGAGGTGGATTTCTGGTCATTGTTTGTCCCACTTAGTGCAAATCAGATGCTATTGTTGCACCTGGTGAACTAGTAACTGGCATTCATCAACAGCCTTATCAACCACCTCCAGATGTGTTGTAGTTATTGCTCCACCATGGGACAACTTAATTGGACTTATTAATGTCAAGTACCGTTTGCTGCATGCTGCTCTGCTCTTCAGAGTTTACCAAGTTTGCACCTTCTAGCTCTTTGGAAATCGAATCGTTCTCTTCTTTTATTCATGTACATTTGGCACCAAAACAATGCAGCAGATTGTGCCACAACATTCCTATAGAGCTAGGCTTTAACTGCAATCAACAAGGCAAGCAATGCTATTGTGAAATCTGTAATGAGGCTTTGTGTCACTCTTAGTGATACAGTTTTCATAACATGATTATGTTTGTCCGGCTCTACTCTGCACAAACTATCGCTTCAAGACCAGTCAGTGAGTCGAGAATCACAGCACTTTACCTAAAAAACAAACAACACTTATATTAACTTTGGAGCTGTGAGGTGTGAAACTCATTTGCATCTATGTCAAGTGCTCTCTGTGTACACAAATTGTGCCTTGAACGGACGTCAGGATTTCTGTAAGGTTCTGTTGCCCCTACATACGGTAAAGTGTCACTGCCCTCAGCCCAGCTTGTCAAGACCCACCAGTTAACATGATCATTCCTTCATGTGAGCTAACCTCAGTATCAGTATCAGTATCAGTATATATTTCAGGGAGTCAGTACACACCGAACAGGTGTGTACATTATGACCACTGACAGAAGTAAATAACATTGACCACACCATCTTGTAACAATACAATCTTCTGCTGGGAAACGTTTGGATCTGGCATTTGTGTGGATGTTACTTAGGCCCTGTCCACACGAAAACGCATTTTTGCGTAAACACAGATGTTTTTATTCGTTTCGGCCTATCGTCCAGACGAATCCCGTAAACGCATAGCCCTAAAACGCACTTTTTCGATACCGGGTCCCAGGGTGGATAAATTCGAAAACGCACTTCTTGTGAATCCGTCTGGACAGGGGAATCCGGAGATTTTGGAAAACGATGATGTCATCACCACCATGGCCACACCCCTCGGGCAGTCTTCCACCTCTTATATCTCGCGAAACGTCTCATAACAACATCAACAACAATGGTGGACTACATGCTTGCGTTACTACTGGAGAAGATATTGAGCCTATTATGGTTACTAGGGCTAAATCTAATTTTTCCTTGAGTTTGGTTTCTTCGAAAGCGGATTTGTAAACAGCGCTCAAGCTTCATGCGCATGCGCCACCTCTTCCTCTCCGTTTTTGGTGAATTTCTGAAACTGAAACAGCGCCGCCTATAGATCTGGGATATGAAGTAGCGTTTTCAGTCGTGTAAAGACGGATCAGTCTGGACGTGGATATTTTTGAAACCGTGCCAGCGAAAATGGATAGGAAAAAGATCGTTTTCGTACGTGTGGACGAGGCCTTAGACATCTCAGACAGCCGAATAAAAGAGTGACTGAAACGCAGCCCATTTGGAACACACGGTAACCAGCAGTCACATCCTAGACTTTATCAAGTAGCTGCTGAGTGCTGCTAAAATCCTGATTGTATAAATGTTTTATCTGACAAAATCACAGAACACACAAGTTAAAGACAACAGCTGTGCCGGGATTTTGACTCTATTTGTGAAACCAATCGCTCAGGGAAAGCGATTAGATGCAACAGTCTTTTTTTTTCTCTCACACTCACTCATTTACATCCTTGTCACCTACTGTGCAGTCAACTGTGAGAGCCTGTTTGGACGGGGCTAAAACCAGTGGAATATTCTATTTTGAGTTAAAACTGTGAGACGTGCTCCTACTTCTTAAAGTCGAGTGTAATATGGAATCTTTAAGCTTCCCTGAAAGGCAGCATAGATGGTATCATCTGTTTTTTAATGAGCATTTTCCACTCCCACCGCTATCTGTAACCACTGAGCATGCCACTGCTTCCCTGGTCAATAGAGAACTACGAGTCTCTTAAATCTGGAACACATAAATGAACCAAGCTCAAGAAAGGAAACTAGTCTAGTGCAACAGCTGCTCCTCTGTTGCCCTGTTCTCTGAACAAGGATTAAAGGCTCAGTTGGAATCGTAAGGAATTAATATTTCATTGACTGTAACTTTACACTGATGAAGCAGTTGGTCACAACAAAGCTCGCGACTAATGATCTATTGCCAAATGAGTGGAGGCGGCTGAAAACACAGTGGCTTCAGATGAATTATAAATCTCAGTTTCATCCACCACATCACCACTATCTACGCTTTCGGGCCGACAGGAAAAACAGCCGCTGTCTTGATAGAGAAAAAAGCCGCTGGAATCAAGCAGGAAGAATGTTTTGAGCTCATGAAAGCTCCCTGCATTTGGAAGTGACTAATACTCTGTTAGATAAAAGCTCGACTTGCTTTGAATATGCTCATTTTTCATCAGCTCATGCATATTTCAGCCTTTAAAACAGTCTCCTGTCGTCTTCATCTATGGGTTTTTTTTTGCCTCTAAAAGGTCTCACTGACTCGTACTAGTCTCTCTTCTGCACTTGAGGAACATTAAGAATTCATAACTCTTCCTTTTCTATGGCTCCTTTTGCAACTTTGTAGAACAGAAATGTAACAAATGAGTTGTGTTACTGTATTGTGGGTCATATGCACTGCATGTATGCTGTATGCATGTAGACAGCCATTTGTTTAGGCGTGCTCTTTTTGTCGGCATCTCACTGTGTGTTTATTTTGTTTGCATGCGTGCCCTGCTGAAGTCACTCTCTCCATCGCAAGGAGTCATATGCTTGCTAACGTGCCCCTCCCACCGGAGTGTTGCACCTTCCAGATTTAGGCTTTCATTTCACATCCACACCACACAGAGTGTCCCGAAGAAGACTGGAAAGGCTGTGAACACATTAGCACATCCAACCACATCTTGTCAACACTAATTTACAGCCTGACCAGAATAACAAGTGAATTACATCACTCTCATGTGGGTTGTGAGAGTCTGGCTGCAACTTCCTACCCTCAAAGTCAACTTTTCAGAAAGTTGAGGTCTGGAGGTGGCACAGTTGGAAAGCTAGCCGCCCCGATCTGATCTGAACTATTTACTGTTGCTGCTGACAGATGCAGGAGAGAATCACAAAATCACATCTGCCTAAGAAATGCATTGCACGGTAGATGACAACTTCCTCCCCTCGGTTTTTGTTGTGACACCTTAACCATACTTTATGGTTGGATAACTCAGTTTATTGTGCTTTTGCATGACAGATGGGTGAAACAAACGGAAACTTGATTTATGTATTTGTTTATTTTTTACAGTCACAGAAGACAATTAGCATTTTTGTTGGATTTTTTTTAAGGGTGTCGATGTTTAGATAATGCACTTGTTCATTTTTTTAACTTTTCAGTTCAGTTGATCAACACTAATTTCCAGCTGATGAGAATTGTTTTGATAAACACAAGTGAATGAACAGATGCACATTTAGTTTTTTAACTTTTGCCACTTCTAGATGTCAGGACTTGCTGCAGTGCGATAAAATACATAAAAATGGATGCCATGACAGCTCCTCAAAGTGAAGCCAAGCATGTGGAGCTCCCCCTGATGGCTGGCTGCAGTATAGGTCATAGGCCTTCCATTGTAATAGAGGGGACTTGGGGCAAAAAAATGTCAGTTTAGTTCTGATTTGTGTTCAAGCATTCTCATTTTTTGTCAAGTGTAATTGTTCTTGGTTTTGTGACGCTATAAAAACAGGATGTGACATTTTGATTGACAGTTGCCATTTACAACCAGTCCGTGGAGTGGTCTTTATTGTGACAGTAGGTCAAAAAAGTTCAGCATATGTACCAAAATGTCTTGCAGTACAGAAAAAGTTCACTCTTCCTGGGTATCACAGAATCGTTTCCTTCATCACGCTCTCTAGGTGGAAATGTTTTCTCAGTTTCAGGTGACGATATTAGTCATACGGGTCTAACGTTTCTTTCTCTTTACAGGTTGCCTGTCTGTTATATTCACATCAATATTTACCGTACAGAGGTTGTGATGCCTGCAGTATGTACCCGTTGGGTTTCTTCAGTATTCATTTAAACTTCACAGGAATATTAACGTCCCTAGTTCCCTGCAGGCTCAAAGCCAGCGCTAAGATAAATGCAATTGTTATGCAGTTTTCTGCAAGTACAAATCTCTTTTTCTTTTTTTCTTTATTTAACTTCTGCTCCTGTTTGCTCATTCCGCATGGAGGCAGATGAATGTTTTTTTGTGCCGACAGACACGGCTCTGGCTGTGTTTGTGCAGATTAAGAGCAGGTTTGATGACCATTACTGCAATTTGGCCTGCTCATTATAACCTCTTATTGCAGACACGTGGCCATTTGCAGTGCAGTACGCACCCGGTACTTACAAAAAGTAACACAAAAAACACCCTTCATTTATGTTAATGTCATTTTTATGTTATGTCTTTTTCTGTATACCATTCATCTTTTTATCTACTGCAGATGGATATGTGCATCAAAGTGCATTTTATATGGGATTGAGAAAGGTTTTTAGCTACAGTATCACCCACACAAGTCTAATCTGATCATATGAAATTACAAAGAAACTGCACTACTGATGTGGATGATGACTGCCTGTTCATTGCAGCTGATTAAACACCTGTGGCCTTTATGTAGCAGCAGGAATGACATGTGCGTTCCAATAGGGCTATGATTTGAGAGACATTTTTGTGTGATTTGCAAGGAAGGAAAAGTAGCAACATCATTGATTATTTGGCAATTTGACCTTAAAGGGGAACGACTGTTTTTTTACAACCTGGACCTTATTTGTGGCATAAAATATGATAGTTTACTCACCCATATAACTGGTGTCATTTTTTGTTGTTCATCAGATCCGCGTGTATCCATATAGTGGGAGTGATTGGGGCACTGAATAACGCATAATCTTATCTTTGTTATTGCTAGTGCTGTTCCCCGTTGAGTCCGGCGTTACCTGTTATCTATTTGCGGATGTGCAGCAGTTTGCTGCGTGGGGTGCGTGCAGTACTCAGAAATGACATCATCAAGGTCAGAGGTTAGTGGGTCAATCTGCAGACCCAGATGATGATAACAGGTAACTCTGGACTCAACGGGGAATAGCTCTAGCGTATCATAACAAAATATTGGTGAAATGAACGAGTTTCGCGGAAAAGAATGCATTATTTAGAGCATTTCAGTGTCCCAGTCACCCCCACTATAAATACATACGCAGATCTAAATATCCGACGAACTGCATATAATGACACTGAAGTTATATGGGTGAGTAAACAATCGTATTTTGTGCAAGAATTAAGGTCCGGGTAGTTCCCATTTAAAAGCTGTAGAGCTAGGCACAAATACCCTTGCTTGCTTGAAGGTTTCATGTTTCTTTAGACAGCCCCCCCCACAACCCAAGCGGTTACAGAAGATGAATGAATAAATTATGTTTCTTTACTGTTTCCAAGTTTAACATTAACAGTTAAAACGACCAGGATGAGTTCCCTCAAACATCAAGTTAAAATATGTCATTGCTCATGTCATCAGATTTTTGAATTATGGACAATAACGGACAACAATGACAACTTACTGTCTACACTGCAGTATATGTCTCATATTTCTATTTCTTTACATTTCTCATTGATGACATACTAGACCTTCCAACCTTTTCCTGCACCCACAGCATCCAGGCAGGTGCACACCGTGCAGGAGGGGTTGGCATATTGTAGGTTTAGACTCACTCACTTTCATTTGCCCATTATACAGCAGTGGCATTTAAAATGATTGTTACCTTGAAAAAAATAAGCATTACCAGAACCACAAAGGTAGCTGTGGCAGTGACCATTCATTTCACAAGGAAGTAGTTTTTAAAGGCCAGTGTCAGCCTTTTAAAATGAGCAGTGAGCCCTAAATGCATCATGTAAAGTGTCACATCAACTCTCCCTTCTGTAGTATCTGCTGAGATGGTGTATTATAATTTGACTGGACCAACACATCAAGTGTCATATGGATCAGAAGGAACAGAAAACTTATTGTGAGGTAACACAATAGTAATCGAGAAGAAAAAAATCCCTGTCTTGATGATACTGGGGCTCTGAAGAATTGTCTACTTTTCAGCTATGTGTTCATGGCTAAATTATACCTTGTGTTATATACTGCAATGTTTGTTTGTTTTCCATTTTCCAATTAAGGTATTATTTGGGTAGTTAGTTGTTTCCTTCTTGGAATTTTAGTGACATGTAAAACAAAAGTGTATTTGTATTTACTCTACTCCTGTGCTTGAGTGAAGACCCTCCTCTTTATTGTGTTTCTAGGCTAGTCAAGAACCTTTTAACAGAGGAGTCAGGGCTGGTCCCTTCCAGTATACTGCAAACAGCATTTGAAGGAGGTCATTCGATTACGTAACATCACTGCTACTTCTCACCTCACTAACCACTGGCAGCCCCGCTGTAACTCACTTACTCACATTATCCTCCCTCCCTTCCTCTCATTAAGTACTGCCATGGTACTTCCATGACAAGCCGAGGCATTTGGGTGGGGTTGGTGGTGGTGGGTGGCATGGGCAGTCTGTGGGGTTAAGTTTGGATGGAGTGGACGGTGATGGAAGAGCTTCGGCTTGCCAAGCTCAATGGTATTGTCATGAATGGCAGTGCATACTATACGCTGTGTATAGTATGCATACTATTACTACTTGTATGTGGTAGTATATAGTTAGTGCTATGCATATAGTTTCTCTCTCTCTCTCTCGCTCTCCCTCTTTTTTCTGTCATAGAGTTAATTAGAAATATGGCATTAAATTTAACTTAATGTCTAATTCTGACAAATCTAATTGATTAATAAAAATAAATAGGAAATGCGCACAAACATGAAATGACAATATTTCTCATAATAACAGGGTCTACAGTACATATATTATGGAGCAAGGCCTGATCTTTTTTGGAACAATAAATCTTTTTGTCCATATGCTGTAAAAACAGCCTGTGCCATACTGTTTATACACCACACCAGTTATGCCTAGTGCACTTGCTTCCTATTGCACCTCTGGTTAGATGCTAAATTGCATTCTGTTGCTCTGTGCTTGTACATGTGTGATGACAAAAAAGCTGAACCTAATCTAATTTTAGGTAAAACCACAGTGCCACCATGTTCCCATAAAAAAAAAAAAAGCTGAATATAGATTGTTCTAAATGTTAGAAGTGGCCCATAGGCACATGGGTATCACAGGAGTTTGAGACTCCAGTAATGCAATAATGATAATAACAATCTGTATTTATGCAACACTTTTCAGTTCAGTGTTAAAAAGTGCTTCACAAAAACAGAAATATCTAAAAACAGGCATAAAATAAAGTCATTAAAAACACAGAAATACAGTTGAGAACTTAATTAAAATACCAATACTCACTTCAGACTCAAGTAAGATACTCTACAAAACACGATTTCTCAGGAATAACAAAATTGAAACAGGCAGCCAAAATGTAAATGTATTAACACATTAGTTGGAACCTTTCACAAACTGTAAAAGTGCAGTCAGTCAGAGTTCCATTAGATTTTCCATTAAGTCTACTTAAGTTGTCTTGCTTGTGGGGTACAATTTAAATTAAACAGGATAGCTGATTAATAGCTGACTTTATAGCAGGAGCACATATTTGGGAAATACTGTACATCTGACAGCAGTAGATGTAAATGTTATTTTTATTTCATTCTAATCTTTAAGTTCTATGAAACATGAACACCTTCAGGACAGCCTCCCATGGGTTCTCTCTCTCTCCTCTGTCCCTGATCCATCACTCACCGTTTCTTCGCTTTTTCGCCGATTTAAAGGCTGGTCCTTGAAGTGCTTGCTGTGGCCTCGCTTGTTTTTGTTAAATCTGCCCCTTCACAACAACGACCCCGCACTTCTCCCCACGTACCCTCCCTCTTCCTCTCTTTCATTGCTTTCCTCTTTTGTCTCGGATTTGCTGTTTCCCCCTTGAGGGATGCTTACCTCCATGCTCCAGCAGTTGACCTTCAGCATTTTGTTTAAGTGGAGCCCATTTACAAAAAGCACTTTTCACCTGTCTGTGTTGATTGCCTGTGTCTGCCTCCCCTATAATACTTTATGCACTGTATACTGGCTGATATTGTTGCGGATATTGAGCAGCTCCCTATTTTGTCTCCTTGTTTTACACTTCTATTAAAGCTTCATTGTTTGGTTTGTTATTTTTTTATTGGCTCTGCAGTCTGGGATGTGCACCCCCATTCTTAAACACTGCCCTTGAATGCCACATTCTGTCCATATACTGTTTCTTTTTTGTGATGAATGTGAAGCTGACTTTTAAATTTCTGTTTTTCCAGATATCTTCAGTGATCTGTGTACAGCAGCGCTCTCTGACTCTGACGAAAATGAAGCCAGTACATGGGGAGATGTATCTCAGGACAGCAAATAAACACGGCTGACTACTGTAGTCTGTTACACTTGACTACAAACTCTGTTGGACTGCGAACGCAGCTGATAGCTGGAACTATCAAGTTTTTTGCCTGTAATTTCCTATGGACTTCACGTATGGCCTGCAGTTGTTTTTCAACAGTACTATTTCACAGTCAAGTTTCGCTGAAGTTTCTCAGTGAAGCTCCTGGAAAAAGCTGGAAACTTAACATGCCTGAATGCTACAGCGGCAAAGCCATATCCGATTTTTAATTCAAGGACGTAGTGGCTCATGTCTGTGGAGAGCTGAAGGCTATACATCCGAAGCAGAATGAAAGTGACATCCTGTACTGTAAAATAAATGCTGGGTACCTGAAAATTCACACCCCTTGATCCTGATCTGGATAACCTTAGGGAAAATGGTAAATTCCACGTACTTACTATAAGCAGACCTGGCAATGTGCCCAGTATTGCTGCTACCCTGCCCTGAAGTAGAACTCTTCAGTTTTAGCTGCTTCTGGTTCAGCCTAAAGAACTGTAGTCTCCAGGAGAACCTCGAAATGATCTCATTTGTTGGTTTTCTTTCTTTTGGTTTTCATCTTGGTAGAGCACCCTCATGACATCACATCACATATGCAGTCGTCTCCAAAATGATTCCGAACCCTTTTGCACACTCATCACAGTCTGATGTAGCTGTACTGCGTCTCTCTGCTGCTAAGAAGCGCATCAATAGCATGATGCTTCCACCACCACCGTTCACTGTAGGGACGGTGTTAGCCAGACGGTGAGAAGGGCCTGGCGTTTGGAGTTTGGAGTCCAACGCGCCTGTTCTCACATCTGTTTGACTCACAAACAGCTTTTGTGTTTGGGTCAAAGCACTGGATCTGACTAAAGTTAGTCACATTGAGCTCTTAATTCATTAATTATTAATAAGTATTGGTAATTTGCTGATGAGAGTGGTAGGACCCGAGGACAGGGGGGCACTTTATTGATACGATGAATGAAAGGATCCATAAAATGAGTGGGACAGCAGTTTGATAATCTGTGAGCAACCCGTTCACACCACGCTTGAGTCATTGTTCAAATAAAATGGATTTATTGGTTTAAATTTAAATAACAAAGTTTGCTATATTGGGAGAAAATGGAACTCCAAAAGAATGTCCTTTATAAGGTAATAGCTAAATGACTTTCCAGCAGATAATACAAGTGAGAAATAAATCAATTGCAGCCTGTTATCCGTTTTATTCTTTATACGTCCACAGTAAATAGCACGCACAGGAAGCCAAATGGCTTTTGATGGAAATTAGGCATCACAGCAGAACATCTCTTCTTTAGATGAATGCGGTGCTGGTGTGAATCATGCTTTAGAAAGCAAATTCATCACTGTGACATGTTATGCTGCGTGTCACAGAGATAAACTCAGACAGACTCATTTCTACATAATGGGATTTCACTTCCAAGCTTGTTGAGAACATTTCACACTTTGATTCTCCTCATGCCAGCTGCTATCTATAGACAGGACATATTCAATCATCCTGTTTCTGCAATAACTAGAAAAAGATCTCATCCAAACAAGCCGATCCCAGATATGAGTTTCTGCATGGAGGGTGACTCTATCACAGTTTGAGAACACTCTTTTTAAATGGATATCAGTCAGTATATTCTATTTATTCATGCTCGCACATCTCTTCCTGCTGTGTTGTTTTATTTTTTATTTTTTAAACCTCTACATTAACGCAGCACTGGTTAATTGTGCACCTGATCAGAAAACTGGTCATAAAAGACTGATATGGGCTTTAAATTCTCAAAGTCTGATGAAAGATTTGAGCAGGCAGTTATTCTGCTGAATCCAAGCAGGAGTTTAGCTTCGCAACACGTTATTGGATTCTTGAGTTTTGAAGTCCATGCTAAAAGCACTTACATCACTTTGTGTTTTTATTTTATTATTATAGAGAAATTTATATTTCTTTGCAATTGTCATTGTAACCACTTTATGTCTGCTAAGATGGAAAGCATTTCTTTAATAGATGGCGCTCATTTCCTTCTTTGTCTATAAATAAATGACAGTATGTTGTGGGGAAAAGTCAGGGAACTATTAGGCTATTTGCTGCATGTGATTTTTCAGGGAAATTAATATTTTGTTTTTATTATTATTATTATTATTTTTTTGTAAACGGCACCCGTTTCTTAACATCAGCTGTCGGAGCAAAGGGGTTTATTCCAGTGAGGAAAAGACAGGTCTGTTCACTGAATACAAAACATGGTGACGTCCAGGAAGACGTATTGTTAAATGTAAATAAACATCAGTATTATGCTACTATGCCGCAACTTTTGGGAGGTGCATTTTCTCTATGACTGCTGTATTGCTGTAAACTATTTACCCTCGCAGGCTTGTTCAGCACCACACATTGTATTTCTACTGACAAAATGAATTCTCTAGACAAGTCACTGAGAAAACAGCGCTGTATCTACCGATGCATGTCTTATTTTATTAGCCTTTAGTCTATAACTTATTTGAAGTGTAACATTGAAACCAAAAATGTGTCAAATAGTATTCATCTCGAATAATGTCATAAAACATAAAACCTTACCGCGTTAATAGGCAACTACAAAATGAAAGTATGGATGGATGTGTGGATGGATGGATTGAATTGGAAGTCAGTGAGAGGGTTGACGCATGGGTGACTGAATGCTCAAACAGACTAGTGGGTGGTGAATGGTTGGGTTAATGAATGGTTATGAGACTGGGTGGGTTACAATTTGCAACAGACTCAAGTTAAGGCTAACATGCATTTTGACTGTAAAGAGAAACACTCCTCCTGAACGTGTACATTTTGTTCATCCTATGTTAAATGACAAATACTGTATCTTTTGAATGGAAATATTATTTGTACTTCGTCAAGCAGCGATTGAATTGCCATTTAATTAACCATATTATAGAATGTATCAAGTCTGTATATTGCATCTGTCATTGTAATGTACATATTCCTTCATCGTGATAATATGCATTTGCGATATGAATTTTCCATCTGAATTTGTTTTTTTGTTTTTGTATTATAAAATAAATCATATTCTTAAAATTACTTGCAAACATATGACCCATATTACTTAATATAAAAGCCTTAAATTCCCACATCCACAAAGTTTTTGGATGCGGAAAGTTGGTCTGGAGTCACTCTGTTGGCAACTAATTATGCTCAGGTCAAGGTCTACCGGGCCAGTCAAATCATTCTGGGGCAGGCTAACAGACAGAAGAGTGAAGTGAAACAGAAATGCAGTCACACACATTATCTGATTGGCAATCAGTTCAGTATGCTTACAACAAACTGACTGATTGGTTGTCATAGTCTGTAGCCACTAAATGGCGCGTATACTGCCATCTAGTGGCTACAGGTGGAATGTCAAACTAGCATGC
This sequence comes from Planiliza haematocheilus, assembly GCA_005024645.1. NCBI lineage: Eukaryota > Metazoa > Chordata > Actinopteri > Mugiliformes > Mugilidae > Planiliza > Planiliza haematocheilus. The sequence goes on from SRSE01000306.1 coordinate 2,570,823, forward strand.
AAAAGGCAGATTCCCATAGATAGTACATCAGCTCCGAACAGCAATATTCACCAATATAGCACCTACTACAATTCACACTGTAAACTGCATATATTCTGTCACACATACAGCAACAAAGCTATCGTTGTCCACCAATCAAGGAGAAAACCGCCACTTTCACCTTGCCTCCGCCTCTTTTGGCTTGATTAACCGGCAGCTCTTTGTCAGTCTTTATCTTAGCTCTACTCTTGGTGAGTGTGTGCCATCAAGACTTCCAAGCCGTACTCTGCACAGATGTTCCTGTACAGTATTTCAGCCCCATGGTTATGCCTGCGTGATATGCCCCTGCCTCTATGGACTTGGTGCTTAGGGCTTGTTCTTGTGGTGCCAAGATCAAAGTCTCTTGTTTTGCTACTTTAAGACTTTTCTGTTGCCTGCTACTCCCTCTTCTGTCAATGATATGTCCCATGGAGGGTCTTGGTCTTCTGCAGAGTTACCTTTTCTTCCTCATCGCCATGTGTCATCTGATGCCCAAGGAACTCTCTAAGCTTCTTTTTCTTTTTTTTGTATTTACAGAGCACAAGCTGCATACAAACACGCTGTTTTGACTGATCACACTTCCGACAGAAAGTGCATTTAATTAGAATGACTTATTCTACCTTTGTACCTCATTATTCTCTTTATTAATCTTCGAGAGAACCTCTTGATCAATAACAGACTATCCTCACATCCTCCAACTGTGTGTGCCATTTATCTCTGTAGACTCATTAACAACATAAAAAAATACAACCGTTTCACTTGTGCCTTACAGAAATAGTGAATTTGCCATGGCATTGGAATAGTAGGAAAACGGTCTCTGACTTATCTGTTTAACAGAGTCACACACAGCTAACTCAGCCAGCATAAGCCCTGAGACTGAAAAAGAAAAGAAAAAAACACTATGAGAATAAAAGAGACTACCTTGTTGTGTTTCCTATCTCCTAGACAAGGTTTCTGTCAAGAGGAGACAGGTGTTCAAACAAGATGTTATTAAAGTCTGTGCCAGGAGGCAGGGAATTCATACGCTGCCTGAGAAAAATCCTCTGTATGTTGTCGTCTCAGGTTGTTTCATTCTGATTAAAGACTGCATTAAAATGGCATGTAGTTACAGTGAGTAACTTTTAAAAAAGATAAACAGGCTGTATTCTTTGTTCTTTGTTTTTCTTTTTTTGCTATCAGATCAATGGCTTTTCTGAATACTGAAGTATGTAATGAAATGCAGCCCCAATAAAGAGCCCTGATGTATTTCTCCACTTTTGTCAGTGATCAGTGGCTGCTCAGGTATGGCAGAGCTCATTACCATTCCAGCCGGGCCTCAGATCCCCCTTTTAAGAGAAAGAGAACAATGTTAGAAATGTTAGAGTTAACACCAGTGTATCAGTCTGTCTGCTAATGTTTTATCTGATTTCCACAGCTCCCAGATGAAGCTTTTATTTAAAGAAAGGTGTGATAAAGTCTTCTATCCGAGCTTCACATTGTCATTTTGGGAGAAGACTTGCATGTATAAATGCATTATATTTTCTAGGAAACACAACAGCCAAATTATATTTGATGAGAAATGAGAAATTATTTTTATTGAATATTCAGTATGCAAAGCAGCTATGGTCCATAAAACGGCAAAGAAGGCAGATCTCAAAAAAAAAAAAAAAATGAATACTGCTCACGCCAGAAAAGCAGCACTGTGAGCTAAGAGCAACAAAATAAGTTGTGCTCCTGGAGGTGATTGTGGGTGGAGAGGATGGAGGGGGCCCACAGTTTGAGAACTCTGAACCAAATGCCAACAGATATGGGATGGTAATTCTGTAAGCCTTCTTTGAATCCTCTTGAAGATGAGTTATCACCCGGATGACTGTGGCTGAAGCACAACAAACACTTTAAGAACTCAAGAGGGTGTTATGGTAGACCTGAGTACTGTTGTCAGAAAACGTGAATCCACACATCAGACCTTATATGTGATCCAACATGAGCCAATCAATTCCAGTTTGTTTGGAGTGAACAGAGACACTGAACGGCAGAAACGTACTGAAATGTACCTCAAAGAGATGGGGCCCAATGAGTCCCAGATTTTTTTGGCACTTTCCCATTAGGGCAGCCCCACCGTCACATTGTCAAGTATCCAGGCACCCTCTCACTGATATTTAGAGTACTTCACCCACGGTATCCATCTGTATTTCTGTGGAGCTTGCAAAAAAATAAAAATAAAATACAAAAATAGGGAATTACCTGCATAGAGATACATTATGTTTACTCATAAGCCTTTTGCTTTTATTCTTGCTTTGACAAAAATAAATAAATGGATTCTGTAAAAATCACCTCTGATCCAAAAGAGGCATTTTTCAAAGTGTTCAAATCAGATAGTCCGTTCCCAAAGTGCCTTGGCCGTGGAAGACCCACATACGAAACACGTTCTGGCATCGTCAAGGTAACGTCATATGTCACAAAGGGCTGTTCCATTCTTATACATACTATAACAGCCTTACAACTTCTTGCACCTGACAACCTGACCAGGGTGTACCCGCCTGTCATCCAGTGACAGCTGGGAAAGGCTCCAGCCCCCCCGCGACACTTTACAGGACAAGCTGTTACACAGGATGAATGAATGAACTTCTTGCACTCAATCATTTACCAGGTGATGTCAGTTAAATCTGTAATGGTGTAGTGATTAGGCCATATAATGGAGATTGGTTCTGGGTTCAAGGAGTAAGGGCAGATTATGCAACTGGATCAGTTTAAAATGAGGGTAGACTTTGATTTGCATACTCCAAATTCTACTTCTTATATTCCTCGGGGTAAGGGTTAGGGAACACTGATACCAAAAGATCACAGAGACACTGAGGTTCTTCTATTCCTCCAAATCCCAATGGATTTTACAATCTGTTTTGCCTCACATATAACATAAGGACATTTTGTGACTTGGTGCATCTTTGTGCTGCTAAGTGGCCATTAGAAGTTGGTAAATTGTAAGCAAGAGATGCGTATGTTCAGCAACTGCGAAAGGATATTGTGCAACAAAAAAGACATTTCCCACTCTATTACACCACCACTACCAGCATCATTTCCTCGCCACAGTTGTAAAGACTGGTTATCACAGTCACTGTAGCCTTTCAGCTAGAACGAGCCTGTTTACTTGTCTTATCAACAAGGAATCCACAGAACTGCCACTCAGTGGATGTTTACTTTTTCACACCTAGAACTCTGGGTTCTCCCAGGAGATGAGCAATCTCAGACATGCTCCAACCAACCCATCTTGTTGTCTGCCTGACTGAGCAGGGCCGCAGGTGTTCTTACCAAAGTGCTACATATTTTTTAGTGTTTGGCAACTGGGCGTTAAAGAGGTCTGATCTTGAAAAAAGAAATTGTTGAGGAAGACAAAGCTGAAGAGAAGAAGATAAGGTCCTGACAAAGCTTTTGTTCCACAGTTTGAACCTCCTGAGGGTTAAATGCAGAGAGACAGAGAGAGACTGTGGAAGTGTTTTAGCAAGTTGACCAGAGGAGTGGTTTGACAGCTCAGGACTGCGAAAAGCATACTAAGTCGAAGAAGAAAAACACAGGAACTGCCGGAATAGAATGTCTTCACTGTCCTCCAGACTGTATGCTGCAACTAAAAGGCTTTGTGTGTGCCTGTCAGTCTGAGTATGAGTCTGTATTGTGACAAATTCTTGCATTTGTGTATCATTGAAGCGGTTGTCTTTAAATGGATAGAAAATAAAATCATCATTGCAGCTAGTTGTTGCAGCCAGATTAAATTATAATAAAATAATAAATGAATAATTAAATTGATACGTTTATTATCCCTCAGATTACAACACATGGAGGAAATATTTATTATAAAAGTGTTGATGCATGTACAAGAAGTCATAAACAGATTATTCAGTGCCTACATCCACTGTCCGGAAAGGAGACTCCCTTGTTAAATAGTAAACTGCATTTAAATGTCAATAATGCTTCAATTAAACTATATGCCTACGTTGATGTATTGCTGTACAATGAAAGTATTTTCTAATGCAGCAACCTTGACAGTTCTCTCACTATCATTATGCTTCTATTGGTTATGAGTTTCCTAAACCAAACAGATCCTGGTCTCATTTGTATCATTTCAGGATGAAGTGTTGCACTATTGTTGCACTGTGCAGGTTATTGGATGAGATCCAGTGATAACATGAGTCAGGCCATCTCCAAATGTGGTCTGTCCACTAGCATTCTGTTTGTAGCGTATCCCACCAAAAGAGATCAGATGTTTCAATAGATTCCTTCAGTTGAGATCATCTCAAGCAGGACCAGAGTCTGCCTGTGAGGCGTTCATTGTCTGTGTGTTAAATGACATTGATATGATACTCTGACATCAGAGAAAGGTTAGCGTCACCTACACAAATGCTGCTACATATCTTGTTATAGGGAAATAAAGAGTTTTGTGTAGTATGGTGAAATTTTGAAACATACGTTAATATCAATTAAAACTGAAATATTTACCCAGATGTGTTATACTGCAATGATAGAGGAAATCGCTCTCTCTCTCTCTCTCTCTCTCTCTCTTTGTGTGTGTGTGTGTGTGCGTGTGTGTGTGTGTGTGTGTGTGCGGGGGGGGGGGGGGGGGGGGATTCAGACTTTCTTTGTCAATCAGAAATCCTTGCTTATGTTAATACATGTTTTACAAGTTGCCTTTGTTTTAACCCTTTTTTATGTATATACCATGACCTGAATGACTAAAAATTACTCTGTATGATACGTAATTGAAAGCTGTACTGTGTACATTTTCATTTGGAATAGATGTTGTCGGCTTCATCAAAATAACTAATGTATTGGTCGCTATTTGTCGTGAGTAATAAAATATTTCCGACAGTACCTGAATGCAACAGGACTCGGCATTACGTGCGATGCGCATCGTGATTTGAATGCAGGGACCAATCAGCGGCCTCACAGAACGGAAGCCGCAGGCTTCCCATCACACTTACCCAATCAGCGCGCGGCCCTGTTGTTTGCCTTACTTTTTGAATTGAGTTTCAACAGCAGACTGACACCCTCTCTGGACTACTGTGAAGTAGTTAGCTGTCAACAAATTAAAGTTGTCACTTTGGACTATTTCCACGCGTAAAGAGCAACATGCATTGACATCAGACTTGGGATTTAACGGAGATATGTTACAGATTCTTTTTTCGGGCTGAAGCGGAATCCCTCATAGTTCTTACTTGTTGTTGACTTACTAGCTCGGTAGCTAGCTAAGTTAGCTAAAGAGCCGATTGAATTAAATTGGTTCTGCAGCCAGTTGAGCCCCCCAGGCTCCCGGTTTTACTTATTATTTTATCTGTTTTACTTGTCATCAAATCAGTGGGTAAGTTGGAGACATTGTTGTGCTCTTTGGAACAATACCATACTGTACTTGGAACGTTAGCTAACCTCTGGTGACGCTTAGCTAGGGTGGTGATAGCAGCTAACGTTGACTGGGCTAACGTTAAATTGGTTATGTTCTTCTGTTGTTTATCCAGTAAGTTAAGGTATTACGTTGCCCTACTTTAAACGAAGTTTGTGGCGCTTGTTTGCCATTTTTCTGTCCTATTGTTTCTAGCAACAACCACAAATATTACGGATTTGTTTTTTTTGCATTCACTGTAAATGTTATAGTATTAAGCCCGATAGAAACTGTTGCATGGTTGTTGTTGTTATGTAAACAAGTGTAAACAAGCAGTTAGAAAGTTAGAAAGCACTGTTGCCAACCTTTTCCGACGTTATCACATTTCTTAAACATGTTGCTTTATCTCCAGCTAAATTTAACCAAGACTTTGGCAGTGCCAGTGTTGGAAGTCATGCTGAGTTGTGTCTCTCTGCCTTAAGTTTGACTGTTGACATTCTTCTTTTTCCTTGTTGTCACACTCCCTTCTCTCCCCACTCTGTCTTCTTGTGTTCTCCCTCTGTGCTACTCTCTGTTCCCCGTAACTTTTGATAGTTTGGACAGTTCGGTGCCTCCTTAGGTTCCTGCCATGGCTGACAGCAGCATACTAACTTTAGGGACAGCTCGGAGTCTGCTGGTGGATTCGTCCGTCTATGACTCGAGGATTGCTGAGACCACCAAGGACCATACGTTTCTGGGCTTGACGTATGACAATGGGGAAGGTTAGTACGCAGAAGATTTTACTTCAATTTTTTTTTTTTTTTAACTGTATAAAAACATAAGACGATTTAAGGTTACTTATTAATTTGCAAAATCAGAATTACTCTTTACGTGTGGGTCATAGTGATGCTACTATAGAAGAACCATAAACAAAGCAATGCATGGATTCCAAATGCTACAGAGGACTCTTTCTTAAACGATCATTGACGCTACAGACTAATCACTGAGTTATTTTGTACATTCTCTGTTCGACCTGCAGTACACTTTATTAGCCACACCAAGCTGAAGCTAACACTGTTCAATACAACAGACCTTTCGTGATCGTTCACCTGTCCATGTTCAGGTGGAGGTGGTAGAGAGAATCTGTTAAACACATGGGGGAGGGGAGTAACACATTCATACAGGCCTTTCAGATGTTCCAAATGTTGTACTTGATGCTGAGATTTTGATATTTTTAAGCCTCATGTTACTGGATTTTACAGCAGCACTTGCAATTGATTTTCCTTTGATTTTATGAGGAGAGGGAAGGCTCAGGGAAGTCTCTTGATCTTGGGATCAATAATGCTTCTTAAAAATTGCTTAACTATGTTGTGAGGACCAGTATAATCCTTTCAGAAGTATGTGTTATCTGTCAGTCAAAATACAAGGAACAACAAAAACCCTCAAAGAGATGACCAGCTGCTTTGATTGGTCTCTGTCCCATTTTTTTCTCTCTATGTGTATCCTTCCTCTTCCCATTTTTCTCTTGTTTACCCTTGCTCTGTTCATCTCTCTCAGATATGCTGCCAAAAGTGGAGACACGTGTTGTTCTGGTGGGAGAGGCGGGCAGAAATGGAGCACTGGTCAAAGCACTTCAGGTACAACATTCCTCTATTAACCGTGAAGTTACGCTGTGATCTGCTGGCATCTATCAAGGTGGCACACCTCCACAATCAGAGCCAGTCAACATCACTGTTGTGCTGCGTATAATAAGCAAGATACAGAAACTCGGTTCGGAAGGAAATACTGAGTCCTCTTAGTTCTTTTTGGCGTTTAAATCTTGTCCTTTTTTTTCAGTTTCATAAGATAACGTCTCAGATGAATGAACTCTTCATAGAGGATGATGAACACTGTAACAGAAATGCAAATATTTATGTTATTAACGGGATGTACTGTGTTCACAGCATCATTTTATTTGTCTGGTATTCTAAGACCATCTAGATAATTATGAAATATTTGTTTATGTCTTTCCTAAAATCACTGTTAATCATCAAACATGACACAAGAATTTCATTAACTGCCTGTTACATCTAAAAACAACAAACATACTTGTAGGTTATTTTCATCATGAATGCGTAGTTGATGAGGGAGACAGGAAACACTGGGGTTAGGGAGGATAGGACATGCAACCAGGTTCAGGGGAGTATGTTCATGTTGTGATTATCAGCTATCGCAGTTCGCCTGTATAATTCTTCCCTGGGAAAATTTCTCATTCTTTCGTCTGTGAAGGTTCATCCAAGTTATGACATCAAGAATGCCAGTTCCCCATGTTTCAGCTTTTTATATATATATATATTGCGCTAATTTTAAATGACAGTTTGGCTGCTGTTACAGTGCTGTGCTGTATTTTTGTTCTTTTTATGAATCTGTGTACTGATCTTAAAATGATATATTATGCACTGCAACTGTGTCATTACCCGGTTGTATAAAAAGGTATTTGTTTTTATAATCTGCAATTATCCTATTCACGTTATTTCTAACACCTGACAACAGGCACAAATTAATAAGTGAGTAAGAACATCAACAGTGGTAATTCAGTCTCGCTGTCTATAGTTTTGCTGTTTTGAAAAGTCCAGTAAAATACACAAACAACATAAAAAATAGTGCAGCAAAGAAGAGTCCTGGGGTCGAGGATGGTTCACAGACTCTGTGGATGTTCATAGGCTAGAATTGTTTCAGCAACTGGAATCCATTATTCAGGATAATCCTTGGCAGATTAACTGATAATGAAAATAACAGTCTGAGTATTTCCACCAGTTTGCCAATTTGACTTTGATTCTGTAATCGAGTAGAGGAAACACTCTGGTGATGAGAGACTTAATTCCATTTCTTACTTTACAAAAGAAGCATTATCTGGCATTTAACACAACAATCTAACGGGTACGTTTATTATGAGTATTAGCTGCTCTGGATCTTTTAAATTAATCAGTCCTAGCCATTTTTTGGGTTCACTCATTGAATGTACTTAGACCAGGGGTGCTCATTACGTCGATCGCGATCGACCGGTAGATCGTGAAGGTAGTGAGGGTAGATCGCATGACAATGAAAAATGTTTTTAGATGTTAGTCTAAAACATTTATCTGTTCCAACTCCAAAACAAACAGCAAGACAAGCATTCATCTTTTATGTTTACTTTATATTTGCAACATGCCCTCAATTCAGTGGCACACGTCCACAGCCACGCCCAACGTCAACGGCAACTCAAGACTACCGTTCTTAAAGACACAGCGCTATTTTTCTAAAGGTGCAGTGTACCAATTTTTCTTGACAAAGCTGGATAGAGCTTTTAACACTGTAGCAACATGTAGATAGATAGATCGATCGATCCTCTTATACCATTGTAAAAGTAGCTCGCAAGCCAAAAAAGTGTGGGCACTCCTGACTTAGACCATTATGTCGTATGATTGGTACTCTGAACTGTATTACTTTCAATACTCCAGTTCTACTTTTGATTCTTATTACATCTTCAGTTGCACAGCTATTATCATAAAAAGACAAAACTTGAAAATTTTATGCAACAATACATTTCATCAAAATCTTTAGAAAGTCTTGAAGGCCTGTTTTATTATTTAAGGCCTAAAGAAAACCTACTGGTTGTCGAGGCTCGGTAGTGGTTTTTATTTGACCATTGTTTTCGGTCAACTTTATCAGTGCTGATCCATATCTCATGTCATGTGTGCACTAGAGCTGCAACAACATGATTAATCTGTCTTTTATTTTTGGATTAGTCAATTATTCTATCATATATTTTTTAAATGAATGTATTGACTATGATTTCTGAAATTACTCTTTGGATTTTGATTGAGCTACTAAAATACACCAGAGCTTTTGCTCATGAATTTTGTGAGAGAAAACACAGCAAGTACATGCCAGCCAGCCAGCAGTTAACCCAGACCGTCCATGCTCTAATGAAAGACCAAATGTTGCTTACACACACTGAGAGTGCTATGTTCATTGACATTTACCTTATTTAATTTTATAGGTCTACGTATATATGTCAAAACAATCCTCTTAACACTTGTGGATGCCCTGGAATGCAGTACTATAATGCAAGCGATTAGCATCTGCTCTCGAGTATGTGTTGTCTTAAAACAACTCATAAGGACACAATAATGACTCCTAGCCTTTCACCGCTAACCAACCATCAGATTTAACACACTGGGGTAGTCCACATATTTAGAGGCTCAATTAATTTTCTCCCTTTTCTCATTTGGGTTCATTCTTTTTAGTAAACTCTCCAGTCCGTTGACGTATTCTGTGGAAATCTACTATAATGACTATTTATGAAGTCATGCTTGGAGCCCTTGCACATGCATATCCCACTGCAGAACTGCAAAACCGCACTATGAATTCATTTCACATTCACATTTGTTTTTAACAAAACAAAATGTGCCTGCTCAGGATGTTAAAATGGTCAACAAGCAATCCTGTCAAAATGAGAAGATGGGGATTTGTTTGTGCCGACTCCAGTAAGTGGCATTGTTAAAATAGCATAGACTTGTTATGAGTCGTACCATATGAAGGTGATTTGGAGGTGTGGCAGCAGACTAACTGCTGCTAGAATGACTTCCTTCCCTGGTCTCCTGAGCCCTGTCACTTCTGAGGCTTCTTGCTTAAATCATCTATTTCTCCCTGTCAATCCTGTAGCACAGCCACATCCAAAGACATCTGCCGACAGCTCCATCTGAGCGCTCCCGATTGCCTGCCTGACCGCCTGCTGCAATCACTCAGTCAACCCAGAGAAAAAGAGACCCCCACCAACATAATTTCTTTATGTTCCCTTCTGTTTCTGTCCTTCTTTTTCTCCTCCTCCTTCCTGAGGGCTTTGAACTTTATATTAATTTTTAACAGAAAATTCCTCTCCTCAGCCTACCCCCTCCGGAGTGTGATATTTGTTTGAAGCCACTGTCTTTAGACTTTCCAAGGACACGGACCCCACCCTGCTTATCCTTACTTGCTCCTTGCTGCATCCCTAAACCCAGCCAGCCTCTCTTGGTACTCTTGGGTTTAAACTGTATGCATTTGTCTCTGGCTTTCGTTGTTATTCTTTCTTACTAAACCCTCTATCCTTTTCCTTATGCTCTGCTTCTTTCAAATGCCAGTGTTTGACACCCACTTCCTGCTGGTTGGTTTTTACAGGCCATCAAAGTAATGGAGGTACCTGTGGTAAAGATAAGAGAGGGCGAGGCGGGCGCCGAAGAGAAAATGATGATAAAATCTATTGTCAATATGGTACAGTACAGTGTCTGCCTCTGTGTGTGACTGTCTGACACTTTGATGGGAAGCTGGGAACCTACTGCATGAGTTTTAATTCACACTGGGTCCTCATTCAATCATTGTGCATGGCTAACTCACTGATGCTGGATTGATGACAAAACCTGGTTTATGATCAAAAGCAATGTACCTAAGAAACTCTGATCTTTTCTTAATAAAGTTAAATAAATAGTTTAGGAATTTCTTAAATATGTACATGCTCTTTCATTAAGAGATTGAAAAAAGGGAATTTGAATAGATTGGTTGACAGAAACATTCACATTGATCTCATGCCATTAGATGTAGAGTCACTATGTGGTTAGCTTGAACTTGACAACACTGGTGGTTCACTTTGTGATAGCTGAGGTTTCACAAAATGAGTCAGAAAATGAATAGGTCCTGTTGTATTTTCTGAAACCAAAATCCGATGTTTTCTGGAAAATACTGAGTGATGGACCAACATTGTTTGGACTTTCTTTGTGGGATTTGTTGAGAAAAAAAAACATGTATAGCTGTTATTACAAACTAAATCTGCCTACAGTAAAATTAACTAATAAATTGCCAATGTCCGACAGCCTTACTAACAAGGCTAACAGGAGTTAACGCTAACACGCCTTGATTTGCTGATTAATTTTGCGCTTCTGAATGTTATATTTGCATTAGAAGTCTGTCATTCACTAATCTGTGACTCAATATTCTGATCCTTCCTATTCAGGATATCAACACACCATTCATAACGACTGACAACGTCCAGGAGTTTGGAGATGGAGAAAACACTGACTTTGAGACAGTGTTTGTCCTCACAGACTTTGATAGTCCTGACTACACCTACCTCTACAAGAGGGAAAACCGCATCGTTGGGCCTCCTGTTGTGCTGCACTGTGCTGCAAAGGAGGAAGTGAGTCTTTAATTGACAACATAACAATTTTATTTAAAGGGTCTGAGGCATGAAATAAGCCACAGTATGGACTGACAGACATTATTATGTTATTTGGAAGTAATTCAGGTCAGTCTCAAACATTTCCTTACCCTGGTTTAAAACATTGCTTCTTAAAACCATAAACACAGCTTCCCTTTTGAAATTCTTGTTCAGGGAAATTTGTTGCAGGATCCAACTTGACAAGCCTTAGGTGAACTTTGATTTCATAAAGCAGGACACTCAAATTCCATTATGGCTCTGAAGAGGATGATGAGTAAGACCTGCATCAACCTGCTGTGCAATCTCTGACAAGACTTCACATCCATTAGGATGCCGTTGTCAAACAATATTTCCTGCCTTTGGCTGCAACAGGAGAGTGCACTCTGCACATTTGTGATGTGCAGACACCACAAACACACACACACACACGCATGCAAATTTAGACTGCATTATAGAGCATCGTATGACGAGGGATATAGTCTTAGGATGTTTTTCAGTTCTTACACATGTCAGACAGAGTCGCTCTTTCATTATGTATTACCTTTTGTCTTTTGAATGCTCTATATTAAATTATCCTACTCTAGTTATAAAAGTAATGTGATGTATAGATATTTTTCTTAAAACTTAATTCAACATTTTTTAATTCAAGTTTTTCTTCTTTTTCCCCCTTCACAGCCTCTTCAGTTTTCATGTCGTCCTCTCTACTCCACCACGATGCTCAACCTGTCGCTGTGTTTCACTGGCTTCAGAAACAAAGAGGAAATGGTGAGCTTGTTAACTGAATAAGTACCAGTTGAATTGTACACTGATCCAGTCTGTTTGAATCACAAAAGCTAATAAATTAAGACACAGAGCCAGGGTATCCATTACTCTAAATTACAGTATGTGTTCTTGTAAAATAAATAAATAAATAATAATAATAATAATAATAATAATAATAATAATTTTATTATTATTATTATTAATTAGTAGGCCAGCACTGTTATGTTCTTTTTCCACCCAACCCTTTATGAACCATGGTTGGTCATGTCATCTAACCATAATGGTCTCAGCAAACCCAGTCTGGGATTGATGGTAATCTTTGGTCTTAGCATATTCTCCTTATTTATTATCCATGCAGAAGAACTTGGTGAATTTGGTTCATCACATGGGTGGGACCATTCGGAAAGACTTCAGCACCAAGGTCACTCATCTCATTGCGTACTCCACCCATGGAGAGAAATACAGGGTATGTGCAAGCTTGCATGTTTATTTATTTTGGTCTTTATGTGTGTAATTAAATTCAGTACCATTGTGCAATATGTATTTGGTAATATTTCTAAACATTTGGCAACATAAAATACATTGCATATTCCAGTTTGTAATGAATACCATCAGAAATATAGTTTGGAATAATTAAAACCTGTCTTATGTCTCTGATTCATCCTAACTTTCATGTTTGTATGATTACATATTTTCAGTTTTCCTACAGTAGATTTAATAGCTTTTATTGATGACATTGGTTAAAAAAACAAAGTAACAACATAAATACTGATTTCTGAGGTACAGTGGCGGTGGTCTAATGCGCAAGGAATAATCCTAGCATGGCCCAAGATCTCAACAATCCACCAAGATCACAGCACAGCTGGTGCAGAGAAGAGCCGAAACAAAAATTAAACCTGAAATCACAAGCTTAACATATAATGCAACAAAACAGTGGGAAGCAGAACTTTATTATACTCTGAAGGTTTGGACAACAACCTCAGAGACTTTATTTACTCTCTAAATAAATAGAATGGGGAGAAAATATGTAAAATTCCTTTGCTTGTGTCTGGGTCTGGTGTCAGAAAGTTGTAATTTAATTCCCAGTTGGACCTGTCTTAAACTAAGTTTAAAAAAACAAAACAGATCCAACTGTTTCCACAGCTCTCTTTCTTCCTCCATAGAGATAATACATTTAGATAGATGGGTGGATGAATAGATTGTGACTTGTTGTTCTCTTTGGTTTTTCTCTTCATAGATGAACAGATGCCTGATCCTGCATTTCTATCAATCATCTCTAGCAATTGTGTTCTGTTTAATATATTTGTGTCCTCTCCCTTTACTGTTATTTCCATTTTTACATTTTCTTCAACTCAACACATTGCCCTTTTTGTCCTGAAATCTTGTGCAATGTGTATTTTGTTCTAGTAGACTGTTTTCCGATTTAAAGTGTTATGCTAACTTGAAATGGAAACAGTTTGTCCCTTTTTTGATTCTGAGTGACAGAGCTATTAGGAGTAATGAAAACAGACTGGGAAGGTGGTTGTCCTGAGAGCACTGACAGGGGAATTATTTGAATGTCTTATAGTTACAAAATTGTGCCTAGAGAAATGTCATGCCCTTCTTTCTGATGTTGTGATGTCTATATTCTCGTCTGCCTCCACTCGGTTACGCATTTACTCATTTGTGTTCTGTCTTCCTCCTCTCTGCTGTGTCTTGCCCTCATCTGTTAGTTGGCAGTGTGCATGGGGACTCCCATCCTCACACCATCATGGATTCATAAGGCCTGGGAGAGAAGAGATGATGTGTAAGTTAAAAATACTTCAAGGATTATAGTACTATAATGTCTGAGCTACTATTTGCTTCATAAAGAACACATTACAAATGATTTCTAATAAGAAGAATAATATGCGCCAACAGCACCTAAAGGGCAAAATGTTCTGTAGTTAGAAATGGGCAAATATTTATTGATCTGGGTTTATATTAATGGATAAGTGTTAAGCTAAACTACACTTGATAAAAAAAGTAGATTGTTTCCTTACTCCTCTGTGTTTCACTTCAGTCTGCCAGTGTTGCACATTTGTTGTTGGTGAGAGCCAAGAGGCACCTTGTTATATCAGCTGCTAATGATCAAAGTGGAACTTGGCTGTTGTAACCTGGTGTCTCTATTCATTGAAAGGTAGCTTGTGAGGAGAAACTGAACACCAAAACACTTGTTTTTGTAGCTCTAACAATGCCTAAAGAGTGAGACAACGTCTTTCTGGCAGTTTGTGTCACGACAAAATTAGGAGCTGGAATCTTCCAATCGTTTTTTAGGCCTCACCTCACCTGTTTCAATGTGACAGGTTTGGTCCGTGTTTTAAGTCAGGAGTCTTAAGTAGCTGTTTCCTGCACAAATTTCTGTTCAGGTACTTCATACAAAATACAAAATACATACATCAATGCTGTGCAAGTGCAGTGACATTTTTTTTCACATCTGGTGGACTGTACTGGACAAATGAGATATGCAAGCATTACTATTTAAGGGTTTGAGATGCTGCTGTAACGGTGTGCATTTTGTATTTGGTAAAACTTGAAAGACTGACCCGCAGTTGCATACTATACTTCATGAGCAACAGTACATAAATAAGACATGGTTTGTTCCACATTTGCATTTTTTAAAGATGCATATCTGATCTGACTACAAGTGACCAGCTTAAAAAGTACATGTGTAGGTAGGCCTGGGCGATATGGCTGAAAAATTTATCACGATATATATATATATACGATATCGATAATTATTGATTACATATTCTACCCAGACTTCTCAACTGTGCTATTTCTTTATATCGCTTTGTTTTGTTGTGTGGTCTGCTGCAGTACGCAAGACTTTTTCCTTGTCTGTCATTTTGACTGACAGGATCAGAAAAATCCCGTCATAACGATGCTTGATATTATCTTTTCTACTGATATCCGATATTCCGATATTGTCCAACTCTTAATTTTTGATACTGATGTCACCCGATACCGATATACGTAGTCTTTTTACACCAAAATTTTTATGGAATTAACACATCATGCCTAATTTTATTGCGATGTCCCACTGGATGCAAACATAAATGCAACATGGCTTTTCAAATGTAAACACTGTCTATGCAAAATAAGTTACCGAAAAAAGTGCCATTCATTTATTTTTTAGTGTTTCTAGAGAGAAAATTGTGCCTCAAACAACACTACAGACAATATTAAAACAAGGACGACAAATGTAGCGTCTAACTCTGCATGATTCTTCTTGAGGTGGGTGATCAAATTTGATGTATTAAAGGAAGACGCCTTGTTTCCTCCTCTCATAACCACCTTTGCTTTGCAATCATTGCAAATCGTATATTAGTTAGTAGGTGACATTTGTAAATACTTCCAACCACGGACATCTCATACACCGGGGGACCTAGCTCATTAGCCACGGTTAGCAACCTACGAGACTACTGTGTTGTTGTTGTTATACGTTATCAAGCACGCGCCTGTTAACGTCCCATGCTGCATTCATGCAGACTCGGAAATGCTGAAGCCTACAGAACAAACATCGGTTATACAAACCCGATACCGATAATTCCCGATATTACATTTTTAACTCAATATCGGCCGATAATATCGGAGGGCCGATATTATCGGACATCCCTAGTCATAACCCATTTTTATCTGTCATTTTAATTATTTTTTTTTTAAATGATAACAATGACATATTCAAAGGCATTTAAAATTCATTAATTTTTAATCAATTCAGTAGCGATGGAAAAAAGATTCGGTTCATATAACTGGCCATCAAAGACGACTCGAGAATCATAAATCTAGAGTCTAACCGGCTCAGTTGAGTCCTACCACGTTTGATTGATAATCAATGAACGGCACCATTCAAACATCTTACATCTCACGCAGCAGAGAAACAAACGTACTACCCGACTTGACCAGCAAACAATACACAGAGAAATGAAACTTAACCGACTCTTACACCACTAATCAAGAGAGACGAGCCAATTAATATGCTCACTCGCCACCATCGGACTGACTCATGTCTGGCTTAAAATAACCAAATATTGCCAAACTGGTTACATAACCTTTCCTTTTTTATCTACAATTTCCTTGGCCAATTCCCTTTCTATCTCAGCAATTTTTGAATTGATCAATTTTTTGATCAATAAATATGGAACACATCGAAGAAAGGTTACCTGAGAAGGTTCAGAGATACAAACATGTATAACTTCTTTGCTGAAAGTTTCAGTTGCCACTGTTGAAGGTGAAGCACAAAATAGAAACAAAAATGACACAGTGCCAGTTTCATGTAGTTTGCGATGGGATAAACCTATGAGGTTGTCAGAATGATAAAAACATGTGTCAGTACAACACGATACAATGTGGGAGTATCACAAACCACTGGCTTGTCCATCTTTATGAGAATATGAGGCTAGTAAATTATTTATGGGGTGTGTTTGAATTCAGATAAAAATACCTCTGCATGCACTTGGATAATCCTACAACCAAACTGAACCATTTTGTTGTCAGCAAATAGAATTTGTAATGTAGAACTTGTAGTAAGTCACAATGTAATTCTGTATGGCATGGTACCTTACGCCATCAACACCCTGTTCCGCATATATATTTTTCTGTGTTTGAACCCTGATTTAATGTGTGGACCTGGCACCCGTCACTTGTTTTAGAACACTGCATAGCTGAGAAGTAAGTTGACTTGTTGCCATTGACATTTATATTACACTTGTTGTTTTACTGTTTTGAGTTAAGTAATGTTTTGTCTGAAAGGGGGCCTGGTGGAAGGCCGCTAGAGGAATATGACCTTCAGCAGATAGGGGGTGTAAAGTGAATCTGTTTTGTAAATTCTTTGTTTTATGTTGCCACTATCAATGCTTTATGCTTTGTCTGTGCTGTTAGCCCATCGCACCGAAAGACCAGAGTGTTCTGATTGATGATTTCTTAACACAAATTTCCACCACACGGCAGTCACACAATGTGTTTCGCTACATTGCTGTTAGTCTTCTATCTATCACTGCTTAAAGCCCACCCAAATCAGTTGATTGGCCCGACAGATCTTTGCCGAATCAATTCCTTGCTCTGTTGGGAATTGATTATGTTCCACAAAAAAAAAATTCTGGGTGGGGTAGTGGGTCTGGCTTCCAGTCTTCAAACTCCAAAAATAAAACACAGTTGAATCAGTAGGTCTTGTTATTTTGTACAAATGCTAAGAACTTTCTTGAAGGCCAAAATGTAGTGCAGGACTGTTAAATTGAAATGCATTCTTAGTCTCCATAATAAACTTGCGGGTGTGTATTCTTAAAATGCCTGTCCCTTCTAAGCACTTTCCAGTGTTTGAATGTGACTGAGTTTACTATGTTTGAAGTATTTGAACTCAAACTCACTTGTAGAAGTGTTTACCGGGCTTCGCAATAATCTTGTTCTTTCGCCTTATTTTCTGAAGGCATTTCCATGCAGGCGAAGAGGACTTTCGAACAGAGTTCAAAGTGCCTCCATTCCAGGACTGCATTCTTAGCTTTTTGGGTTTCTCAGAAGAAGATAAAGCCAACATGGAGGAGAGGACTCTTAAACACGGTCAGTTCTTTGTGGTTACATTTGCCCATAGAATGGTGCAGTGCTGCTTAAAATTTTGCACAACAATGCAAGAGTTTTTGTTTGCTTGTTCTGATAGTATGTAGCATTTGAGTGCTTCAGCTTTAACAGCATGAATCAATTAAGGAACTTCTGAATATTATATTTTTTTGGAACATAAATCAAAATGTCGTGTTTGTGTATTCTTATTTTTGCTGGACCAAAACCATGACTGACTCCAAAACAAAGGTTCATAGTGTTCATGTGAAAGGTGCCTGAAGTATTGTACTGTTCAGATGCACTTCCCTGATATCACACAGTTTGTGATGTTAGTGCATGACTGATAAGAATATAAATTTGCCTTTTGCAAAGTACCGTGTACGGACGTGTATAATATCTTTTAATTGATCTTTGTTTCCAGGTGGCAGTTACCTTCCAGTTGGAGATGAAAGTTGTACACACATGGTGGTAGAGGAAAACTCTGTAAAGGAGCTGCCATTTTCTCCATCCAAGAAACTCTATGTGGTCAAACAAGAGGTAGGCCTCTGGGTTTTTGGGATTAAGATTGACATGAACCAACTTTAGGTAAAAAAAAAAAAATGTTTGTGACGTGATTTATCACATCAGCGAGGGATTAACAATTTGGACAGAGGAGAAAAAAAAGACAAGAAAGGAAATGAGTTCTTAGATCTGAAAGCTCTGAACAGAATTGCAAAAACAAAGGAGGTGAATTTGTTTCAGTGCAGCCTCTGAAGACAAGCACGCTGGACACTTGTGTAATACTGTTCAAGTACTGAAAATATTGAATCCTCTTAAACAGAATAATTATCTGATCAAATTCTGTTTAGGGTTAAACCTCAGTCGATACCATCTCTCCTCTCCACTTTTGCTGTCAGAGAAAGGGATCAATAATAGATTCCCTCTTCCAGTGGATGAATAAGTTGAATGGAAGATTGTTTATATCAACACAATTAATATGCCCTTCTTTTACGATCTGCCAGTTTTAATGGAAAGGCCATATTATTTAGTAGTAGTTGCTTTATTATTTTGTTTTCACCTGCTTCTCCTGTCTTAAAAGATCAGTCCAAACAGTTGTCTTTTTCTCTGTGGCAGTGGTTCTGGGGTAGCATCCAGATGGATGCGCGGGCTGGAGAGTCCATGTACCTCTATGAGAAGGTGAGTGCATTGTTGACAATTGTATGCAGTGTCTGGGGTGAGTAATTGCCTTAACGGATTCTACCCCTACCATGGTACCATGACCCGGTGCCTTAGCCTTGTTATAATTACCGTTTTACACATAATAAGGTAAAGTGAAAGACATGCTTAAGGATGAACAACCCACACATGGTCTGGGTCTACTTTTATGGATCATTACCCTTATTTATTTTTTTTATTTTTATTTTTTTAATTCCAAACGCAAGCCATTGTCATACCGCTTCAGACTTTTAGTCTTTTAGTTTTTGGTATAACAACCTCTAGGGAATAATGTGGCCAAAAGCTGCCATTCCTCAAATTGGCCATTTGAGGTTGATCAACAGACATTTGTTTTATTTGCAAAAGGCTCTTTTTACTTTTCTTCTTGTTCTGCACATCTTGTATTTCTCCTGACATTACACTGTTTTCTCTGTTTCTCTCTTCTCTTCAGAATGATAGCCCGGCCATGAAGAAAGCTGTGTCTCTCCTGTCGCTCACCACCCCCAACAGTAACCGCAAGCGTCGGCGTCTGAGGGATACACTGGCTCAGCTCACCAAGGAGACTGAGATCTCCCCCTTCCCTCCACCGCGCAAAAGGCCATCGGCAGAGCACTCCCTTTCCATTGGTTCTCTGCTAGACATCTCCAACACACCTGAGACATGCAAAGTCCTGGGAGGTAGGAGAATAATAATGACCTGTTTTTACCCAATCCCAAAACCATTACATGTTACACCATTTCACACTGGTTCATATTTGTGGGTGGGGTGCAATTTCTTCGCCAGCATTATTTTCTGTCACTAATAAGGTTCATCATTTCTTCTACACAAGAGAATGTATTCACCTTCTTCATTTCAGATAACAGAATAAGAGACAGTTCTGTCACAAAGAATAAGATGAGAAGGAAAACAAGGGAAAGGAGGATTAGGACAGACAGGGAAGAGAGGAGGAGAAGGTCCAACCTGAGAACAAGTACCCATCAACAACCAGAGGAAGAGCAGCAGGGAAATTATGCAGGTTAGGTTTTGCTTACAGAGTAGGGCTGTGCAGATATTAGGCCAGCTCAAGTCTAACCTAAATCAGGGCTTAAGTGATGTGGTGATACGCGGGTTTCTGCATTGATGGATGTCTGTAGACTAGTCACCCTCTCAGTGGGTGAAGCCAGAAACCAGCAGCCTGAGTCACTGCTGCAGGGTAATACTGGTTGTAAATCAACCACTTTTGTCCCTCATTGACTCTAAAAAAAGAAAAAGAAAAGAAAAAAGACTCTTGCCAACCTACTAATATTAAGCTACCAGCAGCCCACAATGCCAAACGATATAGATGACTCCAACTACCCTAGTAATCACTCACTCAGAAATATCTAGCCCAAAAAACGCGCGTATAAATTTTAATTCTAGTCGATCTAGAGTGTTTACCATGGATCTTACTTAAAGTACAATTCACACATTAAGAAGTCTTTAAAAGTTCATATTTCATCTTTTATTCATTGCAACTGCTTAAAAAATAGTGGATGGACACCTAGCAGTGCATCACTGCACTATTAAGTGCTTTCTGTCTTACTCTCTGCATGTCTTGTTCCTCCAGAGAGCTCAAAGCCATCCAAGAGTTCGACTCCGGTTCTTTCCAAGCAGTCGGCCAGGTGGCAGGTCTCCAAGGAGCTCTACCAGACTGAGAGCAACTATGTGGACATTTTAAACACCATCCTACAGGTAGGTGGCTGTGTGTCTGTGTTCACACAGTGTGCACAGTTCTAACATTCCCTCACACTCTGGTCAGTCGGTTGCCCCTGACAACAGTTTCAGGCTAAGCTACAGTCATTAAAGGTGTGTGGGTGTTTGTATGGTATGACTTTGCCTGTCTTATCGGTTGGTCCTAGGAGAGACTCAGACAGCTGACGAGTGACCTGCCTGGTCATTTCTTTTTCTGTCTCCCCTTCAAACTCTTGTTCCGTCTTCGCTTCTTTTATTTATCTTTCTTGAATTTTGTTCATCTTTATTTATTTTACTTTTATTTTTGTGTCCCTGCCTGTTTACTAACCTTCTTGTAACCTGTCTTCTCAACTGGAGAATAAGTTTACCTCTTCCACTCACAAAACAGTTTCTGATCCTAGCAAAGTTATATACACACTTTGTGTTTTTGAATCCTCTTTCCTTGAGTCTAAAAGACAAACTCAACAGAAATATGAAATAGAATATCCAGAAAAAAAATGTCCTGTTCATGTGCTGGTTCATATGATATACTGGTTTGCAATCCCTAGATCCAAGGCAATACTGTGGGTCCATACAACTCCAAATGCACATGAGAACAACGCTACCTTGAATTTTCAGGTCATAACTTCCTCAGTTGGACAGAGTGAACAACCCAGTACAGGATTTTACTGCGGTAGTATTTTGGTTTTTAGGATTAATTCATGAGCTAAACTATTGTTACTGTTTGTTAAATGTTCTAAAATTAAAAGGCAGGAAATAGACACATAAAATAAATGAAACTAAACCAAATCTCATGTTCAAATGTAAAACATTGTCATTTGCACTTCAGATTGTGTGTGTGTGTGTGTGTGTGTATTTTATTTATATATATATATATATATATATATATATATATATATATATATATATATATATATGAGAGAGAGAGAGAGGGAGAGAGGTGTGTTTTTATAAAGGCCTTTTCACTTTCACAAATTAATTGAGGTCCAACAATGTACACTCCGGGTCAGGTCACAAACCAATCTATAGAGTTCATGAAGCACTTTATGGATCTCTGCAATATAATTGCGCACAGGCATTGCAGAGGGATAAAACCTCTGGTGTTCTTATGTTCCTGTGGAGCACAGTGGCCTCGATAGAGAGTTCCTCGAATAAAAGTTGCTCCACAGTACGCCTGACCTGAGACTGGGCTGATGGTTCACCTTTCAGCAAAACCTAAAGCAGACAGACAAGATGACACTGATGTGGCAGCAGGACAGGTCTCTGATTGTCCTTGGGTGGCCCAGCAAAAGCCCTGACTTTTGATAAAAAGTGAAGAGGTCAAAGCATTTTCTGAAGTGACTTCATATGTGATAAAGTGCTTCTGTTTATTGAAGATGTAATGTAAAGATCACATATCAGCAACAGGAGATTTCGTGGCAAATGTATAATATATATGCATGGCATGTAGCTCCTTTTAAAAAAAAAAAAATGCACTTCCTGGTGGTTGTTGCTTGCACGTGTTGTTTTGGCGATAAAAGTCTGAAACTTTTTGGGCCATTTCGTCTAAAAAAATATATATTTTTTTTTATTTTAACTGGAACATTAGTTAACTCTTATTAATGTTTTTTTCTTATTTCAAGCTTTTCAAGCTTCCTTTGGAAAAGGAGGGGCAAGTGGGAGGGCCCATCCTGGCCCAAGAGGAAATGAAGACAATATTCGGCAGCATCCCAGACATCTACGACGTTCACACCAGAATAAAGGTAGTTTGTCATTAGCTGTTTCTGTCATAATCAAGTCTGACAAAGTTATTAAGTCATTTTTGAGACATCTTTTATTTGTTTGTCAGAATGACCTTGAGGAGCTCCTCACCAACTGGTCAGAAGGCAGGAGTGTTGGAAACGTCATTCTGAAATATGTGAGTTTAATGTTTATTTGTAAAGGTTTATATTAGTGTTGCGTGTTTGGAGTTGTATCCACAGGCGGTGTGAGAAATCTGCTGGCTGAGTCATAGAGATCTAAATTCTGATTAATAGAGGTGGAATTGTCAGTAGGTGAAATAATAACCTACAAAATGAATAAACAAGTTGTGATTCACAGTTTGTTCTCCTATGTGAAGCCACGTTTATAAACCTGTGTGTATCTTTATTGTAATGCTTCAAATTGATTTGTCTTCATCTTCTCTCATTCTTCAGTCTAAAGAGCTGGTCAGGGCATACCCCCCATTTGTGAACTTTTTCGAAATGAGCAAAGAGACTATTGTTCGGTGTGAGAAACAAAAGCCACGCTTCCACGCATTTCTCAAGGTAAGACCTCTTTGCATCTGAAGAAAGGCAGCTGGACTTGTAGAGTTTCTCAGAGTCACCAACCTCAGCGCTCAGATGATATGTATGACTACATTGCTGGTACTTTTCTGTCAGTTCCCACACACTTCAGACTTAACTTTCCTAGCACAACTTCTGTGGGCAGGGGAAGTGTGTGCTGGCTTCCAGGCTAGCTTTCTCCTAAAAAGCATTCAAAATGGTACTGAAACTGAAACATTTTCAGTGTTTCATAACTATTAATAAGTTTCTGTAAGTGAAAAATTGACTGTTAAAGTCATTACTCATTGCTACCAGTGTTCTCTTGTAAAAATACCACACTAATTTAGAAAGCAGTGTTTTGTAAAATAATAAAAGGCTGAGATCTGATGACCTGCTACCTCCATGCTCAGATTAACCATAACTGAGATACTAATGTTCATGTAAACCTTATTGGTGATTAACATTCAGTGAGTTCCTTAGATTTCCACAATCACATGTACTGTCATACTAACACTTTCATTTTACAGATCAACCAGGCCAAACCAGAGTGCGGGAGACAGACACTGGCGGAGTTGCTTATCAGACCAGTTCAGAGGCTGCCTAGTGTGGCCCTTCTTCTTAATGGTAACACATACACACATCATTTGTTAAAATAGGAACAAAAACATTTCGTCCGACATCCCTTGTTTTCTTTTTATCTTCCTCCTTCCACACCTGCCACCTTCCTCTGTTATCTTCTGCCAATACCTGCCTATAATTTCTTTTCTATTTTGTACTCGTCTTTCATTGTGTGCTTTTCATCTCTACCTGCCTGTCTTACAAAACTTTGTATTCCTTTCAATGTTGCAGACATAAAGAAACATACGTCAGATGACAACCCAGACAAGATAACTCTGGAGAAAGCAATCGAGTCTCTGAAAGAAGTCATGACGTGAGTTGACATGACCTCTTTTCCTCAGGGGTAACATTCTTTGTTTGTAACGTGACATTGACAATTCTCTTCTGCAAAACTTAAACATTTAACAAAGTGGGATCAACTTCTTCTTCTTTTATTATCAGTACAACTCATTGATTATTGAAATTATTGTTATTTGTTTTTCTGTTAGCTAGTTAATCAGTATTGACAAACTGTTTCAGTGTTACCAACATTTTTCTATTCTCAACCTCAACCCTCTTCTAGTCATATCAATGAGGACAAGAGGAAGACTGAAGGCCAGAAGCAGATCTTCGATGTTGTTTATGAAGTTGATGGCTGTCCTGTAAGTTTAAGGATTACAATTTTTTGCATGTCTGTGGTTGTATAGATGTATACTATCAACTTCATATCATTTTTTTTCTTAGAAGATAGCAACAGGTATAAAATATTTCTCATATGAATGTAATTTACAATTTTGGAAAGAATCAACAAGGGTCATGAGGAAACAGCTCCATTATTTTTCAACTGTAAATTGTTGGTAGATAAGAGTGCGAACATTTTTTTCAGCTCGAGGTACAAAAAATGTTGGTATAAACATTGGCAACTTCCTTTTTTTTCTCTAGTCTCATCTCTCTCTTTGTTTGAGTCATCATTTTCCCTCTGAAACCTTCCTCTTACATTCTATCATGTGATCTTTGCAGGCCAATTTGCTGTCCTCTCATCGAAGCCTGGTTTACCGAGTAGAAACAATTGCTCTGGGAGATCAGCCGTGCGACCGTGGAGAGCACGTCACACTCTTCCTCTTCAATGACTGCCTTGAGGTGAAAATGCATGCAACACCAGTAAACGTCTGACCTTACACGGATCACATTCACACCAAAATCACACTTTATTTACCAGTTAACACAGTCTAATGTGAAGCTTTGTCTACAGGACTGACATGAAATATTTATCTTTAGCCCTCACTTGACTCTACACTTGGCTTTAGATGGAAATTCATTTCTCTAAATGTTGTATGATGGAATAGTGAACTTTTGCAGTACAGACAACATGCACGCATCAGAACCATTGTTAAGATAAGATAATCCTTTATATCAGGTCATATTTGTGTTCATTACAGCTTTGATCAAGAGGTGATAAAAGCATGTTTTTGTTCAACTGATTGACCTGGTTATGATGACAGGGCTTGTTTAAATTTCAAAATTTCCCTTATCCACAGGTCCCAAGGTTGTTCCTTTCCGCCTTACAACTGTGGAGCTTACTGACTGAATTTGTTTTTCAGGCAAAAAAAAAAAAAGCAGAGTGCTTGAGGGGTTATGGGAGACTTGCACAGCATGTGTTTAACACCAATTTATGGGTGTACAGCCTATCGCAGCTCACACAAAGTATGTGCGTTAATTAGCGAAGGGTCAGCATAAGAACATAGCAGGCAATCATGAAAGACACGAGGCGAGTGGCTGCGCTGATTCAGGAGTGTCAGCAACACCTTGTAATCAGCATGTGTGTGTTTTGCAGCTACACACATGGATGTCTGAGTTCGTCCTTGTTGCATGTGTATAGAATGACTGTTGTTTCAGAGTAGGTGGCCTCACTTGTCTCCTCCATCAGCAACCATTGATTAACTCTTGCATTCATATAATCACTCTTTCCCTGTTCACTCACTCTGCCAAAATAACAATGACCTGTAATGTAGTGTTGTATTTTATCTCCTCCCCCATCTCCCTTCCTGCCTCCCTCACACCCTCCTTTATCGTCTTTCTCAGGACCTAATTAATGTGACATTAATGAGTTGAATCGTTTACCCCTATGAAGGCATCATTGATTTATTGTCAAGTAACCAATAGCTGCTTCACCCACACACTGCAAAATGCAACCACACACTAAGGATGTGGGAAGTTGCCTCCAAAGTTGCCGTCTCATTTTGTGCATCGGTTTGTGTTTGTGTATCTCCTATAGATTGCAAGGAAGCGACACAAGGTGATCAATACATTTAAGAGTCCGCTGGGACAGACAAGACCCCCGCCCCCGCTGAAACACATAGCACTAATGCCGCTGTCTCAGATTCGAAGAGTGCTGGACCTGCAGGACACTGAGGGTAATAGTGACAGAACACACACTGGAAAATAAGAATGTACTCCTTCATCTGCATGTCATTTGCAGTTGTATTACCTGATTACTCTCCATCTTGATCTTGAACTTTCCATTGTAAGCCATCAACATCATCTTAACCCTGCAATGCAGCCTATTGTTGGAAACAGTCAAACAGCCCAATCACCCACAGATGATAGCAAACCTCTTTTTCACTGTGTTCATTTAAGGATGGTTCCATGTGCTGAGTGTGGAGCTACAAATTTCATTCCCATGTTGTATTTTTAGAAAGATTTCTTAGTAAATTGCCATTGAGAAAATATAATGCTACCTATGTAATTTCTTAAATCAGGGGGGTTATTTGCAGCTCACTATAAAGTTGTTTTTCAATTTTATTTGGCACAAAAACATTGCAAAAACGCTCCCAACCTCAGATTGAATTAACGGACAGATTCATATTTCTAGCCTTGCCTTCTGCTCTTCCATCCATCGCCGTATAAAGGCCTCCCAAATGTTTTGATTGGCCTGGCAGACCTTTGCCAGAGCATAATCAGTCCCAGTGGAGTGACTCAAGAAATTTGTGGATGGAGAAAGTCGCACTGACTTTCAAGCTATAATATTTCATTTTATATGTGGGTCTGTAGCACAATTCTAAAACTGAAAAATTTGACTTGTTGCGTCAATGTCAATGTCTGTACAAACCATGAAAAATCTTTGGAGACACTATATATTGTAGTGTTGGAACACGCCTGTAAACATATTCAAGAATGACACTTTTCCATCAGGACTTAAAGTTGTTCATATCTCATACCAGTTTTTACCATTTTAGGGATAGTGCTACATTCAGAAGAGTGTACCTCTACAAAAATGTAAAAATGGGAAGTCCAAACAGAAGTCATAATTTGACATATTCCACCCATCTTTATTAATATTTTTATATATCATTCTCATCTTATTAGCTTTATCTTGACCTCCTCTGACTTATTTCCCTCTCTTTCCTTCTCGCACTGTCATCGTCTGCCCTTCTCACTCTTTTTCGCTCCCTCTCCTCAGAGTGTGTGAATGCATTCGCCTTGGTGGTCCGTCCTCCAACTGAACAGGAGAACTTGTTGTTCAGCTTCCAACTGGCTGGGGAAGAAACAGTTAAAAGTGCCTGGCTGCGAACGCTTTGCCGCCATGTCGCCGACACCATCTGCAGGGCTGATGCGGTGAGAAACCACACACACAACAAAAGAAAATGCGCTGTTTTACACATCGGCAGACGGGGAGAAGCTGTGATGGCTGCCGTTGTCAATAACCTTCTGCACTGCAACATCAAACTTTTTAAGGCTGACGGAAAAAGCACTGTAGCAGTGGCAATGGTTGTGTAAACTGTAATGAGGGTTGTCTGTCATTGTGAGAAATAAAGCTGTGATGACAACAACGGTTCTAAATAATCATAATAAAAATAAGAAATTGGAATTCAAGATGCTTTGGTTAAATGTGGTTACAGCCAGAAAAGTAGACCACCTCATATACTGCATGGAGTCTCGTGGATGTCCAGAAAAATATCTTCGAATGAATTCACCAGTTCCTTCATGACCAGGGACTGGTGTGTTTTATTACTTCCTCTTTGATTTTGCTCTTTTCTCTGGGTGCAATAACATGTTATCTAATGGTTATAATGTTGATATTATCTCAAACTGACTTATCTTAGGGTGATTCAGTAAAGTGATTAAACAGCTTACTGCAGGATATGATGGTAAGAGTGCAGTGTAAGCAGTAGGGGGCGATGTTGGCCTCTGGTCTGGCTGCTACCTCACAGCTGCATTGCTAATGCTTTTTGCACTGGGTCAGCGCTGCAATGTGAATACCAACAAGACAGGGACTTGCTTGTTAAAAATCCCACTGCGGGGTGAGTGGGAGAGAGAAGTATAGACAGTATGTGAATCCTATTTACGGTTTTGCAATTGTTTTCACTAATGCATCTATCTGATTAACATAAAGAGCACATTTCAGGTCATGATTAATTATGTTGAGCCTAAAGCTGTATTATTTATTTGTTGTTTGTTTTGTTTTTTTAACCAGGAGGACCTTATACAAAGTACAGACCCAGACTCACTGCAAGTCAGCACTAAAGATATGGACAGCACCTTGAGCAAAGCCTCCAGGGCTATCAAGAAAACCTCTAAAAAGGTAAAGGCAGATAAGATTGTCATGTTTGAGCTTTCCAATTAACAAGGACATTTATATCACGTTCATAATGACTTGTCGAGCCTTGTTTAGAGAGGGCTGCCCTAAATGTCAGTGTTTCAAATAATCATTCAAAATGCTCCATAGTCAACTGAATTTCGTGAGTCAAATCTGCAGCATTTTCCACAGAGAAACCTTGAATAACAGAATTCAGGACAGACGGAAACAGAGAACACAATGCAAAACAAGACATCTTGTTTCCTTCTCTGCTGTCAAATTTACTTTTAAACCAAATTCTGTTAGAGCCTCCACAGCTGCCATCCTCCATGTTTGATTCTCCAGCTCATGGATCTGTCAGCAGCCACAAAATTCCTCAAGCTATGTGTGCATGGATGAATTCCATTGTTTGGGTACATTCCTAGTTAAATCTGGCAGGTTTTTAGACTTTGTTGTCCAGTTCATGAGGTATGGCAGTCCAAATGTGCTAGTTATTTCAGCTGAATTAAATTTTACCAAATGCTGTAATTGTGCAACAAAAAAACAATACGTGAGCTTGTGTGAGATATGTGAAAACATTTGAGTGGGAGCAGTGAAAGTGAAAAGATCTATCAAGTTCTATGGCAGACTATCATTGCCAGTCATTCTACCAATGGTTCTCTTTCATATTGCATCGTCTTTTAGATTTTAGGTAATTGAACAGTTCCCTGAAAAGCAGTTGTATTTGTGTGAGATGATTATTGTAAATCTAACAATAGTTAATAACTGGACTACATAGTGGACAATTTGATCTTACCAAAGTTATTTATATGACCTGATAAGGGAGCACTTTTTGGATCCAGCTACCAGTCATAATAATGAATCCCCAATTCATAATTTTGTTTCCTGATGGATTAATCAGCTGTAAGTGATATTTCATTAGTGACATATGTTCGGGTTATTACAGTGCACTGTCATATTTTTAGGATGCAGTATAGTATTTTTTGTCTCATTCACTACATATTCTGTTATTTTTTATTTGTCAAATTGGACATAAAATAATTTACATGGTGCATTATTTAAATGGGTTAATATTATATGAGATATTTATGTTTGTTTGTTTTTTTTCTTCTTTGTGAAGAAAATGGCTTATCAACTGAGGACTATTACCAAATTGTATTTCTTTTGTAATTATTATTATATATTCACATTTGTTATATCACCCTTGTTATGCCTGGTCTAAAACTCAATCCAGTGATGTGTTACTCTGCTACTGTGTTTTGGGACGAAGCAAACTAATGGTTTATATTACTGGTGGCTTCAGCAATAATGGATACTAAAAGAAAAAATATAAATAGAGCGCTATTTACAGTCTGAAATCTAACATGTTCAGCCCTGTGGTGGCACAGAAAAAGGCCTGCCTACAAAACAAAGATGCACTAATTACTAACATTTCCTGTGTGTGTGCTAGGTGACAAGGGCATTTTCGTTCACCAAGACCCCAAAGCGTGTGATCCAAAGGGCGTTCATGGCAAACAGTACCCCAGATGAGAAAAGCCAGAGGCTGAGTTGTGAAAACCGAATGGGCAGCAGCTCCACGCTGGCTGTAAGTCTTTCTGTTTACTTTGTCTCTTATTGGGAGGACACTGTGACTTGTGGTATAGCCAAACTGTGTTATGCGTTTTCTGGGTATATGTGTACCAAGTGTGATAGCACTGGTGGTTACTAAAGGCTTGTTTTTTAAGACAGCTTGACATTCTCTTTTTTGTTTTCTATTCTCTTCATCTCCCTCTCCTTCTGCTGAAAGTCAGGCAGTTGTTCTCTCCGTCATTCCATGATCTAACAACTTTCATCTGTCTTGATTAAAAGCTGGGAAAAGGCTCCTGCACTTTTGCTTGGACTTATTTAGCTATTTCTCTTTTCTCATGGGGCCGGTATTTAAAGGTCCAGTATGAATTATAAGCAGAAATAGAATATACACTATATTACCAAAAGTATTCGCTCACCTGCCTTTACTCATTCTATGAACTGAAGTGCCATCCCATTCCTAACTCATAGAATTCAATATGATGTCGGTCCACCTTTTGCAGCTATTACAGCTTCAACTCTTCTGGGAAGACTGTCCACAAGGTTGAGGAGAGTGTTTATAGGAATTTTTGACCATTCTTCCAAAAGCGCATTGGTGAGGTCACACACTGATGTTGGTCGAGAAGGCCTGGCTCTCAGTCTCCGCTCTAATTCATCCCAAAGGTGTTCTATCGGGTTCAGGTCAGGACTCTGTGCAGGCCAGTCAAGTTCATCCACACCAGACTCTGTCATCCACGTCTTTATGGACCTTGCTTTGTGCACTGGTGCACAGTCATGTTGGAAGAGGAAGGGGCCCGCTCCAAACTGTTCCCACAAGGTTGGGAGCATGGAATTGTCCAAAATGTTTTGGTATCCTGAAGCATTCAATGTTCCTTTCACTGGAACTAAGGGGCCAAGCCCAGCTCCTGAAAAACAACCCCATACCATAATTCCTCCTCCACCAAATTTCACAGTTGGCACAATGCAATCTGAAATGTACCGTTCTCCTGGCAACCTCCAAACCCAGACTCGTCCATCAGATTGCCAGATGGAAAAGCGTGATTCATCACTCCAGAGAACGCGTCTCCACTGCTCTAGAGGCCAGTGGCGGCGTGCTTTACACCATTGCATCCGACGCCTTGCATTGCACTTGGTGATGTGTGGCTTGGCTGCAGCTGCTCGGCCATGGAAACCCATTCCATGAAGCTCTCTGCGTACTGTACTTGGGCTAATCTGAAGGTCACATGAAGTTTGTAGCTCTGTAGCAATTGACTGTGCAGAAAGTCGGCAACCTCTTTGCACTATGCGCTTCAGCATCCGCTGACCCCTCTCCGTCACTTTACGTGGCCTACCACTTCGTGGCTGAGTTGCTGTTGTTCCCAAACGCTTCCATTTTGTTATAATAGAGCTGACAGTTGACTGTGGAATATTTAGGAGCGAGGAAATTTCACGACTGGATTTGTTGCACAAGTGGCATCCTATGACAGTTCCACGCTGGAATTCACTGAGCTCCTGAGAGCGGCCCATTCTTTCACAAATGTCTTGTTTCACAGTCTGCATGCCTGAGTGCTTGAATTTATACACCTGGGGCCAGGCCAAGTGATTAGAACACCTGATTCTGATCATTTGAATGGGTGAGCGAATACTTTTGGTAATATAGTGTATATAGGCATGATTACTTTTTCATTAATGTATAATCACCTGCATGAAATGTGTGTGGAAGCCACCATAGGTCAGTTTGGGAATCCAATTCTATCATCTGATGACTTAGTGTCTGGGGGCAACGGCAGTCATATTATGTAGCCAGCGGATACAAAGGGCAAGATGTGCCCCTCTTGTCCTTGCTTGGGGTTGAGAGCCAAAGTCCAGGACCAGATTGTAATAAAAGTAGACAGTTCTTGCTCACAAATTTTGTTTTCTTTTCACTTGGACTGTTTGCCTGTATTCAAAGCCTGCTCAAACTTTTCTACACAACCTGAATACAAATGCACTAGAAATCCTCCAGTAGCGAAATGCTGTGCCTTGCCTATCAATTTAGTTTCCCTAAATGCTGTTTATAGACTTTACACTAGGCTCTTCTGCACACTAGAAAAGGCATTATGTTGTTTGATCACCACTAAATACCATTAAATCCTACACACCAGTCCTTTAAATTGTTATTTAAAATATATGCAAGAGATGTTTGCTCATATTTGTTAATAAGAAGAAATAATTATTGTAGAGACTGGTAGGCTTAGTGTTTAAAATATACTAACCGCCATGTTGTTTGTTGCAATGTGCAAAGACTACTATTTAATAAATTTCCATTTTAGTATAGACACAAATAGATAAGACTGATTTAGATTAGATTAGATTAGATTTTCTTTATTAATCCCAGACTGGGAAATTTCTGTGTTGCAGCAGCAGCATTCAACACCATACATACATATATAAAAAAGCAAAAATCAACAATATGAGTAAAAAATAGAGAACTATAAAAAGAACAAAAAGTATACACAGTATACAAGTATTAGAAGTGAATATTAAAGAAATGTCGTTTGTGTTTAATTTTGACATAAATGTCATATTTTGTGTTCGGCATGCACATAGTGTAGCTTCCAAAGTGTGTGCCAACTATACACAGACAAACACATCAACACATCACATTGCAGAATAAACAGAATGGCAATCCTTCCCACAGAGCATAATCAACTATTTCACTGCTGGCTGGTTTACACACAAATAGTTTTGTCAAAAAACACCCGTGGCGCATTGATATGGCCATTAGTGCACTTAAATGGTTATTCATTTACCAGATGTCCCTTGAAACAACAATTGGCAGTGATTTACTGGTAATCACTTTTGTCAGAAATATTATTTTGTCAAAACCAGGCACTTTAATACAAATGGAGCATCCCATCTCTTGAAAACGAACTTTGGGCAAAGTACTATACTGTTAGATTTGTTTCTATTGTATTTCTTGTCTTTTTGCCTAATTTGGAAAGCAACAGGCACTTGACTTCAAGTAGAGATAGACAAAGGCAAGCTTTTAGCTGGAAAAAAGTGCAGCTTCCCTGCTGAATTGTCGCTACTTCCAGTTTATCTCAGAAACAGTAACGCTGAAGAGAGTTGTGAATCGACTCTTACTGAAAATCAAAATGATCTCTTACAACAAAACTGAAACAACAGCCGATATCCTTCCAAGCTGGTAAGTTCAACTGGTTTTGCAGGTTTAGTACTTTTAGTTCATCCACATTCACTAGTGCAGGACATAGCATACAGGGACAGACACTGACTAACAATTGGCAGTATTAGCAAGTATTTGTAATAGTGTATTTAATACTACAGTACTGGGTTGTTTCACCTGCTTATGATTTCATTTACTCCTTGTGTTTTGTATGAGCATGTCTATTTTCTCTTTCTCTGCTTGTCTCCTTGTGATATGTAAATCCGTGCTCCATGTGTCTCCCTTCTGTTATGCACTCTAGATGTCTCGTTCTACATCTACATTCAGTTTGAATGATTCCATCAAAACCAGTGCCATGGTGCAGCGCTCTAACTCTCTGGACCTCCCTCCTGTCAGAGCTAGGGTCCCTGTCTGTGTGCGAACTCCCTGCACCCCAGCCCAAAACCCTGCTCATAGTCCCTCTCGGTTCAGCCAATGTGTCGATCTCAGCAATTGCCCTGGCACCCAAAAATCAAAACCCATCCCTCCTAGTTCATTATTAACCTCAGCTGCACAACCTCTGACCCAACAGTCAACATCTTTAGCCCAACCAACATCCACTTCCAAACCAGCTGTCCAGAGCACCACTCAGCTTAACTCTAAAAAATTGCAGCCAATATCTAGCCTGCAGGTGTCTAGACCTCTGCCCTCTTTGGGATCCCAGCCAAGGTCCCCAGCTCCTCAGCCTGTTAATGTCAAAGGCAGGACCTTTTCTGAGTCACACAGGGATCCCCAAGTTCCTCTGGATCCACGCAAGGCTGTCCTGACCAGTCCTCGCAGAGAGACTCTGCTGTAAACCATCGCTGAACTCAGTCCTGGAGTTTGATGTGAGCAAACATACTGTTATTTAGTCTCAACTAGGGGTGCACCATTACCATCTGTTTTCAGCATAATCCTTACTACCTGCTGTGCGCGCTGCAAAATAAAACCACTGGTGCATTTCTAGCTCCAAATCAACTCCTTAGAAGCTAAGACCCTGCAACAATGATAGATCAAAACATGGATT
This sequence comes from Planiliza haematocheilus, assembly GCA_005024645.1. Lineage (NCBI taxonomy): Eukaryota > Metazoa > Chordata > Actinopteri > Mugiliformes > Mugilidae > Planiliza > Planiliza haematocheilus. The sequence continues at coordinate 2,604,829 of SRSE01000306.1, forward strand.
TGCTCGACAGACAAGTCTGATCTCCACTGGATATGAGGGGAATAGAAACTTTCAAGTGTCGGCGTAATGCTTTTCAGAGTGTAACGGTTTAAAGAGCATTTTAAGGGTTGATTTGGAATAGTTGTTCCTAAGAATTGCCTGGGTTACTAACTGGTGTAGGTGGCTGGGAATACTCACTTGGTGGCTGCTATGAACAGTTTGACTGTATGTGTGTAATAGAGCTGAGACTAAAGTCTCCCGAGGTGAAACCCTTAAAAGCATAAGGCTTTTTTTAAAGGAATACCACCACATATAGATTATTTTACATCTATTTCTGTGTTCTCCAAGAGCATAAAAAAAAAGGGAAAAAAAAGATTATTTGATCATTAACAATTGAATTACAGCTACTAAGTTAGGGAAATTAGATTTCATAGAATGTTGCTTTGATCTAATCTCATCTGGAAACACAATTTCCTTGTGTCAAAAATAAAAAGTCAAGGCATGCCTTTAATTTTGGATGCATTGGACTGTGTGTTTTGGCTTGTTTATGTCACTTATTCCTGTGACAGATAACAAGCCCTTTAACCACTTCCTAGTTATTTCAGTATCATTTAAAGAAAATTCATACATAGATTTTTACACAAGAGAAACGCAGTATAGTTTATTTTATGTGAAGCTGGGGATATAACGTTACCATTACTCGAATTTCTGGCACTTTTTCAAATACAATAGAGCAGTTCTCTGCATCTGTCTCATTTGCATCTGCTTCTAGACACACATGTGGGCATGACTGTATAAAAGTAGCAGTAATGAAGAATATTCGTACTTTGGGTACAATTCTGGCTAATCTAGATCTGCCCTTAATTGCGACCTGCTAGGGTACAAAACCGCTGAGGATGCCTGTTCTACTTCTGTCTTGCCTGTCAATGTGATTCAGCTGTCGTGTGTGTTGGTATGCTTTATTGGTCTGCGTTTGATTGAGGTAAGAGGAAAACAGGCCGACAGAGTGGAGATTTCCCTCAGGGCATGATGTGTTTAAATTTACAAATACTCAAGGAAATGTAAGTTGACTTCAACAGTGTTTCTACTACTAATGAGATGACGTAAAAGTTTCATTCACCAATTGCAAGGGTTTCATAAATTGTAAAACAAGCACACCCATGTGGCATGACTTGTTGATGAATGTGGTTTATTCAATAATTTAACATCTGGGATGGATGCAAATGTCAAAAGCTGTAGGTACAGTTTTGTTTCGTAGCCTATATTGCAGCTGGACATGCACCTTCCCAGAAATGTAACTGCACCTTATGTGCAATGAAGTCTGTAACAACTGTGAATGGTCTAAAACGCCTCTCCTTGTTCATGGATCTCAGTGGCTGGAAAAGCACAGAAAATTCGTTCTCCTTTTGCCTCCTACACACTACCTACTTGAATGTCTCCTCTGTTTCCTGTGTTGCAGTGATTTCAGTAAAAGTAACATCCTAACAACCTATTATCTTCAGCTCCAACATGAGCTGCTCAGTTCCAAATTTCTGTTGTTTGTTGGAGACACAAGTTGCGGTAAAATCACTGACCAGTTCTGCCACTACAGAATTGAGAACATAACACAGATGACTAGCCGCCGACTAGCGTAGGTCGGTGGGTAATTACAGAATGATGCCGACATATTAACACACAAGTATACATGCCTACACCTGTGATGCCTGCTGTGGCCTAGGCTCTGCGTGGATCTCATAGTTGAGTATGTGGTCCGATACATGTGCTCTGAGAATCTGTCACTGGAACCTGTTATCCCGCAACCCAGTTCAAGGCTTGTGCACTTTTGCTGCTCTCAGTTAAATGTATTGGTTAACTGAGGCACCCAAATTACTACCCAACTTGACCTGCAGTTTTGGAGAGCTAATTAGAACACCTTCCATGAATACAAACATGTGTAGGAACAGTGATTCTGTATAGTGTTTCACTTGTATTACAGTCACAGCCTTCTCGTTTTCTCTGATATATGTGTGTGTCGCAGAGAGCAAGGGGAAGAGGAGACACAGGTGGCGACACCGCTCCTTGATTTATGACGAAAATGTAACAGAAACTATCGTTGCACACCAAGTGGGGATTATAAATGGCTTTTCATGGTCTCCAACCACCCTCAAAAGATACCACCAGTGGTTGTTACTGCACATAGAAACTTATAGATTTAAAATACAGATAAACTAAACTGACTGCCCGATTCTGGGTCTGAGTGACAGGTTTACTCGTACACTGTGGACACTGGTGACACTGTTCTGATCAGACTTCATTCATGCCATTCATTTAAAAAACAAAAAAAAGCACACACCTGGGTAGACTTTCGTGTTTAGAGTGAAAACGTCTGCATGACACTGGCAGTATATCACTGAAAGCAGGCATAATCTGCTGGTGTGTGTTGACACAGAGGGCAGGAGAAAAACAGCTCCTCTGATGAAATGCTTGTACAGAGCACTCGACGTGTGTGTATGTGAGTGAATAAAAGCCAGGTGGAAAGCTACTGAAGTGTGGCTGTGTTGGCAAAGGTTTCCCATCTCGATTAGTTCAGTGCCAGGTTTGCCTTGAAAGGCAGAGAGGCTTTACTAACAGCGTTTGTCTTTGTGCTCTGGTAATTAAAACGAGACTGGAGCACATAAATTGACTTTAAGTATTCCGGCCAATTTAGTCTTGAGCTGTGTGTTTGGACACTTTGTCATAGATTTCATTACAAATGGGGAGAAAACGACAATTTTTCATTTATTTTTAAGGTGTGTCCAAAGCTTGATGGCTATGCTGCTGACACACCACACCTATTTACTGTATAAGCTCCCTCAGTTCACACTGCATATCAGGACAAATACCACCAGACTATGAAGTCCAATGAACTCAATGTGGACCTCCAGATCAAAACTGAGATGAGGCAAAGATCAGAGAAAAGCAACAAAAAGCACAAAGAGAAAGGGTCTCAATACTTTCTGAATCTACAGCAGTGAATCAAATGGTTGCGTAAGAGGCTGCAGCAAGGAAAAAAAAAATCAGTCAATTAATTATTTTCAGAGTATGGTCGATTGATCCTTTGGTTAAATTGCCTCTAAATAATAATTAGATCTTCTCCCACCAGGTCTTCAGCAATTTTACACAAACAAAAGTGAAGACACCAGGAATTATGCGCTGCAGACCTAACCAGAATGTATTGTATTCTGCTATAAATGACCCTATATGGTGTTGAGTATAATTACATGTTTACGCCATGTGCTGATTGTAATTAGAATATCACATGTAAAATTTATCTGCAAAAGGTTAAAAGGTTAATAGCAGCTACTTACCACGTAACGTTAATGGAAAGCATCATCAGCATCTAGGGAGTCTTCACTGAGTTATTTTTTTTTTTGAACTGGCACCGACCTTATCTGACGTTGTACCAAACTTTCTGTAATTTTCAACTACTCACACTGCTGTCTTGATTTGAGTTGGAAAAGCCCCTTGATGTTCTCTGCAGTATTTATTCATATTTACTAGGTATTCAGAGTTCAAACCTTTGTTATTAAAAGTAGCTATGGTCCTACTTGTTCTCCAGCTGGGGTCATCAAATGGGAGCTACTTAAAGCTACCCTCACTGGTGTTTTACTACTATTACAAGTATTACGGTCCGACCAACATCTTTACAATCACTTTAAGACACTTATTAATGCTAGTTTGTTGTAGCTTTCCTTTAACTTGACTAATAACCTTAACACCACATACATGAATCTTTAAATCATCGTTTAACAAAACTACTTTGGATTGACATTTGATTTGTTTTCTTAGACTTTCTTCAAACACATATCACTTTCTTACTTCTCTCCCTTCCATTTACAGGCACACCATTCCCCCTCCATGGTCAATCTGCCGTCCATGTTTGAAAGGAAGTACCACACGTTCAGCCGCTCTTCCACCCACCTCTTCTGAGATGCCGCTGCGACGGGGCTCACCTCTTCTCTTTTCACCTCCTTTGCCTTGACTGCCACAGGCCGTCCAGATTTGACAGAAAAGCGTAAGCTACATTTAAAGTATGATGAACTTGTCCGTACTGGAGCTCTGCACAGACTTTTCTGTTCCAGAATGTATGACGTTTAGCTGTATTTGGAAGAATGCACTGAAGACAAGGACGTACCGATAGGTGCCGCGCTAGGGGCGTCTCCTTACTGCTAAGGGTGCTTCTTGTTTAAAACTCAGGTGCAAGCAATAAACTAACAGTTCGTCATCATGATGTCCATCATGATGTATTCAGCTGTAAGCGGTCTGTGTTGCTGCAAACCTGTAAGTAAGTGTTGCTGCATCCTACAAGTTGGTTTAGTGTGTCTTTAGAGGCATGCACAATACCTGAAAAATACTATCACTGAGGTTTAACTGGAGCGGTACTACACCATGTTTGGGGATATAGGTGTGCGTGAAAGCCTCTGGTTCTGACAAGGTTTGCCCAACTTTTAAAAAAATGAAGGATCCTCTGTTTTTTGTTTGTATTTGTTAATGGTGTATGGTGGCATAGCTGATACTTTGTTCCTGTACTTTTAACAGTTACATTTTGTGTTCACACTTTGTTGATATTGTTGGCATTGTTCAGTGTTGACACTAACTGCACACACCAAGTACTCTTTGTTTCAATGGATATTCAGACTTGTCCCTAAATGTCCCTGGATGCTTCTTTCATTTCACCGTGCTTGTCTTTTATGTACTCGTTAAAGGTACAGGCGTCTCTTGCCCTTCACTCTTAAGGCTATTTTAATTAACTTACCTTTATATTAACTGACATTTAAAATTTGTTTTATTGTAGTGGGGTAGACTTAATTTAACCTGATATAATTATATGACCTGTTGTGAATAACCCACCTTCTTAATGTAAACTTAAGATAGTCTCCAGCTTTTATAAAGCTTCTATTTTAACATTTAACAGATTCGGTTGTGAAGAATAAAAGCTTGTGTGCTCCTCTTCCCTGTACGCCTCTGCGCGTAGCATCTATAGTGTCTGTGTATCTGTCTGTTTGAGAAGGGATGCAGTGTATATATTTATTCTCGATGAGTATATTAATGCTTGTTGTTTTTCCGTTGCTATTTATGTGTGTTCCACTTTTATATCTGCCATTTCTTTCATGCTGTTTCACAGAGCTTGTCTCTCGTTCTTTATCTCTATATTAAATGCACTTAAACATGTACAATATGTGTTAAGCTTTTTTTTTTACCCCACTCTGTGCTTTTTAGCACCAGAAATATTAAAACGGTATTTATTTCATTCATCTCACGTCCTCAAATAAGGATTAAACTGAATCTTTTTTTAAAAAATGATCATAATAAAATCGCAGCATCCTTCATTTGTAACCTAAGATTCTAATAAATGATCAGCCACTTCGGCAGCCTTTTCAGTGAGCCTTGAAATGCTCAACTTTCAAAATATTTCTTGGAGTTTCCACTCGAGTCTGAAGGCCTGTTTATGATTTGCATACCACTTTGAAGGGAGCTCGTGACTGTTCTTCAGTTACCCGTCTGAACTTCTTACTCATTTGATGTAGCAGTTGGTTTAGAAGTTTCTGGATCCCCATAGACAAAGAGTGCACTTCCCCTGTTTCCACTCCCTTCATAAATCATATCTGCTGTTTTAAATTCACTTTTTTTTTTTTTTTTGAACCAACGGAATCAGTTAGGCTTTGAAGAAAGTAAATTCAGTCCAGAAATACTGACAAATGGTCAAAGCTGGCAGGTATTTTGTTTAAGGTAAGATTTTTACTGCAATAAGATAAGAGCTTGTGTAATGCTGTAACAGTGAGGCCAAGGAGCTGTACAACGGTACCATGTAGCTTTAACATTTATCCTTTATTGATCATCTTTTGATGAAGTCAGAATAATTTACAAACCAGAGCAGCTTTGCCTGTCCTTTATTAGATACAGTTAACATTAGTATTAATTTGATAGGTAAATGCTGCTCTGGTTGATATAAAGTGCAACTATAATAGACTATAAAGAGGAAAAACAATTTTTTTAACTTCTGAATTCATTTTTAAAGTGTCAATATTAGTTCCAGTTGTTTGAAGTTTTGGGTGAGTTAGCTGTTAACAGTGCATGTAAGAGGCATCATAAGCACATTGGCTAAGTATGCATTCACATGCGAGTGGATAACTAAGCAGAGAAACCTGGACAAGTTGCTGAGTTCAGGACTACTGATTAGTAGTATGCAGCTCCGCAGATCAGAAACCCACATCTCCAGGATTCCTGTTCTTGAGTGTCCACATTGCATGGCAGCAGAACTGGTGAGGTTTCACATTTGCACTTGTCACATTTTATCTAGCTGTGGACCAAGTTGATGTTCTATTGTAATGGAAGTAACTGAGTAATAGTTCATGTGTAGTCTACAGACAGTGTTGCAACTTTAATGTTTGAAAATGCTCAATTTTAAAACATTCATATCTGTAAATATGAATCATGACAGGACAATCAAGATACTACCCCGTGGGCCTTTTTCTCCAGTAGCATTCAACATTGTATCTATACATACACCGATCAGCCATAACATTAAAACCACTATCGGGAGAAGTACGTAACAGTGACCATCTTGTGACAATTCAGTGCTCTGCTGGGAAACTTTTGGAGCCGCCATTCATGTTGACATGAATTCTACCTACCTTGATCAAACCAGGCACCCCCGCCCCATAGCAATGACACCCCCTAATGGAAGCAGCCATCCCCAACAGGATGCAGCGTGGTACTGATTGGCAAAGACCACAATTATTAGGCTACCATTAGCCTGGAAGCCAGACCACATTCCCTGCTCAGTCTTATGTTGCTTTAAAGATCTGCCAGGCAAATCAAATTGGCAGGCCAGTCTAGCTATGCCATCCTAGGCTGCCATATGAACTCTGTATTACCTATATGAAAAATGTGAAGCTGTATTCAACAAATCTATATTATTCCATTTGTGAGACACAGACGAGATATTTTCTGCAATGATAAACAAGAATCTCTAACACTTTTTGGACTCTTATACAGTACTATGGATTGGAACTGTCAGGAGTTTGAGAGTCTTCAGACTTTGGTTAGCTGGGTGAGTAATCTTTTTTTTATAGCGGTAAATGTTAATATTTCTATTGTCCAAATTTTAGATTTCAATCAAACTAAAAGTTATATATGGTTGCTCTTTATGTTCTTGTCAGAACAGCAGATCAGTCATGCCAGTTAGTTTGTCATGGTAGAGTTAATTAGTATTATTTGGGTCTTTTATACTGTGTAATGCAAATGTTTTGTGAGTCGAAGGTGGGAGTGCCTCATAATGTTACATTCAGCTCGGTGGCATCTGCTGTATCCCTGTGTTTTGCTGTTTTCCTGTTTTATTTTGTAAATGGTTGCTGCCCCTGATTGTTAGCCCCGCCCTGATGTGTCTCACCTGTGCCTCATTGTTCCCCTGGTATTTAGTCTCTGTGTTTCCTTTGCCAGTTCCTCTTTGTACTTCATGTCAGAAATGCTCCCTAGTGTGCTGTGTGCTTTTTTTGGACTTTGTCTTTGCCTGTTTTTAAGCAAAGCCTTTTCAATCCCCCACCTGTGTCCTGAGTTGTGCGTTTGAGTCCTCCTCTACCAGTTTGTTGTTACACATAATGGCACTGCTCTTTTTACTGCACAGCTAAAAATGTACAGAGTTACTTTCTCTCACATGGTTGTAAAGGCCAGACCCAGGAGTGGTCCATAATTGAGTTTATGTCTTACTATATATTCAAATTTTTAGACTGCAATGTGAGTGCAGCATTGATAGTAACACAACTAAAAATTGACAATAAAAAGACGTTCTGTTTCTCTACAGCAAGCTCATACGTCTTGGGCACGCCATGACCTCAGCTGCATTGTCCTGCTGCCCTTAGCTCAGCCATAATCACATTAGCTACCCCTGAGTCAAGGTGTGTTCTGAATGTTGAGCGTTTCATGTCACGTCTGCTGAGAAAGAAAAGAGGAGCTTTTATTTTTTATTTTTTTGTCCTCTTTGCATGCAACTTCTTCAAAGAATTAGAAGATAATCTGTCTCCTGGATGCGAGAGACGTGCCAAGCTGCCGGCAAGCGACTGGAGACAGAGTGCCATCCAGGCCCGAGGCAAGGCAAGGCTGTGGAGAAGCCACCGCCGAAAGGCGCCTCTTCACGGAGGACGCACACTCTTTTATATTTTCTTTTGCCTGCTCTTCAAAGTACGTCTGACTGGTTGTTTAAGGGAGGTAAAACAAAAAGAGAGACTGCAGGGAGGAAGTGGAGTCGGGGTGAGGGGCTGAATGTACAGTTGTGAGGGTAAATAGTCTCCGTCACCAATCAAACAGCATTCAACCCGGGTACAGGTTACTACTTCACAGCACAATCTAGCTAAATTCTATATTTAAGATGTGAGTCTTTATGCAAATGTTCTGTACTGTACACACATGGATGTGACAAAAAAAAAAGGATTACGGAGACACCACATGAAAAAGGCAGCATTTGACACTGAAATCCCTCCATGGAAAGTGAAGGTGTGGAGATGGGACCCTCAAGGACTTCTATACTATGAGAGTTTTCTTTTTCAGTGCAAGTTTCTTTTATGTAACTGTGACCTAAAACTTTGCCCGAGAAAACCTGGACGTATTCCAGGCAAGAGGATTAAAAATTCGTCATGCCGTTTTCTCCCAGAGTCCAAAAGAAGCCACGACTTCATTAATCATTAATTCCTGAGCTGTTATAATTTTTAAGGCCATTTTTGTTTAGCATATTTTTATCTGATCGTGCAATATTTTGAGTAACTCGGTCAGGGATTATTTGGGATTTTACAAGACTATAGACTAAGCCCCGTTGGGTGCATCACTCCTTTTTTTACCCTTTTTTTTTTCTTGACTTATACTTTACTACGCCTTCAAGTTTTGCATTATTGCCGACTCATAAACAGTAGGTACACGTCCAGTTAGTGCAAGTTAAGGGAAGCGTTAAGGGAGGAGATGATGTGATGATTTACACGATGCATTTAGTGCTCATCACTAAAAGGCTGATCTCCAACAGAGTATAGCTGCTGGCTGAGCACAGCTGCAGCTGCTCTGCCAGGTGAACCAGCCCCTCTGGTGGCACATCCACACACTTGATTACCATAATACTGCTCAGCTACTCAGCCAAATGCTGAAGATTTTGAGAGGAAATGCAAAAATGTAGCGAAGGAAAAAAAATCCCTCTATGACCTTTAAGGCTCCCCGTAGCGCCTGTGGTTATTTGTAAATTTGTACGAGTTCCACTTTTCTAGCTGTTAATGATTAAGTTCACTGAAAATATCCAGAAGAACTTGGTTATGTTCATATACCACATAGGCCCTAATGTTCAATTTTAGATCTTTCTGTCCTTCCATTGACCTCCGTCGCTGTTGTTGTTCTCCTCTGTGTTCATTTACCGGGCCGAGGGGTGCTGACGCTGACCGATGACAACAGGTGATATGCGCAGATAAGTGAGATGTTATAAAAGCCCTGTGAACTCTCATCTGTTCTGACAGCAGGTTTCACAGCTAGCGACAGACTGTGAATCAGCTCCACGCCGCAAATGCAAGTGGCCCGGGTCTGATATTAAAAACAAGAACTTAATGAGGGCAGTAGTGTGCTTTTAATGATTAGCCTCATGATCAGGCTGCCCCGCCAACCTCACAGCTTAGCTTATGTGCCCTGCCAATGCAAAACCCGCGATCGGCTTAATTTATAGAGTTGTCCGATTGTTTACTTTAGCTCAAACTGTGACATATTATGTTAACCCAAAGTGGTTCTAAAGAGCCACACTATTAAATGTTTGCCCATTTGCTTATCTGGTTCTTCTTGCTATTGTAAAATCTCATCATCCTCTATCTCTTTCTACCTTCCTTACTCCCTTTTAGCACTGACATCATTCCAAGAAGTCAGGGTGTCTTTCACTATTTCAATTACCTGTCCATAAATGTCCTGTAAACAAACCTGGACGGCCAATTTGACCAGAAGAGGAAACTTTCACTGACTAAAATAATGAAGGACATCACTTAGCTCCTTGGCTGCTTACTTAAGGCTCAGAAAGCTAACACAGTAATCGCCAGCGCACCAACCCCCGTCAGCTAACATTTTTGACACTGCCTACTCTAGAGAACAAATATGCACAGACGGACACTTTTAGGTTACAGCAGTAACCCCATGCTATCCTTCAGCACTTTTGCTTGCTAGCCGGTGCCTGTGACTCAGTAGACTGAGAGAGATGTCAGTGATCCAGAGGGTTAGCAGTTTTATCCTCGATACGTGGATCACATGTCAAAGTGTCCTTGAGCAAGACACTCAACCCAGGGGTTTTTCAAATCTGCACCAATGATTTCAAATGTGTGTCATGAAAGTACCTCTTCTCCAGTCTGCTGGGAGCAACGCAAGTCTAATTGACAATTCTCATTGCTACCCGCAAATACATGACATCAAGAACATGGCGTTAAACCTTTTGACATTCAAACCATCTCCAATAGACAAGTCTTTAAAATACAGAATATGATATCAGAAGATAACGATGAAATACATTCATTCATTCATCTTCTGTAACGACTTGTCCTGTGATGGGTCACGGTGGGGTGGGAGCCTATCATCAGGCGATGACAACCATTCACACTCACATGCACACCTAGTGTAGCACGTGGCACCTTCTTGCTGTGAGGCATCAGTGCTAACCACCACGCCACTGTGCCGCCCATAATGAAGTACATTATTATTATATTACTCACACTATGATTAGAATTTAAGCAGTGCCCAAATGAAATGAAGGGCCACCTCCAAAATGTGTCTAGATTCTTACCTGTGTTCTTTGACCAGATCTCATATTCATGGTGAATATTGTCTGTACTTGGATAATACAAGAAATATTAGCATGTTAGCAACAGATTGGCTCAACTGCAGTACAATCACGTTTTACACATTCCACACACGTTTATGTTAGTCATTTATTCTTACTCTGGCATCATGAACGATGTAGCCTTCCCCTTATTACTGTTGAGCGAAGCAAGGATTAAAGAATTTGCCCTAAAGAGGATTGAGTGTAGATATGCAACACCCTCTTGAGTGGAAGTCTGCAGGCCAGCTGTGCCAGCACCATGAGCAACCGATCAACTGATGTCACAGCAGCCGGATCTTTGCTCAGATGCTTTGGTACACAAGTTGAGTTATTATTTGCTGATCTCCACTCTGATTAGTTAGACATTCACAAAACTCAAAACCTGAACATTTCTATATGCACGGAGGACATGCACTTGACTCCACAGGGCTCCTGATCACATCAATAATAAACCACATACCAATCATTTTTTTAAATGACAGAATTACACACAGCTTAGCCACATTAAACAATTTAATTTGTTAATTCTTGTTTACATTTATGTATTATTTATTCAACAACAACAAGGACAGAATATTTCAAAAGGATCTCATTACTAATGAACAGACATCACTTACGGTGCTTTGGTCTTTTCAGGTGAACATTTATAGCAGTGGTTGTGTTTTTTGTTTTTTTTTCTGAATGACTGAGGCAAAACACAGCCGGCACAAGAGCAGGAGGTCTTTAATGGGACTCATTTTGTGATCACTCTACCAAAGGGTCAAACGCGACCCAGACCATCTCCAAATGGGGTCAGAGATTGGATCTCTCTCTTGTGCGATCTCAGAGCATCCTGGGTGTCTTCATATCGGCACTAAAAGCTGCTCAGTTGCTTTCAAATCTTTTCAAATGTCATACTGCACGGAAACATGTTCATTGAAACACTGTTATACTCGTATGTTCATAGCATAGACTGTGTGGGAGTTGAAGCTTAGTTGAAGTTGACTGCACTCGTGCACCTTCACTTGATGAAAAATTAATTGCCTACTAAGAAAAGGTTACAAAAATGTTCTTTAACTAATCACGAATTTAACGAAATGAATTTAAATGACCGTCTGCCTATTATAATTAACTTTTTATCTCATCAAATCAATTATTTACATTCATGTGAACTTTGTAGAAGCATATAAAACACACTTTGGCTCCCACAGACTGTGTATAAATATGGGCAATGCATCGCCACTTCTTTGCACTGGCCAAACTGACGGTATTTTCCCGGGGATTTGGGTGCTGCCATCTCGCAAGTTTGAAACCAGAGTCTGTGCAGTACAGAGGCGATTGCTCTAAGACTACAGGGGAAGCTCAGCCTCCCCTAAAATATCGCTGGCAATTTCGTCAAATACTACGAATTTACATTACTACTCAAACTAAAATGTGCTAGAACATGATCGACTTCATGGCTACTTCTTATAATAACACAATCATTAATAAGTTTTAGCCGTTCGTCTATCGTGATTTTTTTCTCATATTGCTGTAATGGTACGGTCCGTTTAAAAACCCACTGAGGCTCGGCTTCAATGGACTTTCAATGGGGCTTCAGAATGGGCCGATCTCAGGACAAAAAAGCTGGACGTTTATTGGACAAACGCTCCAAAATCGTCACTTCCAGGGAAGCCGGGCGTCTCTGGGAGTCAATGGGCAGTGGGATGTACCTGGACGCCGAACTTCTGTATGATGATTGGATGAACTGTTAACGTGGCTGGAACTCGTCGTGATTGACAGCGCTTTAAGACTATAGAGAGTGAGGAGTTGTCGTCATGCTACAGCTTCTCCAAATACCGCTGTTTTGCTGTTTTATGTAAGCTTGTCCCTGTAAGGTCCATTTTCTTTCCCCTTAACTTTCTCCATTGCTTTACTTTCTTATGTAACCCAGGCCGTGCGCTACCTCCGACGCCTCGCTGCACCCGGAGACTCTGCGTTGTGTTTTGTTGTCTATGTGTTGTCGTGCGGGTGTACTGCAGAGGGACGAGCCGGACACACGGTGGTAACTGATTTGTGGCTTTGACCACGCCGCTTTATTTTCAGACATCCAAATGCTAGCGGTTTACATGCAATCCATCCAGAACCATTTTTTTCTAACAAACTTCCTCTAAAAACATGGCGCTTGCGCGAACGTACACCTGGGAAAAATACGGTGGCCTACAAGGACAAAAAAAAACAGGGATTATCGCTAAACCCCCTGGGGGTACAGATAATATAACAGCGCCATCTATTGGCTTGAAAAGGCAACCGCCTTACACTTACTTTTCTTGTATCTGTCCCGCCGAAATAATAAACGCGCAAAAATTAATGTTTCGTCGCTCCTCCGTTAAATTCTGAGGGCGTTGCCCCTGGCAACCGATAGCGTCTCCTATCATCGTGGCCGACCGGCTCAGACCCCGTCCAAATCAACCCAGATCGGCACGTGACAAGCTCGGATGAGTGGCGAAACGTCTTCTCGAAAAATCTACAAGTCCAGTTGCCTTTTTTGAAACTTTTTCGATTACCGTGACCTGGATGACTGAGAACCTTCACAGGCATAAGTTTAATGATGTAATAATTGGCCAATTTTACAAAACTGGGCTTCCCCTATTTGAAAGACCAGCAGCCGCCACTGGTGCAGTAGGAGAGTTGAGCCATTGCCAATGCCCTGCCCACACTTCCGCTAGACTTACTCTCGTTTTCATTTGATCAATACTGTGCTCTGCTCTGACAGTTACAAGGAAATGTTGGATTGTATACTGTACTTATTTATTTTTTATTTTTTTCCAAACTCTCATAGTCCCATGGTGCTGTTGGCATGGCCACATGGTAGTCACCATGATGTCACATCTGTATCTTTTAACATGGAGGAGGCGGAGCTTATGACCTATACTGTATCAAGTCACCAGGGGGAGTCCTACTTGCTTTGGCTTCACTTTTGAGGAGCAGTTCTGTCGTCCATCATTATACAGTCTATAGTTCATAGCTCTGAATGGTGCTGTCATATATTGGTGTGTGCTAGATGAAATGTGCTCTTGGATGTGTTTTTTGTCAGAAAAATGTGGATGTATTACCACTGAGGGCGCCATATTTATCTGTAGGCTATTCGTTAAACCCTTTCTTAGGCGGCCATTGCACAGCAAGTTCTCCTCACATAGAGAAGCAGTATCACAGCAAACCCCTTAAATCAATAGATGGATTTCTTGTGGTAGTCACGTCCAGGTTTCTCTCAGGCCTGAGGAGGATATTGTCTTCCTGTGTCCCTTCTAATACGGCCCTGATGAGTTCATATGGGTGAGAACTTAATTAGGGCACACAAAAGAACACTCTCCTATTTTCCTCTGCCTCCCTCACTCAGAACGCAGACATTTTTGTTCTTTTACAGTTTCATTACTGCTTTGGATAAAAATATGACACGGGACCAGCTACTGGATGCACTGGTGACTTTCAGCTACTTACCAGTCCTGAAACAGGTGAGAAACATTAGCAGTGTCTCGATAAGATGATTCTTTACCCACTGCAGAGGACATCAAAGCTGAGAGAAGCTAATGTTATTTACATGTTTTAACATAGTAATGATGGGCAAGAACTGTGACTGTGTGCGTGTGTATATTTAAATTTAAAATTTGGGTTGTTTTGGCATGTTCTCCATGATAAGCTCATTGCTCAGAGGGAATTGCAAAACCCAACACATCCCCTTTCCATTCATCAGCAGATCCCTCTTTCTACTTCGCTGTAAACAGGCCAAAGTTAATTATCAACAAAACGGAAACTCCGCATACGCCATAGCTCTGATGGAATGGGACGCCGAGGAAGTTTCTGTTTTCAGATAGCTTCACATATGCGACACTTTCAGCACAATGATATTTGTTGAGAGCAATATACTGGAAGGAGGGGATGAAGGATGCAGAAAAAGGAAGCCTTCCCCTTGAGGTGACTCTGTGAATGCAGAGCAAACCAGATGTCTATTTGCATAAGCTGGCTGTGCCGAGTGAATACGGCAATTGCTGTATAAGCTTAGTTGCTGGCTGGGTATTTACCGCAGGTTATAGGACCTTAAGCCGCTCTCTATGTGATTTCAATAAGCGTCCTCCGATAAATGACTCAAATCCACCAAGAATCTCTTCCTGAACAAAGGACACTACAATAACTCACTGGGAAATGGAATCTAATACAAATGTCCCTCCATAAAGCCTACTTGTATGCTTACAATGTTCAGTTTTTGTTGTCAGTGCATGGAGGGGTTAATTTACAGTTTAGCACTGAGATCATATTTAGTATATGCAAAGGATAAACCCTGTAAACACCTATCAGCCACAACATTAAAACCACCCTTGTAATATTGTGTAGGTCTCCCTTGTGCCTCCAAAACAGCTGTGACTCATCAGAGAATGAACATGGACCTTCTGAAGTTGTCCTGCATCTGGGAACAGACTGTTAGTGGGGGTCTTTGGGTCCTATGGGTTGAGAGGAGGGGCCTCTCTGAATCAGATTTGTTCCAGTGCATCCCACAGATACGTGATCAGTTTTTTTGATCTAGGGAATTTGGAGACCAGGTCAACACCTTGTGCTGTTGTCTTTTGAGTTGTTCCTAAATCATTATGTGTACCTGGCTGCATCCTGCTGGGGATGGCTGCTGCCATCAAGGAGTGTCATTGCTATGGGGTGGGGGTGCCTGGTCTGGTCAAGGTAGGTGGTACATGTCTAAGTAACATGCACACGATGCCAGGTTCCAAAGGTTCCTGGCAAAAGTTTCCAGGTCCAAAAGAACACTGAATTGTCACAATGTGATATATATATCTATATCTATATAAATATATATATAATGTTGTGGCTGATTAGTTTAAGTAAATGATTTTAGAAATGTTTCCTAGAACATGTCATAACTTCTTTTTGAAAGTATTATTTCCATCCTTATTTATTAAATGGAAACAAATAGCTAGATGCCTTCAGTAGGAGTCAGGTTTTAGTTCGACTTCTTAGGACTGCCTGTTCGCTGTCATGTTGTCAAATCAGGGAGAGGCACACATGACGTGTGGCACATTTACCGATTCATTACACAAGCACAAACAAATTGACATACCAATGAAAAGCACCTGGAGCAATTTGGATTTCAGTGTCAGCATGTGGTAGATGCTGGATGCTGTGTTGTCCTCGCAGCAGCCCCCTCTCTCCGCCCTCTGCCCTTGCTGATTGAACTAACCTGCTTCCCATCTACTCATCAAGCCTCCATAAAAGACCTGAGTCCAGCTTTGTCAGTTTGTTCCATCTTGTTCAGTAGTGACTGTGAGACAGTGCCTTTGAGATCTAGTTGACTTTCTCTAGAGCTTGTCTGCTGCTTTTTGTCCTTGTCTTTTCTTCATCCACAGTCTGGTTGGGGATCTTTAAGTAATTAACCTCTCCATTCACTCCTGCTCTCTCCAGATCACAGTACTACTACCACCACCTACCACCTGCTGCCTTGGGATTCCACCACATCCAGCTCTTTTCCACTATTTGTGCTTTTTGTGATTAAACAGCTCAGTTGCTTGAGTTTGTGTCAGTGTCTGCAATTGGGTCCAGTTTTTGTGGAAACCTAACAAACCCACTCTACTTTCTGAGCCACAGACTTTCTTGGCTTGCTATCTTGCCTGATGATCTTGTTCAGCTGTGTGCTTTTGAATAATTCTGGCAACCTCTGCCAACTAGCGACCTCCTTTAAGGCTGCAAACTCTGCTGTGTACGATGAAATTCAGATGAACAGATTTGGTTTTCCCTGGAGGAGAGGCAACTGATTCATGTGTGTCCTTTGGAAGAGCATGGTTTTTCAAAAGCAAGGCGTAAACCCTGTGGGTGGATCATTGGGAACTCCTAGACTATGCTCTAGTCAATTACAACATCCTTTCTCAGATTTAAATGTGGCACAGCATGAACAAAACGTTGCATGAGGCACACTAATCTCAGAGTAAGATGATCAGATACACGACAATAGATGGTGTCATCACAGGGTTCATCTGAGTTCACCTGACAGAGATAAACTGGCCATATAGTTAGATGTTAGAGACTTTTTCATTTTCAAAGTTGATGATGGCGGTAATAAATCCCCTATTATTAAGTGGGCTAAGATGGTGGGATTGTATTATACATTTACCACTTTCCTATGCCAATACCTACCATGCAATCCCCACTGTTATAGGCGGTTTAGACTTCTGCGTTAAGTTCACGCAGAAGCTACAGCGTCAGCGCAGACCACTACACAGACGCCTACACAGACAGTGAGCAGACCCCAACCCCCATAACTGACATGCACTTCCCCAGAATTAAAATGACGGCAATGCAGAGCTCAGCTGTGACTGGTCCACTTGGTTGTTGCGTGTTTCCGCTTTAAATATTTATGGCTGCTTCTCTATCTTCGAATTTATTGTTTTGGACGAGTACATATGGAGCACACTGAGGAGAGGTTAACTGAGGAGGTTCGGAGATGCGGACATTTGTATGACCCGTGTTAGGACTAGACTAGGTCCCGCAATACTGTAAAATTATATTACAGTTATGAATGGCTGACTTTTAAATTCCTATTATTTGTCTGGACCGCAAACACCAGTTGTTGTGTTTCTGACAAAGCAGCTGCTCAAAGAGTTTTAGTATGTAGTACTAGCAGTATGTGTATGCACTGAAACCCCAGTTGTGACTCACTGAAACATGCACCTGTAGGAGAAAGTCCCACAATTTGTTTGTGCAAAAAAGTATCACGAATGATCAAATGGATATTTTTCCCTTCTAAATATTCAAGGTTACATCCTTGACATCCCTCCTAGAATGCACTTCACAACCTGCAGCCCTTCCCCTGTGAGACACACCGATGTCACACAAATGGCAGATTGCAGCATCTGAAGACGAGACTGTCAACTTGATCAAGTGCACGGAGACTCGAAACACAAATCAAGTGTGTGCGTCTGTTGTTACATGTGCGTGCGTACATGCGAGGAGCTTTGTGCCATCAACCCAGGAATGAGGCAATTTCAGCCTCTAGTGTGCGTTTGCTTTATAGTGAGTCATTCATTAGCATTCAGCGCGAGGGTGACACAAACACACACACACACACACTTCTTATTTTACTCCCTTTACACACTCAAAGTAAATCTACAAACCTACATAAAAACTTAAATTTCTTATCTGTTAGCAATCTGATGCTACTTCATCTACCTTTATCTACATGCACTTCCCTTTCTACGCGCACTTGTGCTTTGTTTTGAAGTTGAAAAGGTCGGCGTGCCCAGGAAGCTGTGTTGCTGTTGATGAAAGTCAAGAGGCAGCAGCTGAATTGACCTGTCATTGGCTGCTTCAGTTCCATATGAGCTCTAAGTGACGGGATGACTGTGTCTAATTTTGCTCTTTTCCTGCTTATTGTAAAGCACACCGCATCACAGTATACTCTCAAGATGAGTATACTTTGATTGTTTTTTCTTGAAGCCTGTGTTCTTTTAGAATCTACATAGTGGCTGTTAGGAGTGTTTTTTTCCCCTGTGTTTCAAGAGTAGGTTAGATTATGGAAGGTATTCAGGCAATGGCACAATCAAATCATCAAATCAAAGTGGTTAATCTTTTTGTTCCAAAGCTGATGTAGAACGAAGACCTCTCTAACGTATCTGCTATAGGAAGGGGTCATCAAGGGCACTATGTGGGCAGTGCATTAATCTAAAATCAGTTGTGCTGGAGCTTCCAGTTTCCTTACAAACTCCATAAGGAGATCGCATTGCTCAAATGTCATGTACGACAAGCGTCATGTACTCTATTCTCTGTACTCACTGTGATTACGTTTGATTATGTTTGTCCAGTATCAGTCAGAATTTTGCTCCTGGTTTCATTTTCCACCATGCTTCACAGTGAGTCTTCACTCACGGTTCTTATATGTCACATACCTTATCTCTGCTTCCCACTGTCCTTTGACAATGTCGCATCTTGGCTCCCTCATGTCTACAGGGTGAATAGGTAGCGTATTAACACGGAGGGTTTCCACTCATTTACTTATCATCAAAAGCCATCCAAGCAGCCATCATCAAAATGTTTGTATTGTGTGTGCGTGAGAGAGAGTGTGTGTGTGAGAGAAAAGAAACCTAAGAATGCTAATCGCTTATTGATGATGTAATCCTTCAGGGGCCCATTGAAGACTTTACATCTCACCACAGGGGGATGAACAAAGAACGAGGGGGAGTGAGGGACGCGGAGTTCAACCTTGATGTGGTAATGAGTCTGGACAAAAAGGATAGACAACCTGGGACCACTCCTCTTGCTTGATGGCGTCATGTGACCTTCCTAATATCCTTCCAACGCGCCCGACTCTCTGATGGCTAGGATCCTCTCAGGCCAGCTTTCTGCCACCAGACACACGGTAACATGTATACTCAAAATAAAGAGAGAATATGTTACAGAGAAAATAGAGAGATTTGGCCACACAAATGAGTTCCTCTGAATATGCTGAGCCTTAAATGGCAATTCAGTACACACACATCGATTGCACGTTATGACCATCATCCTAATATTGTGTAGGTCTCCCTTGTGCCTCCAAAACAGTTATGCCTCATCAGAGAATGGACATGGGCCTTCTGAGGGTGCCCTTTTGTGTCTGGTAACAGGCTGTTGTTAATGGGGGCCTTTGGCCCCTATGGGTTGAGGGGCTCAGGTTTGTTCCAGTGCATCCAACAGATACTTGATCAGCTGTCTCATTGTATTTGTATTTAATCACGGCACATCTTGTCCTGTGGGACTGTATAGAGGATCATGAGGATGCGATGTTGGTACTCGTATGAAATGTCCCTAATGACCGCAGGAGTATGTTCGTGTAAATAAAAACTGCTGGGGAGCTGATTACAGAGTGTGGAGGGAGTCTGAGCACCAGGTCTCTACCCTGGCCATGAATATTTGATTCCCTCCATTGTTCAGAAAAAAAAAAAATGAAATCAGGAGAGCTTCACTTCACCTGCCCCCTTTCTCTACTCTGATACTCTTCTCTCACACTCCTCCTCCTTCCCTCAGCTTCTCTACCCACATGCCACCCCCAACTCAGACCTCCACACCCCCCCCTTGCTGTTGCTTTACATCTTGGCCCGTATCCAATCTCCTCTCCAGTAATTGCCTCATCCAAAAACTTTCTGGAGAAGAGCAGAGGAGCTTTGTGCGCTCTTTTGTGTTCTGACGACACTGATTGTTCGCAAATGAGCTGGCAGCACATTCATTCAGCAGAAGGTGATAAGGAGGTGCAGCCAGAGGCCAGAGGACAGGGAGGAGGTGGGAGGAAGGGAGCGGGAGAGCAGCGGTGACACTGATAGAGCAAATAGAGGAGAGGGAGAGCAAAAATTAAGGGGGAGCGAGAGAGGAGGACGTGCTACAGGGGAGGATTTGAGCCAAAGAAGTGCTTAAAAGACGTGAAATAATCAAGGCAGATCCTCCCAGCATCACCAATTAAATGCTAGCAAAGCAACCGTCTTAGTCAGGAATAGGTCTGTACGTCAGTGAGCCGTCTCAGTCCATGCTTTTGTTGTAACGCCGTCGGACTGATTTGTTCATTTTAAGAACAGCAGATGAACAGAAATCTGACTTTATCCCACGGAGGCAGTTTTTCTTACAACAAAGATGAAATTGTAAAATGCTTGAAAGCTGCATTTGAGAGTGTAATGCATAAATGTTCTCTATTTGAGTAAAGAATCTGTTTTCTATTTTAATAGTTTTCATTTCGTTCACACGTTTGAGCATGAGGTAAGAATGCACTTGCTTATTACACGCTTACAAAATGTTTCATTAACTAGTTTTACTAGTAAATATTACTTAACCAAGTTTAAATTCTCTTAGGGTTAGAGTTTTTGGTTCTTCCTATATGGAATAATGTCCAAGTGCACTGATTAGCCACAATATTATGATGAGGAGAGGTGAATAACATTGACCATCTTGTGACAATACATTGCTCTGCTGGGAAACTTTTGGACCTGGCATTCATGTGGATGTTACTTAGACATGTACCACCCACCTAGACCAGGCCAGGCACCCCCACCCCATAACAATGACTCTCCTTGATGGCAGCGGCACACAAAAATGATTTAGGAACAACAACAACAACAACAAAAAACACGAAGAACAGCACAAGGTGTTGATCTGGCCTCCAAATTCACTGGATCCCAAACTGTATCTGTGTATCTGTGGGATGCTCTGGAACAAGCCTGATATACAGAGGCCCCTCCCCTCAACCCACAGGACCCAGAGACCTCCACCAACAATATTCAGTAGCCACACACCACAGGACACCCTCAGAAGACCCATGTCCATTCTCTGATGAACTGTTTTTGAGGGACAAATGAGACCTACACAATATTAGGAAGTTTATAATGTTATGCCTGATCGATGTATATGATTTGATTTGATTTTTATTTTATTATTGTGTCATGCATTGGGCTGGGCATGCTTACAAGACACCATTATAAAGCACAGATAGACCAAAAAACAGAAATAGATGCTAAACAATACTAACATTAACGATATAAACTATCCTGACGTTTCATCCAGGCTTTGTAACAAAAGAGGCTAACTTATGAACATTGAAAGTAAACAAACATTCCATCCTGGCATCATCATTACTTCAAAATATTTCAGGGTTTTGAGCAAACAGTTCACTTATAACAGGTACTCTTAGTTCATCATAGAAGGGACAGTATAAAAGAAAATGTGATTCATTCTCCACTTCTCGTAAATCACCAGGGGAAGAATTCCCATTCTTAATTGGGCAATCAAAGATCTCTGATGCCTTAGTAAATTTGTTTTAACATATAATTCTGTTTCATAATTAGAGTAGACTCTGCTTTACCAGTTTATTTTCACTTGACATCATTCCATAAAATATGATTGTCTAGTGTTTATTTGCGTGTGCACTGCTGGATATAGGCCTTCGTGATAATCAATTAAATTTATCAGAGGATTTACTGTGTGAAGGGGAAAAAACGCATTTTCATCACAACCACAGACAACATTTACTTCATGAATAAGAGCAGGTGAAGACAGGCTTATAATGGATATTTTTTCATGGAATCACCTCATCGCAAAATGAGATCCAGTATTCAAGATATGGTCTGTATTTTGTTATTGTAAGGAAGAGGATTCTGATGGGAATCAAGTGAAATGAATGAATTCATCATTACAGTCTTAAACTGTGTTTGAACATGACTATAAATGACTCCGGCAATGCATTTAAAACATTATTTATGTCAGACATACTATAAACTCCTTTTTTTAGCTTCACCTTGAAAAGATATTTTTAATTTTACACACATGCACACCTTTCAAAGTTCCAGACTAGCTCATGTGTTAAATTAACTGCCCTATGGACCTGCTGTCACCACTAGTATTCAAGCTTTTATTGCCTTCGCCGTCAAGTCTCTTTATTCCCATACCAACTTTATGAATGTTGTGACCCATGACCCAGAGTGAATTAATATTACTCTGCTCTATTTTGTCTGGATAAACAGCCCAAATAGGGTAAAAGTTTTATGATAATAATAATAATAATAATAATAATAAAACATTACAGGTCAACATTATGGATAGAATAAGTCACTAAAGTTATAGAAAGTTATACAGAGAGGAATGATCAATGAGTGCGTTCAAGTTAGGCTCTTCAGATTAATTTGGATTGAATAGAGGATCCTGAAGCAAGATACACATGTGGACAAAATTGTTGGTACCCTTCCATTAAAGGAAAAAAAATAAAAAACCACAGCGGTCACTGAAATAACTTTCAACTGACAAAAAATAATAAGAAATAAAAATTTACGGAAAATTAACTAATAAATGTCAGACATCAGTCTCCATAATCTAACCTAATCAGCCAGTCTGCCTATTGAAAGGGTGAAAAGTAATCACTGGGCTGTTTGGGATCATGGTGTGTACTACAGAAAGCTGAGGAAAGATATAGATATAGATATACGGTACACTAGTGTGCTAAAGGTCGAGGCTATAAGACCATCTCCAAGCAGATTGATGTTCCTGTGACTACAGGTGCACATATTATTCAGAAGTTTGAGGTCCATGGGACCTTAGCCAACCTCCCTGCACTTGGCCATAAGAAAAAAATTGATGACAAACTGAAGAGACGGATAATATGAATGATAACCAAAAAGCCCAGAACAACTTCCAAGGTCAAGGTACATCAGTGTCAGATTGCACCATGCATCGCTGTTTGAGCCAAAATAGACTTAATGGTAGATGACCGAGGAGGACTCCATTGTTGGGTTGGAATTCACCAAAATGCATATTGACAAGCCACAAAGCTTCTGGGAGAAGGTCCTTTGGACAGACGAGACAAAACTTGGCAAGTCACATCAGCTCTATGTTCACAGAGACAAAAATGACGCATCCACTGAAAAGAAGACTGTACCTGCTGTGCAACATGGAGAAGGCTCAGTTTCTGGGCCTGCTTTGCTGCATCTGACACATGGGGTTTTGAATCTACACAGGGTACTATGATAGAAGAGTACCAAGGTATTCTGGAGCAAAATATGCTGCCCAGTGTCAGAAAGCTTAGCCTCCCTCAGTTGTAGGCCATGGGTCCTCCTACAGGATAATGACACAAAATAGCTGAAAACACCCAAGAGTGCCTGAGAACAAAACACTGGAGTATTCCAATGTGGCCTTCCATTAGTAATGATCTAAATCTTATTTCTCTGGAATAAATATAAGCAGTGGAGAGGACACCCTGAGACAGGTGGAGCAGTTTTGTCCATGTGTGTTGCTACTGTACTGTATGTGTTAATGTTCAGAAGCTTTGGAGTGATGTAATATTTTGCTTATAATATCGAATACCATATCAGTAAGGTATAACATATATAACTGTGACATGACAAGTATTGGATAAAAAGTACTCTACTGTTGGGTTCAAAGTCCATATATGTGATGACATATCAACATAGTTATTCAACCTGTATTTCCAGAGTACTGCATTTTTTGGCAAAGGGCTGTGCCCAGCCCCATATTTGAATTAAGCATATAAAAAAAACTATATAAAAACTGATGCGTGACACCATGAAATCAGTGTGAACCTGCACGGCTCCCAGAATCTGACTTAACTTTTGTATCTTTTTGAGAATAAACTCTGCCTGCATCAAAACTTGGATTTTCTCCAGTGATTCTTTTTGACTTTGAAGATACTCCAGATACCAGTAATTTCAACGAACCTAGATCACATGTTGAAGTAAAGAGGTACAGGCTACTATCTGTCCTGCCTTGTGTCTCGCATTTTTCTTCGGCACTTGCTCTTCGTATATGGTTTTGATGTTGAGTATCGAAATGTATTTCTGCACATGTATTCGTCTCTGTGTACTGTACAACAGCGTACTATGAGGTAAAATCTCAACATCATGCACTATCCAAACATAAGATACAATTTCTTGCTATGGCTTGACATGTTTGATTCACAGTAGTCGTTTCAGTTTTCATGCACCATGTCTGAAAGGTTTAGTTAGATGTTTCTATGGTGTCTGCTCAGATGCTACCAGTCAGAGCAACATTTCAAAGCTAAAGGCACTGTGGAACAAAAAGGCAAAGAAAAAAAACAGCTGACTCTGTCCTCTCTTTTGTGCCCAGAAATGATTATAAAGTACAGTTTTACCTCTCCTTTATCCTCCCTGCAATTTGGCTGGTGCACACACATGCTTGTGCAGACACACACACTTTGGTGCTGTTAAAAAAAAAAAAAAAAAAATCAAAAAGGGAAAGTCTTTAGATGGATATGGATGAACCTGCTCAGGTCTTCACCCAGAGATTACCTGAGTCTTGTCTCCCCTCTTTATCTGTGACTATGAGCAAGTTGTGAAACTTCTCTTCATCTTTTATTAACGCTGCCTTTGCATTTATCCTCATAAACTACTTACACGATGGCCTTAACAGTAGGAACCAGTGAGTGATACCAGATCTAAGATGCATGAAGGCCAAGGCTGAAGGATGCACACAAGCCGTTTAATGTTTGTGTGTCCATTTGTTAATAAAGAAAGCAGAAGTATGGGTAGTTGCATATCCAGGGATGGTGGGGACTGAGGAGGGGACTGTTTCCAGGTGTGGATTATCTACTATGCTATTATTAATCAAACATACCCGTACTACTGTTGGCATTTATTGCAGGTTATTTAAGACATCGTGACAACAACGTTCTTCAGTCTCTCTTCAGTAAGCTCTGGTCATTTTGGTTTTAAGCTCATGGTTTGTCTTTGCACAAAGCTGTAAATATCTTGACGATAGCTGAATAACTGTGGAAGAACAGATGGCTTATGAATTGACACGCTACATTATTCAAGTGATTTTAATATTTAAACAGATTTGTTAATATTCCAAACAGCTGCAGTCACACATAAGAAGACCAGCAGCAGATAAAATCTCAGTGTGCGATAAAGAACTTTGTAACACTGTCTAACTCTGAGGGCATAATTCAACATAATGGTTTGGTGTTCATTTGTCTGTGTAAGGATTTGTTGAGTTCTGCTTCTGAAGTCACACATTGTAACAGGGAAGAAACTGTTTTAATTGTGACGTTTTAAATGCGATCCACACAGTCAAAATAACTGCACAATAATGACAACAGCTTCCTGTTATCCTGAAAAAGTAATGGCAGAGAATACAGAGCAGTGCCAAAGGCCATAAGTGCCACACTAGCACTTAAGGAAAAGTTGTTTTTCTTTCCTCCGCTGTCTCTCTATTAACATCATCAGGCCTCCTTTTATCTTCTCTACCTCATCCAAAGAAAAGGAGCTCGCCCACATATTTCCTCATACTTGATGTAACACTTTGCTACCTCCCTTCCCATATTAACTTTATAAAAAAAAGTCTCTTTCTATGTACATGCACTTATAAATCTAGACATTTCATCATTTTGTTTTTGCTATAGCTGTCAAACTGAGTCCCACTAATCCCTTTGAGCACCCAAATTACGCACACATGTCCTGTTATTATGGCCTCGGCTTTGGAAATCAGGAAGAGCACCAGAGGCGCTGTGAAAAGCAAGCAGAATCTGAAGTGCAGCTGTTGTAATTTTACCTTGCGGAGAGATGGTAAGACACCTTGTACTCTCAAAACTGCATAAAAAGAATCCCAAAAGAGATTGAATTAGAAATCGAGCAGAAACAAACAAGCAGAAATTGATTAAGGAACGGGCAATGTGAATGACACGTAGCTTCAAAGTTCTCCCAGGTCCCAGTTCTGTCAACACGAACAAAGTTATCTGCATTTACAGTCGATGTGAGGATTATGCTGTACTTACTGAACACTCCACACTGCTCATACAGCTCCAAATGAAACGAGGAGTTTACTTACTGTAACCTGTACCAGACTCTTACATCGTTTCATCCCGTGAAGTGGGAGCGGGAGACCTTGCATCAGCCATTTAATCCACTCATTAATTATACATGAAGCTTGCAGAATTATAATAATTGTTTACCAATTGGAAACCACCTTGGGCACAATTAATCTTTTTAAGATGCCAATACAGTAACAATGCCAACACCGTCTCCCCACTATGTCTCGCCACTCAATAAAATGCCACTAATTTATTCAGCTGTGAAATGAATGCATGCCCATATTGCTGATTGCCTCATTGTGTATCATTGCCGTCCCACAGGAGTTGGAGGAGGGAGTGAGGGAAAGGCAGAGAGCTGAAGAGAGGTACATGGGCAGACTGAGACTGTTATTAGATAAGACCCCTTTGGCATACACATGTAAAAGGCAACCCGCACCTCCTACGAAAGCGCAGAGCCAGATAGACTGATAGAAATGCATTTTTGCTATGAACATAACAGCATAACAGCCTTTTGCTGCTGTTAACATTTTGTTATTTTTATTTGTGGTCTGACTTTTTTCTCACACTTTCTTGTTACTGATTGTCTTTTCTTATCACTTTGTAGCATAAACTACAATTTGGTTTTTCATACTTGCACTTGGGGGCACATGAAACCAATCAATTTAATAAATCTCATAATCAGAAGTAGTAAGTTCCCAGCACACTCTGTCTTTTGCCTTGAATAAATGAATGAAGACATTTTCTTTGTACACATATTTCTACAAACTATTGGATGAATAAGGTTATTTACAGATAAATAACGTCAACATGAACATATGACAGCATAATCTGAATAATGTGATCAAACCTGTTCACTTGATTTGCTGATATCCAAAACACATTATGAAAACTCAGGACAGCTGGATTGGACGTATCGCCAGTCATCCAGGTCGCTTTTTCAGTTTTCTAAAGAGACAAATTTGCATTTCTTGTCTTACCTTTGTGAGATCTGTGCCTTGTACACAGTTTTGGAAACTTCCTCCAGACGGTACTCAAGTAGATGTGATGCCAGTTTGTTGAGCATCTGTTCATCTTCCTGATTTAAAAGCATCATTGATGAAGTGAACCTGTCTCACTCTCTTGTTGAGCAGCTGGGTTTGGCCTTCCTGGATGATTTCTTTCGCTCTGTGGCCCTTCACTGTGGAGCCTGGGCATAAACGGATGGGAATTATCTTGTGTGTGCCTGCATCTAAGGCTGAAATGTAAGTAGTTCCTGTAATCTGCAAGTCTCCTCAGTAGCCTCTCATACTCCAGCACTAGCTGAAAGCTTACGGTCTTAGAGTGTGTGTGAATATTTTCTGTCATCCTCTTCAAACTCTACAAGCCCAGTTGCCTTTGTTCAGTGATGGCTATCAGAGTTGTGACATTCTGTGACGAACTGAATTAACTGACTGGCTCTTTAAACAGAACGACGGGAACCGAGTCGCAATGATTCTGATCCAGATCTTACCATATCACAGTGGATAAGGTAAAATTAGTTACAGCCAGGCTGGCATCTTAAAAATAAACAAATATCAATATGAGCCCGTCTTTTGAATGGCTCTTGGAAAGGAATGGATCCACAAGATCCAGCTCCTTTCAAAGAGCCATAAACCCCATGTCTAATACTTATACGCTAAAGCTGTTTAAACTAAACCTTTCTTTATTAACTCTTTCCAGTGTAAAATTGCAAGTATAGACAGAGTTAGAGTTCAAACACCTTTCATCATAGTAAAGGTAAAGTTTACCCAACTTATGCAACGTTGTTTTCGAGCTGATTGTGGTTTTGTTCTGGCTCAGATGAAACAGCAGCATGAACTCCGGTGTGCACTCTTCCAAAGACGCATCAGGAAGAAAACTACTTAGTTGTTAGGCAGTCGCATCTGTGAGTCTTTGAGTAACGTGTGTTTGCATTGCAAATGAAGCACTCCGGGGTGCGAATGCAGTCGGGCTGAGACCCCCCCTCTCTGATCGTGCTCCGCTTAGGTCATTTGTTCCGTGACATACTGCAATTCGCGTGTTCACGCCAGCCCATAAAAACCAACCTGAGGGACAAAAATTTGTCGCCTCTTAATATCCGGTGGAAAATGATATGGCTCAAGGTTCAACATGTTTTGCTTTTTAATACTGTTTTCTGAGGTTTCACTTTCAATAAACGCAGCTAAACGCTGTAGATGGTGCCAATTTAGCATCCACTAGACAGTAACCCTTGTTCAAGCTTCAGTAAACTTGCAGAAAAGCCTCCCTAGCTTATTTTGTGTGAGACGTTACAATACATATTCAAGTCAAGAATATAGTCAAGTCAAGAATATAGTCAAGTCAAGAATATACTGACTAGTTGACGTTGACATGACTTTCACCACATATTAGTTGACTTTAAAAGATACAACTAAAAAGTTGTTGAACCTCTGCTGTGTGCAGGCCAGACTAACTACACTTGTCCACCTCTTCTGCTGATGAGGAAACCGCACAAATACATAGATCCTAAGAGGAAGACAGCAGGATGTGTTGATGCAACCTCTATTATGTGATTGTCCCTCTCTGGGAATCCCACTTGCTGAGTAGCCAATGATTATGTGCTGGGCCAGTGATTCTGCTGTAGTCACTGATGACTTGCACACATACGAGAGGCTTCCTCCCACCCTTGATTCCCATTGATCCCTTCAAATACAAAACACGTGCACAAATACGCACACAGACCCACGGGACCACGAGCATGGATGGCAATTGGATTCTCAGCTGTGTCAGGAAAAAAGAAGGGGTGTTTGTTTGATGTGTCCAGTGTCAACTGGGTTTCAGTCCGTGGGAAACAGGCAATGCCTCAGTCTTCTGGTGAAATCTTTAGATATCCCCTTTGACCTCTATCTGACAGAACAGAACATGACCACTGTGTTCCGTATTGATGATCGATCCTCAGATGCCACAATCTAAGATCGTTGGTGAAATGGTTTGAAAGAGAACTACATGAATTACATTACCACATCTAGCATCATACTGTCCATGTCAAACCACATTCTTTATATTTAAAATGTCACTAACAGGTGCTACTAGGTTTTCTTCCCAGTGAGGAGAAATCCTACCTTGTGTGGGTCTGTAGTGTCTCCTGATTCAACCAGGACTGTGACCTTCAGTCCACTTCTCCTGCTGCCTTTTATTTTGTTTATTACAGAGCATAAAACATTTCACTTGTTGTGAATAGATCCCTTAAGAAAGATAAGGCATAACTTGTGTTTTATATATATTACCAGCAAGCTTGACATTTGTATATCACCACTTGATGACACTATCGTTCCACTGTGAAGCAATGAATGGGTTACTTACCAACACATAGCCAGTAGTGTCTTCATCTTCCATATCATCCAAATCCTACACTAGATAACTAGGGTATGGTGTTATCACAACTATCAGAAACAAACAGAGCCACAAAAATTAAATCAAAGTTGAGATGAACTGATAAATATAAGATGGGAACAACACACTGTGGCATCTAAAATTGACAAGGGGAGAAGCACAAGGCAAACAATCAAACAGTGAACTACAGCCCTTAAAGTTCCACATTGGTGCTAGAAGCACAGTTATAATTATGAGAATGATGACGATGGAGTTCCTCTTTAAGCTTTTTTGTTAACATTATAAAATAACTGAATGGGATACAAATGGAAACTACAGAGTAACAGCATAGGAAATGTAGCCAAAAATCCTCTGCTTTTTTAATTCATGCGCTAGTAGCCACATTTGATGATTCCTCACTTTATCTGGAATTAAAAATGTGAAGCTCCACTGCAACATGTGCACGTCCGGCTGAACAATCATGTCTCTGCCGCATCAAAGTCATGCTGCTTAGGACAGAGAGAGAAGAAGATTGCAGGTGATGAGTAGAAAAAGGAAAGGGGAATGGTTTGGTCAAGGCCCAGAATGTGTTCCTTTAATGCAGGAGAATAGAAGCTGAGATAAATGAGCGAGACAGGGGCCCGATAAAGTCATTTCTCGAATGTGAGATTGTAAGGTGGAGTGCGAAAAATGTAAATTGGATTGTGTGTGCCGTGCTCTTTAAAGATTCTTCAAAGCAGAGACGAGATAGTTCTGTTTTTCTGGTATAACCTGATAAGACTTGCTCCTTTGTTGCTACAGAGCCTCGACATTTTGTCTATGTTAACGCGCCAAAACGAAAGCAACTTCTGTTTCGTTTCATTTTGTCTAAGCTGCAGAAGAGGATGCACAGTTCTTTGTAAGAAGGTCAAACGTATACTGTAAGCTGATTCTGATCATCTTTAATCAATAATAAATAGAGCATTAGTGTAACCTAAGCTTTGCTGCCAATAAGCTTAATAGTGTGTATGAGTGACATTAACATTCAGCTTTGTCCAATTGCAGTTTGAGTGACCATTATACAGTGTGTAACTCAAACTACTTAAGGGACAATTACTTTTAATATTAAGAACAATGACAACTGGCAAACAGTAAAAGGAGTCTACCAGATGGAAGCTCAACATACACTTTCTGGGTCAGGAGAATCCATTTACATTTTGGAACAACTTTACATTTGGCCATATGTGTCTAATCACACTGTTGTGGTGCTAAGTGCTCCAGCAAACCTCATGAGACAGGGTGTCACATAATGACATCATTGCTCAATAAGCAATCATATGCCAAAAATTATTAGCTAGAAGATTTCACCTTAAAACACTCTGTCTTGTTTTATTCAACACACGTGCACAAGATTCCCCATCCTCACAACTGGACTCTTGTAATAGTAATGTAGTATATGGGAGAATTACAGCCCTAGTGGGGGATTTTAAACTCTGTGTTACTGAAGTAGAAATGAGTAGAAGTAAAGCTGTATTCAGATAAATGTTAGCCAGTTAAAACAATAAATTCTAGGCCCTACCACAGCAAATTATGTTTATCTGGTACTACTAAACACATAATCTTTTAAAAAGTGCAGACATTAAGTCCCTTTGTTCACATCTGACATTAAAATGTGTATCTGATTGTGTCCCCAGCCAGCGCTTGAGATCAATCTCAGTTTTGTACTCGGTATGCAAACAAACACTTGACATCACTTAAGCTCAGTTATGCCTCTGGGGGGACGCAGACGGCGCAACCTATGTATGTGGCCTACAGAGGTTTAAGCCATTTATGTTTGTGTGTTCGCCAGTCTGGCTCGTTCTGTAAAAACACCACCCAAACGCTAGTCGGTGTTGCTGTGTCTTTCTGCTTCACTTTCAACTGAAACTGAAACTCATTCATTCATTCATTCATTCATCTTCTGTAACCTGTGAAGGGGTGCTGGAGCCTATCTCAGCTGTCATCGGGCAAGAGGCGGGGTACACCCTGGACAGGTCTCCAGTCTATCTTAGGGCTAACACAGAGATACAGACAACCATTCACACTCACATGCACACCTATGGCCAATTCAGAATCACCAGTGAACCTAACCAGCATGTCTTTGGATGGTGGGAGGAAATCAGACTCATGTTCAATAATTTCATTTGTTCATTCCTGTTCAGATTTATTAGTTTAGTTACTTAACAGCTACAAGGACATGATTAAATAAAATATTTTAATAAAAGGCTCTCATTATCTATCTGTACAATAAACCTGGACCTACACTGCCATATAGTTTTATGGATACGCAGACATTTTAAACTGCTGGTGAGCTTTACATCATTTTCACAGCTTCCATCACATTATTTTGATTGGTATAACTGGAGGGGATATTCCTTGAAGAGAACAAGCTCTCATAGGCTGTTTCATTTTCTTTTGATGAACTATGAAGGTGTCTTTGAAACAGAAGCTGTTTTTTGTAGGTGAAGGAAAGATTATCTTTGCTAATTTACCTCAGTAGCAGGCGCAGGAATATAATTCTCTGGAGACGTTGCAAGCAGATACACAGGAAGTAAGCTGCATGTAACACAGTAAACAAGGAAATCTGATTATTTATTTAATCAGATGATCCAGTTATATATGTTAGCCTTTGCTTCTTTCTACTTAATGAGTCGAATACTGTGTCTGAATTCCAATAAAAATGTAATGTAACGCATGACATTCTTGTCCACACCCTCATTACATCACTCATCAATTATTGTAACTGTGTTCTCTTTGGTCTACCCTCCAAATTTGGTCCAAAACGCTGGAGCTCGCATCATTACTCGAACTCCATCTATGGACCACATCACCCAATGTCTTGAGCTGCTCCACTGGCTTCCTATAAAATTGCATATTGAGTACGAGATCCTGCTACTTACCTTCAAAGTCCCTCACAACCAAGCTTCATCTTCTCCGTACTCTCAGATCCTCCTCGAACAACTTATTGCACCACCTGCCCAACTGTCTACCATGGCTTTCAGAGCATTCAGATGCTCAGGTCCCCGCCTTTGACTTTTATCTGCTTTTATTTTTATTGCATTGTTTGTTTTATTCTTATGATGTTTTATGCAGTGCTGTTTATTGTAAAGTGACCTTGAGACCTTGAGTGCTTTGAAGGGCACCCAAAAATTATATGTATTACTATTATCTATTATGTACACTGTTGCCCATGAAGTTGGAATCATTTTATTTTCAGACACACTTTTTATCCTATTTATTTAAGCCACATTGTCACAATCATTTCATGAGATGAGGTAAAGCATCTGTTATTCCATCATTTTAGCGCAACAATGCATTTGCACTTTAGCAGATCACCTAAAGTATAACTCACAAGTGGTTACAGAAAATGAATGAATGAATGGATGAATATCAGTGTAGATTGCACGAACAGAGGCATGGCAATACGGATGCAAGTTTCGAATGCAAAATGTACAGTAGTTTTGTGTAAAGCATCACCCTGTTGAACAAACAACACTGAGTCAGTTCGTGACAATGCTTTCAGAGTGACTCATCCATTTGCACACTCATCTACACGGCCTAGTGTGAATGAAGCCAATGCAAACATGAAGCTGAATGAACAAAAGCAAACAGCAGCAATCACTGTGATAAAGGGAACTTTCTTTTCAATTTGACATGTTGCTACATTATTTAGAAGTTGCTATTGCCATTAGCTACAAAGCATCACAATGAATGCTGAGAGACAAAATCTCGGGAATGCAAGCAACAGATGTGTCTCAGGTCACACAGAGAAATAATGTAATTAGTCTCCTTGGTCTGTGGAATTCTAGTAAGTATTCATATGAAGGTGAGAATACAGGTCGACATAGGCTGCACTCAGATTCTCTGTCATGTCAACTGTAGGAGCAAAACATGCTGGTCATAAATATTCATCAAGTGAATGGGGCTGAAACTGTAAATATTCATGGATGACTTTAAATATTATGGAATTAAGACGCATGCAGTCACCCGGCCCCGAACTGCTCCAAGTTTCCAATTCCTGTTGACTCTGTTTACCATGTGCTCAGTTTGGAGCCACATATATACGGTCTGATAATAAATAGCACATCAACAGTTGTTAAATTGGAGCTCTATTGATCTGGAAATTTGGTTCTTGATATTCTCATAGCTGTTTGGTATCACACTTTGTCTTGTTATGTCACTTTATGGTTGATCTTGAACTTTCAGTGAGATCTCTATACCCAGCTCGCCTCTAATACAGCAGTTCTAATAAATGTGTACTAAATGCAGCCTGGTCATCAAAACAACCGATTCAATATATCATTAAGAATTTAAGAAGATAATAATAATCCAGAATATCCTTTCCATTACAGGCTGTAAACTAGCAGAGAGTAATACAGTTAAAGACACAAAGACACCAGGTTATGAATTGGCTTTAATGTAAGGAAAAATAAATTCATCACTCTTCTCTTTTCACTCTGCCTTCATCTTAGCCCTTCTCTCACACAGCTTTAACTCTTCACTTCTTATCTATTCCTCTGCATACA
The DNA here is from genome assembly GCA_005024645.1 of Planiliza haematocheilus. NCBI lineage: Eukaryota > Metazoa > Chordata > Actinopteri > Mugiliformes > Mugilidae > Planiliza > Planiliza haematocheilus. The sequence continues at coordinate 2,638,850 of SRSE01000306.1, forward strand.
GTACTTGCTCCCTTTCACTCCCTTTCCCATCTATCAAGATTGTAATTACCTGTCTGATTTGGCTCGAGAACCTGAGAGTGTAAAGAAGGAAGCAAAAAAGAAGAGAGAAATGTGACAATGAAATTTGTGGAACGCTATCCGTGCTCAGTGGCAGGCACGCATGTATGTGTGTTGAGTGTCAGATTGACAGTCATACCTGATACCTGATTGGCAATCAAAGGGAAGAGAAGAAAGCAAGAAACAAGAAAGCATGCAGGGAAATAAAAAGAAAGGTGTAAGATGGAGGGAGGAAAAGATGAAGGTGAACTGGAGAATAAACCAAGAGTGGGGTGGAGTGGGGGCCAGTGTCTGGAAATAGACCCAACACAGTTGAAATAAAAAAGCACCCCCGTCTCTACTGCAGCAGAGCGGCACAGCCTGCAAATTCCCTTATAGATATTTTATGGAGTGGAAAACATTTGATGCAGCCTCACTGCTCTGGTCAGAACTAAGAGTGGAAAAAAATGAGAGAATGGAGGGAAAGAAAGGGAAGGTGAAGTGGACAGTTATTTTTATGTAATGGAATTTTAATGAGGGGCAGAAAACATTCAGCAATGGGCTCAGTGAACTCAGAAAGAAAATTTACTGTGAAATACTGAGTATATGACTGCTGTCATGTCAAAACATTATTTGAGTCTGTGAATGAGGAAGTTGTAGACAAATTGAAGCTTAATAGGATCGAGGTGGGGTGCAAAGTAGGGGTTGTACAGACTAGTCAACCAGCCGATGTGTTGACTTCTCATCTGAGTCATGACGCTTTAAGCATCATGTTAATACTGATCACATGACCTTTGAGAAGACAGGTGAGGAGCCCAGTGGATCACTGCAGCAAACTAGTAGTGGTGTGTGGAAATACCTCACTGAAGCACATTCTATCTTCCCATTTGACACAAAATATGTAAGTCAGTGCTGAAATACAACAAAAGTACTACTGCAACGCACACTCAAAAGACATCTGCTAATGCTAGCAGAGGAATGGTCCAGATCCTCTCAACAGCAGTCAAATAACAACTGCACCAAACATCATGTGGTAACAGGCAGAAGGTGGCTGCATATCAACAATTTGCTGTTGAATTTAATTGAGTAGCAGCCTGTTTTCATACAGGCTATACATATGAGCATATGGGCTGGCAAGAATATAGATATCATTGTTGCAAAGCATTACTTTCTACTGTGTTTTTATTAGTGATAGTTGATTGATATTGTTTCACATTTTATTTTGAAATTCTTAGCTGCATATCCTGTTGGTGTCATTACCCCTTCCTTGTGACTGCTCTCAGCTGTGCTCCTATGCTCCTCCCTTCATTAGTTTCACCTGTCCTTTGTTAATCAGCCCACATGCATGTTTGTGGCTGTGTGTTTCCCTTTGTGTCTTGTCATTGTATCATTTCTGTTTCACCTCTTTTGGCTTTCTGTGGAATTTTTGGTTTTCTTTTGGTTTTTGAATTTTTGTGGCACTTCTGCTGGATCTGTTTTTGCTTGCACTTTGGCAGGTATGTTTGTAATACCATGCCTTATCATTGCAGCACCTTCTGTAATATACAAGGTAAGCGCTTTCCTGTCCCTGCCTCCTCCTGTGTTTGCATAGGGTCCTACTTCCCTGCTTCACATTGTGACAGAGAATGAGGATGTTTCACCATGTCTAAAAAGTTTTCATGGCTAGCTATACAAATCACTTCAACAACTCATTGTGGAGTCTCCACAATAAAGAGTGAGACCAAGGTAATGCGCTTTGGATGTGATGTAGGTTTTCCCAAGGAACTGAAATGAAATTTTCCTAGCTTGGAAGTCGAATACAAATCGGGAAGGCATCTCTGTGGCCTTTGACGTTAAAAGTGTGGGGGAAGCGAGAAAGGGCAATCAGGATGTAATCTAGGAAGGCAGTAATGGCAGCAAATGGCAGGCTAATCAAGCCATTAAGATGATACGTTACAACATAAACACTGGTTAAATACAGACGGGGCAGTTTGGATGCAGCCATACCACACTGCGTGTGTGTGTGTGTGTGTGTGTGTGAGCCTTTTGTCAGCGTATATGTCATCCAGTCACTGATGGCGTGATTAATACTGCCCATCAGTAACCACAGCAGCTTCGCTTGACTGAGCAGCATGGAGACTGATTCCCCATCCACACAAAACTCACACAAACACAAGGTAATGCACATGTACACAAACATACACACTCAAAGTCACGCTTGTGCCATTTATCATCCGAGTTGCAGGAGAGCAGGGAGCTGTAAGTACTTTTCTTTTTTCCCAAACTGTACACTCCCACTCTTCCTCCCCACTATACACGGACTCAGAAGCCATCAACTCCACTCCTCCATTTTTCTCCCCGTCTCTCTCTGCTGTCTTCCTAAATCACTTAAATGTACTAAATCAAAATAGTCTCTCACATCTTTACCTCTTTCTCCATCCCCTCTTCCCTTTCGGGCCTTTCACCCATGTGTGAAGCTGGAATGGGGGATGAGTGCAGGTTGAGCTTTGGAAGGTTTAAGATCTTCTCACCTTCATGCACATGGTAAGTAGTTGTGTGAAGTGAATGTGAATGATGAAATCAACGATGAAAACTTGCAATAAAAATCAATAACATCCAAAAAAGTGTCTTGCAGTCGCTGGGCAGCGATTTTAGTCTGCAGGGCATCTAGTTTGATACCTCTCACTGCTTTTTCAAACACTTGGACACTTCACTGCACCAAATACTTTATCTCCCAGGATGTTGAAGGTGATGCTCTGAATAAAACAACAAGGTCTCAGGCAGACTGCTGAATTCATCAGCCATCCAGTTTGGTACCAGACTGCTCTTTGACAAGTACTTGTCAAACAGTGATACTGAACATATTTTCAGTATTTTAGTTCAATACTTAAAAAGAAGTAAAATATGGCCGGCTGAGGAGGTTGTTTATGATTAAAAATGGAGGTGGGGTTTTTCCACTCTTCCCCTGTATCTTCCCTGTCTGCCTCACGCTTTTGTGTTTTCAGAACAGATTGTGTGTGTGTGTGTGTGTGCAGGATTTGATGTTACTGTTCTCATGTTAAATATCAAAGCATCACTCAGCCAGAAACTATTCTCTGAATTTGACTGAACATTGACGTTTGACTGCATTAAGCCTTGAAAAAACTTCATCCCAGTCTATAGTTACATTAAAATTCAATATTGTAACTGATTGAATCGTACTATTAACAGAGGCTGTCAGTCTACTGTGCAGTTAGTATTAACTTGGCCAAATAGAACTATTATTTTGTTTTAGTCAGTTTTCACTGATAAAACTTTTAATTGAATTTGATGTTGATCGGTGTAAGCTGCAACTCGGCCAGCATTGCCAGCAACATTGATGCAGAGTGTCTGTTGGAGTGACAGTTACGCGTTCAGTGACTTATTCGACAAGAAGGTTTAGAACAGGCATTGACTGTGTGGGCAGCAATGGGTGGAGCAAATGCATATCATTGGTCGATGCGTCACTGCATCAGGAGCAACAGAAACACTGAAGCGAGTTCAGCTTTCATTTCATGCATGTCACCTGACACGTAGCACCAAGTGTTAGACTTTCAATGTGTCCATTAAAGTGGAGGCATTAATGTGTCGTAGCTTTCTCACTGCCAGTGTGAAAGGTGTTTTTTGCACTATCGTTGCATTTAATGTTCACAGGTCAATGGAGACAGTTGAAAAAAAAAATAATAATAATCTGGCACACCCTCAGCACCATGTGCTTCCAAACTGTTTTTCTCATTGGTTATAATTCTGCAGGAAAATTAGATTTTACAAAATCAGGAAGTAATCAGATCAAAAAAAAACTTCAGAAGCGAGTGTTTTCTCTGGCATTACTTGCTGTTCTGTGGTTCATGTACCAGGGCTCTGCATATGTAGGCTACAGCATGTTAAGTTTGTTTAAGCATCTAATCTAACAATGTCAGATTAGAAAACAGTGTTTATGCATAGATGATGGGAAGGAGCACTGCTGCTCCAAGACACTTATGTCCAGTGCTCACTAGCAAAGTAAACACACCTGACACTTTTGTTTTCCAAAGGCGCTTGTTTATACAATTTTAAGGGATGCCGTATTGGTCTGTGGGTAACGTTCACTGTGCTGGGGAGCAATCTGAAGAGGGCTGAGAACACCCTCTCTAACTGGGATCAGCTCAGATAATTTTTCCTTAGTTGTTGTATTTCTGTGGCAATCCAAATGAACTAACCTGGGGTAGAAACACTCCCAGTTATGCAGCAATGACCTAGGTATATATTTACTTCAAGTTCTGTTCAGACTGTCCTATAGAATATACAGTTTAGATCTAAAATATGACACACTGTTGAAATTTTGCCTATGACTACAAAGTATAAAACACCATTCCTTTGTGCTACACAAATGTAATAAAAAATAATGCATTACATAATACTATACAGGGAGCATATGTTTAGTATGCCCCACACTCTGTGCTCTAATTTTCATTCTTGTGTTTAATTTGTCTCATTGTAGTTTAGCCTATATTTACCTTCTCTTCCATTGTTCTACTCTTATCATGGTCATGTTTCATTTTTTTTGTCTTGCCATTGGAGCTGCTATGCAAACACATATCATTTGCCATAATTAGTTTTATTCAACTAAAAAAGCAGATTTAACACTAACTATAGAAGCCAACAAAATGAATTTGCACATCTCCTTCTTTTGATTGGCTCATAATCAGTACAGGTCATTACATTCAGTGTGTTTGGTGTCTTAAAACCAACACAACCCTACCTGGTGGTCATATAGCCAGCTGTGGTTGCATCCATTGTTTACACTGTAAAGCACATAGTAGTTGTCTGAATGGGACAGCTCTCTGGATAGCAACAGCCTGTGTTGTACACGTGGTAGGAACGGAGGTAGCCAGGAGATATGGACAGTGCTGGATGATAGTTGCAAAAACCTTGTGTGTATTTGCTGTTTAAGTTATCTTGGAACTTTGGAGACATATAACAGTGTCTGGAAGGTCAAGACATACCTAGCATTATACTGTTAAAATGGCATATTCATATGTCCACTGAGAATTGTTTCCACTTCACCATCATCTCTGTGATTTTCCTTTGGAGTTGATATTAAAAACAGTTTCTCTGTATGGAACAACTGAAGGAATAGTAAGTTGTTATTTCTGTGAGTCCATGCATGGTAATTTCTACAGCTGTATCGGTATCATCTACTTTTGTTCTTATTACAATGGTTATGGACTTTCTGAAGCAACAGATGGAACAAAATGTGGCCTACAGTGCCTTCATTGTCTTGCTGTCTTTTGTCAACTGGAAAATTAGATGTCAGAGGATGCAAACTTGGTATTTCCAGCAATAATTGTCTCATGAAGTTGAGGGAATTGAAGAAAGAAACATATTTTTGCCATGTTTTTCTCTTCATTTTCCACCCCAGATAAAAACATACTTACTCTTTCCATATTGCATGTTATTCAAGTGACCGGTTGATAGTGATGACAACAATGGCTATATTTCTTTCTTTGTCTCTTCACAAATGTTCTAGTCAAGCCAGCTAGTTTAGACTTATATGCAAGGGCCACACCTCACAGCTTTTAGTAATACGTAATCTCTGTGTAATTATTAGTTTCAATCATGCCTGCTTTAATGTAGGAACTAGGTACATAAGAACTATTGCAACCAACTGCAGCCTTTAAAGTTGGTGGGCTTATTCTGTTCGGGGTAACAGAGCTACCTCTACCATAACTTGACAATGCTACAGTTGCCATGTCTTGCTATATCGTAATATTATACTTTATAATAACTAACAAAAATGTTACCACTGCAAATAATGGAGTTTTGATTTATGAGTGTGGCCTAAACACTACATAGGTTTGTCTTTATCGCTCTCTGTCACTCACACACGCACACAGGCCTGCTGCAACGCAGGCGATGAAATCAAGAATGGGCGCCATCATCACACAAAGTTGTCACTTCCGACAGCCATTTATGCAAATATAAGAATGGCTAAACTGGGTTTACTATCCAGCGCAGAAATCCATGTGCTAGCGGAAAGACATTCACCTAATAGTCATTTAATGAGTAAAGAGGCAGAAACAAAGATAGAAAAGCAAAAAAAGGACCAGGCCCCGCCTGAATAAACCATCCAGGGTAAATCCTGCCACACTGAGCCCCACAGAACACATGGGCATATTGTTCACATTCCTCCCATCTTACCTTCAGTCCACGCTCTGCTGTCCACTTTATTCCTGTCAAATACGACCAGACACACCAGCATATACTGGCAAAAATAGTGGCTCTGCTTCTAGCTTTAGGTTATATTAAATGTTTTGTATCCCACCACACACAGTGGGAATCTCCAGGCTTGCAAACTGTCCACCAACAAGACGCAACAGCTCTATTGTACCATGCTCGATTTTTGCATTGGCGTTAACCTCTATGCATGGATTTTTCCAGTAGAAGACAGAATCCAAAAGAAAAAGAACAGAGGGATCCTTTCATAAAACAACTTACAGGTCTTACTATAAAATTACTTGAAGAAGTGATGCTATACTCCTTTTATCAGTTTAGGCATTTTAGAAGACAAACTGCTGTTTTATTTCTGCTCTGTGATAATATGAACACCATATCAGTATGCGTGGAGTATGCTGTGGTGGTTAAGTTTATAAAACAGCTTCCTAAGATAATCTCTGATGATCTAACATACCTGGTTAAGTTCCTGAACAGCTGATATATTGGCAACAACACATAAACAACAACAGAGAACATAAAAAAGGAATTTACTTTAGCACCATACCACAGGATATTCAAAGAACTCTTCCTGTTTAAACACCAGATAACCATGCAGCATGACCTCTGTACTGTTCCACATGTGGATCCAGTCTCATGCTTATGTGTCATCATGCAACACAAACATAACTGGAATGTGCAAGAAGCTACACAGCTACCTGAGCATGTTGGCCAAGCATTCCTGATAAAATGTGGTTAAATAAGAGAAGAATGCATGAAAAATGATTTCTCGACATTATTCCTCATGGATCCTTATTTTATGAGTCAGTTGCTCCATGACATATATTTCATTCACAATTTTCAGCCATTCATGTTGTGTTGGTGGGAATTTCTCAAGACTGCTTCCTTACAGGCTACAAATGAGATTTTCATTAAATATCTGTCCTCTTTAACACTTACTGCCAAAATACAGTAACATACATGACAGGTATACCATAACCCAGAATGCTGACAATAATTAAATGAACATCTTCCCAAAAGTCCATGATTTTAGAACAGAGCCAAAAAAACAACAACAAAAAAAAAACAACCATGAGAATGATTTACATTTATGTCTCCACATTTTCTCCAACAGGGCTGTGGTACAGACTAATTTTGGATGTAATAAAGAATCTCCAACTTCGTGTAGTTAATTGTGGTATTCTCCAAATATGCACCGTAAGAAATGTCCGTAAAAATATGGTCCGATCTACTGTATTAACAGTAAGGAATTTCCTGTACACACGCACGCACGCACGCACACACGCATATATATATATGAGGTTGCATTCCCTCTCCTCAACACACTTCAGTGTGGTAAAGCACGGCTCCATGGGCAGATCCAGTTTGGATACAAAAAGCTTGAAACTGCCTGTGTTTTAGTCTGTTTGCTCTGATGAAGTTTATGCAAGACACAACCACATTCATGACAGATTCCCACTTCAGAACTCTGCAGCACAGTGCTTGCTGGTGAATCAGGCAGCGGACTAGTAGTGGGGGAGTGCACCCCACTAGCCCCCACGATGCATCCGTCATACTCAGTAAAAGAGTAAATTCTTTACTTTGGAGTTCGCTAGTAGTGGCTACACAGTAAAAACGGCATTGTAATACTGTGTCAGAGTTCTTTCTTTAAGTCATCAAACTGGGTTAAATTAACACTAAAAGATTTATCATTTACAGAATGTCAGAGTTCCTTTTTAACTCACTAAACAGGTTTAATTAACACTACACAGTTTGAAAAATAACACTTCTTTTACTTACTTTTTTATTTAGTTCTAGTCCCTAAATTGAATATTTATATAACAATTTAATATAACTTTATAATACAACGGTAATTAAAATTATGAATAATTAATTCCAAGAAAAATACATTTTCAAAAACATTTATTTTTTCCCGATTAAAACATAATAAATGAAGGTATAATATGCAAAATTTCATCTGCAGTACCACATGAGCTTTGAATATCAAACAGTTTGTGACATTATTACACACCTTTCTTCGGTTGGTAATACTTGGTGATGATGGGCATGGTGATGTTCATCAAAGTTCTCTGTAAATAGCATGTGTGTCAATAAGAAATGTCATCTTCAACTAGAAGTATATCAAGTATTTGACAAAAGACTGGCATGTCTTCCTCCATTGAACTGCAAACAAGAAGTCCAGCCTTGGATCCCATTTCTGAAGCAGCCTGGTGTGTCCTGATTTCTCACCTGAGAGCCTGAGGGTCGATTCAGTTTTTGACCTGTAAACACCACCCAAAATGAGCAGCCCCATGCGAGCCTGCTGTTCCTCTGCATCCAGATCCTGCCAGTCTGCGATTGAGCATCTCCATGCAGGTTTGTCATGGCCACAATATGCTACAGGATTTCATCCATCAGCAGCAGTGCATAGCTGGATGTCGGGTCAGTTATTTGGGCGGTGCATAGTATGTAGGTCCTGGGATCAAACCTCTGGCTGCTGGGATGTAGCACTAACCTTAACCCTAACCCTAGCCCGGCTGATCAGTTTCTACCTCTGAGGCCTGTCCTGTCCATGTCAGCCTCAGTGTCCTCGGAGGAGGATGAGGAGCAAATAAACAACCTGAGCGAGAACCAATCGCTTTTTTACGTTTATTAGTTTATAACGCAGAATGTGGCCTAAGAGGGAAGACAAAGTTTGTCTGGAGCTCCATGAATGCATACATTTCATGCACCTGCACACACACACAAACAACCACACACACACTGTTACAACTAATTAAAAATCCATTAGGTGGGTGTTATTTTCCATAGACTGTGTCGCTCTGAACAATGTACTGCGCATGACAGCATTCAGACAGGACAGTAGACTCACTCGGAGTGATTGGCTGGAGGCGTCCTTATTTGCCTTACTTTGGGTTTCTTTGCAACCGCTGCCCCCTACCATTTCTGTTGCACCACTATAACAATAACAATGATGAGGCCCATTCAGCTGTGACATGCAGAATATGTAAGTCAGTCCTGAAATACAACAAATGCACCACTGTCATGCTCCCTTATCTGAAAAGGCATCTGCTAACACTAGCAGCGGAATGATCCAAATCCTCTCAACAGAAGTTAATTAACAACTTTACCTGCAGTAACAGAGAAAGAGGCTGCTGGTAAATAAACCTTTAGCTGCTATAGATGGTACAGGCTTTGGAGATACACAGCATTTTACAACACGCTGTAAAGCACTATTAAACACTATTGACAGTACGGATTTCTATAGGCTAAACTTATCTGCAGCGCTGATAAGCTCATGTGATTATGTTCAGTTCCAGTTTTGTGTGACATTGTTGCTGTGCTTTTTTTTTTTTGTCAAGCGAGAGCCACATATTAGAAGTATTAGACTGGGAGTGTTTATGGCGTTAACGTGGGCTACAGCCTACACTAGTCCATGTTCAAGCTACAGTTACCTTGCAGAAAAGCCACTTTTGTGAGACGCTACAATACGAGTCCAGGTCAAGAATATAGATTTCATTGTTGCAAAGCATTACTTTCTACTGTGATTTTATGTGTGACTTCATCGCCTAGTCTACTCGACTTAACTTTCACCACATATACCCAAATACATTGGGTAATGTATTTGAGATTAGACTGAGTCAGTGATGAGCTGCGGACTACATGTGCGGTAATACACCCACCAGACAGCTAGAAGGCGGTCCTTTCAGAGTGGTTTCATATTGAGATGTCCTTACAAATCATTCATTGAGGTAGAGACTGCGATCACTGCGTTTGGCACATTTTGAGACATTACTGTGGTCAAAAGCTTGTCAGCACTTAGGACTCCCCAACAGCCTGGGCCCCTATGTCCTGTGTCCTGTCCATACCTTGCAGTACCTTCCGGTACCATTGGCACCTCAAAAAGAAAAAGAAAAAAATCATATATGCTAATCCACTAGTACTCAATATATCATTTTCACTGCATTTTAAAGCCTCGGAATCACTGAATGTCAGTAAGTTTTGCATCAGTCACACCTTCCAACTAAGTATCCCGGTTCTTTGTACGAGCTTTGAACTATTATCTGAGGACTAGTGCTCTTAATATTAAAAAACCAAAATTCAAAAGCATTTTGCAAAATATAATGAACCCACAAACAATTATCACTCAACTCACATTTAAGTTTTAGCTTACATGTCAAAATCAACACAGTTATGCATTTTTAAGAAGAGAACTGTAAATTAACTTCACATAATTGGTTCTGACCCCAGTTAACTGAGAGCCCTATTGTAATTCGGAAGACCTTGGCTTGTGGGAAACACGTTGTCTGCTTTTAGACGGAAACCTTTGCACACTTTCTCTCCTTGCACCAGTGGAGTGTGTCATTATTTGACATCCTAGCCATAGCGCTATCCACTGCTAGGATGAATAAGGCTGGCCGGGATGTGCTCGAGGCCTGGAAAGCAACACTTGAAGCGGCAAAGAGTCCACTTACATGAAAATTAACTTCCTGCACTATCTTCAGTGCAACAGAGAAAATGGTGGGGAGGGAAATGGTTCTGAGAGGTGGGAGTGGGTGGGGGAGTGGATCTAAGGAAATGGACTGGAAGCAGAAGCTGAGGACGGGTTTGGAAAATAAATGAGGATAAGGACACTTAGTTGGTGGAGGAAACGGGAAAAAGGGAGTGGGTTTTCTTTAGCGCTTTTACCTTTAAATAGTCTATTTGGTTGTACGTGTGTGGCTGGCAACATGTGTCTGGACACGGTGCACTTCAAATAACCATACTAGTACTGTACTGTACATGGAAAGTTTTTACCATTAATATTGTTAGCAATGAATGACGAATAACATCAATTTGGTGCAGAGGGTAATGTGTGATATATTATTTTTGGGTTAGAAGCCAAACTTGACCAGTTCTTAGAAAATAGGTCAAACTTGAATTCTCCTTGACAAAGAGAGGGAGGGGGTCTTCAAAGTCACCCTAGTAACCAGGGCAACGCTTCAGTGCACACTTCCTCTCATGTTTTCTTCTCAGCTATTCTCCTCTTTCTTTTCTTGGTTATGCCTTGTTTTATCTAGTATGGTTTAGTATAGTATAGTTTCTAGTGTCAGCATTTTTTTAGAGGCTTAACAACGGCTACCACCCTTACCACATACCACAAATAATAAGCGCTTAGGCAAATTGCTGTGAGGAATATCTTGCAAATTAAGTGAGCTGGATGTGTAATACTGTTCAAACTCAAGGAGTTGTGTAGGGTAGGAAGTAATGCCAAAGTTGTTGGTTTGGACACTTTCTGGGCCAAGGAACTTTTTATTTAGACTCAATAAAAAGACACATCTTTTCTTATTCCCATCAGAATATTTGCTTGGATTTTCCTTGTTGTTCAGTCTTTGTCTTGGGTCTCTCATGGGTTTTAGTTTTGGACTTTTTTCAGTTTGGGTTTTTGAGGCTTTTTTCTGATGATTTCCCCACTAATGTGATTGTATAGCTCCACCCTCACGATCTTCACTTTGTCTTATCACCCCTCCTCCGTAATTATTTTCACCTGTCTCTCCTAATCCCATGTGTCTATAAATAGTCCTCTCCTTGCCCATGTCTTGTGTCATTTCATGTGTTCTTTTAACATGGTTTATACCTGTTGTGTTTGTCTGTTGTGCCTGTGTTTCTTCCTGTATGTTTCCCTTGCGTCTCTTCGTTCGTGGGAGTTTTGGCTTTCAGTTTTTTGGTTTACGTTTTGTCAGATTGATTTAGCTTGGGCTAAACTTGGACTTTCACTCTGTTGGGACGTCTTTAGCTTGACTTCATTTGGATTTATCCTGCTTAGTGACAGCAGTGCCTTTTGTTCTGTTAGCTCCATTAAACTGACTTGTGGCATTTCATCCGGTCTTTCCTGTGTGTGCCCTGCGTTTGTTAGTTAAACCTCAAATCTGACAATCCCATTGTGTCCCACATCAGAAACAGAAGCAGCTTTATTTTGCACACACATACAGGGATTTTGACTCAATTTGTCACTTTAATTCTATCCCTCTATTTAGGAACAGATGAGTAAAAGAAAAAAAAATACACAGGGGATACATAAAGATGGTTGTTGTTTTTACAAGTCAAAGAGTTTTACATATGTGTGAACAAGATAAAAAAAGCTATTGTCTTAGTGACTGGCCCATACCCATCACAAGTTGATGTATTCATAATGGTCATACTTAGTCAAGGTCTGGTCTCCACCACTTTGTTCAGTTTTCCAATATGGTTTGTCTGATTTTACCTGGCGATAATTACTTAATTGTAATATTTAGACATTAGTGAAACATGTCCATGACTGCTGGGAATTCTTCCAGTGAAACATTATATCTGTTGAATTATTAGAAGTTGAAAATATTCATCTACGTTTCTTGGAAAATGTACAAGTGAACATTGAAAGCATGCAACTTGAGCTTTGGCCTCACTTTGCAATGCAGTCAGTTTCCTACAGCGCTTATTTTTTATTTTTTAGTTTCTTCTTCAATGTCCTTACTCTGATAATCAGACTGAGATACCCTTTATTTTGAATTTATTCATCAACCTGGCATTGTGTTCATGAAAGTCACATTGGGTAGTAGGTTATAAAGATCATTAATTTTCTGTAACCGCTTGTCCTCTGGAGGGTCATGGGGATGGGTGGCTATCATGTGGGGGGGCTATCCCAGCTGTTACAGGGCAAGAGCACCAATACAGAGAGACAGACAACCATCCACACTCACATGCACACCGATGGCCAATTTAGAATCGCCAATTAACCCAACCAGCATGTCTTTGGACAGTGGGAAGAAGCGGCGAGAACCATGCAGGCACAGCTCCACACAGAAAGGCCCCAGTCTGATGTCTGATGTTAAATGCAGTGGTAGACAAAGCTCGTAGAGACTTACATCAGTTTCGAATGTCCTCCACGGTACAGTGCATATACACACTCATGTGGTTTTGACTACTTCTTTTACCTACACTAAGATGCGTACTTGTTCTTTGCATCTCACATACAGTTTTTCTCATTCCTTACGAAGGACATATTCTTTTTCACCTCCTCCACCACCCCCCTGCTCATTACTCGCTTACTCACAGATGCACAAACTCACAAAACCTACATAAAGAGGGACAGTCTCTGCCTTCCGATTTTCTTTCTCGTGGTTCATAAATATTCAAATCCGAGCTCTGCTTAGTGCTGTGCATAATTCAAGACTTTATTAAAACCAGCCTAGCTTTCTTTATCTGTTGATGTTGTGCTGCTTAAAAGCATTCCTACACTGGAGGCCATCCTGGCATACACGCACACCGAGTCTAAACTCACTTATCCACAACCAAACATTGACCCTAATACAGATTATACTAGTCAACCTGGGTCTTGCTCTCATATAATAATATCCCACATGACACCATTTACACAATGACATATTTTTAACCATGCTTGTTATTTCTTGGTAATATAGTAAACAAAAGGTGCTGCATTGTCACAGCAACACCTACTTTTATTTATTGTTTGCCAGGGAGCAATAAAATATATTAAATTGTCCAAAGTGCATCCAGTGTTTATGGAATTAGCTTTCTTTGTAGGATGTTTGGACATGCAATTACTCATATGCATTTGAATTTAGTGTCATCTACCTCCCGAGTGCAATTGCTATTAATTATGAATCCAGTTCTTGTAGTGGCTGAGCTTATTACTGATTTTTTTATTTTTTATTTTTTTTCTGCTGGAGTATTGGAGATACTCATGCTATTAGTTTTATGAAATAAGCTAGTTTTGTCTCACAGAATGAATGAGGGGACTGATTCATTCTGTGCCCTGCAGCGTGGCCAAGGACATACCGCCTCCACACTACTAAAGAATGTGGTTATATGCAGTCCAGATCACCTCTAAATGTCATCTGAGCGATTGGATCTCAGTATGTCCTCATTGTGTCTAAGGTGTGTTGCCATCTGTGCTTGTGGTCTGATCATGCGACGCGCCTTATAACCCCAGACGTGAGCAGGGCTAAGTCACTATTTCACACAAGGTCAGGCCAAAATCAAAATGTTAGTGCTGTGGGTATTCTACATTTACATAAAATACAATGCAATAGTTTCCACAAGAGCTGGCTGACTGAACTTTGCATAAACAGCACTAAGCATGCAGCACTGTATGCAATACTATATGTATTGTAGATGAGCAGCTAACAGAAGGTTTAACCATTTTTAAAGAGGCTCCACACAGGCATGAACTGTGAGATGATAGTAATTTCTGTTATATACCTGTTGGTCAGATAAAACAAGCACGAAAATGCAAAGCTGAGTCCTGGAAACAGTCATGCTGAGTTTTTATGGATTTTTCTCACAACAAAACACTGACTAATGTTGAGCTGTTGTCACTGGGTTTAAAATAGATAAATAAAACATTTGCGGCAAACATCAAATCTTGAAGTCTACTTCTCTCCATGATATAAAAAATCAACATCAGTTCTTTGCTACAAATCCCAATAAGGAACTACCTGCAGCTGATACCTGTTTCAAGTGATTGTCTGCCATTTGCCAGAGTTGTTGCTGTGCCAAGTAAAACTCACATGCTACCACATAAACATGTGGTTATCACCCACAGATTACAACAGCTTACAACTGTGTTTTGATGCTGTGTGCTGATCTGTGACAGGCAGGGTGCGGTGGTGAACTGAGCCTGGCAGCGGTGCATAATGGAGCTTTGCTCTCAGTGGTGGCCCAGTTTAACCAGCGGGCTGCCATACAGAAGGCACTACATCACACCTCAGCCCATAGACTCACCTGACTGGAGGGAAAACACAAAAAAACAAAAACAATAAAATGGATGTTACAAGCTCAAGTGATAAATGAAAAGCACATGCACAATGGTATATGTATGAAAGGACTGCCAGTCAGTTTGGTAGAATTGAAATTATTTGCTGGGGCAGTAATTTAAACTCTGCTTCAACTTAATTCAAATTATCAGTTGTGTAAACTTTTGTTTTGGCTGAAATTAATTTGTTAATTAATCAAACTCCTTATTGACTTGTTTAACTTTCAAATCTATTTTGGTTCAATTTTCAGTCAGTACTTTAAATTAAATTCCTTAATCTACTTAATTCAGCATGTCTTTGGATTAAAACAACCAAGTAAAAATATCTTAATGTAGCTTGCTGTATTAACTTCACCTTATTACATTTGAATTTGTGCATTCGTTTCACTTTAGACTTCAGACTCAGACCAGCTATTTGACCTAATTATATAAAACCTTGCATATCTAATCCTAATTAAAAATATAAGTAGTGTAAAGGGACAAGTAAGCAATATTCAGCGTTCATCTTTGCCAACATGACATGACTTACTAAACCTCCTTCGAGTGGCTTG
Source organism: Planiliza haematocheilus (assembly GCA_005024645.1). Lineage (NCBI taxonomy): Eukaryota > Metazoa > Chordata > Actinopteri > Mugiliformes > Mugilidae > Planiliza > Planiliza haematocheilus. Next base: position 2,654,420 of record SRSE01000306.1, read on the forward strand.
GATATCAACCAAGGATAAAAGGGAACATCACATTTGGCATGATCTACTCAGCTGAGTATTATGCTGTTGCAACCCTTCAAATAAACTATCTATGTTGAACATTTTAATTTTTTTTGCCATCTCTAAATTGCTAAAAGACTGACCCAAGCTGATCTGAAATGTAGTACAGCATGCAGCCAACACGACTACTACTTCAGAATGCTGAAGTGATGTTTGAGGAATGTAGTGCTGAAAAGAAAGAGCTGCCTGGCCAAAAAAGTAGTTACCAACTTGATTTGACTAAGAAAATAGGTACGGGCCTTCTACTGGATACTGCAGGGGTGATTATGTTTCAGCTGGCAACAAGTTATTTAACCTCAACTGATGCAATGAGTAGCTTTTCTTAAACAACCATGTCAAAAGACACATCCCATGGTCGTAGAAAAGATGTTAGTCTGTTTGAGAAGGGTCATATCATTGGCATGCATCAGGCAAAGAAAACATCTAAGGAGACTGAAGAAACTACTTAAACTGGGTTAAGAACTGTTCAAGGCATGAGTAAAAACTGGAAGGATAGTGGGGAACCATCGTCTTCCAGGAAGACAAAACAAAAACAATGATCAGTAAGGCTAACTGGAAAAAAGGCTAACTGGAAAAAAAAAAAGGCTGCAATTTGCTAGAGAGCATAAAGGTTGGACTTTGGAGCAATGGAAGAAGGTCATGTGGTCTGACGAGTCCAGATTTACCCTGTTCCAGAATGACTGCGTTTACATGGTCTTTAGTATCCCGATTTTGAGGCTTATCCCGGCTTTGAGCATATCCGGGATATGTGTTTACATGGAACACAGAGAAACCCGGTTATTCATATCCCCGTATACATGATAAATAACAGTATCCCGTTTTCCGATCGCTGCATCCTATCTGCGCATGCGTGTTTTACGTCTTTTTGAATGTTTTCCAACGGGACCTAACTTGTTCAGCGGAGCGAGGTGGAAAACCAGCATCACGTAGCTTTTCCGTAACAGATTTTAATACATCAGCATTTCTGTGTTTTCTGCCATTTAAACACGTCGTTATGTTTAGTTCTTTTATTACTTTAAGGGAAAATTCAGTCTCTCTGTCGCTCCAAAAGTGAGAAGTTCTCGTTGCCGCCATGTTGTTTGTATTTCTAGTGCGCCGCTTAGCGTCACTCGCGTCTGCACAGACAGTGGGCAGACGTCAGAAATCGGGATAAGGTGTATACATGCTCCAGTATCCCAGCTTCTATCTGAGTACTCCAGGTAGCAAAGCTGGGTTTCTTGAAATTTCTGAATTCGGGATATGGTGTTTACATGGACAGACACAAAGCCGGGATACTTCAATATCCCAATCAAAACCGGGATACTAAAGACCATGTAAACATGGCTGATGCCGTTGCAGACAACCCTCAGAAGTGCTGTCCATCTCATTGTACTTGGGTTGAATCAACTTTATTTATTATGGTTGAGTCAATGTATTTACTAGGATTGAGTCCAACTTAATTTACTTGGGTTGGTAAACTTAAGTTATTTGGGGCAGAACAACTTATTTATATAGGTATGGGCCTACTTAGTATAACAGGTTTGGGCAAACTAAAATTATACTAGTGAATTAAGTTAATCCAACCCAAGTAAATCAAGTTTTCTCAACAGATTTGCTTAATGCTGAAAGAAAGCCATTTAAACATGGAAATACTTTTGATGAACAATCCAAAAAGTTCGGTCAAAGAATTACTAGTGAGTGTAGTGAGTGTAAACACTCAAAAAACTGACAACAAAATACAGCAAACTGCTTCAATTATTTTTTAAGTACTAACTGAAAGATCACTGTACTTCTACATTTTTAAAAAAGGCAGTCTTACAACACAGTCCAATATCTGGACTTGAACATGCTGTTGAGAAACACAGCTCCTTGTACTCAAATGCCCCATCAACATTTTATTTATGTTTTTCAATGAACAGTCACTGAAACTCAAAGTCAACAAAGTCTACAGCCTGCTGTTAAGGATGTAACCATACCACAAGAGAGATTGGCATAAAATTGTTTCTCAAAATAGGCAATGACTGTAACAGGGTTTTATACTGGCAGATGATTGCAAACAACATAAAAACTGATGAAAGTGAAAACAAAATAATAAAGCACACTGCTTCCCTTATTTTCAAAGTGCCAACAGAATGAACTGTAGTACTTAGTACTTAATAATTTCTAACAAAAAGCAGGCTTAAAAACAAACAAACAAACAAAAAAACAGTCCCGGGTGATCTGGACTCTGCTGTTGAAACTGGATTGTACTCACATTCCCCTATAAACATTTGACATTATCCTCTAACAATTGCACTTACTAAGAGTTTAGAGTTCAGTGTAAATGTTCTCGGGCCCCAGTATGACTACTTTTAAGTCATGTTTTTGATTGCACAGGGTCAACGGGGTACAGGCTGTTTCCATGGTGAGATGACTCTCACTTAAACGGGAAAGCAATGTTTTGAGAACTTGTACTTATCTGGATAGCTTGTTTACATCTAGTTCCATAACTGTCTTCTGCAGAGCTTCGAAGGTGTATTTCAGTTATGCAGGGTAGCTCAGATTTAGAGCATACACAAGAGCAAGCAACATTGTCACTGCAAAAGACACGTTTCTCAAGTCATCCAGCACCTTTACCCCATCCAGAATGATTCCAACATCCTCAGGAGCATCACTGGGCTCTCCACCACTGTGTCGAATGACAAAGATTCCAAAGAACGCCATCTGCTTGGCACTGAAAACAGAATGTGGCATTGATGAGATTTTTCAGATTTTAATTTCAATGCCAAAAGTTTTTATTACAATATGTAGGGAAGTCTACACTACTAAATTGTCTCGTTAGGGCACCACCTCCTGTTATCGTAGGAAGAACACGGTTTAAATCAGTTTATCAGTCTCAGTTAAATAATTTGCATATCTGAAGGATGAATCCTTTACTACAAATTTTACCAGTCATTCTCTGCCGTAAACAACACCACAAACAACTTGTTAAGTGTGAGTAAATATTTATTTAATAAGGTGACAACTATGAATAAATGAGGGACTAATGGAAAATATGCATGGATAATCAAATAAAACGTAAGGTATGGAATTATTAATTTCTGGAGCGATGGTGAGAGATGGAGATGTTTTAAGGTTTAATCTAAAGGAATGATACCTAATCTAATCAATCTTCTCTAAAAGATATTAGTAGGGAGTTTCAAAGTAGTGACACCAACTCTTTGTCTTAAGCGGTAGGAACGATTCAGCCTACTTTTGTAGAGTCTTCTCGGCGTCGGTGATGGCGGAGCGTCGGTGTGACGAGTTCGTGACGGTAACGGCACAGCTGATGCGGCCTCTCTTGGACCGGTAGATAGGACTCGTTGCTTGGTTTGCAACTCCAACAGCCAGTTCGCTTGAGAGCGTTGTAGGTGTTCAGTCAAAGGCAGTAGATGACACTTGGCAATGTCTTTGTGTTTGAAGAAAGAATCCGGCTCGTCACGTCTTCTTGATATCGTTGCTATGGCAACAGCTTCTTGGTTTCTTGATCCGTCGAAGAGATTGGGTCTTTCTCTGATATCCCAGCTGTCTACGCTGGCTAACTTATGAACGATGAGTTAGTACTTCGGTTCGTAGAGTATAAAATGAATAAAGCTAGAAAAATATTAAAGTCAAGTAAAAATCGTACGTCAGGGAAAAACATCTGACGAGAAACAAACAGAGCTTGAAATATTCAAGTTGTTCTTAAAAGTTACTAAGTTTAAACGTAAATACGTAAACGGAAAATGGAATGAAAACTAGAATGTACTAGGAAGTTAAAGTACAAAAGAAAGTGCAAAAGAAAGTGTAGAAGTAAAAGTAAAGTAAAAAGTGCAAAAGTCCTAAAAGTCCGGAGAAAAGAGAGCGTCTCTCTGGTTTTATCAGTTAATTATTCAGGGCGTGTTTAGGTCGGGTTTCCAAATTCTTCGCGCGGAAAGTGACGAGAACGCCCACTCCTTTGTCTTGAGATCTCTTATTGCCTGATCTTCTTAACCTATTTTATATTATTAAATGTAACCATTCCATCACTCATCATGGCTCGTTGGCAATGTTTTCGTATGTGACAACACTCAACATTACAACATAACAAGTTGACGTGTATGAACGGCAAAATCAAAATAATTCATAAGCATCAATTAATTAATAAACTCATGTTCTCTTTACAGTGACAATTTGCTAATACTAAGATTGTGTTTCTAAAATAACAATTCCAATAGTGATGATTTCACAATAGCTACTATTAGTATAAGAACATCTAAAGTTCTACATTCTTTAACTTCAATGATGATTACAAGAGGGAAAATACTTTTAAAGATGGCCACTTGATGGCAATGTTGATACTTCTTTTCTGTGACCAATTATATTAATTTGGGCTAACTTTATCGTACAGTGATCAAAATAGTCTCATTGTGATCGTTAGCACTTCCTGAACAACAATATATAACTTACCAGGTTATTGCAATTTCGATAGTCATATTATTAAACATATGCTCTTTTTTAGAGAGGAGAAAAACAGACGAGGGTCTGGTTTTGGGAGGAAGTTATTTATGACCCCCTTATCTGATTCACTTCCTTGGTCACTCTTGGAGAGGGGAGCAAGCAAGTGTTTGGTATATTTGCATGTGTGTGTCTCTGAAAAGGAAGGATTAGTACATCACAAGCTTAAAACATGATAATAAACATAATAAAATAACATTAAGTCTTCTAGACTTTGTCCACATGAACTGAAAGTCATTCAAATCAGTCTTTGTAGTTCCGATATCGCATTAATGTTCTTTCGATTCAGAACTAATTAGTCCAGAAACCAGAGTGGGGAAATTCCACAGAAGTGTAAATCTGTCTATTTTGGCTTAGGTGACGTCCTCAGCATTAGGGAGTTCCATTAGCGTGGGTCTGTCAAGCATCTGGACATGGCACATTTATAGCTATGGGTGTAAAAGGTTGATCTGTTAGAAGAGTTCTTCTGCAAAACAACTCCGTAAATTTACATTCCAAAGAGGGGGAGAATTGAGAGGTGCTGAGGTTCCTACAAATACGAAAATTTTGTTTTCAGTAACAATATTTAGTTGTTTAGTTTTAGTTTTAATGTCAGTGATCTGGCTCCATAGGTTCAGCTCAAACGCACCCCAAATTTTTTTTAACACTTGCAGACACATTGGGGATTATTGCCACAGACGACATAAAGTACTCACACACTCCAAACTCAGAAGTCATTCGGAATATCCACCATTAACTTTTTAGCATGTTAGCAAGATCCAGCATGCACCATCACGCAACATCGTGTTTGTTTTAGGTCACTTGAGAGCTTGCAGTGTGGTACATTTAATCGGTATATGGTAGATACGACCAGTTGATAAGGCACGACGGCACGCTAACCTAACCGTAACCCATATGGACGCCATCCTTCATTCTAGTGTATTATTTCACTGTTGACGAGCTGCTAACCCTGGGCCAGTTGCACCCCTCCTCCCCCTCCACACACGGACACCTGACTCTCAGCCAGCAAACGTAAACATTGAACATGTGCGTTTTCTGTCAGCCGAGTGCAACGGCTCTTCTCTGGGGCTCTTTTACTTAAGTAAAATTACCCATTTAAAGAAATAAAAACTCAAAAAAAGTACAAATTCACAAAAAGACGTTACCATAACGACAGTATATATAATTTGTTACTTCCAACCCTGATAATTAGCCATACAAATGGAGACAGTCGGTATTTTAAGTCTGATTAAAAACATCAAATACCGTACAGTATGTTTGCACAGCATTTCGTTTACATTCAGATGGATGATAATGAAGTTCTGCATACCTTTTCCGTGAAACACGTCTCTTCTTTGCACTCTTCCCAATTCTCTTCTCACCTCGGGATAACTTCTCACGATGACTATGTAGATTATCCTAGTTACATGTAATGTGATCGAATCTAATATATGTAAAGTCGTTGGATTTCATGCAAATTATATTTAATTATGTTCATCTTGCAAACATGAAGTTATTGCTTTCAAAATACATGTTACACTGTAGTAAATATTACAGTCAGCCAATATCCGTTTTTGAGTGTAAAGGGTGCCAGAGTGGCCTGTCCAGTCCAGATTCTTGCTGAGGTGAAAACTCACGAGTCCACAATGTCAATGTCCATTTCCTGGATGCTTCTTGGTATGTGTGGGGTGTTTTTGTGCCTGCAGAAATCCACCACCAGATTAGTTTTAGCCAGAATTAGCTGAAGGCACTTTTCCTGGCACCAGTGTACACTCTCCTCTGTTCCTATAAATCATGACACCCAAAAAAATAAAAATAGACAAATGTGAATTTCCAGATAATATGTACAGCAGATGCCAAACTGGAAAATTTTGAATTTTAACAGTCAGGCACGAGAAGAATCATCAGATCACAATCTTGAATGGTTCTCCAGTGTACTTTGGATTTATGTATGTTTGAGTGAAATGTTTTAGCACTTACAGGCTTAAAAATGCTTACCAAAACAATCTTGAGAAGGCATGGTGAAGATAAAGAAAGCCCAGCAGAAGAATGGTTCAGTGTGAAACTGGGATTAAAATTGTGACAAACAATGGCAGACAAGAAAAATGCTTTAATAATTGTCCAATCATTAACCATCACAACATCTTGAATCTTAGGAAGTGTTAGAAGTAATATTACTTTACTATTTAATGTGGGGAAAAAAACAACAGCACACATTCGGGCTTCAAAAGTGTTGTTCTTTCACCAATCAAAGACTAGCCCCCATACACCAACATGGAACCCACTTCAAACTTCAAACAGGCAGAAAACTCAACAACTCCACACATAACAGTGGGTTAAAATAAATCCGTTATGTGTGGAGTTGTGAAACAATATAACCAAGACAGAGAAATCGTGCATCAAAAAGAAAAAAGTTCAAACAGGCCCAGGATGGGAGGAAGGGAGGAACATCGGAAGAACTGGAAGAACTGCTGATGATGTACCTCAGTCAAGGTCAAAATGACAAAGTAGAATTACATTATACAGTTTAGGTATAGTACACACAGTTGGGAGAAACTATTAATAAAACAAATTGTTTATATGATGTGCTGTCCAACCTTGTCCAAATACAAACGTGTTCCCAAAGGCCACACTTGGAGGCAGATTGAAAAGTTATCTGTAACAGAGAAGAGGTAGACAAAATACTCTTATACACAACATGTAAACAGAATACTTATTGTAGAAGGAAAAATAGGAGGTTTCCAAAGCTGTTTGTCAACACTTACGAATAAAATGTCCTGGATACAATTCTGTTTTTTGTGTCCAGTGCTAATTTGTATGTTAGTAGACACTATTAAGCTCTGCATTTAAATGTGTTCTTTAGAAAAACATGTTTACTGATCAGTTGCCTTATTCAGATGCATTCAGTGTTGAAATATATGTAGCACAGCAGCAAAGATCCTACAGGAAAACATGTTAATATCAATAAATCATTAATTCCTCTCTACCCATACATGTTATGGTGTGGACAACTTGAGGGGAAGAACTCAGGCGCGAGACTCAAGAGTTCAGGCTCAAGGACAAGACTTTAATGAAAACAAAACTCAAGTGGAGTTTCAAAATAGACACAAAAAAGATCAGGAGGAGCTGGCTGCCGAAAAAGGGCTGCACCTGGAGCAAACAAAGAAAAGCAGATTAATCGGATTGTGCACGAAGGAAATACACTCTAACAAATGATGTGCTGGCTCAACGCAAAAAAATTGAGGTAAGAATTTCCATGGATATTTTTAAGTTATTTCAACTTAGCTAGTATTAAGTACATGCCACAAGACTTTTCTAGTTAGGCCAACTCAGTTACTTTAGTTCAATGAACATGATTTGCCTATTCCTCTACAAGCTTATTTAAGTTAAACCAACTTAATTTTAATTGTTTTAAAATTACTCCTTTTAGTTAATCTAACTTATTTATTTTCCTTTCATTCTACTCAGAAATGTCCATGGAAATTCTTACCTCATTTTTTTTATGTTGAGCCAGCACAATTTTTTTTGTACAAGAACTTATTTATCTAAGTCAGAAAATATCACACATTGAAATTCCACTTTTATGATCTGTTTATTCAAACAGCCAGCATCTCACTTAGATGTGAACATTTTCAGTCATTTTAAGTTATAGCCTACATTGCTTTGAACTAAACTCAACAGTACACCTACATGCACAAGGCCTATACACATTGCAAATAATGTAACATGTCCTCTTGCAGAAATTTGAGGATGGCATACATGTCTTATTTAAACAACACATTGCAAATATCGCAACATTTCCTCTTACTTTGAGGACAACCCAAATGTCTAAACTCTCAACATTAAATACACAATACAATATTAAACAGCACATAGTAATCAACACATTCCAAACAGCATGGCAACATTTCTTTTTTAATAAGAGGACATCTTAGATGCCTCTTTCCTTTTCAGCACAACAGCTTATTTTTAAGCATCATTACCTTGGGGCTTGCTTTGAGGTCATCCAGCTCAAGGAAGATCTTTTGAAAGACTTCAAAAGTGCTTTTCAGTTCTTTTGGGTAGCTGAGGTTGAGTGCATATATTAGCCCCATTAGCAAGGCACAGGCTCTGGGAATATCCATGTCATCCATTAGGACCTCGGTTCCCTCCAGGACAATCTTTGCATGGGTTGCAGGTATGCCACCTGTTGGAACGATCTTCATCACTTCGCCTGTGATATCCCCATCACCATCCTGGTTGGTCATAATCAGCATAAATGTTTTAAGTTTGTTTGTACAGGTAGAGGGAACATTTCACATGCACATAGTTCTTTTATGTAAACATGCCGCCTGCTATTTGTTTGTTTAATGCTATTGCTATTGCACCACTGTGGGTCCACAAGGGGGAGTAGCTGCTCTGCTCTGCTCATGCGCAGCTCTGTAAAAAACACACTCTGTCTCTGTGAACTCAAAGTATCTGATTTACCTCCTCTTTAAAGAGCTCCTCCTCCTTTTCCCTAAGGTACACCATTAAGCCACGGATGGCAACTTCCCTCCTTGCCTCCACAGAATTGTCCTGTGAAAAAGAAAAAGTATGTTGAACAGGAAGATGTGTTTTTGGTAGTTACATAAAGACAGAATGATGAGGTTTGTGAGGCCTAATGTATATCATCTCACCTGTAATTTAGTTCTTATTTATATATTTTTTTCCTTAGACTAAGGCATAAACAATTATCTGACATTATATTCCCTCATATGAAATAGAGTTGTCTACATCTAGAAGACAATAAACAATCTTACAATTGATGTTGAATTGCATTTTTGGTCACTTGTACAGTCATGTTCAAAAATCGAATATCACCTTTATGTAAGTAACTTCATTTCATTTATTCGTACCTTTAGGAGGATGTTCTGTAAGTGCTGAATCTTCATTTTTGAAGCCCCTCCCCTTGAGGACAGCAAAGAGATCATTTTTGAGGAGTAGTGGTCCAGCTTTGCTATAAATGTTGTCTCCAGGCTCACAGTCGTGATGCGTTTGAATTCCTGGTTAATCTGAATGGAAAGAAAAGGCAGAAATAGGCACAACATGATAATCAATACAATTTACTTGAACAAAATATCATATACTGTGAATTGTCTTGGAAAAATATTTACCTGAGCTGCGGTGAAAAGAGCAGGCCATCTTTCTTTGAGGTCACTGACGGATGGTTCCTGATTCACAACCTCCTGCCTGCGAATCGAAAATGTCTTTCCCATTTTGTCACCGATGATCTGCGAGTTGTTCTTCTTCCTCACTTCATTGAGGAGCTCCAGTCTTTCACCTTCCAAACTTTCCTCTGTTTCTCCTTGTGGAATAGGGGGTAAATAGTTAACTTCTAACTTTTTCGGCTTTTTAATGTTCTTTGCAGGCGCTTTGTCATGTGGTCTCTTCTTTCTGAGAGAGTTGACATCAAGTTCAGGGCATCCAAGCCCTCTGAGTTTGGACCTATAGTTCCCCATCTTGTATTTCAGACGCTGTTGCCATCCATAACATCCGTTGTATGAACCTGCTTCTTTAAGGCAAGGATACTTCAGAATCAACGCCTCAGCAACATCTGCAAACTGTGAGCTTGATGGATAGGCCACATACTGAAAGACGCTTTCTGCCAGCCTTTCGAGGATGTCAGAAAGGATTGAGGTGAAGTTGAGTGGAGTTGCATTGTTCTTGTAAGCCTCGTTTCCTGCAGTGAGCATCAGCTCGGTATCATATGCAAACCGAGGTACAGGAAATGCAGTGGGCCACCGTTCTGATCGCTGAATCCCATGTTCAGGTGATGATAGAATCAGTGTATCCTGGGAACTGGAGGAGCAACCGCTTTGGATGGTAGTCATCGAAGTACTGTCTGAGAGCACTGTTGCTGCACTATAGGTGGAGATTTCTGATTCACTTTCAAAGGAAGTGTTCACTTCAGTTAAGTTGAGATTGAATGTGGGAGGTTCAATGTCAACCACCTTTATTGTGTCTTTGTCTTTTATGTCACTTGTTGAGGTAAGACTAAAATAGTCCTCTCCAAAGTCTGCATCTTTGTAATGCAAAGTAAAGTTCCCTTGAACCCCAAATGTTTCTCTAACAACAGATTCAAGTTCAACCACAGTTCCAGGGAGGCCATGAGGTAAGTCAAGTTTCCGAATATCGTGGTCCTGAAGAATGACCCTTAGTTTGGCTGGATGAGACATGGGAGTAACTGTAAGAGAAAAGACACCATTTTAGTTTGATTTACAGAACACATTCACATTTTTCTTTTCTACTAAACATTATGTATCAGAGGAGAACATTGACATTGATTGATAATTACCAGTGATATGGTATAGACTTTTCATCAACTTTGCAATATTAACTTGCGTAGAGTAAGGAATTACACTGGTTATTGTGTCTCTAATCATTAACTTTAATATTACACACTACTGTATATAAATTGTATTTCTTCTTTTTGTCAAAACCGGACACCTGCAAATATAAGCTTCTTTTAGTCTGACTAAATGTTTAAATCCTCTATTTCTATGGCAAATAACAGGGGCCTATTTTCATCCTCCTAAGGATTCCCATTGAAACATGATGTAATAAAAATTCCAGGACTACAGAATACCATTTCTCATTTTGCATTTTCCAAAATTTCCTTGAAGGTCAAGTCAAACAAATGATATGGTGCTAATGGCCATTATAGTATATCAACATTAATGTAGCGCTTCTGGGTAACCATACGCTTCCCAGCCACAGTGTACGCTGCCATTGGGAAGATGTCAGACAGCTCATTTGGCTCAATCACCTTAACACTTCCTGTGTTTTCGAGTTCAAAGCTTCTAAGGTGTTCAATAAACCATGCATTTAAACATTTAACAATGAACCCAACCTTCCCATTTACAACAGCAATCTGAATCAACTCCACAAAATCTGGAAGACAACCTGTTGATCCGTGTGCCAGTATCATTCCAGTGGAGTAACTGGTGCCACTGCAACACACCGTGGTTGCCATCTGGACGAATGACACGCTGGGAAATTTCATTTGCAGTGCTTTTTTTATGTCTTCTCTCAGCACAGTCAAATCAACCATTGACAGTTTTTTTGCCTGGAGAGACGGTGGAACAACTGCACCACCATGTAGATGGTGTGCAGCCATTAACTGATGCTTTACTGCAAGAGACAACAGAATGTTCCGGAAGCTGTGGGTATGCCTGACCACACGCTTAAAAAAGCTGTGTTTGGCCTCGAAACGCATGGTCCACAGCGACACAAGTGGACCAAAAGCCTTTATCTGCTGTGGGTAGTGTTCTATAAAATGATGCTTCGGAATGAGTCTTTCCTGTGGGAACGTCTCCATGAATCTATGTCTATGCTCAGAGATCTTGCTTTCAAGGTAACAAATAGTTGACTCTGTATGAGCAGGAGAGAGGACAAGTTCAACTATGTCCTTAAGGTTCAGAAGGACCTGCCATGAGGGTTCACTCTCTGGTATTCTTTCTCCAATTATCAGGGGAAGGAGGCGAAGCAAAGCCCAATTTTCATGGGCATTCCCACCAACAGACTTTCTTTTAGCAAAGGTCGATGGAACTGATTGTGGTGCATCAGACTTGTCTGCCCATCTGTATGGGAACTCCTTGATCAATTTATTAAGTTCGTCAAGTGTGAAATATTTTCTTTTGATCAAGACATTTAGGCACAGTGCCATTTCTAAAGGTACAATACCTTCGAAGAGGTCATGGAGTAAATCAGGTGGGTAGCCTGATAAAACATCAAAATATTTTAGCTTTTCAGTCAGTGGGCACTGTCTCTTTACTCCATAACAATGAGACCCACTTGTCTGTGCTGTCTGAACATGATCCCTGTGCTCTTGTACTGTCCTAGGATTAAATGCACCAGCTCTGACTTCACTTACCTGGAACTGGGATCTTTCTCCCTTACAGAACCTACAGACGTGTGTTCCAGAGAAGCTCTCCACAAATCCTCCAAGGGAGTGGGCACCAAGGTTATCTGCAACAACACAACAGACAGTACCTTTAACCTGAATGCCTAATGAAGGAATGTGAAGTCCCTCTTCTTCAAGGCTGGCAAGATCTTTTAACAAAGGTTCCAAAACAGCGCTATAGCCAAACTTTTTGATATCATCAGCCTTGCAGAGAACTGCAAGGTATATTGATGTCAGTGATGATCTAAGCAGTGGCGGAACATTTGCTAAAACCCAATACACGGCAGTTATCTTGTGTTTTTTTCTTGATGTGCCAAGTGGATTGCACACTTCAAAATCATCCACATAAAGAATAAGAGAAATAGCTGGATTATTTTCTGACAGCAATGCATTGTTTTTAAAATGTGTGCCATCCTGAAATGAATTGTATTTACTTTCAGAACTGCTATCTGTTTCACCGGTGTGTGTGAGCCAATCCAGGATTTCTTTTTTTTTCAAAACCTCATGCAAGGACTTCAAAATAGGCACGTACTGGAAACTTCTCTGCTCCCTGGCACTGAGTATATACTCAATAGGTTCTACCACAGAAAAATGCTCCTTGAAATACTCTCTTCTTTTGTAGGAGGTGGAAAGAGGACCATTCCTCCTTAGGGCTGATGTAATTGGGTTGCACTCACATAGGTCTGTCACCATTTCTGAGATGACCACATCATCAACCTCACAGTTATGTTTCTTTAAGCATGTCTGTAAAATGTCTTTTAAAATAGGACCTGAAGCTGTTGAAGAAATAAAGTGCAGTTCTTCAGCTAACTCATCAATACACCGTTGTGGCACATTGAATATGCTTTCCAATTTAAGCAGCAGGTGGGCTACATGTTTTTCTATTAAATTAGGCAATTCTCTCATTTCATCATCTTCAGCAGCTTCACTCACTGCACCCTCAGTATCAACCTCATCCACAGGATCATCCCCTGCATTTGGGGGATTGACATACCTCTTCAAAAGCTCAGGCTTGAAGTCATCAATGGTGTGAGGAGTGTGTTTCCGGTTCCTATGAGAAGCAAATGTTCCATAAATGTTTGTTTTGAAAGGACAATTTTCAAAAACACAACACACAGTTTCCTGTTTCTTTAAATGACGGCCAATATGCTCAAAGTATTCTCTTTCTGTGGAGATAGTGTTTAAGGGGCAACATGGACATTTAAATGACAGTACAGTGGGCACTGTCACTGTCTCACGGGTGTAGTGACTTCTTGACAGGTGGGTTTGCAGGCTGCCCCATGTTTTAAATGAGCAATAGCACTCCCAGTAAAGACAAGGGAGAGATTCTCCACCATGACCATGTCTAAGTCTATAATGCTTTAGCAGATCTGTCTTTCTTGGTGATTCAAATTTGCACATTTTACAGGACCACTTCATTTTTGAAAACTAGCAGTTCTGTTCAAATAACTTAAATTAAGGTCAATCAGAAAGCTATGATGCCTACAACTTGCAACTTAACAATACATTTGATTGAACTGTTTTTTCAAGATGGAAAACAAAAGAAAATTCACACAAACTATGGAATTTGTGGAATCAATGTGGATTTTGGTGCTGCAATGGCTGACTAAAACAAACCGAATGAGTGCAGTAACCTACAGCCTAGCTATGAGGCTATTGCTGCTCAAACACTACAAGTTTTAAATTAATTTGAAAGAAACAAAGTTAACCAGTGCCAATTAACATTTGCAACCTAAAAAACAAAACTTAGCAGCCAATACGGTTAGACCTAAGCTATGATGCCTACAACTTGCAACTTAATAACAATAAATTTGATTTAACGTTTTTTTTTTTTTTTTCAAGATGGAAAACAAAAGAAAATTCACACAAATTACTGCAACGAAATGGGCAGGGAGAAATACACATGCGCTGTTAACAACAGCAACTCAATATTCTCGTCGTCAATGTGGATTTTGGTGCTGCAATGGCTAAACCAACCTAAAAAACAAAACTTAGCAATACGGTTAGACCAAATTACTAGGAGTTACTGCTAGCTTACACAGTAGCACTGCTGACCAAGAAAAATCACCTAGTGTTGTGTAAAACTATTTCTTATACTGACTACTGATTAGCTGCTGTGACTAATATGAGTCAATTTTTACTCACCAAACCGCAAAGTTAGCAGATGTGTGCTGTGCTCACTCGTGTCCTCCACTTCCATCTGGCAATGCCGCATGGTCTGTTCGCGCTCAGTCTTGTACTCAGCTAATTAAGTAACATGGACATGGATTTTTAAGTTGTGCAAACTGAATACACCTACATGTTGAGTTGAGGCAGAAATATCCGTTGAAAATCCATGCATTATTGAGTTAAAACTTTTTTATTTATTTTCAGTTAGACAAACTTATTAAATTAAGTTATCAACTCATTATAATGTATAAACATAACAAACTTATTTTTTTATACAGAAAAAGCTGTTGATTTTGAGCTGTACCTACTAACTCCATGAATCATTTCTTAGAGTGTAGGCTAAATGACAATAGCTGGTTCTTGTGTTTCTGTCAAGGGGGTAAAGTGAAGAACTGGCGATGAGTGGGAGAGTAGAAAGTAGTCAAGTAGGGTTCAGCTTGGATTGGATGATGAGAGGGAGATGAGATGCCCCGTCATAATGACCAGCAACAGCTCAACTCTGCACACCTGAGGCAAAAAAAAAGAAAACCAAACAAACAGTGACCTCTAAACAATATGTAGAAGAAGAAGTTTCTCCCTCTCTGTCTGTTAAGGTCTGCTGGTTTTGATTGGTATGTCCCCAGCCAATTATATGCAGAGTATCTATAAAAAGGGGATGCACCTCTTGTTCCAGGTTACCTGACCTCAGCTTTCCAAGTGAGTCCAGTCCTGTGGAATTTGTTGTCTGAGATCTGCCTATCGGAGTTGTTATGACCAGCTAGTCATGCTCTGCTTTGCTTTGCCTTCCCCTACTTTTATAGGGGGTGTTGTCTTCCTTCTTTAATTTTCATCAGCAACTCAGCACCTTTTCAGAGCACAGCAATCTGAAGTACAGAGAAAAGCGTAAAGCTGCAGCTTGTAAAAGAGAAGCGGTAGACAAAAGACTGTTTCATACACAAAAAGTAAACCGCATTCTTCAGTAGAATTTGTAAAATGGGAGGTTTCCAAAGTTGTTTTTCTAAAGGGTGAGCTTTGCCTTAAGCATGTTTTGCATTTAGAGATGTTTTGGGCATAGTTGTCTGCTTTTAAACTGGTTTTCTGAAAGCCGGCACAGCATGCTGTATGTTGTCCATGGCCAACTTCCTGACTTTGTGCGTTTTTCACTGTGCTGTTTGGCATCCAGGTAACCGTCAGCATGGTAGTAGGAAATTTGTGTTCAGTTACTTTATACTCCGTTGAAAAGCAAACTTTGTCTTCTATTGATTTTCTGTACTGTTTTTTAGTAGATTATGTTCATTTATTTTATATGAATATTTTCAGAAGTGTAGTAGTTCTTTTTCTTTGTGTGTAGGCTTCCATTGAATGTTTGATCCTGTCTTTCATCTTATCATATCATATTACATTCACAACATGATACACTTCGAATGCTGATGCAAGAAAGACTCAACTTTTACCTTTCTAGTTTTATAGTCTGTAGTCTTGTTTCCAGGCAAGTTATTCACACAAACCACTGCCAAGTTGATGACTTGTTTGCCACATTTAGCAAATTTCAGGCAACAAGAAAAGTCATTTTTGACAAACAGCTACTGGAAGAATTGTTAATATCGTAACTCCTTGAGCATTTGGTGACTGCCCAGCGTAGCTGATGCAGGCATGCATGTGCACTGTTTGCCTGACAAATCTATTGACGTTTCATCACAGCATATCCTATACATAGTAAATCTCTCTTTCTGCCAGAACAGATTCTTAGCAGAGAAATGCAAATATATGCAAATTAGCATATAATGTCGTCTGGCTGCATTCCTCAAGTTGAGCAGCCAAAAGCTGGTCTCATTGGAAGAAAGCTGGCAGTACCTGGTCAGAGAATTGTGTGGAGCAGACATGGTGGCGTGTGTTTCAGATTACACAGAAGAAAAAAAGAAAAAAAAGAAAAGCTGTTTCTTTGTTCATGACGGCAACAGTTCCCTCAGATGGAAAGTGATGAATCCATTCCATACCGTTTGTTGGTTATGTATGAGGAAGGCCACCGGAACTGGCTCGGCTGTAAAGGTGCCAGTGATGCCTGCATTGAAGGCCCAGCAGCACCAAACCAAAATGCTGGCAAAGTGCCCTGATGACACCTCATAATGTCTGATTAATGTACTGGCAAAATGGACAAATAGAGATTTACCTGCCTCATCAGTTCCTTATTAGTTCTTTATGTCAGCTCTGCATTATTTTTTTCCCCACATTGATTTTGGTTAATTGAACAGAAAAACCCTTGTCTGTTTGTTCTGTAATCATAAATTATGAAACTCATCTACAAATTCAATAAGACAAATATGGTCTAATTTGTACAGTGGATTACAGAGCGCTTTAACATTGAGTTCACAATTCCTTGTTTACACTGTTGACATTCCTTACTACACTGCTAGTGTATCTGTATAATTCGAGTTATATGCACATGGTAAATTACAACCTTCAGAGAGCCCATAGTAACCCACACACCAGACCTTTAAACCTCAAAGAGCAGTGATCACAATGGAGATATTACGTACTCCCATTCATCACGTTACACTTGTTTGCTGCATCTCCTACCCCCTCCCCTCCATCTGTGAGAGCTGCTGGTTGCAGTTTTCTGCCAGTTTACAGGCCTTTGATGTTTGTCAGCTCGTACTGTTAACTTTGCTGATTATGCCTTTTACAACATTGTGCTGAGCCTTTAAAGGGCAGCATGCTATGCCTGAGAAAAGACTCATATGTACCTTTAGTCACAAACCACACTGATAGCATCAGTGCAAGTGAGGGAATGGCTGGTGATGAATATGGAGAGTTTGGTAGTGAATGTTGTGATGAAAAATGCAGTTACGTGTATCACTGATAACAGTTATTAGAAAATACAAAATTTGCTGGACAAACCATAATACGGACAAAATGGAAAAGCATATAAAAAAAATGGCAATGGCCTTGTTTTTGTATAGTGCTTCTCTATCTATTGGTACTCAAAGTGTTTCACAGTCGCATCTGCTCACCCAAGCACACACACATTCACACACCAGCGCCATGCACTGGGAGCAACTGGGGATTCAGTGTCTTGCTTACGAACACTTGGATGTGGCACATCCCGAGGATTGAGCTGCTAACCCTCTGGTTTGTGGACAACCCGGTCTACCTACTAAGCCACAGCCAAAAACAAGAACATGTTTAGTATTAGAATTCTACAGATCATTTTCTACAGCAATCAGTGAAGACAATTTGGTTTCTTCTAGTAGGATAAGCACAAGCGTTTTTATAGTAACATTAGCTCTGTTCAACTCAAGGCCATAACAGCATGGCAGTGAGCCAGCATGTACTCTACAGACTAAATGTTTCATCATTAAAACAAACACTAAACTTTTTTTATTTCAAAACTCCAAATATATTTGGGAGCACTACAACATGATCTTGCTTCTGTTCATATTTGGTTCTAAACATTCATTTTCTGTAACTGCTTGTCCTGAGGGTTGCTGGAGTCTGTCTCAGCTGTCCACGTTCCACACAGAAAAGCCCCAGACAGAATCGTCCCAGAAACGTCTTGCTGTGAACCATCAGTGCTAACCACCACACCACTGTGCCACCCCGTTTTCAATCATGTCTACGTTTTTTATTTTCATATTCATTTAATTTCTTAGTTTATTGGATACTCATAATAGAGCACCAACGAGCATAGAATAACTTAGATAACATATTTATTCCTTATATCCCTGTAGCATTCCAGTTATATAACACCCAGCCCGACATACCATGGGTGTTGTGTCTGTTCAAAAAGACGCTGAAAGGGAAATAATTTCAAAGGACAAACAGGTAACACAGGTTAAGGCATGTGTCAAGAATGTCTTAACGGCTTAATGTCACATACTTGATGATCTGATTGCTTCTAGGACCATTCAGTTATTCGTTTTCTTTCATTCTTTTTTTTTTTTGGAATGCACACTGACAACCTTGTAAATGATTTGATTGGTTTTTGTTATTGTTCTTGGTTGCTATGGCTGAATTTCTAACTAATGTCAGGTTAAGTTGCTGCATACAGCAAACTTGATCTATTATGTGTGCGTGGTTATGGTTGTCCACATTGTTTGAGTCCAACAACAGCAACATTTTTGCGAATAACTAACAGTTATTAAAAATAAATAAATAAATAAAGGTGTTTGATTTGTATTTCATAAGAAGACTGCAGGACCTTGAAAAGATCTCTGTTTTCCACCTGTGTACTGGACTTCAGGCTCTGCAAACAATGAGACCTCATATAGAGGGTTAGTACGCCATGCTCTTGTGAAAGAGAAAATTCCTCACAAACCCGAGTAATAATAAAAGAATTGTCTGAAAAATGTGCTATCCGTCCTCTGCCTATTACTATAGTGTTTTGAAGGACATGTTCCTCTCCCCTGTATCCACATGACTTCTAGCTAGAGGTTAATGGAGCCAAGAATTACATGTATATACGGACACACACACACACACACACCCACGCACACACACACTCCCTGAGGTCTGTGTGTCTACATGTGACAGTGCTATTAGTGAGAAAGACAGAAGAAAAAAGGGGTAGGATCACAGACGCATGGAAACGGGTAGGAGAGTTCACTTGTTGTGTTCAGAGGAGTCCACTGGTTACAGCTGTTGCTCTTGCACTGCCACATGAAAACTGCATAAAGAACTAATGAGATATGTTTGTTCTGGATCTTTAGGGTGTTGGTATAAGCACCGCTCTTCAGACTGGAAGACAACTTTAAGCCCACTTCGGAGAAGACTGATTGCTGGATCAAAACTTGAATATCTTCAGTTACAGCTTAACAGCCTGTGTCCGTGGGTTTGTCGAGATGGCTTTCAGTTGCTCCTTTCTGTGTTCTGTGTTCAGTTCTGTCGACGTTATTGTAGAGATGCTCCAACACACCTTCCCTTTTGCACAGCCTTGGTCTGTCTTGCACCCTCGTCTGTTTGTTTGATTGTCCTTGTCACTGAACTGTATTTAGTGAATAGGATGCCAATTATAGTAAAGGAATATATTTTAGAGAATAAATGCGTTTATTATATGCGTCAGTGTTCCGGATTAGAAATTAAAAACTAGTATTCATGGAATAGTTGCCTTTAATTTAGCTGTTTAATTTAGTTGTGTGAAGGGAACTCACAAATTGCAGTTAGCATTTGCACAAAAACACACACATTTTTTATATATGAATGACTGAAGACCAAGGGAAGCAATAGCTGAAAGGGACAATGCTCATTAATCAACAGAGAAGTTACTCGCTGTAAACAAGCCAGAGTTAGCTGCAAGTGCTAGTTTCCATCTGTTGTCCCTAGCCAGATCTTAACAGTCACCCTAAAATGCAAAAGTTGATAAGTAAAAATACAGTATAAATACAGAAAGAAAAAAGAAAAGAAAAAAAGCAATAAAAGAAAAGTATGTTCATGGACTCAAGTATTTGGAGTATGGTTACACTTGTAATTATCCCTGATCCAGGTTATAAGCTGAGTACACCTGGTAGCTGCCTCAAATTAAGATTGGACCACATTCCCACCAGAAATTAGCTGCTCAAGAGTTATTGAACACCTGCTAAAAAAAGGCAAATAATAATAAATAAAAGAGAAGTTCAGACTTAATTTAAATGGACTAAATGGTGCTGGTGCGGAATGACCCCAAATACATTTGAACCAGATCCAAAGGAACCAATTACCAAGTTCAGGGTCATTAGGAGGGACAGCTGGATAGGGATACAGATGTCGGTGCTCGGTGCTCCGTCTACTCACTGCGATGAAGTTATATTGCACTGAGGCTGCTTTGACCTCAAAGAAGAGTTTTAGCAAAGGACAGATACTAAAGCAATTTATCAAATCCAAATCCACATGTTGAAACACATTCCATTGCAAGTGTAACCACTTTACAACTACTATTCTATTATTGTCTCTCTGTGTTAGCCCTGAGATAGACTGGCGACCTGTCTAGAGATAGATATACAGTACCTTAGAAAGATAAAAAGTTTAAAAATGTTTACTATACATCACTCTGGTCATGTATTTGATTTGAAAAATTTGATTGTACTATTTCAATCGCTGTTATATCATTGTTGTATGTTTTTAAATTTAGGTTTTTGTCAAAACTTTTGTGAAATCCCACTGCTTCTAGAATGAATAAGTCAAATGAAGAGAGGATGGAAGCCAAGTTTCATATTGTGAAATCACGATAACTTGTCAGTTGACTTCATTTCATATCGATTATTGCTCTTTCAATTTTGACTACGCAGTTGTGTCAATTAAAAAGGGACATTTGAGAACACTGGGCTCTTGCCATTTTTTTTTTTTTCTTACAGTGTTCACATAATCAGCTGATGCAAGCTTCTATCTAGATTGAGAATTCTGACACATTGTTCTCTCTCTCTCTCTGTCTCATTAGGAGTGCCATGACTGCTGACTGGCTGTATTGTCTGTTGGGAGGCACTCAGTGCCATATCAGCACGCTGCTCAAACTCTATTGGCAGGTGTGTAGGACAGATGGGCACTCAACAGACGAGAGCAAGTGTCTGAATGATTATTGGTTAAAGGACTTGCCGACTGGGGCCTTCACCGACCTATCAATCAGAGCTGTTTAACAACCTCTGGTTATAGCATAAGGTCTCCTAAAGTGTTTATAATGAACCCACAAGGGCAAAGTGGCAGTGTGTGTGGCAGCATGTGTGTCTGTGCCCTGACCACAGACTTGACTTAACCTTAGAAATCAAACAGTAAGGGTACAATCCATATATCACCCAGTCTGTCTTTGCTGACACTTGCTGATGAACTCTCTGACCCTGGATGCGGTGGGGGAACAAAAATTGATCAGGCTATTATTAGACAGCTAAAGTGATGAATGTGTCAGTTGTGCTAATTTAATTTATCTTAAGAAAATATACAGCTTGCTTTAAATTTAACATAAACTGCAACTTTGTAAAACTGCAAAGCATTTTGTTTGAGATGAGAAATTAGAAAAGAGAACAGTTACCCATATGCTAAAGTTTTAGCATCATATATAAGATTTATACTTCTCAATAACGGCAGACTCAGTAAATGAAACAGATTTTCGTATATATCCTCCTTTGTATTCAATCAAATAAATACTAGTCTACAACGGTGGGTTTTATGAATTCCAAGGGTGAATTATTTTCTTCAGAGCTGGGGTGTTATTTCAAATAGGATACTAAATTGGTAGCCTGGAAGCCAGCCTAACTTTACCTGCCCCAAAGAATGTTTTGTGGCAGAAAGGTCTGCAGTTGCTCTTTTGGGAACTGATTATGCTCTGGCAAAGACCTGTTGGGCCAATCAAACGTTTGAGAAGGATTTATATGCTGACGGACAGAAAAGTAACAGTGGTATTATCATACACACCACCTAGCTGGAGCTGAATTTCAATGTTTATTAATACCCAGAACCTCTGAATTGCTTACTTGGTAGGATGTAGGATGGTCTTTCTGGAATTGTAACATCACTGTTCTTGATGACACCCACACCCTAAGATGGATTGTGGGACAGACTTCAAACAAAGAAGAAGATAAATGCAGAGTTAAAGGGCATCTTTAATGAAGTTCAGACTCATTATTTTCCTCCTCCACTTGTTTAGCTTTTTCCTGTCTTCTGTATTTGAGGACAGAGGAGGGAGATAGCTTCAGCCCTTAGGACAACATGACGGCTCCCCCTCAATGCTTCCACCTGGAACAATGCCCTCTCTTTTTGTGTTCATGGCTGTTTGAGGGATATGTGCTCCCCTGTGTGTGGATGTGTGTGTTCTCGACATCCAAGCTTGGTCATTTGCATTCGCTTGATGTGAGATAAATGCGAGGAGTGGTTTTAGTACACAGCACATCAAGAGACTTCAGGTCTGTGCTCCCAAATCCCAAGCACCTTTTAAGATTGCAGTGAGTATAGGTGGGTACGATGCACACCTTCTCTTAGAAGGCAGTTTACAAAAGCTTCCACCAAGGAAGTATCTTCATATATCCCAATGTTGCCACCATTGCTACTATAGCACTTCTTTTTGTTTAGAATCTTTTTCAGATTTCTTTTTGTCTTTGGCAGAGACAGACAGATAAGAGTCTGTATATGGTTTTGCCCTTCTTTTTATTTAGAACCACTCGCTGCATCTTTATTTTTCCTAATATTTTGAGTCATTTTGTAACATCTAGAAAAGCATTTTGTAAGTTCCAGGCCAGGACCCTATGGTGGTCAGTCCATCAGTTCAGAACAGACTGGTATAACACCAGAAACCACTATTTATCAAGTTAAACAGGTGTACTGACACATATAGTAACATGCTGCTATTTTGATGCACAGCAAGCATGACTGGCACATGAAGAAGCTGTATTCGGGTCTATCCTCTTATTGTTTGGCATGCAACAATTTAACCTAAAGTTGATAAAATGAAAACAACTGTATACCGTAATTTCCGGACGATAAGGCGCACCTGAATATAAGCCGCACCAGCTAAATTTTGCTGAAAATACAAATTGTTCCATATATAAGCCGCACCCGACTATAAGCCGCTGGTGTTTTAATGTTTAATTACCGTATATAAGGGTTTCTTCTACCCCGGAGGGGGTTGTCGGGACAGAAATGACTGTTTGGAAACGCAAAGCGTCCCATTTATTTACATTTGAGAAACACAATCATTCTTTCAATCAATCGATCAAACTTTCACATCTTTAACATTACAAACAGCATTCGTGCAGTGCACAAATAATAGCACACTTCCTGCAGTCATGTAGTACCATAGTAGTGCAGGATAACAAAAAACAAAGCTTACAACGCTTGACGAGGCAATAACGTTAAATGGCTAAATTTAATTCGTTTTTAAAAGTGATTGCCTGTAACACGGCAGCAAAAGTGCAGTAACCCGGCTGCTCAACAAAATAACCAGCATCTTTTTCGAAAACAGCCAACACAGCAGTAAAGGTGCAGTAACACGGCTGTTTACTGTATCAAAATAACCAGCCTACTATACCAGAAAAGTCATCCAGATCGATCGCCTTTAACTTAAAAGCAGCTCTCGTGCTGCATTTGGGCTCACTTGGTTTGCTTTGCTCTCGTTACCTGGCACAAACTGTCTGGCTCTTGCGATCCCTTTAATTGTAATTGCTTTTCCATGCATTTGCTAAACTACAGGCGCTGATTAGCAATTTTTAGTATGCTAGTGTTCTGAACGTAGATGGTGACATGGCAAACATTATATTCAGTATTTGAGCATGGAAGAAATGCTGACATAAATTTAGTTTCAAAGATGTACACCAATCAGCCATAACATTAAAACACTGACAATATCATTAACCATCGTGTGACAATGCAATGTTCTGTTGGGAAATTGATGGACTTGGTATTCGTGTGGATGTTATTTAGCTATGCACAAGCCACCTAGACCAGACACCCCCACCCCATAGAAATGACAATGGCAGCATCCATTCCCACCAGGATGCAGCCTGACACACACACACAAAAACAGTTTAGGAATAACTAAAAAACATAAAGAACAGCACAAGGTGTTGACCTGACCTCCAAATTCACTAGATCTCAAAATGATCAAGTGTCTGTGAGTTGCATTGGAACAAGCCTGATCCGAAGAGGCCCCTCCCCTCAACCCACAGGACCCAAAGGCCCCCACTAACACTACAGGACACCTTCACAAGGCTCATGTCCATTCTCTGATGAGTCACAACTATTTTGGAAGCTCAAGGGAGACCTACACAATATTAGGATCACAATGTTATGCCTGACTGGTGTATCTCCTGTTGCAAAACTGACAAAAAACTCAAAAGAAGAAGAAAGCAAGCAGAAACAAACAAGCAGAAATGCTTAAAGAAATTGCTGTGTTGAATGGCAAGTGCAAATTCAATGCCCTGTTAGATGGTTCCCTCAACAGGAACAAAGTTATCCATATTAACCATTAATGTGAACTGATTTGCCATCAGATTAGTAATATGGTCAGCATAAAGCATGTATATTTATCCATTCCCAAGTTGATATAAATAAATATAACCATTTGTCAGTGGTGTGATCACCCTAGGTTTAACCACATAATATTTAAGAAGGACCAGTGACACAGTGAACCTGAAGATTAATGTTCTCCACACAAGGCAAAACTTCAGGGTGAGCAGAACTGAAACAACTAATCAACACATGTTCTAGCTTATCAATCAAAAAGAAAAATGAATTCCCTGAGGCTCTCTTATCCCAACAACAGGAGAAAACATAATGAAGCTAACACAGGCTTCTTACCCCTATTTTGGCTGGACCGCTTCAGGTTAGTTACAAGTATTTACAAGCAACATAGGCAACACACACACACAAAAAAATGTTTTGTAGGGCCTGACCACATCAGCAGCTCAGTCTAGTTGGGACACAACTAGACTAACCAGCTCTCCCCCAATGATTGCCCAAAACACAGGAAGCTGAAGGACAAAAAGGGGTAGCAGCAACCCCTGCAGGCAAGGATCTAAGCTCAGTTATTCCCACTACCTATGGAGCTGTCTCCCATTTTGACCTGCCAGCAACTTGGTTATACGTTTTCATGTAAGCCCTGCCTGCTAAACTCTTACACCCCACTGTTATCAGGGGCATGTTTGCACATCCTGCACCTGGAGTCGTAGTTCCTGGCCTTTATTGATCTTATACTCAGGGCTTGTTCCTGTGCTGCCATGATTAGAGCTTCTGACCTGTCTTTCTGTGAATCCTTTTCCAGGCACAGGGAGGATTTTTTGATATCAGCATCTTCTGTTATCTGCAGATGGTACATACCTTACAGGCGTTTGCACTCCCGTGATGGTTCCTGCTCTTCCCTCTCTTCCTCATTGGGTTTCTGCTGACTGAGGTATTTACTAAGTGCTTCATCATGGATCTTTGTTGTTTCATCATGCGTAGGGGCTTTAGCACTCTCTAGTCCTCTGCCTCCTTGTTTGCACTTAGTGAGTTTATACTGAACATTGTGTATATGTGTGTACATATATACTGGATGTCATTTAACTGTCTCTCATAACTTATGAGCCTCTTTTTTAGTGAACAATTTATAAAAGCCCACTATACACACTAGTTATACACTAACTTCCTGGAACAGCAGACAGACCCAAAAGTAATACAGATAGGAATAGACTAGTAACCTCCTGCAGACATTGTTCTTTTTTGGTAATATACAACAACAAGTACACATACTAACACTAAGTAACTTCTTAAACTCACAGCAGACACTACATTCTTCAGTGTGGCCAGTACTAATCTAACTTGGAAAGCAGATGAAAGGACAGGACAACTTTGTGTCTGTAGATCACAACTATGAGATGTAAAAGGCTGAGGATGTGGCACTACTCTGAGCTGACGTGTTCCTCGTCTTTATGAACTCCATTATTTTCTTATTTCACGATACCTACACTGATGAAGACCCCACTGAAACACATGAATGCATCAGCGGAGTCTTCGGAAATGGTATCTCTACCTCAGGAACCTCAAATCTCCCCATGGATTTGTAATGAAATTATAGCAGAAGAGATGGCAAAGCGTCCACCTCAAAACCAGAGATCATAAATCGCTCAGTATAAAACCCAGACTCCTTCCTACTAGTCCCCCCCTCCTCTTTTTTTTGTCCTTTCCTGACGATCTCCAACCCCATTCTACTTTCTCTTTGGTCCCATTTTTTCTTTAATAGGCCATGGTGATATTTTTCACCTCTCTTCTTTTTGTCCTTCCTTCACTTTACTCATTTGCACTGCCCCTTATACCTTAACATGGACTTTCTCCTGCAATCCCATTTATCACAGATTGGATTTCTCCTGTTATCTAGTTCCTCTGGAGGGTACTCAATCTCTCTGTCCCCGCTAGAGCTGAATTTCAAACCCCCAACAGCATCACCTCCACTATCATAAGAACTATGACACGAGCTGATGTACTCGGTAGTCACTGTGGTGTGAGAAAAGGCAAGGATAGCAAAGTCAAAATGAGGCTGAGGCTGAGCAATGGCTTACACATACAATTTTTTGAAATTCATTTTTTTTCAATCCCTGCAATTTGTAATATTTTGTGAGCAACTTAATAACTTTTCCAGTGCCCCATATAATTCAACACAACTTGTACTATAGGACTATCCAGAGGTCAGTGACATGCTTCTAATTTTAATACTTTAGACAAAATTCTTTACAGCAGTATTTGATGCTTCCCTCTTAGGGTTGTCACATAATCACAATTAAAGACCTCACTCATTACCCCAATGGTATGTTCTCCACATATGAGTATACAGTATATATGACAGCGATATCCAGTGTATCCATCTGTAGAACACATTATTGTTTTCTTAAAAAAAAAACAAAAAAAAAAAACAATACTAAACAATGATTTCCGTTGCGTGTGGATTATCAGGTAGAGACAGTATGTGTGTGCACTTATGTACTGTATGTGTGTGTAATGACTGGAGGAGGCAGCAAATGCACGGATCTCCCCTGATACAGTGAAACATTAAATGCAGCATTCGGTCTCTGTTTTACGAATGTAAAGCACGTCTCGACTGCAGGGAGCTTACATAAGCATGACTGATGTGTCCATGCATGTGCGTGTTGGTTACATTTTCTTTTATACTTTTATAAAGTCTTTTTATGACACCAGCTCTCCTAGGTCAGCCATTTTTTGTCTTGCTAAGTGCCCCTCTGGGCTACATTTACCGGCTGAGCGTGTCTCCCATCACAAAAAAAAACAAAAACGTCAGGGATGTCTGATGTGGAAGCTGGGGTGGGTGGGCTAATTGGTGTCATGGTTGTGGGCGTAAAAAGACAAACATAGTGAGGAAATGCGAGAACCATACTTTATTTCATTTAGTGGTGCCCCTACTTGCCACATACGGTGGTGCTGTATGCTACTCATCTCTTAGTAAAGCTTAGTAAATTAAAGTTACAGTGTTATAGTGTTGTAAAGTGTTATATTTATTTGCTTCTTTAACCAGTGTTAAGTGGCTTTTTGAGGTGTCTGAATCTATTTAGCGATTTAGAAATAGTCATACACATTAATTGCGCATTGCGAGAAACTCTTTCTTTCTCTTATCTTCTTGTTGCATTTGTTAAACAGATTGACAAACATTAATACCACTGAGAAGTAGAAGTGAATAACATTGACCATCTTGTGACAATTCAATGTTGTGCTCGGAAAGCAAATATATTCGAAATCAAAAAACATGACTAACAACACGAGGTGTTGACCTGGCCTCCAAATTCACTAGATCTCAAACTGATCAAGTATCTGTGGGATGATCCACAGAGGCCCCACACCTCTGTCCAAAGGCCCCCACTAACAACTTACTGTTGCCAGACACTACAGACTTCAACCTGACAGCCATGAACAAAGCAAGGCTGAACAGGTGCATTTCAGACATAAAACAACAGCCTGTGAATGGAATTTGAAAGGCAGAGCTTTTGCATAGATTGCGACTATAGAACAAAAAAGAATCAGCATCAACATAACACTCCGACTATTATGATGTTCAAACTGCTGTATCCATAAGTCTTTACAGTCAATAGGCCAGCTGATGCACATGTCACCCTGCAGTAACACATGATTCATGCACGTGTGTGTGCGTGTACATGTGTCTATGACGGTGTGGCAGCCAACCAAGGAAGTGATTAATTAAATCCTGTGGGAGTTCACTGCAGAAGCACGAGAGTGCCACACATCCGGTTGATAGACACCTCCCATGGCAATAGACGATATATTACAGCGCACAGAAAGAGAGAGAGAGCTGTCAAAAGATTACAATCAGTTGATAGACTTTGTCCAACTCACTGGACAATACACATTACAGTACCGAGGGGAACCAGAGCAGAGTGACAGTATAATCATCCCATCTTGTGGGAGAAGGGGACTTTTGTGCACCCAATTTGGTGGGTAAAGTCAAACTCAGTCAATGTCCAGATCACTACAGTGCATTACTTAGGGCCTGAAACCACAAAGAAAACATTCTAAAATAAAAAAAAGAGAGAGAGATTTCCATTTCAGTTTTCCCTCAGCTTTTCTGTAGTTTCCACTGAATTTGACAGTGGATGGTGAAAGAAGCGTTCATTTTGCAAGTACTCTCTTTGCACATTTTAAAGATTTGATTATAATAAACATTAAAACACCAAAACAAGGGAACGTTGAAACAATGTCCGTAAACCTAAATCCAGACCGAGAACGGAGCATGAATCGAAGGGATTTGTCTTGACACCGACAAGGGGATTTAAAGTCCCTTGTGAAGCAGTACACGGGGCTGAGGTATGGAACATTGAAAAGCACAAAAAGCAAGCAGACGACACAACCCACAGGATGCCCGCCCACACGTCCAGCTGTGTATGTGTAGCGACACAAGGAAGTGAAGAAATCCAACTAGTGATAGATATACCCAGAAAAACTCTGTTTTCCAAACCATAAACAAATGCAGGTTAGAAAATGAGGCTGGATTTGCCCGAGAATGCCTCATATTACATCAGCAGCAAGATCATGTAGTGATAGCCATCAGTACATCTGATGGTTAATAACTAATGTAGACAAGGCTCACTGTGCAGTCCACACCGTACAGACAGTATTGTATTGATGCTCAAGCTTAGATTTATTACAACAGAAATGTAAAAAGATGCATATCAGTGCTTAGATGATTACAATATGGTGTGCACACCATGTACACTTTCCCACCCCTTCATCCATGAAGCCTTTTTCCCTCTCAGAACAAAACAAGCAAGGCAAATACATGAAACTTTGCTTTTCAGGTGGAAAGGAGCCCTCATAGGCTGAAAAGCTGATCCATCATCAATCCTAGTGAAAGTGGTCTGAAAATCTAACTTAAGTCTGGGATGAATAATGAGGAAGGAATTTCAGGGATTTACTTTTTAAATACTGCAACCAATAAGCTAGGGATCTGTTATCTTTATTAGCGCTCCACTACAGTTTGTGCTTCAAACACTCCAAGCTCGCATTTACAAAGCATCTCCATTTTACTTCTCGGTGCACAGCAGTCACTTGGGGAAGCACTTGTCATTGCCCTCTGCTGTTGCTATGCCAAGTACTGAAAACCCCTTTGAAGCAACACACTCTTTTGTTTAAGCTGATTTTTTTATTGATTTTTTTATTATTATTATTATTTTTTAACTTTGGAAGCCCGGAGCTATGAGCACACACTCCTCTGAGCTGTCATCAGTGTGTCCTTTCCACGGTAAACAATGAGAAGAAATGCTCCACTGTTGTGAAGAGATCCCCAGTGGACACACGGCTCACGGCTGATGCAAACATCTCCTCTTTTCTATCTCTGCAAATTGGTTCAGACGTTCCGAGCTGACGTAAGCGTCCAATTCTCATTACGAAGAGAGGAGGTTGCCCCGTTTCAATTGACATCAGATTAATCAGAGTGCCCTCAGCCTATCAGTGTGGCTCATCCATGATAGTTTATATTGCTCTTTTGAGGGAAGAATAGAAAAACTGGCAGGCATGTGTGATGTGTGCGCACATCTACATCACACATGCACGTATGCATGCATCTGTACACGTGTATAGTGGCACATAGGCACACAAACATGGGAACGGCTATAAAAAGGCCAGGCATGCCAATAATGCAGATTGAGCACTTAATTCCCACTAGTCTGTCTGTCACCCGGCAACAGAGGTAGCCAGAGATCAATACACCTATTACCTGATTTAAGAACAGTCAGGGGGGTAGGGTGAGGGGCATACCGGGGGTAGAGGTAAAGCGAGAGAAAGATCCCCAAGGCTGACAAGTTGTATCTCATATCAAAATAATAACCCTGGTGGCCTTCTGACAGCTGTCCAGATACAAAATATGACGAGGGACAAAAGAGCGGAGAATAAGGTCGGCAGAAAGAAGAGGAAACAACATCACAAGGAGGTGGTCATTTAAACACTAACCCAGGATAACAAGCGGCTACACGGGCTGATCAATGACACATAGCTGAATGTGTTTAATATTTTATGTGAGTATTTCAAATATGCTTGAAAATGTGAATCTATTCCTTAAATGTAACTGGCCGCTGTAATTGTTTCACCTTTTCATACCGTTTTATGTCTGCATCACACCAAAATAATGTACAGCAAAGATCATTTACCACCTGCCCACTGTTATGCTAACATGCTAGCCAACCTGAAACACACACTAAAAACAGTCAGTGACTGTAGCTCCAAAACAAAATAATTTCTCCCGTTTGAAATAGTTTATGCTCTAGATTACAGAAGTGGTTAGCGCTGATGCCTCACAGCAAGAATGTTCCGGGTTTGAATGCATGGGCCGACTGGGCCTTTCTGTGTGGAAAGTGGAGGTGGTCTGAGACTCATTTTGCCTCATCCATTTGGTAAAAACAAACAACCTCTATCGATAATGATCACCTGAAAAGAAAAAAGTGATGTCTGTTCATTAATAGTGAGGGCCTTTAAGAATATTCTGTTCTCCTGTCTGTTACCTAACTAAA
The DNA here is from genome assembly GCA_005024645.1 of Planiliza haematocheilus. NCBI lineage: Eukaryota > Metazoa > Chordata > Actinopteri > Mugiliformes > Mugilidae > Planiliza > Planiliza haematocheilus. The sequence continues at coordinate 2,685,461 of SRSE01000306.1, forward strand.
TAATAATTAAACCTCAAATGAAATTATTTAAGGGCGGCACATGGTGGTTAGCACTGATGCAAGAAGGTTCCGGAGTTTGACAGCTGGGATAGGCTGCAGGCTCCCCCTCGCAATACTTCACAGGACAAGTGGTTACAGAGGATGAGTGAGTGAGGGCATGCAGTTTGCATACCAGGAAAAGGTGGGGGTGGAGGACACCATTCTCTACCTGCTCCATCTGGACTCTCTCACACTTGGACAGGGTGAATGTTGTTGTGAGGATCACATTTTTTGACTTTTTTTATGTAGCAAATGCCATAATTGTCCGTGAAGGCCCAGTTGGTATTGGATAACCATTTTGCTTCAATACATACAACTGTTTACTCAGGTTGGCTTTGTCTGAACATCTGACACAGTTTATGATGATATACATACACTCACCGGCCACTTTATTAGGTACACCATGCTAGTAACGGGTTGGACCCCCTTTTGCCTTCAGAACTGCCTCAATTCTTCGTGGCATAGATTCAACAAGGTGCTGGAAGCATTCCTCAGAGAGTTTGGTCCATATTGACATGATGGCATCACACAGTTGGCGCAGATTTGTCGGCTGCACATCCATGATGCGAATCTCCCGTTCCACCACATCCCAAAGATGCTCTATTGGTTTGAGATCTGGTGACTGTGGAGGCCATTTGAGTACAGTGAACTCATTGTCATGTTCAAGAAACCAGTCTGAGATGATTCCAGCTTTATGACATGGCGCATTATCCTGCTGAAAGTAGCCATCAGAAGTTGGGTACATTGTGGTCATAAAGGGATGGACATGGTCAGCAACAATACTCAGGTAGGCTGTGGCGTTGCAACGATGCTCAATTGGTACCAAGGGGCCCAAAGAGTGCCAAGAAAATATTCCCCACACCATTACACCACCACCAGCAGCCTGAACCGTTGATACAAGGCAGGATGGATCCATGCTTTCATGTTGTTGACGCCAAATTCTGACCCTACCATCCGAATGTCGCAGCAGAAATCGAGACTCATCAGACCAGGCAACGTTTTTCCAATCTTCTATTGTCCAATTTCGATGAGCTTGTGCAAATTGTAGCCTCAGTTTCCTGTTCTTAGCTGAAAGGAGTGGCACCCGGCGTGGTCTTCTGCTGCTGTAGCCCATCTGCCTCAAAGTTCGACGTACTGTGCGTTCAGCTCTTCTGCCTACCTTGGTTGTAACGGGTGGTTATTTGAGTCACTGTTGCCTTTCTATCAGCTCGAACCAGTCTGGCCATTCTCCTCTGACCTCTGGCATCAACAAGGCATTTCCGCCCACAAAACTGCCGCTCACTGGATATTTTTTCTTTTTCGGACCATTCTCCGTAAACCCTAGAGATGGTTGTGCGTGAAAATCCCAGTAGATCAGCAGTTTCTGAAATACTCAGACCAGCCCTTCTGGCACCAACAACCATGCCACTTCAAAGTCACTCAAATCACCTTTCTTCCCCATACTGATGCTCGGTTTGAACTGCAGGAGATTGTCTTGACCATGTCTACATGCCTAAATGCACTGAGTGGCCGCCATGTGATTGGCTGATTAGAAATTAAGTGTTAACGAGCAGTTGGACAGGTGTACCTAATAACGTGGCCGGTGAGTGTATATAAATAGTTCAGAACCGAAGGCTCTGGCTTGCTGCTACATACTGCAACCAGAGAGATCACATGCAAATTGCAAAAACATGAGGAAGAAGAAAATGTTTCACCAATCTGGGGGCTTAAGAAAAACACCAATGCAAAGACCAAAACCAATACCAAAGACAATGTTTCTTCGTCGCGTTCATAACTGAAGTGTGGGTTTGGCTGACGCTCTATTAAAGATCAGGAGCAGAGCAGTATCACAATACTTAATTACAACGTCATTTCTTTTGAGTCTATGGCTTCCTGTTCACTCAGATTTTGTTGTCAGTCATTGGCAAAATATTTCTGTGTAACTGAAACGAATGGATTTCAGAACTAAATCTTGCCATTGTAAAAGCTGGTGTGACTGGAGTTTTTAAGCATGAAGACTCGCTGAATACTGTGTGATAAGAGGCAAGATTTAGGTGAGCTGCTTTGAAATGCTTCACATGGAATCCAGTTTCTACCGGTTGTTGAATCTTCTAACATCTCTCCTCAGAGCTAAAATAACTAGTGAAGTATTCCTTAACTGAGCTCAAATCCTAATATTTGAGGCATCTCATCCAGCCGTGCAGGAAAAAGCACAAATAATCTATAAAGCACTGTTTGAAATCACATTCTTCAAAGCAGATCATTTGACTCTCTCGTGGTATCAGTGACATCATTAAGCATAGCTATCTAACTCTTTGGAGCTGTGTGCTGTGGTTGACTCTGTTGTGTGTGTGGATAATTGCTACTTTCTACAGAGATGTGCATGCAAGAGAACAGCTCAGAGCGGGGAAAGAAGCACAAATCACTGCCCAGACAAGAGTTTTCACAACTGTCCCATGTCCATTTATACAGTCAAGTGCCATCCAATATACTTGCTGCCTCATCTTGATACACTTTACAATTCAGTTGTGGAACATGTGTTTGGCACAACAATACAGCACACTGGAGCGGTGAATTTCAAGATCTGGATATCAGATTGTTTGAGTGAACGGCCATTCCTTTTCCTAAGGCCAGTTAACCCAGTTGGGTGTGTGGACTGCGTTGAGTTTTGAGTGTGACTTTCAGTGCACTCTCCTTCAAGATATGAGACCCATAGCACTGTGCTGCCACATCAGTTAGTTAATGAACCCTTGATGAAATATGTTCAATCTCCTGTGTCTGCCTGTATATCCGGAGCATATTTTTGTCTGAATGGCTGCTGATCGTGGAGTCTCTATAAGAGATGTCATTACATCAGTTTCTAATTTAACCAAGAAACTGATCAAGGCTCATTACACCATGCACAGCTGGTGGAACCATGGAAGGTCTTTTGTCGATAGCATTATGATTACAACCCTAGATCAATCAATCAACCAATCAAGAATAACATTATGACCACCTCCCTAATATTGTGTAAGTCTCCCTTGTGCCTGTCACAAGCAGTGGCGATTCTAGAGTCTGTGGGTCCCCAAGCAAAAATTCCTAGGGGGCCCTACCAACCAGTGTTCATCACCATTATATTATATGCTATAAATAATCTGCCACCAACGAAAAATGTATGAAATAAAACCTTTTTTAATTCCAAATGTTCTAAACATGAACAACCTTGTTATTTTGGAAAATATAAAATAATACAAGTAAAGACTAAATACATAAAAATAATAATAAAATAATTGTATAATAAAATACAGTAAATTGCATTGTGCGTTTTGTTATAAATTTAAGATATGATCCTGAGGAGAGATATGAAAGAGATGTTTAATTGTTCTTCTTGGGCATAGCTTTCATTATTCATTGCTATCATAGCATTCAATTCGGTCCCGTTAGACAAAGTAGCAGCATTTTTCAATAGCAGCAGTCATTTAGGCCTACTGTTAATGTTATGCTTAAATCATTATCTGCTCCACTTATCACTGTCTTTCTTTCTTTTTGCTTCTTCTTCTTTTTTTTCTTCTTCTTTTCACTACCAGCTGGATAGCTCCTCTTCATTTTCCTGCAGCTAATTTTTGAATTTAGGTTATTGAATGATACAACGTCACCCATTCGCTACGTTCATTTTCGAAACGGGGAAGTTATCCACCTGGGCTGGATTTTGACTGAGCAAAGCCAATGTCAATCAACATTCCATCCAATCGGAATTTTGATATGCACTCGTGTTGAGTAGGCCCTTTCTACGTTGGCACTTGATACGTATTCGCCTGTTGCTATTTATCTACCGAGTGTAGCTGGCCATCCGAGAATCAATGTCTTCATTAAAAGATGTTTGTGACACTCATATTCATATCAATTACATAAGTATGTATCATGATACTACGATGAGACAACATTTCTTATAATCACTAGAACTGTGTGTGTGCACTTCAGCTGTCTTGACCAGTGAACGTTAGCAACTATCTTCTTCAACTATCTAAGCAAAACATGGTAAGAATATCGCGCATGTCTGTCGTTTTAAAATATAGGCTATATGTGTGGATGAACTCGTTTGAACACATTCAGATAGCATACATGTACAGATGTATTGTTTGTACAACAGGACAGGAGCACGCAAAATCACGTAATCCATCATTCAATCCCTATGGACGAAATTCTCGTTTGTCCCACCGGCAATAGGGGGCCCCCTAGCGGCAAGGGGCTCCAAGCATTTGCCTGCCTTGCCTTTTGACAAGGTGCGCCTCTGGTCACAAGATGATCAATGTTATTTACTTTTGTCTGTGGTTTTAATCTTGTGGCTATCGATGTATATCCCACTGTCTGATTTTTTTTCAGCATGTGACAGAACTCATTCCTCGGTAAAGCTAGTCAAGGATGAGACTGTGGGAGTAGGGAAGAGATGGCTGCTGACAGAGGGGTTTGGACAGATGGACGGACAGGCAGGCTGTGCATTGTCAGCACAGTATGACCTGATGAGAAGGGACAGAAGAATGAAATGACAGGATGGCCGAAGGAAATTAAGTGGATAGAAAGAAGAGGAAGAACCAGTCACAGAAACCTCAGAAATACAAAACAGGTTTTGTCTTTGTTCCACTCTTCCTTATTTGTTTGGTCTCTTTGCTATTTAAATTCCCCTTTTTTCTGATAATGATCTCTTTCACAGTATTTTGATGTTTATGGAGCCATGCAATTTTATTGACAATTTCCATTTTTCACAACAAAAGACCAAAAAGAACAATCTGAAAACACAAACTAATACAAGAATGAATTCAGAATGACAACCCGGGGTGGGAGGAGCTTAAAAGAACACGAATAGCAGCACTTGCTTCAGTGAACTGGATCCGTATAATCCTTACAGTCTCTCGCTTGTTAAACGTAGTGTCTGCAGTAGATGATGATGAATCAAATCTATTATGCCAGCTCATAGGACACATAGGACCATACAACAACTCCTGTACACAGGGGTAACCAACATGGATTCTAGCGCAAAAGCACAAAATAATTTTAATTTATAAAAATAAAATAAATCAACATGCTACATAATTTTATTCAACATTTTAAATTATAGACTGTGTACCTTGCAAAACTGCATGGATATGAAAACGATAGGTACTGGAATTTGGATACCAGCTCTAGTTTCTCTCCACCTGTGTAGACCTGCTCTACTGTTTTTTCAGAGAATGTCATACAAACTGTTTTGTGTGTGTGTGTGTGCGTGTGTGTTATTGTACCATGTTTAAAGCAGTTTAGATAGTTGTCAAATTGTGGGTAAAAATTACTGTGTCATCTGGTCATCTGTACACATATGAAAGTTGAGATCAGGACATACATCTGGGAGGTCATTTATGTACAGTGAAAATAATTAATAATAATTAATAATTAATAATGATTAATTAATAATTAGTGATATTGGCCAAGTATACTTGTGTATACATGGAATGTGTTCTCTGCATTTATCCCATCCGTGAATTAGTGAACACACAGTGAGGTGAAACACACACTAACCCGGAGCAGTGAGCTGCCATGCTACAGCGGCGCTCGGGGAGCAGTGAGGGGTTAGGTGCCTTGCTCAAGGGCACTTCAGCCGCTTTCTACTGGTCAGGGGTTCGAACCGGCAACCCTTCAGCCACAAGCCCAAAGCGCTAACCAGTAGGCCACGGCTAAGGATCGAACCCTGTGGGACTCCCACAGGACTGCTGAGGTACGAGTATCTGACTCTGCAGTGTCAAATGCCTTCTTAAAGTCGAGGACTACAGCTCCTACATGGTATTTATCCAACAGACTCTTAACATTTCCAACAAATACACAATCTGTTGATTCAGTGGAGTGGTGTGCCCGGAAACTAAACTGCATTGGATGTACTGGGGTGAAACCTTTATCCAGATGTTAGGTCAATTGACTTGCTACGGTTAATTGGTTTAACTCTAATTTAGACAGTTATTCAATACAATCTAATTCAGGTTAAGGTGTGTATCTAACCAGCTTAATTGCGTGACTACCCAAATTAATCTGAAACAAAATGTATAGAAATAAACATTTCCATGAGAACAAGAATAAAAAGAACTTCATAAACAACTAAACAAGGAATACGTATTCACATCCTCATAATCTGCTTGTCCTCCATGGTTTTATTTTTCTCATTTTAATACCTTTGTCTTAAACACTTGGGATATTGAAAGAATAGAACTCAGAGAAATTAGAGAGTCTGACAGAGGAAAGTATTTTTGTGAAAGCCCTGAGATTTACCCAGTCAGGGATTAACAACAATTCTCAACTTGTCCAGCTAAATGTCCCATGGGACAGTACTTCAAAAGAGAGGTACGGGTTTTCGGAATTAAGTTGGAAGGATGCACAGTTAATTATAACATTCAGTTTGACTTTTTGTTGTTAAGGTTTATAACGAGTCCAACATCGGTTGGGAAATAATTGGAAGCACAGTTCACCCAATTTTCTCACCAATTGCTGGTGTGGCTAACTGAGACACGTTGTAGCTGTGATCATGCCTGTGGCTATCATATGATGACTGTCACTATGTAAGAAATATTACTACATGTTAACAAATGTTATTATCACGAGGAACATCATCACCACATAAACCCAACTAAATGATTCAATTGGTCTGGCAGATCTCTGAGCATAATCAGTCTCCAGCAGAGGGGCTCCAGACCAACTTTCCATCACAAAAAGAAACTGTGGCCAAGGGTTGGCCTGGCTTCAAGGCTAATCAGAACTAAGAATTTTAGTCGGTGATAAAACTGATCATCAAACCTTATCCCAAATCCATCATTCTGTGTTGAATTCTGCCCAGATAAGATAAAACGCCTATCACTGGTTGCAGCAAATAGAAGTATTTGCTTATTATATTTATAGAAAGTAAGACATGCGTGAGTAATGAAAGTGGTAAAGTGAAAAAGGGGAAGCAAGCGCATTGCTGACAGTATCCCTAATCTTAATTATAGAAATGCATGTTTGATATTATGCATCGCTAACATTAACAGATGACCTGATCCCGAATCTCAAAAAGCATTCACTCGAACTTTTTCTCAGGTCTTGGGAAGCACAGCACAGACACTTTTCCTTGGTGTGATATTGCAGCTGAATAAGTATATGAAGAACAAACAGGAGCAAATCTTGGTGTGAGGTATCAAGACAGAGTTGACACGAAAGCAAGAGTGCAAGGAACACATTTAAGATGCAGCTGAGAAACAAACTTCTTCACTTATGTCGAATGTGTACATTTGATTAATCATTAAAAGAAAAAACAAGCAACTTTTATTCAACCAGTCTCATGTAACAGTTGGCCTTATCAGTCATTATTACGTACTAAACGTGCAGAAACCTAAAGAAAACCTAAACCGACATTGTTTTGAAATTTCACAAACGTCTGAAAATGTTCCACTGAGCAGTTTGCAAAAATCCAGTGTTCTAGTGTCCTGCCAAAAATATGTTATTGTTGCTATGGCAACAGTGATAACACGAACACACATTACATCTGTAACAGCTACTTTCGGCCTCCGTGGCTTTCAACAACACTCAAGCCACTTTTACCATGGGAGGATTGCACAAGGTGGCTGACCCCACTTCCACCAGTATCACTAATGGCTATTTCCTAGAACATTATATGCCACTTAATAGGGTTTGTATTTGTTTGTAGGGTGTAAACAAACAAAAACTGCTGTTCTTATATTATGAAGCACACTGTCACAAGCACTCATATTCACAATAAGTTATGTGAGGAAGTAATTTGACCTGCAGATAGAGGTATATAATATGCCCTTTATATAAATAATTGTGTACTCTATTTCATGTACCACTGGTGATATAAGGGCAGCTTCAAAGCCCTAATCAGTCTGTAAATTGTACTGTGTGGAGAGTAATAAACTCGGTAGAGTAAGAGTCTAACGTTGACAGCGTGTCGTTTATTTCTCTCACTATTTCCAACTGACCAAAACATAGCGTTGCCCATGACAACAACAAACTGACATTCTATTCTTAAAGAGACAGCGTCCCTAAATCCTGGAACAAGGTGAATTATGTTTATAGTGTTCACTACATACGTCCCCCCAGAATTCACCAGAATAGAAAAACAAAAGTCAACGAGGAGGTGGGCGAATGATCCGCCCGCTACGGCTCTTCCACAGCGGAATGTGGGTTGAGGCACCCCGGCGTGGTGTTCCGGAGGCCTTGTGAGTGGAGGGAGGGAGGTGGGGTCGGGACTTGGGCCGAACCGGAGGGCGCCCCCGTAGTGGAGGCTGGGCGAGCCTCACAGGTCTGTCCATATCCAGATGAGCCGGCTTGAGGCGGTCCACAGAAATGTGCTCCGCCTTACCACCTATGTCCACCACAAAATGCTTGTCCCCTGTCTCCAAAACGCGGAACGGCCCATCGTAGGGCGGTTGCAGTGGTCCCCGGTGTGCGTCCTGGCGGATGAAAACGTATTCCGCTGACTGCAGACGGGAGGGAGTATAGGATTGTGGGAGGCCGTGGCGCGAAGTGGGTACCGGGGCAAAAAGTCTAGCCGTATCCTGGAGCACAGTTCGCTGATGGGCGGCAGACCAGGGAACTGTGGTGTCAGCAATGAAATCCCCTGGAACCCGCAGTGGCTGGCCGTACACCAGCTCCGCTGATGAGGACTGAAGGTCCTCCTTAGGGGCAGTTCTAAGGCCCAGCATCACCCAAGGCAGCCTGTCCACCCAGCCACTGTCCTTGAGGCTGGCCCGAAGGGAGGCCTTCATAGCACGATGAAAGCGCTCACACAGTCCATTAGCCTGGGGGTGATACGCGGTGGTGCGGTGGAGCTTAACACCCAAGTTGTTCGCAATGGCGTTCCAGAGCTCCGAGGTGAACTGTGAGCCCCGGTCAGAAGAAAGATCAGATGGGGTGCCAAACCGGGCGACCCAGGACCCGATGAACGCCCGAGCCACCTCGGCGGTAGTCGTTGCTGTCAGTGGGACAGCCTCTGGCCAACGAGTGGTCCTATCCACCATGGTGAGGAGGTGAGTGAAACCGTGGGAACAGGGAAGGGGTCCCACCAGGTCCACGTTGACATGATCGAACCTCCGCTCTGGCACAGGGAAATGTGCCAGGGGTGCTTTGGTGTGGCGATGAATTTTGGAGCGCTGACACTCCACACAAGAGTCTGCCCAGGCCCGCACATCCTTCTTGAGCCCATGCCAGACAAACTTAGCTGCCACCAACCTTTGAGATGGCTTTCTTCCTGGGTGAGAAAGACCATGCACAGCCTCAAAAACCTGCCGTTTCCATGCCGTGGGAACGACGGGCCGCGGCTGTCCGGTGGAGACGTCGCAAAGCAGCATGGCGCCCCCGTCACCAAAAGCAATCTCCCGTAACTGCAGTCCAGTGGCAGCAGTCCTGAGTGACTGTACCTCCGGGTCGGTGGACTGATCGGCTGCCATGTGGGTGTAGTCAAGCCCAAGGTGGGCGGCCCCCACGATGGTACGAGAGAGGCAGTCCGCTACGAGGTTGGCTTTGCCTGCAACGTGTTGTATGTCTGTGGTGAACTCCGAGATGTAAGAGAGATGTCGCTGTTGGCGGGCAGACCATGGCTCGGCCACTTTAGCCATGGCAAACGTTAGGGGCTTGTGATCGACGAAGGCTGTGAACTGTCGGCCCTCCAGCAGTGAACGGAAGTGTCGAATGGCAAGGTAAAGTGCAAGCAACTCACGGTCAAAGGTGCTGTATTTACATTCACTGGGGCGTAGCTGACGGCTAAAGAAAGCTAGGGGTTGCCAGGCACCATCCACCCACTGTTCGTGCACAGCGCCGACCGCGAAGTCCGAAGCGTCTGTGGTGATGGCAATTAGCGCGTCAGGTAATGGGTGTGCCAGCATCGTCGCTTTGGCCAAAGCAGACTTAGCCTCCGTGAATGCTGCATCTCTCTCTGAGGACCAATCCACCACGTGCTTAGCCGCTTTCCCCTTCAAGGCCCTGTGTAGGGGGCGCATGAGAGCAGCAGCTGCGGGAATGAATCGGTGGTAGAAGTTCACCATTCCCAGGAACTCCTGCAGGGACCTTACTGTGACCGGCCGTGGGAAATCCAAGACAGCCTCAACCTTAGACGGGAGTGGCATGGCCCCGTCCTTGGTGATTCGATGTCCCAGGAAGTCTATAGTGGTCAGTCCAAACTGGCACTTAGCTGGATTAATGATCAGGCCATGCAGGCTGAGACGTTCGAAAAGGAGCCGCAGGTGGGATAGATGTTCGGCTTTGGAGTCACTGGCCACAAGGATGTCGTCCAGGTACACAAACAAGAAAGGCAGGTCACGCAGTACAGAGTCCATGAGGCGCTGGAACGATTGGGCAGCGTTCTTAAGACCGAAAGGCATCCTCAGGAACTCGAACAGGCCAAAAGGGGTGATCACCGCCGTTTTTGGGATATCCTGCGGGTGGACAGGAACTTGGTGGTATCCACGGACAAGGTCTATCTTAGAAAAGATAACCTTACCCGCCAGGTGCGCTGAAAAATCCTGGATGTGAGGCACTGGATAGCGATCTGGCGTTGTAGCGTCATTGAGGCGGCGATAATCGCCGCAGGGTCGCCACCCGCCGGCAGGCTTGGGAACCATGTGCAGGGGTGAGGCCCATGGGCTGCTAGAGCGGCGGATGATGCCGAGGCGTTCCATTGCACTGAATTCAGCCCTGGCAATGTCAAGCTTGGCAGGATCCAGTCGCCTCGCGCGGGCGTAGACAGGCGGGCCAGTGGTGGCGATGTGGTGCGCTACTCCGTGCTTGGCAGCAGATGACGAAAAGGTAGGCTGTGTGAGCGCAGGAAATTGTGCGAGCAGGTGATGGAACTCATCAGCTTGGGAGCAGACGCTGGAAAGTCGAACGGGGTCCACCCCGCTAAGAGTGCAGGTGTATGAACAAAAAGTGGTGGCGTCAATTAAGCGGCGGTTTTTGACATCCACCAGTAGTCCGTAAGCACAGAGAAAATCCGCTCCCAGCAGGGGAATGGCCACCTTAGCTGTGATAAAGTCCCAACTAAACTGCTGGCCACCGAAACACAGTTCAACATGACGAATGCCATAAGTGCGTATGGGGCTGCCATTAGCAGCTTCCAGGGGGGGGCCAAGACCGTCGGACAGGATGTCTACTCTCGATGCGGGCAGAACGCTCCTCTGCGCGCCGGTGTCACACAAAAAACGGCGGTGTCCTGGATGAACAGCAGCCTGCTGTTGTGGCCGACGCTCAAGGCCACTACTGAGCGCCGGCTCTGACGTTTCCCGTCCCCCTGAAGCTACAAGTCGATCGGCACTGCCTTGCTCTGGATCCAAACTTAGCGTGGTAAAAACACAGGCCATTGTCAGAACGCTCCCGGTGAGAAACCGCCGTCGCAGCAGTGAGCGCTGCATCACCAGGGAGTGGGGCGGCGGCGTGAGAGGTGTGCGCCGGTGCAGTCGTGGCGGCGCAGGTAGCATTGAGTGCAGCAGCAGGCACGCCATAGTGCTGACCAGACAAAAAAAACCTGTCAGCCTCCTCAGCCAGCGCACGGCAGTCAGTGATGGTGGTGTTGGCCAATGCAGCACGTACTTGAGAAGGGAGTTGTCGCAAAAAAAGCTGGACGAAAAGGAAATCAGGTGTGTGTTCTCCAAGCAGACCTAACATCCTGTCCATAAGCTCAGAGGGTTTGCTGTCACCCAAGCCTTGCAGAGAAAACAGCCGGCTAGCTCTCTCAGCATCAGAGAGTTCAAATGTCTTTAACAGGTGAGCCTTGAGTGCTGAATACTTATCCTCTGCGGGGGGGTTTTTCAGGAGGCTAACCACTCTTGTCGCTGTTGAACTGCTGAGGGCTGACACGACGTAGTAGTATTTGGTCGTGTCCGCGGTGATGTCCCGCAGAGCAAACTGCGCTTCGGTCTGAGCAAACCAGGCTGAAGCCGACGACTCCCAGAACTCTGGAAGTTTTAAAGCAACGGCGTTTGTTGACATAGTTGGTTGTTATGTCACTGGAATGTGTCCAGTAGATAAACGTCGGGGTCACCAATGTGGAGAGTAATAAACTCGGTAGAGTAAGAGTCTAACGTTGACAGCGTGTCGTTTATTTCTCTCACTATTTCCAACTGACCAAAACATAGCGTTGCCCATGACAACAACAAACTGACATTCTATTCTTAAAGAGACAGCGTCCCTAAATCCTGGAACAAGGTGAATTATGTTTATAGTGTTCACTACAACTGCATATTTTCAAACCTATTTCAAACCTAACCTCTGTGCCATTTTGTTGTTCCTTTCTGCTCAATTTTCTGCCTTCATTTTTTTTAAGTGACTCTTCTATCGAATGATCCGTGAGACTTTGAAAAAAACACTGATACTGTACACAGCACTGCATTCCTAGTGATTACAAAGATGTTTGAACATATTAATAATTTGTAGAAAATCTACACATTTTTACTGTTCTTATGGTGTACAGCATTTAAGATTTATACAGGATTTGGCATCAATAATTATAATTCCATATAAACTTTAGGTTTAAATAATTACTGACATTTGAAAACTCAGAACGAAATATAGTGTTCTTCTACAGAAAAAGAAATGACACTAGGCAGTTTTTTTTTTTAAGGAGCCAAAGCGCAAACATAACCGTGCAGTTTTTGATTCGCTTTGCTGAAAGCAGACGACTTTCAAAATAACCATTTTCCAGAGATGCCAAACTTAGTGCTGCTGCACCATGCCAACCATGACAGAATGAGCGGGAGATGAGGCGAAGAAAACAAGAAGAGGAGGAGAAGAAAGCAGCCTTGCAAAAGGCAGTAACGACGATAAAAACAATGTGGCATGCACAACAACCTGCAGACATCAGACAGACAGAAGAAACCCGGCAGAGGAAGCGGCAAAGAAAGGAAACAACCAAGAACAAGACAGCGGCAACAAAACATTGTCTTCCCTAACAACCACACTTCAAACATGGGAGATGCTCTGCTGCCAGTGCCAATATCTTTCCTTTAACTTCCTCTACCTCTCTGTTCCTATAGGGAGGTACATTAATGAATACCACCTGCCTTAATTCAAGAAGAATACTAAAAAGGTTAAGAAACACAAAAACAAAAAAATGTAGGTGCTGTATACTATGAAATCACTTCAGTTATGTTGCATATTACAATAAATACAAAATTATCAGATTTCAAAAATTTTGTGTCTATACATTTGTGTTTATTTGTCTATACAGCCCGAAACTCCTTGAACAGGGGTGTCAAATTCATTTTAGTCCTGAGGCCATATGCAGCCCAATTAGATCTCAAGTGGGCCGGAACAATAAGATAACAGGATAATAACCTATAAGTAAGAACAACTCCAGATTTTTCCATTTGTTTTAGTGCAAAGAAGAACAAGTAAATTAGGAAAGTGTTTATTTTTAATCCTGAGTCCAGGGTCTCAGTGGAAAGCACCCTCTTGCCAGCATTGGCTATCACCATTTATTTGGTTTATTTTGATCAATTACTCTTATTACAGCATCTGTCCAGTGAGGATATAATGACCATGCAGCTCCTCATCTCACAGCTCACTGCGGCTGCTTCTTCTTAGTCCATTACTTCCTGTTACATTTTAAACTGATCCATCTGACATAAATGTCAAATGTCAACAATCACTCACAAAACACATTGTATTTACTGTGATTACATTGTGAGTTTGTTTTGCTAGCAAGTCAGTGCTCCCTTTTTTTTTGTCCGGGAATGTTGGCACATAATCCCAGTTCTTAATAATGTAAATACTATATTGCTTTCATCAATGCACCGTAGGCAGTCATTTCATTCATTGTCATCTTCTGTAACTGCTTCTCCTGTGAAGGGTTGTGGGGGTGCTGGAGCCTATCCCAGCTGTCATCGGACGAGAGGTGGGGTACACCCTGGACAGGTCTCCAGTCTATCACAGGGCTAACACAGAGAGACAGACAACCATTCACACTCACATGCACACCAACTGCCAATTTAGAATCACCAATGAACCTTATGAGCATGTCTATGGATGGTGGGAGGAAGACAGAGTACCTGGAAAGAACCCACCCAAGGAGGGGAGAACATGGGAAATCCACACTCCACACATAAAGGCCCAGTCGGCCCAATTGAATTCATATTATGTTATTTGATGATAGGTAATAGTTTAGCAGACAGTATGCTCCTAACTGATGGAATGATGAAAAGAAAGCTGAAGAAATTGAACACCATTTCTGTCATCCTGTATAATCTTGTTTTCCCACTTAGCATTTATTTGGCAGCTTCAGTGTCAATTTGACTATGTGTAGTAGCAGCATTGAGCTACTTTCTGACCAGAAGGCTCAGGGCAGAATTCTGGGCCCAATGGAAGCTGGCCCGACACTGCTAGACGCTGGTTAAACACTGTCTCACTCCTAATGAAGCAGACAGAAAATAATGCAACATGTCGGGGAAAAGGGAAAAGAGATTGGGTGGAAGTTTAGTGGAGAAGTAAAAAGAGGCTCATCCATTTGGTGATGACTATGAACATGACTTGAGCTGGTTTGGAAATCTGTGCACTTGGCACACCCCAAACCCACAAGTCTGATCCTTAGCTTTCAATTGGTGCTGGAGGACAGGGGGCAGCATTCAATATTGTTTGGATAATATATATTTCCTATGGGGCAGATTCAGCCACTATTGGATTCTGGCTGAGAAGCGAACACTGGGAGCATTATGGAAATGTGAGCCGACAATAATTGTGTTCCTCCATCAAAAAGCCTCTCAGCAATCATAATAAATCCACAACAAAAGCTACACACGACTGTTCAACTGGATACTAACTGTGGCTGCATGCATGGCGCTCCCTGTATGCAGTGGAGCGTGAAACGCCCCGCTCAAGGGCACAGTGCCAGTTGACAGTAAATGGCAGATGACGTGCAACTGAAAATTAGGCTCTTAATTCCACACTTTTCAGTATCTCACCGTAGCACAAGCTGAAGTCATACACTTAAATGCAGCAACAAATTCATTTATTTTGGTGTGATAATTTGACTTTTGTTAAGTATGTGCAATATTTGTATTGTAAAGCACTTTTCACAGTTTACAATTATTTCTGTTGATTTTACTGTCAAGCACATTGAGAATCTTCACCATGCAACAGGTCAGTGTTTTGATATATTTAGTAAATTTAGTATTATGAACTGACTATATCTGCCATCTTGGATGGATGCAGTAAGTGCAGTAGTAGCACGTGGTTTTAAGTTAAAAGGAGCATTTTAAAAGTCAAGCTATGTCGGTGGGCAGTTGTGCAAAATGCATCAACAAGGGTGTTTCTTCATGTGACAGTACTGAGGACAAAGGTGCGCTGACTCTTTTTCCACACAAGGCTATTTAACCCACCTAATACCTTCTGTGGAGTTGTTCAGCTTAACCATTTGTATCTGTACACTGCACAGGAGAAAATGTTCTCTTGTTCTAAAGCCAGTTGTTTCCATTGGCTGTGTCCATGCGTTCTACATGAACAGATAACATTAGATTAGATTAGATAACACTGACCACCTTGTGACAAAACTTTTTGACCTGTAGCATCCACATGGACCAGACCAGGCACCCCTACCCAATAGCAATGACTAACCCTAACCCAAGGAATGAGAAGTAGGGAGGTTGTTGCCTCTCGTGTATCACAAGCGCTACTTCACAAAACAGTAAGTTCTGGACTTTGTTCTGCATCATCTGCTGGGGGAGCAGCATTGCAGCAAGTGACACCAACAGAATGAACAAACTGATCAGGAAGGAGACTTTTGAAGTGGTGGTGGGACAATGGGGAGACACTTTTATTGTCTTTTATTGTCTTTCCTGCCTCAAACCATCAGCCTGTACAACTCCTCAGTGTGACAGGTGACACTCTGGATTTTAATAGTCCCTTATTTTTTAATTCTTATAAATATTGTGTATATAAATGTTTAGTTTTATATATATATATTTATTATGTATGGTGTCAAGTGCCTCTACATTGCTGCTGCTACTGTGAAATTTCCTAGTTTGGGATTAATAATGCATCTATACACTATCTATACACGGCCTATGCAAGATGCACAGGACGTGTAATGCGGAGGATGAGCAAGCTTAGAAGACGAAGATGAAGGAGATAACAGAAGAGAGCAAAAAAAGACAGGCAAACAAAGAGATTTGGAGTAAAGCGGGTGCAGGAGAAGAAGGAGACACAAAGTAGAAAGACAAGGGAAGAGGACAGTAAGACGTTAAGAGTCAACAAAGAACACTGAGAATAAAGAGCTAAAGAAGAGAGGATGAACCTTGGATTGTGTGAGCTGCATGCTGCTGATGGTCTGCTCTGTCTGCTGGACAAGGTCAAGAAAACAATCTGAACTAACCAGCCACAGCAGACTGTTTCACTGACCTTTTTTTTTTTTTTTTTCTGGCAAAAGGCCTCTTCATGTTCACACTGGGAGCTACGCTATACAACCACAGAGCTGCATCGGCACTGGATTCACAATAACTTTATTATATCAGTTCAACTGTTGAGAGAAGGAAGCATTGCCTCACCCTGACATTTCCAGGGTAAATGACATTTTCAAACAGTCCCTCATTTTTTTCTTGATATACTATATATACAGATGGTGTACTGTACATGTTTTCCACAGCAGGTGTAGCACAAACTTGCACTCTCTCTTTAAAGTCTCTTTGATACTGTCAAATCATTTTCCTGGAAGATATCTGGCCTCTCACCTTCTCATTACCCTGAAATTGTTAGAACCTGCAAGGCTTTACTTGTTGGGTCTGCTTTGTTTTGCCAGTGTTCTGCAAACCAGAGCACTACTTTTACACATCAACTGAAAGAATATGTTTTGGCAATTATTAATGATTCCACAAAATTCCAGTGATATGAATGTCAATGGGACATAGTTCTTCAGATACACTGGCCCACTTCAAACGCCACATTAACATCCATCCTGGGTGATCTGATTGAAAATGACCAGCTTAAAGAACAGGTGTGAGCACACCTAGGTCACATTGAGGATGCATTTGAGTGATATGATCTCTGAGTACATGTGGAAGCGGTCTGGGACACAACCTCTATCGTAAATAATCACCTGAAAAGAAGAAAGCACCAAGTGATGTCTGTTCAAAAATATTCTGTCCTCATATCTGTTAACTCACTAAATAATAATTAAACTTAAAATGAGATTATTTAAAGGCAGCACAGTGGTGTGGTGGTTAGCACTGATGCCTGACAACAAGAAGGTTCTTTGTTCAAATTGGCCAACTGAGGCCTTATGTAAATGGACGAAATTATTTAATATGAGTACACCATGTGTGAGTCGTTAGAAAAATACATTGGCACGTTGTTATCGATGCAGTCATGTTGACGTATAAGGAGTCACGCTACATATTTCCCTGATATTTTTTTTCTGGCGCTGCTGCAGACAGTGCAGCGATGAAATTATACCGCATATGGAAGCTTTCAGGGTTCACTCATTATCTGAGCCTTTGTGCGGGCCTCTGAAATAATTAACGTGTGTGCTTTCACAGAGTGAGAGAGACATCACAGCTTATTCCAAAATACAAATCATTTCCCCAAGTCATGATGTACACAACAGCTGTGCATGGTCCTGACAGAGCGATAGAGATCCATTAGAGACAGCCGCTCTAATAATGGTCTATAATATCCCCAAATGATGTCTGTGTTTATTTGCATACGGAGCACGGGATCAGACTTCAAGTACCTGCCTGGGACGCATGTGGACACACATCTTAATGGCAGGCGTGAGCACAGGTACTTAGTGCTGGCCACTTTAGATTTGATTGCCCAGGACAGCTATTAATGCAACGGGGCTATTGTTTGGCTTTTTTTCCGCACTACACAATTTACACAAATGGAGTGTAGCATACAATACATATGCTATTCTGACTGTCTGTAAACCAGATGTTACAATCTTCCTACCTTAGAGTACATGAAATGAGGAATTCTCAGCCAAAGAAGTACAAAAGCATGGTAAGACACAGGTAAAGCTGAATGAACCGTTTTGGGTCAAATTAAGTATTTCAGAAATTAAAAGAAGTTGATAAAAACAGACAAGAACACTTAGGCTGCCAGCCGAAAACCCTCCCGTACACAATGTCCCAACGTCTCCTCCAGGCCGAGAAAATAAAAGAGAGATTCAAGGAAGTGGGAGTTGACAGATTGTGGATGATAGAGCCTGGCATGTACTGCCACCACGAGCATCAGGCACTGTGTGCTGCAGCAGAAAGATGAAACTGAGCTGAAGCACTTACTCAATTATTTTAAGCAGAATCTGTTTCTGACATTTTGCTGTCACGTGCTTCTTTTACTGGGTTGCTTTTGATGTAGTGCTTGACACGAGCGCTACACGAGTGCATGAATGTACTCTTGAGAAGATGGCTTTGCATGAGCTGCAAAGAAAGATGGAAGGATTTCTGGCTTGTCCTTTTAGTCGATGAGACCTACCAGTTTCAAGGGTTGTTTATCAGAAATATACTCACTGGGCTCCATTATGTAAAGAAGACAATATTTTTATTTCCTCCTTATGTTTTAGAAAAACCTACTTCATTCCCCTCTTAACAGCATGTAAACTGTACCACCAAGTCTTACTAACTAATTTACTGTTGTGAGCAGGACAAGGTTTTCGTGTTAGTGAAAAAAGCTGCGTATCATGTAGCGAGATGAACAGCAGCAATTTTGACAACGATAAGAAGTGCTCTTATAATTGGACCAATTTGCCATTTTGCATTACATAGCTATTATTTTTTATAATTCTCTTCTTTAGAGGTGAGTTACAGTTTAGTTTTTTTCTTCAGTCGATGGCGAGTAATGCATCCACCTCAGCTGGCAAAGAAGATGTTGCCATGGTTGCCAGACGCACTTGACTTCAAGAATAGCGAGTAAAACTGCATGTGAACAAGGTTTTGTTTGCTCACAAGAAAACACCTCGTTCACCACATTTGTGTAATTAAACAGTTTCATCTTGTGACGCACAGCTCTCTCAAATGGCTCAACAATTTCTTATTGACGATTTTAATTGTATTTGCTTGTCATCTTTGCTCTCTTCAGCGGTTCAAGGTGACTCTAAAGGCACAGTGGGTATCAGTTCAAACTAAATGAACTAATCACCATCATTTCGGTCAACCTTGCATCCAACTGTAACATAAAATTGAACAATATTTAACACGGGTGAAAGCAGTCTCTCTTGTGATCAGCAACGTTGCTTATGTATTTCTCTGGTGCACTGGTGTCTGGTGTCAGTATTTATTTTTCAGTAGACTTTGGTTTTTGGCACAAAAGCAGCACTGGAAACACACACAGATGTAACCAAAACAATAATTAGGGGGTTTTATAATTATAAGAGAAGGTTGTCAGTCATCACTATACTTGAGAGGAGTGGGACCATTGCACTGCCTGACTTCATGTCATGAGCCTGATTATCTGAATCTGCAAATATTCAATAAATGTGACATTGGGGGTATCTGCTTGTGTCAACAGATGTAAACTTTTATAAGAAATGTGAAGTGTTGCCATGGATACAGTAAGTTGCTCTATGGGCTGCAACATGAAATATTAAGTATGTGACAGCTGATGGAAGTAAACCAGTGGACTGTGAGGTGTTAGATATACAGTATCTCACAGCGATAGATGCCAGTTGGATACAGACAAATGAACTGCTATAGCTTATTTGTTAGACTTGATTTAAATGCTTCTGTCCTTGGACAGTTTTCTAATTTCCTATTTTGATTTGAGTACACAACTGGAAGTGCATCTTTTTTTGTGCATGTGTGCATGTCAGAAAAAAAAGAAGAAGTTGTTTTCATTTCCCTGGTTTGGATACTCAGTTGTATATAACAAGGAGAGTACCCTCATTATTGAGCCATTACTGAATGAAACCCAGAGTTGCAGAATCATTCCACATTAATATTTAGGATGTTGAGGATGAGGTTTCACACTGTGACATGCCCACTCTAGTTTCCTGATTTTGCTCTTCATGCGACCCAGTCCCCAGCCCTGCATTTTTATTAGCAAATGATCTTAGTCTAACTGGGATTTTTTTTTTTTTTATTGTTTGTTTTTTGGTCTTGATCCGTATTTGCCAGTCTATCTGCTCCCTGACTCCTGATAACCCATTGTAGTAGCCCTCTGAATTGGCTTACCTGATCTGGCATACTATAGTGATTTATAGTGTTTTTCTGATTATAATGCCACTCAAATGATGAACATCTACCCCCCATGAGGGAGATCCATGCCATATTTGTTAAAGTCCACAGACCAAAGAGCTAAATTCTTCATGCATTTCTTGAGCATCCAAATGAAGCAGTATCACAGTGAATGTTTACCCCAATGACACACAACCAGTTGGCACCAAAGCCGCAGAGTTGTCTCATCCATCAAGAAAAACTTGAAATCCACTTGAAGAATGACTATACTAGAGAATGCAGAGATGGAAATAAATCTCACAACAAACTGCTCTGTTGACAGAGAAATGCAACCAGCAGAGCATCTACAAATACATCCTCTGTATGACGTGCTGTGACAGCTGTAACGCACGCGGCAGAATTGCATTTAGTGTGTGCTGGTCTCTTCAGACAACCTGTTATTTTCGCCGTGAAATAAAAGGCACCGTTGTAGCTGTTGTGTTTACAGTCCAAGGAAACATTGAATGCAGCACTAATGCACCAATATGAATTTAAGTTGTAGTTTTTCAAGCTGTTTAATACCAATCCTTTTTGATTTCCCCAGTGTGAATGGAAATGTTTTAACATACATGTACCGATCATAATAACACTGCAAACTCATTTTGACCGCTTCTGGCCCCATGTAGAAATGTTCTGAGTGGCAGAAAAATGTATCCAATAAACTGTATTCATACATACACACCGGCCTACCTATTACTGGACTGGACCTTTCTCCTATAGAACAGAAATAAAATCTCATCAATGTTCTATTATTTTCTCGGTTACATGGACGTAATGGAGTGGATGAATGAAAAATAATAGTGGCCCCTGTCTCGGACCCTCTTCAGTTTGTGTATCAGCCTCATGTTGGTGTGGATACGACACCGATTGGAGACTTTGTAGAGTGGTCCCAGGCAAACCACCTGCTCCTGAATGTGGACAAGATCAAGGAACTGGTTATTGACTTCAGGAGGAAGAGGACACCAGTGGCGCCCATCACCATCCAGAGCCTGGAGGTGGAAGTAGTGGTGTCCACATGAACAGCAGACTGGACTGGAGGGACAACAGCAATGCTGTCTACAAGAAGGGCCTGAGTAGACTCTACTCCCTGAAGAAGCTGTCAGCGTATGCAGCAAGTTCCTGGAGATTTTCTACCAGTCTGTTGCTGTGAGTGCCCTGTTCTTTGCTGTGGTTTATTTGGGGGAGCAGGACCAGCAAAAAGGACATAAGTAGGATCAAGAAACTCATCCAAAATGCTGGTCATGTTTTATTGGCAGTGAGTTGGAGACATTTGTCTCTGTGAGGGACAAACTGCTCTCCATCATGGACAATCCAACTGATCCACTACACTGGACAGCCACGCAGTGGAGCTCAGTCTCCAACAGACTCCAACAGACGCTCCTACACTGATCGCTACAGGAACTTCTTTCATACCATTCTCAGTCCAGCAATACAACAACTCACTAAGGGTCTTGATCTGGTGGTCCTACATCCACACCTTGATTGACCTAGCCGTGTGGCATGGAGCATTGTCCTGCTGGAACAACCAATCCTCAGAGTTGGGGAACATTGTCAGAGCAGAAGGAAGCAAGTTTTCTTTCAAGATAACTTTGTATGTGGCTTGATTCATGCGTCCTCCGCAAAGACGAATATGCCCAATTCCAGCTTGCTAAAGCACCTCCAGATCATCACCGATCCTCCGCCAAATTTCACAGGAGGTGCAAGACACTGTGGCTTGTAGGCCTCTGCAGGTCTCCATCTAACCATTAGACAACCAGGTGTTGGGCAAAGCTGAAAACTGGACTCATCAGAGAAGATGACCTTACTCCAGTCCTCGACGGTCCAGTCCTTGTGGTCTTTTGCAAACCTCAGCCTGGCTCTTCATTGCTTCTCATTGATGAAGGCCTTTTTTCTAGCTTTATATGACTTGAGCCCTCCCCCTAGGAGCCTGTTTTGAACCGTTCTTGCTGTGCACTTCAGCCCAGCTGCCATTTTTTTTGTAGGTCACTTGATGTCATCCTAGGGTTTCTGAGTGACATTCAAATGAGTTGACGGTCATCCCGGTCAGTGGAGAGTCGTCAGTGGAGATGTGCTTGTGTTGGAATTCAACAGACGCTGGAATGGAATGGCTGTCATACATGTAGAGATGCTGATTTCAGAAAAAATAAATGCAGTGGTCTCTTAATTTTTTACAGATCTGTATTCTTCTGTCTCTGTCTCTTGCCCATAAGCTCATTCTGCACATTTTATACTATTTTTATTTCATTTTACTTATATTTTATCTTTTCTTTTACTTGTGGTTTTTAAGTGTAACTAAGCAACTGTGACCAAGCAATTTCCCTTGTGGAAGTCACAGTCTAAGAACAATGCACAATCCAATGAAGAGACAAATGCAGCCCCACTCTTCTTCGAGGGCCATCTGGGGATTCCTCATCCTTGGATAGCAACAGTGGATGTAGCCAATAACAAAGTTCATTTCCCCATGTTTGGTACACTGCAGGTCCCTCAGTATGTGGCCTTTAGAGGTAAGCTAGAGCAGGGGAGAGACCAGGAGTCAGGAACTACCACCAGTTTATGACAGACTTTGAGAAAAGGAAGTGAGGTGATACTACTTGAAAAACTTTTGCTTAGTCTTTCTGCTAAAATGACATATGTTGCGTGAATAAAAGATTATTTGTATGATTTGGAAGAAGTATAAAAAAAGTAAGAGAAGCTGAAGATGATGAAGGGACCTGACTCTTTTTGAGGACCCGAGGGATGTTCTTATTCACATTTTCTGTGCTAAAAAAAAAAAAAAAAAAAAAAAAAAAAAAAAAATTCATTTTAATGAGGACTCATTCATGGAGATGTTACTGCTTCTTTAAAGACTGAACGTCATACACCATAAAATGAATCAACATATTAAAAGAGACTTTCCACTCATAGTCGTATTAGACGCAGATATTTTCAGCAGTGGTCTCTGAGCATGTCTTTACTCATGAGTGTAATATACCATCTGGCAACCAGGAATTTCTGCACTCTGTATAGTTTCATAACCTAGGTTACTTTAGTGTCAGTTTATCATTTCACAAACTGTAATGAATTGTGATGGGTTTCTGTCTTTTACCAAGTCACAGGCGCAGTTGCAGTAGAGTGACAGTTATTTTATTATTAAGTTCACCTCCGTACAAGATAAAAAAAGGAAGAAAAAATACTCATCGATACCAAGTACTGCAATCATTATTGCAACACTGTTTGCTGTTTCTCTGTAACCAGCATACAATGCATGGGACCAGACAATGTGGCATTTTAAAACTGTTAAGCCCCTCCCACCACACTAATTCGTTAACACACATTCAATTAACTAATTACATTAAATTCATCATTAATAAAATTAACATATTAAAGTTGATTTTCTCACTAATATTACCATACATCATTTCATTTATAAGAACACAAATATTTCCATTTTCACCACACCCTTACCTGTCAATAAGGTGCAACGTAACATCAGCGTATCGGTCACGTGGCTGTGACGTCGCCCCCACGCGTCTTCCTCCGCTCCTATTTAACTTGTGATTGGCTGGAGCCTCGGTTTGAACTCCAGTACGCCCACACACACACGCGAAAGGTAAGCAAATCCTCAACGACCACCTCGCTGTAGCTTGGCTGTCAGAGTTAATGTTTTGCCTGTCTGTGTGCGTGCGTGGATGTGCGTCTCCGTGCACTCCTCTACAGTCAGTGACGGTGCTGCTCCGTCACACTGATGAAAAAAAGTTGCAGAAAAATAAGTTGTATCATGCTGTCTTAGGGTAGCTGACCTGTATGCCATAGGGAACAGGCAAAAGATGTGCAAAAATGAGAGATGACTGAAACGGCATCAGTCCCAAAGCTCATGTGTGTTCCTTTATCCTAATTCTGAACCAGAAACTGTGTCTGGGTTTTGGCTTTGAGTAAGTGATAACCAAAGAAGCAACGTCTTAAGTGCTTATTACTTTTCCAACCATCTTAATGAGGAATGCGTTATCTGTTGTGCTTTTTCTGTGCAAGTCTTAAAGTTAAAGCATGCTCTTTATGTCTGACTAATATGAGCATATGGTGACGTATAACAAATTAGCTCAGAGGAATTGTTTCAGTCTGTGCTAATGTATTCCCACAAAATTTTAAAGAGCTGTATAGTGGCTTCTATTGGTACAATCTGTGCTTTTGATCATACTCTTGCTCTAATGGATAGTGACAGTAGAGTCTTTTTTGTGTCATCAGGAAGAGATGATGTGTGACAAATGAAATATAGTGTTTAAACAAGTGTCTTTGTTTAAACTTAATATCATTTGGAGGAAAATCCATAAACTGTAGCTTTGCCGCTTGTCCCACACATGATCACACATGACACGCGCCCTCTTGAGGCTGATTTTGGGCTTTGGTTACCAAAGACAGATTGTTGTGGAATTCATAAATTCTCATAGCATGACCCATCCTACAACACACACAAAACAGCCAATCAGAATATGATACATTACATGTTGTGTTATACAAGTTGTAACTCGCTATGGCTCACTGTGACTAACACGACACTTTTATTTCTGTCACTGTTTGGATAACAGATTGATTGGTGCAGGATAACTGTGATGTTATTTTAAGTGTAAGTTTTAAGTGTAATGGACTTTTCACTGAGGTTTGGGACTATAGTCAGATAAGTCTTTGCATATTCACTGAACACTGAACAAAACAAATGTACGCTGCCCACACTGCCAGCTTGCTTGAGAGTATTTGCAGATGCATAGGTGCTACATGCTACATACAGTCTCTGGCCATGCATGGCATATATATATATAATACTGTATATGGCTGTTCCAACTTTTGGCCATAAGCCACCTCCCCTCGGGGGCAGTTATATTTTGTAGCCATATGTTTTTTCTCTGTTTCAGCTCATAAGTATGGAGCATAAAACTGCAAATAAGGCACAACAATTCTCAGCCTTGGGTTAAAGGCGCAAAAGGGAGCAGTGAACAGAGGGCAGCCACTAGTAAATTATGATGTTGCTTTAGTTTCCCTTAGCTTGAGGTGCATGAGTAAAACCTGACAAAAATAACAATAAATCAACAGTAATAGCAGTATTGCAGATACCGTTTTTGGCAGTATGTGTATGTGTGATTCCAAGCTTTTAAGGGCATACCTATGGGGCAGTGTAGAGGCAGCTAACAGCCGCTGTGTATATCTTTGTCCTGCAGTACAAGTTGGCATCTTGCAACAGTACAAACAGCCCTTTGTCAATTGGGGGCAGAAAGCTCGGATTAGGTCTGTGGCTTTGATCACTTGATTTATGGGCATGACTCCCTGAGGGGATTGGAAAAGAAGCTGCAGTGTGGGAAGGGAGTGAAGTCTGGTGGGAGGAGGAAGAAAGGAAGGGTGAGGGCTTGCCAAACACAGGTAACGTCTCCTTCGCAAAGGGTGAGCTGTTCTCTACATTCAGGAGTCTATATTGGGAGATCCACCGATGGGAAGTGAGGCTTTTCCTTCTGGGAGTGTGCTTGGAGTGTTGTCTTTCTTTGTTGTCCTTACGTATATCCTTTTCCTCCTTACTCTCTACATCCTTTCTTACTCGACTGTTGTTAGTTTGCACTTTTGACCGTTTAACCTCAGTTACAACAGAAGTGGTTGGTGATATCTGGTAGGACTGCGACCAGTTTGTATAGGATATGTTGTTGCGTTTCTTTCTTTTTTCTTTTATTTTTATTTGACAGCTCTTTTAGTAAGAAATTCCATTTTACATGGATGCTGTGGATAGAAAATCAGCTTTGGGACAGAAATGTCACTGAGTCGAATCCCCCAAACTGCTTCCTGTGTGCTGCACACTGCTGTGCAAATAAATTGGTGGGTTAAAAAGCAGAAAAAGAAATTTCCCACGTGGGATCAATATAGAATAAATTATTATTCATAAACACTCGTGAAAAAAACAAACTGCAAACATTTGCACCGACAACATATTTTTATGTTGAACCCTGAGGAAGACTGTGGTTTTGGTTTAACACATGAAAAAGAATACACTGAGACACACACAATAAACCGTCATGTTAGAAAATCATACAGTAAAAGAAAAAAGTTGGCGCAGAGCATAATGCTGGATTACGAAACAGTTTGAACTGTTTATCAGATGGTCTTATAATATTTTGCAATGTGCTTCTACTTTACACATTTTCCATCGTTACATTGTAATACTTATTTAGGACTTAGTTTAGTCCTTTTTCTGAGTTATTCTCGTCTCTGTGTGATTATCTATGAAGGGGAGCACAGTAAGTGCTCACAAGAAGTAGGAATGCTCAGTATTTGTTCAGTGCAGCTGGCGGCTGTTCAGGACGTTTTCTTTATCCATATTGTATAGTTAATATTCAGCATCAACGCACCATCCCCAGTACATAGGCCACATGCAGAAGTTGTGTTCTTGAGCAAAACACTGGACCCTGAGTTACTCTCAGTGCTGGTGTTTGAATGTGTTTGCTTGTGGGAAAGACTGGGTTGATGTGTCATTGTGACTGTAAAACGCTTTAAGTGCCAATATGCAGAAAACTACGTCTTATGCTCTATGAACCACACTTTCACAATTTGAGCCCCATGAATCCTGTCATTGTCATCTTGGAATATGCCCGTGCATTGATGGAATAACCTGGTCATTCAGTATATTCAGGTAGTCAGCTGACCTCATTCTTTGGCCACATAATGTTGCTGAACCTAGACCTGAGCAACTGCACCAACCCCAGATCATAGCACTGCCTCCACAGGCTTGTACAGTAGACACAGTGCCATGGAGTGAGAGAGTTACGACACTCCCATAGACCTCCGTTGTAAAAAATGGCGGCGCTTTTAAACGCCTACTTCCGGATTTGAAGATCGGATTAGTTCCAAACACCGTCATTTGGGCGTTGGACCCCATTCACTTACATTGCTGCGCATTGAATTGTTCCAGGAGTTAAGTTGCTGAAATATCGACCTCTTTTGAATTTTTAACTGTCTATATTGTATCAGAGGCCCTTTGCGATGCTTATACTGGTCTTCATTTGTATATGCACAGCGTAATTATTTATATTTTATCTTGGTTGTTTCAACCTGTTTTCTAGCATTGCCTGCTAGCTAATTAGCTAGCGCGACTTCCCCTGCTGTGAAGGTAGTTCGGTGATGAGTCGCTATCACCTTTATAGCAACTTTTATTTAGTAGAATTTTGTGATATACTAACTTTTCATTATGTGACGTGTTGGCTGTACTTAATTTGTTGTACTGTCCCTGTTCACTGATATCCAGCGCTACTTGCTGATGCTTGATGAGATGCTGATAGATTGCTATCCCATGCCATGAGCTCGTGATCAGGGTATGTCAAGGCATTGTCGTGACTCGTGATTTGAGCGAAGGTTATTTAATTAGGAATGACGGGGATTTTAGAAGTGAGCTAGCTTCTAGGCGAATTCTGAACGGACCGCCATGGCAGACCTCTTTGCGTTATCACAGAGGTAGGCTAATCCCTCAATCGGAATTTATAAGCAAAATCACGGGAATCAATAGCCTAATACAGCCCAGTTGTGCTCAAATTAATATCATGAGACGTCTACCATCAGATGAATCAATGATATGGAAAAGTTAAGTTAGAGCAGCTAAAGCCAGTGCTACTACCCATGCGAACATGAACACTAAGCTTTTTCCTCCAAAAATTAAGTTTCTGATGTCACCCTGCCTCTCAAATGCAAAACTGACATTAACAAAAATGCAATAATGTAATAACAGCTGAAAAAGTACTTGGGTGTGTGTTTTATTTTATATTTACCGTTCAATAATGCAAAATCAGGCCGTCTGTCCATAGAAGAACAGACAAGCGCGTATGTTTGGACGAAGGGGTTTACATGAACCACGTGACAGCCGTAGCGGCGACATCAAAGAGTGTCGCAACTCTCTCACTCGATGGCACTGAGTAGACACTAAGGCATGATGGGTGCATTTTAGAAGTCAAGTCCACAAAGACTGTGACTAGATTAGAGAGGACTGCACCTTAAGCCTCTGCTTACAAGAGTCTGAACCAAGAACCATATTGGACTATCCTTAAGATTGTAAAATGTGCATGAGTATAGTGCTACGTGATATGCAGACATATGGAGTTAAATAATGATTTGACTTTCAGAACTTGGTTTATTTGTGCATGTTACAGTTTTTTCTGTCTTACCAAGGTCATTTTGGATGCAATGCTCAATCCAACTTCATATTCACGTATGGGTGCCACTCTCTTGCTTAGTGTGTGAACTCCAGTGTGCTCCACAGATCTTAAATGGCCTAACAGTCTGTTAAAGCAACAGTGTGTGAGTATAGATGGGCAGGTGGTACAGCAGCAGCTGCCTGTTTATACGGGACACGGCATAATGAGGCCCAGGCAGGCAACCGCAGAGATTGTACACCTCAACAACAGCTTGGCGACAGATGTTGAGCGCACTCTCTGAGGGTAGCCTCAACCCGCAGGACTGAGTGGATAAAAGGGATGCGGTCTGGATGTGTGAGACTGAGATGTGACAAAGCAAAAAAAAAAACAGCCAAAAGAGGGAACTCCCATGCAGCACCAATACATATGCATGGAGATGAAAGTGCTATCAGTCTTCTAAGGAAGGAATATACTTAAATTTCAAAAATGTTGAAGAGTTCAACATTTGATCAGGCATTTTAGTACATCAGACAACTGACAGGACAAGCAAACACTCCAGGTTTTAGCTTGTGTAACTAGGAAAGTGCATTCAGTAACCTGAAAAAGTATACACCGATTGGCCTATTTGCATCTGTTAATCTTCCTGCATCTTCACCCTTTATTCCTCAGTTTCTCTCAGTGTAGGATCTTAGCAGAGCTGAGCTAAAAGTGACATTGTTGGTAAATTGTCTATTCCCCCTCCGCTGTCAGATGCTCTGATGGTTGGAGAACAGTGGCTTATGTTGAGCCTAAAAGCTTGTGTTGAGTATGAAACATCTCCTAGTGCTTTTGGTGATATGTGCTTCCCTGAGTGGCAGTTACTTGGAAATAACAATATTTGCGCTTTTGATGGGAGTGTGTATTTTGAGGGTGAGACATTGGGTGTGCATGTGTATGCCATCTTTCTTTAGATGGCTGAGTGACAGGCTTTTTTTTTTACTCTCCCAGACAATAGTACTCCCACAGAAGACAAAGAGGCAGAGCGATAAAGAAGTAGAGGAATAGATCAAGAGACAAGCAAAGAATCGCTCAAAGGTCTTATTTTCAGCATATGTCAAGTGATTTTCTTATATATTTACTTCAGTTTTCTTCTTATTTTACTTGCCTATTCCTGTATACAGCTTCAGTTACAGAGATTAAGCAGGTTAGGCATAGTCGGAGTCTACAGAACCAGAGATTCAGGAAATAAAAAGAGTTGGAAAAGAAAACGCATAACACAGCTAAAATAATTTTAATAACCTAGGTTCTTAAGGCCAAATCAAATGGATAATTGAATACATGAGGAAATAAAACACGCTTGTGAGAACTCAACTGGAACATTTCAGTCAGTTTGGATTCTAAACAAAGTCTGCTTCAGGCAAACCAAGGAATGGCTAGTGAGCGGTAAGGCGATTGTGTCTAATTGCACTGAGTCAGAGTTTCATTGACTCGGAATATAATACGTCATCTAACGCACAGAAACTATATTTGGACGGGAGCACTTTGCGGTGGGGCAATGGGAGAGAATAGGGGTGAATAAGCATTTGAGCCTGGATGTCAGTGTGACTTAGTGAAAGCTGTATTTAGAAGCCAAAAAAAAAAAACAGACTGACATCATACCAGATATAGGAACAGAGAGTGGAGGACGAAGGAGAGAGAGTGAGAAAGTGTGGAGGCGGGCGGGAGAAAGCAGACGGAAAAGCAGTTGAACTCCCAGCGCAACGGAGAAGAAGACAGAGGCCAGTGGATGATGGTAGTAGGCGGATGCACTCATGCGGCTCTTTATCAGAGCTTGGCCGTTGTTTTCTCTGTTGCATATAAATAGCTGTTTATATTTGTTTCATAGTGTCTCTGCCTGTTTTCGTTAGCCGCAGGGTAGGTGGGTCACACTGGCCTTAACATCTCGCAGTTGTGTGTGTGTGTGCAGCGTGTGTGTGTCTTCTTGCTTTCCTGTCCTTATGAGAGCCTGTTTAATTTTCATAGACATGGTGACCAATTTCGCAAACTCTTTTTGGCAAGTCATTTCCCCCTGATACAGATTTAGGACTTGTTTTAAAAGTAGTTTGCTATAAATGTGGTATGCGTGTTGCAGATCCTTACAAGACTATCACATAATGATGCACATCCCTTAAAGTTGAAAGAAGTGTGAGGTGTACATTTAAAAAGGGCTCAGTGGGTTTGTGATATCATCGTTTTTCTTAGGCTGTTGAGTTGCAAAGCTGTGGACGAGTACAAAATTGTCATCCAAGAGTGCCTGTGCTGAAAATTAGTAGTTCTTGTCCTTTCCGGTATCCACACCTCAGTTTCAAATAATTGTCTTTGTGTCAGTTTGACTGAAAGAAAAGTTGTTGTTGTTATTATTGGCACTGGTTTAAATGGACATCTGTGGAGTAGTGGTTTGGGAAGCGGGCCTGGGACTAGACAGTCACCGGTACAAATCCCGGGATTGAAAGGAACATTAAACCTCCTGAGCTCCCCGGATGCGGCACACAGCCGCCCAGTGCACTGAGTATGTTCATCAGCTTGCGTGTGTGTGCATGAATGGATGGGTCTAATCAATGGTAAAAAGTTTATTTATATAGCGACGTTCTACCTGTTGGTACTCAAAGCGCTTTACAGTCACAATAACACATCTACCTATTTGTTCACACAAGCACACACACATTTATACATCACTGCCAAGCACAGTTCAGTGTCCTCCTCGAGAGTGTGTGGTCCACATGCTGGGGATCACACCGCTAACCTTCTGGTTCATGGATAACTTGCTCTACCTACTGAGCCACAGCCAACATAGGACAATAAAATATCTTCTTCGCCCTCTTCTTTGCAAAACTCTAGACCTCCTCATCCAGAGCTACAGGAGTATATCGGCGTCTCAGCTTGGACATATTGACCTTTGATAACACTTAGTCATTTATTATTCTTCAGTTTGCGGTGCTGAAAGTGGCCAGAGCCCTGTTGTTGCTAACCGTTAATGATTTTCAACCCAGATCGATTCAAGTTTGCACCCTGAAACGGTTGCCAAAGCTTTGCCCATATATGGTCTGGAGCTGGCTCACATTTGGGCTTCAGGTGCCAGAAAACAGCTGAGTGTGCTGGAAGTCGGCCACAATCAGCCTGACATGACTGGCTGGGAACATTCAGGGGGTTCAAGGCAACTACTAGATGTATGTGGAATCGTTCCTTGATATGTTTACCCCCCCCCCCCATATATATATATATATATAAAATCATTATACTCTTATCTTCTTTCCGCCTCCTTCCCTCTTGTTTTGCATGTGAGGATTAATGAGTCTGGGCAAGACAATTCAAATTGTACTCATTCCAGAAAGGGAGGGACAACAAGAAGAAGAATAGAGGAGTGCTGGTTTTACTGTTCTGGATAAAAATAGCTCTTTAGTACCACTAAACGCTTTTTTACTTTGCCTGTTGTTCCATCCACAGAAATGAGATGCACAGATCCATGTGCACAGCATATGTCACTCTACAGGAGTTAAAGCAAGAATGGCATGCTTCCTTTTATACCCCCGTCTTTGCCTTTGAATGATGTTTTGCACGTGCGCTAATGTGTTTGTTGTCAAATTGATGGCGTCAGTGACTGCAAAAGCTTGGCTTGGGGTTTAGCTCACAAAATACACACAAATTGACACACAATATATATAAATTGACCCGAACCATTACATTATCGTAACATTAACCAAACGTGTTTGTTGAATAAACCAAAGAACAGACAGGACAAGGTATATCCATCATCCACTGACTCCAGCCATCTCCCTGTGCTTTTTGTTAATATGGAGCCTCATTCATTACGTAAAACACAGACGTCCTTGTGGAGCTGTCCAGTGCGTTGACAGTTTTTATTCTTGACAGATTACTGTATAGCCTTAAAGACAGTGATCCAAGGGTCTGGGTGTAACCACTTCTTTTGATGACCGCTGTAATGACACATTTGTGGAGCAATAAATAAACCAGAAATGACAGCTTTAGTAGTTGCTTCACTAGTGTACTGTGTGCTCAGAGAAAAACAAAAAGCACAGATAGTAAACTGTGGGTTAAGTCGCTCCTCAAACCATCTCCTGCTCTAGCGGCTGTTAACATTTCCAAAGAGCCTGCAGGTGTTAATGCGTATCTCTTTTGCTCTGATTGTCACAACATACATTGGCAGTTTCCCCAATAATGTCAACAACTGTCATAGATTTTTAAATTCGATTATGGGATGCAGACTACAGTGTGTGTGTGTGTGTGTTCAGGACATTTACAACCAAATGTGGTCAACAGTTTCACAGTAGCAAAATAAATATATGTACAATTTACGCTCTTTAAAAACGCCACCAAAACACTAGTCAGCACTGTGTCTTTTTCCCAGTTGGATTCATTTTTGTTTCTACTTCCTGCTTCACTTTTAGCAATGGTGACTGAAACATTTGCTGAAATTTCGCCGAAGATGAGTCATACAAACGCCTGTATCTCCAAACCTCAGTTAACCTTTCTGCGATGTGTTCCATCTTTATTGATCCAAAACAATTCATTCAAAAATTGCAGAGGTGGAGATGCAGCCAGAAATGCTCAACCTAGCATTCATTTCATTGTACTTTCTTTATTGTTGAAATTCAGTTTTCAAAATGCAGCTCTAAACTTTTGTGTGTGCTAAGGGACAATATCACAGCATTAGCACTGCTTGCCATGTTGTTCTAGTCCAAGTGTTGCAATGGTCTTCTTGCGTCTTATTGGAATATAATTCCTCTTAATTCTTTAGGTGTTAAAGCTGCACCACAAGTCATCAAATGTGTCACCTATAGGTGTATCTAACATTAGTAGCATTGTGTGCCATGCCAAAAGCTGAAAATGGTCTCGTACAACACTGAAATTACATGTCAAACCTGAGACACAGTCATGGGGCCATATTCTGGTAACTGAAAGTTCCACTTGCTGTACTTTCAAGGTCTCTATCACTTTGGTTTTCCAGATCCATTTCATATTTAATTTAGTTTTAAAAAGCTTCATCATCTTGATAATGCTGCAGCATATTGTCATTGTGTCTTCTCAGTCTCTCTCCAAATTCACATGTTGATAAGAGTCCCTAAAAATCTAGGGGTTTTTGTGCCACTTAGCTTGGGCCAAAAGAAAGCGTGCCAACCATTCATTGGCTAAATGAAGTGCATGTTGGTTTTGGAATACTTTTAATTAAATTCTTAGTAGTTTCATTAACCACACGATAAACACACATTTTAATAAACAGCTTAATTTAAAATGTTTTGTTAATGTTGCACAACAATAAACCACTGGAATCCATAGCAGTACAAAATCATGAATCATTTACCTGTTTAGCCACTTTTAAAATAAACCCGAATGGTACATGCTTAGATTTGTGTGTAGATTTCGGTAATTGCGGTGTGTCAGATGTTTAGCAAGTGTGGGGAGCAGTAAATAGACAGGGGGTAAAAAAAAAAAAAAAAAAAAAGAACTGAGAAAGAGGAAACTGTTAATAACCTAAAATTAATTTCCAAGAGGGGAGTGTGATATTAATTAAAAGCATCAGCCCGTAACTGATTAACAACACAAACAAATAGGCCCAGAGAACTCTCACGTCTTCCCTGGCATTTTACACAGACACTGCAAACAGAGGAATTGGTCTTTGAAATTTACAAGTCTATTTGCATCATAAAATTATTAAACATATTCACATCAAACTAATAGCTCATCCTGAAAGAGAAATGGAAAAAAAAAAAAAAAAAAAAAAAAACATTTAAACTCTAATCACTTCTTTGCCATTAAAGTTAGTCTGGTGAATGAACAAATTGCATTAATCACAAGGGTTAACTGGCTGACAGTGATACAGGATGGCTTTTAGGTAATTGACTGATTGCTGTTGTGACACAAAACATCAAGTGTATTAAGTTATACAGTGACCATCCAAAACATTATGACCACTGACAGGGGGAAGTAAATAACATTGACCATCTTGTGACAGTACAATGTTCTGCTGGAGAACGTTTGGACCTGGCATTTTTTCTAGATGTTACTTAGACTTGTAGCACCCACCTAGACCAGACCAGGCTCCCCCACCCCATAGCAATGACACTCCTTAATGGTAGCAGCCATCCCCAGCAGGATGCAGCCTGACACAGACACACACAAAAACGGTTTAAGAACAACTAAAAAAACATCAAGAACAGGACAAGGTGTTGACCTGGCACCACAGGACACCCTCAGAAGACCCATTCTCTGATGAGTCACAATTGTTTTGGAGGCACAAGGGAAAACTACACAATAGTAGGATTGGTCATAATGATATGCCTGATCACTGTATGTATTTGCTCGTCATT
This sequence comes from Planiliza haematocheilus, assembly GCA_005024645.1. NCBI lineage: Eukaryota > Metazoa > Chordata > Actinopteri > Mugiliformes > Mugilidae > Planiliza > Planiliza haematocheilus. Next base: position 2,720,144 of record SRSE01000306.1, read on the forward strand.
ATGGAGATTGCTGTTAAAAGTATTCTGTAATTGTCTTTTTGTTAATATGTATCAGAACTGTAAAAAGAGCACACTGAACTGATCCTTCTGATCCTTTGATACACGTGTTGTGTATCAAATACCTGATGTATCTTCACTGTATGCTCACTGCTCTCAGCAGTGAACATTGTGTGAAGATACATTTATAATTCATGGGCCCGAGTGAAATTTAAAATTGAAACGCAAATTCTGCTCACAGTATTTGAGAAGATAATTGTCTGAGGCAGTAATCCATTCCCATGCCACTACATTGTGGATACAGTGGAATACAGTCAATGATTCACCCCAAGCGAACCAGTGAAGTCCCAAACTTCACAAGTACGCGTTCCTTTGTCTTAACTCGGCGTGGAAATCTAGGTCACATTTTCATTGTGGATGAGTCAGTGCTGCAAAATCGCAGCCTGTGATTATAATTTACAGGGCCGTTGCACCGAGAACAAAGTTGATTGACTGTAATCTTAATCCTGATATAATCTCCCGTACTGAGAGAGAGAGTTAGAGTGTTAATCTAAACCCAGGCACCGGCCCATCGGCTTCAATCATAAACCAGCGCTGTAAACTTAAGTGTGTGCCAATGCTTAATCCAATCCATATGGCATCAGATTTATCTGCAGGTAAATCAGAGCCTGGGATAAGTATCTGCTGGCAAGATTAATAGAGTGCAGAGGAAAGTAAAATAGGGATGAGGAAATGTTTTAGGGACACACACCAGAGACCCAAAGCAGGGATCTCTCTCCCTCTGTGTGTGTGTGTGTCTGCGAGGAATGCTCTGGAAATATTACAGAGCCAGCCTTGGCCACCATCACTATATTTTGCCCTCAAATAATGCCCTTACACTTCAAGTTAAACGAGAGACAGGTGGCATAGGTACGTGCGATAAAACCCCTTGAATATGTGATTGCCTACGATATAGTGGATTTTCCAATGGAGTAAGAAACGGGGACAGGCTGCAACCGGTGCTTTATAAAATTTAAAGTGCAATCTGTTGGGTTAATTGTTTGGGCCCAGTGATTTGGTAGATCACGACAACAGAGAAAGATATTGCTTCTCCCATGCGTGTGTGCAGGTTAGAGAGAGAGAGAGGAACAAACACTGTTGGGTCTCGAAGAGCTTTGCCGCTGCAGCAGTGTCATGGTTATGGATAGCCAAGAACAGACGTGTGTGTGCGTGTGCGTGTGTGTGTGGATTTGGGGGGGGGGAAGACTCCCCAGAGATACTGTAATTACCAGGATGGTAAATAACTGAACTTCAAGAGGTTTGGGCCACTGCTTGTGTGTAACTTTTTCATGGCCATCATTAACTTTCAAACCACATCAAAATACACATAATGTTACATAAGAAAACACCCATGACGTTGCATGGATATCAACATCAGCGTAGTGTCCTTTTGAGCATATGCAGTATATGATAATAATGAATAGAAAATCTATCTATCTATCTATCTATCTATCTATCTATCTATCTATCTATCTATCTATCTATCTATCTATCTATCTATCTATCTATATATATATGAATATAGATAGATAGATAAATAGATAGGCCAAGTTACCAAAGTAAATGCAATATAACAGAATGAGCTGAAAGTGTAATACTGGCAGGTTCAGTAATCCCAGGACACAATATCCATTTAAAGCTGCTTACAGTTTGTGTCTGTCTACTATTTACAGGAAAAACTCTCCCTAAAAGTCCAGGGCTCCATCCACATCCATAAACTGTACCTATTGCTCTTTACCAAATCAACTGCCTCAAAACAAGGTGTTTTATTGTTAACAACTCAGATATCACCATAAGATTCATGCTCAATATGTTTCCTCGATACATTTTACACATATCCATCTTTGACTTCTACTCTAAAACTGTACTGTTGTGTTGGCTTTGCTGTGTAACCTGAGGTTTTTAACCTTCATAACACATTTTGTAGCTGTAGATTTTATAAGATGAGGGTAGGAGCTTTCTGTCTTTTAAGACTTTTGTGTCACCAAAAGAAATGTGTCACTGGGAATCTTACAGCACCTCATCAGCAGTCTGGCTTGATTGCATACATAAAACTGTCATCTGCAATAAAATGAGGTAAAATTAGACTGGAACAATATGCATTTCTGCTATACGTGTATGGGAGGTGTATTTAGGGCTCATATTTATAGGTAGACAGCGCAGCGTACCCTGTAATGGCGCTCATCTTTTGTGCTCATCACAAAGATCAATGGCAACTTCTGTTGTGAGGCAATAAAGCGTTTATGACACCATCCTGCATATCCTCAACTGCCTAAGCATAAATATTTTTCCTCGGCGAGCTTCTTCACATTACAGCCAAATTAAAAAATGGAAGTTGCACGGGAAAAGCCTGCATTCTTTCTACGGACACTCATTGTTTGATTAAGCCTATCAATTCAGCCCACACCTCACCACGAGTCCCGCGGTTATTGAATTTGTTTGTGGGCGTCCGGCTTGTTTGACATGTGAGTTTGTCTGATTGCAGAGTAGTTTGCATTTGAATTATGGAGCAAATTATGACTTTGCAATGGCAGACAAGGCGGTCAATTTAATTGCCTATTGAATAGAGTGTTGTTCCCTCCTGGTGAGGAGCTGCTATAATTAAAAACTATTGGATAAATGTTTTGTTTTTCCTTGTGTTGAACACAAACAAATGATGTCTTCTTGTCTGCCTCTCTGACAGGGCATATAAAGTCACTGTTATCCCAATCCAGTGTAATAGTTGTGCGCATTGTTATTTATGGTCAAACAGCAGTTTGCTGCCAGATAACCGCGCTTTGCATATGCTATGTGACTCACATTGCTTAGCATGAATAGCAAGCAAATACGAATACTGCAGAGAGAAAGTGCAGGTTTGTCTGTATTATCGCAATAATGTGTGCAGAGAGGAATAATGGTTAATATTAGGTTCAGTGATTGGGATTGACAGAGCTACTGGCGGATGGAGCTGATGAATTTGCTTAACTGTCATAAACTAGGCACACATGCCTCCCTCTGGGTGATGCACATTGTCAAGGTGGTTGCTTTTTCTTTATTAGAATAGCTGTCATCGGTTGCCAGGAATGGATGTTGTCAAATAAAATGAGAATGAACTCTTTCTTACCGTTTTAGATGTCAGATGATTCTTGTTAAATGTACTACAATGCATTCTCTTTTTAATGGAGCCACTTAACATTTATTTAGTCCCGTATAGTCTCTACTCTATAATCTACGAATCCATTTAACATGCATTCTACTTCATTAATAAGACTGTGGGTCAGTGATTGGCCAGGGGTTATTATGTTTGTCCGGAGGAAGCTTCCTGTCGAGCAGGAGTTGTAGTAACTGACAACTGTGCTGCAGAGTTTATCAGGTACCTGTCAGCTTCATTTCACAAGTCTGCGAGAACATCATTGATTTCTGTTTATACTTGACTTGTTCAGCTCTGAGCAGCTTTGATAAAACAGCCACTTTAAGTATTTCATCAAAGATGAGAGGAGTGGGAGGATTTTCGCATTAATGTTCGTTATATGGCCTCACATTTATAGCCAGAGGAAACAACCTGTTCTAGAGCAGACAGAGTTTTGTCAATAAAGACTGGTCGAAGTAGACAACCAATCAATATCAGACTGCACTTACACCTTGGCACGCAATTGTAATAAAGGTGCAACACAACAGAGAAGCAGACAAGCTCGAGTTAGGGTCAGATGAGACAAACATAGACATCATCATCTGTCTGTGCAGTTTTTTTGTTTGCTTTTTCTGGGTGGGGTGTTCTTGCCTATAATCGCTCTTATGTAACATTTCGTATTTCTTAGTATCATACTTTATGGAGTTGTTAAGCCATGAAAAAGCACAAAGGAATCTAAACTTGATTTGCAGGAATGTCCATAAGGCACTTCTATGAGGTGGCACTTACATACAACTACATGCTAACAATGCTAACATGCTGACCCTTAGGTTTGACAGTGAGGTCCTACAGGTCTGCCTAGGATGTTTGCTATCTAGATTTATGATGTAAGTAGAATAACTTTTGTTAGTCCAAACAATTTACAGCTGAGTCTGTTTGCATTCTTATTAGTTTTACGGGCATTTGGTCTTTGGTCAGTTAAAAATCTGGATTATCCAGTAAGATTTTAACATGTTAAACATCAGCACTAGAGGAAACGTATGAGAATTGCTATGTTGTTTTTTTTATGATCACTTTATGACCCTTGGCTGTCTGTATTAAGTGTGGCATGTTGAGATGTTGAAATACACTGATCAGCCACAACATTAAAACCACCTTCCTGATATTGTGTAGGTCATGGGCCTTCTGAGGGTGTCCTGTGGTGTCTGGCAACAGAATGTTGTTAGTGGGAACCTTTGGGTCCTATGGGTTAAGGGGAGGGGCCTCTGTGGATCATCCCACAGATACTTGATCAGTTTGGGATCTAGTGAATTCAGAGGCCAGGTGGTGACCTGGCCTTGTGCTGTTCCTCTCCTGTCAATGATTTTAATGTTATGGCTGATTGGTGAATGTCACCGTTGGTGGTGTTAGATTAAAAAAAAAAAAAAAAAAAAAGCCAGACAGTGATTTGCATTTCTTCTTTAGGGAGAGGCCAAAATTTAATGACAATTGGTCGCAAGAGATGCTGAATGCAGCCTGGACCCAACTGTCAAACCCAGAGACGGATGGGATGATGATAGTGTGGCTAAAAAATTGTCAGATAAACAGAGCATACATTGCATAGTTTCAGAACTGCAGTCCTGATAATCTCATTTGAACCGATTCTGCTGTTGAAAGAAAGTGTAGTCGGCTGTAATTGTTCCTCCCCTAATGGATTTATTTGATCTTTGCAAAATGGCCATTATCTGCTCTCCTCTCCAGGTCAGTCACAGTGTGTCTGTTCTCTCTCCTTCCGCCACAACCCAGGGCTTTTAACAGCTTCAGATTTCCTCACGCATTATGTTGTCTTGTCAGTTTGAAAGTGTAAATCACACTTTCACTGGATTTAGAAAAAAAAAAAGAACTTTGTTGTAAGGTAACCCCCCTGTTGAGCACAAATCTGATTCCATTCCTCTTAACATACTATTGATCAGATTAGGTGTGATATGTGTAGACGATAATGACTCTCTGCTGTGCTTTCAGCCCAGAAAGGTGAGAATATCCCTTTTTTGTTCGCTCACACACTCAGTTTAAGGCTTTTTTCACATTCTCCTCCACCTCATTTCCTGGAAGAAAAAAACATTTAAGAACATCAGCTTGGCACTTCTAAAGGTCTGGCTCCATGCTTTTTACTGCAGAACAATATAATGTGCCTGTCGGAGGTTTTCAAATGTGGGACACCAAAATAATTTCAGCATCATGTGCAAAGGGATTCTCTCTCTGTGCGTATGTGTGTGTGATACCATGCAATTAGTAAAGCAAAATGTGTCAAAGCCTGTCAGTTCCTATGAATTGTTTAATGAGTTGAGAAGGGAGAATTTCAAATTTCAAAAATTTTAGTAGCTTTGAGTCTATGAGTTCATAGTTTGTATCTTCCAAATACCATTTTTTTCCTCTTGTGAAGCTAGGGTATACATATATATTTTCTTACTATTGCTGTATATTCAGAATTACACAAATGAATGAATAAATAAATACACATGTCTCCATTGTGCTTAGTTCATAGCTAGCTAGCCCAAATTCTCATGAATGTTAGGTGGCCTGGGAGACTGGGTACATATCTAGTTCCTAATTGCCTTCACATTAAATGATAAATGTCACAGACACTGAATGGTCTCTTTATAGCTGAAAAGCACTCCTGAGAGGAGTTAAATGACTCAGTGAAGAAGAGTAACGACAAAAAAGAACAGTGACGACAGGTTTAATTGCAGCTTTCTTTTGCTTTCCACAAAACATTCTGACTTCTTTTTGTGGCCAACCAGGCTCGGCTGAGGGAGCTGACAATATGACTCTGATGAATTATCACCTTACAGAGTTGATGTTTCAAGCCATTGAGTGGGACAGACACAGAACACCATTGGCTTTTAACTTGGAGCCATGTCCAGTGATTCAATGTTATATAACTATTGTTTGGTTTTTCACCAACCCCTGAGAGAAATATCAGGCTCTTTAGTAGTTAAATGCTCCACTATGTTCACCAGCTAGTCACCGTCTCTGTCTGCTGTTTGATGCTGGGAAGGCAGCCAGCAGCCGACAGCTGCCCACTGCTGCTGGAACCTGTTGATGAGAGCAGCGAGACGGAACCAAGAGAGCTAAAGTTGAGGGCCAGAAAAAACAGAACAACAAGCTGAAAGATGATGAGATGCTTCGAAGAGATTTTACTTTATTCCTGCGTTCATGTTTTTTTAAATCTTCTATTGGTAGACGTATCACAGGAATGACTGGAAGTAAACATGCATGGGTACCACTATAATAACTGCATTAGTTACTATAATAAAGCATTAGTAAATTAGTAAACTTAATTTCTCATTTATAAAGCCCTTATACATCAGTAAGCAGTTTGTCAATGCAGTATGCTTTATTTGAGATTCAGTGTTCAAAAGGTTATATACACAGCAAAGGTTACACTGAGCAATGAAATTCTTACTTTGCAAAGTCCCTTCACACAACTAAAACTAAACTATTCCTAATTCATAAATATCTCCATAATATGTTTAAAATACTTTACGAATGATAAATATATCATTCATTTAATAAGGTATTTACAAACTACAAATGAGTTATCATGGGTTCATAAGAGCATTTAATTATTACAGGTAACACTTAAGCACAATGTGAGTCATTAATTCATCTATAAAGCATTACTCCTACATTAATAGACGCATTATAGTATTACATCCTCTACCTGCTCCGCTGGACTCTCTCACACTTCGACAGGGTAAATGGTGCTGTGAGGATCATGTTTTTTGACTTTTCCGGCACCATCCAGCCTCTGCTGCTGAGAGACAAGCTAACAGAGATGGGAAGTGGACTCACACCTCACCTCCTGGATAGCGGGCTATCTCACTGGGAGACCTCAGTATGTCAGGCTGAGGAACTGCACGTCCGGTACTATCGTCAGCAACACTGGAGCTGCTGACAATCATCCATCAATGAGGTGTATCTATCTATCTAATCAATTTACTTACACTTTTTGTATGACCCCTGATAACTCCTTAATAACTAGTTTGTATGTTACTTGTCATTACCCTACCACAGCATACACATATAAACATAATAATTTCTGATGGAGCTCACCTATAGTTAATATTGTTGTGGTTAATGAAGTAACAAATGTAATCTTTGCAAATTAGTGCGAGTTATGGCTTTTCCACCTCTTCTATGTGTTTGTCTGTAGATGTTGCTATCTAGCCTCAGTTAGCAGATGGGTTAAGCATCAGTGAATGCATTACATTTTCTACATCAATAAGGTCCCTTTTATGCCCTCAATATACACGCATAACCATGATTTATTCCACACATGGAAGGTTTCAGAAGTGTTTTCAGCTTTATATTGCACTGCCTGCATCAAGAGGAAAACTAAAAATGTCCATCCGCAAATTTCCTTGACACTTTAAAACAGCTTTAGGTTTAAAGTGTGATTTTACAAAGAGGAATCCATTGCGTGCACCAAAGAATATTGAAAATATGATCCCGTTGAAAGTGAACTTGAAATACGCAATGTGTCTCCAGAGGTAAACAAGATGGCTTTGGCAGACATAAAAGCGTCCTTGGATGCCAATGGGACCCTGACGGAAAAAGAAACGAAGCTCGCTTCCATCAGTTTTCATTTTACTTTGTGAAAGCAGAGGAAAATGTTTCCCAAAGCAGTGACACATGTATGGCGTTGTTTCAGGCAGCTACTAGTCAGCAAAATGCAGTAATATGAAGTTTTGCTTAATTTTTGATACTTTTCCCAACATGAATCCATATATTTTTCACTTTGATATACCAAAGAAGAAGAGGCACAGCTAACTTGGAACCGACAGCAGTTCATTTAGACTACCCAGTGCCAGGCTTCAGGTATCGCACATGCTGACGAACTGGCATGTTTTATTATTGTGTTACCATACAATGTAGGCCCTTAAAGGATGGGGACTGTCTGTTTGCACAGTGCTCCCATCAGCCTGGGCTGTTTTACATGTGCTGTGCAGTTAATTTTCTCTGGTAGATCTGAATTCTATGCATTGAACTTGGAGTCAGAAGACTCAGTTGAGGAGGCTTTCAGTAAATCATGATATTCAGAGATGATTCCCTTTCTGTAAGGATTCTTTGTCAGAGTTTTCTCCATTAGGGTCAGGGGCGGGCAGGACATGTAATGAATTTGATTTGCTTTAATAAAACTCTTCAACTGAAGGTATTTGAAAAAAATGTTTGCGAGGGATATTGTATTTCCTGCCCACCTCCTCCATTGTTAGGCTATTTCTATTATAACCATAAAGGTATTTTGTTTGTGTTACCTCTCTATCTGCCCACAATTCAAAACCTCCGCCTGCCTTTCCTGGACTGAAAAAGCTATTACCCCAGACTGGGCTAAAACAGGAAATCAAAGAGGAATCTTTAAGATATATCCTGACTTCATACTACCATGGTTTACTAAACTAAACTACCAAGTTCATCAGTGTCTTTAGTGTGTTGGCTTCAACAGTATGTCAAAATGAGCATGCCTCTTTACTTCGTGCCTGAAAGACTCTCCCCACAGTGTGTACTATCGACTGAAAAAAAAACACAAGAATGAAAAGTCTTCTGCGTTACCTTAACTGGAACCACAGATAAAAATGTGTCCTTTAAAGTGAAACGGTGCTAAAATTCTCTTTTAAAAAGCAGAACTTGACCTCATTCTGTATTCATTTTGAGCTTTTGCACAGTTTTACAACTGGCTGCAATCAAAAAGTTTCAATGGGCAGACTTTTTGTGACACAAGAGGAACATGAGCAACTACTCCCTATTTAAATGTCAAAACCCCATGAAAGGCTGAAGCACGGGAGAGAAGAACAATTCAGCAGTCTCAATACAATATTGTGGCATGTGTGACATGGAGGATAAAAATAGTCTAGATCATAAAAGACCGATCATTTGTCTCAAGAGTCCCAACGGTTCTCTAGCATCAGCAAAGCAGCAATGTTCATCTTAATCACACATTGGCTAGTCTACTGATTTATTTATTTATGTATTTTAACTTACTTCAAGATCTTTCTTTCTCAGTCTCTCTCTGTTGCATTATAAACCTGACTTGGGAGTATTCAATAGCCGTGTCTGTTTAAAAAACACTTGCATGTATGTGTCATTCTAAAGGGGAGTTACAAGACACATACCATGAACTCATTTTCATGCTTTTTACCAGGTGTTACCATTTCCTTCTCTCGCATATTACATGTTTTATTCTAGAAAAAAACGATATGAGATGACGTCTTCTCATTTTTTTTGTTCATTTTTTTTTTTTTTTTTTATCATTATTCCAATTTAGCCAGCAGTGTCATGTTAGGAGAAATCTTGATTTCTCGGCTAATTCCGTTTCTTTCTTTCCTTTCTTTTCTTGCTTTGTATTGAGTCATAATTATGAGGAATTGTCTCAGAAACGGGCTGTCTCTGTCCTCTGAAATAGCAATAATTGATAGTCATTAGAGATGATACAGATCAATGAACACTGGCTAAATATAAAAGAGTCAAACGATAGCTGCTGGAAAAGTGAAGAGAAAAGAAAGTGATTACACTGATTGAATTGTCCTTGTAGGGACATGGTACCCGCTGTAATTCATCCTCTCAGCATTGGAGATCATCATTACCAATATACAATGTTTGCATAGTATGTTTATGTTTGCGGAGTTTGATTGCGGTGTAGCTCCATGTTGGTTTTATATTACTGGCATGTATACATAGGGATGGGAGCACTGTGATTAGTTTTTATTATTGATGGGTAGACTAAACTTTCAACAAATTACAACTGATCTACATGAAATGAGTGATTTGCTACCACACTATTCTAGAAAAAGAAGTTGGAACAAAGTTGAAAATAATTACGCTGGTCAAGAGCCTCACATCTCAGAGGACACGCTGTGCAGCCTGCAGACACCGCGATACACCACAAGGGCGCAAATCAGAAGCCCTCGCATGGCTTTAACGGCTACATTGCTGTATCCCCTCCGGTCCTTTTTTGTAGGTCTGCTCGCAAAACCAGGAGTACGCGGAGGAGAAAGGAATGGATGCTGTTCAAACTTTAAGAGGAGGACGGGCGTGAGAGGGGCTCCAGCTCCAGACTTCCCCTTATCTGTTCAAAGTTAAACGGCAGAGGAGAGGAGCGGGCTGTCGAAGAAGAGGAAAACTGTAACGCGGAAAAACCCACCTCCGCTTCTCCTCTGCGTTTTTCTCCTCAGCGTGTTCATCGCAGTGTTAAACGGAGATACGGATAAACGCGGGGATGCTTTAATCGATCCTCGGTGTTGTGAGGGACACCGGGAGAAGACTCCTTCGCGGTACAGGTTGGTGGAAGATTTTAGTTTTAGCAGTACATCTAACCCGCATCTGCACAAAAACGCGCACACAAACACGCACAAGCGCACAAGTGGAGCCAGGTGTCGCCAACCTGTTTAAAAGCGGCACTGCTGAGCTGTCCATGGTGCTGAACTGCTGAACAGTAATTCTCTCTCTCTCTCTCACTCTCTCTCTCTCTCTCTCTCACTCACTCACTCACTCACTCACTCACTCACTCACTCACTCACTCACTCACTCACTCACTCACTCACTCACTTTCTTCCTTTATTCCGTGCACGAACTAGTAATCAGTTCATTCGGTAGTAAATAAGCTACATGAAACTCCAGCATACGAGGCGCGTGTGTTGAGATGAGTGAGTTAGTTAGTTAAAAGCTGATAATGAAATCCTATATGTTTTAACATTTCTGCCACTGGCCAGAGAACTACAGGTTCTGATCTCTGTGTTTGCTCTTTGTCTTCCGTCATCTGGTCTCACTGAGTAACTGCGAGCACAACCCAAAGTGCACCTGTTAAGATCACTGCCATCAGAGCAGCAGGAGCCTCATTGTCTAGTGATTGTGCTTGTATTGATGTAAACTGTAGGCAGCTTGAGCAGCACAGTGGTGTGGTGATTAGCACTGATGGCTCACAGCACTGATGCCTGGATTCTCTCCGGGTGCTTCCACTGTCCAAAGACGCCTGTTGAGGTCACTGCTGAGATGACAGTGACCCCGCGACCCTCACGCGGTTACAGAAAAGGAATGAATGAATGTAGGCAGCTAGTTCAGGTTTCTCCCCTCACACTTTGTATATGTAGGAGGAAAGTGCCACAAAGTCTCTGCCCGGCAGCAGGATCTGGGGCAAAAAGCAGAAAGAACTACTAATCCAATATGATCCCGCTCACATTCAGTCCTGTAACCACTTCTCATCAATGCAGACTCCATAAATATTGTGCAAGACATTGTTTTGCTGTTGCAATAATAATAATGAAATAAATAAATAAAAATAAAAAAACTTTTGGTCCAGATGCTCAATAGCCAACAGACAAATTAGGTTTCCTTATCGAGGAAAATAAATATAGGGACATTTTCACAACCTCGCTGTCCAAACTTTACATTTGTAAGCACTAAATGAGAAACTGAAAACATGAATTAATTTTTTAATTCATGTTTTCAGTGTGTCTGCTTCAGCCCTGCATAATACTTTTAATAAAACTTCAAACACCTATGTAAAAAAACAAAACGGAAGACAATGCATGGCGTTCCTCAAATGGTTGCTCTGCTAAAGATTGTCATCAGCATAATAAGCAGAAAACAGCATGGATAGCAGCTCGGCAGCGAGAGATAGGCGCTTGTGTCTCGAAGAATGCCCATTCCTGCCTGGCTGTTGTGTGAATTCTGGAAGCTGAAGCTGTGGTGGCTCTTGCCAGCTTTCAGCGGAAAATGTGTGATTTTGGAAGTTTAACTTGTGTCTTTAAAGTCCAGCTGAAATAATATTTAACATTTTTATCTTTTTGCAAATACTGTCTAAAATCAGCTACAGTGCTGCTTTTGCACCCCTCAGATTTTCTACATTTCTGCATAAAAATGACTCATGACATTAACGGACTTTCACACAGTCCTGACAGTAGACAAGGAGAACCAATCAAACAAATGAAACTCAAATGTTTTGCTTTTCTGTTTGTTTATTCAAGAAATTGAATCATTTGTACATATCTGTGAGATGCAAAAGTATGTGAACCTTTACTTTCAGTATCTGGTGTGACCTCCTTTCAGGTCCCTTTCAGGTCTTGCTCCATGACTCAGTTTCTCTTAAGGTTTAGCTCATGGTCCTAACATTTTCTTTTAGAACTGGTTGGTGTAATTCAGAATCCATTGGTCCATTGATGATGGCATGCTATGTGTGTTTGTTGAAATAGCTTTCCATCATCATGTACAAAACTGAAAGGGTTGGGTCTCTGTCCAAATGTCAGTGACGCACTGTAAGGAAAGAAATTTGAGGCGCAGGACAAAAGTTATGCTCATATGTGTTAATTATATGAAGAGGAGACATTCCCAGAAAGGGTAATGTGGTTGTTCAATTAACCCCAATCAGACATAATATTATGACCACCTTCCTAAGATTGTGCAGGTCTCCCTTGCGCCTCCAAAACAGTTCCAACTCATCAGAGAATGAGGGTGTCCTGTGGAGTCTGGCAACACAACGTTATTAGTGGGTTGAGGAGAGGGGCCTCTGTGGATCAGGCACATTCCAGTGCATCCTGCAGATACCTGATCAGGATCTAGTGAATTTGGAGGCCAGGTCAACACCTTGTGCTGTTCTTCACGTTTTATTTTAAGTTGTTTCTAAACCATGTGTGTGTCTTTGTCAGGCTGCATCCTGCTGGGGATGGCTGCTGCCATCAAGGAGTGTCATTGCTATGGGGTGGGGGTGCCTGGTCTGGTCTAGGTGGATGGTACATGCCTAAGTAACATCCACACTAATGCCAGGTCCAAAGGTTTCCCAACAGAACATCGTATTGTCACAAGATGGTCAATGCTATTCACTTCTCCTGTCAGAGGTCATAATGTTATGCCTGATTGCTATCTGTCTATTTATTTCAAAGTTTTTCTTCCTTTGTGAAAAGTTGCAGAGCAGATATGTATGATCTAAGAGGTAAAAGGGCCATTTAATTCCAGTTGTTTGTATAAACAGTGTGGTTTTATTTCTTTATTTACTTATTCATTTTGCAGTGTATGGCCTTGTGCTTTTTACAGCAAACCATGGCAAATGCTTACATCCTGCTGTTGATGCAACAGCTAATGCAGTAGTGTGATGCCTTTTACCTTGAAATCCTTTCATTCTTACCCAGTGCCTGATTTTCAGATATTTTTAAACGAATTCATCATGAAATCAACTTTAAATAATTGTTACAACAGAAAGCACATCTTTGTATGTTTGTAGAGGTTCAATGCCTCAGTTACCCACTTTGAATTTACCACAGGACATCAGTCATCAAGACAAAACACACCGTGTCCTCCTTCACTCTCCCTTGTGTGTGTCTCTCTCTTCCTTCTCAGCCGGCAGTCACATTTTGAGTCATATTGAAAAGAGAGAAAGTCACAGCTGACACAGACTACCTGCTGAGCTGAACCATTAATATTTGACTTGTGTGAGGATATATAATAATGTTAGGAACACCATATGTGACCATACATGCCATATCTATATGTTTTATGTGCCTGCCTGAGTGTTTTTACATGCAGCTGTTGCCATGTAGGTAGGAGCAACCGTGGCTCCTATCAAGGAACTTCAGGGGTCGTGTGGTTTAGGCTGTTAAATGGAACTTTATCTGCATATCAGCACCTCTAAATCTGACAAACACGAAGTCCCATTTGAGTACAGATTGCTAAAGTAGGCAAGCTGTTCAAATGCATTGAATAAATTGAGCAGACAGTTTTGGGGAGGTTTTCAACTGACCGAAAACCAATGAGTCGCAGCAAGTTTGGCGAGTCTATTTGACTTGATGATATAGCCAGTGAGAATTAAATGAGAAACACAGTTGGATGAAATAATCCTTCAGATTTGCTGAGAGAGCACAACCGTAATTCAAAAGTAAAATGAAAGTCTGAGCTACATTTTGATAGACAGAGATGCCTTGCCTCACAGCAAGAGGGTCCCGGGTTCGAATCCAGGACGACTGGGTGGAAGACATGCTGGTTAAGTTCATTTGTGATTCTAAATCGGCCATAGGTGTGAGTGTGAGTGGCTGTCTGTCTCATTGTGTTAGCCCTGAGACAGACTGGCGAACCCCCCCCCCCCCCCCCCCGGCGACTCTTCACAGGAACAAGCGGTTACAGAAGATGAACGAATGAATGAGCTTCCCAGATTGCTGCAACCCGCTCTTTATCTAGGGATGAGGGTAGTCCGTTGCCACTCTATCATGTGCACAGGACGAATGCCCATTATTCCTATTCAATGCCCATAACTGTTCATCCAGTTTTGTCCATTGGATTGGACCACACAGTCTTCACTTCACACATGCATCAGGATTTAAACACCCACAAGAGCTGTGAAGTGCTGTAACCCAGGCGGGAGTCATCACAATCTAAGTGTTGATTCAGCGCGCTAGGTTACCTGTTGGTTTACTGTGCCATATGAACAGAATCCCACGTCCTATTTTCTCTGGCATCTGACTCATGGCAGGGGCCTGTACTCTTATTTATGGAAAGTGTTGACTTTGCTCAAAAGACGGTTCACACTATATGTTCTGAATATTTACCCTGACAATTTTGAGAAGTCTTAAATTATGAGAAATCTCTTCTCGGCGCTTGTCTCTTGGAGATCAACGATGTGTCGCTCTCTCATGGAAATGATGTCTCATCTGGCACTGGAAAAGATAAGCTAGTGGGGGAAAAAAACAGACTCAGCAAATTTTGGAGGATGTGGAACTCTTTCTATGACTTTCTTGAAACTCACTATACAAAGTATTGGATGGACTAACAAATTCACGTCAACTTAAGTGCCTGCAAATTAAATTTTTACATATATTTTTATATGTTCAGATATGTTTATTCCTTTTATTTGTTCATTTTCATTATTATTGTTTTGTGTATGTGTATTACTCTTCTCATTGTGTCATCCTTTTTATTTAACATGTCCTCTCTTACTGTCTTTATGCTTAGCCATCACGGAAAGGGTGAGGTGCTGTCATCTGACATACCGCACTCATTCTTACATGTGTACTCTTCACGTGTATTTCAGAGACGTGATGTTTTTACATGCCAGAAGTGTTATGGAACAGTTTAGTTAATTATGCTGGCTGTTGTCTGCACTCAAACAGAGAGAGCTTCATTACTGCCGGGTGTGCGTTTGGCTTCTGAACATCACACACACACACCACACACGTCAGTGTGCCACTATTATCCATTTTGTTGAACTCTTGAAATAGCCACTTGCTACGCAGACAGCAGTCAAATAATCAGCCGACAGCCACTTCTAAAGCAGTGCTTGTTGAATTTTTCAGCTTTCATCCTGGGTTACAGACTTACTTCAGATAACTTCAAAAATAGTTCTTTGGCTTTTGGAACACATAGAGAAAGGTCACTTTGGAAAGCACAACAGGGAAGGCCACATTTCCCATTCTGATCATATGCATTACAATACTCTGGCCTGCATTTATGTGCATAAAGTGTACCAGCAATTTGCACTGCAAATGTTAATAAATGTACACTCACAATCTGTGTGTAATTAGCATCTGATTTACTTAGGCAGCGGCTCATTATGTAATCAGTGACTGGCTGCCCTCTAGACACATTCTGAGAGTAAAGGAGAGCTTGAGAAGTGCAGTTCAGCGAGCTCCGATAACATGTCTAAATATGACACGCTCGCTAGGTATGGAGCCCGATGAGAAAATTGTCTTTTACTAATAAAATTCTAATAATCTGCTTTCGCACAGACAGCACAGTTAAAGTCGTGGCGGTCATAAACCAAGATTCGCCATGTACGTTTGCTGTCACAAAAATGCACAACTCACCTCAGTGCAACTCGGTAAACATCAAGTTCAACTTCTGTGGTATATTTTTCTCTTAGAAATGATCTTTGTATACTACAGAGTTAATGAGGATTTAGAATGAAGATTTAGAACGACGCTTTAATGAGAAAAAAATTACTTAGCCAGTCCCAATTGATCCTGAATTTATCAGGTAACCAATCACCTGTTTCAATTGTGTGGATTTAATGACTTAAGTTAATCAAAATGTCTGGTTGATGTGTTTTCTTCTGAGTCACAGATCACACTGCACTCTGATATAAGAGCACGTCACTTAATCTTCTGTTTGAAAGGTTGTTGTCGACTGTCCAGCAGACAAAAATCCATTTTTAAAATACCAGTGAAAGAAGCTTTGTGGGAATACGAAGCTTGTTAAATACCAACATTTTGACCACTTTCTTAATGTTGTGTAGGTCCCCTTTTGCTGCCAAAACAGCCATGGAATGCTGAGGCCCGATGACAGCTGGGATAGGCTCCAGCAGACCCCCGTGACCCGAAAATTATCTCTTTCCAACAAAGAGTGGGTTTTTGAAGGGCTGTTTTCTTTTTAATATTTAAGCAGAAATGAGTCTTAAGTATCTTCTACTTCTAAGATCAAGGAGTCAAGCTTAATTCCATTTTTTGATACCTCAATGAGACTCTCCTTAATAATACTTTGGAAGTTTCCTGTTCAGTCAGTGACATTACAGCTGAATTTATGTGTGTAGAAATAAAATATGATCATCTATATGTATTTTAATATGTATATTAATTTGAGCTTGTTTTGGGGGTACCAAAATAACCTATGTAATTAATCACCACCATTTAGCATCATTATACATGTTCATGTTTTTGTGACGTTCCTAATTTGTACACTTAACAATCGACAGTAAAATCCAGGTCCATTACTGCCTCCTTTGAAAACACAGTATGGATTTACATAAATGTTCACGCTCACCCACTCTCCTGCATCCGTTCTGTGATAATCCCATGCAGTGCCCCTTCAGTGCCCAGTAGACTAATGATGAAATAAGCCCGGAGCTTAGCGTCACACAGACCTGAATGAAGATGACCTGACTCGGATGATACGAGGCAAACACAATTCCCTGAGGCATTGATCCAACATCCACTTATCTATAAAACACTGTCCAGAAAGCCCAAACTACTTTCTCTTCATCATTCTTCCCCCCTCATGCACATCACAGTGATTTATGATCAGAGCAGTATGAATACCTCTCACTTTAAGTAAGGCTCATTGAGGTTGTTTGTATCCCTCCACTACAGTGGTGGTCATCGAAACTGGAGGACAACTGAAATATTTGTCTTTAATCAGAATCAGAATCAGCTTTATTGACCAAAGAATTTGACTCTGCTTAAATTCCCTGAATGTGCACACATACTTGGCCAATGAAGCTGATCAAAAGTGTTTAAATTATTCTGTAGATGGATATGTTTGATGGGAGAAAATGAACCCCTTTGCATTAGCATATTAAGTGCACGGATATGACGTTTGCCAAATGAAAACTACTGTACAGGGAAAGTGAACACTGACATTTGAGTTCAACTATTTGTTTGCATTTTCTTTACATCATTTTACTTACTTAAATGTGTCTCACACACCATATACACATTACATACAAACAGCAAGTTCCATGAAGGGGGTAAAGAGGAGAGAAACAGGACAGAATTAAACAGCTGCAGGGACTAAGCAGCAGCAACAGGAAACCAGAGACAGATCTTTTTCAAATATAACATTGCTCAAGTGTTAGATATTGCCACAAAAGAAATTACTATTATAAAACTAAGCGCCTGTTCCTAATTGTAGCTTTCACAGCTTTCTCAGTTTTCGGGTGATCTCACTCTCATATGACACAAGTCAATAGGTGTTACAGTGGAACAAAAGCGAGTCTAGCCATTATCACAGTATTAGCTGCTGCAGACCCCATGATCCAGCGTAGCTAAGCAAAAGCAACAAGACAAAGTTGTGCCTGCCATGCTGTAGCTTTGCAACTAGCCTGCAAAGCTACAGCATGGCAGGCTAACCCTCAGGCTTAGCCTGTTACGTATAGTTAAATTTAAGTTGAAATGCTATTTTGTTTCCTGGCTGAGGTAATTAATTGGATTAAAACATCTGCTATCAAAAAGTTTTATTGTTGCTTTCTTTCAAGGTGTGCAAACAGGTCTTTTTTCCCGTTTTTGATTAATGAGGGGCCAGTGCTGGGCATTTTGCTGCCACACATTGTTCCATGTACTGATAGTGGAAAGGACAACCTTTTCAAATACAGTTTATTAATTGAATTAGTCCTCTGCTCTTGATTAAGGTGGTACACTTATAGTGCGTGGGTGTGTGTACTTGTGCATGTGTGTGCATGCGTTTTCATATTAACAAGTGTGTGGATTGATACTGTGTCCACAAGTGCATGTGTGTGTACAGGCAATTGCGTATGCGTTTCCTCTAGTGAGTGCACAGTGTGTGTGGATATGTTTGTGTGTAAGCGCCTATTGTGCATATTAAATGAGATTTGCTACACTGTAATAACCAGTGACCAGGGGAGTGAAACAGAGGAGGCTCTCAACATTGATCACCTCCAAGGATTCCCCTTTGAAATCAAAATCAAGTTTGCGTGTGCGTGCGCGTGTACAGGGTAGGGAGATGTGGCCAGAGTTAATTATAGCAGAACCCATTTTGCAAATGTGCATGTGTGTGCATATAGGTTGGTGGGGGTGTTATTGCAGCCAATGAAGCAGAAAGTTGTGCACAGATTTGTATTCAGAAGCTGTGCAGTCGGCCCCTGCGTCCTATACAGAATGTTTTCAAGAACACACGAATGCTTCATGGTTAATTATAAAAATATCCCCTTTATTGAAGAATGGGCAGAGGCCACAGCAGTTATAATAGCATAGCTTTTGCAGAAGAACATGTTAGGAGGTTCACCACGACTGGCTGGTTATCAACATAGTTATGATTTGTCTTTTATTCTCAAACTGTCATGTAATATCATCAGCTAGCTTATATTTGTATCATCATCAGATTCTACATGTACGCTTGTAGTCGTTCCTTCAGCTGCTCTCTTTTCTCTTTTGTGCCTCTACCCGGCTGGCCTTAGGCAGATGGGTCCCTCCATATGAGCTGGGTTCTGCTCAAGGTTTCTTCCTGTTAAAATGTATTTTTTCCTTGCCACCGTTGCCTTCAGGCTTGCTCTGTCGGTTTCAGACCAGTTTTTGTATTGTTATCGATGCTATACAAATAAATCAAACTGGATTGGATTGAATTATCTACAGTCTATTTAAAAGCATTACAATCATGCTGTACCTGTGTGTTATCCATTTTATTTCTGAGAAACCTAAAACGGAAAATTAGGCCTTTTTTTCATACTTTTCTTTTTCTGCTCAAGTCAAATGTCTTTCTGTCTTTCCTTTCATTGTCTCTTTCTCCCTCGCTCTTGAGCTCAACACCGAGTTAGTGCATGGTGGATGTAATTACTCTAATTGTTTATTCGCCTATTTTTCAACTGTTCAGGGTAATGGGCTGTTGCTGTCAGCCTTTGCTTCAGTGTTCTCTATTATTTGATCACTCCAGTATGTACAACTAGAATCCATTATACACAGTGAGAAAAATATTAAGCCACCTTCACAATAGTGGACCATGTAACTTTGTTTCCTTGGCTTTGCCTTGGAACAACACATATCTGCAAATGAAAATGGGTAACAATGTTTTGTAGCACTGTGAGGAGAAGTAGAGAGAGAATGTTATATTTTATTTATTTCTTTTTTCTGCAGTGCCAGTTGATCAGTGTTATGGTTGAATATTAAGAATTTACCACAAGCTTTCACGATTGTGGCCTCATTTGCTAAAAAGACAAAAAATCCCCACACATACGTATGTATCCTGGAAGCCAGCCCATAACATGTTTGTGGGGGAAAGTCTCTCTAGAGGTTCCTTTGTGACAGCCTCCAGGCCTCAAGTCCTACTTCCTTATTTGTTGGTATCTTGGGAGTGGGTTGTTTGGAGTGATGGTTGATCATTGATGATGACTGATGGCTGGGTTGATGTGATGTCTAACCTATATCTATAGGTGTGTGAGCAGTCTCTCTCTCGCACGCTTCTTTGGTTTGGTTTGGTGCGGCTTGGTTGAGTTGAGCTTTGGTTAATCTTATGTTCTTCAATTCACTGAAACATACATCACAGATATTGCTGCATATTTGATTATTTAAGTCAACACAGTGATTTTTTTTTTTTTTTTTAAGAGTCATGTGCGGCATGGCCTGTGGGGCCAGTCCAATAAACTGGGTGGGGGTTGATGGTTGGTTGTATGACTATCCAACTGAATGTAGAGGTATTATTTTTTACACTGTTGTAAATACTGAAACAAAGATTCATTCTTGAAACCTCAGTAACATGGAGCTTGGAGTTAACCAAGAATACAATATGTAATTAAAGTGTAACATGTAATGAAGTTAAGAGGAAGAATTGTACTTGTTTCATTCTGTAACTCTTAGAGAAACTTACACACTATGTCAAGTGAGAAGAGAGACAGAGAATTAGCTTGGCGAGCCAGCAATGCCATAATCAATGTAACAAAGCGAAGGGGAAGCTTTGTAAATTCCCAACAAGACTTTTGAGTTGTAAAAATTGCAGTGGCTACATAAAGCTTGTCATGCAATAAACATAATAAAATAACATTGCAAGAGCACCATTTAATTCTCCATTCAAGTCAATTCTGGGCAGTGTATTCACAAGTGATGAGGAAAATTAAGTTTCTGGCACTATTCCCATGACAACTGTTACAAATGACATGAACCGGTTATTGAAAAGTGACATGCTTCAACTTACATTTCCTACAGGATTTCCTCATAATAGATTTAGCAGAAATAGTACATTATTTTTTAACTGTCTAGTGGTCCATTTAAATGGTAACAAAGAATAGAGTTATGAATTATTTAGTCAAATAAAGGAAAATGAACATCTGTTCAATTGATGTTAAATGCTTTCACCAAAACTATACAGCCACGCATAGCACTTTCTTAGAGCAATAAAAAAACATTCACAACACCTCTCACCTCATTGCAGACTTTCTTTTTAAAGATTTTACACTTCGGAGCTGGGAGGCTTATAAACACAGACCAGCACTTTCTGAAGTGGAAGAGAGACAGTCTTTTTCCTCCCTGTCTATTCTTGCTCCCCTCTTTGCTGCTGTTAAGTTAACACATGTTGCATCGAGGTTACTGGACAGATCTGTTTCCCAATCTTCTGCTCAGTAGAACCTCTCTTTTATTTTTACTTTTTTCGGATTAGGCATTTGTTTCATTGCAGTGCTTGTTACTCTGAGGTCTGTGTGACCCCAAGGGATGTCTAAAAGAAATCAAGAAGCATTAACATGTACAAATAAGAAATTATTCTTGTTATGAAGGGTAATGTTTCACTTACAGTATATAGATTAATGGTTGTTGTGCCCCTCTATACCCTCCAAAGGCCTCAGTTAGCGTTTTTAATATAATTTATAAAAATGAGTCATCTTCTTTTGTAACTCAGATGTGGGCCTCCTCCTTATGTTTATGATAAAGTGGATATCTTTTGGACTTCTTTGTTTCGTGGAGAACAAATGAAAGTGTTAATGCCAGATGTTCTCCCTTTTGGTGAATCATTGTTGAGCATTGTGTCTGAATCCATTTTAGTATATTAATCGTGATTTCTCTGGTTAGGTTGAGTGTGAACCAGCTGAACTGAGTAACTCAGCCAACGTTATATGTCCAGGTCGATTCTGGGTGGACACATGTTTCTTTGTCAAGTAGATAAATAGGTAGGTAGATTCAGAAGATATTCAGGATGTAATTAAAGTTAGGTGGGTACCAGGGGATTGCCTTGGTTGCAGTGTGGTGAGCAGCATGATGTGTGACAGCTGGAGCACTAGCACCACTAGTTAGGTGAGTCAGTCAGGGGTAAGTTATTGCCCTTTGCTGGTCCATGGCTTTAATGTCAAATAACTATTGTTAATGTGGCTCCTGGTCCAAAACATTATAGCACTAATGGTTTTGTGTTCATAGCAGATCTTTTTTTGGGTGTGTAAAGCAGTGTGTTGACATTCTCAATGCACCTGTACATCAACATTGTACAGGTGGATTAATTGATGGAGGCAATAAAGGTGTTTTGCCACACTAGTTGTGATCATTGTGGGTTTGGCTTTCCTTTCATGGTTGGCCAAATGTGTGTAAGCTGTACTGAATTTGTGGGCTTTGTTTGAGGTTGTGGGATATAATATGATTTAGTCAGACGCTGGTCTAATAATTGCAATGTGATTTGTCTGCATGTCTTTAGAAATGTATGCAAATTTAGAAACAAAAAGGAGAATTTTACCTTTTTTTTGTCAGAACCTGTCAAGCTTTGTCATATTGGATGAAATGCATCACTGCACTGCCATGTTCAGGCCTCTCCACAGATGTTCTATGGTTATTAAATCTGGGCTTTTGTCAGGCCACTAAACAATGGTGAGGGACTTGTCCTAATGCCAGTCCTGTAGGGTTTGGTTGTGTACTTTGAGTCCTCATCATGCAGAAAGATTAAATGTCACCCCGCCCTGGAGCAAGTCTTTTCAAAGACTCTGCATTTGGCTGCACTGATTTGTCTCACACTTCTATCCAGTCCCCCTGGCCCCAGTAGTATGATGCTACCACAACAATTGACTGTAAGGATGCTACGAACCAAGTGATGAGCAGTGTCAGACATGCTGATTGGAGTTCTGCCCGAATACTTCAGTTTTTCTGAAGATCTTTAAGAGTCTTTGAAATATAGTTTTGAGATCTCAGAGCAGACAGTTTTCTGTCTTTTAGACGGAAAGTGGTTTCCTTAAGTTGTTTTTTTCTTCCCCTTTTTACAGAGCACTTCTGAAGCTGTGGTGTTTTATTGTGGATTTCAACACAGAGTTCCGTTGTCTTAATGATTTTGTTTTTGTCTTGTCATGCAATCTGTATTTGGATCGTCTTGTATAAATAGATGTGTGCAAATCTAAACAATTTCCAACTCATTTAGTCATAATTGGACTCCCTGTTATGCACATCTCAATGATTATTAAAGCAAACTGGGTGGATCTGACCACAGAACCGCTTGTTCTAATATACTGAATGCGAAATTGTGCTCTGCTCTCCTGATGGGGTTTACCTGAATAGGACAGAAATTCCTAGTACTCATGCACATTTCTGGAAAAATTTTCTTGTATTCCTGTTATTAATGGGGTTGTTTTTACTGGACTGTTTAATCTTGTGTGGTGTTATTTCTTCTGAGAAAGGAGCTATTATAGAAAGACCATTACATTAAAGATATAAATGCAGATCTCTAAATTCATTAACTGCATATGTCATCGTAAAATAAATTCAACACTGTACAGCATTATGTAGACTGACCCAACAATTCCCCCTTTAGAAGCTCTTGGTGATGGAATGTGGATAACCCGAGGGAGGGGCAACTGACTGTTGTGTGATTTTTGTTGCTCCTTTTACACTGAACCCAGAATTCACCCCAGCTGAGAATATAGCCCATTCACTTAGATCAAGGTTTGGAAGGTACTGAGAACTAACATATCAGTGGCAAATAGTTCAGGCTTTTTTTTTCTTTCTTTTTTTTAACCTCAAAGTGTTTTAGAGTCACAGTGAACATCTACCCATTCATTCATACTGATTCAGACACCAATGCCAAGTACTGAGAGCAACTCAGGGTTCACTGTTTGATCAAGGGCCGTTAACCTTCTGGTTCATGGACAAACCCCCTAGGCATTTAATTATACATTAATCAAAAGTGTTGTAAGTGGTGTAGCAAACAAACTATGCAAGGCTAACATCGAAATAAGGACTGTCTTTTTACATCAGCATTATTCACAATGACCAGTCCTTCAGCTCATAGAGTATATGCAGCACTGTCCTGTATCCATTATCCATTTGCATCCTTAGCAAGTAATGCATCACAGTTATAATGGACATGATTACAACAATACAATATCTGCTTACGCATCAACCTTTCAACAAGGCCACTTTAACCACTGTCTGCTGGGTGATATTTTACCTGTACTCCATTTCAACTGTATACACTGACTAACCTACACAACTCAGGAAGATTCTGAACAAATGTTGTGGTTCTATTTCCAGATATTAATGATTTTTCCCACGATGGGGCCGTGGAATCACTAACCACATCTCAGTTTTACTTCCCCCTGTACATCTTCAGTCACATCTTTAAGATCAGATCATTTAAACGTATGAAAAACTAAAGAAATGTGTTTGATGACTCACTGAGTTTTAGTGGCAGTACAGATGTATACATTATTTTTTTTAAAAGACTCGTAAACTGAGGTTGTTTTGGAGCCAAATATCAGAAAATATTGTACTGAACAGTGTTGTTAACCTCAGTTAAATTAGAGCTGAAACTGATAATTGGCAAAACACAGATCCCACTGCAGCTTAGTACTGCAAAAGTCCCCAAGATAACATAAAAGATTATAAACAGCACCAGAGAGCAAGCTCAACATCTTTGATTTGTTTGCTTCCATTTCTGACTTGTTGCGCCCCTCTGCACCCCCACTGGCCTTGCCTGACAGTATCCGCAGAAATCATGCAATGTGTTCAATAAATGACTTTATAAATATGACAAAAATAATGAGCATGAAAGTGCAGTGCGCCAGCAGAGTTCTACTTCCTTTTCCACATTGTGAATATCCCACCAAAGAGTGTAAGCACAGAAAGATGAAAGAAATGGTTCCACTGAAGTACAAACCACAGTATGAGCACAGGTGCAAAAACTGAAGTGGGAGGGGGGGGGGGGGGGGGGCTGAAATAAAGAATAAAAGAAAGGCATTCAGGAATAGAAAGTCAGAACTGTTGCAGCAGGTACTAACAGGGATGTAATAAGAGGGATCATGGTGCGCTGTGATGCAGAGCATCTCTGAATATGAATGCAGAACTGGAATAAAAGATTGACTGACTCACACAGAGAATAGTGTAGGCAGATCAAGAAGTGTCAGACCAATTAAATTTGATACCTGGTTCTATAAGGCTTCTTTTCTCCTATTAAATGTGGACTTTCGAAACAGATTGGCTAAAGGACAAGGACCCGTGGTCACTTTTCATGCAAGTATCCTATAATCCATGTCTTCACATGTTTGGTGTGGCTGCAGCATAGCCTTTTTGTAGGTTTATTGTTGTCTATTATTCTGAGTTAGAGCATCTTTACACTTCAAGCTTCAGCTGGACATCAGCAAAAGGGCAAACTTTAATTCACAAAGCACACAATACAGTCTTATAACAATACAAACCACAGCTTCCAAAATGAAAACACTGTTTCGCCATCATGTATGAACTGGCAAGTGAATGTAAGGTTGACTTAAGCCTACTTATGTATGAAAATCCACCATGTCTTTATGAACTTCATACATTCATTTGAAATTTGAGCATTGCCGTGTGGTTGCCTCAAGCTAAATTTAAACCTAACTGGTCCTTAGTTAAAAGATACAGTATGCTGGTCAGAGACAAACAAATGAATGGGCAGAAAACACCGTGCAACCATCTTGGCCAATAAAGTGTCATTAACGTCTTAATTCACGTTACATTAGACTAAATCGAGCACAGTCTGCACAAAGAGAAGACAGAATAGTAAAAGAAAGAATGATAATATGGCTGGTGTGTGTCTTTTAAATTTAATACGTCCCTCTCCCCTTCTGCACTTACTTTACAAGCTAGAATTACCACATCCACTGTGTGAAAGCCATAAAGACGTGGGTGAATGTAAATGCAACCAGAATAATGGGAGTGTGATGGCCAGTGCTGAACATTTTACTGCCTGTTAGTACCTGTTACATGTTGCTTTTCTTCATTTGTCTCGTCACTTTACTTAGAGGGACTCTTAAATGGGGATAGTGCTTGATTTAAACGGCCCTTAATAATGGTGTTTCAAGTGTTCAAACTTGTGAGTGTGAATAGCTCTCGCTCTTCTAATACTTTGAGAAAAGGACAATACCGCTTTGTACATGGACTATAGAATTTGAAGCATCTCCTTGCATGACGGCTGGTTTTGTCTGTCCATAGAACGAGATTTAGAAACATTTCGAAGCACATTTCCTTTTTACATCCCAATCGAGCGTACCCGACTCCTCCCTGTCCATGCCCCTTTTAAATGTGCGACTCCCCGTCTACGCCCTTTTAAATATGCAAATTATATTTAAATTGACCCTGCACCTGAGATTCCCCTCTCCGCGTGATCAGAAAACGAAAACATAAGAATGAGTAAGACGGGAAAGAAGAAGAACTTCACAGAAAGCGAACTGAACATCTACTCACTGGAGTGGAGATGCGCAAAAATGTGCTCCTTTGACACACTGCCACAATGTTTACTTTTGTTTAAATTGTTTCCTGTTGACATTTACAAATTCATGCGATGGCGCTTTTATAGCAATGTGTGTGCAGTCGATAGCTCCGATTACATTCAGAAAACGGTCTCTCGCTGCAGATTGCTCTAATGTTGACCTGTTCAGCTGCATTGTATGGGAATCTGATATACCTGGCTGACATGCGGATAACTCCATCCCACACGGTTTGCATGGCTCTGCTCAGGGTCGACTGGCTCAGTCCCAATCGGTCGGAGTAATAGTTTTCACATTTAACCCTCTTGCATGCTCTCCATCAGTCTGTCCATTCACTTGGGGTCCCAGAGACCCCAAAGGCAGGAGGGTTATTACAGTTTCCCGGCATCACCTCTATGTGCCGCCAAAGGATCGACATCTGTAGAATCCTACGTACGCCAGCCACGTCGTTGGTGTTGGCACGCACAAAGTTCCCGGACATTTCACTCCTGATACATTTGATTTACGTGAGTGAGTGCGTAGGCAACGTTTTTGTACGCACATGAGGCCCCAGAAGTCCTCCTCAAAAGTGAAGCCAAAGCAAGTAGAGCACCCCCTGGTGACTCGTTGCAGTATAGGTCATATACTTCAACTACTCCATTTCAGAGTCTGGTAGAAGTGTGGTCGGGTCATCGATATCACAACTCCGCAAGGCTCCATTCTCAGACCGTTCTGTGCAGATTCTAGCTCCTAACTTTCAAGATGGCTCTGCCCATATCCCCGGAAGAATACCATCCGTTTGACAAATGCAAGGAAGTGGTGACACATCGCCCATATTTATACAGTCTATGGTACCAACCATGGAAGCTTGCAACTGGTTGTGGATGAAAAAGCATGTTTGAGCTGAAATAGCTTAGTACACTTAGTAAACTTTAATAGCTTTCATTAAATTAAAGCCTTGAGTGTAGGCTTTGCTTAGTGATAATGCTTTGTTTATTTTCTAAAGGCTTTTGTGTTTTGTAGTACATCAAGATTAATTTAGCCTGGGCACTTTAGATGCTCTGCTTTTGTAGAGGTGGGCTTGAGGCGACACATACAGTAGGTGTGTTTCCTGTTATTGCTACAAATGTAATGAACAGAAAGCAGCAGCAGCTACAGTGACTGCTTTTTCAGATGTTCGTGAAATGGTCAAGATCATTCACATACATTGCAGGGCAATCAAATTTCAAAACCATTACAGTTTTACCATTCTCAAAAAGAGTCGATAGTATGGGTTGGTACCCGACACTGATTCAGTGGGATCAGAAACATGAGACAGTGCATTTTATATACTCAGCACCTTATGCATAATGTCAGCATTCATGGTTGAAAAAGTTTGTTAATCCAATGTAAAATCCAGTTTCTGATTAGTAGATGTTGAAAGACCGTTACTGTACATACATGTGTAGTCTTATAATATCCGGGTGATTCTTGTAAGCATTTCCTGAAAAGCTTTTTATTTTAGTGGTGAATGAAGTTGACAAAATGTGGACGGTGACTTGGTGATTCTGCACTTGTATTTGGCTGCCTTAAAACAGCCGCAGAAGGTCCTTTATGGATACCTCGTCCTGTACACGTACGTCTTCACCATATGGTATAGCAAGGAACTGTGGGCTGCTTCATAAATCAAGCCTTATTTAGCAGGCCCTATCACTGACACTAATGCATGTGTGGTACAAAGAAGTGACATGTATGTGTCAGCACTCGTAAAGCTATCATGAATTAAGTATGGGATGATCTGTGAAATGGCTTGTGCTTGCCAGATGTTGCCTTGCAAAATGTGGGAGCGTTTTCTTTCTTCCTTTTTTTTTTATTTAATTCCTCGGACGAGCAAGGTTGTACATGTGTATGTGTGTCTGTATGTTCTACAAGATCTACTGTATAAGGATAAGGATCATAAGGATCGCTATTTAAAAAAGCCTCAAATAAAACCATTTTTCAAGGCACCACAAGTAATTGGACCATTGACTATTTCTTTGTAATTTTTCTTCATCAGTCAAACAAATAAAATCATCCGGACTTGAAATCAATTGTGGCATTTGGAACCTGTGGTGAATGATCCCTGGATCAATTACATGGTACAGAATAATCCCCAACATCCAGACAAAAAAAAATAAACTATTGAGAGAGTCTACCCTCACGACACTTAACAAGAGCCAATACACAGAGTTTATCAAGGTGGCAAACATTCATAGGCATTAAGAATTGCAAGGCCAAGTTAGATTTTTTCATGCATTCATTCCATAAGCTGAAGATAAGTCAGAAGGCAGAAAGACTGACAACTACTAGAAAAGAGCACATTCAATAGTGAAGCCATTCCTAAATGTGGCATTTTGTGCACAGGCGCAAGTACTTGGTCAAAAGCAAAAGGTGTGGCAAAGCCAACAGCCCAATAAACTTAACTACTCAAAGAGATTGAAGCTATAAATCTCAGTGAATCAAATCATAACATCCATATTGATAAAAGTAAAACAGTCCTGTGCTAAGCTGTGAGGAAAAAATGTAAAGCTACAGGACATGTTTTATTGTTATGGATTGTGTACAGTCCTTAATTCTGTACTGCATATGCTAAAAAGGCAGATGGTACCTAATGGTATGATGAAGCAATCCATTTGTGAGACAGGAATTTGAAAATTCTGCAAAGATATGGTAAGAACTGAATCTGTGCAACTGTCAGACAGCCCACTCTATACAAATCAAAGAGCAGTTACTTACATATCCATGGGTCACAGTTTGAAGACAAAGGCAGGAGACTGGGCTGTTCTTTGTTGTATAATTCAGTGATCCCAACTGTGAACAAAGGGTGCCCTTTGATGTGACGGCATATCCTACAGCAACAGGTTGAGACAATAGCAATTGAATAGCAGTCCTCGGGGTTTGACTTGTTACTCTGATCAAGGCTGTTCTGCTGGGGAGCTCGAGCATTTGTCATAGGATGATGTATGCTTTACGTAACTGTTGAATTGTCAAATGCATGTTTAGCAAAAACTATTACCATAAAAATGTATATCAACCATTTTGGGGTGTTGCAGCAGTAATGCAACCTAACATGCTTTCCACCAGTAAACATTCACAGCTCACATATAGGTGTTTACAACCAAACAATGAGAACCAGACTATGATATAATCCATGTCGATCAGCATGCAATATGCTGTACCATTATTTTTGCTTGTTAACTGACTTGAGATGGATCTTTGACAATTATTTAAAAACCCAAACAGACAAACAAACAAAAGACAAAATTGCTAATCAAACAATGCTGTTAATATACAAGTCAAACCCATATAGCTCAACATACTGGAATAATACTTCTGCATTCAGAACTACCCTATATTTCTATATTTCTAAGTTTAAAACTGCACGATTTACTGTGATTATACAAAGTTTTTTAGCCTAACCCCTAACTTGTACAATACAACGTTAAGGAAGTGACGGTGTGAACAAAAGATGCATTCATGATCCAGTTTACTGGCATGTTGTCTATGACATTAGGAGCACAACAATCCCCTTGCTGTGATTCAGGAACGGAGAAACGACTAAGGAAAAGTCTCACTATTACCTTCCAATAATCCAGTACTGAACATGTTTCACTGTTGTTACTCATTCTTTCCCTCTCATTTTTGTGGTGTGGTGTGGTGTGCTGTGCAGTAATGAGATTAATGGTTTAGTGGTGTGTCGTCAAGCTGTGATAGCACTTCTTGTACCGGCAGGATGCTGTAGGCTTTGGTACGTTGCAGTGTTTTTGACCGAGACAAGGAGTGTGCTAGGAGGTGATAGCAGCAAAGGATTTACATTTTTGGACACAAATGCATAATGGGAAACTAGAGGAGAGTTGTGTACACATTGATCACGTGGTTTTCCACCTTGCTACTGTCGCTGAGTAAAATCTGAATTCCGAAACAGAAAGGGTTTCTAGCTATCAGGAAAACAGAAGGAGTTAAGGACGAGACACCCTTACTTTAGCTTTTAGGCCTTAGTATGTATTTATACTACAAAAATACAGCATTGTACATTGAAAGGAAGGTATAATTTTAAAATTTTCAGCAACTTTGCTCCATTGTGAATTGTGTTCTTGCCAACCATTTCAATTGGCCATTCGTGTCTGGGTGAGATCCCTTACAATCATGCAGTGAATACTGCTCCCTAAGCTGCAGGTGTTATAATGCCTTGTCTGTCCACAAGGATGAGCACTGAATAAAATAATAAAGAAAGCTTATAAAGATTATAAAGCTTTCAGCACCCCTGAACTGTCAGTCACATACACAGGTGTGTAGCTTCGTGATACATTCAGTGGTTTAACAACTAAAATAACAAGTATGCTACAAGTACTACTCTCAGGATCAACCTTACAGGGGCTCTTTAGTCTCCAACTATTTTTCCAGTTACAACAATCACATTTAATTAAAGTTAGTTTTCACTGGTGTGCTGTTCACTAGGGTTTCTGATTTTTTTAAGTCGACTAATGTGTGGCTGGTGAAAGTTGTGTCGACATCGACTAGTTGATGACGTTATGCATAAAAACACAGTAGAAAGTAATGCTTTGCAACAATGAAATCTATATTCTTGACCTGAATACATATTGGAGCATAAATCAATGTTGTCAGTAGAGTTTAATAGTACTCGACTTTGTGTTATAAGATGGGGTAATGTTGCTGGGATAAAAAAAATGCAGTATATCTCCAAAGTCACGTATTTGACGACTAGTCCACATGATGTCGCGAATTTGTGACTCGCTGTTTCTGCTCAGACTGCAGCCGAAATAACGCATCTAATACTCCAATGTGGGTTTGTGCACATTCAAAAAATTCCGAGGAACCTTTTGCAAGCGCTAGGTTCTTGTAGGACCAGTCGGAGTGGTGAGCAAAAACACAAATAATTAATTTCTTTATATAACTGAAAAATCAATTCAGGCGTTAAGGGGTTAAAACGTCATGGCACAGCAGTAAAGTCAACTTGTCGGTACAACACCTACTTCCCACAAGAAACTTAGTGGACCAAACAGGCTTGATGCTCAAGTGCCTCAAAATGTAAAGAGGAAATGAAACCGCGTTGGTCTGTCTGTTATAGAATGGGTGGCAAAAGCTGATTGTGCTGCCCGTTGCACCTGCTTCAATAGATCCTCCAGTTATGCTGGGGAGGCCGGCGGAGGAGGTACAGCTTACACTCAGACCATGCACCTCAGGGTGAAAGCTTTAGAGCTGCAACACCCGTCTAGTGTGGCCCCTCACTAATCTGTCTCTCAGTAAACCCTGCACTCTCCCCATGAAAGCATTGATGTGAGCTGGCATGTTACACTGGTGCCTCAGTTCAGAGAGTCTGAGGCGGATTCTTGTTTAAATGCATGACAGTGAATTTCAGCCACTTCAAATTGGCTGAAGGATGTCTGGTATAGCCTCAATGTAAATTGGAAACCCACAGTGTTGCATGCCTATGAATTAGAGCCTGAAGCATACATACAACAATTCAGGTATCATGTGAAAAATGGCAATCAGACTTGTGTGGAATTTGTGTGAGAGAGAGGGATCCTTTTTGATAAGTGCTGTCAAGATTTTCCACAGCCGACAGCTGCAAGAGTTAGTGCTCCCAGAGGAACTTAAAAACTGTTTTTTCCGGAACACATTGTGGTTTATTTGGGTGAATGAACGATAGAATCTCTGCTGCTGCAGCTGTCTATACAGATGAAATTGCTCTGATTCATAAGAGTTTTTTGTCTCTTCCTTGCATCATAAATGTCCAATACCAATATCTGCTCACCATGGTGTGCACGTGTTTTCCAGAGGCTATCCTGCTGCTCACACTGAAGGCTGCAGCAGTGGGGAAAGCCTTAGGGTGCTTTTATACCTATATTTAATTCCAGTTCAGAAAGAATATGATATAATATTTTCAAGTTTTATAAACGTCGTTTCACTTCATATTCATATGGAAATCAAGACAAAGTTATTCATAATTCTGCTGGAAAATTTGGATTTAAGACTCTCCACTCACTGACATTTCTGACTATGTGTAAAAAACAACGTTTAGGTTTACATGATGAAAGGGCACACTGCTGCTGCCACTCACCTCTGAAGCCAGATGCCTCTGTTGGGTGTGTAGCAGGGCATACAGCTGGGTGTGCACCCTCTTCATGGGTAACATCTGTCCACACTGAAAATGGACTACTCTGGGGAGTGGCTAGGCTGAGACCACCTTCTACATCCTGACTCAGCTAAGGTCATATGTTTCGGAGCGGAGTGTGATAGTTACCAGCCCAGACAAACCAAACTTACAGATAAAGGCTCTCAATTTCAGATGCAATGCTGCAGGTGTAAAAGCACCCTGTACAGACTGACCAGTATGGCCAAGGTTTTTATGCAGATGATGTTGGAATTGTCTGTTAAGCATCAGGTGTCTAGTGTGGATCACATCAGGATGCACTGGAATGATTTCACACAACATTAAAATCCATGCTCCGAAAGGTTTACACAGAGTCAAACAAGGAGTGGGATGCGGGTTTACGACATTTTTTGCTGTCCAGTGAACCATGCAGGAATCTCTTGAGTTCAGCCTGCTGCATTAGTTTCATAGGAGCCAAGGCCCAAGCTGAGACAGCTAACAATATCAGTTCATTCAGAGAGAGGTTGTACACCACTTGTGAACTGGCACACTGCTCCCTTTCTCCAGCATTATCTAAACCAAAGGAAACATATGATAAAGGAGCTCTGGGCCGCTACTTTTTTTGCCACAAGACTGTCTTTTAGTGTTGTTACTAGGGATGTCCGATAATATTGGCCCTCCGATATTATCGACCGATATTCAGTTAAAAATGTAATATCAGGAATTATCGGTATCTGGTTTTTATAACCGATGTTTGTTCTGTAGACATCAGCATTTCCGAGTCTGCATTAACGCAGCATGGGACGTTAACAAGCACGTGCTTGATGACGTATAACAACAACAACACGCTAGTCTCGTAGGTCGCTAACAAGCTAGCTTGCCCGGTGTATGAGATGTCCGTGGTTGGAAGTATTTCCAAGTGTCACCTACTGACAAATTTGTGATTTGCAATGATTGCAAAGCAAAGGTGGTTATGAGAGGAGGAAACAAGGCGTCTTCCTTTAATACATCAAATTTGATCACCCACCTCAAGAAGAATCATGAGGAGTTATGCACTGTTACCTAACAATTTTGGTGTAAAAGGACTGCATATATCGGTATCAGGTGATATCGGTATCGGAAATAAAGAGTTGGACAATATCAGAATATCGGATATCGGCAGAAAAGCCAATTTCGAGCATCCCTAGTTGTTACCTGTAGTTGGTACCAGGTAGGCAGCACTTTCACCTTATTCCATGTGCTTCTGACTTTGTCACACTCAAACCACTTCCTGCAGAAAACTGTCATGCCGTTTAGTTTGAGAAAGGTTCCTGCCACTTTACAGTTCTTTTGCATTGTTCTGTGGTCTTGTTGTAGTTTTACGGGTGCCTTAAGATACTGCAATTGTTTATTTATTTTTTATGATTATTGTTCCTAATACTATTGTGCTGATGCAAGTAGAGCAAGAGGTCAAGTGGTATGCAATAGAAAAGTAAAACTTGCCAAATTATTAGCAACTCTAGCTGCAGCATCATACAGATAACTCACTCAATAATTAGTATGCAGGTGATGTGTAGACTCAATGTGTTCATTGTCAGCACTTTACCCAAGGGACAGAGCTGCACCTCCAAGTTGCCCTTACATGCCAGACTCCGTGTGATTTGGAGAAATTGTGGAGGTCATAGTCCTTGCTGTCAGAAAGGAGGGAGACAAGACAAAGAAAGGCAGAACAAAGAGAGACAGATTTGCCCTTAAGAAAGTGTTATATTTCTTCAAGATCCCGCAAAAATGCAGACTCCCTGAAAAAATATTTAAGAAAACTGAGAAGGTAATGGAACAAAAGAGGCAGAGCAGGAGAGAAAGAGAAAGAGAGTTCCATAAGCCTTGACTGTAGTAGATGCAGAGTAACCAGAACTCAATGGAAGAGACAGAGTAGACTGGAAGATAAAGGAAGAAGCATCTAACCAACTTTCTGGGTCATTACTCTTCTGAAGAAAGGGGTGACCCTTTTCAGGAACATCAAAGCCTTTGTTATCATCCTGCTCTGTCTGGCCACTGCTCAATGGGAAGAAATGACTCCTAGTCTTTGACACTAAACATTAGTACCAACCAGTATTTGATACTGAGTTAAAGTTGTTTTTTATATAAATAATTATTGTTTTATTTTGTTTGTTTGCTCAAAAATGTCCTCTAAACCAATGCAAAGTCGAACTGTCAGAACCACACTTCATGTGCATGTATCTGTGCATTCTAGCGATCCAGTCTAGATGTGATAAAAGCATGAGAATGATAGCTCAAAATGCATTTTTTAGAGATGTGTTTTGTTGAGGACAGAGGTCAAAAAGAATTGTTGATGGCTCAATGAACTAGCCAAAGCAGAGGAGGTGTTTTGATGAAGGCTGGAGGGAACTGGGAAGGGTGGAGCAGCATGGTGCGCAGGGAGAGTTTGAAAAGAACTGGTTGTACTATAAGTTGTAAGGAGAGGTACATTGTCTAATCATTTTCTAATTTGCCTTCCATTTTTTTTGTGATGTGTCCTACCCTGCTGCCATGTTGCTGTTAATGTGGATTAGGTGGGAGAGTGGTCAAAGCCTGTTTACTTTGACTCCTTAGGAAGTTTCAGGGTCGACCATTAATATGCCTAAAAGTAGTTTAGCCCCAGGTGAAGAATATTGAAGTGAGATGCAACAAAAAGCAGCAGAGATAAGTCAGAGCCAAGGACAAACAGATTGGTGCTTTTTTACAGATGCCAGAGCAGGAGAATATTAGATTATCTGTAAATGTGAATTCTCCCGCTGACATTTGACAGTGGCGGAAAACAGATCCATATTTTGCTGAAGGGACCTGTGACTCACGCACACAAAAACCATTAAAAGGTATTAAAAAGGATGGAAACTTCATTATTCTGGTGCTACTGCCAGATCCAATGAAGTACAAGTGTACACATACCACCACACACACATCACACAAAAGTAGACTGAAATGATTCTAGCAGTAATGAAGTACATGAGATAAATAAATGACATGCAAGTCATTGTTATGACATGACTGATTTATAAGGGTCTACATTTTGAATCTCAGTGGGTATCACAAGGATCTGCTTTGGTTAATGTGTCTGGCTTTGTAATATTGAAAAATCCAAAAATAGTCGATGCCACACCACAAATCTGCCAGTAACCTTTACCATTACATCATGCAGTAACTCAAGTTCTAGTTTAATAGTTATTTTATGGGGTCATTTATAATCATTTGTAACTATAACTAAATTTACATAGTTAAAGACTAATACATGGCTTATGCTTCTGCGTCCATTTAATAGGTACGGTGTAGCTACGGCAACAACCCAGACCCCAGCGCTGTAGCCTAACGTGCCGAAAAGGAGTCGTAGAATTGTTTGCATCTTCAAACCTCCTTAATTTACATTTCCTTGATGTGTTCCATCTTATTGATCCAAAACAATTCATTGAAATTGCAGAGCTGGAGAAGAGGTTTGATATAGAAAAGCAGAAACACTCTTCTACCAAGCGGACCAATCACAGCTCTTGCAGTCTGCATTGCCGTGACTTATATTTCTGGGTAAGTGCACTTCAGGCTACAGCCTTGAGGCTCTTTTAGTGTACAACACGACCTAGACGGCATAACCTATGCACGCAGCCAGCGCCGGTAGTCAGCACTGTGTCTTTTTTGCCAGTCGGGTTCATTTTTGTTTCTACTTCCTGCATCATTTTCTACAATGGCAACTGAAACTTTTGCTGGAATTTCGCCGAACACGTGTCATACAAATGTGTGTATCTTCAAACCTGTTCAGTTATCCTTTCCTCAGTGTGTTCCATCTTTATTGATCCAACACAATTTGGAAACTGCAGAGATGGAGAAGCAGCTGGAAATACTAAGATGAAATACGCAACAACCAAGCAGACCAGTCACGGCTCTTGCGTTCTTCTGGTCTGTTAAAGCACTAGGGTCTGTGCAGGGGTCTGCGCTGTCGCTGTGGCTCCTGCATCAACTCAACCACCTAGTAGGGTTTGGACTGTCGCTGTCATCAAATGAACACAGAAGCATAAAAAGCATATTACTCAATTAATAACAATAATTTTGACAGCTATTTTATATCTTTTGACAAAATAGTAATCAGAATTTATCTCACTTTACACCAGTTTAATTAAGTTTATTAAGTAGTATTAAGTAGCAGAAACTTGAGTCCAGGGAACAGGCTGTACTGACACTGCACTTTTAGCACTTGTGCCACTCCACGCATCCCTTTCTAGAGCTGGATATCAGCCTGCTGTGCTGTCCTTGCTAATTTATTACAGATAGATAAAATAGGTAGCATACACGGGAAGGATTCATTCCAGGAACTACATTTATGAGCTATTTTAGTTTGCTAAATGCTAATCCATTAGAAACTCCACTGTACACTGTTTGAATATGTGTCAGTATATCAAAGGCAGCAGAAGGCAATAGCTTAATGCAGTGCAAAACAGCAACTTGAAAAGTACTTGGATGAGACTTACTTAACTTCGTACTTACCGTGATGGAGGCTGCATAAACAGCAGGGTGATGTGCCTTGTAATACCCTATATTCTTCCTACCTAATTTGTTGCCACAGGGTTTGTGGCAGCTTGCTTGATATGCTACCATCAACTGCCTGAGATTAGATAGGCAAACGTCCCTTGTCCAATGCAGTGACAGGGACGCACAGTTTGAAGGACAGTCAGTCTCCACGGATAAATCGGGTGTTTTCAGTGTCAGAAATTCAAATAACATCTTATCGTGTCAAATGACATTGTACCCCCATCTCGTCTCGTTAACAGCAAAAGGTACATGTTTTGTCACAGATTTTATCATAAAGCATTTTCAGCTTGTCAACATCTCGAAAAAAGTTGTCGCTGACAAATATTTTTTCTTCTTCTCTTAAAGATTCAGATTCAGAAAACTTTATTTGTCCCTGGGGGCAATTTAAGGCACAAGTGAGCAGCTTAACATGCAGGTATACACATTTTAAGGAGCTTAAAAAAACAAAACAAAAAAAAAACATACATAGAACAAGATACAAAATACAAAGTGTATACAAGTTGCCATAGATGTCATGACTATCCAAAATGTCAATGGGTAATGGAAACAGGCTGTATAAGTAAAGCGACTACGAAATGAACACTGCTTAGGAAACAGCTGTTCAACACTTATACTGTGTTCACATAGTGGCCAGCTATGTTTGGTTCCGCTTTGATTGCCAATCAACACAGCCTGTAGATTTATGTGGGACTTGTAACCACGTCTCCCAATAGTCATCACAGTTGACCTGCACAACAACACTATCTCTGTTTCGCCATCAGCCGTTTCAGTCCAGTAGTTCTCACCTTCGTTTGAGCAGTTTTTTGCAGTTGCACGGTCTATATCACCTATTAATAGGGAAAACATTTGGTTTGTCACATCAAACATGCAAGACATTAGGACCAGAGTGGTATCTAAATCATGTAAGTTGTTTTGCAATTTTTTTATAAATTACGAAGTAGGGATTTCTCTCTAGGTGTTGGTTCTCTGTTTGAAAGATAAACCTTCCAGGATTGAGCCTGAGGTACAACCTCTTGCCTTCAAGTGTGAAACCATTTTAGGTTTCTGAAAGTAAAAAGCATTAGTTTAATTCTTTGTGCAGTTCTACGTATATGTCTCATTTGCAGTGGTTAAATGCTTTTTCTCCCCTCAGTGATACATTTCCTCACAAACAGGCTTTACCAACTAAAGAAGAAGAAACAGAGTTATAGAAACCCCCTCTATTTTCTCCAAAGACAATGTTTTGCCCTTCAACAAAGATCCTTCCTCGACCCATGTGACTGTGACTTTTAACAAACTAGTTGAGAAGGGTCTTGAGGAAATTTATTTTAAAAAATCGCATGTACAGGCCCAAGTACCCACATTTGCATTATAAAGAATGTGGTGCACTAAATGAACTGGAGAAGAATTTAGAGAGAAGATAAAAGTGGTGCAGCAGTCACCCTAGACTGAATCTTACTATCAGAAAATGCTTGAACATCTAAACAGCCCAACACAGAGGAAGCTAAAAGAAAACCCTTGAATAATTCAAATCCGAGAAGCCAATTACTCATTTGGCTATTCTCTTTTCACTTATATCACTCATGTCAGTAGCTCATGTGTTTTCCTATTTGTGGCTCAGGATTGCTAATTACTCATTTGGCTTCATGTCATTTTCATAAATTGAATATGGGCTAGTAAATCATTTAGCTTACCACTGGGCAATCCAAGCACCTCAATATAATTTGACCATTCACCACTGACGTCAAAAGAAGGCATTAATGGCTGGTAATGTTCTAAATTATTCCAACAATCCCTAGGCCATGAATATTAACTGTGACCGACCCAAGCTATTGTGTACATTAATGTTCTTTCGGCACCATCTTAACCGATAACAATCTTTCCACTTGCTTCTACATATGCACACACACCACTTCCATTGGTGCACATTGGCGTTCTGTCATTCAAGCTCTAATGGGCCTTAGCCGTGCATTCCAACTTGAGTTTTCTGCTGAGTACAGCAAGACCAGGACATGTTGCATATTACATGAAATCAATCAATAGAAGAGAATAAGTTTGTTTACTTGTTGGGAATGTGCAAAAGCTTTTATATCCAGAATCACAATGACAACAGCTCAAATGATGTGAAATGCATTATTGTCAAATAGTTCTGTGGGGAATGAACTGAACACCCAACTCTAAAACTCTTTAACCAGTGTCAGATTAGTATTGAAATAAATATAATGGACAAAATGCTGACAATGCAATTTGTTTGACCACATCAAAGCTCTTTCAGTTTGTACTCATAATTTACAGCTTTAGCATCATAACACATTTCCTGTATATATATTTTTTAGAAGAAGGTTGACTAGGATTCAATTACACACAGTATGAATTAGCTTCTGCAGTGTTACGTCTTGCTATCTTCTACATAACCAGAATACAGTGTCATGATGGACCAGTCAGGTGTTTGAAGTATGTATCAAATGGTGATTTGAATGCTTTAATAAAGGTGAATGTAGTGAATGTGTATTATGACTGCTTCTCTGTTGCGGCACTTCTTAAATTAAGGGTGTGGATTTATCAGCCCATGTCCTGTAGCCTTCTTTGAAAGTAGAATCTACATTCAAAGCAGGTATTGGAGGAATAAGTTAATTAATTGTATGCATAATTTCAGGCTGGTTTCTTGACAGAATGGGATATTTGTTAATGCTGACTTGCACCTACTGGTTGTGAACTGACATATTAAAATGACTTACTGTTTATTTCTTCTTAGCATTTAGTTGCTCAACATCAGCACAATCTGTATTACGTCTGCTTTCAAATTCTGAAACCACTTAAACGATACAAAACTTGGTGGCACATTCACTCATCCATTCATCCACTGCAACCACTTGTCTTGTGAAGGGTCGCCTAACCCAGCTGTCATTGAGCGAGAGGCAGGGTACACCCTGGACAGGTCTCCAGTCTATCTCAGGGCTAACACAGAGAGACAGACAACCATTCACACTCACACTCACATCTACGGCCAATTCAGAATCACAGACGAACCTAATCAGCATGTCTGTGGATGGTGGGAGGAAGCCGGAGTACCTGGAGAGAACCCACGCAGAGACAGGGAGAACACTTAGTGGAACATGCCCATCAGTTAATGTAATAAACTACACTAGTGATGGGCAGTTTGGCTTTTTTTGTGAGAGCCAACTCTTATGCTTTTGGCCCCATTACAGCTCTTTATTTAGTATTGTTTATAGCCTAATATTTTAGCCTAACACAACAAATACATGTGGTCTGTATGTTGATAAGCCCATTTGCATTCAATGGCTTTATTATGAGCCTAATAACAGTCTCATTTTGTGCAGTTATTCTGTCACAAGAGCATTCTTATTTTCGTTAAATATTTCAGTGAAACTTTAATCGTGCAAACAAATGAACAAAATACTGCAATCAAATCCACACAAGCAAAAACAGAACCAAACTCTGACACTCTGCTCTGCCTTCCCCAGTGTCTGAGGGAAAAAACTGTGAGGAGATGATTCACCACGATCTGCTTTTTTGCGCATGACACATCACTGAACTACACCTTACATTACTCTGCTAGGTGAACCTGTGTGATCATCAGCATAGCACAACTATTTATTATTTTATCATTATAATAAATGCTAATTTTATTTTTGTGGCATACTTGGCTTGACAAATGTGCTGTCAAGCCAAGTGGTAATAGTTGCAAATTTACCAGTGCATTTTGAGGCTACCTCTTGGATCCCTATGAGCTGGCTGAAAATGATACCTGTGGCTTAATGCTTGTTTTCAATGATGAATGAACGCATACATAATATTGCATCATGGTATTAACTTGTCCTACCGTCGAAAGACAGGTTCATTGTGATTCTACATTGGCTGTAGGTGTGCATGTGAGTGTGAATGGTTGTCTGTCTCTCTGTGTTGGCACAGACTGACGACTTGTCCGACCTGTCAAGGGTGTACCCCGCCTTCCGCCCTTAACAGGAATAAGTGGGTATAGAAGATGAATGAATGAATGAATGAATGCATGGTTTTCTGTTTTATTAAGTAAGCTTCTTCTTCCTCAGTCACCTTGCCTGTGCCTTGTTAGTCTTGGTGTATATTTAGGCCTGCTTTTCCCTTTGTCCTTTATCAAGTCATCTGTTGCATTACTTGCTTGTTCATTGTCTCTAGTGTTTCTGTTCAGCTCCTCGTGGTTTCTGGTTTCATTATTATTTTATCCAGTCTTTAGTTTTTGTGTGCGCATCCTGGTTTCAGTGCTGCCTGTGCTACACATCATAACATGATAGTCCTGTCAATGTAACATTTTGTTTTGACTTACTTTGTGTAATGCCCTGCTGTAATTTGTTGCTGATCAATACAGTGTAGTGATTCCTTTTAAGCTTCT
This sequence comes from Planiliza haematocheilus, assembly GCA_005024645.1. Lineage (NCBI taxonomy): Eukaryota > Metazoa > Chordata > Actinopteri > Mugiliformes > Mugilidae > Planiliza > Planiliza haematocheilus. Next base: position 2,761,485 of record SRSE01000306.1, read on the forward strand.
TGCCTTGCTTCCATCATTCTTATTTTGTTTTCATGTATTTTGTAAAGCCCTTTTCAACTGTTTGTTGAAACTACTGCATCGTAATGCTGATGGTTTTTAAATGGTTTTGAATGATGTAGGGTATTAAAGACCTGTATCAATATGTTTTATCTCTGAACTGTCAGTAGTTTATGAACACCTCATTTTATGTCATGCAATGCTGAACTGTGCAAAGTAAACAGATAAAACATAACACTGACTGATTATATTTAATATATTTATCATTTCTGAGCTGAATCAATCAGTTATAGGCCTTTTAAAGTAGGCATTTTAACTTTTCTTAGCAGGAAAACCACTTCAGCCATATCAACCTGGCACCACCAGGTACTTGGTAAGTGGACTGTAGCCATGATTGCTTTTTCTGTTATATTGAAATACTGGCTATAAACACTGACCAATATATAAAATGTATAAAATATTAAATTATCATTGACTGAACTTGAAAATTCAGTCAAAAAACTCTGTCAAATGACCTGAGACCTACACAATATTAGAAAGGTGATCATAGTGTTATGTCTCATTGGTGTATTGTAATTGTAACTTTCGAAGCCTGGCAGAAGTCCCTCTACAGGGACAGAGTTATGATATACATTTTTATTCATGATGGACCCAAACACTGCGTGAATTAAGGCAAAATAAAGTTATAGAGAAACTAAATAAAATCAGCGTTTAACACATTTTTTGTTTGCTGAAAGCTGCACTTCAGTATTACTATAATCATTTCTGAAAACTAAATTATTTGCCCAAAGGCCTGCAACAACAGCGTCAGATGTGATATCTCTCTCTCTGTTTTGGAGGGAGACCTACACAATATTAGGAAGGTGGTCATAATATTATGCCTGATCTGTATCACCAAATAGAGTTTTTCAGATTTTTCATTCGCAGCTTGCTTAATGACATTTTCAGCACTGAAAAAAATAACCTGTTAAAAAGCATCACTTTTTTGTAACCACAAAAAAATAATAATAATAATAAAAATAAAAATAAATCCTTACTTTCTCAAGTAACTGTTGCATTAGCCACTGGCTGAACATATAAAGATGCAGGTGTCAGTACTGCAGAGGTCTGTGCTGTCTGAGCCAATCTGAGATTCTGTGTGATGTACAGTAGTGGAGGTGGGACTGCTGAAGGGTCTGTCTGTGGTAGTTTATACCCCACAACTTTATTGTTTCAGTAGCTGCTGTTGACAGCAGGGTCCTGAGAGGAACTTGAACCAGAACACTTGAATGTCAACTCGCACACACACATACACAGAGTACAGCTTTGTACGCTTTCTATGTTCCCTTGAGCTGGCTGAGTTACACCTTGTGTCATGTCCTTAATCCACAATGCCTTTAGCACTCTCCTGGAGATCCAGCTGACGCACACACACGGGAAGAGCACAGTGTGTGTGTGCATTGCTAAGAGAAGAAATGGTGGGGTTTGGAGGGAGTGACAGCACTATGGGAGTAAACAGAAAGTGTAGTGTTGTGTGTGTGCCCTCGAGGGGATGTGGTGTGCTGTTGGCTGTTACTTTTACTGTCTGTGTGTGTGTGTGTGTGCGTGAGTCATGAGGTAGTTGATGAATGTGTGTCATGTCATCTCAAGGTAGCAGCTAAATGGCCTAAGTGGCACAGTGTCCATCACTCTTCACTTAGCACCTGCTGACAGTAAGTGACCCGCTTTCACTTAGACACTGCACTCGTCACGTGTTTTTAGATAAAAGTCTGTGCGCAGCAGGGGGGGAGATTGTATACGTGCGGCTGTCAGAATATATGAGTGTCAGATACAACAGACACTTAGACCTTAACTTATGCACACAGTGTAGAGATATTTTGAGCTCTAGAGGATGACTGGTGCATTTTGTGGCAAACTCCCAACGTTTCTTCTCAGTTATACACTAGTCATTTCTGAATGCACCACTGGTATCACTCGCATCCAACAAACATCGATATATCCAGTCAAAATCACAAGTCTTTAAATGTATTTACTTATGTTTTATCACTTTGTTTTAAAAACACTACTGACATGTTTCAACTTTAGTTTTAATGTATATGTGGCGAATGTGCTGGCAACCACTTGCCCTGTACTGAAACACAAACATTAAAAATGTATTGCATTAAAGTTCCTGTTCACCAGATGACTATGATTCCACCACATTGTAAGATGAATATGCATTTCTTTAGGGGCTACATCAGAGGCCACATACAGCCCAGTTTCATCTCCAGGTTGCCGGACCAGTAGCTTAATAGCATACTAATCTAGAATCATAATTCCCTTTGTTTTAGTGCAAGGAAGTACATTATAAAAAAGTGTTAACATTTAATCAACTATCCTGTCACAAAACATTTGAAGAACCTTACATTTATTTAAAGGTGCACCTCAGGTATATTGCTACCACCTGCTGTTTAGTTCTATGTTGCAGTGTTATTTCAGCAACCCCTAGTAGACAAATTAGTATTAGTAGTTACTTTTATTTAAATATATTCTGTCATTTTCTATTTGCAAATCCATGCCGTGGGCCAGATTGGACTCTCTGGTGGGCCGGTTTTGGCCGGCGGGCCATATGTTTGACATCCCGTGGTACCTGCTCCATTGTGTTGGCATCTGCTGTGTGTTGCTGAACAGGCTGTGTACAATGTATTTATTTATTTTTTTAAATCAGTTTTCACTGAGAACAAGTGCCTTATGCTGGAAATGAGGTCAAAGAGAGTGAAAAGTTTCATCCAGATAATTAGGTTGCTGATTTTAAAACAATAACAATGAGGCGAGAATTCAGGCGAGGAGCAGAGTTGGGAATAATTGTCTTGGTGTATCCCTATGAGAGCAAACATGAGAATGTCAATGAGTGTAGCTTAAAATGAGTGTAGCTTAAAAAAAAATAAAAAATAAAGTAAATGTTTTTTGGTACCAATGTAATCCATCTGATTTTATCTGTATACAGTACCCATGCCCACAGAGCAATTATGAACAGCTAACAAAACCATGACCGTAGACGGTATAAAGTACAAAGATGGACGGCAGAACTGCTCCTCAACGGTGAAGCCAAGGCAAATACAGCTCCCTATATTAATGTATGGCACTAAAATACAAATACTAAAACACTAAAATAGATGTCGGATAAGGATGGTTTTGGTCAGTTGTTTGGCAAGTTTCGTTTTAGTTAGTTATTTGACACTATAATAGAATGTGATCATTCTGTAAAACAGCCCTGCGAGAATTGTAAAACTAAAACTAAAAAATAAATACAGTGTATAATCCAACATTTCCTTGTAACTGGTAGAGGTAGAGCAGAGCACAGTATTAAAAACACGAGTGAGTCTGGTGGAAGTGTGGTCGGAACATATCACGCCTCCGCATGTGTCCACTCTCAGACCGTCCTGCGCAGATTCTGGCTCTAAACTCGCAAGATGGCACTGCCCATATCCACGTCAGTTTGCCCAATGCAAGGAAGTTTATATACAGTCTATGGGCTAAAACTGAACAGAGTTCACTGTCTCACCATTTGTGACATATGATCTCTTCTCATTTTTGCTTTAGATTTGAGTTATTTACAGGACTCTACATCAATATACTTTAAATATTTTTTTTCTATTTTCTACTTTTTGTTCTTTGCATCTTGTATCTTAATATAAGCTGCATATCTAGGAGGCCTAATTACTAACCACTAAATGTTGAGAGCTTGAGAAACCATAGATTGGCAGGAGCGTACTCAAACCATCCCAACATCCCTAACATTAACATTTTATGTAATTTAGCATTTTTAGATATTTAATTTAAATAACTAAATAAAATCCATGGCATTTAGTCAAGGATTCCTCTTCATCAGTTCTTGCTTGCTGCTGTGTCTGTGATGTTCTTTTAAGTGTGGAGACGCTGTAAATTGCACCAGTATGCACTGGCAGGGTACGTGCAAGGCTTTGTGCTGGGACAGGTCCTTGGTGTCCACGAACTCTGGGAAAACTGAAAACAACAAAACTGTGACTGAGCCCCGAAGTCATGTTTTGTTAATGAAGTGAAAAATCTGTCACTATAACAAATTATGCTGTTTTGTTGTTCACTTGCATGGAGTGTTGAATCTTCTGCAGTCAGTGTTGTTGCTTTTATGTCAGTGTTTTAACAAAAAATAATATTTTTTTCCCTATTTTTTTTAGCATATTCCATTTCGGAATTTTTCCAAATGTAACATTTTAAGAATAATTGATATTCCAAAGTCAATCAATTTTTCGAAGTATTCTTTGGACATTTGCAGGAAATTCAGAATATGTGTCTCATTTAAAAACACAGTTTATAACAAACCTTTTTCAATAAACTGACTATTAGATACACACTGATCAGGCATAACATTATGACCACCTTCCTAATGTTGTATATATCTTCCTTGTGCCTCCAAAACAGTTGTGACTCATCAGTGAATGTACATGCGTCTTCTGAGGGTGTCCTGTGTGTCTGGTAACAGCATGTTGTTAGTGGGGGTTAGTGTGGGTCCTATGTGTTGAGGGAAGGGACCTCTGTGGATCATCCCACAGATACTTGATCAGTTTGGGATCTAGTGAATTTGGAGGCCAGATCAACACCTTGTGCTTTTTTTTTTTTTCATGTTTTTATTTTAGTTGTTCCTAAAATTGTGTGTGTGTCTGTGTCAGGCTGCATTCTGCTGGGGATGGCTCATCTTGCGTTATAATTTTAACACTTGGATATTAAATACCATTACCTTTTGTCAGTGTAGAGACTCGACCAGGCCTGTATGCAAACCCATACCCCATTCTTTGATCACAGCAGCGTTTACATACTACCCCCTCCCATCCTAAATGTGGCACTTTGCCAGTGTTCTGGATGGGGCTTACTATTCCAAACCCACACTCTGTGTCTGTAAACTCCCCTTGTACTGGTGTAACAGTAAACCCCCACTACGACAAACCTTGAATCCCTGAATAAGGACAGCAGCAGCAGCTGTTTGGCGACATACACAATATTTTTTATATTTAACTTATGTCAGTGATCTCTCTTAAGTCATTTTCATGTATTCATCCAGATTTAGCATTAACTGAAACCCCATCGATGTCACAGTCAGAATAATAAGACAAAAGCTACACTGTTGGGTTTCTGACTGACTCCCAAGAGTCTATCAATCATCTGACTGACTGTATGTGGATGTCATTTTCTCTGCCACAGTGCCTCATCACATGGTGCAGGCCAGATTTTACATGGTGTGGGGCTCTTTCCACCATGTTCTTTTTGATTTTCAGAAGAAGAAAGCGAAATAAATGTATGAATGTAACATCACTTTATGGATCACAGAATCAGGCAATCTGGTTCTGCTGCTGATCTGTACTATGCAAATCTGGGTTGAGACACACTGGCACTCGCACTGAGAATACTGCCAGCAAATTTCATTCGCTGCCAAAGGACATTTTGAGAAAAAGAAAAGCCTCATAACAAGTTGGTGACCTAATGAAGACATCTGGCAGTAGCACAGTAATCATTTAAGTCTGTTTTCAGACAACAAAACTGAAAAAAAAAAAAAAGGTTCTAGAGGTCAGGGTTGTTGCAGTACCATGTATTACACGTTTTTCTATGGGCTAAGGTGTACCAGGAGTCTGGAGCTTCTTTTTCAACAGGCTAAGCTTACTGAAGCACCTGCACTACACTTGTATTATACCTTTAATGATCACTAAATGGATCGGGACATTCTCATTTCTCACGGATTTATTTCAAAAGCTCGGCAGAATAACACAGTACACACTGCATCCCCGCTAAGATTTGAGCCACCTTTTTCTTATTCAGCCTGTGTATTATTGTGTGGAAGATTAGCTGAAGGTTGCACAAAAGAAGAATTGGCAGGAGTATGTATTTGTCTGTGTGTAAAACAATGTGCCATCACGAACAGATGCACACTAGCCAATTGTCTCTGTTTTAAGGATAAGACGCATTCACGGCTCACAAATAGACGGCATTGTTGGTCCCGGTTAAGCCTCTCATCCACACGTTGCAATCTAGACGTGATGAGAGGAAAACGGAAGAAATGAGCTGTAAGAATGCCACAGGATGAGGTCTGCCCTTTATGGAGCTGCTGTTTAAAGGCACACTTTGACACTCCAGACTGCAGAGTCTGATCCAATTATTCTAATTAGTCGTGTTATGGAGGGGGAAAAAAGAGAACTTCCATGTGTTTACCGTAGTGTTGAATATATATATGTGTGTGTGTGAGTGTGTGCGTGTGTGTTAATAAGTTTTCAAAAGGGCCACACTTGAAAACTAGCCATTTCACAAATGTGTGACACAACAGTTCCAAAGGCTATAATAGGTTTTTTTCTTCTGATTAAGAGATTTCTTATAATAGCAGATGTACTTTTATGTACTCTAAGTAAAGATAGTGTGACTGCCATTAAACATTGTCCAGCATTATGTACATTTAGGCTTTTAATGCTGGAAATCCTCCTCTCTCTCAAGCTTGTCGTTGCTCCGTCAGGTCCTGTCTTTTTATCTTTCTTTAGTCTTAGTTTGGACACTTTCTCGTTTACTGTATGTATGAATCTGTCAGATTCAGCTAGCTTCCCTCCACACCCATGTAAAACTGCACGTAAGAACATGTTCATTTAGAACTTTTGTGGCCCTTGGGTAAGTAGCTCAGATAAAAGTTACACTTAACCATGTCTCAAAATCTTTGATCATGTCCCAGTGGCACCATAAAGTGTAAGCATTAGTCTTCTTTCAGACTGTGGCACAAATAGTTGCCTCCCTCAGTTGTTGGATAAATGCGTTAATTAGATCCTCACACCCATTTGTACTGAGGAGGTTTTGTACATTTATACTTTTTCTTTGTACTTTGCTTCCGAGCAGAGCTGCAAAGAAGCCAGTGCCACAGTACCAACGCAGCATGAGTTAATGAACTCTCATGGTGTGAAAAGCTTGACTAATGTTTGCAAAGGTATAGAATTAGCTCTATATAGAAATGTGTTTTCCGTAATTATGATAAGTACCTGTGCTCAGTGCTTGATATTCTGAGACTCAGAACCAACATGAACTATAACCTTCCTTCCAGCTGATGAAATAAATTAATCTTTAAAATACAGAGTATTTATATAGTATAATAAGAGTCTACTTGAGAAAACAATCAAACTGAAAAAAGAAATAAATCAATAATAAAAATGATTTTGTTGTTTTACTAAATATGTTAAATATGCTTGTCAGTCTGATTGCTAGGGCAAATACATAGTGTATGCTATAAAGTAAATAAATGACGAGAAAGCTGATAAGATTTTTGTATTAACAGTGTTAGTGGTGAGAACCTTTGTATTGTATTGTATAAATATTTTTGATCCAGGCATAAGCATCTTCATGGGACTATTGTATTATCAGGATGCTGTGACAGGAGTTAATGCGAGAAAACCCTCAGACATCTAGTAACTGAAGGACTTTTGGATGCAAGTTGTTTTTGCAAGCCAGAGTTGAAGACTGATGGACAATCATGCAAAACACCTACACAAAGTTATTTTTGCCAAAGGGGCCAACATTCGCTTCTGAGGCCAACGGTGGTTTCCCACAGAGGGATTCTACAGCTATTGATTTGTTATGTTCAATAAGTGTTTGTTCCAGTACACCCCCTTTATCTGTTTGTCCATGTATGTATTAAAAAACAACAGTCTCCTTGGGACGTACTTATTATAACTCAATACGAGATGATGTCAAATTTGCTTGTTTCCTTTTCACTTTTTTTTGTACTGGTACATTCTGTTTAATTTTTCCATTGTGAATCTGTTCTCTGGTTTCTGAGTGTTTATGTGTGCGTTAAGTGGCCTCTGAGAGTCATCAGTTCCGAAATGTTGCGCCTGCGATGCGTTTGTGACTCATAAACATATTTATATATCGTTCATTACCTTTTGAAACTGTTTAAAGTTTACTTACCACCACAGGGGCCGTCATTTGCATCCCACCTCCACAACAGACGGTTTTGTTCTCCCTTATCAACAAAAGAGAATATAACGCAATCAGCTGTCCTGTAGTGAGCAGGGAACACACATGGTAAATATTTTCTGTAGTTTTTGTGTATTTGCTTCATAAAACAAAGTGTTACTTTTACCCAGAGACAGTTTAGTCCCTGCTGTTGCTCAGTTACAGTATATCATTTCACTTTCCCCAGTTACTGCTGTGACTCGTTTCCTGGCTTGTTTCTAGTGATGCGCTGAGACTCATAATGACTCCACGTAAAGCTGCAGTGATTTGATCAGATCAAATTAATAAAATGATCCTTGACTGACAGATTTCTGATGGTGTCTATATTTGCCTATCTCAGTGGTGTTTAGTCAGACCAGTGCAGTTAGATGGATTATTCCAGGAGCTGTGACGTGCATATTAATTAGGGGAATATTCATTCCCCCCCAATTCTGTATTCTTCACTGCTAATATATTCCCTGCTGTAAATACCTTGAGGAGTACCAACACTGGCGCTGATAAATAATGCACCACTGATAAATGAAGCAGTGTGTGGTTTAGCGTGTGTGTGTGTGTGTGTTAGAATGAGGGAGCGTGTGCGAAAGCAGTCATTCCACTTTGTCTGATGAGGTTGCGTGTATTTTCTGTCAGTGTGCTGCTATGATAAAAATGCAGCACATGTTTCTTGCTGTACCAATGTTTCTATCACAACCAGCAGTCTTGTAAGGTTCTCTCCCTTGACAGAACAGCTGTAGCAATTACACACATGCATGCATACACACGCCTACACGCACACACACACAGGCACACTCTAATGCTGGTTTGGGCATTAACCCACATTTTCATACAAGCATTTATAAAAGACCTTGCTGTGCACACATTCTTGGACACGACTAGAAAACATGCAGACATTACAAAAGCTGAGGAGATACACTGTACAAAGGTCACCATTTAGTCTTATGTGTTGTATAGTGGGTTTTACAAATCCCGTGACTATTGTTCAGGTACAAACGTTAGTATATAGCTAGAATAAAATAACCAGTAGGAGGCAGATCAAGCCTCAACTGCCCCTGACCAGGGGAGGACGTAACCGCGGAGGACGTAACCGCTGTTTCACAAAGCAACACTATCACTATCGTCATTCATTTTTCGTTCAGTTTGTCTTAAACTACTTCATATTGTGTACGTCCACGATCGCCGTGCATGATTGCATCTTGTAGTTCCATATGTCAGTAATATTGCACAACCAACTATCCAGTAGGTTACATTGAATAGCCATTTGCCAAAACTGACGTGTACACGTCATAGTGATGCACCGAAATGAAAAATTCTTCTTCTTAAATTTTTTGTCCACAATCTTTTGTGTAATGAAACTCCCTTGCCTTCTCAAAAACGTCTGCCACCGATGGAGTGGGCTTGCTCGGAGAGATTTCCCTTTCTGTGCCTTTTCTTTCCTCTCATATTCAGCATAGCAATCGGGATGTTCGGATTTCAGATGATAAATTAAACCAGACATGGAGAAATGATTTGCAGATGCACCGGTCTTGAAATGTCAGCATCTTTATATAATATTTATGTAATACTTTATATATTGAAATACATCCACACCGCAGACATGTTGGCTCCTCTAGGCAAACCTGTGCTGGCCGCGGTTTTTGCTTGCATCATCACTACATCCTGTTTTGGTGATAAAAGTCTTTCGAAAACTGAAAATGCACTTTTAGGCCATTTTCGGCCGAACATTTTCGGTGGCCAAATATTCGATGCATCCCGGATATATATATATATATATATATATATATACAGTATATATAAGGCTACCCTTAAGAACAGGTCAGTAAACACGATATGCTCATGGCAATCCACAGCACTGACTTACATTTTCTACATTTCAAAACATTTTGTTCGGCACTGAAGACTAGTATTAAGCATAAATCAGTATTTTCTCTTAAGATCTTTTTACAAAGATATTTTGTCTGAAGCAGCTCTTAAGGAATGAAGAGAATTCTTCCACAGTAGTGGGGTAATAGGTGACCAGCTTTTGTTGGTGAAAAGAAAAAGTTCTAAAAAACACTTTCATCTTGGGCACAAACAAACAGTTATTGCCTTCCTGATAACAAAGCTAACCATCAGTGCTTTTATCTTTTATTATTTAGTATTACATGTTGCCTTTTGCTGCATCTGTGTCATGTACAGTGATAAAGTGCCAAAGAAAATGGGAGCAATGTTTACTTCTAAGTGACTCCGTTTTATCAAAGCTGACAAAACTGGAGGGTACAGGGAGATGGAGAGCAAGTTGGAAGGCCAGAAGCAGTCAGAGCTCTCACAAATGATACCAGAATAATAAACACACACTGGAAAGGCCATGCCGGCAGACAGAGCTGCCGCTGCGACTTGACTGCAGCCTTATTTAAGATTCATTTCCAACACATTAGCCAGTGCCATCTGGAAAGGCAAACTTCTGCCATCTTACCTCTCAGACTCAGTCATTTGTGCTGAAAGAAGGTATAGCTGGTTTCCAAAAGCAAGTTTAGGATGTTTGAATATCTTTTTAATGATACCTGGAAGTGTATTTCTTAAAACTGCCCAAGCTATGTCTTAGTATTTGCAGATGGTTAGAGGTGGAAATGTGGTGTTTATTTACAGAACTCTCCTGATGCAAGAAGACGGTGAAAAATGTGACATAGAAATCCGCAAAACGAACATCCATGCTGGGCCCATGGCTATTGGGATCATAATCAGTCAAGTCGTATTTCAAGTCAGGGACAATTTCCAATTATTATTCATATATAATTCATATTAAAAGACACTGTAAACTGTACAAATGATTAGATCAACAGCAGTAGTGGTGCTCTCTTAACATGTTACAGTATTTACAGATATTAAGGACTTTCCTGTGTCAATGACTTCCACTGTCTCTCATCCTAAGGGCAGATCTATGTGTTAATTAAAGCAACTTAACTTGTTGTTTTTTTGAGTGATCTTCCGTGGTTACGCAAATCTAAAAGTTTGTCATACAGCTCCAGAAGTTAGGCTGAATATCCCCATTGCAGTAATTGTATTGATACAAAGCCATATGTGATTCACAATTGAGTGTCCCTGGACAGATGGGAATTAGCATCTTGATGATGAGGACATGAAAGGACACTTACTGAGTGAAGGGTCCTTGTAAAGACTGAAGTACAAAGATGATTGTTTGTAATTATGTCAATTGTCTTTGGTGTCATGTGTATTTTTCTGTGTCTGTAGATGCTTTTGTTTTTGTTTTGGTCATCATTGTTAAAGGCCTTGGCATATCCATGACTACAGAGAGCTGCGAGATGACTACTCCTACTAAGTTGTGACAATATATATCCCCTATTTCACCCTTCAGTCTCTCCCCGGCTTCCTCTCCCTCTTAAACCTTCACCTTATTTAATTCCTACTTATCTCAGAGCCTGGCTGAGTGGCCTGTGTGACACACTGTCTAAACAAAAGGCACTGCAAGAACAGTCGCAGCACACTATTGGGCTGTAGTTCACTACAATCACTGCCATTGCATATGAGGGGGTGATCGTTTCATGGTGTTGCCAGAATAATAATAAAAAAAAACTAACCATGTTGAAAATAAACATATTCTAGGTTGGAAGTGTGGAAAAGGTAGGGACTGAATACAAAAAGCATTTACTTGCATGCTGTGCCCCCCCCATATGCACTCACACTGATGCTCTTTGACAATGAAGTGCCTCTCGAGTGTTTTTTGGGGATGTCCATAGTGCTATGTATAATGGCTTGTTTCATCCATTACGTTGAGGCCCAAGCGGATCACTATGCATTATGGGTTGAGAAATAACTTGTAAATGATACAAGTGCTCTGCTTTCATTCAGCAAAGAGTCTGAATTCCTGCACGTCAGACACAATTACATCAAGAGATTGGTTTGAAAGAGTGAGAAGAGAAGAAACGCAAAAGAGGAAAACACCCCTCTTTTTCAGATCTGTGTTCATTGAGACATTTGCTGTACAGTGTGGAATAAACCATTCTTTTTCTGTACAAATTTATCTTCTGTCTCAGTACAGATGGAGGGAAAGGTCTGAGAGACCATCTTCTTAGCCTGCAACCTCTAGACAGTTTAACGTCCACTCAGCCCTCGATCCTGGTGCAGCTAAGATCTCACATGATGGCCAGAGTAATAGTGACCCTTTTGTGGTGATTGATAAAACGTTAAACCACCTCGATGGCCCTCAACAACCGCGGAGGATTCCGGGGAGGCCAACAAGTCGGTTTAGGAGGTCGTTCTCATGAGAGGTGAAACAAAAATCTGCAGCACGGGCAGTTTCTTTGTTATTAATACTTATGACTTGAATGACTAAGAATTTTCTCTTGTACTTAGTGATTAGTCAACTTCACTGCTTAGCCATGGTGCTTTAAGCATCATGTTGACTGTATTCTCATTGAGAACTGAGAATGTAGGTGAGGAACCCAGTTGGTCATCGTAGAAAACCTTTGTAGCTTCTTTTGTGTGACACAATACAATGTGTATTCAGGCCAGGAATCTAGATGTAATTGTTTCAAAGCATTCATTTCTACTGTGTCTACATTTCTTCTATGTCGACTTCGACTCGAATTTCAGCACATAATAGTCAACCTTAAATAAACGGTTCGATCCCTAGCACACACAAAAGACGGGGAACTTACACTGAGACTTTCTGTTATCCGGATGTTCCACAGCACCATGCATTTTAGGTTCTGCTTACAGAAAGTGTAAATGGAGGTCATACATATCAGCTATGGTCAAACATTTTGTGGTGGAACACATGAAATCTGAGTCTGTCAGAGGGCCACTGGAATTCTACAACTAATTCAGTCTCATCAAGTCTTAGTAATATCAAGTAAACACCATATATTGGTCTAACCAGAGGCTATGATGACAGAGGTTTGCTACCAAATACCATTTTCCCTCCACTGCCAGGAACAAAATAAGAGATTTGTGTTTTGTCGTATGAAGGGAAAACGACGGTGAGAGCTGGCTAGATGTGGGGAGGTGTGACGAGAAGGAATTTAAATTAGCCCTCATGATACAGGTTGCACTGCAATGAGCTCTTGCCCCTGGCCCCGCAAGGACAACAAATGTGATCTTAATGTCAGAGGCAATTTTGTTTGGAGATGGAAGTTGAGGAGGGAAGGTGATTGGGGGGTTGAAAAAGTAGTAGTAGTAGTGAAAGGAATAGGAAGGGGTGTGTGGAATTCATATAGCACTAGCCCTATCTAGTTGACCTTGCTAGAAAATGACAGAAACAAATTGTTTCATATTCTTGCCTCTCCTCTCTTCAGTTCTCGCGCCCATTCCTCCTCCCACTAGACTCTCTCTCACCAGCTATGTTCCCCTCCTTTCTACAACACTTATCAAAGGTCGCGTAATTGGAAGAGTCATTTTGATGGGGGGAGAAATTATTAGTTTTTCTTTTCAATTTCCTTTATTTTTGTTCATCTATTTCACTCTTAACTTAAATCTATTTTTCTGTCATTGTCCCTCTTCTTGCCATTGCGGATGTGTTTTTTTCATTCCCCTCCTATGTCCTCATCCTTCTTATGTTCCTCTCTCATGTGGTAATTCGCCTGAACTGTTGCTGGATATGTGGCACTTATGCCATTTATGGGTTTAAAGCAGATTGCAATGACACTCTGATTACCTTTCTACCAATATGCTCACTGTTCACTCAAAGTGTGTTCAATTCACATGCTAAAGGACAGAGTTCATGTGCAACACCGGTAGTATTTACTGAAGAAGTTTGTGTAGGCCGCGGTTTTAAATCAGCATGTTGAAGGGACCTGCAATGACATGCAGAGCTGTTTTTTTCCAGTTATTAGTTGAGTTTTTTTCAGTTATCTGGGTAGTGAGAGACTGATGATTCTTTGAGGGATAATCAAGATCTTGGTTGAGTCTGAAATCTTCTTTTTCATAACTTTTCAGTGCATGTGATATTGAGGAAAGTCTGGAAAGGAAAGAATGATCCACTTGAGGAACAATGGGACGTGCACCTATGTCTTCAGTGGTGTCCTACCTCAATCAAACCAGTCCCTAATGTTATCATTAGGATGCCACTGTAATCGAAACCACCAATGCTGCACAAAAATAGAGTATTAAGGGGCATTGCATTAGAGACGGGTATCTCATTCTGTTCCTGTTATCTAAAAATATGACACAATCTATTCATCTTTTCATTGTTTCCCTATTTTTCTTCACCTTTTCTTTGTGGAGCTCTGTTTTCTTGTGTACTTGTTTGTGAAGCAGTAGATCCACTCTGGGTTTCTCCGAAAGTTTCCAACAGCACCGTTGCTTGTAAGTGTCCAGGCATTGGTGTCTCCCTGCTGCCTCAGATAGACGACTGAAGTTTGCAAACCCAGTGTGGCTCCAAACGCAGTCGCTAGTAATAGAAGTGAAAGTGGCGCACAAAGTCTTTCCCCGGCTGGCACAGAGTTGCAAGCTTCGGGGTTGGCCAGCCTTTCCTCATGATGTCCAGCTTTTCTTAAAAAGTCCGTATTGAAAATGGCTGTGTAAGTACGGCTGTGATCAAATCAATTGGTGGAAGCAACAGCCTCACTGTGGAGTCACACAGAGTTGCAGGGTTAGCGGAGGTAGGGATTTAAACTATGAGAGAGATGTCTAGATGTACCACCACTCCTAACTCTTCAATGTCTGCCTGCAGAATATAGTGTTACCAGAGCGATTCCATTTGCTTCTACTCTCATATTTGCTACTGTCAGACCAAACTATGAAAGGTGTTAGTAGCAATGATGGGATCCAGAATTTTCCCTTTTCACATACAGTAATACTGTACTCACAAAAGTCCAACTCCATTCCATGCTTGATGATTAAAGAGAGATAAGACTTATCCAGTACCCCTTGTTCTCCGTCAGTCTCTGTCTGGACCTACCTCTTTCTCACGTCGTTCTTCCACTGTTTCCTCTGTGTGGAGTTGCTGGGCAACAGTAGCTTCATGGAATGAAAAGGGTAATAAGAAATTAATTTAAAAAAAAAAAAACAGAACAGACAGCTCAGAAAAAGTAGCCAGTAGTAATGTGACAAAAAATTACAGTTGGCACATAAACCCGTGAGCGGTCATCACTGTTTTTTTTTCCTTTTTTTTGTCACTAAATCTCAGCCATCTTCGATCTCTACTGTTACTTCTCAACCATTCATGAAAAACAATGTTTCCATCTGAAACATATGAACTTGACTCATTCTAATAATGAATAGTGCCAATTAAGGAGAAAAAAAACAGTGTTTCAAACCAAGGAATATAATGTAATTAAGGGCCTTTGAATCAGAAGTGGCATCGATTCCCAGGTCCCAGATGGGTTCTACCCCTTGTGTAGGGATTGGTGGATTTGGTCAGACCCCTGAGATAAATAATCCATTTCCACTTGAAAGGGTAAGAAAACAGTTCACAGCCTTTGATACTTTAGACACTAATTAGAGCATAATTATGGAAATGAGAGCTGTAATTTAGAGGGCTACCTAACATACCTGAGTTAGTATGTGTACTTTCATTCTCTGAATTGCTGGGCATTCTAAGGCAGGGAGAATAGCACGGTTAATTAAAGGGGGGAAACTGGACCTTGAGAGAAAATGATTTCATCAATCTCATTTAGCATCTCTGATAGCTGACATGTAACTGAATTGTAACCTAGCTCTGTTTGAAAACTAAACAAAAGAAATAAATATAGGAAGATAAAAGGACAAGTAAGAGAAAAATGGAAGGAGGGTTTGTCACATACGCTAATAAATGAAATCCTTTCCAGTTATTTAATTTAATACCTTATTCTGTGTGACCTACCCCAGCTGTTTAGCTGATTACCTGTAAGTCTGCCATTGTGCAAGGATTTCTAATTGGCATTTAGTCCCGCTTCCATACTTGGAATGTGTCACTACCATGATCAGAAAGGACTCTCAAAGGCTGTGTGTATAATGGCTAGAGAGAAGCAACAGAGGAAATGGTGAGACCATTGTTGTAGCAGCACAAAACCTCCTGCTGATTAGGTAGTATGGACCATGTCTGGACCACAACCATACAATGAGTTGATTGCCAGTAAAAGGAAGGCTTAATAACACATGTTAGTGCTGTTGTAAAAACAAATATACCCAGGACTGGAAGTGAACATGTCCATGTACAATATTTTAATAATTGATTTTTAATAAATTTAAGTAGCATGACAATTCATTTCTCATGCCTTGTACTTACCTAATGTTTACACTAGGGGACACACAACAAAACTTTATATTGTAGTTTGAAATGCCAGAATTAAATCCTCACTTTTATAATCATCATGAATAGCGCCACTGAAATTAAACTGTAACACGCCACTTCAGTTCCCCTCCAAAGCAGTATCTTTCAGTGGTTACAGGCTATTTCCAGATTTGTGAGGGTCCTCTAAAATACTATGACATTGCTCTGAATTCTTTTCATTCATCCTTTCCTCATTTGACTATCTGCACATTTCACATCAAAATGAACTGCTGGTACTTGATGACATTCATCATTCATCATTCATTAATCTTCTATACCCATTTAGTCCTGTTAGGGGTCACTGGGGTCTGCTGGAGCCTATCCCAGCTGTCATTGGGCGAGAGGCAGGGTACATCCTGGACAGGTCGCCAGTCCATCGCAGGGCCAACACAGAGACAGACAACCATTCACACTCGCACACACACCTACAGCCAATTTAGAATCACCAATTACCATCTTTGGATGGTGGGAGGAAGCCGGAGTACGCGGAGAGAACCCACGCAGACACAGGGAGAACATGCAAACTCCACACAGAAAGGCCAGCCGGCCCATGAATTTGAACCGGTGACCTTCTTGTTGTGAGGCATGAGTGCTAACCACCTCGCCGCCCACATTCAGAAATATTTTTGTTTATTTTCAATGCTCTGATAAGTTGCATGACATGGTGGGAAATAATTCCCATTCCAAATAAGATGCCACACTTCAACAGAAACTTGAGGCACAGATTATTGCTCTTCTTTTGCAGCCAGGATCTTCCAAATATAAGAAGCAGATTGAATTGGAGCTCTTCAGTGTGCTTGCTAATGGCCGTGATGAGGCACATACAGTATACAACGATCAGGCATAACGTTATGACTTCCTAATACTATGTGGGTCTCCCTTGTCCCTCCAAAACTGTTTTTTTTGTTGTTGTTTTTTTAAATCAGTATTAGTAAAAGTTTTACCATATACAACAGAAGTGTAACAGCGTTCATTCCATATGTATCGCATTAACAGAATATACACAATTTTCGCAGCGGCTGACACAAAAATATATAATAGACAGGTATAGGATGCACAAAGAGAGAGATGTGTACAAAACAACACGTCCAGCAACTAAATAATAAACCTCATTATAATAAACCTACTGTAGCCACATTATGGGTTCAGGAGCCTGCACTTAAATAAAAGAAAAGTGTGTGTTTACGGTCAAGCTGCACAGGACAACACCGACTCTACAGAGTCTGGAACGCTATTAAAATGTGACCCCGAGCTTTCTCAAATTTCCCATTCGAATGCTGGAGTGAGTATCTAAATTTTTCGAGTTTTAGGCAGGACATGATGTCCTGCAGCCATTGTGTGTGAAGAAAAGTCCAACCACTTGAGCAGGTTAGCTTGTTGTGCAAGAGGGGAGGTGAAGGCTAAACTGTTTCTTTTCAGAGGTCAATCTAACCTGTCCTTCCATGATCCCAAATCAAGTGTTCAAAGATTGCCCTCCAATATCTGACCAGGCTAGGACAGGACCAGTACATATGAATAAGAGAAGCTTCAGCAATATTACATCTCACACAGTACGGACTAACTGCAGGGTACATGGAAGATAACCTTGCTTTTGAGGTATGTGCTCTGTGCGCTATTTTGTATTGAAGTAGGCAGTGATGGGCAAATAGTGAGGATGAATTGACCATTCTGAGTATGTTAGGCCAGGCATCCGTAGATATGGAAAAACCCACGTCTTCTTCCCATTTTATTTTGAGCTGATCTGTAGGGGGGCTACAGCTTTCTAGAGCCAAGCTTCATGTTCTACAGATTTGAAATGAGCCACTTTTATTTATTTTTAAAGGAGTCTAGGGAAAGAAATCTGTTCTTCCTAGATGAGTCTATTAGTGGCGAAAGGCTAGACATTTGGGGGAGAACAAAATGCCTTGCTTGGAAGTACCTAAAGAAGTCTGACTTATTTAGGCCAAATTTATCACTTAGCTGTGCAAAGGATGCCAAAGTGTCACCTATAAACAAGTCTTTGAACCTGACAATTCCCTGATGATGATGATTTGAAGCAATTGGGCTTAATAGAGAGAAAAAATAAAGACCAAAATGAACTGAACTGAAATGGACACGGATATTTATCTTTAATCTTTAGCGTCACACACATAGAATGCACCATAGTTAAAAATGAAGTCTTGGTTAAAGCAGGCGGACCTACTCACCACATCAGGATTGGTGGAGGATCGATCAAGGGCTGGGTCTAACCAGCAGATAATGTCTTTCCCAGGCATAAGACAATAAGTGTTAAGAAGAAGAACAGCGTATTAAAGAAACCCACATCGTCTGTATTTGGGCCATATACACAGACAAGGACAACTAGTAAATTATATAGCTTGCCAGTGACAACTACATATCGGCCAAATTGGTCAGAAAGTACATTGTGTGGTTCAAGAGGAATGTCCTGATTGATTAGAATTGAGACTCCCTGTGCTTTAGCTTGAAAAGAGGAATGGAAGCCTTGTCCTCCCCATTATGATAGCAAGCGACTGTTGTCTGAAGGTTATCCCCGCTTTGAAATGTTTAGGATGCAAGAAAAACTTTTCTTCTTTTAACAGGGCAGCCTTTAACGTTCCAGCTCACTAATTCAAGGCGTCTATTCATACAGATTCACTGAGGTGGTAGGTATACAAGTGCAGAAAGCTAAGCAGCAGGCATAAAAAGAACATTAAGTGGTCATACATTCTATTAAAATTAGAACCACAAGTAGTCTCCTTTGTTAATATAAACTTAAATAATGCAGCACCTCATAAACTGTAATTTCACCGCAGTGAATGCATCAAGGCCATGATTTGTAGGAATCGCAACAGACATGTCAATCAAGACTCGAATAAGGAAGCCCAGCTACAATTTAGAGGAATACAGTGTGAGCACTCAACTCTAAAATCTAGGTAATACTCAGACCAAACAAGGTAATCAACTGTAACAGAGCAGGCAAGGATTTAAGTGGAAGCTTTGTTAGTGAGTTGCCTGGCAGAGGCCTCAGCAGAAACCAATTTATAGATTAAAAGTGCATGCTAGTGTAAACAAACACTGATCCCAAACTTGACGTTGGCCTCTGAAATGCGATGTAATAAGCAGTTATATCTACCATCTGGATAAGAAGTGGCCGAACTGTCCCAACACAGGAAATCTTTTGAGCCTCATTGTCAGATGTGATCCACTTTCTGGCCCCGTTCACCAGCGTTAGATGGAGCCAAGTAGGGTAGAGCAGAGCGGGCTTCAGACCTCATTTGTAAAGTTCAGCCATCATGTCCTTACTTTCTGCCCTGTGGTTAAGAACTTCAGGACTGTAGTCTTCCACGATCCGGAGTTAGCAGCCGTTATAAATCCATTTACAAATCGAATGACAAGTTCCTTTGTCAGGTACCGGTATAGGCAGAGGATGATTGGCCATGGTCGCTGTCCGGGTGCTGGCTTAGGGGCAAGCAAGCGGTGGGCTCTATCAATCTCTGGCAGGGCTTGCAGCTTTTCTCTTCCAAACACCCCCTGTGGGTCCTTTTGGGTCTTTTGGGTTGAGGGGAGGGGCCTCTGTAGATCAAGCTTGTTCCAGTGCATCCCAAAGATTCTTCAGTTTGGGATCTAGTACATTTGAAGGCCAGGGACCTCATATATGAAGGGAGCGTGTGCGCAAAAACGTTCTGTACGTACTCAGTCACAGAAAAGTTCAGACGTATCAAGAGTAAAATGTCCGCAAACTTGTATGCCAATGCCATGGCTGGCGTATGCTGGCTTCTATCATCTGCACACACATTGATATAAAAATGCCATCGCATGATGAATTTGTATTTGTCAACAGGAATCATTTTCATTCGATCAATGTATAGATCATACGTGATGCGCAAATGCAGTTAACCAACATTGTGGCGCGTGGAGGAAATTTTTTCTTTTTTTCCCCGTCCTACTCATTCTTATGTTTCCAATTTCTGACCTTGCACAGAGGGAAATCTCAGGTGCAGTTCCAATTTAAATATGATTTGCGTTTTTAAAAGAGGTGTGGACAGGGAGTGGTACAACATGTGCACCGCTCAATTGGGATCAAGTCCCATGCTAATTTTGTACATGAGACCCCAGGTCAACACCTTGTGCTGTTTCTCTTGTTTGCTTGAGTTGTTCCTAAACCATTTTTGTGTGTGTGCCTGTGTCAGGCTGCATCCTGCTGGAAGAGTGTCATTGCTATAGGGTGGGGGTGCCTGGTCTGGTCTAGGTGGGTACTACATATCTAAGTAACATCGACATGAATGCCAGGTCCAAAAGTTTCCCAGCCGAACACTGAATTGTAAAAAGTCAAAGGTCAATGTTATTTACTTCTCCTGACAGTGGTTTAATTCATGAATTGGATTTTAATTTATATTTTTAATTGTGGCTGATCGGTGTATATGGTACATATTCTGATTAATGCTAATTAAATGCTGAGGGAGCAGAGATATTATTATGGTGAACTAAAGAGTTGTTAAAAACAAACTCATGAACACTGAAATGTTCTGTGTGAAATGTCTTACTCCACAAACAAAGGACTTCATGACTTTATTACAACTAAATGCTAGCAATGAATAATAACCAAATGACCATCCATATTTCACTCTGGCTTCATTTTCTGTTTCACTCTTACAGAGCCATGATCACACTTGCAGACTTTTGGTCTTAATGTATTTATGGTGTACAAAAAAGAGACTTCAAAAATGCAGACTAAGTGGTCGGTTTTACAAATGTATGTGTATTTACTTAACTTCACAGAGTAGAACACAGCTGCTCCCCTAAGTGTTTCTCATACAGTAGTGGCACATTTCCATGACTGCTTGCCAGCATAAAAGGACATTTGAGGTAAGCTAATATCTGCCAATAGCATCGAGCTCAACTCTTTCTTTGCTTTGCTGTCCCATTTTCCTGTAGGTGCCTGCATATCTTCTTGTGCGCCCCCTCTTTGTTTGTTCAGTGTTTTTATTTATATTTCTTCTGGTCCCCTATTAGTCATCTCCATCCTACTATTTCTCACCTCTGTTCATCCATTTATTTTTCTCTATCCTACTTCTCTTGTTTGAGGTTTTCCCTCTGTTTATATCCATATTCTTGACGTAGCCAGAATAGTAATCAAATGATAAAAACACGACTCAGAGCTCTTCCCTCATAATGTGTCTTTGAATACCTATATGAAATGCACTGTGCTACTGCCTTTGGGTTCATGTTTGCTCCTTTTATGTTTTACTGCCTATCACCTCTGCTCGCAGCACAGGTCACAATCCTCGGGATACACATTTTATTTAATGTAGTAATAACTCAAATGGAACTTTCCTCCGTTCATGAATGGGCTTCCATTAACCGCAACGGATAAGAGCACCAAGTAACAGAACATGCATGCTTATCAGATGATGAGGCTTTAGGGAGACATGGAGACGTGAGAGTGCTTAGGAGGGTTTAGAGCTGGTGAATAAGCCAGCCATGACGGTTTGCAGCCACAAATAGCATCACATTGAATTAAAGGTTGTGATGAATCAAGGTGAATAGGAACTCATCGCTAGTTTGAAAAGACGAATACAGCATAAATAAATAAAGTCAACAGGAAAACTAAATTATATGGATCTTTTGGAATTAGGCTACTGGCTGTTAGTCTCCCATTTCTGAGCAAGACAGACAAACAAACTCTTCCCTGTAGTTTTGTGTTCATCCAGTGAAATGCATTAAATTCAGATCAAGCGACTAATCCCTTGTATTGCAGTATATTACACTTAATTATGTTTACACACTCCTGGTTTGCTTTTGT
This sequence comes from Planiliza haematocheilus, assembly GCA_005024645.1. Classification (NCBI taxonomy): domain Eukaryota; kingdom Metazoa; phylum Chordata; class Actinopteri; order Mugiliformes; family Mugilidae; genus Planiliza; species Planiliza haematocheilus. The sequence goes on from SRSE01000306.1 coordinate 2,783,489, forward strand.
AGCAGGTTTCGGGTCATTGTCCACCTGTACTATGAATTTCTGTTCCATTAACTTTCCCTCATCTGAGCAGCCTTCAATCTACACCTAAGAATGAATGCATGTCCATGGCATCACTGTCTTTTTATTGAACTAATCACACTGAACAATGAAAGATACATGCAAAACAATGCCATGCAGGGATTAGGACTATAAGATGTGAAATGCTTCACCCTTGTGTCAAACTCGTCCATTTAATCTATCAATATTTCGATCAACTTTTGCCTCTACTACTCTCTTGCAGGTACAAATATCAAATATGATAATATATAAATATAGGTTTGCGGTGTTGTTTACACATACACATTGCTTAAGTGACACAGACATTCCACCACTGATGCTATGGATCCTTACAACCTACGCTTATTTTTTGTAAATTACTATGTCCAGTCATCTCCAAATAAAATGCTATATTGGCATGTGCCCATTTACATACTTTGAGTCAGTTGTTGATTCCAGTCAGCACAATCGTGGTTACTGAATGCAGGGCTATTGTGATCTGGCATGGCGTTAGAATTGCTGTTCAGCTAATGTTAGCTAAGTCAAGTTAAAACAAATACTAACTCATAACCAGTCATACTTCAAGACATCTTGGATTGTGGTTTGTTTGTGTACTCTTTGTGTTAACATGAAGTTTATCTGCTCTCTCCTTGACTGGCAAACACTTTGCATTACTGATATGGAACTGTGTTAGGGTTACTCTGCAAAGTCAGAGTCAAGTATTGATCGTATATATAGACATCTGGACATAAGCCACTGGAAGGGTCCCCTTTGAAAAACCCAATTAATGCCGGAGTGACCTACTGGGAATTCCATTGCCATCTCAAACCCTGAGTCTAATGCTGTAACGAAAAGTAATCTTCACTTTCAAGAAGCACAGAGTATTGACATTGTAAATGCTAAATGTACGGTGGCCTGGAGGTGCAAATCAACATTACAAAACATAAAACACTTTTACAAATTCTGAAACAAATTTACATTTCAGAAAACAAAACTACAAGTCTTAAAACAAAGTTACATTTCAGAAAACAAATTTACATTTCAGAAAACAAAATTACATTTTAGAAAACAAAATTACATCTCAGAAAACACATTTACAAGTTGCAAAACAAAATTACAATTCAGAAAACAAATTTACAAGATGCAAAACAAATTTACATTTCAGAAAACAAATTTACAAGACACCAAACACTTTTACAAACACCAAGACACATTTACAAGTGGCAAAACACTTTGACAAACTGCAGAAACAAATTTACAAAAAGGCCAACATCAACCGGAAAGGGAATGTACCAACCCCGGGGTTGACCCGGAAGTGAACGAGGAGCGGTCATGACGAGTTCTAGTCGTCAATGGAGAAGCTAACGGAGACCTGAGATGAGCGAAAGGCAAGCACATGAGCCGACTCAGGTCTCAGGTCTCCGTTAGCTTCTCCATTGACGACTAGAACTCGTCATGACCGCTCCTCGTTCACTTCCGGGTCAACCCCGGGGTTGGTACATTCCCTTTCCGGTTGATGTTGGCCTTTTTGTAAATTTGTTTCTGCAGTTTGTCAAAGTGTTTTGCCACTTGTAAATGTGTCTTGGTGTTTGTAAAAGTGTTTGGTGTCTTGTAAATTTGTTTTCTGAAATGTAAATTTGTTTTGCATCTTGTAAATTTGTTTTCTGAATTGTAATTTTGTTTTGCAACTTGTAAATGTGTTTTCTGAGATGTAATTTTGTTTTCTAAAATGTAATTTTGTTTTCTGAAATGTAAATTTGTTTTCTGAAATGTAACTTTGTTTTAAGACTTGTAGTTTTGTTTTCTGAAATGTAAATTTGTTTCAGAATTTGTAAAAGTGTTTTATGTTTTGTAATGTTGATTTGCACCTCCAGGCCACCGTATAAATGCAACCATAAACATGTGGAAAATGTAGCCTATGAATTGAATCAATGAAAGAAAGAAAATTACTCCTAGATGAAAAGCTTTGTTACAAGATATGTACTGGGTACTAGGGGTTGAACAACTTAACGACCAATATGTGGTGAAAGCCGAGTTGACGTCAACTAGTCAAAGATGTCACACAGTAGAAAGTAATGCTTTGCAACAATTACATCTATATTTTTGACACAGTACATATTGTAGTGTCTCACACAAAGGAAGCTATGAAGGCTTTTCTACAAGGTAATTGAAGCCATAACCCACTGAAATACAATAAACACAGTCAGTCTGATACTTCTAATATTCTGCTCTTGCTCAACCACCTCTCACGTCTACCATAACGTCCGTCTCTCACATGGTGCATTCACTGACATTACGGACAAAAACATTAATGTCAACTAATGGAACACAACAGAACTGAACCTAAACACATGAGCTTATCAATATTGTGCCCTGCAGATATGTTAGCATTTATAAACTGGTACCGTCAATAGTGTTTAATAGTACTTTACAGCGCATTGTAAGATAGGATGATATAATTCATGAGTCAAGTTTTTAATGGCAGCCAATCAATATTTTTGGCTTCCTTTGTATTAACAATGGCACACATGGCATATCGGGCTCTTTTACTTGGGCAGAGAATGGTTGCAGTCTGTGATGATATTCTTGTGCTATTTTTTGATATGAATGTACCGTATGTTCAGTCCATCACAGTTGGAGTATTTGGTCATTAACATAGTGATTCTTGTCACACATCATAAAAAGAAATATTGGATGGATATGATCCAGACGTTTTGGCCTAATCTGTAACATTTTGACCAAGTCTGTAAAGTAGCCAACTCTGTAAAAATAGACTATTGTGGTGCACTGCTCTGTGACAAATTCATTGAATTAAGCTGAATGAAATATGCATTATTACTTTCTTCATTCTATATCACAACTTCTTCATTATGTTAGCCAGGAAACCAGTCCACCAAGTTCTCCCACATACAAAGTTGGTCTGGACTCATTCCGTTGGGAAGCGATTATGCCCCAACAGAGATTAGCCAGGCCTATCAAAGACTTTGTGGACAGAAGACTAATTTGATCTGAACACTGTGAAGCTGATTGGACTATCCAACTGCGTGCAGAGGTATGTTGGTCTCTGTATCGGTTTGAATCATGCCCCATAATGAAATGCCAACTAATTTTCTGTTAAGAACTGAGTCTGTCAGGTTGTCTCTGTCATTAGAGAGCTGAGATTGCTGACAGGTCGAATGAGTGTTGTTCCTCAGATCTGTAGCTATTCAGTATGCCAGCTGCCTGGAGGGAGAGTGCCACAACCATAGATTTATAAATAGAATAACAGAGTTTCCGCTGCACTAGTTTAGCACTCTCCTTTGAAGTGTTATTATTTTATTATTTTTTTCTTCCATTTCATTTTGCATACAGTAATGTAAAACATTTTATTTTGTAGTTATGTTGGTAGAATGAAATGTGTCTGCTTGGTAAGAAGCCATATTCCAAAACTGTGAGTATGGACAAACACACGCACACACACTTATATACTCATTACAGGGCACCTGCATAACTAATTAATGCTGACAGCTCACACTCTCAAAGAAACACTGACATACTCACACACAGCAGCATCAATCACAAATGGAAGCATTTTCATTTCCATTAATTTGGCTGTGGATTAAAGCTGACCCATTTTTTTTGCTAATGGAGCCTGCCTTGGACAGGATAGAAGGGGGAATGAGGACAAACCAGATTAGTGGTTATTATACACCTAAATAAAAGGACTAGGGGTCCTGCAGGATTTCTTTGACAACAGGTTCACTCATTTTTTGGGGGGGTAGGGTTAACCCAATGAAATTCATACACACACATAGTAGGCCAAAGAAGTGTGCACTATTTACGTAAACATAGGTTTTGCTATTCTAGGTCTAGCTCTGATTAATATATACTGTATGCAGTTTAACTGGAAAAAATCCCCCTCTCATGCCCCGTGGTTGGTCTCTTTTGTTTCTTTCCCTCAAGCTTGGGTCCTCTGCCAGAGGACTAGGAGTTTGAGGATCCTACACAGTAGCTGTTCCTAGTGCTGCACCCTTCTGGACAGAGATCTCAGATGATATTCCTGGAAACTCCTGAAACCACTCTCTCGCTTATGGGGTGTAACTGCCTCAAGTGTTCCTATCACCACAGGGACCTCTTTCAACTTCCAACCAGCTTCCTGTGGCTCAGTAGGTAGAGCGGGTTGTCCACGAACCAGAGGGTTAGCGGTTCAATCCCCGGAATGTGCCACATGTCGAAGTGTCCTTGAGCAAGACACTGAACCCCCAGTTGCTCCCAGTGCGTGGCACTGGTGTGTGAATGTGTGTGCTTGTGTGAGTGAATGGGTAGATGTGTCTCTGACTGTAAAAGCGCTTTGAGTACCAATAGGTAGAAAAGCGCTATATAAAAGCAAGGCCATTTACCATTCAGCCTTTGGTATTTTTCAAGCTTCGCCCATTCCTTCTTCACGATGTTTGCCTTGACTGTGAGGGTTTGATTATTTACGAAAAGGGTTTTTTAATATGCTTTCTAGAAATTAGTAGAAGAGTCCTCGTGGTCACTGTGACATCATCCACCTACATTCATTCATTAATTTTCTATACCCAGTTATTCCTGTTAAGGATCGTGGGGTCTGCTGGAGCCTGTCCCAGCTGTCAGCGGGCAAGAGGCAGGGTACACCCTGGACAGGTTGCGAGTCCATCGCAGGGCTCATCCACCTACAGAAAAGCATTAAAACTTGAACTTGGAGGTATTTGTTTTGTGTTCTAATTAAAAATACTACTAGAACACAACTAGAACATTCCTGAAAGTGACATTACTTTGACTAGGACACTAGGATAATTACCACACCAAAGACATTTCATTGGAAATCAATGATATTTTCTTTTGGCATTGCATATGAGATTAAATTATTTGACTCTGTGTATTGTGTACAGATATCACTTTTACTTAAGAAGAATTTAAAAGCTGCCTTGTCTTTCTGACTTCAAGGTTTGGAAAGCTTTGTACAGAATGTTAACATACACCCACACAGGAAGTTTTCAAACTGTGTTGTAGACCCACTTTTTTCAAAACAAACTTTCGCTCAGCCCAAAATAGAATTTACAGGCTACCACGTACACTGAAATAAAGTGTATGCTTTTTTCATTGTCTACCCTGTTGTCGGAGCCTGCCGTTGACAAGGAAAACATCACTCTTTGTCATATGCAAATAAAGTTAAGGCGGTGTTGTGAGGAAAGGATTTAAAGATTTGAAGATAGCTGAGACATGGAAGTGCAATTTAGTATTAGAAAGGTGCACCTGATGTTTTGTACATTTGAAAGTATAATGCGGGAATATTTATTCATCCTACAGTGCTGATACTGGAAGACTTCTTGGACATGACAGTTTTAGTAGCGTCAGACACTAATCTATTCAGCTATCCAGAACACCTTGTCTTGACCCAGTGGTGGAAAAGTCAGTGGCCAATGGCACAACCCAGCCATCCAGGCCCTGACGTCTAATACATTAAACAGAAACATCAATATTAAAAATCAACCTTGTTTTGTCATTGTTTGCTGTCAACATTTGGCTGCAAGTATGAGGTTAATGGCTAGATCCAACTACTGGAGGAATGTAACTTTTCACTGACAGTATGTTCAGTTTCTTTGCATGGATTTAGGATTTTATACATCACAGTTGGCAACCTGATCACTTCCATGAAATCAAATAATAAGAAGCCAGGCTTAATAAGTGTTTCGTATCCCTTTCAAAATGGCATAAATCTGACCTGAATTGCGTCTAATCAATATGAATGCTGCTGCAGCACTTCTACAGGCTGCCATCTTACATCATTGTATTTCATTTGATGTCTCATTCATTGTCTCTTGTGCACAAATCAGTTAAACAATCTGGGAAACACAGTCAAGGAATGTCTGAAGTCTAAGTAGATCAACCCTAGTCTCATATCTATATCAAATATAAAAACCCCTAAACCTCTTGATCTAAACCTCTATATTTAAATGTAAACATCTATAGACATGCACAAGTAACACATATTCAACGGAGGCTGTATCTCAGACTGAGTGTTTTCATGTTTCATGTTTTATTTGGCAGCAGCGACGGGTCCCCAGACTATATCTGCCACCACTAACATCTGGCCTCTCACAGACTTTGCCTGGAGACACACACACACAGCCGCACACACAGGGTGACTCACACACACTCAGTCTTACCAATGCCCACTCTCTTACACTCATGCATCGCCACTTATTTAGTGTCCGATGCTGCAGCCTGATGCATTTCACTAGTGTTGTAGTCAAGACCACCTAACCCGAGACCAAGTCAAGACCAAGACCAGAGCATACCAAGACCAGGACAAGACTAGACTTTGAGGGGGCGAGACCGAGTCAAGACCAAGCCCGAGACCGAACTGAATAAAGAGAAGCATTAGTCTATTATGATATAACCAAGTTATTAGATGGTTATATACACACATAGGCCTATACATTGGTGGAACAATTTTAATTATTTTTATGTTATTGCTTTATATTAGGCATGTACCAAAATGAAAATTCTTCGTCGAAACTGACAATGAGGAAACCAAGGCAGAAAACTGAAAAACAAAACAACGGAAGAAATTATTAGGCCAACAAAATCCCACATCTTCTACATATACAATACTACACTGTTAAAAGTTTTCCTGAACTGGCAGCAGGATTGCCATTATGTTACTGTAAAATTAACATTTATTTATCCACGGGCTAGCTGGCCTTTCTGTGTGGAGTTTGCATGTTCTCCCTGTGTCTGTGTGGGTTCTCTCCGGGTACTCCGGCTTCCTCCCACCATCCAAAGACATGTTCATTAGGTTAATTGGTGATTCTAAACTGCCCGTAGGTGTGAATGTGAGTGTGAATGTTGGCCCTGCGATAGACTGGCGATCTGTCGAGGGTGTACCCCTGCCTCTCGCCCGATGACAGCTGGGATAGGCTCCAGCAGACCCCATGACCCCTAACAGGACTAAACGGGTATAGAAAATGACTGATGACTGACTGAAAAATACAGTATGGGACTGTTTTATTATTATTGTTATTTTTATTATTATTATTACTTTCCTGTATAAAAACGGTAAAAAAACTGGCAGCAACTGTAAAATTAACATATTTTTACTGCCACTAAAATTATTTACAGTTTTATGCCTTTATTGAAAAACGAAAGATTACTTTCACAATACTTTACAGTCAGCTGGTTTGTTTAAAAATACATTATTAGTCTTCACAAAAACTAAAAACAGTGAAGAGTCTGCCCAGCTGTCATTGGGTGAGAGGCAGGGGTACACCCTGGACAGGTCGCCAGTCTATCTCAACACTATGGCCAAAGTAGAATCACAAATGAACCTAACCATCATGTCTTTGGAGGAAGCTGGAGAACCTGGAGAGAACCCACGCAGACACAGGGAGAACATGAAAACTCCACACAGAAAGGCCCATGGATTCTGGGACCTTGCTGTGAGGCATCAGTGCCAACCGCCTCACCACTGTGCCCCCCAAACAGATCCAGCTTCCCATGTGTAGTTCAGGTTAAATTTCCCAGAATGCAAAAAAATACATCATGATTGTGAAGGTTTGGATGAATGATTAGCAGTAAAATCCTGTATTTTAGGAAAACAGTATAGTTCTGTTAAAGAACACTAAATGACCAAACTTTTACAGTTTTTTGTTTGTATTAACAGTAGAGTGATGAAAAATGTAATGGCAGAGAAGAAGTTATCTTCTTCTACGTACTGTATAGGCGCACCTATGGGCGCATGTAGCTGAGCCATCTGAATTGCTCTTGAAAGTCCTCAGATGGATTTTTTTTATCTGTTTCTGAGCTTATGCTCGTTATTTATGTGGGTCGTGTGTAACTTTAATGCAATTTAATTCTAATAACTGCCGTTCTAATGGATTTTCCTTTTCTGTGCCACTGCCGCATCCCTCATATTCAGCATAGCGATCTGGATGCTTGGATTTCAGGTGATAAAGTAAACCCGTAAATTGTTTGCGTCATTACAAAAATCACTTGGTCTCGACTGGTCTTAACAAAAAATCCCGAGTCCAGCTCGACCAAGAAAGAGACAAGACCGAATAAAAACGCGGTCGATTCCGAGACAAGACCAAGACCATGAAAATGCGGTATCGAGACCGATCTCGAGACCAAGACCGGTCATTTCACCAGCTCCTCAAGGGATTGCTTGACCAGTCATAGTGGACAAACATTTGGAGTAGTTGAGACTGACAAATAATTATTAATGTCATTACTGACTTTCATTAGACTTACTATAAAGTTGCTCTCACTGCTGGTTGGTATTTCTATGCACCAAAAAGAAACTTACCAGTGTACCTTCCAGGTGGACTGGGATGACAGTCACAATGTGTAATGCTGTGTTTGTACACAGCAACCAGACACGTCTCACTGTGTGAACTAGGACAGACATTCTAAACAAGGATTTCTCTATGAACACGATGACTGACAGCCTTTGTCTGGAAGAGCCGCATTACAGAAAAGTAATTTTATAACTGTTGATTTAGGAATGTAAAATTAAGAAAGTCTAATCTTTATTGCTTTACAGGTTTCTTACGCTGCTGTGTTGTTCATACCTGTATTTGCCAATTAGTGTATAATGAATGGAGGTTAATGCACCGGTCTCAAAAAGTATTGAGACGTTTAAAAATCGTTTCTATTTATTGAATTGTATCACAAAATGTCACATTGCATCTATAGTGTGTAGTATTTATGTTGGTGCTAGAAAAGAGTATTCAGAAACAACGTTCCTGAGTATGGTATCTGGGATCTCAGTTCATTCTGTGTCCACAGATGATGAAATAGGTTGCATGTCACTCCAGCGTAGCTCCAGACCCTGTGCCACAACCTGTTGTATGCCTCCCTAGAAATGTATCTACATGATGCAGCAGTGCAGCCTGCAACAACTGTAACTAATTACCTCGCATATCTTCCTTCGTATATTTGTCTGCCCCTTCATCTCTGCCATTTTCAGATTCTGCTGTTTTGGATAAACATGAATCAGTTTACAGAGATGTTAATCGAGGAAGTTCAGAAATGTAATGATTTGTACAACTCTTCATTTCTCTATAAAGAATGAAGCTTAGGTGAAAGTTCAATAAGGAAGATCTGTTCTCTTACGTTCTGTTCCCCTCTGGTGAACGTGGGCTGTCGCTCTATTTCCTTATCTCTCCCATTTTCCCAGGCTGTCAAAATCAGTCCGTCCTCAAATGGCACGTCAATACTTCCAGCCAATGAACTATTTGTCCGCCTTCTGCCAGCCAATCATTCCCTTCTCCTTGTGCTTTAAAGTCACTGTCATTCTGTCACAAAATCCACAGGCCGTCCGTTGCGTAATCCTTCTCCCCATCTCCACCTCTCTATGGTCATACTGGGAGTCTTTATCGGAGGTCTCCTTCTGCCATCTGCCAATGTCTTCTTCTCCGTCACCACCAGCGTGTAGACTCCAGGTGGTCCTGTCTCCTGTCATCTTAGATTCAGTTCTATGATACCGTCACTCTCAGAGTGTAACCGTATTACCTTGCACCTTCACATTAATGTTTCCTCAACAAATGTTCATTCTTCATCTACTCTCCTTATTCAACTGCCAGGTGACAAAATGGGAGTGAAGTGGAATTTATTAAGAAGTGGAAGAATTAGAGGAACTAGTACGTTCAACTCGAAAATCTTTGCAGAAGCGGGGATCCAGTTGGGAAAAAAGTTCTGACAATGTATTTTGTTTTTTCTTGGCTGGCACCACACCAAAAAGTCAGGGACATTGAGTTACGACAGTGACAAGGTAATTAAAGTAGTTCTGTTGTGCTACAATGTTTCCAGAAAGTTCCTCAAAATACAAACGAGTTATCAACTAATGTAGCCACAAGCCATCTTGTTTTGTTTACCTTTATGTCAGCATGCATTTTTCTAAGTTCTAACTATGCATATTTTTTAAATGTTCACGTCAGCACCTTTCAGTTTATTTATTTCATGACATTTAGTGGTTAAGTTGGCCATGACACATGACCTTGTTCTGCCATGACGAATTTCTCTTGGGTGATTTAAACATGGTCATCTGGTCATTGCACAAAGCAATTGCAGTTAAAGCCAACATTAAAGCCACTGACAGGAGAAGTAAATTATATTAACCATCTTGTGACAATCTGATGTTCTGCTGGGAAACTTATGGACCTGTCATTTGTGTGGATGTTACTCACACATGTAGCACCCACCTAGACCAGACCAAGCACCCCCACCTCATAGGAATGACACTCCCCAACAGGATGCAGCCATACACAGGTACACACAACAACAACAACAACAATAAAACTGACCAGATCCCAAACTGATCAAGTATCTGTGGGATGCACTGGAACAAGCCTGATCCACAGAGGCCCATCCCCTCAACCCATAGGAGCCAAAGGCCCTCACCACACAGCCACACCACAGGACACCCTCAAAAGGAACATGTCCATTCTCTGATGAATCAAAACCATTTGGAAGGCACAAGAGAGACCTACACAATATTAAAATCAGTATATATGTATGTAGTATTTAGAGGTAAATGCTTGAGGTGTCGGCTGCGTCAGTATTATGTGAGTACAGTACTGGGAGAGTTTCTGACTCCACCTGGCTTTCTGACATGCCTCTTGGACAGAGCCCAAATTAACCCCAAGCTTGAGGAGAAAGGAGAAACACGTCAATCTAAACTATATTTTTGTTCAGTAAAAAGCCATTTGCAGTCTTGGGAAGCCGTTATGTTGCGTTCACACTAACAGTGACAGAGCAACAAGCTACAACGCATATTTAGTGGAAGTCGGCGATATGACACAGGATCTGATGTTTGAAACCTGAAAGTTTAGCTGGCCTCAACTTTATTTGTCACTCCACTGACGTGGTGATACGTCAACCACCAATATGTGCTTGCTTCACCCTTTCCCCGTGTTAAAGATATAGCCAATACCTGTTCCATACCCCCTGTTCACTGACATCACTGGGTGAGTGACTCCTTGCAGTGCTGTTATAGTTGTAGCTTTTGTCGCTTGTAGTGGGATTGTATTAGTTTATTCTGCAATCTCTGACCAGGACTGCACATCATCACTGCTGTACCCAATCATTTATTCACCCACTCAATGCAACTGTGTGAAAACTCGAATGTAAAATAATATTTAGAGGCTCTACCATTGTAATACAGACCAACATGACACAAGCGTCACACATAATAATTAAGGCTGCAGATATCGGATGTCCTTAAAATGTGTATATAGTTAAACTATGAAAAGGTTTATCTTTAGCCCTAAAGGCTAGATTCATTCTGGAGTAGACCTTTGTAGTGAAATACTGATGTTGTGTGGAAATGTTAGACACAAACAAAGTTTTTGCAATGTTCAGAAAAGAGGGGTTCAGATAAATTGTATCAACTAAAGGCAAATACGATAAAATACACTTGAAACAGACTCGGCAAATAAATCATGATGTACAATGCATTCCACAAACAAAGTAAATTTGATCTCTTTTTTCTCTTTTTTTCTTTTTATTTGCTTACCAGCTCCTTCTATTCTCATGGAAAATATTAGATGGAACAGTGCATCAAATGGCTTTCTATTATAGCTATTTTGGTTTGGTAACGTAATTGCACTAGACTTGATAGATGATCTTTTCTTAATATGTTTTGGTAATATGTTTCAGTAATTTGACAGAATTAGTAACAACATAATGGTGCCAGAGATCGTGAAACACTACACAATGGAATTTGCTTCCAGATCACACAACGATAGACCAGCAACTCTACCTTTTTTTTTCTTTTTTTTTTTAAATGAGTCTAGTACCTTTGAAGGGACAGATATAACTTATGCTCCCCATCAAAAAATACTTTATGAGTATTTAGGTTGGCCTTTAGCTGTAATACATTTTTCACTTACCCTGACCAAAGCAGTTTATTGGTTAGCTTCCATGCCAGCGGTGCAACTCTTGGTTGTCAGCACATCCTTGACTTTGGAGATGCAGTCTACTATAGATAATACACTGATTATATATAAATACTTGAATTTAAAGAAACCCAACCGTCCATTGTAATGATGATCATTACTAGTGATTACTTTTTTCTGTTTACCAAGTTGTTTTCTTAGTAGAACTGTTCAATTATTACCATTTCTTATAAAACCCCACCAGTAATCTAATCCTGGCAATTCTGGTAAAGAACAGAAAGTTCCTGCAGTCATGGATATTCTGTGTTCCGTGTAAAATTTGATTCAGAAAACTTTCTGTGGTATAAATGGGTCCTAAAAAAAAAAAACAGTTGCATCCTGCAAGACAGCAGGAGTAACACTTTTAAAAAGATGACTATTAATATTATAAAGTTTATGTTAAATTATTATTGCTGTTTCTTTAAGACATGATTAAGATTTTTACTTAGTTTGGCTATAGGACATTGTCAGTTTTAGCATTAACAGTGGTGCAGTCATGTGAGAATACTAAAAATACAGTTTAAAAGGACACATTGTTATTTAGCTTTATGAATGTGTATTTTTGTCTGAATTTCAGAACCCAAGAAAGGTCCAGCATGTGTGGAAAGTAAAAAAAAAAAAAAAAATACAAAAAAAATAGTAAAACCATAACTCAGAGCTGAATGAACTGTACAAATAGTGAAAAAACAACAACTAATATGACTGTATAAGTGGCCAGCGCCAGGGTTAGTGGGATAGACCACTCCAAGCCCACAAAGACTGTGTCACCCTGCAAGTACATAAAAGGTTGGATAAAATTCTTTAAAAAAAAATAAAATAAAAAAAAAAAGTGATAATCACTGGATATAAAGAACATTGAACCACCAGTCTGTTTGAATTATCATCCAGCCAATCCTGTGGAAAGCCAATTGAACACTAATTTTACACAATCATCCATAACCTTTAATAGAGTTGACATTAAATCACCATAAATATTGTCTGTTTCTTGTAATTCTGCTTCAATCTGTTTGATTTCACTGAGGGTGCATTTTAATACTCTGATTGTGTGTCATTTGATACAGAATGAAAAACATTACTCAAAACCCTAAATGAGAGAGAGTAATTCATTCATTTGTCCATTTCCTGCATGATGTTACGATGCCATAACTAAGCATTGTGCTTGTGGAACCAAAACATGACTCACAGCAGTATGACACATGATCTGTGTGTGTGTGCGTGTGTGTGGCACTCGTGTACCAGCGATGGTTAGAGTAGTTAAACGATGATTGTGTCAGACAGCAGTTGAAGGGGTAACAGTGGGTGACAGGAAAATGTTGACATGTCGCTTCCTTTGATGCGCCACTGGTGTGATGGGAGGCAGCATAAATTAATGTGAAATAACCTGACCGAATTAGGTAACCGTTTAATTTCCAATTACATTCCCAACTGGACATGGAAGTCAAGGGGTGTGTTATTAGGAGCAGATCATGTACATGTACATCCTGTACTTACAGTTCAAGGAAAAAGCATCTAGTTGAATTTCATATTTGACTAGGATTCCGACTAGAAAATGCAGCAAATATCAGAATAATTAAAGAATTATGATACATGGTGTATTACAAAGCTGAATGAGACACTTGTGATCTACTTCCACTGAGTTGTAAATACTTAATCAGAGACAATCTATTTAACACTAGCTTTAGGAACCTTTGTGAGATTTTATCTTTTTATCAGTATGACCATGGCTGAGAAATACTAAGCCACCAGGGTCGTTACGCTTCACTGGTAGATACAGCAGTGTATGGTCTGCATATCAATGAAATAATAGTCATTTTTAATATTGTGTTATAGAGCCAGGATGAGTTGTATATACTGTAAAAATCAATAAATAAACAAATAAATAAAAATAGGAGTCCTAAATAGATCACAGACACATACACTGGTCAGGCATAACATTATGACCACTGACAGGAGAAGTAAATAACATTGACCATCTTATGATAAGACATGAACCACCCACCTAGACCAGACCAGACACCCCATAGCAATGACACTCCTTGATGGCAGCAGCCATCCCCAGCAGGATGCAGCCTGACACAGACACACACAACAGTTTTAGGAACAACTAAAAAAACATGAAGAACAGCACAAGGTGTTGACCTGGCCTCCATATTCACTAGATCCCAAACTGATGAAGTATCTGTGGGATGATCCACAGAGGCCCCTCCCCATAGGACCCAAAGGCCCCCACTAACAACATTCGGTAGTCAGACACCACAGGACACGCTCAGAAGGCCCATGTCCATTCTCTGATGAGTCACAACTGATTTGGAGGTACAAAGGTCTCCTCTACACAATATTAGGAAGGTGGATATAATATTATGCCTGATTGGTGTAAGGGATTTACAGATGGACAAGGAATGAGTTAAACAAGTAACCCGATCATCAAGTCCAGCGATACAGAATGTGTATTCCATCTTCTTGGCAGGAACACTGTGGTATACCTAGACACTGGTTATAATTAAAATGAGTGTATCCTCAGATGTCTCTGACAGGCACAAGTGAGCACCAATGTCGAGTGGTTATGTTAAAAATAAATATTATAGATGCAACAGAAGTACTATGGGTTGAAACTGTATGAACTAGGAACAAGCATCATTTCCAGTCACAGCTTCACCCATCACAGCCAGGCAGAGCAGCTGCAGCTGTGATCACAGCCTGTGGCTGGATATGGTGGTAACTTGCCTTTTAAAATGAATAATCAACACTGAACGCAGGAAACCCAAATGCTGTTGTAAAGAAATACAAAAGTAACTCAGAAAAAATGAAAATGATTCTCACTGTGACCTTTTCGGAGCTGCTAGTTGAAATGTTCATAGTTTAAAGACATTCTGGGTGATTCCTCTGTGTTTTGATGACTATTTTAAAGTTTCTCACTTTTTCAGATAAAAACCACAGAAAGTGAATATTTTGTACAGTATGTCTTTTGATATCCAGTGTTAAGCATCAAAGACCTTCTGAAAATTCAACCAAAGTATTTCAGATTAGAATTTGTTGATGGCATATTGTCAGTTTACACACTCTTACCCGCTTTTAATTTACTGTACTATTTGCATCGTCATAAGCAGATCTCTCAAAAACAATTTCTCGAAGAAAAAAGCACGTTAATATAAATAATAATAATAATAATAATGAAAAAGTATCACTTTTCCATGTGTCTTTAAGAGCAGGCTGTGGCGGGGGTGAATTGATGTGGCCGTGGAGTTCCACATAAGGCCGCTAGGCGCGTCTCTGCTCCATGAAAGCTTCCGAGAGAGACTGAAGACTGGAGGGGAGGGGAGGAGGAGGAGGAGGGGGAGGAAGAGAGAGCGAGAGAGAGAGGACGGTGTTTTATCAGCCAAGTGCAGCCTGGATCGTGAGGAGCGGACGATGGGGGGAAAAAATCCCACTCATGTTTCTTTTTCTCTAGCATCACCATCATTAACATGTAGACCGGTGCGCGTCAAAAGACCCGGAGCGTAATGGTGTCCTCTATCTGATGAGAATATCTTTCTTTCTATAGTTGTGAATAATAATAATTAACAAAAAAACAACCAAAACATTTTGGATTAACGGCGCACTTGTTCTGGACTAAAGGGTTTCCTCAATTTGTTTCTGCGCGTGTGTAGATGTTGGACCGCATTTTGCCCGAGTTTCTACCCTCTGGAGTGAAAAGTGCGCCAGTCTTATTTCCCAGGCTTATTTCCAACGCATGAACGTCGGGATTTTTTTTTTCTTGGGGGGTATCTGGTTTTTGAAAGGGGAATGGACCTTATTCTAACGGGACGTAACGCACAGAGGAATATTGTCTAAGGAGGGGGAAAAAGCAGCGGATGGGATCCTTCCTTACCGGTAAATACACGTTCATACTCAATTCTGTACGCTCCATCAGGTATTAAGAAATGTTGCTTTGACAGTTTACTGGTGAAATCAAGCAACTACGGTACAGTGGTCTTTTTAGTTCATGATTCACACGGTAGAATAACCCAGTGGAGGTGTTGGTGGAGGAGGTAGGAAGTTCGCGTGCTTGAGATATTATGCCTTTATAAAATACCCACATTATTTCTGCTCTGTGGAAGGGGGGTTAGTAATGAGGGGGTCTGTGCACTGGAGAGCGTCCCGTGCACACCAGAAAGCAGCATCGCCTCTTTCCCTCTGTCTGCCACTTTTGACTCTCTCGCTCCGTTCCAAGCGCATGGACGCACAGAGCTGCGCACCCTCGCCGAGCAAGCTGCGCAAAATATCCCGGTTAGAAAGCAAGGCTTTGGTTCAAAATCTCAGTGGTGAATGTGCTCCCGCGAATATGCCTGCTGTGGACATGCATGACCAGTGTGTCATCCGCCAGTCCCTAATTTTACCACCTGCAGACTGTTTGTGTGAGTGCAAATATGCAGTCGCTCCCCAGCAAGATCTTCTGTTCATGACATTTTATTATTATTATTATTATTATTATTATTATTAATAAACGTCTAAATCTGTAGCCTAGATTTTGGATGTTGATACCAGTTGAATGAATGTATTGAGATACTCGCGCTGATTCCATCTTGTTAATCAAATGAACGCAAACCTCCTCTCAGGCTGATTGCTGGGGGTGCAAGAGTGGTGCGTGTGTGTTCGCGTGTGAGTGTGTGTGCTGAATGGAATCTCTCTATCCTCTCTCCGATCCAGGAGGAAGAGGAGGAAAGTTGCGCCTCTCGGCCGCTGCGGGGGCACCATCACCATATAAAACTGGATGAATGCGGTATTTGTGTGTGCACGCCTCAATGACTTGACACACACTAAAAGATGCAGTAAAAACGAGCATCGTGGCGTTTCTGCGTGATCCTGGCTTTAGTGGCATTACCCCGGCACCTTTGCACCCGTAGGTGCAGCCCTGATCGGGTTTTGATGAGATGAGAAGTTGCTCGGTTAAAGAGATCATTGATGCCTACGAACATCAGTATGTGGGCACTGGATATGGCTTTGCAGATGATCCTCATAGGGCCTGGGTGATCATGCATATATATATGTGTGTGTGTGTTTTAAAGAGGCTACTGTTAGAAGGCGCCACAGCAGGTGAATTTTAATGTGATACAATTATATAATAGCATTAAGACTTGCCAAGATGAGTTACAGAACTACAGAGTCTCCTGGATTGCGTTTGACTCCCCCCTCCTCACACACTGGAATGCATGGATGAAAATAATATATGGAGCAGAGTATAAGCAATGCATCAAAGCTAAAAATGTTCCTTTCATCTAATGAAGAGATGCAGATAAAGGGAGAAAGGCAAGGTGACAGGAACAGCATTCCAGGCGTAGATGAGGATGGTATGATCTGCCAAATGACCTTCTTTTTTTTCTTTTTTTTTCTTTTTTTGGGCTGTCTTCTCTATTTCTCACACAACCCCCGTGTTGAATCCCTTGGGACGGAGCTGTAAAACATATCTGCAACTGTGTAGACGTGTGATTGACATCTGCATAGTTCAATCCTCCATGAAAACATCTGCTCGCCGCTCATCATCGCCTTCCTCTTTTCCCCCATTACATGGTGCTCCCCTGGTTTACCTGTATTAGTCTCTCCTCTGCTCTCCTCTGCTCTCCTCCTCTTACCTCATCTACCATTTATGTACACAGAGGGAGCTAGTTTGTGAATTATAGATTCCTCGTCAACTCGTGCTGTCATCCTATTGTTTCTGGAGAAAGTGGCCACCTCCGTGTCTGGTTACCCGTTTTGTTTCGAGGTGTTCCGAATGTCAAGCTGGCTCTTGAAATTGCTGCTCTTGTATGGTTTGAATGTGTTTTTTTTTTTTTTTTTCCAGTAAATCATTATGAGTCACACTGTCTGCGTCGCATGAGTAGTTGAATTAGAACATCGTCCTCCTCCAAGCTCGGCAAAAGCCTTTTTAGTGTTCCTTTTGTGCTTTAAACTGTTTAAATCAGAATGGTACTAAGATATCAGACAGAAATGAGCCACAACTACTTAGCAGCAAGGTATTGTAATTTTGGAGATTTGGCCGTTCTTCACAATAATCAATATAAAGCAAGCAGAGACAATCTATTTAAGGTGAATTATCAGTGTTATGGCTTTTTGTCGCTCATAACCTTCATGCTGAATCGTTGGAGACCAGAATTTAGCGCGGTTTACTGTAAGTGTTGTTTTTGACAATGATCACATGGGTCGTTTCTGAATGACGTGAACTAAAAACCTATTTTTGTCCCAGTATATGATCCCCAGAGCAAACGGTGTGTGTGTGTGTGTGTGTGTTTCGTGTGATATTACATTGGATGGGATTGTTAATATTGAGCCAGCTGCTCAGTCTAGAGATAGAGGCAGACTAATAACTAGAAGGATGCTGGTTTGCTCCCAGTGTTTTTTCAAAAAAGGGTGAAGTGACGACTGTGTGCTGTTGAATCAGTGGCGTTGAAACACTGCTGAATGTACCATTTCCAAAGATCTAATTATACTGGAATCATGGCAATGAGGAAACAATTACAATATTTTAAATATGCATCTTTCTCTACTGAGACAGCAGAAAGTAAATTAGGTATTGACAGGGATACAGAGAGGACACGAGCGTTTCCACTCAGCTAATGATTGTGACTGACGAAGTGGTTCAGTTTTCCACTTTACTTCCTCTCACTCATTGCCACTTGCTTCTTCAGCAGTGCTGTATTCGTTGGACAAAAATGACAAAACTGGTATAAGACGCCAGTGATAGCTGAAAGGTCAGACCCAAATAGGAAACTTCGCCTTGGCAAACAGTCTCACAGATGAAATCCCAAACTGAGCTGATGGAAAAAAAAGTGGGTTTTGCGCTCTTTAAAATCGGTTTGTATCCTCAGAGCGAACCAGATAGACACATAATGCATGTATCATGCAAAACACAACCTTATCCTGTGTTTATCACACCTAGAATGTGCTGCTAGTACCTTTTGGATGCTTTGTTTTGTAGGTTAGTGTAGCCTATGAACAGCAGCAACAAGAGCAGAATCCATCCCTGAAGAAACGAACCACAGCCACTCTCTTGTTTTGATAGCCGTGCAGATATTGCGCCAGCACCTGGGTTTTGCAGTTTAAAGTGAGTCTATATTGCTCATGTCATACCCCACTAGGGTATCTTTGCATGATTTACAGTTGAAGGAAAACATATACTTGTTATATAGTGGCCCTTTGCACAGATCCTCAGTTCATCCACTCTTTGAAGCCAACACGTTTCAAGCTTCGTTCTCTTTATGGCCTCTTCTGAAAAGCTTACTTTCTTCCCACTGGCAGCCTTTGCGAAATCCTTTGCTTATGACTGACTGATATGTCAGTTAACAAGAACCTAGTAGGTTTATAAAATTGGTCTGAAACATCTGAAAACAAACGGTAAGCCTTTAAAGTAACTCAGTCTCTTGTTCTTCATCAGAAATGGCATCTTCTCACATCCATGCACACGTGTTTGGGCCTGAATTTGGCTTTGGAATAGAGGTGCACAGCAGGAGCACGCGTAGCATCAAAAAATAGAGCAGGACGTCTTTGACAAATATTACCCTCATTAGCTTCTTATTGTGGAGTATAGCGATAGTTGTATATATACTGGAGATGTATTACTGGGCGGTTACAGAGAAAGCCGTGGTTTTACTTTGTAGGCGTACTGTGCCTGGAGCTGGTGATTGTGTAAAGAAATCTGTGTTGTGCCGACGTCAATTTGACACAGAAATAGAGAGAAAATACAGCAAGATTGTAAACCTATTGTTCAGAGCAGCCTGAAGCCTGAGATTTTGTCTCACATAAATACGTTTACATATGTTTACTGCTGTGTTTAATGTGAACATCTGACATTGCAGTACTATATATAAGATGGAAAACGGGAAATAAGGAAAAGGAATGTTCAAAAATACAGTATTTTGGTGAGGGGAAAAAACAGCTGGTGTCAAAATGTATTGGGAATAAGCAAGTTGACAGAGGTGATCATTTATACAGGCAAAGTTTAAGTAGTCACATCCAAATAAGGAAGTTGGGGATGGAGGACTGGAAGGAAGCTACTCCTGCTCCTGCACTAGAGTCAACCACAGTGTGCATCATTAATGGCAGACACAGGTAATAAACACTGCAAGCAGCAGAAAAGACAGAATACAATTTTATAGTATTTCAGTGTGGGAAACCTTGTTTCTGGCAGATGTCGCTGAAAACCACTCCACAGACCGGGAATCCAATTCAGCCTTGTAACATCACATCTCAGGAGTCCACGTTGGTGAATTCTTCTTATTTTTTTAATGATGGGAAGACTTTGTCTACTGCACAGAGAGAGACAAACACGGTGTCAGGGAAGGAACCATACTTGTTGAAGTTCCTGGCAACCGCAGACCTGTCATTTGCTCTGTGTATATGGCCGCTTCTGTGCCCACTGATGCGAGTGTGTAACCACTGGTTAGTTTTATCTGCATGCCATAAGCAATAAGGACAAGAGAGGGAGAGATGAGGAGGAGGTGGGCACCATATGGAACAGAATGTCTTGAGAGCATATTGCACTGCGATGTGTAAGGTGCGTTTAAAACATATTGATAAAAGGGTGATTAATTAAATTAAAATTAAAAATTAAATTAAATATAGAAATCATGCAGTGCATTATGATTCAATGTTTTAATCAATTAAAAGCTGTAATATAACATATATATGAATATATAAAGAATATTATCCTATTATTTATGTATTTCTTTTGGAGTAACATGCTTTAGGTTCTGTGTAGTGCAACATGACTTGTTGTCAGTCACATGATTTTCAGGATTTGATGATGCAGGGTGACAGCTGACAAAACAGTCCAGTCATTCTAAACCCCATATGACTTCATGTTTACTCCTCTTTATCTCTCTATAAGAAGCCAGAACAGAAACCAATTGGGCCAGAACGTTAAATTCATTATATTTGTCCTTAGCTTAGACAAAATGAATCCTTGCATTTAGTGAAACGTTGTGGTGTTGTACGCAACAGTGGATTACAAAAACATTTCATATTACAGTTCATTACATATGCACATCCTACCACAATGCAGGTTTGTTTAATTTCCCTATAGTGCTGGCGACATCGACGCTTTAATGTAGCACAGCATTCATTCGACTGCTTTTCAAACCACTCATTGCTGCCTCTGCCCTGCAAATGGCTCTTGACAGAACAGTCTATACGGAGTAACGGGATTCTCTCTGTTTTTTGCTTAGTTTGCTGGGTGAACACAGCTGAATGAGCTGAGCAGGGCTAACAGTGGTGTTGTATTTGCATGGATGGCGTCACATGATGCATAAAATAAAGTGCTTTGCTTTTCCCACAAAACCGTCAGCCCGCACTTAACACTACAATTGGTCGGTAAATGCAGAGTGTCACGTTCAGGAATATGTAATGAGGGCCTTAAAGGGAAACGACCCAGTGCTGTAAAACAAACAAACAGCGATATCAACTGTGGCAGTCCAACCAAAACTGCAAAGTAAATATTGAAATACTGAACCCTAGATGCTCCGGCTGAATGTGCCCCAAAGTGAGAAACAACCAACTGTGTTATAAACATGCTGCATAGACAGGCCAAGTGCATTATTAAAAGTCATGGATATGGTAGCTGAAAACAGGAACTCTTGAAAGTCTTTTATAACGCTATAGTGTGGGTATAACTGGTGTCAACTATATTAAGATTAGAAACTGTTAACTAAACCGATACTGTGTAGGGATGGCGTATGTGTTGTGGGATGGTTGAACGGAGCAGCCACGTTGATATTTGAGTTATTTTTGCAAATGCGTGCAAAACAAAATGTCACTATTAGAGGACGAGGAGTCGCTCACAGAAATACAATTTAGAAATAGAACATAATTAGTAATTTTTTTAGAGTTGCAGTCGAGAGACTTATTACTGGTTACACGTAGGTGGGTAATTTATTATTATAATTTCTTCTTTCTTTAAAAAAGATTAAACTTCCAATTATTTTCTCAATTGACCATACTATTTATGAAAGACCAATTTTTTATGTTAATAAAATCATGAATTACAATTTTTATTTAAACAGACACATTTATCTCGAGCCACTTTACAAAATCCATACCCTAAAACCACAATTAATTAATTCAAAAAATCTATTAAAAATATGAAATATAATACACAACTGGAAACTCTGTTTCCTTCTGGTCTCTGATCAGCTAAAAACATGTCAATGACTTTTCCTTCTTCTTTTCTCTAACCATTATTTGGTTGCATAAACCCACATGTTAAAAAGTTAACCATACTATAGTTACTTTTTCTACACAATTTAACAATTGGACATGGTGTTAGAGTGCTGTTCAGCAAATTATTACATGTCGTGTGTGTGTTATGATGGCCATTTGAGTAGCAGCATGTCAGAACCATAGGTGTGCAGGTCGCTTTTAGTGGCTGGGGGACTTTCGACATGGCAGTCAAACTGCATGTCAGCGGACATGACCATGCACAAAAGTGTATTTCATGGTGCACAGGGACACTACGTTATGCAGAATGACCTAATGAACTATAATTTAGTGCTTATGATTAGCTTAAATTCACTAAACTCATCTGCTCGAGCCCTTGTTATTGGATTATGAGAACATTTGGCTGTCACGCTGAGATGACAGAGTACAGAGCGCTGAAAGCCATGAATCACCGCCTCCGTTGCACAAACCACTGTGATTGTCAGTTCCTGTGGAATTATTTACATGTGCTCACTAATATAATCATATACTTCTTCCAGTCCTTTATTCTCTTCAGGGCAAGCGGTTGAAAGACTGACTCACCGTGAGAGCCTTTAGTAGCAGAGGGCACTCTGGAAGTGAGACGGGAAGACAGGGCGATTATTGGCACCCACTTTTTCCTCTGCGTTTTCATCTTAATGAATAAAACCTGTACCTACACTGTCGGCGCAGAGCCAGGTCGCTGTGAGGAGATGATGGCTGTGTCTCTTCTTCCGTGTCTTGTGTGTGCTGGCCCCCCCCGGGGGTGTCACTTTTAAAGGCTTCAAATACTTTCGCACATTTGTATCAGCTGAGACCTCACCTGAGGATGAGGCTGAAGAGAACAGACTGTGCTGGCAGGCTGGTATGGCTCTTAAGGTTACACGGCCAGAGAGTGCGTGTGTTGTTGTTGTTGTGTCCATGTGCAGGCATGCATTAATAGCACCAGGGGTTCCTGAAAAACAGAAGTGGAGAAGCGTTAACAGACTGTCTCTGCTTCTGCGTGACAAAACCACGTTTTTTTCTCCGCCTCATGACACTCAATTATTGTTACATTTTCTGTGGTCATAGTTTGTTCCTTGTTTCCTGTCTGCCTCTTTAACATTAACCATCCAGGAAATGATGGGGGTTGCTTTTATCTTTCAGACTTATTTGAATGCAATTGTTCAATAGAATCATTTAATATTAACCATACTCTCCCTGAAAATTACAAGTGCAGCCCTTAAAATATCACTGCAGTATATTCCAAATGACTTAAAGATATTTCTTGTTGGGGTCTTGGAAGATTAGATTTTCATAGACCAGGACCTCTTTTTCTGTGCTCAACGTCAGCTGCGTGACAAACATCGCCAACCGGCGACACACCGTTTTTTGTTGTTGTTGTCGATGCGCAAGCAACAGACTGCCCTAGGGGCTCCGATGTCAAACGCTTGATTTGTTTTGATGTCTGTTGGCCAAATTCCGTAAAACATTCCAATGCTGTTAACTCTGATTTTCAAATTAAATAACCACAGTCCTCTGAAAGACTTCACACCTTTAAGCCAGAAATTCGTCGAAAAATCATGAAAGCTCAATTTCGCCCCTCGGCTCCGGCCTGTGACTTTCACACTCCAGTATAGCTTCTGGCCTCTTAAGGTTCTATGTGGAACCTTACCTTAGCTGAGTGACTGACTAAGCACATCCCCGTGGAACCTTAAAGAGGCCGGTGTGGTGGCGAGGAAAGTCATTTTTACGCCAACCCACTGCTTCCTCATTGACTCTCCTGGCGAACAGGCACAAAATGTCTGCCAGGTGAAACAAACAGAGGAGGGAAAGCTCAGCGCTTCACCACCCACGTGGATAATACGAGTCACTTTCCACTTTATCCATGATACAGGACTCGTGACACCAGCCTGCTTAGAATGGACGCCTACCACACATTGATTCTCCACAGTCTAGATGATGGAATATGGTGCAGGCAGACCGGTGCCTTAATACACCCCTCATCCTTCAAGTGAGGTTATGAAAGGCTCGTGTGTTTGTGCAGATAGTTTTATATGAATATAAAGAAACGGATCAATAAATAAATGCACATATAAATGTATGTAACTACTATATATATTCTTGATGCAGCCATGCAAAGATTTCTACTGTAATAGAAGGAGAAGGACAAACAAAAAACAAAAAGAGGTGGACAATGAGAAGAAGGTGGAGAGAGGATGAGGAACAGAACAGGGGGAAAAGTGAGCTGGCACATCCTCTCTGTGCTCATATACCTTACTATTCTCGAGGCTACCGTCTGTGTGTGTGTATACGCTGGCGTAGGCTGTGTGTGTGAAGCGCCTTAGGCTCTGTGCTGGAGTTTAACTCTGTTCGTAGGAGCCAAGGGCGCCCAGCACACTGATCCAGACTGACAGGCCCGAACACAGGCTACATTCCCCAGTCAACGGCCTGAACAACAGTCCGCCAGCCTCTTTCATGAGTGGGCTGCTTTGAGACCGGCAGTCAACAAACAGCTTGGAAAGCAGACGGAAATTTTTGAATTGGAACCAAATTGACCTAGGACAATAATTTATCTGTTTACTTTTTTTTCCCCTCCAAAATCTATATATGTAAATAAACCTTTGTTTATTGAGTTGCTCTGGAGGTTTTGACCTGGAGCTCTATAGTTGCGTTCATCTGTGCTGATACAGCTCCATTGTGTTAGTTAACTCAATGTTTGTTATTCAGTAATTACATCTTCAATACTTATTTTAAAGTCCCTATCGCTTGTTTCACCTTTTCTCATGGATATTCAAAAAGCTTCTGCTCCACAGTATCCCAAAGAATTGTGTACATATGGGATGATGCTGCACTTCATGGTTTCTGGTCAGTGCCAACATCTGAAGAAATATGTAGAAAGCCCTTTAGGTTGAAAAGTGGAGAATAATAAGAGAGTGGATCGATGCATAACATCAGGTCATGGACCATGTTGAAATAAATGAAACAAAACAGTCTGATATCTACACCGATCAGCCACAGAATTATGACCACTGACAGGTGAAGTGGATAACACTGGCCATCTTGTGACAGTGCAATGTTCTGACCTGGCATTCGTGTGGATGTTACTTAGGCGTGTAGCACCCACCTAGACCAGACCAGGCACCCCGACCCCATACCAATGACACTCCTTGATAGCAGCAGCCATCCCCAGCAGGATGCAGCCTGACACAGACACACACACAAAAACGGTTTAGGAACAACTAAAAAAAACATGAAGAACAGCACAAGGTGTTGACCTGGCCTCCAAATTCACTAGATCCCAAACTAAGGCCCCTCCCCTCAACCCATAGGACCCAAATTGTGTTACCAGAAACCACAGGACACCCTCAGAAGGTCCATGTCCATTCTCTGATGAGTCACAACTGTATGAGACACAAGGGAGACCTAGACAATATCAGGAAAGTGGTCATAATGTTATGCTTGATGCGGTGTATTGTAATTATCTAAGCCCCTCTATAGTGACAGAGCTATGATATACATTTTACAAAAAAAGCTGCATAAAATATTATAATCATTAGTGTTCTCAAAAGCCTGCCGCAACAGCATCAAATTTGATATCTCTCCCTCTCCCCCTGTTTGTCACACAGTCTCATACACAGATCCTCTCACTCGCACATGCAGTCCTCATATTCTCAGACTGTCTGGACCTGCGAGGAGCTGGATGGACCTGCAAACTAAGCACATCCCTCAAATAGTCATAAGCACCTCTTCAATAAATCCTTTCCACAATCCCCGTTGTGCGTGGGTGTGTGTCACAGACATAGGTGAGATGAGATGCTTAAAATAGGACAGACAATGGGATGGAGAGATGGCTAAAATGCTGTAATGTTGTGAGGATTTATCACACAGCGGCGGCTAGTGGGGAGATGGATGGATGGACGATGGAAAATAGAAGGTGGATATGGATGAGACGGACTAAAGCACAGGCTGATGGACTGTTTAGCTGAGTGACTGACTAAGCCATAAGTCTCCTGTGCTTCTCTCACCCTCCCTCGCTCACCCTCTCCCTTTATCTGTTCTCTCCATCTCTCTGCCTCTCTTTAAAATAACACTATGTTCTGTGTGGTGACAAGCCAGGATGAAATGATTGGCCCTTAGTTTTCCCCCGACTGCCCTCTCAGATAATCACTACACCTACTGGCTGCCTCCACATGCTGACTCTACTTTATTAAAGGCAATCTCTCAATGCATTATGTTGGTGTAGTTAACTGTCAGTGCTTTGACTGGGATGAGTTTGAAAACTGCAACAGAGTAGTGCTTTAACTTCCAGACCATATAGAGATATAGACAGCATATCCCTGAGTCTCCACTCCGTCAGTCAGTCAGTCAGTCAGTCAAGCGGGGTAAAGGCAATTAACCTGTCTATACCCGGGCCCTATTTAACCATAAAATGTGATGCCAGTCAGAGGAGAGAGATATGGAATTGAAATTCTCCTGATACAATACTTCCACCGCTGTACAGAGACTCAGAGGAACATTAGCATTCATTTGGAATCATGTACATTTCCCTTGTGGGCCTTTTTTTTTTTTTTTTTTGCCTTATTCACTACGCTTTGAGCTTTGTTCTGTTCTCCTATAACTTCTGAGAAAAATACCATGCACCAGCCAGCCACTGCTTTAGTCTCTAAACTGTAGCCGGGAAACTAAAGAACAATGGGTTCATCAGACCTTTGTTGATTACACGTTCTGCCTTATGTGGCTGGAAAAGAGGTTAATGAGAGCAGTGTTCCTGGGATATGGAAAATGATATGGAAGAAGACACCAAAAAATAATATACTTTAACTAACCTCTGCCACTGATTCGAACACATCTAAAGGCTAGCTGTGACTGTTAAGATTCTTACAACACATCTTTCTTAAAAACACTGAGAGATATTAAGTCCAACCTTTTGTGCATTATGACTCTTCCCCTAGCTTTACCGTTGCCCAGTGACAGCTGGGATAGGCTCCAGCTCTTCGTAATACTGCAGAGGACAAGCTGCTGCAGAAAATGAATGAATGAGTGAAACCTTTAGGTTAATGTGGACTGCACTTGATAAATTGACAAATTTTTACTTCTGGCCTTCCACCACATATTTTCAGGATAGTTTATTTTGCAGTGCACCTTCTTTCCACGGTTTCTTTGTGCTCTGTGTGACAATTTGTGAAATAATGACTCAATCTGTAACTTGGGAATCAGTGTTGGCGAACATCCTGTAGTATTTCAGAGGCATACCCTAACGACGTAGCTGACGTGCACCCTCCAAGAAAAATGACGCAATGCAGACTGCAAGAGCTGTGATTGGTCTGCGTGGTGGTAGTGTGTTTCTGCTTTAGATGGAACACATCCAGGAAAGGTTAACTGAGGAAGTTTGGAGATTCACACATTTTTATGACTCATCTTCTGCAAAAATTTCGGTGAAAGTTTCTATCGTCATTGTTGAAAGTGAAGCAGGAAGTAGAAACAAAAATTCATCAGACTGGCAAAAGAGATGCACTGACTAGCATTTGGGTGGTGTTTTTACAGAGTGAGCCCGACTGATGAGCACACAAGTATATATGGCTCGTACCAGTGTAGGCTACTTGCGTAGGTTGCGGTGTCTCTGTCCCACCGTACCATACATACAGTTCCCAATGATTTACCCTAAAATCAGAGCTATTGGGCCGTTCCCAGAAAGGATGCAGAGAACCCACAATGTGAAATGTATCTTTGTCCTCACAACATGAGTAATACAAGTTCACACACACACGTGTCACTTTAATGGCTGTCATTGAGCGTCAGTGAAATGGCAGCAGTGTGGCTGCAGGCGGCCGTGCCTGATCTGAGCTCATTAGAACAGCGACTCAGACTGAGGGGATTCAGTGAGGATTTGTTACGCCGCTACAGCACTCTTGCCCCGGCCAGGAGGTGAAATTGGGAGAGATGAAGTGAAGGATGAGGAGACGGTAAAATGGGACAGAGCAAGAGGAAATTGAGAGCGAAGGCACGGAGTCGACAAAATGGGGAAGAAAAGGAGAAGGGGAAGAAAAGCAGAAGGAGCAAAAAAAAAGGAGTGATAGAGGGGAGATAGAGAAAGGCGGCAAAGGAAATGAACCGAACGAAAAGACTAAAAACATAGAGGTAAAAGTTGGAAAAGAAAGAACACACATAAAGAAGCCCCGAAGAGCAGAGTAGACAAGGAGAACAGTAAATATGTGGGGGGAAAAAAGGTGAAGGCTGATCAAAGGTGTAAAAAGAGAAAAGCAGGAAAGAAGCAGGAGTGGATTGAAGAGTAGGAGCTGAGAGGTTGCAAAAAGATAAGAGGAAAACTTTATTGATCCCTGCAGGGCAAAGTAGCAGCAGGAATGATTGAAAGAAAACACAGAATACAGATGAGAAGAGAGGAAATATCACAAAAAAAGATGTGAAATTATTAATAGAAGATAATCCTTTTGTTTATCCTACTGCAGGGAACCAGTTCATGTGTGTATGTTTTAGTGGTACTAAAAGGTGACCATTGCCTGGGTATACAGTAAGAGTATATGCACATGCTCATTACACACAGTAGAAAATGTAATGGCATCCATGTTAACAGGTTGTATTCATCCATACAGTATACAGAGAAATTAATCAAGAAGACTAGCAATGCATGAACAGGAAAGGGAAATTAAGCTGTGGAGGGGGGAGAAAAAAAAACAAATCAATGAAGAGATATGAGTGAGCAGAGGATAGGAAGAAGAGGAATGAAGGCGAGAGGTGAAGATGGAAGAGGGATTTTCCAGTTGGTTACCTGTTCTCGACCACGTGTGAAATTTGCTCTGAACACCCAGGGGCGTCCAATCATCATCAGAGTGAGAAATGCAAATAATGAAAGGCAGACAGTGGAAACTAATGGGTACATTTATTTGACGTTTTGTTACGGAATCCTTCACGTAAAGAGTTTGCATAGCAGCGCTGCTAAAACAGTAAACACAACGGAATTATTAGTCGATGGGGTCATATTATTTTTCTGATTCAGACCAACATCCATGTCACTCACACTGTCAAAGCTTCTGAGGACACATTGACATCTGGCAATGTTTTTTTTATTATTATTATTTTGATATATTTTTTTTTTTTTTTTTATAGTACATGACCTAATGTTATGATTTCATTTGAAACACAGTTGGGGGTAGAGAGTGAGGGTTGGAGGTAGATCCATTTTCCATTATTTAGACTGCTCAAATGTCATTATGGGATAAAGTATGTGGGGTTTTTTTCAGTTTTTTTTTTTAATGAATATCAAATGATAGGAAAATGGACTAAGTAACATACAAAAAGCTGCAGTAGTAGTTGCTCAGGGCAGTTATACTGATTACTGATTTTCAACATAACAACACTAAAGTTCTTCTATGACAATCTAAAGAAAATGGGATGGGTGTAAGTGGTTCGTTTTGGTCAATTTTCTGATCATTTTTCTCTCATATTGTTACTGGCTCTAGCGTGCAGACATGATAACTCCCTTCTTAATCCTTCCTTCGAGGCATTCATTGTCTATGGGAACAGCTATTAATAAGTGCCGACTATTGAAATAGATTGTGTTCAGACTGAAAACAGACCATGATTCATGAGTGTGAAGGCTCATCATTGCATTAACAGATATTTTTAGTTAAAAAAGCTCCCCCCCACTTAGCAATGATCACTGGCAGGGTCTGCCTTTGGAAAAATATAAAAAAATAAAATAAAATGCCTGTCGCTTCACAGCGAGGAGGACAGAAATAAACCGAAGAGGGCAGTGACACAAGCCCAGAGAGTAAAGACCATGATGACACAATGAGAAATAACCAAGACAAACAGAGACCTGGAGAGCTAATGCAATCATGTGGCCATAATGATTTGGTTTCAGTCAACTGACACAGACGGAGATGGTGCTAGAGATACCCAGTTTGACTCACAGTGCGTACAGCAGTAATAGCATGACTGTTTGTCAGAGAACGCTGTCAAAGGAGAATGCGATGCATTTTACAAACCAACACAAATACACTGTGATGATCTACTGCTATAAATGATAGGAAAAAATATACCCAGATTATCAAACTAATGAATAATGAATACATTACAGCATTTAATTTATGTGTAAATATAGAGGATTCGGGTTGTATTTACAAAGTGGATGAATGCAGATGGGAGAGCCAGAAAGAGATGGACAGTCTCAGTAGCTGGATTTGATCTGGTGACGTGCTGTGTGTGTGTGTTTGCGTGCCGCTGCCACAAACACACACACACAGCATGACAAGAGGGCGGAGTGTCTCTGTTTGACAGCTACTGACTGAAGCTGCACCTCCAGCATTGACTAATCCATGCACTTTAGATGGAATTATAATCCCGCGCATCGCATTTTAATTTTGGCAGGAGAGGTGCGAGATCGCTGCGGTGCCAGCGCCACTGAACTCAATACCCATGCGCCGCCGAAACATGGAAATGAAATTTCCAATGGTGAATTACATCATCGAGATATAGCTGTGTGATGCTACTCAGCTGTTTGGAAATAATCCTTTCATGTTGTTCCACTGCATAGCCTTCAGCAGTGTGCAAAAAAAAAAAGAAAAAACTTGTACTTGAATTGCTACTGAATGTGTTTGTGCGCTCTATTGCACAACTGCTCTTTACTGTGAAAGTGTTTACCGTGTTTGTAGATGAAGTGATGACAAATGCTGCTTTGTGTTTTCAACACATGCAGGAGATCGCTGCATGTATCGCAGCATACTGTACTGTACATCTTTCTCTCTACTCTCCATGTCTACACTGATCAGCCACAACTTTAAAACCACTGACCATCTTGTAACAATGCAACGCTCCGCTGGAAAAATTTTATCAATCTAATATTTTGTGGGTTTTGGTGGTTTTTGAACAGCTTTTGGGCTGGAAACCATCTGCTGCATCTGGCACCTCTGTTCCTGGACATGACACCTGACATGAGCTGGATGTGGCATGCTATTTAATGTACACTGATCAGACCAGACACCACAGGACACCCTCAGAAGGCCCATGTCCACTCTCTCACAACTGTTTTGGAGGCACAAGGGAGACCTACAATATTAGTAAGATGGTCTCAATGTTACGTCTGATCTCAAACACACACACTAAATTTAGGGTATAGAGATTAATTGAACTGCTTGTGTTAAATTCAAGCTGAATAAGTGGAATTTTTCTTATGCTCTTTGTTAATTTGTTTTTTTTCTGTCCTGGTCTGACAATGACTGGAATCTACATCAACCATTTGCATTACTTTATGATGCTGTCTGCTAAATTCAACAACATTAATGTCTATGTGTTTCTTAGGTGACTGGACATTTTCCCAGTACGTATCCCCAACCATAGTTTGTTTAACTCAAAGGACATACAAAAGTTTGTTGCCAGATGGGGTGATTTCACGCCACATTGCATGGTTTAGGATCTTATTTTGTGGGTTAAAATAGAGTTGGTTCGGTGAACAAAACTTATGCCGGTTTGGAAGCATTTTGCCAATTCTTTCAAATTACTTTGAAATGTGTATTTGAAACAAAACCAATGAGCGTCCACACTAAAGCTGCAGTGCTTGTGCCACTTTCTATAATATTTATACAGTGTATGCAGTACGTACAAACCAAGCTTTAAGAGTGGAGAAGTGCTTCATAGGCTCATCAGTTGACAACATGACTTTATCACATAGCTTTGTGTGGGTTTCAGTGGTACCCATCTACTCTATCTGGCAATACTGCACCTGGACATGACACCTGGAATCAGCTGGAAATGGCACACTATTTAATGTCTGACATGTGAGACATGTCAATTTGCCATATTTTGTAGAGTTGAACTACATGCATGTAAAACGAAGACAAAAGATATATCAAGAAACAATGCAGCTTCCCCCATGGGCAAGCAACATAATCAGATCAGATTTGGGTTTTGATACAGCAATGTGGTGTCACTTACATAAAGAAAAACGGTTGTAAACATTTTCCTGTTTTCTTTTAGAATGACCAGCGCTTGACTCGTTGACTGGTTTATGTGCCCCCCCAGCAGTTCATGTGCTCATAATGACAAAGGGCATCATGTCATTTCTCTCTCTCCAGCCTCGCTGTAAAAACACTTGCAGCCGCTTTTATGGGCACATTAACAAAATAGCGCAACAATCAATGGAAACAGTTTTCTTTTCAGTGCTGCCTCTGCCTCTCGTTGTCTGTCTGCCATTATTGTGCGAGTGCCAGATCCCTGCTTTACATTTGTTTGCGTGCATATCTTTTATGTGCCGTTGTCGATAAGCGGTGGTTTGTGTAGAAATATGGTTTCCTGGGATGTGGGGTAGGAGGGACCTCTGTCTGCCAGTGTGGTTGTCTGTGCTGTCGTCTGTTCCATCATCATGTGTACTTGCAGTTCTCATTTCTTGCTCCTCTGTGTGGTTTGACTGGAGAGAGGGCCCCTCGTCTGGGATTACTCGGTCTGACTCAACAGATGTTTCATGAGGAAAAATGGGGATTTCGCTCCTGTTTCTCGAGCTAGCAGATGGGAAAGAGAAATTGTTTGCTCCCTCAATGCCTCACCTTTGCTCCCACGTTGTGGCCACTTGACGGCTTGCTGCCTGCCTCCCATGAGCCCCGGGAGGAAATAACAGCAGATGCAAACTGTCACATCCCTTAGCTTAAGGTGAAAAAAAAAAAAAAAAAACCATTAACCATATTCAGTGTCATATTTTAGGTCTGTTTCCAGATTTAAAAATAAGAGGTATGCTGGTAAAAACAAACAAAAAAAGAATTCTTCATTTATAATGTTGGATCTGATTTCACAGTCTGTCTACACGGATTATCCAAAAAAGTTTCAAAAAGGCAACTGGACTTGTAGAGTTTTTTTGTTTGTTTGTTTTGTTTTTAAACTCTACAAGTCCAGTTACCTTTTTGAAACTTTTTTGGATATACCATGACTTGGATGACCTGGAGAACCTTCAGACATATTATCTGCATAGATTGTTTTAATACTGCACTTTGAAAAAATAATCTGTAGAACTAAGAAAACTGGACATGTTTGACTTTTCTTGATGACGTCTTCCCAATGACTTTTAAATGACTGGTGGGAAGTTGGTGGTGCCCACCTGAAACTTACATGACTTGGAATCTATTTTGCTTATGTTTTATAATGTTTTAAATGTTAATAATGTGATAATTGAAGTCATTTTCATATCAACCTGTGGGCTGTTTGCTTTCCCACACTTAGTGGTTCTCTAACATCAGTGGCCAGACAACCTTCCAGACTGAAGGTGAATAAATAAATGAATGAATAGTCTAAACAAGAGTTTTCCAGATATTTTTACCATCTGTTCTCTTTGACTAAAACGAGGACGTCCTCAAAAGAGTGTCCTCTTTGGACTGCTACGTCCAGACCTGAAGAAGTGGCCATGTGGTGTTTCTTTGCTTTTCTTTTGTGGTCTTGTCCCAGGGATGAGCAAGTTTCATGACAGGACACAATGGTTTCATATGGATTCAGTTTGAAGTCAGAAATAAAAAACTGGACATGGAAAGAAAGTGTGTGTGTGGATATATTTCCTCACTGGTCAGTGTAATGGCCTGATCAAAAAAATGGGATTAATTTGAATTTTAAATAAAGGTAGGGTCAACATTTACTGAACATTTTCTTTGGCTAAAGCACGGCTGTGATATTAAAATGGCGGGGTTCAAATCCAAGCGCCTTCTGTGTTTGAAACTGCTGTAATTTTCCATCATTATGCAGAAAAGTGGGTATTTTCCACTGGTTCCCTTGTTTGACATGATCCGAAGGGACCATTTAGCATGCTTCAGTTTGCTAAAAGTAAAAGGGGTTTAGTAGGCAATTCTTCTGTGTCCCTGAACAAATAACAAAAACTGCTGACTTTTAAAGGCGGCCGACGAAGCAGTTTGTCCCCCTGGCATCAACATGGCAGCCAACATGGTTTTACACTGTGAATATGGACTAATGCAGTATATGTTCAGTAAATAGAAAGCATTTGATGGGACCACAGTGCTGGTTATTATTATTAGTAAAATGATTAGTGTTGTATTTATTTATTTATAAATTATAAATGATTAGATTTACTACATTATAAATGATATTACATGGACTGTAAGCATAACATATTATATTTCTAGTGTGTATGAAGCCATCTATCCGAGGACCGTTGACATTTGGAGGACATTTTTGCCGGTCCTCACTTCCTCACAAGGCTATTTGAGGGTTAAGACTTGGTTTTAGGGCTACAATTAGGTTATAGTTAGGTTATGGGTCAGGGTTAGGCACTTAGGTGAGATGGTTAGGGTAAGGCGCTAGGAAATACATTAAGTCAATGAATGACCTCACTAAGATAGCTGTACAAACATTTGTGTGTGTGCATGTGTCCTCACATATGCAGTGTGTTTGCGAGATGTATCTTTAGACACAGAGAGAAACATAGCACAGGAAATTAAATGGCTTGTGTTTTTGGTCTCACTGAGTGTGTGTTATCCTCTGTTTGGTTGTGCATGTGTGTGCAGCAGGTAACCTTATGGCTGCTGATTTAAAAAAAACTAACAACTAACAAACAAAGAAACAGTATTGGACCTAAATCTGTAGCTACAGTAATTGGTCAGCATCTGTATTCAGAGAAATTAGTCTTATTGTTCTTTTGCTCTGCATTTGTAATTTTGACTAAATGGTGTCAGTACAGCTGCTGCTTTCCCAGTTTCCAGTCTCAAGCTAATGTTATTGTTGAACCACTTCTGTATCCGTCACACCTCCTGCACCCCCTATGACTTAGCTAATCAAGGTACAATCCATGTGGACTGTTACTTTGTTTGTGATTTTAGACTGTGTGCCGTTATTAGTGTAATCTGGGGCCACTTATCAAGAAACTTGACGCATTCATTTAAACAGGTAACACCAAAATTAGTCTTTGGGAATGGGGAGACATATTAGTGCTATGATTTGTTACATTTAACACAAACCCGTTTGAATTGTGGAGTGTGATTTATACTGACTTGTTAGCGGAAACTGTCAGGAAAGATCTGCAGTAACGTCTGCATTTTATCTGCATTAAAATATCCCAAAAACATTCTGTTTTCCTGTCTGCACAGCCATGTCGCTCATTAAATCTTCCACTCCCCTGGCTTCAAAGAGAAACAGAATGTGTAAGATCTCACAAATATAGCCATCAAATTGAGACACATAGACCAGTGTAGACCAACCAGTCGTGGCATTAGAGGAAAGGGGAAGACCTTTTTTGTCTAAAGTGGTGTAACAATAGTAGTTACAATACATCATTCCAACAAGAACAAACAAGCTGTGGTTTCCATACTCTTTCAGCTGAAGTTACTAAAACAAATGTTAAATATATTGTTTGGGGTCATTTTAAGTAAATTAAGTCCCTTTTAGTTTCACTGATGCAGGCCAAACACTTGAATCATGTTTTTTCATATTTTACTTTCCATTATTTTGAAGAGCAGAATCCGTCCCAGTGAAGGTGTTCTCTGCTGCATTTCACTCATTTGGTCTTGTTTAGTCTTTATGCAAACGTTTCTGATTTTTTTTTTTCTCGTGCCACGAGTCGCCAGCCAGGAGCAAAACCCAGATGATAATTTGGACAGCTTTCCTTTGAATTATCTTGACTGAACAGTGAAAATACTCTGTAAAGCAGTGGGGTGACTTAGGGTGAGCCAAAGGTGTTTACATTTAATCGTACACCATGTCGCCTCACCTTATCATATGAAATAACATTTCAACAAAGAAAGAAAAGAAAACAGCCCAGAAAAAGGAGATCTTGAAGAATCCTACAAAACTATGCAGAACCTGCTGATCTGTAACTAAGGCTAGTGTCATGTGTTGGTTGTCATAGCAACTCAAGCTTTCTTTTTCAATAGAAAAAGATATTTGCATGGCACTTTAAGGCATTGTTGTAAATGGTAGAGGTCTGAGGTGCCTCCCTCTTTGGGTATAACCTGTATGTTGCATTCTATGTAGATGACGTGGGGCTGTCACTCTTCTGATCTTTTAAATCCAAACCTCCAAAAAACTGCATTGTTTTTCTTTCCACTGGCCACTAATCTTCTTTCAAAGTGTGTACCATCTCTGCATTTCAACACTGGTTTGCAT
This sequence comes from Planiliza haematocheilus, assembly GCA_005024645.1. NCBI lineage: Eukaryota > Metazoa > Chordata > Actinopteri > Mugiliformes > Mugilidae > Planiliza > Planiliza haematocheilus. Next base: position 2,819,758 of record SRSE01000306.1, read on the forward strand.
ACAGAGAGAGAGACTGAGTACAGGGTTGCGCAAAGACCGAGAGAGGAGCACAGCTTTACTGAAGAAACGGTTATGTAACATCCAACTTCATTGATATGAATGACATTGTCTCATCCTATATCTCCTTTGAAAGAATATTGATATACCATGAAAAGCAATATACTGTACCTCCCACCCTTAATGCCAATTTTGTCTATCCCAAAGTGTGTGTGTAATTATGTAAATTCTGTCTTGAGGCCTCTCAGCTTGCTTCTGGGGGTTTGTGTGTCTGTCAAAATAGTGCATGTTTTTTTTTTTTTAGCCAACTGAGCGATTTGCTGTGAATGTGTGAGTGTGGAGCTAAACAGGATTACCTCAGTGTATGAAATCTGAAGGTGAGCTCATCCAGGTGGAACACTGACTCCTAAGTAGTGTGGGGAAAAAAAAATAGAAAACCACAGACTGGAGATGACAAGCCTTCATGTTTTACTCCGAGCATGTACAACCAAACACACATGTACACACACCATTAACAGCAAACCCACTCCCTCACAAACACACACACAAGCAAAAACAACATATAGATCTCCCCTGACAAGGACTGGTCAAGGTACCTTTAACAAAAGTTTAATTGTCATTTGTTGGTTGCTGTTTGTGAACACAAACCGAACAGGTAGTTAAGCAAGTTAAATAGTAGAATGAATGTTAAAGAAGGGAGCGAGTGGTGTTAGTGAGAACTAAGCAATATATCAGAGAAATACGTTGTTATGAATGTTGAATGTTTTATGGTGGTTACTCTCCAAAACCTCCATGAGAAATAAACACAACCAAACCTCCACACTACGCTGATGAAAGACTTTTGACACTGCACGTGTAAGTGGCTGGTTCCCACTTTCCTCAAAGACAATTATTTAACCTGGGCTTTGTGTTTTTATGGAGTTATCTCATACCTTGTGCCCTATTATTGGCTACACTCTCTTTGCCTGAAGGTTACGAAATCTAAAAATGATTTGTTTTGTTTTAAGGGAAAACCCTGAATATACTGCATACATGTCTTTGACATGTCACAAACTGCCACAATATCCACTTATTCTCGTGACTGGTGTTTGTTAAAAATTACACATTTGTTAATGGTTTATCTTTTAATCTCTTCAATAACAGGTGAATTGAGAATGCTTTTACCTTTTTAATACCTTCACTTTGTATTAATGTTGAGTGTTGTTCTTGTTTTTTGTATGTTGCAGGATACAGACGTTGGACTTCACTAAGTACATCAAGTACAGCCACCACAACCACTGCACCGCTATTCCTGCAGCCGCTGCTGCACGTGGCAGTATGTTCATCTCAAAATAATGGAAACCTTCTTCACTGACTGGTTTGTCTACCTTCTGAGAAGCGGTGCCTAAAGATGAAATCTTTATCATTTTCTTCTTCAATCCGGTGGTTATTGACAGGACCTATCTAAGGAATACTCTCCCCATTTTGAGGAATAGTTCTCAAATTCAACTTCACCGAGCCGGAGGAAACTGATGGTTGCTACATTTTCCGCTGGATGGCTGGCACTGCCTGGGTTTTGAAAAAAAGGATCCTTAGCAACCACAGCCGTCATCTGCTCCAGAGTTACCCCTCTTGCTTGTGCCTGTGTGTGAATGTGATTTAAATTTGATTGAGTGTTTGTGTTTGTATCTGCATGGCATAAGTGAGATAGCAAATAAGGATTTTTACTCTCAAAGGACAAGAAAGAAAAGTTGAAAAAGGGGAGTAGCAGCTATGTCCCAGTGGAGGCACCATTTGAAGACTGGGTGTCGACTACTTAAGACTGCCAGAAGTGGGAGCAGGAGGATGGGATATGTTGGGCTTGAAGTTTCCTTAAACGCAGGGTGGTGGGCATCCACTCTAATGTGGTTGGGACTGCTGCTTCTGCAGGCGTGTCCGGCTGCTGTGTCAGCTCAGAAACTCGATGAGAACGACCCGGTCGTCACCACCACCTATGGCAAGCTGCGTGGCATCAAGAAGGAGCTGAACAATGAAATCCTGGGTCCTGTCGTACAGTTTCTAGGAGTCCCGTATGCTGCTCCACCCACTGGCGAGCGCCGTTTTCAGCCTCCCGAGCCACCAACATCGTGGCCAGACATACGCAACGCCACTCACTTTGCCCCGGTGTGTCCTCAGAGCATCGTCGAGGGACGCCTTCCGGATGTCATGCTGCCGGTGTGGTTTACCAATAGCATTGACGTGGTGTCCACATATGTCCAGGACCAGAGTGAGGACTGCCTCTATCTTAACATCTACGTCCCCACTGAGGATGGTGAGTTAGCCTGCAGGACCTGGGTAGGATGGTTGTGGGTACAGCAGGAGGAAGGGCTAAGGGACAACCCACAACCTTCTGGTAGAGAGAAGACTGTGTTGTTGGGGTGTGTTGTCATAGATGTTAGAGTGCATTTGTGTCTCTGTCCCTGTTTCTCTGTCAGTAGAGGCAAAGCATGACCCTGTGCATGTTTAATGTGCATGATACTTCTTATACTACATGTGTGTATGAGAGGGATTTGTGGAAGAGAAAACATCATGTTCATGTGTGTGTGGCATTCATTTAGACACATTTCTTCATTTTTTATTCCACCCCATAGCTACCTTAATATTTTTTCTTCCATCATCCATCCTTTCTGACCCCCTTTCATCCGCCACTATCCTCCCCTTACTGCTCCTCGAACAGATTATCTTCTCATCCGCAGCTCCTCTTTCTCCTCATTGCTTTATTTGCCCTCTTCTGAAGGCCCCATCCCCACTCCTCTCTCATGTCTGTAGCTCATCATGGCGTATTGTGCTCTGCCACAATAGCTACAGTTCATTAAACAAGACAGTCGTTGTCATGATAATCACAGATTGATTTGGCTGACTGGCTGAATGACTGGATGGCCGACTGATAGAGTGAATACTGCTCTGATTGAGCTGGTGTGATTCATTCTTTCCCTCTGTCTTTATTATTCCCTTCCTTCCTTCCTCTCTGAGTCTTTTTCAGTCAATCAGCTTTGTGTGTGTGTGTGTGTGTGTGGGTGTGTGTGCGTGTGTGTGCATGCCAGCTCCTGTGTGCACTGCGCGTCCAGGGGCTCCATGTTATTCTTTAGTTTTCTATTCATTTTACAGTCAAAAGAATATCGAAGGAATGTGCCAGGAAACCGGGCAAGAAAATATGTAGACAAGGAGGTATGTATAATCTGAATGCAAACTATACAATGCTGCAAGAAAGAAGACACATCCTAAAAACAAGATGATGAACAGCACACTGTACAGAAAGCAGTCGTGAGATCAAGGTCTACAAATTATTCAGGTCTTGACTCAGGGCATCTCCTGGTTTTTAAAATGTTATAGCTATAAGAAAAGATATTTTTTTCCACTACCTGGAATTGAACTGAAGACCAATTTAGCAAACCTTAGCAGGAAAACCAAGATGTCAGAATCTGTTTTCTTCTTACTGAACATACCTAATAATAGAAAGTACGAGTGGGCAGACCTTTTCCGACGTGTCACGCTTTGTAAGGTCCTTTTCATATCCTGCAAACGATAACAACACCATACTGTATTTGCCACTAAAACTCTGAATCAGACGTAATTTGTAGACCTTGTGATGATGGAACAATGGTGAGGTGTGTTACAACCACATTCCCTGGTATTAATGTGTGCTCTCATTGGTCTGCACAAGTGGGGCGGGAGTTTTGATGGGATGCCAGATCAGAGGTCAGAAGATGTGCAGTTACACTGGCTTATGTGTGACCCGATAGGAGCATACACACACTTATGGCGTTGTAGTCATGTGCAGTGTTAAGTAAGAGGAGCGCAGGCTGGACCTTGACTGTGTAATCTCCATTAAAATAAAGCAGAGTTGTGTTCCGGGTTGGCTCGGGCTACTGTATCAAGTACTGTTTCATCAAGATAATGCCCTCAGCCTCCTCTTTGTCATTCTTTCTCGCTGTCTCTCAGCCTCCCTCTTCCTGGATGCGTGCACGTGTGAGCGAGCGAGCGAGTGAGTGAGTGAGTGAGTGAGTGAGAGAGATGCTGACATTGTCCTTGATGAGGTTGGGTGATAATGTCATTGGCACAAACCTGCATTATCACTTATTGTATCTTCTCTCTCTTCTCACCACAGCGCTACATGTACGTTCTGACCTCACTACTCTTCCTATTTTCTGTCTCGCTCTCTTCTCTTCTCCTCTATCCTCCTCTCTTCAAACATATTGCACACACAAATGCACGGATGGAAAATTAACTTAAACTGGAAGATTATCTGACACACATATTGTCGCACAGTATGGCAAATTATCATTTTGAAACCAAGGCCCAGATGATCACTTGCATTTCTCTTTTTTTTTTTCTTCATTTCATTATATATATATATATATATATACTGTATATATGTATGTATGTATGTATGTTACACTAGAACTGTTAAAATATTCCTTGTTGCAGAAAGACAACTCTTAACTCATGCAGTACTACTGAATACACTTCATAATAGACAATGCTCTGTGCAGATGGTCCGATTTTCTCTACAGTATCCCATACATAATTCATGTCTGCATAAATTAAATTAAAGATTAATGCACATAGGCCACTTGGGAGTTTTCTGTATAGCATGTAATATAAACAATACTTTTACTATGTACCCCAAAAACAAGTGAAATAAAGTACTAATGATATACAGTTTAATGGGTATTATGCTAGTACCTACACTGCTCTACTGGCCAGAGTCATTGATTTGTCTGCAAATAGAAACTTTATGCATTTAATACGGGCAAGAGTAGAAAAGACCTGAATGGGAAAAAAAAAAATTGAAATAAGGCACATACTAAACAGCTAAAAAAATATATAACTGAAAATGACATTTATCTGGACTTCAGCACACTTAATTTGGTGTTTTGGAATAATGATGTGATTATCTGAACAAGATGTTACCTAAAGCAGTATGCCTAATTCACACTAAACAAGTAAGTGTTCAAATATGGTTCGGAGCAAGCACTTCATTATAAGTTTCTATCTTAATAGCAGACTTCTTTTTACACCATGTATGTGACAGCTTCCACACCTGTCTGCTAAGATGATGAGGTGTTGGGGTGTAACCTGTGGCAGTCTTCCATACTCAGACTTCAAACTTTGCTATAAAATTTTGATGCAGATCGCCAGAATTAATGCAGGCAACAGTGTGGGCTACATATAGTTGGATATTACTTGGGTTGGTGGGTGTCAGTGTATCTAGATGGGAAATGTTGAAGTATCGTGCCACAGGCTTGTATTTTTAGGGGCAGTAACCTAGTACTAACACTGGGGACACTTTGCACCTGTATGTGAAGTGAAGAACATGCTCATCTTACCAGCTCAAGGAGACGGATGTTGTCAAAGCCATTATGACAACAAACATGATTGGCTAGAAATATGTCAAGTAACATAGGTTCAATACTTTTATGCAATAAAATGAGCTTAGGATGAATATAGTATGTCATAGGACCTCTGTCTGTGACACAATTATGAAATGATTGCAAATTATTAGATTTTTCACAAAGGCGGAAACATATTCTGCCATTTTTCAACCACATTTTTACCTGAATGTATGTTATTTAACAGGGATTTGTAGTTAGATGTGTAGAGTTTTTTTTGTTTTGTTTTTCCACAAGGCTGGATAGTTTCAATCTGGTGTGATACAGTATGTCATCAAAAGGGATGCTGACACTGCAGATGCAAACTTATCACAAGAGTGATGAGTTGCAAACTTATTGCAATTCAGTTGGTGAATTTGTCAGTCAGTCAGTCATTTTCTAAACCCGTTTAGTCCTGTAAGGGGTCACGGGGGTCTGCTGGAGCCTATCCCAGCTGTCATCGGGCGAGAGGCAGGGGTACACCCTGGACAGGTCGCCAGTCCAACATTCACACTCACACTCACTCACTACGGGCAATTTAGAATCACCAATTAACCTAATGAGCATGTCTTTGGATGGTGGGAGGAAGCCGGAGTACCCGGAGAGAACCCACACAGACACAGGGAAAACATGTAAACTCCGTACAGAAAGGCCAGCCGGCCCATGGATACGAACCGGTGACCTTCTTGCTGTGAGGCATCAGTGCTAACCACCTCACCACTGTGCCGCCCTTGGTGAATTTGTTCTACTTGAAATTGCATCTGCTTGGAAAGGAACTTACCACAATCTTTAAGGTCCGTGGACTGATGCTTCGACGGAGTCCCCAGTCACTTCCTCTATACCACATACATGGTATACTGTATAACTATGTTATAACTTACTTTACAGTATGACTTTAACTCGTATCCACATCCAAGATAAGATTAAATAGTGTCTTTGTTCATGTCCCTGTGTCCATAGCTAACAAACTGAGCAAAGAAAAACTAAGTTGGGGAAGGAGCAGGACAAGAGGGACACATGGAGTGAAGCAATAATGGTGAGGAGGACAAAGTGAGACCAAGACACGCAGAGCAAGACAATGGGGCAGTGGTGAAAGTGAGTGAGTCAGAGTGTAATTGCTGTGGGACTCATCTCATTGTCCTCATAAATACTATTGTACTGTCCTGTGCATCGCTGGTTCAAAGGAGTCTTCTGTGGTTAAAAGCAGTGTTTTGATGTCCCTGGGAGGGAGGATGGTCATTAAGTTATAACATGCTGGGATAGTGGTTTCTGCATTGAGATCAGAGCAAGCCGCGCCGTAGTTGGTCTCCATCACCCTCAGCAGCATGCATTCTCACTTCAATATCAAAATTGAAATAACCGGATACCAGTGGCCAGAAGTTCATATACAAATGGTTAGGCTCAGCAAAACTCAACCCGAAGCATGCAGTGTAGTGTGTGTTTAAGGCTCAGTTTGGGCTGAATCTCATTCATTTTTTTAGGAGCTACCAAACTTGGTATTTGATGATGAGATCAGCCTTATTTCACATTTTGAACATTTAGACTAGCTATCCAAGTTGACTAAATGGATGCAACACACACATTCATATTTTCTGAACGGTAGCTTTTTAAGGGGCTAAAAAGGGATCTTTGACATTCAAACAGCTCTGAGTTAATTTAATTAAAACTGTGCTCAGACCACAGGAGTTTAGCCTCTGATTTATCCTCCCATTCCCCTGTCCTGACAATCGGAGGAGGAATCCAGTTTGTACCTTGGTAAGTAGCAGTGTTCCTGCCCTGCCCAGATCATCTGCCAATATGAGAGGTTTACAGATCTGGTCTTAAACCTCCCGATCGTGATGTATCTAACTTAACTTAAAAAAAAAAAAAAAAAAAAATGGAGTCCAGCCAGACTTGAATGGACCTGAGGGAGCTAATAAATAAAATGGAGACAACACCAACACTGTAGGCAGCATGATATGCGATCACTTTATTAACCACTGTTGAAACAGTAATATAAAAATGCCCCGCATTAACGTCAAGGCATATAAATTAACTTAAAAATATATAGTTTATTTACTTACAATGCATCACCTGTACTACAGTAATAGACATTCTGCATGCAAAGGTGTGACAGAAAAAAGATAAATGACTAAATGTTAAATTCTTTTAAGCCGATTTTTGATGCATAGGCCTCTGATTGGGATGATTATAACATTCCACTGTGGACTTGAGGGGACCTATGACTTACACCAATCAGGCATAATATTATGTCCACCTTCTGTGTCTGGCAACAGAATGTTGTTAGTGGGGGCCTTTGGGTCCTATGGGTTGAGGGGAGGGGAGGGACCTCTGTGGACCAGACTTGTTTCAGAGCATCCCACAGATACTTGATCAGTTTGGGATCCTTTGGATTTGGGGCCAGGTCAACACCTTGTGCTGTTCTTCATGTTTTTTTTGTTTTTTTTAGCTGTTCCTAAACTGTTTTAGAGTGTGTGCCTGTGTCAGGCTGCATCCTGCTTTGTATAGCCTCCATTAAAGAGTGTCATTACTAAGGGGTGGAGGTGTCTGCTCTGGTCTTGGTGGGTGGTACATGTCAAAGCAACAGCCACACAAATGTCAGATCCAAAAGTTTGCCATCAGAACATTGGATTGTTACAAAATGAACAATGTCATTCACTTCTCCTGTCAGTGGTCATAATGTTATGCCCGACTGGTGTGCAAATTACACTGCTATTTGCTGTGACGCATGTTGGCTATGTTCTGTGCCTCATGGCATACAGCTTGTGTGCATAATAGAATGTACTGTTCACCCTTCAGTTCTGTCATACCTTATAAAAAGGGGGTAAAATTTCTGTTTCATGTCATAGCTGCCTTTACATTAACTTTATGATGAATTAAGGGTAGCGCTTTCAAAAACCAAACTAGGACATTTTAACTGCAAACTAGGCCATTTCCCAGTGCGTGTACACTGTTTAATATCTCTAACAGTTCTAGAAATATTTCTACATGTTGCATTATTCGAAAACTTCTGTCGCCACTCCAGAGGGGTTAGAATAGAAGCTCCACTGTAGATGTGATTTTCCTCAACATAGCAGTCATCTTCAGATATGGGGAATTTTTCACAATTGTTTCCGTTCAGCTCCCTCTTTCCCTCATTTTGTTTTCTCTTGTTCTGTTGCCTCTCTTTCCATCCTTCTTGATCTCCCTTAGTACAGGTTGGCCTTTTCCCTTATGTCTGTCTCTATCCATCCTGACCTATCCACCTCCGCCGTCTCACTTTCCTCCTCTGTCCTTTTTCTCTTGCTCGTACCTTTTTTTTCTCTCTTATTCCTCAGGCTTTGTCCCAGTTTTGTAGTCGTTGAGGGAAAATCCCATGGGAGACTGCACACACACACACACACACACACACATATACACACACAAACAGAGCGGAGGAAATAGAATGCAGGAATAGGCATGGTCCTTCTTGTGTTTGGGTTTCCCTTGAGGGGCTCTGTCACCTCCACTCACAACTTAACTTCTCCATTTCTTCTCATGTTAGGGTGTTCTTCTTTGGTGTGTGTCAGTATCTGTCTCGACAGATGCATGAATTTGGGTATGTGTATATGTGTCAGGAGAATTTTTAGTTCGGTCCTGTCTAACAGGTTTTGTGTTGTAGCACAGCTGACTATCTATGCTTGCTGCTGGACAGGTGGTGGAGTTGTCATTTCCAACTCAAGCCCCACTGGACCTTGAGGTTATTCTGAATCTTACAAGTAAACAGACAGGGAAATACAGAAATAGAGAATTCATTCTAATGTGGTCAAATCCTTGTTCCTTTAATGGAATGCTCCTTTTCTAGCTTGTATATCATGCAAAAGTGACAGAGGTGTTGTGATTTAATTTTAATTTTAAAATCTACAAAACTTAAAACCAGGATAAAAATGACATTATCTAAATACAATTAATTACTTTAAGTGTGATACAATTTGATAACACGTTTAATTAATTAAACCTTGTCATAATTAGAAACTGGTCACTTATTAAAATGAAAAAAAAAAAAAAAAAATACTTATCAGATTTTGTTACCAGACCTTTTTTCCTTCATTTATTTATTTAAAACATCTCAGTCTAGCAGAGCCTAGCATTCGATGCACTGTGATTAGCATTTTAGTGTATACGTCTTTAACCTGAAGTGCTTTGTTCCTGTAAATTACATTATAAAAATCATTTTTTTTTTGACAGTCTTAACAGCTCAGAAAAGTGATCTGATTGCTTGTGAGGTTGTGAGGCTTCCCATGGTAGAGGTAACCCGTAGGTTGTCTCATTCTTGTGCTTCAAGTCTGCTTTTATGATTCACAAAAAGAAAAGCAAAAATCCTCAGGTTCATCTTCAGTTCGAGAACTGTAGTCCTCAAAACCCTACATTGTCTATGAAAATGCTTGCCTGCACTACATCTGACAACCAGGTGTTGGGCAGCATGTTAGTGTGAAAGTAATACTAATATTCACAGACTGGCTGTATGAACAGTTTATAGAAACATTGTGTTTTCTTTATTTTTTTGTAGTTGCTGAATGAGGAGTAACAGTTGCAGTTTAAATAGCAACATCTGGAGGAGTAGCCCATCAGAAACTCGCTTGCCTTGTTTCTGTGAATGACCAGAAACTGGCATGACTAGTGTCCATTAGTGACTAGATACTTACCTGTTGTGTAGTTTTCATTCACTGATTTGCACATGCATATTTTGTACATGCAAAGAACAGTGAGCACACTCCTCTAACCCCTAGTCAAAATGTGCAAATGTATGTATGAGTTATTTGTGGAATCCACAATGACCTTTAGTCTGGACTTTGCAATGCTGAGGCATTTCTTGCTGGAAACAGTCTTAACTCCATGCAGGCGAAACATGGTGGTTGGAAGTGAGTGGAAATATTAGTTTATTAGATGACCACATTTTGTATAGCACACATGTAAATCTTAGTTAAATGCCATCTCCTGAATAACCACAGTGTAATCACAGCCAATTTATTCCAAGACACAGATTAGAGTACTTTTGAGTACTTCGCAGAGAAAAAAAGAAAAACCTGAGCAGGTCCAAAGCAGACTCAGTTATGATTTGCTAAATAATAGAGAAAGTAAATTGGCAGAATATCTCTGCACTGCTAAGAACAGGCTGAAAGATATTTTTGCAAAAAAAAAAAAAAAAAAAAAACTGGGCCAACGTATTTGATTTACTTGCTCTGAAAGTTGATAACAGTCTTGTGTGGGCTCTTGTGTGCTCAGCGTATCGCTTCCAAACAACATTCTCTTTTGTAAGGCCTTGCCCTTAAGTCTTGAATTCAGGATTATGAAAAATTATCTACATTGCAACAGCACCGGTATTAAATCATGTATTAGTAGAGTGTCAAGCTCTTGGAAATCAGAGACACGAGTTTGGAATATAGGCTTGTGTGATATCAGTCTGTGATATCAGTCCTTTAAGCAAAATTCAAATATGCAGTCGGTTGTTGTAAATGTTGACTGTCCTCATTTCTATCACAGTAACAGACTAGGTAATCTACATTACGCCCATAGTAGTCAGTGCTTTCTCTCAGTTGTTTTGAAAAAAACAGCTATTAAAGTTGCCATTTTTGACTCACTCGCTAAATTTGTATCTGCATTTTAACAGGCTTTCAAATTTTATTAATATATAAATGGACCTAGGCACCATGTTTACACGACATGGACATGCTTCATGTTTTATCAGGTATATGGGTAACACATAATATATATAATATAATATACGTATATATAACATAATATATAATAATATAATATATAGTATAATAACTACTCTTACTGTTATGTAAATATATTCAACACTAATCATGATATAGAGATATGTGATATTTTTAACTATGGTTTATAGCTGCAGTGTCTAAAACCACAAAGACAAGTTATAGGATGGTTGTTATGACACAAGCTGTACAGTCCTGTTTTACCAAATGTTGTTTGTAATACAATCCAGAAGTGTTGATTATCACTGTTCATGTCTGCCAAAGTGTTAAGTGAAATAATACTGTTTTTCTCACTTGGTTTTAATGCGTTTTATGTCATTGCATTATAATGCATTTTTACGTATGGTTAGTTCCAAAGCAGTAAAGGTCAGTGCAGTATGAATAAATACAGCACCTTTAAAGTTAAAGGAGTGCAGTCAGAATTAAACCGTCACTCTGCTTAAATCATTCATTAAATGCTGAGGTTCGGCAGTTGCTGAATAATAGCCTTGTTTGTCGCTTGGTCGGGTGAATGGCCGAGAAAGAGGAGCGCATGACCTTGACTAGTTGTTTTTAACAGTTTTCCAGCCTTTTGTTTTTCTAAATAGTCACACTCACACACACACGCACACCCAAACACATCAGTATCCACCCACCTAAACTCAAACGGCACACACAAACACGTACAGTACATGCAAGCTACCCTGCTCAAGGTGACAGCATTGATAGCTGCTCATACATATTCATGTCACTTGCATTACAATAAATAAATAAGCAGCTTAATCCCCTCCGAATATTAAATGAAGGGCGTCTGAATCTTCGGCACACTGCCAACGCAAGCCATTGTAGTCGCACGTAGAAGCAAGGGTGCGAACGTCATAACATTACCCCATTTTTAAGATCGATCCTGCAGCAGATCAATGTGTTTTTTTCCTCCCTTGTCTTTAGCACATCATCATTATAGCTGAAGCGGGGACACATTTTGTCTCATGCATATTTCAAACACGGCACATTGTTAACAACGGAGGTAGCGTTTCCCCTTGTTTCCATTTCACTCCCAAGTTATTATTTATGGGAACCCTTTCCGAAACGGTCATGCAAATATGTACCGGATGGAGATACGCATGTCTTTCAGTGATGATGGAGTGGCAGCTGTAAAGTAAATGCAAGCAATGATGTTAGCCTTTGCACTCAAACATCAGGAAAAAGGGAATGAACTGGAATGAAATAGAATGAACTAGAGCGTATTGTTACCATTGTGCCACAGTCTTGTTTTGATCGTTGTAACTGGCCAATAGTGTCTATGTGTTGCAGCCTGACTCAACAATGTACTATGAGACGAACCTTGAGTGGAGTAAGAGTAAACAAGAGATAAGTGTGCGGTTTCCTGTTACACCTTTCAGTCATAGATCTCTAGAGGAGAAAGGCTGATAGGAAGGCAGGCAACATCGTAGTGTGAATAGGATTCCTCTTAATAACAATACAGTGAACATTAAGCTGTTAGAGTACTTCTTCATTCATTGTTCCCTTTCCCTTTTTTATTATTTGATGTTGACAGTTTTCCTCAAAAATCTACACTGAACAAGTATTTATGGTGAAATATTTTTTATGGATTTAGTCTGTGGAGATATTTATATTTAGTATTGACAACTATTTGTGAAGGGTTGGAAAGCTTAAAAATAAATAAGTAATCATCTAAGAAAGTCTACACAATGCACTCTAATGGACAATGCAGTTACATCTCTGAGGAATTGTAACATTAATCGATACTGCGCCTATAATATACTGTAAATATGACTTATTGTCACATCTAATATTTGTACTGTAGTAAGCAATTAGCAGCGAGCAACTCGAAATAAGATGCAAAGTAACAGCGATTACACACAAAACTGAATTATGAGGCAAGCCATTTTGCTGAACATTCTTCTTTATAGCACTTAATTATTTAGCCGGCTACCCTGCATGATAATGACTTTGCTTTTGGAGTTTCTTGAGTTCATGTGGAAGCAAGATTTGCATCAGCTCAGAAGCGCTGAAGTGGGCTCTGTACTGTAAACAGATCTGAAAGAGCTGCAGATGCTCTCACTTCGTATGTGGTAGTGAGACCAAAAGAGCTAATAGGTTAGATAAGATTAACTCCAGGAAAGACAGAGTATGCTGCAACAAACATGGATAGTGCAATCGGAGGAAAGAAATCCACTGGCATACATTTATCCTAGAATTCCTTTCTGTTCACTCTGTAAATTGTTTTTCCTTAGGGATTTATGATTGCATTAGAATATCATGCAAACATATACTTAGGTCCAGAGAAGTCTGTCTAAGATGTCTGAACTTCTTCAATAACCAATAGCCATTCTGTGGTCTAGTTTATTTAAGAGACCAGTAGGCTATCTCCACGTTGCTGTGGTATTCTGTGTTTGTCCTGGGCACAGAGTCCAGGGAACTATGAAATCCGCTTTTAGGAACTGCCAAGTCTCTTTAATTATGCTGTGATGTTAAATTAGGTATGGAGGAATAGAGCAGGTTGCACACTGTAGCACTGGCGTCACGCCCAGGTTTATTGTACCCATAGATACATAGGCCCTGACACTGCTCCCCGGTCCTTTACAGGGCTTGTTGGCAGAGTGAAGTCTAAACTTAGCATGTCACAGTCTAGTGCCAGGGAAAGAAAATCCTTGTGTTGCAAAGCTAGCATTATTACATGTTAGCACATTTAAATCCATAGTAAAAAGATAATATATATTTCTGGCTTCACCTTAACCCTCTTCTTCCAGTCTAATGGATTCTGCTTAGACACAGACAGCTACTAGACTGACAGGTGTGTGTTCATGCATATGTAGAAGTGTAAACGTTCTCGTTTCTGTGCACGTCCACATTACAGTGTGTGTGCTTTGGAAACTAAATGGATACGGTGATGCTGGGCCAGATGGTGTGTTGGATGCTCCACACAGAAGCTAAGGTGTCACCTTAGCTTGATAATGAGACAGGGAGTGGTGCGGTGGCTGCTGTGGATGGTTAAAGCAATTCAAAAGAGCTAGTGATTTGTTGATGCGTACCTGCTTAGGCTTTACAATCCATTACAGTGTCAAGTTTATACCTGCTGGAGGGTTCTACAGAGGCTTTTTTGGAGGTAGTACAGGTCATTATATTCATTATATTATATGTCTAAGCATGAGGGAACTTCTGTGTGTCATGTTTGTGATCTATATACAGTAAAGCTGTCTCATATAGGGAAACAGCTCAGCTTGAGTGCACATGAATGAGCTGTAATGCTGTCAAAAAGTCCTTCATTAGTGTCACTGCCATATAAATAAGCCTTTAGAAAACAGATTAGTTTCGCTCGAGGACGCACGGCGGCATCCACTCTGTCAAATCACACATCTTGTCACATCTCGCTCTCTCTCTGATTATCTTGATTATTTGATTTTAATATTTAAAAAATGTTTTTATTTTGGAATGCGCACGCGTCTACCAACCCCTCCTCAAATCCCCTTCCCTGTGCTCACTGCTTGCTGTTTACTCACACTTGAGCAGATGAAAAGTCATTAGCTCTATCCCAAATTGCTACCTAGTGTCTCATCAGTAATATTTATGTGCTGCACTAACAAATACACAAGAATGACAGAACAGCTTATTGCCACGATGAGAAGTAATTAGATGTAATTTGCTGTTGCACTACTACATAAATCACTTAAATGCCTGCAGTCATACCCGCTGCAAAGGTGTTCTGCAATGGCCCGGCCTTGGCATTAGTCGATCTCTCTTTGTCTGTCTCTCTTGCTCTCTGTCTGTTCTGTAGACTGTGTTTTAATATACTCTTTAAGGTTTATCTTGTTGGTGTCTCAGCCACATTAAGGAGCAAGTTTCAATTTTGGTTTTAGTTTTAGGTTTTAGACTGTCATGGTTAAGTTTATTTAAGAATGGTAAGATTTTATCATCTTAAACGTATCAATTTAACTAATAATATGAGATCTGAACAGCTCCGCTGGCTGCATAGCAGAAAAAAGACAAAGCATTATAATAAAAGTGCATGTTAAACCCCAGGCAGTTGGCAAAGATCACTGGTCCATGGTGGAGGTCAGTTCAGTAGACTAAATGTATAAATAAATTGTGTTATTAACTTATAGATTTCTACTTGCCATTAAACTAAAGGTAGATTTATTTATCAGCAGAATATCAGCAGAATATCTCAGTACTCGGTTGGCTGACAGCATAGCATATACCACTCAGTTTGCATCAGTGCACAACATGAGGCCACTTAAGTAGAAAATATACTCATCAAGTGTGTTGACTGACACCGAATCATTCCAGTAATCTGCAGGGATGCCATTGCAGTTTATGACTGATGTGTTCTCTACGGCTCATTTATATTGTTCATTTTCTCGGAACATGTTTGCTTGTGCAATTGGCTAATCATCCATGTGTCGGAAATCAAAGCTAAAGGGCTACATCAGATGAGCTCACAGCATGTATGATAATTTAATTCAAATCATAGGCTTAGTAAACCTAGACGAGACAGTCTGAGCTGGAACTATGTCAAGACAAAGGGCATAACATTATGACCACTGACAGGAAAAGTAAATATCATTGACCATCTTGTGACAATACAATGTTCTGCCTCGAAACTTTTGGACCTGGCATTCGTGTGGATGTTACTTAGACACCCACCCACCTAGACCAGACCAGTCACCTCCACCCCATAGCAATGACACTCCTTGAGTGTCCAGCAGGATGCAGCCTGACACACACACACACAAACTCAAAAAACATTTTAAAACAGCACACGGTGTTGATCTGTGCTCCAAATTCACTAGATTTCACACTTTATCTATGTATCTATGGGATGATCCACAGAGGCCCTTCCCCTCATCTGGGTTGAGGGGAGGGGCCTGATCGGTGTGTGCAATCTGCTATCGGATTTTGAAGCCACTGGCTTAGTGGTGCAAAGGATGATGAAAAATTCTGAAAAGTTACAGGTTAGGTAGATGTATGTAGTCTAGTGCGCCCTATCTCCTTGAAATAACTTATAACTTAAGTAAGGGCAGTGTGGATGCTGTGTAGTTCATGTGTTCAGTATGCGTCTTTGTATGTTGAATTTGCCTGCTTCTCCAGAGAAATCTGTCCAGAAGTTGACATCATCAAGCGTGCTGCTCAGCATTGATGTTTAATTTCACAC
This sequence comes from Planiliza haematocheilus, assembly GCA_005024645.1. Lineage (NCBI taxonomy): Eukaryota > Metazoa > Chordata > Actinopteri > Mugiliformes > Mugilidae > Planiliza > Planiliza haematocheilus. The sequence continues at coordinate 2,836,038 of SRSE01000306.1, forward strand.
CAAATGAGTGGAGGAGGACAGGAAGGAGGAGGAGGAGGAGGATAGCATGGAAGTAGCAAAGGGTAGAGGATCACACAGGGATGGCTATGTTTGTTAATTTTATGTGTGTTTGGGGGCATGCATGGAGTCATCCCAAACTGTGAATGCTTCATTGGCCTTATCTCTCCAACAGCAGCAGATTTTCTTGCCTCTCGTGTAAAGAATGGAGGTCAGTGGCGATAACTGGAGCCTTAAACCTAGTGACACTCAAATATCTCATTGTGCATCACATAAAGATGCTGAAAGACATCTACCAATAAATACATGCTGTGCATTATTGAACCATCAAAGCATGTTTCCTCCTATAAGTACCCACAAACACACACACACCGGTTCACACTATGATAAATAGATCAAGGACCTGTTTGCTCAAGATGACGCATTGAATATTCCTCACCGCAAACACACACACAATAAGACACAACTGTTTGCTTAAAATTTTGTATTGGACATTAGATCTAAATTCCAGGGCCACCTGTGTGCGTGTCTGTGTGTCAGCACACGGGAGACAGCAATAGACACCTCAGCAGCTTTAGATACACAGCACACGTCAATAACTCATCACTTCTTTCATTAAGTGTATTGGCAGCCTGTCAGATAGGACGCGTGTGCATGTTTGTGTGTGTGGTGCATGTGTCCTCTGTTCCTGCTTGTTCAGTGACTGTGTGACTGTGTTGTTTTTGCCTCATTCAAGGCCTATTTAACCATTAAGCTTCATCTGTGTGTGTGTGTGTATGTGTGTGTGTGCTTGAGAAGACCAAACTGATGGAGCCATAGCACATGGGAATGAGCATGCAGTGTGAATAGGTTCACGCTGACAGATAAAAGCAAAGGTGATGGATAATGCTAGGTAGCGTGGAGGGGACTGACGTAGGCGTAGGCGATGATGTATTAAGAGAGCATCGGTAAACACGTTAACTCCACTGAGGATGGGGGTGGAGGCTGAACAGGAGCTAGCAACCATGAACAAGAGATCAACTGTGAGGTCGGGGCGGATAATGAATTAGCCCTGGTGGGTGACTGTCCAAACAAAGTCCCTTTTGTTGTGTGGCAAGTTGGTTATTTAGCCCAACCAAACTAAAACCCAGAAATCATGCAGCGAAGAACATGTACCGTGTGTTTAAAGTGTGTGAATGTATATGTTATTTAAAAAAATAATAATAATAACTTCAGCTGAGCTGTACAGTACGACAAAGTTATCCTTCAGTTCATTAAATCTTTGTGCTGACATCAAGCGGGCACATCTGTCTCTGTGTCTTCAGCCACCATTTCCGTTGCTATCCGCTGCATTTAATAGATTTAATAAATCTCCTCCAAACTACACCAAGCTGCTACAAATGATCCTGACACGCCTGCACACATGGCTGAATGATCACTTATATTACATATTTACGTGGGAGGTATCAAATTAACCGGGCTGATTAAGCTTATATATCAAAGCTTTCTTTCTAGCTTTTTTCTTTTTTAACACAGGTGACTTCTTGTAATTCATTCTGAAAGTACTCATTACAGCATGATCTGACTATGTAAAGCAATACTGCTGAATTAATGTAGTTATTCGTTTCCATTTGGTGAGTAAATGTAATTTGCTCGCCAAATGGACAGGTTAACTGTGATTGGCTCTGCTGTTGTGTGAGAGAAGTAATGTGACGGCCTGAGAGTGTATTTATTAATTAGCCAACATCTATCCACTTCATGTCTGCACTTAGTGCTGCTGCACATACATGAACCTAATTAACTTAGCCACTTAAAGACTCCCACGGACTCTGCATAACCAAGACCCACAGCTTTGCGCTGTTTCTGTGCATCCACCATTTAAATAAGGGCCAGACTATAGCTTCACAAAGTCAGCATTGGACCTACTGGCTTTGCAGTGTTATTTTATCCTTTCTCCCTTCTTTTTATATATATTTTTCCTTTAGTAATGTCAATGTCCTTTTCGTGCAGCACAGTGTAACGTCGCCAAGGGCCCCAACTCAGACACTCAGGTCATTGTACAAAGTCTGAAACTCGTAATCCAAACACGAAGCAAGTTTTTTGTCACTGATGACAAACTGACACTTTCTAAGAGCCTCAAGGTTTTTCTCCGACGCAGCATAGCAAGGGAAAAGCCGCAGATGGACAGGCTGTCGTCTGCAATTCCGGACCTGTTATCATGTACAAAAATAGTAAAAGGAGAGGATGGATGCTGTTGATTAGATAACAGAAAGAAGTAAAGAGAGAGAGCCATGCTTTCCCGAAAAAAGGGGGGCAGAGAAGTAATGGAAGCCACTTTACTAAATGTTCATGAGCATACTTGAGGGCAGCACGCCTCAAACTTCCCAAATCAAGACAAAATACTTAACATTTCACATTATTATTACAGATTAACAAAGAAATTGTATATTTAACTAGATTGAAGCTGTATAGCTGTAAGGCTCCAAATAAGGTTTGATGCACAAAGTTAAGGCATAAATGAGGGTCATTGGGTGTTGTGGCCTTCTCAGTCCTATAAAATCTTGGGAGCGCTATCTGGGAATTTATAAACTGAAGAACAACTCGTGTGCTTTACATGCCACTGTGTCTGTGTAGCCTGGCGTACGTGGGACAGACCGAACACTATGAATATCAGAGCACAAAACTGCAAACCATTGAGGCAACACGGATTATTCTATTACAAAACCTCATGCCGAAGCAAACATCTCAAGAAACTGTCTCAGAGAGAAATGTTTTGGATGCAAACGCTCAGTGCCATGACAGCAAATGGACTTTATGACAGCTTCCATTTCAGATGTTATTTAAATTAGTGACTGTCTGCTACCTTAAATCTGCAAACTGTTATTGGTACGTGTAACCAGAGCCATGGGATGAAAAAAAAAAAAAAGAGATTAGTTCCCTAATAATTGTGGGTATCCATCAGCTGTGCCCTAACTGGTCTCACTTTAATGTGAGACAAATAAAAGTGAAGTGTAGAGTATTCTGTCCTTGATTTGAGATGTGCTAACATTTCTTTGAACCCTCTTATTTTTGGTTTTGCACTCGTCACTTCTTAAAGAATGTGTTGACTCTGCGTTTGGCTTTTCTTAGCAGCAGCATGTGTTAAATGGATATGTGCAATCGTGAACACACAAATACAGCATACTTTGTTCTACACTAGGCTGGGAAAAACATCCTAACTCTAGGTTCAATCACTGGCAAGCATGCCAAATGTCATACAATTTACTGCGTCCACGTTAAATGTATATTTCCAATACGATGTCAAATATTTTATTTAGTAAACATATCAAGGAGGTGTTGAGCCCTTTTATTCACGCAGTCCCTGATATTATTACAGTGCACAAAAGCACACATGAATGCCTGAGAGCCCTTTGAGCTCAGTGCTTATTTACCAACTGAGGTTTTTTATGGGAGTATTTTTGTAGATAGACAGTCATTTAAACTTTGTAATGAAAGTCATTGTGATGCTCTATGGGGAGAGCAGTCTGATTCCTTTTTCATGCGTCTTTTGTGTTATTGTGCTCATCGCCTCTCCCATGTGCCTCCTTTTTATACTTTTCCCCCATGTTCTTCCAGACTCAGTGCTTCCACCAGTTAATGTACCAAATCAAGAAAGCTGTACTGTACTAAGATAAAGGTGAAGCAGATGGAGGCGAGGGCAGGGAGGAAGACAGCCATCAACCTATGATGTTTTTCAGTCTGTATGGCATTTCTAACATTTAATAAGAATTTAAGAAGAATCCCTCTCCTCAGAATATTTAACAGGGTTACATGGGAGTGGAGCTAAGGAATACAATCACTTATACATGGTTTACTTGAGGCCAATTCATACTCTCCCTGTCCACATGAAGTACACTTTTTCACCTGGCCATGTCTGTGATGGTCAACGCGGACCCCTCAGCAGACGTCCATGTGCAGCCAAAGATTTCTGACGGGTGCAAGTGCAATGACTGGACAAGCACCAAGGAACCAGGTTGTTTTGAAGAGAGGTTGTGTGAGGAGATTTATGTGCCACTGCAAGGACACACAGGTGCTGTTAAACTCCTGGCAAGACAATGGCTCCAAAGTCTCCAGAAATTATGTATTGTGGCCCACTCTGTAACGAGCAACTATACTTTATTGGATTCTGTACCTGAAAAGTGCAATGTCACAGACATGGAATCTTTGAATTAGTTTTTCCTTAGTGCCAGTGGACTGTTTTCAAACACTCTATTAGAAACTCTCTCATAGCCTTGTTCATCATATACTGCCTGGCCACCAAAATAAAATAAAAAAAAAGTTGTCACCTGCATTTAACTAAACAAATCTGTATGAGCCTGGATAATTACTGCATGGGCAATTATAATTATGTAATTATAATTATACATTTTAAAGTTATTTAACCGACTGATGCAGTAGTAGCTTGCAGTAGTAGCTTCTCACTTCTTAGTGGGGGACCATCACATCAGCATAAGAAGAGAGAAAGATGAAGTGATGCACCCATCATGCCTAGTGCCAACAAGCCTGTGGGGGCAGTACTATGATCTGGGGTTGCTGCAGTTGCTCAGGTCTAGGTTCAGCAACATTATGTGCCCAAAGAATGAGGTCAGCTGACTACCTGAATATACTGAATGACACTGCCATATTCTAAGATGACAATGACAAATTCATCGGGCTGAAATTGTGGAAGAGTGGTTCAGGGAGCATGAGAGAGACATATTTTTCATACATGGATTGTCCACCAGAGTCCAGACCTTAACCCCACTTAGATTCTTTGGTATGTGCTGGAGAAGGCTTTGCGCAGTGGTCAGACTCTCCCATCATCAATAAAAGATCTTGATGAAAAATGAATGCAACACTGGATGGACACTGGAGAAGCTTATGAGTGCTGCAACCAAAGCTACATTTTTTGTTTTTGGTGGTGCCTTTTTTTTTCTTTTCTGGCCAGGTAGTATATATCGGTGGTTAACAGATAAACGTAAGAACCACCGTTAAATGTCTTAGTACAATGTTTTTCCAGCTTAAACCTTTATGAGCAACTTCAGTGTTTTTTAGCATTGATTATATGCATGTGGAACAATGTTGGATGATGTCTTTCTACATAGTTAGCTTACCCCCTGCACAGAAAATAACACCAAAGTGCTCATTACAAGTTGTTTTTGAAATCCATTAAACGTCTGCTAGGCTGAGGTCTGACTATGAAGGCCATAGCAAATGGTTCACATAATTTTCCTACTCATTAAATCACTCAGCAAGTCCTTACGAAAGCAAATCGATCCATTAAATATGTAAACTCAAGCAACCACTGCCATCCATTGGTATCAGTATCGTACTTGTTTGAAATCAAAGGTAGCACTTTGAGTCTGAAAGGACGTCACTACATACATTCAGGGTAATAAGGATACGCTAACTGTGCAGTCAGCGTAGTAACATAACAACACTGTCGAATCAAAAAGGCAGCGATATGAATGGTGGGGTTCTTCCATGTTTCTGTGTTTAACAGAAGGTCTGATGTAGACAAGCTGAAGGAGACTCAGAGAAGGTGGGGAAATGAGACTGGGAATGGATGAAAAAAGAGAGAGACAAGAGATGTGAGAGGAAATGCATCCCCCTCAGCACAGCTGGGCTCGCTGTCATGTCTGCCTGTCACATGGGATCTGGCTAGAAATACTAGTTCTCTCTGTCTCCTCCAAACAGAAAATAGGCCACATCCTGTTCAACACGGCCACGGCATGGCACTCTTTCACAGTACAACATAATACCCTATATAGGACATGATGACAACTTCAAAGAGCATTATTCAGTGTGTGGGGATTGCAACAGAAAAGCACCTGTTGCGCTGCTTGTGTACTTTGATACAGTTATTAATACGTATGTAATGTACAGTTTGTGTAATCCTTTAATGGACCTCTGAGCTGTGATACCTTGCTGAAAAGTTTGTTGTATGTTTACCCCCAAACCATATTTGGTGATGCAAAATGTGCTGCCCTTAAGTCATTTTCACATTCTTTTTCTTTATTTGTTGATTATTTGTTGCTTTATAGTGTAGATAAGTGTAGATTTGTTTTTGTGTAATTGCACAAGTCGGTAGAATTAGTTAATGACATCACTTCCTCTGATGTCACAGAATGTTATAGTCACTTCTTGTTCAGTCACTTCCTGTTTCACCATTTTACCTGGCTCTGAGGAGGTGTGAATGCTTCTGAAGCAACCTGCTACCATCTGCTTTGAATCACCATGGACAAAATGCTGTGAGTTCATTGATTTGATTGTATGTTATTTGTTTAACAGGTATATTCATAGTACATGACAACAACAGTGTTTTTTAATTCTTTTTATTTGCACCAGCACATTAATGAGGACGTGTTTCAGCAAATGCTTGATCTTACTATGCTCTGTCTTCGCTGGCATTGGTTTGACTTAGTGTTTAGAAAGAGTTTCTGTACACCCTGTACAAGAACACAAACGTAATGTCTGAAAAGTTCTAGCTTTCTTTGCTTTGTATCGAGACGGACCAAATCTAAGTCTACGTTCAGAAACATTTGAGTAGCAGTTTCCATGATTTGATCATCAGTTTCACTAGCCTGGAAGCCACTGTGGACTTAATGCAGTGATAGACAAAAGAGTAACAGTGACGTAGTCATACATGTCATCTGGGTACCATAGAGTTGAATCTGATTACATCAAAATGGCTCTGACTTTTGTAGGACTATCTAGTTGTGTGCAGGGGTATTTTTCTCTCTATATCAGTTAATATGACCCATAATTGAATTCCAAATGGCAAAAAAGAAAGTAACACTGATCACTGTAATTGATATGGTGACATGTCATTTGATAATGATAATATTCACAATAATGTGTAGGAGCTCAGTGTTTCATCTGTGCAATATGAAAGTGGTACATAACACAATTTAAGTTTAATATTCCATGATGTCACATTAAAATGTCAATAGATAGTGATGGCATGTCTGGTATATAATATATATGCGCACACCCACTCACTCAAATGTACAGCTAAATAGAAGGATAAGTTTAGTGAATGAAATGAAAAGAATAATAACTATCAGGATATACAGAGTGGTACAGGCTGAGGTAAGTCAGCCAGAACAGCAGAACTGTTGCAGTTTTTCCTTTTTCCTTTCTGCACAATTGTATTTGTTCATCATCTGGAAATTGCATTTATTTAGTGTCATTTAAAGTCAGAAGGATCCGAAATTTTCCCAAGGTAATGTGAAGTGCAAGATGGTTTAAGTGTTTTCATTGAATTGCACTGTGAATCTTTTGCCAAAAAGCTTGATGGAAGTCCATAAGTCCCATTTCTTCTCAGACTGTACACTGACATGTAAAATCTAATTGTAAGCGCTGTCCTAGAAACTCAGTTTGAGGTAAATGTGTGTATTGATATAGCCACAGTAGCTCAAAAGCCTTGACAGATGCTGGAAATATAAATGGATATGTAATTAATTCTGTCATCAGACTTGGTAGTAATAACTCATAATTTGTAAAATGATGGAATTTAAATCATTTTTGCTGTGTTTTAATTACTTGAATGACACCAAAGCCTTTTACAGTAACTCAGTGGTTTGACTCAAACAATGTAATTCATCATCTCTACTTTTAATCAATTAACATTTTACACAGTTCATTTCTCCACGTCCTCTGTGGTCCAGTTTATTGACATGTTTCAACTTTTCTTGTCGTGCACACAGGCATGAGCGTGTCACAGTTCAGTGCATTGAGTGTGCACTTTTCTTATTTTAGATTTCTAGACGTAATAATAGACCATTACTGGGATTTTGATGTTTTAGAGACTGTCTGCTCCAAGCACAACTAGAGCAGTGATAAAAGATCACACAGCACTGAATAATTATTGTCAGGGCTCTACGTTCGGAATGACTGATTAACCCATCATGTCTTGTTGCGTTTGTGTGCTTGTGAAAAAACAAAATTGAGGAGGGAATGATGATTAACGACAGAGCAGACCTTGAGAAGGACAGGCAGCCCTGGGACTAATGATGGGAGATGGAGAAATGGCAGGAGGGACAGAGTGGGGAGGTGGACAGGGGGCTACGGAACCTGATTCCTCTCATTCTGGCAAAGGACTGCAGAACGCTGACATTTACAATAGCAGTCATTTCCTTAGTCCTCCAGTCCATTGATTGATTGTACATTGCATTTAATGCCACAGTCACTGATCAGAAGGCGGGTACTATTTTTCCGTCCTCCTCTACAACAGTGCAGTTTTCTTAATAGTTTGCTTGCACCTGGGCTGTCCAACCTTTTCGTGTCAGTAACCTCTTAATTTATGATTCTGTTATTTCACTCTGTTATTTTACTAGTGCCACTAGGGTTTATTGATGATACTGTAGAAAACAGAAGCAGCCGGATTAATTCTAAAGCATGCAGGGCAAATATTTTCAGCTCGGACTCCGATAAATGAAGCAAGGTTCGCTGGATGCAGCTTCACAGATAGACAATGACCCAAAACATACTGTGAAAGCAATTCAGGTGTTTTTTTGTTTTTGTTTTTTTAATGGTCAAGTTGTAGCATATCTAGCAGAATCAGCCACTTGATCACAACGGAATTCGAGCACGCATTTAACTTGCTGGACAGAAAACTAACGGCAGGAAGGAAGGAAGGAGGAAATCCATTATTTGGCTAATGCGGCATCTGTTTCAGATTTCAAGCAGTCATTGCCTGCAAATGATTCTTGATGAACTATTAGATGTGACATTTTGATTCCTGATAAGGTTCATTTGTCCAGTTATATTTGAGTTACTGAACATAAGAGACTGAATAAAGCTGGTTACTACTTTTTTTTTTATACAGTGCTACTTATATTTTATGTATTTAAGTATCTGAAAGTGAATTATCTAAATTTGTATGGAGGTCAGTTTGGCTTTTTGTATTACAGTCACAAGAGTCATTTTAATTATGGCACCTTAATTTATTCATCGTAACAGTCAAGGTCTAGGTCGTTAAATATTTAGAGTGTTCATTAGTTAATCCATATGTCTCTTATAATTATATTAAGATAGAACAAAGTTAATAAATCATCAACAATGCATAAACCCCACTATTTCCTATTCCCACTTATTTAACAAACATGTACATTTAAACCCTTATCCGATTTATATTTGTCTACCTTCAATAGAAATAAAGACTTTACATAAGCACGGTTGTTTTCTTAAAGCCGCGATTCCCAAGAACTGACGTCAGATGAGTCCAGTGTGGTGCGGGAGTGAGGTGGCATACTACTGCTCCAGACTGTACCATTCTTTAATCCATTTGTTCCAGGCACTCATATGAGGACTCAAGTCAGCAGCGGTAAAGACTCCTCTTCACTGTCATCCACAGGGATAACACCATGGCTAAAGTACAGGCACCCTGAGAGGATGTTGCCTTCTGCTACACACACTATACGCACACACACACACACACACACACACACAGTCATGTTTGTATAGTTCCCTTTCATAGTCTCTAGAGGTCCATGCTTGGGAAACCACCCTTCTGTGAAAGCTCTTTGTTGGGGGCAACACAGCCTCAGGGTGTGAATGAAGTCTGATCATGGTTGTGTGTGGATTCGTACATGAATGTCTCCAGTTTGTGTATATACACAAATGTGGTTGCGTTGGTCTAGATTTGTGTTTGCTGACTTGGATTTGTGTGTGTAAAGAATAAGGAAGTGAGCTGGAGAAGCTTGGCTATATAAGGTACTTAGCCTGACACGTCACGGATTGGATGTGTTGACCCAAAAATCACTGCCGCCTGACCCTTTTATCCTTCACTGTTTCTCTCCTTCACACGTTGTCAGAATCCAAAGGTCATTTTGGCATGCCTGCGTTTCCTCTTTTGCAGGATGTGATTTAAATGGCAATAAATGTTGTTCTTCACATGAAACAAACTGTAGCTCACTTCAACTAATTCTATCCTGCTGCTAAATAGTGAATGTGGATTAATGCGCACCTGCTTATTAGACTATTCATCCCCTCTGTGGGGGACAAATTAAAGGATTATCTCATCCCAAAAAGAACAACAAAAACTGCGTGTACAGTATTTGTTTTCATACTGTTATGTAAAATAGGATGTACATTTTAAATTTAGCACACATATTCATTGAAGTAATTATATTCACAGTGCAGGAAAGTTTAACTGATGGAAAATTGGGTGAAAGTCCTATCAAGAAAAACAAGAATGTTACTCTGCAATCTGTGATGGATAGGCAGATTTGTTCAAATCGCATGAAAAAGTGAACTTGTTTCTGGTCCAAAGAATGTTGGAGTTTATTTAAAACTACTATTACCTGAGAACCAAGTGGTGATTCAACCTGTCATTTAAACTTGGCATGTGTTTAGATGCCCCAGACAGAATACGTACAATGCATTTCACTGATGTGCTCCCATGTCTGTGTCTTTTGTTTCGTGAAGTGCATTTCAGATATTTGTTGCATGTGACGGCACAGAGGTTGCCCGGGCTCCTGCAGCCAAGGTAACAGCTGTATTGTATGGCAGTAATACATTTTATCCATTCTCTCTCTCTCTGCCTGTGTTGTGTAAATTGCGTCTATTAGCGCAGTCTGAAACTATTCTCTTGCGATGCCCTGCAGCAAAACTACTGTAGTTATCTTTTAAAGTTTCAGGCTGGTATGTGAACCTTAATTGAAATGTCCTGGTTTTGGAACACAGTCCACTTTGTAAGAGTGAAGCACATTCAAGTTTAATGTGATGTCTGATGGCAGAATTTTGCCATCTCATAATTATGAGGGATGAGAGCTTGTTTTTGTTAAAGATCCAATAAAACCACAACCCACTTATCTAAATTTGATTTATATAAGGTCAAGCCATAACACAAGGCTTTTCTGGCCGTAGTAAGGTCGACAACCTACAATATTTTAAAGAGAACACTGACAATGTACCAGGACTTGGGGACAGTGGGAGGGTAAGACACCTTTCAAACAAGAAAGAATAAACAAAACCAGACTCATGGTGGACACGGGCAAAGATTAATCAGTGAAAAAATGGGAAACAATAAATCAAGAGCCGGTTGATGTTGATAATAACTGAGATGTGCAGTCCAAATGTCATGATGACTGAAAACTAAAGATAAAATACTCCACGATAAGAGTCAGTTAAGTCTCTCTTTTTCTGTGTGTCTTTTATTTTTTATTTGGACCAGTTTGCTTCCGAGCCTCTCAGCCAGCTGTACCTGTGCTATGGTAGTGAATCCAGACACTGATGCAAGGCAGCACATGATGGCTCTTGAATATGAATGTCCATGGAACCTATGTGTATGTGCATCTGCCTGTGCATGTTGTCTTTAATGTGGCTGCAGACTTGGATAATTAACCAGATCTCACTCTGTGATTTCTCAGTCAAGAGTCAATTAGCCCTGTGGTTACTCCTGTGGCACAATGGAATATTTGTTAATGTGTGCGGGAGGGTGTGCGTGCGTGTAATGGGAAAGTGGAGGTTGTGTGTTGAGATGTTTGACAAGCATTAATTACCCCAGGGCTCGTTAGAAATGCGGGACATAAATGAGAGAAGCAGACGATATGACTGAATCATGCTGAATTAAGGAAGCGGTTTTAATTGTTACCGCTGGAGTCAACCTCTCCTGTGCCAGATCCACACTGGGCTTTGTAAAGAATGTAGTTGTTCTGATGCAGAAGACTAGGCATGTGGTGGAAGGGGAGTTGAGCTTTATTTGTCAGCCACTGTGCAGTCAGTGAATAATATAAGGTGGCATTTCTTGGAGAATAATTAGAGCAAGGTTCAGTGACTGGCAATGAGCATGTGTGTTCAAACAAAGTATAGGCAGGGGACCTGTACCTGACTTGTCAAGTACAGGTATGAAGGGATAGTAAACAAGGTGATCTGGCAACTGCCTGACCTAAAGTGTCAACCATTTAACTGATTAATGAGAAACTGCTGGAAACTATAGATGTAACACATTCTGACATTTATGTATATTGTATTGTTATATTGTTCCTACTTGTTGTGTTTTTTGCCTCACCTATAACATTGTGTTGAAATTTACACTCTGCAGCTGCCTAGTTTTACATTTGGCATTTTTGCTGCGTTTGTTGGAAGTACTGAAGGTGCCAAGATGAACTGTTTCTGTTAGTTTGGTATATTCAAGACAAGCTGACAGGGAACGGAGATTTTGTCAATGTTATATTCGGCATTGTCAGGCTCTGACTATTTCCTAGAAGCAATGTGCACCATTGAATGTTTGCTAGAATATAATAAAACTCCCACACTCAAACGTTCTACTGACAAACTCACACATTTGCTAGTTTTTTTCACCACAGATGTACCAGTTCTCTGTTGGCTTTGCATACACAAGCATAGATATATGCAGCAATCTGTGAATTGTAAGTTTGATCTATTCAAGTAACATATTATCAAGCATAACATTATGACCACCTGCCTAATATTGTGTAGGTGGACTGCCTGTGTTTGCTCATAACTACAACATTAAAATGCTTTATGAAACTTGCAGTTAAATTCTTTGTTGTTTTACTTCTTCCAGTTAGTTGCCTAGTAACATTTTACTAAACGAATCCTTCATCCTCCCTGCAAGATTAAAAACTTTTCCCTTTCCCATTAAATATACTGCGCAGGTCACCCTGCCCTCAGCGACTGCTAACCTTAGTTTTAATGTTCTCTTTCAAGGGCTTTTGGACCTTGACAGCACAAACTGTGGGGGATCACTAGTCTCCCGGTTTTATCTCACTTAATTTTATGGTCTAATTATTTTTAGGATTTTATATTGGTCTAAATCCTGAATTCCACCCAACCAGTAGCTTCGGGCCAAAATTACAGGAACTGATGTTGAAGAAAAACCTACTGTCAGTTAAAACCCTGGAGGTGATATCTATTCCAGGCCTTCATTTGTTTCTTCCAGTTCCTCTACCACCTGTGGTGGTCCTCCCAGGGCCGATTCTTGCCTTGACGGCTGTCAGCCTGGCTTCATTGCAGCTCTAGGTGTTGGTAATGAGCAACTTCAAACCTCATTGCCCCCTCATTACAGTCAGGGCCTGCTGGAATTGCTGCTTCTTCCATTCTCTCCAAGATGTCAGTATCAAAGAATGCTGGCTCATAGCTGGATCCAGGTAGACTTCTGAGGGCCTGTTTCTATGCGTGTGTGTGATGCATACCTTCCATCTTTGGCGTTCTTCCCACATGTATCATATGTTCTTTGTGAAGGACAGGAAAGGCAGGATTTGTGTCGATTGCTAGCCCTAGAACTAATGTTTGTGAATGATGATTTTTGTCATGATCACAATTGGAAAATGCACATCCTGTACCACAAACATCTTCATTATACATTAAAACAAACATCTCGTATAACATGCACAACCAATTTGTGTGCTTAAACCTTAACCATAGGATTTACTTGATAGCTAACATCTCTGTACGATATGTGTTAGCTTATCAGAATACCATTCTGACGAGCGCTAACTGAAGATAAAGAAGGTACAGCCATTTTCAGGAAATGATCTACCTGGTGTATATTTGTATAAACAGATTTCATACTTTAGATTTCTATAAAAATCCATTAGGCTACTTGGTAGGCCACACATTTGTGACCCTGCTTTCAGTCTGTTCCATCTGGTAAGCTAGCAGCAAGTTCATCAAAGCTCATCCTTGTTTCTGCTGCAGTCACAACATTGCTATGTTTTAAGGTTTGTGTTCCAGTTGATACAGAGAAAGAATACAATGGTACACAAGAAAAATACAATTGTGCACAATTACAACTACTTACTGCCATTGCTGTAAACAAAATCTACTCCTTGGCGCTCAGATGACTGGTATGAGGACATTGCTCTTACTTCTCTGTTCGTCACCACATACGACTAACCCAAACAATTTGATTGGCCCTGCAGATCTTTGCTGGAGCATAGTCGGTTCCCAACAGAGTGACTCCAACCAATTTTCCATTGAGAGGAAAAAAGAATAGAGTGTACAGTAAGGCTGGGGACTGCAGAGGTAAACAATAAGCTGAATGTCTGAAAAGTATACTTCTAAACCTGGATGAGCACCAGATAATGTGATAATTTGCTCTTGGTTCATCGCTATGATTGACCAATATCACAATATCAGTATTGTTTGGACAATGTCAATGTTAATACATTATTGTATGCTGTATAGAAATGTTTACAGCTGCTACGGCACCACTAGTCAGAGTAGTGCTGCAATGCTTGATCATTTCAACGCCAATTTCAACAAATATACATACATTTCCTTAAAAACATTCAAAAAAGCAATGAACTGAATATAAAATGCCAACCTCTGACTGGATAAAAGCAACCTTGGGCAGCTAGTTTACACACACACTGAGGACTAAGGATTTGTTTCGTCAAAACACAGCAGTCCACAATGCTTACTCTCAGCGTTCCACTCCAACAAATTTGACCAGATCGGGGCTTTCTCCTTAATTGGCTGATCTTCGCACAGCTCCTGGCACATAGCTGCCTAAACAAAAGATAGATGGGGAGGTTTACCCTGCTGATTCCTCTTATATCTAGAAGTCATGTTAATGCTGTCTTGATGTGCGTGTTTGTTTGTTTTTTTAAACATTAAGCAGGGGGTCCTCTCTCAGCAACACTCCAGGATGCATGCCTTCTTACACAACCTTTCCATGTGTGTGTCGGCTAGAGAAAAAAAATAAAAATAATAATCTGCTAAGAGCAGCTTCAGTCGATGATACTGAACATGCAATTGTGGATTAGACCAAGTGGAATGTCATTAAAACTAAATGTTTTAATTTCACATTTTATTAAATTCATAAACTCAACTATACTACTACATTACTTTAGAATGATGACATGACAATTTCATTTCAGTCTTAAGCTGAATTTCAGTTCACCAAGTTGTTTAACTGTCGACTCCATGTATTTGTTTGATTTCTTAGACCCAGGGTTGGATCCAGATAGCTGCTGATGTACTGTCGCTCATGGTATAATTGAGCTGTACTCTATATTGCGCATACCTGCGGCGTTTATTTCGCTTATTTAACTGCACCCCACTCGTTTTCTTTGAGAGGACCCTTCCACCCTGCAGCTTGTGGCTCATTCCGGTGCCACTGCTCAAGTTCAAGACATTCTTACTCGTAAGAGGGATCTGTGCTTCAGACTCTCTCTCTAACTTACCTTTGAAGCTAGTACGACTTAACTATTATTGCCATGGAAGAGTATTGGACCCCTGGGAGGCGCTGTGCAAGCCATATGTTTAAATTTAGCCCACCATTTTATCTCAGGTTTCTCATTAGCAGCGCCAGAGACTAATTGTTACTGGTTAAGTCTTTATTGCTGCAAGTCCTTTCACTTATTTGTCTCTCTCGTGCTCCTTCTCTCTCACAGTTTTTCTCTCTGCTCTGTTTGAAACGGCACAATGATGGGGGCGTCTTTTTGTATGACGGTAATTAGCTTTTATGATGTTGCTGTGAGCAGGGTCTTTTCACTGCCATGGCCACTTCTCTTGCTCAGCCTATTGCTTTATCACCCGGCCATGCCCCCTAGGCAATTAGTCTGCTAGCACACCTCCCACTACATCCGCTGTTTCCACTGTCCAGAGCCTTCCACCTCACTCTGTGGATTTTTACAGCAGGAATATAAAAAAACAACTAACAACTAAAAAATCAGCTGGTTTCACAAACATTTCTTTTTGTTTTCTATGAGGAGTTGTGTCTGAACTTTCGTATCAAGACTGGAACATACAGTGTTCCAGCGTGATACTTGCCGAATGCGAGGTTCTGAATTGGATAATTGGCAATACACAAAAACAGGAATTAGTGATGTTCACTGTGCACTGAAGCTGACAATTATTATTTGATTTCCACTCCACGCTGACGCCACACTTCTCAAAACCCTAGCTTCAAAATCCTCCAAACTAATTTCCCCTTTGGAATATAGTTTCATACTGCCTGACTCACACTACTGCGAGTGGACAGTGTAAAACGAATATACAGTCATTTGAGCCCTTTTTAATGGTCACTAGGGACACCATGAAAGCCCTGTGTTATGATAATGATGTCCTTCTGGAAAACTCCTAATTAAACGATGGCACAAATACCTAGGTGTTGCTTTGAAGTGAATGGCTTTTAAATCAAACTGGAGAAATATAAATGCTTGTCGTCTGCATGCTCAGTTTCACTTAACAGCACTTTGATTACTGCCCTCCCTACACCCACCTCCCCCTATCCTATGGGAATTAGAATGTGTATTTTTACTGCACCCTTGCATTCAGAAAACAAAAGACATAACGTGCACATCCTATACCCTTTTTTTTCAAATTAAAACAATCTTTCCATGACTTTTTGAGTCAGTTCTTCTATCCTGAGTTGATCAATCCCCTGGATTGACAACAACTGATTGTCTACCACATTTTTCTCAATGACTGCTTTGACTGCTCTAGTGCAAATGACAAATCTCAACCCAGGGGAACATTTGAACTCCTGGGAGCTATTGGCTGTCTCGTCACTGAGCTGTTGGTCTTTCCTTCTTAGCTCAGATATTGATCTACTGCTTAGGCAATTAGTCTGAGCCTACCCCTTTTACCTTCTTATCCTTTCTCCTCCCTGCTCTGGTCTAAAGCTCTCAGAAAATACCAAAGATTGCCCGCAGTCAAAAGACGCCAAATTACCTGCTCTTATTCTCCCTTTATTGTGATCAGCCGCCCGCTACAGGGGATACTGAAGGTTTCTACAGTTGATGCGACTCAATCATCCCCTCATCAACCCTTCATAATTTACTGCTACAAGTTCCACAATCCAATGACGTCCCTGCCTAGGTTAGGAATATAGAAATCTAGGAAAGATAGAGAGGAGCATTCTTATAGTTTTTCTTTTCAATATACTGTAGATAAGTAGGTTAGCATCATCAAAACTATAGTTTTGGAGTTTATAGTTAATAAGAACAGTAGAGTGACATCACTTTTTTTTTATTTTTATGTTTCTAGAGAGGCAACCCCCAGCCATGGGATCTTATTTCAGGAGAAATGCAATCTACTCTACGTTATCAACATGGCCATCATGTTGACCCATTTTATCAAGAACGAGGACAAACAGATGGTTAGATATATTAACTGTAATTGTGAGTAACTGCGAGTTTTATTTAGTTTTTTCTCTGTGTCAGTTGAAACATGCCCCATAATGAAATCCTATTATGTATTAACAAAACGTGTTTTCAATGGAAGCCTTAATCAGATTAAAAAGGTGTCTCTCACCGTTAACAATCTACTTTTTTTCTGAAATTCTGCATTTTCCTGTGAAAATAACACTGCATATCACAGTTGGATTCAACACGTATGCTTTAGATGTATGTCTTCTCTCTTTTTCTGTCTCTACCCGGCCGACCTTAACTAGATGCATCCCTTCATATGCGCTGGGTTCTGCTCAATGTTTCTTCCTGTTAAAAGGGAAGTTTTTCTTGCCACCATTTCCTTCAAGTGTCTTGAGACAATCTGTATTGCCACTGACGCTATAGAAATGAAGTTGAATCAATCTGAATTGAAATATAGTGTCGCTCATCAAAAACCCACTACCCTTCACGGCTGCTTTTATTTTTCCCAGTTTGCAGTGCACTCAAACCGGCCGGTCTCCTTGTTGAGGCATCCGAATTAATTGTCTTATCCAAATTTCTTTCTTCGATGCACTGATGTCGGTCACAGTAATAACTGAAGAGCTTGTCAAAAAGGCTTGCAGCTTGTTGTCATTTTTGTCTTCGCAGTATCCTCGAGGATTTTAATAGGAAATAAACTAAAAAAGTTAGACTTTCTCATTCCACGAAGTAAAGTCGACAGCTAATGCGTGTAGTGAATGAGAAATGTGGCACAAAGGTCATAGAGGACAGGAGAAACGATGAGCGCAGAGCAGCGGGTGAGACTGGGTGCTAGAGAGAGTTTGTGTTTTTGAATGCATGTCAGTATTTTATTTTAATCACACATAAATAAGTGCCTCCTTCGAGTGTACGTATTAAATATAAGGTTTCCGTTGACTGGATAAGCCTCTACAGCCATTACGGATAAAGCAACGTCTCATTATTTCTCCACTCATCAAAGCGACGTAGCTAATTTACCCACTGACATGGTCTTCACGCACTTGACTTACCATTTTAACTTAAACGTTATGTGAGTGGAAAAAAATAAATCAGAAGAAAAAAAACAAAAACAAAGTTAACTAATGAAGCCTTGACAGCGATGATTGTTTTCCTACTTGGAGGAGAGTTTGTGTGAAACTAATGACTTCTAAGTGATAATTAATTGATTTTTAGCCACCTGAATGAGCAGTGTTTTAATAAGAAGTGACAAGGAGTCCAGACATAAACAGCTCTTCTCTTCACATAGGAATCTTTGCAATGCATTGGTGCAGTGTTATCAGGAAAATACACAGACCATTTGAGGTCATGTCACAATCTATTTCACCATTTTCTACATGCACAGCTTTAAGATTTAAGGTTCTTGTGCTGTAAGGTCTTGTGAAGGACACAGTGGATAAACATATAGTAACAGTTAGGTCATGCATTTATATTCTCAAAAGAGACCTATAAGTGGCATACACAAATCATGTTAAACATCAGTTTCATATAAGTGTTCTAAAACTTGAGATTTCTGGGATGAGAATTGGTTACATAAGCACAAGGTTACACTAGCGAAGGTGTTGCTGGGTTAGTGTAAACCTCTGTACTGCTGTTCCCAAGTGTAACGGAGTAATATTTTTCTCTCTAATGCATATTTTCCCGATGCTTGAGGTGCAATTGATTGCCATTTCTCCTGCTCACAAGCTTTACTTTGAGATCTATTACATGTATACCTTTGGGCCCAAAAAGGAGTCTGAGTTTACTTCAGGAGACTCATAAATATGTACCACACATACATAAAGAAACCCTCTGTGGACATTGCGTCAGTCAGCGAACCAGCTGCATATATAGTTGAGCCTGAGTGCGTGATGAATCTCATATTGAAAGCTCTGCAGTGCACATTATGAATGGTAAAGATTTCTCCAAACAGCTAAGGCGTGACAACTCAAAGTATCAAGAACATGGTACTGTGAAGTAAGAAGATACTTCTTTTGTCATCAGTCTGTTGTGCTGTTTATAAGTCAAGGCAATTCCGTCAAGTCCCACAGAGCTTGTATTCACACTTTAAAGCAGATTTCTCTTTATTTATTTCTCAGGGAACAAGTGTTGCTCTACACTATATACTATATACAATACAAACTTTGACTGAGATTTACTTCCAGTTGGGCCACAGCATTTTTTGTGTGTTTACATACCCTGATTTTACACCAGGATTTGAGAGGATAGTTCACGTGGGTTAAACTCCCAGATAAACTGACCACATCCTTAGTTATCACTTTGCCCCATAAGTAATTCATTATTGGATATATTGAACTTATTTCTGCGTTTACTTCTTTAAGAGTTTGTATTAAAAAAATTAAAAGAAAAAAAACTCCCATTGGAAGACTATTTAAGCTTAGGAGCCTTTGGTTTTAGAAAGCAGAGCCGAATATGTGCCCACAAATTTATCTGAAAGCCGCGCACAGAAAGTAATCAGGTTGAACTGTTTACATGGTTTACTTTGGGTTATGAAAAAAAAGTTTAAACTGCAGTTCTGTAGCGGATTTAAATAAATTGGTTCGGACCTATTTCTACCATTTTTTGTTGTTGTTGTTTGTTTGGTTGTTTTTGTCTTTATATGAGCTTCTTTATCAATTCCAATCAACTGTAAACTACATATAAGTATATACATATACCCCCCCCACCACCACCCCCACACACACACACACACAGACACACACTCTTTTTATTTATATTATAATACATATAAAACTGAACTATAACATTTTAAAACTTAACTAACATGCCTGAAAATTTCTAAATGATTGCAGTATTGTCTGTGTCATTTTAGTAATTAATAATTACTATTAACATTGGAGGAAATTATTTTAATAAAAAACAGCTTATTGAAAATGTTGAATTCCATATCTTGAAATTGCTCCTTATACTGTCAGATGACCAGTTTGTCTCACTAATTTTAATTGGTATTACATATCCGATTCTTACTTTAACATCACTCTTTATTTAAGTACATACTAAAACATTAAGAGCCGTTATCAGTTCATGCTAATGAGCCAAGAGTACTTTAGTTGATCATGGTTTGTACAGTTTTTACTATATAAGTTAATTGACTGACATAAACCAATAAAAAAAAATCTGTATTTACTCCACTGGCATACTTAAGGCTCCATTATTTCTTCATCATCAGGAGAGGACTTTTAATTTACTGGTGTCACCCTCTGGGTTGTGGATGATAAACTTCAAGCTATCCTCCCCCAGTGAGCCAGTCTGTTGGGCTTTTAAGACAAAGTAGTGTTTAAATATAAAATGCTGCTTTCCAGCAAATGTGCAGTTCTGCCATAAAGTAAAGCTAACAAAAACATTTAGGTAGTCGAGGCTGGCGCAAATATAGAGCAAACACATTTCTCTTGAGCACATCTTATGAGTGAGTGTCTGAGCTAAACGGTGAGATCTAAACGGTATCTCATGCATGTCAGTGTTGTTTATGACAGTGGCGAGTGGGGTTATTGGGTTGTGGAGTGTGCCTTTAGGGGATTCAGAAGAGTTGTTCATGGCCACTAATACTGATGTGTGTTTGTGTGCGTGCAGATGCATGTGTGCCACACTGTGGTGGCAGCAGGGATTCAGCATTCCCATGCTCGACACGTCCTAGGGCAATTGCTGCGGCGATTTACCCTCTGCTCTGTTGCCGTGGTGACTGAGTCACCAAGGAGGAGTGTGTGTGTGCGCGTGTGTGTGTGTGTGAAAGGGATCAAACAAGGACCCTTGTTACTTAAAGAAGATAGCTCCCTTACTCTTTCTTCTGTCTTATTTTTTTATCTCTGCTATCACCCGCTCACCTCTTTTCCTGCATCATTTTCTCATTGCTTCAATCGTGGGCACCTTCCTTTGTCATTTTCCACTTTTTATCCCCCCCCCCCCCCCCTTGAACTCAAACTGTTGCAGTTTGTCCTTTTTTTTGCCTTCACAGTAGTTAGCAGTCAGGGTACCAGTTAGTTGTTGTGATGTACATATCTGTGGCCACACTCGGTCCACTCCTACGCGCCATATTGCCCGCCTCACAGGTTGCGCTGAGCGTATTTAAATTATTGCAATCATTTAGACTAAGACAACTATTGTCTCCTTCAACCCCTCGTTTTGTCGGTCTGACTTAGCATATTGAACATTTCTAATAAAACGAGAGGCTGGATAAAATAAGACACGCGTAGAATTCTTAATAGCACGGATGAAGTATAATGCACTGCTTAGTGCTTTATTAAAGGTTTAGATTAGGAGCTGGAGAAAAGAGAGTTGTGCTCTAAATCCTCGTGGCTCGGAAGGCTTTAGGTGTGATGGGGAGAGGTATGAAAAGCACGGAAGACTATGAGCGTATGAGATGAGAGTAAGATAAGATGCCAAAAATAGGACTGACAGAGGAGAAGTAGAAATATTTCTAGAGAGATAACTACAGTGGTGGTGAAAATTAGTTTTTAATAAGAACCAGCTCTTTCTTTATGTGCTCCTTATTAAGCTCTGTGTGAGTATGTGCGGTCTGATGTATTAAACTCATTGCAACTTACTGATCAGTAACATTTTTTCATCCGTATTCACTTGTTGACAGAAGTGGGATTGCTTGAAGTAAAGTCATCTCCTTTATGAGCTGCCTATCTCCTACGGGAGTCGCCTAGAAGCCAGACAAAAAATCCACAAGTTCTTGTGGCAGAAAGTTGGTCCGAAACCTCTATGTTGGGAACTGATGATGCTCCTGCAACGATCAGTCAGCTCAATATTTTTTGGGAAGGCTTTATGTGATTTTTTGAGTTGTTAGTAAACCGTTCTTGTGTGTGTTCCTCTGTGTCAGGCTGCATCCTGCTGGGGATGGCTGCTGCCATCAAGGAGAGTCATTTGTCTGTGAAGGTTCTCAGTCATCCAGGTCATGGTAATCCAAAAAATTTAAAAATGGCAACTGGACTTGTATATTTTTAGAGAAGACGTTTCACCACTCATCTGAGTAGCTTCTTCAGTTCAGTTCGAACTGAAGAACTGAAGAAAGGAGTGTCATTGCTATGGGGCGGGGGTGCCTGGTCTGGTCTAGGTGGGTGGTACATGTCTAAATAACATCCACATGAATGCCAGGTCCAAAACT
Organism: Planiliza haematocheilus; assembly: GCA_005024645.1. NCBI lineage: Eukaryota > Metazoa > Chordata > Actinopteri > Mugiliformes > Mugilidae > Planiliza > Planiliza haematocheilus. Next base: position 2,858,241 of record SRSE01000306.1, read on the forward strand.
TCTCTAGCAAATAATTGCATTGTCTCCAGATGATAAACATTATTTACTATTATTTATTCTGTCCTGATCTCAGGCTCACAGACATGGGCTTCTAGACTTCAGGTGGCTGTAAAAATACAGGTATTTTTAACGTTACTGTGCTGTAGTGGTTGTGGTCGCAGTTTTGGAACTTCCAGGAAACAAACCAAACTAAACGTACGTTGATTTCTCCCACACACATTTTTGGTAAGCCTCTATATGAAATCAGTGGAAATGCATTTACATAGCACGACACATCCAGCACATTTTGTGTGTCATGCTACACATATTAAGCTTTTCAGTTGAGCGTGGGGCTACGTGGGTATCTCTCTGGTGTCATTAGAAACTCTATGTTGGGAAACACGATGTTATGCACCGCAACGCATCCTAGTAGTTTATTCTTTTTGGAACCAAGCGTATTTTTTTGAGTTTTCGTCAAACAATCAATCAATCAAACAATCAATCAATCAAACAAACAATTAAAACAATCAATCAAACAATCGGTGCTCTCCTAGTGCACTTCCTGCAGTCATAGTACCGTAGTAGTACAGTATAACAAAAACAAAGCTTACAACGCTTGACAAGGCAACAACGTTAAATGGCTAAATTTAATTCGTTTTTAAAAGTACTTGCCTGTAACACGGCAGCAAAAGTGCAGTAACCCGACTGCTCAACAAAATAACCAGCATCTTTTTTGAAAACAGCCAACACGGCAGTTAAGGTGCAGTTACACGGACGTTTACTGTATCAAAGTAACCAGCCTACTATACCAGAAAAGTCAGCCAAATCGATCTCCATTGACTTAAAAGCAGCTCTCGTACTGTATTTGGGCTCACTTGGTTTCTTTTTCTCTCGTTACCTGGCTCGACCTGACCTGTCTCGCTCTTGCGCCCCCTGGTGACCGTTAGCTGTAAAAATCCATAAATAAGCCGCACCGCTTTTATTATTTTCTTACTGCCTAGATGTCAGTAACGTTTAGTTATTAAGGAGTTTGTGTACTCATTCACAGTCTCGGGACACAGAGCTGGGAGTGTCAGATGGAAAAAGAGAAGCAGTTGTTTGGCTGCAGGTATTTAGAGTCAAGAGTCATCCGTGTCATTTTTATACAGTAGCCCAGAAAGGACAAACCAATTTATTGAGCATACAGAAGGGAGCCCCATGCAGACAAAGAGTACACTGTGACACTGTCTGTGTGAATTAACTCTCAACACCTTCATCAGCAGTATTTTACAGGTATTTTGAACTTCATACAAGGGTGTCACCTGACCCAGAGAGTTAAGGATTAAATATCCACATTACCTGGCAGTGGATCTGACACTTTGAGAACATTAGGACACAGTTGAGAGATGAGAGGGCATCTTCTCTGTAATTACAAATGATAGAACGGTCCAACAAAGTGAGTGAATAAAAGCAACACTGTTAAAGGTTGACATAATAAGGCTATTACGATCGGCCAATCTGCCTTTGTTCATCCAAGTGATTATTATGCCACTGTAGATGGAACGGGGATGAGATGGGAGAGTGCACAGACATTCACTAAATTTGACATTGCCCTTCAGTTCCACAGAGAGGGAGCCTTAATTTAGGTTGCCTGAGATTCAGCCTTTCTGTCTGGGGAGAGGTCAAGGAGTGTTAGGCAACATTTATTCACCAGAGCAATCCTCTGCAGGCCTGTTGAGCTAGAAAAGAGGGACCAAGTCAAATTGTTGCATGGCCAAGTAAAAGGGGACGAGAGAGAGAAAAAAAAGATGTAATGAGCAGGCATGTTACAAGTTATACATATGACTGAGAAATAGCTGCAACCATGTGTCGCAATAGTTGAGTTTTAATCATTATAATAATATAAAAATTGTTTCACTGCATTTGTTTCCTACCAGTTGCCAATAATCGTCGTAAATGAAATTAAAACATTTTTAGGAGTAAATTAAATACCTGTAGGCATGGTGTCAAGGAAGGCTACTGTAAAAGGCCGAGGTGGCACAATTACAGATTTGAACTTCAGTCTACTGGAAGGAGGCCAAGGTTGGGAAGGTTAAAAAAAGTATATGACACAGCCTTTTCTCTCAGTCTGTCTATTAATAGCTCCAAATCATAACATACTGTAAGTGAGCTCAGGGATCATTACATTGTATGGCCAAGATTTCAGGACTTTACACTTTTATCGGTCAGTCATAACAATATGACCACAGACAGGAGAAGTGAATAACATTGACCATCTTAACTAGCATATAACTACGTTTCAGGGCGCTAGCAAACTTCAAGGTGGCTTGCTAAAATCTTCTGCAGATGCTCTGAGCTTGTGTGCAGACCTCTCTCTCTCTCTCACTTGTTTGTCCACTGGTGCCCTGTATTTGACATCCATCCATTAGATGTACTGCTTTATCCTGTAGCGGGTCACAGGGGAATTGGAGCTTATTCCAGCTGGCATCAGGGGAGAGGCAGGGAACACTTTGGACCTCACAGGGCTAACTCAGAGAGACAGATGACCAGTTACACAGACATTTACGCACAGGCAATTTAAAATCGCCCGTTAACCTAACAAGCACACCTCTGGACTCTTGCAAGAAGCTGGAGCATGTAGGGACAGGATGTACAAGAAGATGTGAGTACATAATTACAGTAGTGGTTACCATAGTTGAAGTAGTAGTGGTTACATTTGTTGAATAATAATTTAGAATTTGAGATTCAATCAGTTTGCTGTTAGGTAAAGTACACATATGAAATAAATCTGAGGAGGTGCAAAAATAGGCTACTGGCAGAATGGTCATTTCCATTACATCAATTTGGTCACAGATGCTTTATATAGAGTCCTAGAGGGCCGAGGACAGAAAATCTATTCAAGCAATATCCATGACTAGTGGTTATGTAGCATAGATGCAGGAGGAGTGTTGGAATTGTTACCATGCCTGGGTGGAGGTGGGCGGTATTTCTGGTCCTCTTGAATCATTCAGAGGTCCCTCTGCTGGGATTCTTATCGATCAGGCATAACATTATGACCACCAACAGAAGAAGTAAATAACTTTGACCATCTTGTGACAACACAATGTTCTGCTGGGAAGGTTTTGGACCTGGCATTCATGTGGATGTTACTTAGACATGTAACACCCACCTAGACCACCTAGACCAGACCAGGTACCCCCACCCCAACCTATAGCAATGACACAGGCACACATGCTCTGGAACAAGTCTGATCCACAGAGGCCAAAGGCCCCCACTAACAACATCCTGTTGCCAGACACCACAGGACACCTTCAGAAGGCTCATATCCACTTTCTGATGAGTCACAACTGTTTTGGAGGAGACCTACACAATATTGGGAAGGTGGTCATAATGTTATGCCTGATTGGTGTGTGCGTATATACAGTTTCTACACTGAAAATCCAATTCTGCATTGCTTTAATGAGTGTTTTTTTTATCATTATTTTTTATTTTATTTGATCTTTTTCTTTCATTCAGCAGCTTGGCTGTTGATTTTAAGGCTTATGATGAGATTCCAACCTCAGTCACTGCTGTCACTTCATTAGCTCCCCACCGTAACCGCTATACATACTTTGTCTCTTTCATTTTGCTGTTTCTCCCGTAGGTAGATTTAAGTCTCTTAAATCATCTCATTCCCCGCTGAGGAACTGCGTACGCCGATTGCACTGAGACAAACGGAACCGTGTTTGGATGCCTGGCATAAGTTTGCAACAGTGTCAGAACAATGATGTAAAACCCTCAGTGTGCTGTGAAAAGCAAGAAAGACAGCGTGAGACAAGTAATGCTGGTTATCCATACAGTTCTCATGCTTAGCATATGATCTCGTATTAGTCAGAGCGTGGGCACACTGACATTGCTTCCATGGCAACAGCAAAATTACCTGTAGGACTGTGTGTGTATGTGTGTGAGAGAGAATAATGAGCTGTTCAGATCTGTCAGAGAAACCAGTATGTACACCATCTCAGCCAACACAATCCAAGGTCTGAAATTAAATCTGCTCCTCCATTTCCTTCTCTCTCCCCCCTCTATTCAGCTCCTATGCACTTATACAGCTAACGTAATCACCCAACTGTTTAATTATTAAGAGTATTTCCTGAGTAGATGACAAATCATTTAACCTGCTCAAAACAATGATTACTGTTCTCCACAATAATACTTTTATTACAAGAAAAAAAAAGAATGAAAATGACATTAATTACAAAGTATGTATGGTTGACGAATCAAGTGTCTGTAAGCTCTTTAATTGTCCTAATTTTAGGCCGACACTGTATTCACCTTCCTAAAGTTCCTATTTTGTCATACCTACCCACTTTTTAATTTCATGCTGGGCAGAGTTGGTAAGATGATGCGTCATATGCAAAACACGCGGGGCTAGGGGTCCCTTAACAATTACTTTTCTGGCATTATTTGTCTTATTTGTCTTGTGCTGCCTATTTCTACTTGTTAAACGTTATTAAATTCAGGAACAGGTTGTGTTAAGTTCATTTAACTAGCATATAATTCCGTTTCAGGGCGCTAGCAAACTTCAAGGTGGCTTGCTAAAATCTTCTGCAGATGCTCTGAGCTTGTGTGCAGACCTCTCTCTCTCTCACTTGTTTGTCCACTGGTGCCCTGTATTTGACATCCATCCATTAGATGTACTGCTTTATCCTGTAGCGGGTCACAGGGGAATTGGAGCTTATTCCAGCTGGCATCAGGGGAGAGGCAGGGTACACTTTGGACCTCACAGGGCTAACTCAGAGAGACAGATGACCAGTTACACAGACATTTACGCTAACGGGCAATTTAAAATCACCAATTAACCTAACAAGCACGCCTCTGGACTCTTGCAAGAAGCTGGAGCATGTAGGGACAGGATGTAGAAGAAGATGTGAGCAGGTAATTACAGTGGTGGTTACCAGAGGCAAGTTGCATTTACATTGCTTGAATAACAATTTAGAATTTGAGATTAAATTGGTTTGCTGTCAGGTAAAGTACACAAAAAATAAAACATACATCTGATGAGGTGCGAAAATAGGCCGAATGGTCATTTCCATTACATCAATTTGGTCACAGATGCTTTATATAGAGTCCTAGAGGCTCCAAGGACAGTAAATCTATTCGGGCGAGATCCATGACTAGTGGTTATGTAGCATAGATGCAGGAGGAGTGTTGGAATTGTTACCATGCCTGGGTGGAGGTGGGCGGTATTTCTGGGCCTCTTGAATCATTCAGAGGTCCCACTGCTGGGATTATTTATTATTCCTGGCTCATAATAAACTAGGATCCACATTTTCTACCTGTGCCTCTGCAGCCACCGCGATGCACAGTAAAGCCACCGTGTGTGCAGATTTGTTCTATAAAAAGGACACAAAGGGGGACAAGTGGTGCAGCCTATGCATTGCACGCATGACATGTCCAGGGGTAATATGGATTTGATGCACAGCAGAGGTAGAAGATAACCCCATAAATAAATAAATAAAAAAGCTTCCAAGTGAAACAAGCCTCTTTCAAGTATTTTCTTTTTACATATTTAATAATAAAAAAAAGACAATGATTCAAACCTTGCAGTTGAACACTCGACTGCTAAGTCACAAAATCTGTTGGACTTGCAGTCCAATTTGTATGTCTCGTATTAGGTAATAAGATTAGAACAAATGAATATATCTAAAATGTGTGGGGTTTTTTGTTCTGTTTTTTTAACGAACGCCCACATGTTTTGTACTGCCAAGAAATTGTTCTTGTGACACGTTGAGGACTAATTCCCAACCCATCAGTCATGTGGAACCCATGCGTAGCAGCTCATGTGTGATAAGCAAGACTCGTCTCGCAGGGTAGCCATATTCAACACACAAGCACACAAAGACGTAACGGAGATCAATTGAGTCGGAGAGGATCACAGTCTATCTGTAGTGCGGTGCATTCTGAAACGATTTCCTGCCGACATTTTAATGTATCTATAGGACAGGTCGATGAGCACGCCGGGAAGAATTCTATATTTCTGCCTGATGAACTACTTAATCATCTTGGGGATGGTTGGCTGAGTGAGAAAAATCCATATCCATTTTACCTTTTGTCTTTCATTGGCCACTGCCTCTCAGGTCATCAAAAATAGGCAGAGGAATGAAGGGGTGAGAGAGACAGAGAGAGACAGGGAGGGAGAAAATATATCTCAGGACCGAGAACAAGTGAGAGAGATGGACGAGAGAAGTTGAAATCGTATATTACAACAAAGGTAGAAGCCGCACAAGGCTGTTACTGTAAAAGCTCTGTGACGCCCTTTTCATGTTGCAGTGCTCTGGATTGCTTGACAACAATTTCAGCGTCTTCAACAATTAGACCGCATTCAGTCATAGAAAAACTGTGACAACAACCTACCTGCAGGATGGCGGGGTGGTGCAGGGGTTAGTACTGATACTAGCAATGTTGTCTCATGTTGAATTTTAATTTCCGGTACTGGACCACATCATTGATTTATTGCTCCACTGATGTTTTTCTTTTCAGTTACTGCTTGGTTGAGGCTCATTTAGGGTACTGTGGGGCATAGCACGTAGCCTAGGCTGGCGCAAGCCATTCATGCATGTGTCATGTTAAAATGGCACCCAAACACTAGTCAGCGCCGTGTCTTTTTTCCCAGTCGAGTTCATTTTTGTTTTTACTTCCTGCTTCACCTTCAACAATGGCGACTGATGCGTTTGCCGAAAGTGCTTGTATCCCGGACCTCCCCGGTTCAAGATTCAAGATTCAATATTTTTATTGTCATTGTATTTCTACAACGAAAATTTTGGTGGCACTTAAAACACAAAGATGGAGAGTGCTGAGCCGCTGCATGCGTGCGCGCCGCCATCTCTGTGTGTTTCAGTTAACCTTTTCTCCACGTGTTCCATCTTTATTGATGCATGATTTCAAAAACTGCAGAGATGGAGAAACAGCCGGAAATACTAAAGCGGAAACACGCTACTATCAAGCGGACCAATGACAGGTCACAATGTGTAGTTACGTTTCTGAGGAGGTACACATCAGGCTACAGCATTAAGGTCTGGGCTGTCGTTGTAGGTGCGTCGAGAATCACTTATTAGGTTTGGGCACTTAAAATATATAATATAAATAGATTTGTATCAAAGAAGCCCTTTGCACAACACTTTATGAGGCATGCTACACATCTGTCTGGATCCTCTGATCAACAGCCCGCATGTGTTAGACTTGCAAGGAAGCAGTTCTCTGTAGTCTGAGGCAGACAGGAGAGTCGCCTGGTTATTCGGGATGATTCAGTGCACTCAAAAAAAACAACAAAAAAACGATCAGTAGTGGTTTAAATAGTCGCAGTTTTTCTAATGATCAGTTACGTATTTAACCAGCACTGTTTAGTTAAGCCATTTAATGCATTATTTGAAGGAGTAACTCCATGTTTTACTGATGGAGTAGAAATGGGTAATGGTAAAGAAGACAAAGGCATTTGAAAGCCTCTTTGGTTGTAAATGATTCTGCTTTGTCTTCTTTTTCACTAATTGGGATTTTGTGGGTAATTTGCTTGAAACATTTAGAGATGGGGCTGAAAGCTTTGTATTTTTAAAGCTACCAATTTCTCTCTTTTTGTCAAGTGCAACACACCAAAAGACAGACCCATCCAACAAAGCTTTACATTAAGTGAATTACATTAAGCGCCGCTGTCTGCTGTACGGCCACTTTGTTTCTTTCTACTCCTGCCGGGAACCCTCCTCTCATTACTCCACCATGCCCCTCACCTTGTAGTTGTTGTTTTGTTTTTTTTCACTCCTTCACCTTCATCGTCTCTTTAACTTGCTCTCTGTCATTTCCCCTCATCCTGCTTTGTTCACCGTCTGGCTTCCTCTCCGTCATTTTCTCACTCGTGCGTCTCGATTTCTTGCCTTCCTGTGCCAAATGTTTTTTATCCGTCCCAGCAGAGTTTGTATGTCCAGGGACCGTTCAGAGTACATATTGGTAAAGAGGCAAAACAAACACCAAACTGCTTGTGAATGGAGCTGGCAGGGGAAACGGTTATTTTACAGTTTTTGGTCTCTGTACACCTCGTAATCTTACCTGCACAGAGTTTTCACTCACGGATATATATTGTGTGAGAGATTTATTTTTGTTTCCGACACAAGGAGGCTTCCTTTAGCTTACCTTGTATGTTTGTATGAATGAATGCAAAGTTCACTAACACATTAGATCCCAGTGTCAGCTCATACTGCGCAAAGTATTCTTGAAATGTACTGTATATACCGCACTGCTGCATATTTGTCTGTTAAATGGTGATAATTACCTGCCTCACAGTTTATGAAAGTCAAAAGAGCTTCAATTTACAACAATCAATCCTCACTATTAATTAATAATGTCAGATTCAAAATGACACATTCGACTAAAGAAAAAAAACTACTTTTTTAACTGTGTTTATTGTTTTCATATGCCTCATAATTCTCTACTATTATGTTTATTAGACAATTAATTTAAATTACAAGGTCAAATTTGGTTTTGAAGGTTGTGGGGAGAAAAACAATCGTTCCACTTTTATTCTATAATAATGTTCTTCTGAATCTGCTCAAGATTCCTCAGAGACACATTTGACAGTACACGTTGACTAGTTTAGTACACTGTGGCGTTTTATGTACATCTCATTTATCGTTTAAAAAAGGCGAGAAAGTGTTTTGGTGAATAAATTAATGATAAAGAGAATAGCAGTAATTGGCATCAGAGATCACATGTTGCATTTAACTTGATTCAATGTATTCATCAGGACAAAATTCTGACATGTCCTCACATTGCTGCCAGATGGAACATGAAGTATTTTGACCCAAACTATCGTATGTACTAAAACAAAAAAAAGCGAACAGGAAAACGGTGCATTTAAAATCAATTATAGCTATTCTATGTGCATGGAACTGCAATAACCTAAGGAATAAGCCTGGCCATTTGAATGAAACAATTGCTTTTCATATTGATTGTCAGTCAAATGACAAACTATTGTGTATTTGCCCTTTTATAACATATGTAAAAGGGTGAAACTATGGTATAAATATGATAATTATTGTATATCTGGCAACACTGTGTCCAAAACACTACGCGCTTGCAAACAGTTTCGTGATCGGTTGAAATTTTGCAGGCACTTTGCATTGCAGGAAATCAGGAAACAATCAAAGCGTAATTGGAGCATCAGCAGCATTTACTGCTGTACTGTGGTTCATGCACCAGTGTTCTCTAAATGAACGGCATGTTCAGCTTGAGCGTTATAATGTTCAGTACTTGCAGAAAAGGAGCACAGCTGCTTAGAAGACAACGACCTATTCACCCATCAGTTTCTCTTCCAAATACGTATCAGTTAAACTGACTGGTTATATAATTTAAATTATATAATCGTTTCTCTAGGGCGATGGGTAACACGCATTCAGTTATTGTAGTCTCTAACCGCTAGTCTCGGCTTTGTTGACTTGTTCAAGAGGGGAGTGAAATTGCTATGAAGACACAAGGCAAGAGCACAAATGAACCATGAGACAATGCTATTATTATTTGTAATCTGAAAATCTTTAATGCGTGATGTAAAACACTGCACACAAAACATGAACAGACAAAAATAAATGTTGTGCAGTGAGTACAGAAGGCTGGCCTTAAAACCTAGGAAACACAGCGCTGGCAGGCATACTACTTTCCTTTCTTCTACAAACCCCATCTGCCATGAGATGTAACTCTGGAAGTATTCTAGTAAGAGACTGTAAGAAAATGATTACTGATGGAGGGAAGTCAGAAAAAGAAGAGGGTCATATGTTTTTGGAATAGAAGCAGAGACCCTAATCATAACCTGGCTGCATTAACTGGTGGGGATTAGACCCTTGTCTAAAACACTTCCATCAGAAGTTTTAGTTTGATTCATTTGGGATTGTTACTGTATGTGTGCTCATTGAGCTACTGACCACAGGAGGAAGAGATCAATTAGCCAGACCTTAGTGCTGACGCTGGATGAAATGCAAATAGAGGGCAAGGATTGGGCCTCCAGCTGCGCCGTATCATGCTGTAGCCAAGCAAGGATTTTCTGCCCAAACTGCAACAATGAGGAGCCCCAACCATTAGTCAAAGAGAAGTGAGCCAGGTGCAGTCGCACATAAGAAAGCTGGAATGGACTGTTTTATTGTCAGTGATGCTTGAGTTGGATTAACCAGTTAGTGGATTACCCAGTCACTGAGGTTAACATCTGATTTGACATATCTCCCACGACCACCACTGTTTTGAATTTCATGGAGAATGTCTGACTCGTGAGGAACGTGTCTAAACCCTGTGCTAGTGTGCCTTCAGGGAACAGCTAGCCTACCTAAGGGGGATTTATTAGAATGGTTTCTAACAGGGATTAGTGTCTCTAGACGAGTATTAATCACTGGAAGAAAAAAAAAAAGAATCCTCAGCGCAAAGTGGATAGATGCAAATATACTTAATGTTAGCGAGTGCGGCAGCGGCTGTGACTAAAATATATCTGATTCACTGACACACATTGTCCTTTCTGCGGACTGTTGAGGAAACAGTGCTGGGCTGCCAAGCCTTCGGTGCGTGCCTGAAGATAGATGAGCGAGATTTGTCATTCAGCCAGTGCACCTATAATTACACAGAGGAATTATGGCTGCACACTAAAATTACTGACTGAATAATAAGCAGAATAACGAACACTTAGATTCATTTCACAGGTGCTTCACACTTAACCAACATTTAATTGGGTGTGGGGCACATTTTTCCTAAGCTAGTCTTAGCTTTGAAGGCATCTCTTGAGATACGATGTCTTTAGATGATATCCAAGTGAGGGTAAAAAATGAATGACATTGGAATAGCTGGTAGTAGTATGCGTAAAAGCATGTAATGAACACTACACTGTAGTGCCCCCACATGCTGCACACATGTTTACTTATTGCATTTTACTTGTTGTAACTTCTTCTAGTCTGCAGAGATTGAAATCCTCCTACTGTATATATTTTTACACACTCTGTCATATCACACCAAGGAAATAACTCCTAGCTCCACATTATCTAAGGATTTGTCTGTGTGATCAAAATCAAGGAGGGAAAAAGTTCTATTTAAATTATTATTATTTTTTTTAAAACAAACAAAAAAAATGGTCCGTGTCTGTGAAAAGATACTGCTTCACCTTTTACTCTCTTTACCCGTCTCTTTATCCCTCAGCAGTCTATAAAATCCTCCGCCTGAATTCTTACTCAGTCTGTTTGTGCAGTCGATTACACAGCCCCGCTCTTCACCGTTTTAGCACAGTTTCCCGCATTTTATTCCATGTGAATGCATCGATGGCGCTAACTGCTGCATGTTATCCATTGGAGGGTGGTGACTGTTGTGACTTCAGTGCACATGATGATCGGGGAAATGCTCTCTGCAATTTAAGCCCTCATAAGGTAATTAATGATAGAAAACAGCAGATATTTGATAGATATTTGACTTGGTTTTTTGTGTGTGTAGTTTTGCATTGAACAAAATCAGTCTACAGTGTGCTTAAACACTTTCCATGTTGACAGGCCTCAGACAGGCCTGGGGTGTCCTTGTGGACTAGTGGTTGTGGACTATTTCCTGTCTACCATCGGCTGTTCAGATAATGTCGAATGCTCAAACTGATGGAATTCAGTGTGATAGCGCTGTAAGTACTCACATCATGAAGGTCCTTTCATGATCACCTGTTAATTGACGGACATGTCATGGGTGAAACATTAGTGTACTACACTTCGCTGAAACGTAAACCTTCCTAAAAGCAGGATTCACTCCATTGATTTTAAAATAGACTGCAGTAGTTTGTTATAGGAGGTCTATAATGCAGAAATTGTTCTTCAATTTTTACATTTTAGAAGCTTTTAACCACATAACCATGCACCTTTTACACAATCTACCATCCAATCACACTGTAAAACTAAACAATTTAATGCAATGCATTAGTCATAAATGAGGTTGTATGCAGGGATGTCCGATTATATTGCCCCTCCGATATTATCGGCCGATATTGAGTTACAAATAATATATCGGGAATTATCGGTATCAGGTTTTTATAGCCGATGTATGTTCTGTAGGCTTCAGCATTTCCGAGTCTGCATGAACGCAGCATGGGACGTTAACAGGCGCGTGCTTGGTGACGTATAACAACAACAACACGCTAGTCTCGTAGGTTGAGTGGCGAACAAGCAGTGTTGTATAAAGTACCCAAAAGCCATACTTGAGTAAAAGTAAAAGTACCTTACTGGAAAATTACTCAAGTAAAAGTGAAAGTAGCCTGCTAGAATATTACTTGAGTAAAAGTAAAAAAGTAGCTAGTATTTACTGTACTTAAGTATCAAAAGTAAAAAGTACTGTTAATAAAATGCAATCAGAAATTTGAGTTGTAACATTTTCTTTATTCCTGTTTAATTTAGTTTTTAAGTTTTGTTTAATTTGCAAAGTGTCACATGACACTTAAAGGAGCTTCAACGCCTCCTTACATAAACCCAACCATATACAAAAATACACAAACATATCCTTACAGACCGGGTCTGCGGGGAATGTTCAGCTACATCATGTAGCTGAACATTCCCCGCAGGTATGGCCACGGGTGTTCATCGTCGTTGTCGTCGTCGTTGTCGTCTATGCTGGTTGTTTCAGCAGCAGGTTCAGGTTCAGTCGCCGATTCAGTCACCTCCATCTCTGACATTTGAGGCTTCTCTGTCTTCCTCCTTCTCTTCAAATAACATTAGAGACCCGACTTGTCTGAGACTACTGACATGATAATGCGACCATTAATTTGAAATGTACCCGCTGGCCGCTGATTTCATCCGCCGCACAACGGGGTAAACCAACGATAATGTCTTGCGGCCTGTATCTCCAACATCATTGGCTACTGGTCCCACTACAACAAAACGAAGATTGTCCATTGGCTATCACGTTCCTTCTTATTTTGTAACGAGTAACGAGGATGCTCAGGTAAATGTAATGGAGTAAAAGTATTGATTTTTTTCCGGAAAATGTAGTGAAGTAAAAGTAAAAGTCGTCAGAAATAAAAGTAGTAAAGTAAAGTACAAATATAAAAAAATACTACTTAAGTACAGTAACGAAGTATTTTTACTTCGTTACTATACAACACTGCGAACAAGCTTGCTCGCCTGGTGTATGAGATGTCCGTGGTTTGGAAGTATTTCCAAGTGTCACCTACTGACAGTAAATTTGCACTTTGCAATGACTGCAAAGCAAAGGTGGTTATGTGAGGAGGAAACAAGGCATCGTCCTTTAATACAGAAAATTTGATCACCCAAGAAGAATCATGCGGAGTTATACGCCATTTGTCGTCCTTGTTTTGATATTGTCTGTAGTGTTGTTTGAGGCAAAATTTTCTCTGTAAAAACTCAAAATATAAATGAATGGCACTTTTTTTTGTCACTTTTTTTGCACAGACAGTGTTTACATTTGGAAAGCCATGTTGCATTTATGTTTGCATCCAGTGGGACATCGCAATAAAATTAGGCATAAAGTATTAATTCCATAATAGGTGATATGTTATGTTGTTACCTAACAATTTTGGTGTAAAAAGACTACATAGATCAGTATCGGGTGATATCGGTATTGGAAATTAAGAGTTGGACAATATCGAAATATCGGATATTGGCAGAAAAGCCAATATCGAGCATCCCTAGTTGTATGTGATGTTCTAACATTACAACAGTGGGTCTCTAGGGGTTCACTGAGCTCATTTCATTATCAATGAGTTTTGCTACCATGACCTGCCAGGAAATTCATCAAAATTATTTTTGTTTCTCTTTGTGGTTACACTGCAAAACAGTACAGCCCCAACAAGTCAGGTTAACTTCTATTTCACTTTAGCTCCAATAGTCATGACATGTTTTTGATACTGAACTCAATTTGAGAAATATTCAGAAATTAAAAAAAAAAAAAATCCAGGACAGGACTTATTTGTTGTCTGTGTGATGAAAGTTCATTTCACCCTTGTCTTTAAGGTTTGAGTTTTTTAATTAGACAGTTAAATGGTTATAACGCTGAACCAAGGCTCCACAAACGGGGATCAAACCACGGTATTATGACACCAGCAATAATAATGCCGCAAGCGTGATGGATGGGTGGATTTTTAGAATCTGTCTCCCTAACAGGAGTACATTTTAAAGCGGTTGTTTCTGGTGGATCAAATTTTAATGTCCTCCTCTCTAAACAGCATGAAGTGAGGGCACCATTTCAAATGCCAATAGCAGCCTTTGTACATCTTGTCAGTATATTTTAAAATAAATATAAAATGTCTGAGCAAACTTTAACTTTAATTTTAACTTGCTATTAGCTGTCAAGATGAGAAATCTTACTGAAGTAGAAACAACCTAAAACTTTACTGTATTCGGTATGAATATAGTATAGTTATATAGTTGAAATAGTGAGGAATTGTGAGTTTATTTATTTTCTTCAATGGATAATATAACCTAATAAGTTGTTTTAACTCAATAATGTCGACAAGAAATTATCATTAGTTTCAACTTTAGGTTATATTCACATTGAGTTTACTCGCATTTGAAATACCGACTTGAAATGTATTGTTAGTGTCAGTGGAAGAATGCAGTGTAAATGGCAAAAAAAACACAACAGATGTCGTCATCAAAACTGTGAAGAAGAAAAAACAGATTTCCTATTAAGGTGCTGTTGTAATGTCACAGAATGTGTCAGTAAAAGTACCTGTTCCAGAGAATACTTATTTTTTTTGTAACACATTCACGTCATGCAGGTTGTTGAAACTACTACACAGGCCTTTTAGAAGAATGGGTCCCACTCTAACTGCCAGTCCCCTGCTGTAACGGAAATATCAAAGAAAGAAATAGTGTGCAGTCGCTTGGCTATACAACTAACACAGCAGAGAACAATGAATCAACCCCCCCCCCAAACTGCAGCAGTGCAGATAACAAAAAGCATCCAAACTAAGAAAAACACGTTGCTTTTTTTGTTGCCCCTTCATGCGTTTTGTCTTTTTTTTTTTGTCATAACAAGAAAATATCTGCCTCTCTTTGACTTTGTCTTTTGTAAAGATACTGTATATCTTTAGTAGTTCTCTCCAGCTCATTATCATCTTCCGTTCCCTCTCCCAAGCCTTCCTGCTTTAAAAAGAAAAGGAACATGAAAGAAAGAAAGGGATGTAAAATGTTGCTTCAGGGCGTTCCTGCTTTTCTTCGCTAATGTCTCCCAATTCTGCTGTCAAGGACTGTAGCCTATGTTGAGGTAAATCACCCCATACAAGTATGTGTTTTTTACTTTAAGAAATTAAGGAAAAATTATATTAATTAATGTAATTCATGGATACACATGGTAACAGTTTTTAACTTAATTAGTGCAACTAAAGCATTAGTTCAGTATATAACAGTATATATAACTTTATTTGTATTAAGACCGACATCTTACTTTTCTTTGCTGAATGATGAAGACATCATTCTCTTGCTGAAATTATGCCAGTACATTTACTGAGCAGCTCATTACATTTTCTACCAGTTTACTTTAAAGCTTTAGCTTAATGGTGTCCATGTCTTACTCCTTACTTTGTGTTTTTCTCTACATTATCAGCTGTCAGGAGTGTATTTACATTGACTAAATCTATAGCTGGTGGTATTCTATGTATTTATGTATTATTATCAACAATTCACACGAAATGTTCTCCCACTCCTCTCAGACTTTTTCCGACCATTGACACAATTCCCTCTCTGTGGCTCTCTGCCTGGATTGTGAATCTTTAACATGGATTATGAAGATTCTCCTTTCAATTACAGAAGTTTCAATATTTTCATATTTTCAATATTTAAGCATGAGTGCATCAGATAGCAGGGTAGCGGAGATGGGATTTAAGGCTCTTGTGGATCTTTTGAAACCGTTCTTTTCAAAGAGCCGTTAAAATGAATGGCTCATTTTGATGTTTTAAGATGTCTGCCTGTGGATAATTAATTTTATCTGGGAAATAATCACTGGGGGGAATGATGGTGTATAATTCGTATTACACTCATTGAAACTAAACTGAACTACCACCAATATATAATCTATTGGTAGATGTCTACATTTGAATTATTCTTAAATATTCATTCTAGATTTCTAGATTGATACTTTATTCATCTTGTGGAAATAGAGACACTCACGTGTGAAACGCAGAGAAACAAAAATTAAAAGAAAACAAACAGTTCACAACCGTGACCCGTTTCCCGTCATTCATTTGAAAGAGCCGATAAAAAGATTTGGTTCGTTCGCAAAGTCACAATTCTACAGTGCACCACAACTGGGATTGGCTCGAAATAAAAGCTTTTAGTCATATTTGTGCAATGGCAGGTTTACGGGTGACTTTGGATGCAGACATTACTTAGACTGAAATGTCAGTTCATTAGTGGTTCAGTCCGTTGTGGGAATTGTTATGATATTATGAAACATTCAAAATATTGCCGGACCCAAAGTCCTCATCTACCCGAAACAGAAATGTCAGGGAGTTGGCTGTACTTTTAGCTTTTAGTGATATCATGCTGGTTTAACTACATCCGTCTATGTATGGTTTTGCAACAACCATATGTTACCCTTTGGAACCGTGCTACATACATAATAGTGGTTGGCTCAGTGTGTATGAGTTGTTTTAGGGTGTGACATAGGGTGTGACATGCATTCTGCACCCTAGCTATTAACCTGACCTTCCTACCTGAATAGTTTGACCCCATCCTGCTCTGGTCTTTCCCTACCAGCGTGCGGCAAATGACTTCCAAAATCCTCGCCGTCTCCTCCGCAGCCAGTGCTGATTTAGAGAGCTGGAAAGAGCAGGGCCAAGGATGGATAGATGAAATATTGATGAAAAGCTAAATGTGTGATTTGTAGCATGGCATCAAAGGCATCTGCTTCACTGGTGCAATGAGGGGAAGAGGGAGCAAGGAGGGAAGAGGAGGGGAGAGACGGGGAAGATGTATAGACGCATCCAGACCTGCACAGATGATGACGCGACGGGAAGGGATTCAGTCACTGACAGTCTGATAACATCATGTTGCAGGATGGTAGGCGATCTCTCTCCCTTTTTTTATTTTTTTTTGTGGCATCAGGAATACAAAAACACTACAATGGTCTTCTTGTCATTTTTATGTTACTGTATATCTCACTAGATTTATGCCTAATGTGATAAGGATCCCACTCATGTAATGCATGGATATGTTCATTAGACCAGCCTGGTATTCATGCACAAATATATCAATAGCAACTTAAACCATTATTTAAATTGTAAATACTTCTTTGTTGCAGCTTCATAAAAGTGAGTCGTTGTTGGCTTAGCTGAAAAACTGCCTTTGCCGTTCAGAAAGTTTTAAGGTGGAGAACCAATACTCTGGAGTCTGTTGCTCACTTGGATTCATTTTATTGGTGTGATAAATTTCTCCACACCCGCTATTATCCCTTTACCCTGGGCATTCGAAATTCAATTTGAGTATTATTTAAAGTCACAGTCATAACCACTCTGGGATCTTTAACTGAGCAATTTTTGTGCTAGCAGCACTGCAAGGTCCCAGAATCGGCCTCACTGCTCAAGCTCCACTTCCTTCCACAGCAGTGGGTGACTACAATGTGACCGATTCTCAACAGCAAAAGGAACAGACACAGAACTTGAATATCAAAATCTGCTTCTTTGCTGTCCCTGTTGACACTAAGTCGAAGTATTAAGTTCTAAGTTTCCACTAATGCACAACAGGCTAATTACATAACACATGCACTGCTATTGTATTGGAATATTTAGTGCAGCAACACTAATGGTGTATAATGGTAAACACTTATAACAGAAGATGACAGTTGACCAATGGGACAGTAAACCTTCTAAGTAGGAGAGACCAAGCACTGAGATGTAGATTCACTCACTGAGGTGACAGACCAACATAAAAGCATCCAGCACTGGATGAGTGCCCGCTGCAGTGGGTATAAATTTCTGCCACTAATTTTAGAAATGCCGAAGAAATGTGTGGCAGTACCAGTGCAAAAGGCATAGACTTACTGCTCTGCTTCCATATCTTCCACTCTTTCCTTCTTTTCCTACCCTCCCACCCCTTCACTAACTCTTCTTTTATCCAAGCCAAATGCTAATGCAGCCAGAAGTCTCTTTGAAATTGAAATGATGTGAAAATAGAATTTCAGTGGCAAATGAGCTGTGTTTGCTGGTACCGTCGGGGCCAAATGAGCCCTTTGAACGCGTCTCTCCCCCAGCGAGGGGGCCCTGTTCTGGGCCGCAGTCTCTCTGGTGCTCCCCTCCCTTCTTACGTCAGCTGGAGAGCTCCCAGTGGAGAGGGGATCAGGCCGAAAAGGAATGGAAGGGAGTTTTGTTTTCACACAAGCGTACATGCACGTGGATCTAAACATAGCCACATTTGCACATGAGCATCCTCAAAACAAACTCATTAGCACACAGAGGTTTTGACATGGATGTACAAAGGAACTAAGAAGGAGTACAACAGTTTTGAAATATGAGAGGGTATTCAGATCTCATGTTAAAACTTAGTATCAAAATCTAATATCTACTAAAATTCTAACAAATGCAGCACATTGTACAGCAGCTCATTTAATTTTAAATGTTTTGTTGTAGTTAGCATACTGCCACATGTCATCTCACATTGTTCACCTAGTGAAGACGTAAACATCTTCAAGCATTTACAGCTGATAGACAATGCTTCATTTCAAATTCAATATGCTGACGTGCACAGACAAAGCAACGGACAGCTTTGTAGATAGGGATAGGACACATGCACATACACACACCTGTCATGAGCATTTTTGGAAAACTTGTCAGCATTACAAACACAACGACAAAAAAAAAAATAACTTTTTGACAAGGAACCACATCAACAATATCTCGTGTGGAGAAAAAAGACAGACGCACACAAACCAAAGACAGATGCTCAGGAGAGAAATTGTGGAGAAGCACATACACATAGAAATAAGAAAAGCAAGAGGGACAAAAGTGAAGTGAAGACATGGGCTCGACCGAGATGTCAGAAGAGAGGAGGGAACGTTTAAATGTCAATGTTTTAGATAACGGCTCTAATCCCCCTGAATATGCTCTCTGCCTTTGATACACACCAATACACACCAATACACACACGCACGCACACACACACACACACACACACACACGTTTGTATGGCTATTCTTGTGAGGACAATCGGAGACTTAATGCATTTCCTAGCCTCTTACCGTAACCATCTCAACCAACTGCCTACCCCTAACCCTAACCATAACCTAATTGTAACTTTACCCTGAAACCAAGTCTTAACCCTCAGACCTTGTAAAGAGAGGACAGGCCAAAATGTTCTCATTTTGGCCTGTCCTCACTTGGATGGAATTCAAACTGGTCCTCAGAAAGATAGTTGTACAAGAGCACACACACGCAGGCTACAGTGCAGCAAAGCTATGTTTTCTAAAAAGGGGGAGTGTAAATGTTGTCAGTTTCAGATACGGCTCTCAATAGAAAGATGGCACACAGAAAAATGAAATATTATTTCATTGGATTTAATAAAGACACTACATGGGAACATTGTAACACAAAATACTTGTTTCTTGCTGCGTAGGACAAATGAGTTTCAGTCAGGTTGATCACTATTGCTGATATTAGAGATTATTAAATTAAATTAAATCATATAAATATTATATTAGATAATATAATTAATAATTTAATAATATGGGGAAGGATTGAACACAGTAAAGTGTAAAGTAAAGTGAGTAAAGCTAAATGGCCTGCCGTCACTCTCTAAAGCTGATGCAGGATGACAGTCCATTGAAGGGATGACTTGCCTTATAATAATAATAATTATGGATTAATTAAACATGTGAGTATGAACATTAAATGGAGTGGACTGATGGAACAGTGTTTCACTCTTCTTTGTCTAAATGAAACCTTTCGATAGACAGACAGTCAGATTCCACAGGGCTTCGAGGCAAGAGTGTGCAAATATGTTTTCTCTGTATATTCTCTAAAGTACTTGATAGTGTGAAGTAGAGGAATTAATGAGTCAACGAAACGGAGTCACAGAATTAGGACAAATTTGATTGCAGAGGATAAACAGACAGAAATAGTAAGATGAAAACCCGTTACTGTGTGTTACTATGTGTGTGTGTGTGATCAAAAACAGATTTTTTGAATAGATACAAACTTATAACAGTATGTGAATGCTCCGTATGTGTATTGACTGTGTTGGTGCTCACAAATCAGTCGATTTGTATTCTTAAAAAAAGAAAAAGAGCCTCAACTTCACAGTCGTTAGATGCATATGAAACAGCAGCGTGGCCTGACTTAGCCTCCCTCTAGCCTCTGCGCTGCTGCTGCTGCTGCTGCTGCTGCTACTGCCTTCAGCATCACTCCCTGGCCTGCCGCCCAGTATGGAAATACCCTTCAGCCTTAATGGACATTTCATTTAATAATCAGTGATTGATCACTGCTGGTAATGATGTATAAGCGGTAAGAATCAGTCCGAAGAATATTCTCAGTCAATAATTGGAAAATGTAGAGAGCTTTGCAGAAAGGCAGGCGACTGTTGCCAATAGCAGCATGTCTTCTTAACTCTCCAATTGTCAATATGGCATCCCCTTATTTGCCAGAGGCAATTAGCACCACGGAGTCATGTTGTTGAGTTAGAGTCACATCAACCTCACAGAGCTAATTAGACACACTTGACCTTTTCCACATGAGGCTAATTTTAGAGATGGGACTTGAGGCACGGCCAATTGAAGCAGGGGTGTAAATGGGGACAATACACCTTATGACAATTTATATTTTATTTGTGTACTATGTGAAGTACAAGTAAAATAATACATAAGGAAACATTAATGTACCAGCAAAGTGGAAACAAACTGAATAACACTACTCAGTGTTAAAGTTATGAGCAAGTATTTTTCAGCCTGACAAAACATCAAACTAACGGTCAGCCATCAGCCAATTTTGAGCCATCGGTGAGTGTCTGTGGTCCTAGTAGTTGCGATGCGTCGAGCATTTGCCCAGCAGATGTTAGTTGGGCACCTGACTGTGACTTTTTTGGCTAGTGGGCCCCTCTGTTGAGAGAGGTCACTATGATTAACTGTTCAGCTCAGGTAATCAGTCCACAAGAAGAGAGATAAAACTCACGACTTTTCATCACATGGGGACGTTCTAAAAGGCAAATATTCTCACAACGACATAATCATCTGGGATCAAGGAACTGAAGACCAACTAATCAGCATGACTCATAAGAGGTCACCTTATCATATTTGATAATCCTTGCTCCCCCAGTTTTCCTTTCTGAATGTTGAATATAGATGATTGCCGCCCGCTGCTATGGAAACGTGTTTCCTCTCAGTCCACCACTACTACTGTATGTTCAGCTTGGTTCTAGTTTTTAATGTGCTTTCAACTGCAATTTTTTGTCCAAGCGGACATATACTTATCACGTAATCAAAATAGACTGAGACTTTTTTTTGGGGGGGTTTATACAGTAAAGAACAGTCTCAGTAAATCTAGCATTTATTTACAGTATGCTCAGATGCTGACTATCAATTTAATTTAAATGTTTGCAGGGGGGCTAATAGCCACTGCCTCGTGACCAGTTCCTGTTGTCATCACTTCATGACACCCTTACCCAAAGTTGTTTGTGCTTTGTAAATGTCTTTCTTGAGACTGGGTTTGGTTTGGGGCAGTACTATCCGGTCTAGATGTGTAAATAATTCAACAGCATGTCTTTCCCCACCATACTGTAGGCCTCTTTTGAGACTAATGAGCTCCTCACATCACAGTCTTCACTGATCTTTTCACATCTTCAGGTCCATAATAGATACTACCCCCCCCAGAGAGATTCTCCAATCAAACACACATGTAGTGGCCACACACGTACGCACGTTCGTTTTAAGAAGTTGTGACATTTAGTGACATTTTATATCCAAGAAGTAAATAAATTACACAAATACCAGTATGGTTTGTATTTGTGACTGCCTTGTGTCTCCAAAACAGTTGTGACTCATCAGAGAATGGACATGGGCCTTCTGAGGGTGTCTTGTGGTGTTTGTCTACAGGATGTTTTTAGTGGGAGCCTTTGTGTCCTATGGGTTGAGGGGCCTCTGTGGATCATCCCACAGATAAATGATCAGTTTGGGATCTTGTGTATTTGTGTCCATTCCATTGCTATGGGGTGGGGGTGCCTGATCTGGTCTAGGTGTGTGGTACATGTCTAAGTAACATCCACATGAATGTCAGGTCCAAAAGTTTCCAGGCAGAACATTGGATTGCCCAAGACAGTCAAGTTATTCACTTCACCTGGCAGTGATTTTAATGTTGTGGCTGCTAAATATGTTAATAAGTGAAAAACAAAGGGTCTTGTTTTTCAGTGACGATTAAAATGTATTACAGTATGTTGAGGTCAACGCTAAGACAGGAATCAAACCTAGGCCCACATGTTTCACAGGCTTAATCTTAAGGTACGACTTTGTAAATATTTTTGGCATCCAGATACCACTGATGCCTCACAGCAAGAAGATACCGGGTTCGAACTTAGGCCAACTGGGGCCTTTCTGTGTGGTGTTTGCATGTTCTCCCTGTGTCTGCGTGGGTTCTCTCTGGGTATTCCAGCTTCCTCCCACTGTCCAAAGGTTCACTGGTGATTCTAAAGTGTCTGAGTGCGAATGGTTGTCTGTCTCTGATTTTGCCCTGGCATAGACTGGAGACCTGTCCAGAGTGTACACCGCCGATGTACTGTCATCTCATCCGATGACAGCTGAGATAGAATCCAGCCCCCACCCCCTTCACAGGACAAGCGGTTACAGAACATACTACGAGTTTTCACTGACCTTAAAAACCAATTTGTTTTGTAGATATGAATTCCTGTAATTATTCTCATTTAAAGACATATCAAAACTTAATTACAATCAGAGGGTGAATGGTCAGCCTTATTTGAATGTTTTAATAATTCCTTCAATGATGTTATGCTGTAGGGACAGGCGAGAGGAAAAAGCCATGACAGCAGAAAATGAGCTGGGATTCATTCCCATGCAGCTGTATGTACGCAGCTTTTATACTAATTGGTTTTGTCACCATGAAGCCCAGGGCTTCCTTTTTAAGATCTCGCACACATCACATACACACAGCAGGGGAAACAGTCTAGAAGTGGCGTTTTACGCTCAAGTGTGGCTTCTGGCTGTTGTGTGTGCTCAGCAGGCCAAGGTACAGGCGTCGTGAGTATGTACTATATCTTCACCACCTTTCACTTTTCATGCCACCATCACTGCCCGATGAAAACAACTTCAAAATAATTGTTTTTAAGAAAATAAAGAGTAGGCTTTTATGTTGCATAACGGACATCGTTCTGTCTGCAGGGGTTTCTGAAGAGGCAGTGAATGAATTGAGAAAAAAAAAACAGCTCCACAGGATATTTTCAGCATTTATTTTTCTGCTTTTACAGCAGAAGTCCTAATTGTTTTATTTTTTAGTAAGTTAAAATCAGAAAGTGTGTCAGTCATTAAATTACTACTCATAACACAGAGCCTAATCATAAGACGTCTAAACAAAAGCAAAACCCGATTAAAATTGAAATTGTTACTGTTTGCCGTTCTTTCTAGGTTGTCATTTTTTATTTGTTTATTATTTCTAAAGACTGCATCATGTACTGACATTTCATGATAGGGTGCATTTTTCTGACTATCCACTTCATGTGACAAAAATAGAGTAGATGCAGATGAAAGCCTGGGTGGCACTGGCACTTTATTTCTGAACCAGGATTACGGAGCACTTTTGATTCACGTTTATAGTGTGATAATCCTTGAGATTTTCAATTCAGTGCTGTGATGTTCCAGTAAAGGCACAGAAGTGTCAGTCTTAAGAGAACAGTCAAATGTTAAACTCTCCAACGAATGCAAAAACATTCAGTGAAAAGTGCACATCAGGGCCCATAATCCACTTTTAAGAGAAGATGAGTTGAAGCATCTTCTTATTTTCCTTATTCAAAGCAAAAGAAAGCTATAACATTCATGTAACTGGAACCTTAAATCACCCATAAAGTACAATACATTCTATCACTGGAGCCATTTCTTATGCAGCATTACACAAACATCTTTTTCTGTAGAGTTCCTTTCCTCAAAGCCTGAAGTCAAAATCCATATTTCTTTCTTGTGTAAGTAGGGTCACAAACTCGGGTTTAAAACCTCTGCAGTTCCTGTCATGCCATATTTCACAGAGCAGTGGGTGAACACAGAGCAGAGCTGACAAGTCTCTCTGCATGAGGAGAGAAGGCTCAGTTCAAAAACAGCTTGACTCCCTGATAAATGGACTGGCCTCTGGCCTATTAGCTGACAATGTTGGTCAAAATGAGTCAGTTAATGAAATGAAGAAAAAACAACACGTGTCTCTTTGGATGTGAGACATGCTGCTCTGACACATCCTGAGATGTATTTGGTTTGACTGGTTGGTGACTACCGAACCACTCTGGCCGAGGCTCAATCATGTCTGGTAGTAAGCTGAGTCAAGTATTACAAATCTAGCATAACAATGGGCGACGCCAGCTGTGTGGTTATTGCAAACCTCAACCCGTAGCTTGAAATGCACATTTTGACAATCGGGGATAGCACAGTGGTGGTAGTTACTTGGAAATGCACAGGCGCTGCCTCTGTGAACAGCAGCTCATGTGAATTTACTTTGTTATTTCAACATGCACATTAGTTAAATTGGGATAAAGGATGGAATATCAGTTAGAGAAAGTGCCTTGTGACTGTGAGGCCACTGGTTTGAATCATCTCTCTGACTGTAGCTGATGAGCAAGCAACCAAAGCCCCCCAAACTGCTCCCCAGGTGCCACGCATGGCTGCCAACTGCTTACTCTTCTGTGTGCACAAAATGGATGGGTTAAATGCAGAGAAGGAATGCCTTGCATGTGTACTTATGTAGAAGGCCGATAAATCTGATTCGTTTTGATTTCAGATTCAACACAGTACAGGTGTTTCTGTGCTTGGCCTTATTTGGACTGACGACGACTAAAGACGCGGCAGGAAGTCCTCTAATCGCAAGGTTGGCAGCTTGATCCCTGGCTTGGCTCATCCTGTCTATCGTGACAGGAGGGTAACATGGCAGGCGTTTTGGACACTTTTCAACTGTTGCTATTGGTTACAAGTTTTAACACTTTTGGCCTTCAGATCTGTTTGCAAGACACGCCGAAATGACTCGTTTGTATGACGCACATCTTATTCACAGCCTTTCTTGTAGAGATTAGACATTAACTGAGCAGTGCATTTAAGATACTGTTCTGTTGCTAATAATATGCAGTTTTTTGTCCAAAACACATGATAGACAGTTATTTGATGTTATGACATGCCGTATAATGAAATCCTTTTTTTGCATCTCAGTGTGATGGAGATAGACTAATATTCTACAGTAAGACCTCTGTCAAGGCTTCAGCTGTGTTGCAAAACTTGTTCACATGTTCTTAGCAGATAAATGACCCAGAAAGATTAGAAAATTAAAGCTGGGAGCTCATCATTTTATTACTTTTCTCTAGCACTCCACTTTCTTTCTTGTTTGCACACTAGTCACACATCTTCACTCATGTCCTCCCCTCCCGGACTTTTCACCGCTTCGAATTGACTCACTGACATTGACAGCGTGGGTGTTTGTTTCGTCAGCAAGCAGCAGAAGGAGAGAGAACAGCGGAGGAATGTGAGAATAAAATTATTAGTAGTGCGGAAAGAGAGGAGGGAGAGCAGGAAATGCGAGTAGATGAAATGGTTGACAGGAGGAAATGCAGGGTGGTCTTGCCACAAGGTGAGCGGGACATTCGAGTGGGCGTGAAAGCTTTTTGTTCTCCAATGCATCACTGGTTTACAGCTCAGACCAGCTTTACAGATCACTGTTTGTGTTTTCAATGGGATATTCAAGGATATTCTGAAGCAATTTTAGCGTTTTAAGAACTTTGTAATAATGTGTTCACTGCAGCATATTTTCTCAGAAAGAAATATGTACCTTAGAAGGTTTAGTATTTGTGTCGATTCGCATGGAACACTCATGTCACCACTTGACGTTTGCAGACCTCGAGCTACTTCGTTTCATAAATGCGGGCTCGTCTGTGATATTCTTTGCTGTGAAGCGTTTTGCATAGTTCTAACGTGCGGCGCCATCTATTCTTGCATGTCTTGGAAGGTCTAGGAACACTTTTTGTGGGGGAAGGTGTCGAGTCCCTCTGTACCTTTCACTGGCCTTGCAGTGACAGCCCGAGTGTTTTCGGCTGGTGCATGGCCTTAATCACCTTAATTGGCCAGACCTGTCAAGGGACGGTGAAAAGACGGCTGAAGCAGCCTGAGGAGACCCCACTGTTCAGCTCCAGAGCAATGACTCACCGCTTCTCATTTGCTGCCTTTTTCCGCTTATTTTATTTCATTTGTGTAACTCCAGTGTCTTGTCTCAACTTTACGTTTTGGCGTAACATAAACAAGGGTTTCCTCTATGCCTCACGTCCATGAAACTCGCGTCCCATCGATGAGCCTGTGTGACTGGATGGATAAATAGGATGTTATGGGCTGTTTCAGCTGGCCATTTCTCTTAATATAATCTTTTTTTAATGTGCAATCCGTATAGTTAAGGGAGTCACACCATCAGAGCTGCTTCTTCTACTTGGTGCTAACCCAATATGGCTCATGTATGTTAGGGATTGTTGTCATGTTGCAGCTTGCCATGATGGATAGGACTCATCACTCACCAATACGCTTCAAATATTTGCACTGTACTAAATATTAGTAGTATAATTTACCTTCAAAGGAAGAAAGTAAAATCTAAACTGAGTCTAGCTAAAATATATATGTGACAGGAGAATAATACAAAATCACAGGACACAGAATCTCACTGAGTCATATTTCATATTTTTCTTTTAAAAGCTACATGTGTAATCAGAGGCTGTCCTGGTGAATACAATGTTTAAAATTGCCATACTTTAACCTGAGATCAGGAGGTAAAATGAACCCATGGGGTTATACGCTTACACAGCTAATGCGGTGAAAAATGATCAAAACCAGTATGTGTTCATGCATAAAACAGCAGCATATGCATGAACTATTAGCTATTACAAACATGCAATGTGGAGTGTCCAGCCACCGGTGCTTTCAGATACGAGCCCACCATAAAGCTCTGATCCCGCGCTTACAGGGCACTGTCTAATTTTCTCCCATCAGAGTTTTTGCTGAAGTGCATTAGACTCTCAGTTTTAGCTTGGGGAATGAGTTCTGTATTTATACTTTACAGCCCTGTAGGGATTTTATCCAAGGTCAGTAGTAGATTACCTATTTGGCTCATTGAGCCATGAGCTGTGTTAGATCCCCCCTCTTTTTTTTTAATGTGCATTGGTGATTGATTAAGCTAGTGTGTTTCTATGCCAGTGTGGGTCCTGACTGATGCATACGGAGAGCAATATGTATGGATAGCTCTTGTGCGGAATGTGCGATCGATGCACAGACTCTCCTCGCAATAATTACCTCATCCGGAGAGGGGAAAGCCTCAGGGTTGAGCATGAGTGTGTATTAGTGTGTGCACGCGTGTGTGTGTGTGCGTCCTTCTTGCCTCCCAGCTGACTTTTTAAGTCATGGATTGTTGCGGTGTCAGAGAGCGTGAAACTCCTCTTCATCAGTTTCTAATCAATGCTGTTGGTGGAGAGAGGGAGATGTGAGGACAGAAGAGAGCGATGGACACAGAAAACAAGGAAGCGGAGAAAGCAGAGAGTGCAGATTATACACCGAGGGACTGGAAATCAAATCTCTTTGCTGCTCTGATTGGTGAATGGAAATCACAGCACAGATTGTGATTGCATGTGCTGTTTCTAGTTCTTTCGAAAAAAAAAAAAAAAAAAGGAAATTCAGTTTCATACAGGGCGAGGTGGTTAGCACTGATGCCTCACAGCAAGAAGGTCACCGGTTCGAACCTATGGGCCAACTGCGTGGGTTCTCTCCGGGTACTCCAGCTTCCTCCCACTGTCCAAAGACATGCTCATTAGGTTAATTGGTGATTCTAAATTGCCCGTAGGTGTGCATGTGAGTGTGCATGTTTGTCTGTCTCTGTGTTGGCCCTGCGATGGACTGGCGACCTGTCCAGTGTGTACCCTGCCTCTCGCCCGATGACAGCTGGGATAGGCTGCAGCAGACCCCCGTTACCCCTTACCCCTGACAGTTTCATACAACTAGGACAGCTATGTAACTTCACTCATGGCTATATTTGCTAAACGGGAGATGAATGCCTCAAGAAACTGTCGAGTCCAAAAGTGAGTTGAGACAAATGTAGATGCAAATGTTTAATTGTATTGCATCGGTTTTAGATTTAAGCTTACATGATTAATACATTTAAAATAGTAATTTCCATCCAATCTATTTTATTCTTCCCTTAAAAAAAAAACAAAAAAAACATTTCTATAGCTTTTTTACTCCTCCTTCTATTCTTGGATCTTTTTTTTATGGAAGTCTCCTCCTGTTTGATGCCATAAAGCTATACCACTCAAGGCCATGCTGCCTCTCAGTCAATTTGTGTTCTTGCTTCAAATAGATTTTTATATACATGAAGAAACCAGGGCAGAGGTGTAGCAAAGAGCGTGTGTTAGTATGTAAGTCAGAGAGGATAAAAAAATAAAAAAAAGTTATCAGAAACCATAGGGAGTCAGAGATAGAACATTTCATGTTCCTAATTACTCATCGGAGCTGGTGCCAGCTGAGACCTCACCAGTGTCTGTGCTTGAGATAGCCACAGATTGCGAAAACACACATGGACACAGGTGGAGGTGGAGGTGGAGTACGGGTCGGAGTCAAGGCCTGCTTGTCACTGGACAGTTTAGAACTGACACATGATTGCTGCATGATCTCTCTCTCTCTCTCTCTCTCTCTCTCTCTCTCTCTCTCTCTCTCCCACACCGTGTGTGCGCGTGCGTGTGCGTGTGTGAAATGAGCTGTCATGGTCTTGTCTGCTCTGATCCCCACTAACCCCCCAGTCAAAAAAGATGCCTGTGTAATGGCAGCACATGTGCAGTCTCCCAAAAAAGAAGAAAAACATACGTCATTTTATCTTTGATTCTTTTATTTTTACAAGATTTCCGCTTTCACTCTCCTAAAACTTACCACATAATTATTTTCCACATATAAAGTATATGTTAGCCCGGATGTCAGCCTGCAAAGGGGAAATAGTTTGGGCATTATGCGGTGACAGACCGCATCCAAATACAGACTACCGGACTCAGACTCATAGTCTGATAAAAATATAACAATATATATGAGGGAAAAGAGAAAACAGACAAACTGGAATCGGGAATTTGTGTTGAACTCCAACATGCACACAAAGATGAGTGACAGGAGAGAGCTTAAGAGGTTAATGATGAAATGACTCATGTATGTTTGGTTATTAACGCTGAGCCTTCTGTCACTCAGTGTGATGTATGCTAAAAGGTTAACATGAATCCCGCCACAACCTTTATGCGCCGTTTAGACGGTGATGTCTCTATGCGGTAAACTCCATAAACAGGTGACACATCCCTAGACAGCAGTTTCTCTGTGTTTCTTAGACGTTTCACAAATTTAAAAGAAGCGACTCTCGCGTCTCGGTGCTTATTCAGCACAAAGAAAGCGCGAGTCAGCTCCCGCTTATCAAATTGCTTGTCAGATTCACAAAAGAGAGCTGGGAGAATGCTGTAGGACAGAATGGTACGCAGGAAGCCGGCTTCCATTTTAAACTCCCTGGAAAGAAATCACTGGTCTTAAAATAAACGTGCAGGATGTTGAATGATGGAGGCGTTATTACCCATCAAAGTGAATTACTGATGAGAACTTTCCCAAGCCTTTTAGTTCATTAATCCCCCCCATTTTCCGTTTCATAAACAGATACTGAAGTCAACACTGCCACAGAAGTTTTTATTTAGGAATGAATGCGCTGCTGTAAAGCAGTATGTGTGTATGTGTGTGTGTGCGTGGGAAGACTTGAACAGTGTGCTATTCTAATGTCATGTGTATCATGCACCATGCTAGCTTATATTACTGACTTCCAGACTGCATGTTTCTGATCTTTTATGTTACACACACGTATGTCTCTTTCTCTCTGTTTTCTTTGTGTGTATGTGTGTGTTTGTGCGTGTGTGTTTGCCTCTGTGTACATGTTGTTGTTGTTTTTTAGGTCAGCATGTGTTTATGTGTCAGTACGTACAGAAACGTGTATTAAAATGTGGAACTGTCACTATCGATGAAGAAGCACCTGACCACTTCCCCTGCCAAACATTTAGAGCAGGTGCTTAAACACCAAAAGGAAAAATTTAAAAAGCCCCAATACTGAATACATTTGAATCAATACCGATCTCATGATCAGCTTATCTTTGCATAAAGACACTAGACAGGTGGCTATGGCTCCGTCCAAGGTAACACTGTTACCTTTACCTGATCAGCTAAACTAATAAGAGAAAGTTTGTAACTTTAAATTTTACTTTTTTTTCGCACTCGTCTAATTCTTGGAACGGAAAAAGTTATGAGCTTTTCTCCAAACAAACAACCAAGCGCTATTGATGCTGACGGCGGATGTATTTGTCTTTGGTATTATAAGGATTATTCCAAAACTTGGAAGTCTTCATTAATTCCTATGGAGGTCGAGTTTTTCTTCATAACTTTCCAGTCTATGCGCAGTTGCAGTTTATACTGGCAAAGTGACAAAAGGAGTAAAATAAATGAATACGTCAATGAATAATGCATCATAATTATCATCATCAAAAAATAAAAAAAAGACAATTGCCCCATCTTCTGTTTCTCTCTTTGCCTTTTTGAATTCTTTAAGACCTGCAAAGATTTGCATGATGCAGAATGACTGACAAGTACCACAGGGGCAGTTTGTCACATGCTTCTTTGTTTGCCCTGCTCTTACAAATGCTGCCTCTTTTACAGCCTCTATGTTTTTCCTTGCTGCTCTGATCACCTGCAATGCTTAACACAGTGACTCTGATAAGTTGTATTTGTGCTACTATTATATGCACTCTTTAAAATGTCTTTCGATCCTAGGTGCTTTATCTTCAGTTATGTCTTTGTTTTTAAGAGAGAGCTTATATTTTTTGGCCTCTTGTTTTTTTTCAAAGTCCCTCTTTTCTTGCTCTTTAACCTTCTTAATTGAATACAGTAAACTCCGACTGTGAACATGTGAAATGGACATTGTGGTAATGTTTACCCAGTCTCCTTGTCAGTGTGAGGATTTTTCAAAAAAAAAATGAAAGGGGCTTTAAAGAGGATAATTACTGAGAAACTTTCTTATCTTTTGAGAGCATCTTTTGAAAGCTGTGTGTGTTCTTGATCACCCTGTTTTCCTCCATCTTCTCCTTCTTGGTCCTATAGGTCCCCTTACAAAGAAACACACTGATGATTTAGGTGATAATGACCGCACGGACGATGAAGGTATTTTTTCCCCCAATGCCAAACTGATTTGCATGACAAGGGAAACCAAACTTACCCTTTCTCCTCCAATTTTTATCTTCTTTGATTTTCTTACATTTCTTGTCCTTTTTTTGAAAGTGATGGACATTTTCTTTTTGCTCTTTACTCGTAAACTCTCTTTTTGGGCTGGATGTGTTTTGTCCTTTTCCGCTTGATGTCTAAAGTTTACATGTCTCCCACTGTAACATAGATTCTCTGCTTGGATTTGCTGTTTCCTTTACATTTTCTTTACTTTTCTATGTTGCATCCCACCAGCAGATAGAGTAACTATTAACCTATAGCCAGCTCTTAACACATTTTTGCATGTATATATATATTTTTTTTTTCTGTTAATTCTCCTCCTTTATAAATCTGGTCATGTTCAAAAGAGATCAACAACTGGCTAACTGGCTCACGTCTATACTAACACTTAGACCTGTTCAAGTTTTGGGCATCAAACCAGTGCACAACAAAAAAAATGCTGGCTACTGCAGAGAAATGTGGGTTGCTGTCTCTCCAGGCACGGTTTCCTCTCCTACAGGGCTAAGTCAGACTTGATTTGCCATGCATCAGTATTTGAACTAACTTTGTAGTGAATCACCCACAGGGGGTGTTAGACCTTAAGTCCCGAACTGTCAAATCAGTTGCTTTGTAGGTACATGAACTGTGAATTGGCTAACATGACAGTTTTTGCAATAATAAAATGAGCTAACATTAGTATGGAGCTCATCTCAAGCGACCTTTAGTTGGAACTAATCTAGGCTCTACATTTCAGTGCCTTCTGGAGGATTCACTCCTAAAAGAGGGCACGCACACTCTCCGTCACTTGGAAATTGACATCGGATTGTAATAAAACATTTTAAGCATCTCTGGGAAACAAAGCTGCTACAGAGGAGGTAATACCATACTGATGCAATTAAATCTCCTGCAAAAGGTAAGAGAAAATTGAGCTTACCTCCAGCTACGTAGGTGATGTACATATGGGTACATTATCTCCTCCTTCACCACTCAATAAAATGAAAGGAAAAATAAAGCATGGTTCAAATATTTCTTTCCTTTGTATTGACTAGAAACACTCCAATCAATACCCTCAGACAAAATTCAAATGTGCAAACAACATCAAAGGTATCATTGTTCACTGGATGGAATGGATCACCCGGTTTCATTTCCATGAACACTGACTTCATTTCAGTTCATTATTGACTTTGAGAATATGATTAAAATATTTCCATCTTCTGGACCTTTTTCTGGAGATTTCAATCACACCATGAGACATTTGCCAGCATTTGCTCAGTTGTCATTTGACAACAATAAATCGAATAAGTCGATCCTATTCACTGTAAAAACTCAGATTCTATATAGTATCTGTGAAATAAATATCCTCACCAGTTCTGCCTTTGTGATTTTGATTGAAATCAAACCCCAGCCTGTGCTATGGCCCTGGTGAGGGCGCCTGCAATTTCAAAGTGGAGAGAAATGGGGGGAAAAAAAGGAAACAAAAAAGTCTATTGTGTGATTACAGTGATACCAACCTGGCCGCAATCCACTTCAACTGTGCACAGCAGCATATGATCATGTGTAGTATCCAGCCATGATAGTTACCTCATATATCCATGGCTTAATTTACTCAAACTCGTTTGGGAGTCATTCACATGGAAAACTCAGATAAAATGCTGCGGAAATTAATTAATATTTTCCACATACTGGTAATGCTTTTAAAGGCCCTTAATCCGTGAGCACATATTGATAAAAACAATCCTTAAAGCATCCAGTGCATGCCCAACAAAGACACAGGATGGAAACGTTGCAATTGCTCCACTAGATATTTAAATTAAGCGCTGTGTAAAAGCTGTGGCAGTGGGCTTGAAACCCATTAATCTCAATAATATAAAAAAAGAAACCTTCGCTTAATTGCCATAAAAAAACGCTCTTTGAAAAGTCTTATAAGGAATAAAATGTCCTTGATAAAACCCAGAGATAGAGTCGCATCCCCTTAAGACTGCTGCAGTGTAATTTTAATGACAGGCAGAAAGTCTTAATAAGGCACCTCTACTGTATAATGTGACGAAGTAAACAGCAATTACATCCAAATAAGACTCACAACCCATTCTGATCCCTTTGATCTGTGCCATCATGCTGTTTTTGTGGGAGCTCACACACAAACACCACGCACACACCAATAAGATTAGAGAGAGTCACACAGCTCAAACAGATCTATTCAATAAAATCCCAGCAAGCCCCAAGTATTATCTCGATAAAGTATGCAGGGCACACAACTAATCCAGTTTAATATTGAAGAAAATATGCTCGAGGACACGCACACACACACACACACACATTCTGTCAGGCCGACCAATCAGCTCCTCTCACACACACACCATTACACATGGTTCTTGATGCTCTTAACCTTTGACCCATTGTTGCTTTGTAGATGCAAGCCCAGCGATGACATCCCTTAACCTCAGCACCCCTATCGCGCAGGGAATTTTGCACTTTGCAATCTCTTTATGCTCAGTAAAGATGGCGTTTGTAATCCTTTTTGTGCTGGGAATAGAGTTGTAAACAGGAAAGTCCCCAAGAGCTGAGGATTTGTTAGAAGCTCCTGTTTTTACAGCAAAGGCTGCTGGAGTGGTTAAGGGTGGAAAGCGCTATCTTATGGGGCCACTGGTACCCTAAAAACTATTATATTGCAATACCTGTGAGATATTAATCTCCCTATACACTAAGGATATAGTATATAGAGTGTGGAGGGCACAGGGCTATAGATTTTGCTGATCCCACAAAGATCATCCTGGAGCCAGGAAAAAAGAAGAAAGAGAAGAGGATCATAAAAGATCAACTGGGAAGAATGTTACATTGTTCCATCCTGTTCATGCTTGCAATTCCCATATGGGGAGACTCCATGATATCACATACATAGATCAGTTACCATTGCTATGTATACATTATAATGCAGCCACTGGTGGTTTATTGAAATAAACTGGTAATGTCTGTAATGGTGAATGTCTGGTCATGTAAATTTCCCAGGCCAAACAACCTTACGCAGTCCTGTATGTCATTAGTCACATCCCAGTCTCTCCTAAATTACCACATCTACTGGCTGCAAGAAATGCAGTCAAGCATGTACCCCAATTAGCCACAATAAATAAATAACATAAATAACTTGCGACAATACAATGTTCTGCTGGGAAACTTTTGAGTTTTTGGAGACCTGGCATTTGTGTGGATGTTACTTAAACATTTACCCACCCAGGACGCACCCTGACACAGGCACACACTCAAAAATGGTTTAGGAATAAGTCAGAAAACATGAAAAAGGTGTTGACCCGGCCTCCAAATTCACTAGCTCCTAAACTAAAATCAAGTATCTTTGGGATGTACATGAACAAGCCTAATCCACAAAGGCCCCTCCTCTCAACCCATAGGACCCAAAGGCCCCCACTAACAATATCAATACAATAACAATATTTTTGAGGCACAAGGGTGACCTACACAATATCAGGCAGGTAGTCATAATGTTACGCCTGATCGGTGCATGTAGACATGTTTTCACTACTGCTAAGAAGCAGTGTTCAGTGGTGTGTTGCACTGCTGCACAGCGTTTGAAATAACTGAGCAATTCCCACCATGCAAGGAATATTTCAAAAATATTCATTTGCATATGGTGGATTTAAGTAAATATGCCGTCAGATCCATATGGTAACACATTTTGTATAAAGCCCATTACTTATTGATGATCGTACATGCACACTCCAAAGAGTTACATCAGCACAGCTGCACTGGTTACACAGGAGCTTTTGAATCTGTGTTGAGAACTGGGCCTCGTTTTGGTGCCTGTTGCATCTGTTGAGAATCCGCATAGCTTTGTTTCTTTCAGCAAGCTGAAGCCAGTATATATACAGCCAAACAAAAAAAGAACTCCTCTGCTCCTGGTAACTTTGTTGGTTTGGTGAGTTCTCTACACTGGCCGAGAGAGAGGATAGTGAAGTTGTTGCAACAGCCTGAGGGCATCTCTAAGGGTTTGCTCTAGGAAATCCAAAGCACCTGAATCTCTTTGATCATAAACTCCTCCACGAGTAAGCAATGATCTATGGTACCCATCCTCTGACAAACTAAACTCTCCTGCACCAGTGCTCATCGCACAGTAGATTGAACGGTGGAATTGTAACATGACTGCATCTCATTTTCACTCTTCTTATACAAGCATTCATCTTGCCTGTCACTGTGAAAAAAAAGAAAACAAAAGAAAAAAGAAGACAGCTCAGTGTTCTTGCTTGTTTCAAAACACTTCAAAAAACTAAAATCCTTTAGAGTGGCTTTAAACTGAGGGATAACATGATAAATACAAAGAAAAATAATACGATGGTAAATATAGCCTATAGTTCCATTAATCACCTCATATGCATCATTAACAGATTTCTCCATGAGGATGGAAAGTAATGACCATTGAAATAAGCTGAATGAGGATTAATAGCTAGAGAGTTTTTGGCTCTGATGGTCATGGCAGCATAAACCTTAAACCTTAAGGTAAAACACATTTGGTATACACGGGGACTTCTTTTAGTCTGTAAATCCAGATAACTTTAGGTAAATCCATCAAATGCTCCAGCATTGCCAAGGCAATTTTATCCTAACCTCACCTCATTACCGCTGACCTTCAGGGCACCTACACAGAACAAAGAGGGCTAGTTATAACAGCCACGCTGGATGTAGCTCACTCCAGAGGAAAATAATTCAAATGTTTATATATCCGACATGGGGAAATAATTTTTCTGCATTAGACCCATCCATTCTTTCACACAGTAGTGCGTACACTTGGAGCAGTGGGCTGCTAGTTGTGTAGCAAATTGGTAATTAGGTATTTGCTCAAGGCAATTCGGTTCAAATCGGCTGTCATTGCTGACTGTGTTTATGAGGATTTTCCCAGTTTTGATAATATTCAGGATATGTGGTATCCCAGTATCCCCCTTACTGATTCCCACAGGTGCCTGTGATATTTACAACAAAAACCGGCGGTTTAATTTAAATGTAATCTGACATTCCTGTAACTGTTAGCCGAGCCTTAAATTTGTTTGACATTTGCTATCCTGCACCCTTACCCTTACAGTCTTGAATAGTTCAGCACTTAAATGTTTTGTCTTTTTTAAATTTAACCATTCAGTACAGAGCCATAAAACTCAGTGTCTTGGACACTTGTTGCCAGAGTTAGTTACTTACTGTAGGTAGCTGGCAATTGTCAGAAACGTTGATAGGATGTATGCATGCGACAGTACCCCTTTTTCTTAGGAGGTTTTCCAACTAGTGAAAGATAGGTTTCTGAAAACAGAGGTACGGTCTTTTCCAGGTGTATGAAAATTGATGTGAAGTTCACGCACTAATAAAATTTAATTTGGGATCCAAAAAAACAAATAAAAAATTAAAAATGCCATTGTAACTCTGGTGCTGTCTCATGAAAACAGAGTGCATTATCACGAATCAGCAGCTATGAGCATCAGCATTGTCACCATTATCATGATGGTTAACACCAGACTGACATTACTACCATATTTGTCCTTTTCAGCATTTTCAGCATTGTCTTAATCATGACTGGCTGCAATCCTGATTATCATCGTTACCCGTGTTTCCACCTCTGTAATGTGTAACTCTTACAGTAATCCAACGAACGCCATTTCTGTCTCTGAGATCATTCTCACCATTCCGCGTACAATGAGCATTATCAGCTCCAGTAGTGTTATCATTATCAATGCCATGGTAAGCAACCGCCGCGATCAAAGCAGCCACGGCCATTGATTGAAATCATTATTAGCATCAGTACAAATTTCATCACTGCCGTGGTTGACATTATCGTCAGCATCATTGACAGGTTTATTACCATCATCACTGTCAACATTATTCAGGCTGATTTCATTATCATAATCAATATTATCAACAATGTTGTGGTTATCATCATAATTATCCTCCATGTCATCACCGCCACCGCTTTCACTTATCAGGGCTGTCAGTAATCATCATACCCACTGCCACTGCCAACACCATCATCATCATCATCATCATCATCATCATCACCAGTTTCAAACAGAAATTCCTAATCGTCACCGTGACCTCTTTTGTTTGTTGTCACCATCCGCTCCTTTTGCCCTCCCCTCCTCTCGTTTCATTAGGCTGCACACATATCTGTGCTGCGGGGTACATTCACACATACACACTTGCCATAATCTCCTGACCTTTTTTGTCAGAAGTTTCTGGAAGCCTTCCAGAGGAGAGTTATGATGTGCCGCTACCATGTGGCTGCTGCCCGCTGCGACAGTGGGACGTGAACAACTATGACAAAAAAAAAGAAGAAAAGAAAAAAAAACACTGCAAAGGACAAAGAATGATAGAAGTGATGTAATGGGCTTTGCACCGAGAGAAACAGAGGAAGGGCAAACACAGTGTACACACACACACACACGCGCTTATAAGGAGAAAATATGCCTCATTTCAATTTCCTGCTAGTTTTTTTGTTTTCTTATACTTCATTTCCCTTTTTCAATTGAGTACATAAGCATATGTCAATTTTGCATCTTCTATGTAGAAGAAAATGATTTTTGCAGCTGTCAAATATTTTAACATTATCCTTTTTTAAATTAAAAACAATTATGTGAGTGTCATGGGTGTACAGTAAAGTTTGGGGCACTTCCATTTAAAAGCAAATCAGTCACCTTCATGCATTGCTGCAATTAACTTCCATAAGATCCAAATTGTTCCTCCAGGTCTTTCCATAATTTGATTGTCTTAGCCTTCGATTTGGAGAACCTTAAACACACAGTGTAGGAAATTTTTAAGACGCAAACAGTATCTTTCTGCTTAGTGTGCACTCCCTCAGCAGATCTTTTCACTCTTCTCTCTCAGGGGTAACACTTTCCCATTTTCCTGGTTGGTTAATTTTTAATTCCCCATAGACTCACTGATCTCTCCCTGGACCCGAGTCCCTCTCTGGTAAAAACATCAGTGGGGTAAACGGTGTGTGCTCATACATGTACTGATGGAGATAGTCGGGAAGCAAGATGAAAAGCTTCATCTCTGCGAAAGAGAAGATGAAAGTGAAGCCTTGTTTTGAGCGCGGGTTGCGGCATGTTGTTAGATCTTCCCAGCTGTTCTCTTCCTTTTTTTTTTGCTCACAAATCAGTACAGACCAAAGTACGACAGGGGCTAAAGCTTTACAATAAACCCGCTCTTTATTCCACTCTAATCAGTGAGCTGTAACACAATTTATTACAGCTAATCGTGATGCTAACAGCAGGTTCACCATTCTTCTCACCATGACAGACACAACTACACATAACATCCCTTTGTTGAGATAAACACCTCTTTCTGTACTGCAGTATAAGTAACTTTAGTATCACAACTCAGCCTCTATCTCATGTTATTTCCCTGCATTACTGCAAATTTTAAGACTAAATATTCTGTCTTTCAAGTTAACAAAACCCTTTAAATTATTTAAAAAGCACAAGCGGTTTAGTTAGTCTTTTAGACCTGTGTAATTGCCCCTGGTGCAAAAAACAAAAAAAAAGTGCATACATGAATTTATATTAGCAAAGTCGAGACAAACATTTCCCTACAGTGAACTGCTACTGCTCAAATGTGCTTGCATGAGTTTAAACCGCAATTCAATAAAATTGTCAAAGATAGTGTGCGATTTTCTCATTTCTCAAGATTCATCACGCAAGCTTTACCTCAACATGATGTGACATCACAAATTGCCACTCTTGAATGTTGACAGTCCATTGCCTGTAAGGAAAATTAAAATTCATCGCACTAAATGTCCCATTTCATTAACACCCATGTGGAATTTCAAGTAAGTTAATAAATAAATATAAATTTTCCAATTACTGCAAAATGTCATACCTTCATGGAGGGAAATGGTTTGATGCCTAAAACTAACAAGGTCTCCACGTTAAAAAAAAAAAAAAAAAAAAAAAAAAGCCAGTGTGCCAAGATTATTCAGGGAAAAAAATAAATAAAAATATAAAATTAAAGAGGTGGCTACAGCCCCCTAAAGTATTGGAAATGCATCTCTGGCTGTCATCTTCAATCTGTCACCTAATCAGTCTTTCTGCCTGTTCCGTCTTCTCCTCTTCCTCCCCCTTCCCCTAGACATTAGGGAGAGTGGAAGCCCCAAGCCGGTCATGGTTTTCATCCACGGGGGCTCCTACATGGAAGGAACTGGGAATATGTTTGACGGCAGCATCCTCGCCAGCTATGGGAATGTGATTGTCATTACTGTCAACTACCGACTGGGCGTCCTAGGTAAGGATCCTGCTACCCAATGTGACCTACCGCCATTGTTGTTTTATTTGTTCGTTCTCTATTTTATTTTTATTTTTTATTTTTTTGGCTATTCTACTGGCGCAGTGTGCAGGCTAAGACTAGCAATCAGTCTTATTTCTCTCATTGATTCCT
This sequence comes from Planiliza haematocheilus, assembly GCA_005024645.1. NCBI lineage: Eukaryota > Metazoa > Chordata > Actinopteri > Mugiliformes > Mugilidae > Planiliza > Planiliza haematocheilus. The sequence continues at coordinate 2,898,072 of SRSE01000306.1, forward strand.
CTGTCATCTAATACTTTTAGAGGGAATCGTATTGTTGTCATTGTTTCTCAGTTCCTGAAACTAAGGCTTGAGCTTTACACTTGGAGTAATTGGTCTTTGCGCTAGTCTGATTCAAACACCTGATATGTGTTGTTTTTGTTTAAAGATGCTGTACTACTCTAACATGCTGTTAGAAAAGTGCAGAGAAACTCCAGACCAATGCTGCAAAACACATTCTTCACTGTCAGAAAAGTGTTAATTTTGATGGTTCACATAGAGTTTTGCTGTAAATTAACGTGGTATTATAACATATCAATGTGTGTTTATCATCACGTTGTGCACATGGGGTTCGGCTACCAAGGAATTGTGCATCTACTCTCCCTGCCTCCTTCCCCATACACAAAAAAAAAGAAAGAAAAACAAAGTCACCACCTGGACTTCTGTCCAATCACGTGGGGGCAGTGCTATGATCTGGGGTTGCTGCAGTTCCTCAGGTCTAGGTTCAGCAACATTTATGCCACGTGTACTTACTGCCTATTGCACTTCTGGTTAGATGCTAAACTGCATTTTGTTGCCCTATACATGTACATGTGTAATGACAATGAAGTTGAATCTAATCTAATTATGTGTCCAAAGAATAAGGTCAACTGACTACTGACCTCTACTAATGCTACTAATGACCAGGTTATTCCATCATTGATAGCACGGGCATATTCCAAGATGACAATGCCAGGATTCACTAGTCTCAAATTGTGAAAGAGTGGTTCAGGGAGCATGAGACATCATTTTCACATATGGATTGGCCTCCACCGGATCCAGACCTTAACCTCATTGAGAATCTTTGGGATGTGCTGGAGAAGGCTTTGTGCAGTGGTCAGACTCTCCCATCATCAATACAAGATCTTGGTGAAAAATGAATGCAACACTGGATGGAAATAAATCTTGTGATATTGCAGAAGCTTATCGAAACAATGCCACAGAGAATATAATGGAAAATATAGAACATTTTAGAGTGTGTGACCTTTTTTTCTGGTGGCAACTTTTTTTTTTTTTGGCCAGGCAGTGTATTTTAATCTATCATGGCAGCGTCTTCTTTTATTTTCGTTCCCTTCTGTTTTCATCTCTACCCCAGCTCTTCTCATCAACCTAATTCCTAATTCCTTTCCCCCTGCGTGTGGATGTCAGTGCCATACCCAGAGGGCAGGTATATATTGCAACACATGATGGAAACAAAGGTGCACTGCCTCGGTCCTGTCCCTGTGCTGAATGAGATTATGCTGTCATTTGTTTTGAATGGAAAGAACCGATTTCATTTCCATGTTGTTTCGGCTACTGGGGTTTTCACCCTCTTTGATTAAAGCGTACCAGTATAAAGATGCAGGGCAATATCCAGCTTTCACTCATTTTTTATTTTTTCTGGGCACATGTTTGCATACATATATTTCTGCATGCATTTGAAGAAAGAGCAGAAGCTGAACAAGAATGAAATATTCATGCTATCTGCAGGTGGTCCGTATCGTTGCTGTGTTCTCTCAATTATTCAGACTCAGATTTCTTTTACAAGACATATATTTGTTTAAATTGCAGAAACTGAGTATCAGTGAGTGCGCCTGTTGCTTTCTAGCTCATATTCCGGTGAAATACTGATTTCCTGACAGCTAGAAATCCAACTATAAACACTAGAGCTAAAGTAGATTTCATTCAGTTGTTGAATGCAGGCTGGGCGATTGTGGTTGATGTCCCTCAGACATATAACAGTTAGCCATCCAGTGACCAGACGGACAGCCCCCTTGGCAAACGTCGAGCTCTGCCAAAACCACAAAAGCGGAAATTAAATATAGTACTCAATCATCTGCACTTACCAGTAATGTTTTCTTTTTGTTTTTTTAATACCTGCTTATTCAGTCTCAATGTCACAGTGGTACTGTAGGTAATCCCAGTGTGCAGGGAAAACCTCCTCAAAGTACACATCGTCCGCCCACGCTGATGCATGCTTTCCCAGCTGTGGGTGTTTTTCAACGGCGCGGTCCAAAGCTGTCCAGGCTGAAGATCCAGATTGTGGAGCCTATCCCACTGTCATCGAGCGAGAGGAGGGGTATACCCTGGACTGGTCGCCAGTCTATGGCAGGGCTGACACAGAAAGACAGACAACCACTCATACGCACACCTACGGACAATTTAGAATTATGAGTAAGCCTGAGAGCATTGGGACAGTGGGATGAAGCTGGAGAACCTGGAAAGAACCCACACGGACACAGAGAACATGCAAACTCCACACAGAAGGTCCAGTCAGCCTGGATTTGAACCCACTAACCACCCCGCCACTGTCATGAATTTATCAAAAGCATACACTTTTTTGTGTGTGGTTACACCTTATAACATAATTTCCTTTGCTTTCTCTCTCTCTGTCTCTCTGTGTCCGTCCCTTCTCTCATTGATGTGCGAGCTCTTAACCGCTGCAGGCCTCGTAGTGTTGAGGGGGACTGTAGTCCTGCTGGTTAACACGAGGCACTGCTGTTTGCTCTCAGATTAGACTCTCTGTGTGTTTGTGTTTACCCCCCTGGCAATGGACAAAAGCATACGACCGTACCTTACCGGAACACGTGATGTGCTGTGTACGGCATGGTGTGTGTGTGTGCATGAGTGACAGGGAGAGAGTCGGTTTTAGCGTTCATAACCACGGGGCTTTCCGGTTAGTCATCCAGTTTAAGTATATAAGTGAGGGGAAAATGGCCAGCTTACAATAACAGCTCTTCACCTCTGGGGTTTCCTTTGGTTCCAGTACCATGCAAAAATAAATAAATAAAAAAAATGAAACTGTTCTTGGATATGTTCCATGTTGTAATCCAGCCACATATTTGATCAAGCAGCATATACATACATACATACATATACTAATCATATAACATCAAAATTAAGCATAGTATAACATTAATGTGCCATGTTGACCAGTTGTTAGCTTTAACATTTGGTAGGGGCTCACTCATAGAGGCCCCAAGAGTAGTTTGCAGTGCACACCTGAGAAAAGCAAATGGCTTGTTACATATAATTATCCAGTGTCAGAGTGGGGATGACCATGCACAACAAAATAATGAATGAGTGACTGCTATGCACAAGAGGACAGTTGTATCTCATTAACAAAGCCATCTGAAATGGAGACTGACAGTTTATTGACCAAAAGACTAGAAACGTGTTGAGACTCTATTGACAGTTTATAACATGATTAAACTCCAGCTGCCACTTAGCCTTATGATTATGTTCTGTAGCCAGTTAGCGTCTCAGCGTCTTAAAGCGTGCGGCTGACCTTGCCCAACCTGCTCGCATGGACATGCTGCTCTGCTGACAGAACTCCCTACTCCCGCACCAGTGATTTTTCTTCTTGGCTTAGTGTGATTGTGTGCAAGAACGAGCACTTTGCAGGAAGCCATTAGTGGCTTTAAATATGTAAAGCTGCTGACGCGAAGCTGTATTTATTGGTTAAGGACCTTGGCTACAATGGATTTGGCCGTGGGGCATGTATATACTATGCAACTGTCAGTGTGTGTATGAGCCTGTGTGGGTTTAATGAATTAGGAGTTTGTCCTGTGTGCAGATTGAGTGCTAATGAAACATACTGCTGTCAGAGTGTTATTATTGAAAGTGACAAGTGGTTACTGTCCATGTCATCTCTCTCCTCCTTGGTTTATAATCAGGCAGGCTGCAGTTTTACTTGGTACTCAAACTACTTTTAAATATTCTAGCTCCCAGATACAGTACTCTTTGAAAGAGGGTAGAGTAGCATCTGTAAATCCTAAGAATAGTTTTAATGCTCAGACATGCACTATAGCGGCATTCTGCCGAACAAAAATGGACAGAAATGGAAGAAAAGTGCCAATAGAGGAGACCAAAACCCCAGCAGGGCAAAGCTGTTAGACGTGGACGTCTAAAGAGCGAACTATGCCTTTAAGGGCAGGCCCTCGCAGTGTTGAGTTTGTTTCGGCCGAGCCAAAACCTTTAATCATGCTGATTGATGAGGTGCATTTCCCTGACTCAAACCTTCTCCAAATACCCCTTCCATTCCAGCCATACATCAGCCATTCAGCCAATTCATCAAGCCTCTGATTGTTTTAAGATATACCTGGCCAGTAAAATATCCATTTCTCTGCACAGTACTGCTCCTCTAATTCTGCTGTGCTTCCAGCATTGTGATCACATCTACAAAGTCCTGGTTTGAGATGCAAAATGTAGCTGTTTCAAACAACTGATTTATTTGAAGTGGATTAATATGATAGCTACTGGATAATCTATAAAAAGGGTTTCATCTATGACACAGGCTCAAACAAACAGGACCTTATTCATTTTCTTTATAGACAATTGTGTGATTTCAGTCCTATGATGCTTCACACACTGATAAATTCCACACATTGTATACTTGTTATTTCTCAGCCTGTAGCACACATAGATCAGCTGCGGTTAGAACAGCTTTAATTGTGTCCAAATTAGGACTGCGTGTGTTTGTTTGAAGAGCATTTCTTCTCTCACAGGCATTATCCCTAATGTTTACCCTTCCCAAATATTGCTCCCTCTCCCTCCATTTCTCCCTCTCATATATCTTCTCTCCTTCCCACCATGCACAGTAATTGGGCTTTCTCTCTCCCGTTAGATTTTGTCCTGCTGGCTAAATGTTGAGAACTATTATTTTCATGCTTATTAATTTCTTTCTCCCTGAAACAAATACCCCAATGATTTAGGTCCATTACTCTTGTGGTGCCTCCGTGCCATGTCTCTTCTCCCCCTTCCCTCCTCCTATGCGTACTTTCCTGCTAGTACCCCCGACACAGCTTGTTCAGGGACTCATGGAAAGCATCTAACCCTTAAACAAAGTGATTCACTTGAGTTTTCATCAGTGCGCAGTGATTAGTCCCCCTCCAAACATTGGGATTTATATTAGCAATCTCTTTGCTTGTCCCGGCTTTCTCTTAACCTGATGGTACAGATAATCATGGTTAGCAATGTTCATAGCTATTGTGGGTATTGGTCATCATGAAAGATATCCCACCGTATCTTTCAAGCTCTTCATCTGATGAAAACCGACATTATGGAATATGCGGAAATAGGTGGACTTCAGCGTCAATTTGATACCTTAGCTACAGTGACCGTATCAAACCGCATGCAGAGCATACACTGACCCTAGCACCATAGACACACTTCTCGTGGCAACGCAGACTGCAAGAGCTACGACTGATCCGCTTGGTAGTAGCGTGTTTCTGCTTTAGCATTTACAGCTGCTTCTCCATCTGCGCAATTTTGGAATTCAAACATCAAGGAAAGGTTAACTGAGGAGTTTCAGTCGGAATTGTTAAAAGGGAAGCAGGGAGTGAAACAAACATTAACCCAACTGGCAAAAAGGACACAGTGAAGACTAGCGTTTGTGTGGTGACGAGCTCACAAGTATAAATGACTCTCCCCGGCACAGGCTACATGAAGAGCCTTAAGTTTGTGTATTGAAATGTGTCATTCTATTGGAAGTGTTCCAGTAAATTTACGTAAGGCAGTAGGGCTAAGATATTCCCTGTGATACTTCAGATATCATGGAGTACATGGAAAGCTACATAGAAATATTCAATGCAGTTAGATCTATGGACAGGCTACATGGAATATGTCCCACTTTCACTGCTGCTGAGAAGAAAGGTTCCAAAATCTGTGAAATTTACATCTTTTATTTGAACTTTTATTTTGCTTTCTAGGTACAGACAGGTCTTCATTGCAAGACGTTTTGGTGTGATCAAACCTCAGACCAAAAAGAGACATAGGTAACACCAAAAACTACAGCTTTTCGTCCATTAGGTGTGAAATTGGTCCAAATGTGCCCTTTGATTAGAAGGCAGTCTGCTTCAGTCAGTGTGGTTCTATGTTTGATATGATAATTTAATTACAGATTTATTTTTCAGACTGAATGGTCACAATTCAAGCTCTTATGAAAATCCAATACATACTCTGTGCTATTATGAGCCAGTTTTGCGGCAGCAATTTCTGGCCTGTAATGGTAAATGCTCAGTTTTGTGGGACACTCAGTCCTTGAGATATTCTACAGTTATTGGTGTGTAATGGTGTTTATAGCAGATAATAGCATCTGCTAATAGCATCTATATTACAAATCTAGTTGTGTGAGAATCCAATAATGAATGTCAGTTAAATCAAGTTAGCTTGCAGTGGAAACCACATGGACTGTGTCCACTATTCAGAACCCTCTCTTTGCTTTGTTTGGCCTTGTCCTGTCATTATGTTGTAGTAGTCTCTGGTTGGGAGGTTCTCTCTGTCTGCCATTGCTCAGTTTGTTTTTGTCCTACTCATTTGGCTCAGTGTTATTGGCATAATGAATTATTCAGTGAGTGGGCAGCAATGCTAATGGAAGCTATGCTATGCTAATGTTGATCTGGCGAGAGGAAGGGGGGTTGGCGAAGTTTACAGCAGCTCTGTGATGCGTCGAGGATTGGCTTATTCTTGCCCGGGCCAGGAGAACAAACAACCATCTGGCCGTGCCTCACAGTGCCAAGGTCTGTAACCAAAGCTATTGCACCTTGCTGCTAAACCACTGCACACAATTACATGCATGTTTCTTTGCTTACTAATGATTCTTAAAATTGATCACGCAAACAGGCACATACAAAGCTACTGGTTTCATTTGATCAGTTGTTTCTGAAGATGTACTGGAAGTGCTTGAAGTAGGATAAAGATATGTATTTAGAAACTATGTAAGGACACAGAAATCGTGTACAACAATTCATAAGCCGTTATTATCAATTTATCAAAAATGTTCCTGTTCAAGATCCATCCAATAAAATATTAATGGCCATTAAGCTTGCAACAGATTAGTCTTTGTGACAACTGAGCAACCATTTGGGTGTGGATTAGTGACGCTAGTAATAGTATTTTGATAAAATTATCATAAGGTCCACTTACTAGCCATTTCCAAAACCCAGTCTGTACTTACTGCTTAAATAATATTGCTCCATGACTTCCTGAGGCATCCTCAGTCTTTAGTCATGAAAACCCAAAGGTGAAACCACTGACCAACTGACAAATTCATTCAATTAGTTAACTTAATTCAAGTATTTAAAAATCCTCACTAGAGATTGGAGAAACCACACAGCACGTGTCTCCTGTTCTTGCACAAAACAATTAACAATCCTATTCTTGAACAAAAAGCGTTTAAATGAAACCAGTAACTAAAACCAGTAGTCGTATTCTTGCATGTGCATGCTTGGTGTCCATGAGCCCTCTACTTGTTTAAATCCTCTTTCTACTTCTTGCCTTGCTCTTCAACTATAAAACTTTATATGTACTAAACTTACTAACACTAAATATACTAACAAGTGCTTTCTACTGAAATGCTACTAATTCTACTAATATCAAAAATACTAACCCAAATACTCAATGTGATATTTAACTGGAATTCTCCCTGTAATGTCTGAAACCTCATACAACCAACATTTCAGAACTTAAGCAGTACATATTCACATCCACGCAGCAAGTTTTTTCTGCATTCAAAGCCTGTGCGAGCTTTCAGACTAAGCCTGTTCCTGTTTTTCTTTTATATCTTCTTTGTTTTTGTCTACTGTTTTCCTTTTGTGTATAACTTTGCATCAATTGTGTCTGATTTTCTTTTGCCCCGCCTGATCAATAATCAGACCAATGTGTTGTGCAAACTGCCAAAATAGTGTGTTAGGCTGCAATTAATGGTGAGTTTCTATGACCCTTCTTGGTTAGTGAAAGTCAGACCTGTTAGTTTTCTTTCAGTTTGGTTGAAAGGGTTGACATTAGATTTTTTTCCTCTGACCCAAAAACCTGCAAGACTAATGAACAATCATTCAGAGAGGGAGAGAAATGGACACGGGCGCCTGGAAATATCCTCCCAACTGCTCTCATTTAACTATCTTAGGGTTGCAGGAGCCAACATGCATGGGTTCGAGGCAGGATTCATCCTGGGAGATCTGTAATGTAATGTCCAGTTCACCCAACTGATAAATTAGAGGTTTCTGTACAAAATGACCTCATGTCAACACTTCAACCCCCTCCTACTTGGAGTTGTACATTCATGGCTTTGAACTCTCAAAATGAAGTTAGTCTAATCCAGCACATGCTGCTGGCTTTGTAGTGTAGTGTTCGCCCAGAGATTTATTGTCCTCTAAAATATGTTGGATTTTTAAGCCTGCTGCTACATCAATAACATTGGATTTGATTGGATGATCAATATGGCTGCTCACAAAGCTGGCTTCCTGGGCAGATTGGCTCTCCGTTCTTTGTGGTTTTGTCTCAAATACAGCTTTGTGTCAACATTACCTTTGGGTCCGTAGGGTTGAGAGAGGTCAGCTGATTGCCTGAGGTTGGACCAAAGCTGATTAGCTCTGTAGGGAAGCGGCATCCACACTGAGTTATTACAAGACACCTCTTTGCAGGCGACACGTGTAGATACCCGTGTGTGTGTGTACAGAACCCCCTGTGACAGGGTTATTTATTGATCAAAGACTTGTGTATGTGCTTGAGTGTTTGTGCCTATGTGGCTGTAATGGGACTAATCCTGCCAGACTAGATGGACTGGGTAGCAGGAGTATTAACGTTTCTGATCACTGAAAGTCACATATATACAGACCTTTCTTTGGTCCAGTCTTACCTGCGATCACCTGCCCATCTGAATGATTTTAATGTCTTTGTGTTATATAACTGCATCATTCTATTCCTTTCACTGGTCTGATGTGTTTCCTGGTAAGCCCCGTTTTGATCAGTTCTGTTTCTCAGGCTGTCAGCCTATCCACAGCCCCCTGAGAAACTCACCATACTATCTACCGTGCACCAAATAAAACCATCCCCAACAAGCAATAAAGAAGACAGAGGGTCCGAGGGAGAGGACGATGAAGAGAAAATGTGATTTAAGACTCAATGGGGGTTGTCTGCCCTGCACGACAAAAGCCATCTGATTGGTTATCAGCACGAGCCACAAATCTGCCGTCGCCATATTTTTAGAGGTCAGATAGGAGTGTCTTGCTGAGACACCACGCAGTCACAGAGGGAGGGGGAAACAGGGAGGGGATGTGTTAAAATTTAAGAGGTAAATGGTGTGTGTGTGTGTGTGTTTGTGTTTGAGCACTAGTTTGGTTAATATGCAGCTTTTATTAAATATGGAGAGATATTGCTGAGCCATACTTCTGTCTCTAAAAGGATGGATCTTTCATCCTGAATGAAGTATTCAATGAATAACAGAATAATTACTTTCTTTAAAAGATGTTTGATTTACAGTACGTACAGTGGCAACTTTCATTGTCATTAGAAAAAGTAGAGTGTCCTTTATGTTGTATCATTGAAAGTGCTCAGTGGGGATGCTGGGGTGATGGATGGGCATGTAGCACACGTGACGTCCATGCAGAAGAACTTTTATTTGCATTAACAAACAGCAACATAACAGTGATTTCCCTAATTCAGCCATATTGGTAATATATTACCAGTATAGTTCAATGGACATGTTGTCAGTGTCAAGTTTAGCAGGATTATTACTTCTGATCTGCAAGGTTGAAGCTGCTCCCCTACAGGAAAAACAGTGTCATGGTTGGAGAACATGGAGTGTTCAGTTTGGACAATGTTTGCCTGAAAGTAAAAACCAAGTTGCAACAAGTAGTTTAGATTTAAAAAATCTATATGAGTGCCATTAAAACAGTCCGTTAATCAAATCTGCCAACAACAGCAACAACCTGTGCCAAATCACCGATTAATGCGGTTGTATCCAAGCAAGTTCAAGCCAGAATGCCATTTTAGTCTGACGTGTGTGTTGGAGTTGGGAGTGTGTTCCCTGTGTGTTTTTATCCAACTTATTTTTTAAACTTCTTATATTCAGTATTTCCAAATCTGACAGATGTGTATTAAAAAGACAAACTTAGAATCATAATAAAAAATATTCACGGCCATGATCTGGAATCTGGTACAATTTTCAATTATTACCCCTAATATTATCACTGTAAAATGAGTAACTGCAACATAAATGTGCAATCCATCAAATCCCAATGTTCCAGAGACCACTCAGCTTCAATGACAGACTATGTTATCTGACAGTATCCGTGCATCGCCCCTGTGGCCCAGAGTCAACATTCACAAACCTTTCCTCTACCTTTTTTGTCTGCCACTCTCTAGCTTTCTTTGCTGTTCTGGGCTTTTGCTGTTAAATGGTCTATTTTACAGAATCCAGCTACCATATTGCCTCCTCGCTTTGTTCGAAAACAAAGCCCATAATCCTCTCAAAGGTCAAACTTCTCTTTTTTCCCCCCGCTACCTCTCTCACTCTGTGTATTCATTTGTTTTCCCCGATGGAAATAATAGAACAATATGGGAGATAAAAGAGAAGAAGGAGGTGGGGGAGACAGAGAAGGATCCCGTTGTTTCTCTCTGTCTCCCTTATGCATTATTGTTCAGTCTCTCTCTTTGTTTCTTTTTTGTTTTAATTCATCTGGATTCTGTTGAATTATGTATTGGTGTAAAGGAGGATTTTCAAATGCCATCAATCAGCACTTCACTGGATAGACATGTGTGGATTTAGAACTTAAATCATTACATTGAACACAGCCCACCATTGTCATTGATACAATAAAATGGAGAGTTTTGTTACTGGATTGATTCATAATTAAGTAGAGAATTGATTGGAAAGGGAAGTGAGTGTGTTGCCTCAGAAAGTCTATGCAACGATCCTTGCAGAGAACTGGCCTCCTGATATCACTTTCTGTTTAGCAGTTGTGCAGTTTCTCTATTCCGACACCTGTCTTGTTCAGGAAGTGACAGTGGTTCCTCTTTAGTGTCCATGTCACTATCCTGTGGTAGGTACAAATCTGCTGAAGAATTCAAACATACACAGATCATGACCACCTTCCTAATATTGTGTAGGTCTCCCTTGTGCCTCCAAACCAGTTGTAACTCATCAGAGAATGGGCATGGGTCTTCTGAGGGTGTCCTGAGGTTGTTGTTAGTGGGTCCTTTGGGTCCTATGGGTTGAGAGGAGGGGACTCCGTGGATCAGGCTTGTTTCAGTGCATCCCACTTGATTGGTTTGGGATCTTGTGAATTTGGAAGCCAGGTCAACAACTAGTGCTGTTTTCATGTTTTGTTTTGTTTTTTTGTTTTTTTTGTAATCGTTCATAAACTGTTTTTGTGTCTGTGTCAGGCTGAATCCTGCTGGGGATGGCTTCTGCCATCAAGTAATGTCATTGCTATGGGGTGGGGGTGCCTGGTCTGGTCTAGGTGGGTGCTACATGTAACATCCACATGAATGCCACTTCCAAATGTTTCCCAGCAGGACATTGTATTGTCACAAGATGGTCAATGTTATTTACTTTTCTTACATTGGTTTTAATATTGTGGCTGATTGGTGTATATCGTTTGATCCATATACTTTTGAACTCATTTTTTCTGTTTGCTAAAACATGGTAATTTCATTTTTTGTTAAGCTTCACAACTGAGCAAACCAATAATTTGATGATGAATACCCTCAAATAAAGCAGAAAATTAAAACTTTTCATTTAAACTGTTACACAGTACAGAGACCTATCATATATCTCAACACCGCAACCCCATATTGTTGGCAGTTATGCCATGTTTGCATTGTGAGATATGATGAGTTTGCATTTGCATTACTACAACTTCCAATTTGAATTTTGTACCCAGTCAATGCTGCTGAAGACATTTGACACAAAAAGATAAACAAACACTAGCAGTAGCTGTCAACTAGAAGCACCCATGAGCCGGTTGTGCATGTCAGCACACTGGTTAAATTACCGAGAGTGAGAGAGCGAGGTGCAGTGTCATCGCTGCAGACTCACCGCTTGATTTGCATGTGTAAAATTAATCCACAGCATATTGCGTTCCACTGATGCTAATTAGAGAAGTAACCATTAATATCAACCACTTAATCATCAATATTAATATGCATGATTATTTATAATTCTGTTTCCCACTCCAACGCGACGGCACTGCAGAGCCTCAGCTTCTCGTGTTTACGCCGACATCTATCTTCATTATACACCTTCTATTTATCATCTCCGTGTCCCCTTTCACCACTGTATTTTTCTCTCCACTCGATCTCTCTCTCTCTCTTTCTCTTTCTCTTTCACTCGCTGTATGTGGCTGTCATCGGAATTTGAAGCGTCTCCCTTGATTACTTTTTAGGATGCAAATGATCTGTTAGTGCCTGCTGTCCATTTGGAGCAGTTTAATTAGCATGGCATACATTACAGTTTTAAATAAAGTCTCCCTACAATAGCTAAAACAAGCAAAAGAATAAATAAATAAAAATCAGGAAGCATTTCAAAGACTGATTCGTGGCCATAGTTCAAACAGAAGTCAGCTGTATTAACAGTAACAATTAGTGAATCTTGCCGTGCAGATATAGTTGTGGTTTTATTTGCTCAGACATAGTTTTTCAAAGTTAAATTTATGTGAAATTCATTTAACAATCATCAAAAAATCTAACCAATATTTGTTAGAAGACAGCACATGTTTTCATTTGGTACACAGATTCAAGAGGGACTCCACGGGAATGCTGTTGCAAGCAGAGAACCTACTACACTGTTTCCGTGGCTTTAGTGTAAGCTGCCTCAGATGCATCACTCTCTTCATGTAATACCTGACTGACTTTGTGTTGACACCTTGTTTTTTTCTTGTCACTGAAGATAGATCTTAATTGCTGTATCTTGCTGTCATGCTGCACAGTAAATTTGATGAGACACTATGATGGTAGTACGTGATGGATTAGAAGCAACTGCAGCCTTTAAATTGTCTAAACTGTTGCTCTGCACTGTGGGGCTAACCAGCAACTGGAAGGATACACCTCCAGCACATATTAGGTACCAATTAGCCCTTTGTGTATGGTGAGAGTTTGTGTAGGTTTGTGTGTATTTGTGGGGAGAACTGGAGCAGAGATCTATAAGCGCTGGCCTTGCAGGTTCATAACAGACCCCATGGGAGTCATGAACTGGCCGCAGTGTTGACAAGCTGTTTGTGTGTGTGTACCAATGGAAGGTGGTGTGTCTGTGGTTACGCTAATGGAGAAATGAAAGTGGAGGAGTATTTCATTTACTGCCCCGGGGAGACCGTCCACCGTCATACATTTATTGACACTTGCACTCTAACCGCTGCTGACCCAGCTAATACTCTGAGCCTACAGCTGACCCCTGCTTTCAATAAACAGCCTTAGTATTGTGTGTCTGGGATCGCCGCACTCACTTTGTAACGAGCAAAGAATTTTGGTGATGTTGGACACTGTCAATTAGTATAATTGTAAAGTAGTAAAAAGGTGGAAAAGATAGAGATCACATTACAAAAAAATAATGAATGTCCAGCACACGGGTATGAGAGGGATTTGCACTGTACAAAGGTAAGTTTGGTGATAGCCTTACTCATGGCTTTGGAAGAACAGCCATGGAAACCAAGTCCAATGCTATTGCTCAAGTCCTCACATAGTGTAGCACAGGGGTGCTCATTACGTCGATCACGATCGACCGGTAGATCGTGAAGGTAGTGAGGGTAGATCGCGTGACAATGAAAAATGTTTTTAGATGTTAGTCTAAAACATTTATATGTTCCAACTCCAAAACAAACAGCAAGACAAGCAGCTTTTATGTTTACTTTATATTTGCAACATGCCCTCAATTCAGCGGCACGTCCACAGCCACGCCCAACTTCAACGGCAACTCAAGACTACCGTTCTTAAAGACACAGCGCTATTTTTCTAAAGGTGCAGTGTACCAATTGTTTTTTGACAAAGCTGGATAGAGCTTTTAACACTGTAGCAACATATAGATAGATAGATAGATAGATAGATAGATAGATAGATAGATAGATAGATAGATAGATAGATAGATAGATAGATAGATAGATAGATCGATCCTCTTATACCACTGTAAAAGTAGCTCGCAAGCCAAAAAAGTGTGGGCACCCCTGGTGTAGCATATACCACGTCTTGCTGTTCTGCATAGGTCTGACATATGAATACAACTCCACCAGACCCCAACCATCAGACCCCTCGTACACATTAGCTATACACAAAGAATGACAAAGACATATATTCACTGATTATGCACCTCACCAGGACCTACAGTGAGGACATCAGAGTATCATTTGAACTGGATAAGCGTAGCCGCATGGTGATCAGGACTGATGGTGTGCAGGTACCAAGCACCAGAATAGCAGAAATGTGCAAATTCCTGATAATGATGGAGGCTTTCTATGTAATACCAGCACCCCAGAATTCTACCAGCAACAACAATAGGCTGGATGTGGATTAGGGAATGTCAAGGCCACCATCCAGGGTGGAACAAGGGGTATCAATGAATACATCAGGCAGCAGAAGACAGAGGGTAATGAAGCGCTGAAGGAAACATGATGGGAGACTAAGTCACCACATTGGCTCTGTCGTTGGCAGATGGAGATCTAAAAATCAAACACAAAGAAATCCTCCTAGGTTAAGGGCCTAAAAAAAAAAAAGATGTTCTGATCATGATGGTACAACAACTGGTTCTAAGCACCAGGTCTAGAGGCAGGGTTTAACACAGCATATAGGACCCGAGATTCAGGCTGTGCAGAGGTGCCCCTGAGACAGTCCAGCAAGCAGTAGCAAGGTTGAAGATGCAAACTGGGGCAGTGCGCACTGAGAGGCACAGCATAAAGTGTCTGGAATCGTTTACAGGAACATCTGTGCTGAGCATGGGTTAGCAGTCCCCAAATCCCACCTACATTTAAAAATTAAACCGTTTGAATAATTCAAAATATATCCGCGACACGTCAATACACTTGTAATCCAAATCAATCAAGTCTCGTGACTATACTCGCGTATAAAGCTAAATTTAAACTATCACTGCATCACTGTCAGACATTTTGTAGTCTCAGTTTAGTCCACAGTCATTACAAGTTCAAGTGCAACACCGCTTTCTTTTCCTCACTACAACAAATATGTTTATTTGTGTGTGTGTGGATGTGTGTGTATTTCTGGGCAATAGAGCAACATCTGTTGTGCCTGAGGGCCAGACAGAGCCTCAGCCAGGAGTCTGTCCCGTGTAGGAAACTCACACACACACGCACACACACCTCTTTCAGGTTACTGACACATCTCTCACTGTGTGCATGTGTTTGCTCACTTATTATGTCCCCCCCTTGCTCTCAAGTTGGGGACTCTGCACACACTACAGGACACTTGGGATTTGCGAAATAGCCCTGAACACCCAGATATACCACACACACACACACACACACACACACACACACACAAATCCTTTTCTATGTTTAGATTTCTCACATGGCGACTGGTTTCTTATAGAGCCCCGAGGGTTACCAAACTGACTAATCAACAAGGGTGACAGCATACAGTATGTAACAATGTGTGTGCGTGTGTGTGAAGGAGAAAGAGAGTGTGTGTTAACCTTTAAATTGGATATAAGACCTGTCTGGAATGGATAACACAAGCTTTTTTCTGTTGTGCAACTTATTATTTTGAGAAGACTATCCAAAAGGGTGGGTGTGTTTACTTTTGTGTAGACAGTGCTCTGTGATTCATACTGTTAAAGACATTACAGGTGACACATGGAATTAATTACAGTAATCCAATTCTCTTTATCAGTACCCACTGCAGTGGTGAATAAGCGTTACACGTGGAGGGGCTTTCACATAGACATGGTGCTGCAGGAAGATAGCTGACCCACTAACTGCCTTTCTTAACTACACACGCGTTCTTGCCAACCTCATACCTTAGTCGAGACAAAATATTAATTACACAGGTATAGTCTGCTTTATCAGCTACACAGTGGTAGATTTTCACAAAGGCTGTTAAGTGGTTAAAGAAAACTATATGACGGTGCATTCAAGGTTAGCAACCAATTGTAGTTAAAGTACGGCAATTAATCTGTTGCTAAGGTATGACTGAACTTTGGCAACCTCAACTCTGTAAGATGCAAAGTGTCAATGCAGGGAATCCAGATCTCACTTGTTCGGCTTAGCTTAGGAGTTTCTGACCTGGAGTCAGTTAAAAGTATGAGGATATCTACTGTTGAGTTGAATGCAAAATAAATCCCCAGAACACTGATAATTAAATTAGATCTACTGCCCCCATCACATGTAATTGCTGCAGATATGCGGTTGGGCAGTGAAATCTGCATTCTTTGTGAAATAACTACTTTGGCACTGGGGACAAAAATGTTTAAACCATGATATTACTTGACAGTGCCCAAAGTATTCTGGAAGACAAGCTAAACCCAAAAGTGCTGACGTCTTAAAATGAGGTGTTATGCATTATGCAGTTGAATTTTAAAGTAATTTGAGGGTCCAAGGAAAACCTGCAACGGAACCCTGTGTGGTTTCGTCGGCATCACTATCAGCCCCATAGTCAGCAGCGACAGTGGGCTAGGATTGAAGACGTTTTGGCACTGTGCGGCCTTGCTGTGAGAGCTGCAATCACATTCAAGTGATTGTGATTGGCCTGGCTCGAAGGAAATTGTTTAAGCTGTTTGAGCCTGGATATGGAGTGTGCTTCTGATATCACTGGTTTGAAGAGGAAGAGAACGGGTGAACAACAGAGTTGGCAAGAGAAGGAGAAATAATAATGGTTTAGCAGAGATGGTTCTCTGTGCTCTGGTGTATAACTGTCACTGGCACTGTAAATGATATCTCACAGCATCCACACACACACACACACACGGAGATCAGGGCTCCTTACAGTAGGACATGGCACCAAAATTACTCATAAATCTCAACGTCATTGTGTCACATTGGCTTTTTGTTGTTTTGACTTGCACTGTCACTGGCCTTGTCTTCTTGGTGAACATTATTGCAGTGTCCGCCTCCACCGTGATATTGTGACTCTGGATGACCTGGTCAACTGGAATTAATAATTTCTGCCCAGTAGTAGAACCTTTTAAGATGATTACATATGTGTTCACTATTCTGTAGCAATGAAATTATCCTAACCAGCTGATTGTTGAAGACACCTATGAGCATAAACTCCTCTTTCTAAATCTGACGGTATGAGTACAAGTCTTGTTTTTGTGTTTGTATGAAGTGTGTGTGAAATGTATGAAGGTTTTATAAAGGGTGAGAGGAGGTGTGGTGGGTGGCAGCTTAACTTAGATGCCGGACTTTAAGTGAGGAGGCTTGGGTTGAATCTTATGTTGGAACATTCCATTTTCACATAGCTGATTTATTCCATTTTGGAGCTGTATTTTTGTTTTCAGTCACAAAAGTAATTGGATAAACACTGATCTGCAACAAGATCCTCCATCGGGTCCCTTTCTCACTGTAGGATCGGACACCAAGCGCAAATAAGAACCACCTTTCTCTGTGCTTGTATCAGTGTCACTCTATCTTTTTAAACATGGGATTGTTTCCCCAGGCTGTAGACCTCTGCACCTTATCTGGCCACAGCTATTGATCTCTTAGAAAGAGATCTAACTTTTATGAGGCTGATACAGTGTGAGCAGCAGTATCATATTGCAATCTCCTCTGTAGTATGATCACACTTGTGTTTAAATCAATACTTCTGGGAACATCACACAGTCGTTGGCACAGTTTCATCTAATGCACTTGAACGCTTCAGATCACCTTCAGTGCCATTTACATGATGATGATGATGAGCTTTTTGGAACTGAGCACTCTATTTAGAGTCATAAATTTAAGAAAGCTTGGTGAAGATAAGTTAAATTTGGGTACAACTGCAGTTTTATTTGTTTTTAGCCAAATCCCAAGGATGGTTTTACTAAATAACCTACCTTACAATGAGCAGTGTCACACCAGTGGGTGTACAATGTCAGTTTCTTTCTCTAAAATCAACATCTAGATTTAATGGTGTGGTGGTAATGAGACAAGCTGATAAAGTCATTCACAGTGGAATGAGTAAGACAGAAGAAAGTGCATGTCAAGACATAAACTCTAATGTTGTTTAGGAACCAAAAAAGCAACGATCCGTAGATTTTACGTGACCTCATGCTGTCAGGGGAGGGCAAAAGACTACTTCCCTGCGGTGCCTGTTACCTTACAGGGCAAAAGATTACTGTAGTTTTGACAGTTGGCGTGCCATCGGATGCACTAAAAGAATACAAACCTGAGCTTTGTTTCCACATCCCAGTCCGAAAAGAAAACCCAGAGAGTAGGACATTTGTGGATTTGCACTATTAAACATACCTCTGTCCCCAGGGAGGACAAACAATGGCAGCCGTCCAAACATACAAGTATTTGCAGCAAACACTTTATTGCAGGTAAGCTCTAGTAAACACTATAATCTGTAGTAATTGTTGTATGTTTTTAGGCGTAATTCTTATTTTTACATAGTCATTCTGACATTTACAGTGGCGGCCTACCACAGAGGCATCTGAGGTAGCATAACTAAAGTTGGCTTAGAAAACAAGGTTGGTTTAGATGTGTGCTATATCACCGTAACATAACAACGTAATTACAGCCCTTAAAACCTGACTGCAGTGTCCCTGAAACTGATGTTTACTCAAACGTTAGCTCAGGTTAAATCACGAGTGTTAGGTAATTAGTACTCACCTTTACCTTTACAATGGAGATTTCTTGTTCTTCCCAAACGACTGGATTATTGACACATCCAGATTGAAGGTACATGTAACTGTCTGTACATTTGTAGACTCTCTGTGAGGTAGATGTAAACATCGCCAAAGTCAAGCTCTGACAGGGAGCTGGCAGGTGCTGTACATGGATCGCAGGTGCCCAAAACTTGTAGTCTGTCCTTATATCAGCGATTATTTTCAGTTGAAAGTTGATCTAAATATGTTTGGCTTGAAACTAAAGGGAAATCAATTGGTTTTTGCTCTCTCTCTCTCTCTCTCTCTCTCTCTCTCTCTCTCATTCTCTCTAAGGGGTCTGGTGTGAGACGGCATTTTTGACTAATATTTAGCCCTCCGGGTCACCACGCATGAGTGAAAACTATAATTAGTTAATGCACCCTTCATTAGTGAGATTCAGCAGCTATATTTCCCACATATCTCTTTATGTCCATAAATGAGAGTTCATCCCGATGATCCTAGTCTTGCAGAGCGATGTTGTGCCATCATTCACAGAGGA
This sequence comes from Planiliza haematocheilus, assembly GCA_005024645.1. Classification (NCBI taxonomy): domain Eukaryota; kingdom Metazoa; phylum Chordata; class Actinopteri; order Mugiliformes; family Mugilidae; genus Planiliza; species Planiliza haematocheilus. The sequence goes on from SRSE01000306.1 coordinate 2,917,130, forward strand.
TTATTTTAATCTGCTCTTTGCTGACGGGTTTTGTAGGTGATGATCTGGATTCAAGTCAGGGGACATACTTGACCAGAAAATCATTTTGAGGTCTTTCTTCTTCCAACTGTCTGAAAGCTGTCTCTCCCGCCGATCTAAAACCAGCCCTATCTGTCATCTCGCATTTGTCAGGCTTTCATCGTTTATGTATTTTTAAATACAATTTCGCCTGTTCAGATATAACAGTGAAAGATCGTTTTCATTAGCGAGTGACAATAAGTGGGATATTTCATCAGCTGGCTGGCTTTTCAATTTCACATCTCGAGCATCGCAGCCACACTTGGCGCATGGCGAGGGAGAGAAGTGAAAGAGAGAGGTGGATCATTTCAGCCGGAGTTGAATTAGTAGTTTAACTAAGCACAAGACTAGAGTAAAAAAAAAAAAAAAAAAAGGGCATTACCACCCACAAGACTCTGCATTTTCAGGCTATTTGCAAAAAAACACATAAATAAATGCTGGATGAAGATAAAATGAATGTAATACAATATCAGTTAATCCATTTTTTGCTAGTCTAAAAGTGTTTAAACATGGTGTTACTAATTTGGCTTGATGGACAGGCTGACAATCATGTAAACTATATGAAATCATATCCTCCAGCCTTCTCCCCTCACTGTGAACACATGTCACTTAAACTCCAGAGGCATCTCTAGATACACAGGTCTAGGCTAGAATAATATTGACGCAGGGCTTCATTTAGCTATATTTGGAAGTGCTCCACCAGATACATTTTTCCTGTCAAGGCAACTTAAGTGATCCACAAATATTCTGTGGAATGCAGAAAATCAAATTTGATCTATCTTTATATCCCCGCCAAGCTGGTTACGCAGCGGTCTGAGCATTTTTGTCATGCTGATCACAGTGTTTGTCTGTTCTTTCTGCAGCCAAGACGGATCAGGGAGTCGGACAAATTCAGTCTGATCCGTTTTGTTTACCCCGTCAGGCTAGTTAGTCAGTAATGTGGGTTTGATTGGAAAGTAAGAACTAAGCAGGATATTACTTTATTTGTTAGGGATGAAAGCAGTGAATATGTCCTGATTGGCACTTGGAGGTGCTGATTGTCTGAGTGAATACAGGTAAATGCTTCCCATAAAAATAGTCAATTTCTTTGACACATTTGAACAAGAAAATGTTCACATGAATAGCTTTTCAATCATCTACTTGACAAAAATATTGACAGAGGCAACATTCTCCTGTGAGGAGAAGAAGCTAGAATTGGTGCAATTAGCAGAATGACGTCTTTTATTGCATAATTACCCATCAGCTACCCATAATATGCTCAGATGTTTGCGTGTTTTCCTTTTAAATGGAATTGAAATCTATGCTTTTGATTTAGACCATTCCATAACCCTCCATTTTTTCGTTTTGAGCATTTCCTTGTCGGGCGTGCATTTGCTAGGTTTATTATGCTGATGAAAGGTCCATTTCTGGATGGCATGGCAGTTATTCAAAACCTACTTTCCCTGTAGAAAATTAACTTAAAAGAGGCAAGAGTTGAAATAATTTGGAGATCTGTCTGAATTCATTGCCAGACACAGCAGCAACCACAATATCCAATGATTCGTTTGAGTGTGTGACAAATGTATAACGGTAATGGTATACTTGTGTTTTTGTGTCACATTTTGACCATCAAAATTCCAGCAGTTGATTTAAAGGGGGTATAAATTGGAGGCCATCACCATATACATTTATTTTTAGTTGTTCCTAAACCATTTTTGTGTGTGTGTCTGTGTGTCTGAGTCAGGCTGCATCCTACAGATCCAAAAGTTTCCAGCAGAACATTGTCTTGTCACAAAATGGGCAATGCTATTTACTCCTCCTGTCAGTAGCTGTAATGTTGTGGTTGATCAACATATTTGCCCTTTGAATTGATCTGAATTAAACTGTCCAGTTAGTGAGTTACAGTCCAAGTTGTTACCTTATCACAGTACAAATGGCATTTATATTCATTACAACCATTGAGAGCCCTTGAGAAAGACACTAAGTCAGGGGTCCCTTTCCTGTAAAAGAGAACATTATATTGGGGTGACGGTGAATCATAATAACAACGAATAAGACATTCACATGCACATTATGGTTACCGGTGCTTGACTTCACAGGAGCCCTGGGTTCCTTGACAGTTCAGTGAGTGTGTCCTCAGTGCTTCTTGTTGGCAGGATGCATTTCAGGGACAGATACTAAACTCCGCAACAGCTCTGGAACTCAAAAACAATGGAATAAATTGTGAAGAGAAACTGCCAAGGGAGTCTACGTTTTAATCCTCCTGGAACACGAATGGTAAACAACAATATGGGTAATATGGAATGGTTTCAAAACAATGTTTGTGGACTGCTAAACAATTGTATAGTGAAGATTTGCACGTCTTCCCTTTCTGTCATCACTTCATGAAGACAGCACACGGGCCGCTTTCTTGTTGTTCACTGGAAGGATGTGGGTTCAGTTTTTTTTTCCACTTACAGCACACTGGGACACACTTGAATTGAATCTATTAAATTCTTCATCGCCTGTGTAGAGTAGAGATACACAATCTCGCTTGAAGTAACCGTGTATCAGGACTGGTGCAAAAAGGGGAAGGACCCAATTGCAGGACACACAAGGAGCCAAGGCTGGATTAAATAACGATTTTTTTTTTTTTTTTTTGAGACAACCTCACAGCAAAAGGTGCTGCAGAGCTAAGGCAGGATAATCAAAAAGTAGCCCAACAAAGATAATCCACAAACTAAAAGGATCACAAACATAAATAAGCAAAACACAAACCAGATGAGAAGAATTTACAACAAAACCCCAACTGGATGAATGTCCGAAACTCTTAATGAACTCCTAATGAATTTTTAATTCTTTTAATGAAGCTGTAGCACTAATTAACGTAATTGTGTATTGGGGCACAATGACAAATAGTAAGGAGACGGCACAGAAGACTGAGAATTAGATCAGAAGGGACATGCAGTCTGCACTTGAATTAATCACGGGGCTCCAATACATGTGTTGCATGTGTGAAGCAACAAAAACAAACGGAGTCTGAGGGTAACTGAGAGAAATAAATACAATAATAATAGTAAAATAAAAAATATGTGCAAACCCAGAGTGACATGGCTGCTGTAATGTGTATGAGTCATATTGCAACACAGGAAAGTCCATGTAAGCATTGTGAAGCCTTGCATTGAGGTTGGATGCCAGCGATTTGCATAACTGAACGAGATCACAATAGTTTCCTTTCGGCACCTCTCTCTGCAGTAATGTCAACTGTCAAGGTCAGGGTAAAGGCTGAGCTGAACTCACCTCTTCATCGAGTCGAGAAGTCGCTATAATGACTTTCCCTCTCTGACAATGTCCTGTGTATATGTTAACACACAGGGTCAGGGAAAGACATTTACAAGTTACAAGAAAACAGCAGATAACAAAAATAATAAAGATAAAAAAAGTAACTCAAAGCTTGACTTAATGCAAAAAAATAGCAACTTTTCTATAGCTCGGACAAACTTTTAGTTGTTGATGCTGTTTGTGTGTTCTCTGGGTGTTTTGCTTTCTGTCTTTGATGCATGAGGCAGGTTGTTTGATAGAGACATGACAGCTTCACACAGTTGTGTTTATGTGTGTGTGTGTGTGTGTGTGTCTATTGACAGCTCCAGATTGCTGTGAAACGCACAGAGAGAACAGTCTATTCCCTTTTCAGTCTGAAGCACAGGCAACATCCATCACCACTGACAGAGAGAGGGGAAGGAAGGGAGGAAGGAGGAGAACAGGGGAGGAAGGAGGAGAACAGGGGAGGGAGTGAGGGAGTGACAGGTGAAGGAATAATTTTAATCCTGAAGGGATTTTTTGTGTTTAAAGCTTGAATACGCAGAAAAAGAAACAGTTGCTGGGGTTACTACGCCTGTTTTTGGTTGTTTCTGGTTTTGTTTTTGACACACACACATGCACACCCCTACATGTACATTAATATACACAATATATTTATTTTAGCGCACGAGTGACGTGGTTAAGTCAGGGCAGACATAATGAAGAGCTCTCTTCCATCTCTACTCTTTTTTCAAAAATGACCGTTAGCCTTAAATTTTTACGTTCTTCAATCGCCATCCCCAGTTTCCTTGACTTACATATCATGTCCACCCCACCCCCATCCCCGCAACCTCGTCCTTCAGTTATTATTCTTTCCCCCTTCCTCTCCATTCCATCTCTCTTTCTATCTGATTAGAGCTAGGAGTTATAAGCTAATCTATATAGTTGTCCATCCTATTTACAGGGGGATCCATTGGATTATACTGGCCCTTCTGCTTACATCTAGCTAGGTTTATAGGATTGATGGCTCACAAATGCTCAATACATATATAGGCGCAAACCACGCGAACATACCAGCACAAATCAGCAGCACATATGCATATAAAGCTGTATACATGCATACAAATTATGCAGAGACATAATGCACATCTGGAGAAACACACTTATGCACATGCCCCCCACCCGCACCCTCTGAAGCCAAGTGTGCATTGTGCAGCTGTGTAGTACTAGGAAATACACAGGTTGTGACACGGTGGACAGAGAATGGATCTGGCTCAGAGGCAAAAAGAAGATAAGTTGGGGGAAATGTTCTAACATTTTCAGCCATGTTAAACAAAAATTGCAGCAACTTTAAATGATGGTGGAGCTAACTCAACCCCATCATCATACTGAAATGACATTAGAACACCAGTCATTTGAATTAAATGGCAATTAAGTTGCACACAACCCACAACATAAATATCCTTCATCACTAACTTTGGCTTGAGATATCCCATCTGACAGTTTCCCTGATTTCAGCCATTTGAAGCAAAATGAATGACGTAAGAGACCACAAGCTAGGTGCGCATATACAGTGCACACTTTGGGAATCCCTGCTCTACACGCACTCAGCTGACTTGACAAAGTGTGACCAGTGTGCACAGACACAAACCCACACATAAAAGGTTTCTAAATGCAAAAAAAAAAAATGTTTTCTGTGGACTGTTGCACATTGGGAAAGAACTTGAGTGAGATTTGCCTTCACCACACTCCAAACATCCTCTCTTAGTACCTACCTAACAAAATGAAATGGCTCTATATTCCAGGAACACCATGACTCAGGGGAGTTTTGTGATCCAGCACAGTACGACTGTATGTAATTTATTGCCCGTTGTGGCCTTGGTGCATTTCTGTCTGAGCTGTCGCACAATACCCTGGGTAGATTTCCTTTCTAGCGAGGCTTGTTCTGTGGCTGTTGAGTTTGCCAGCTTGCCTATCCACTTCACCACTGAGCCCGTCTACAGCTGGAGAAGAAGAGAAGTAGCGTAGAGGAGGTGTGTGGTTCCACTGTAATTGTGCTCTTGACTTGAAGAGATTGCTCCCGCAATAATTGCAGACCCTTTGCTCAGGGTAAATCAACCTAAATGAAACAGGCCAGGATGATGCTACTTTACTTGACCTACTCCATTGCTTACTTCTGATTTTCTCAATCACGTCCCTGATGCTCAAGTGACTGTTAAATTGACTTTACAGGAGAAGGCACGCACACAAGTACTGTACAATCTGCATGCACACACAGACAAAATGTCCTTCTGTAAGTACTCAAAGTAATAGCGTCCACTCTAAACTGTATTCATTAGGAATCTCAAGGAAGTCACTTTGGATATGTAAGACAAGTTAAAAACCCACTGAACAAATAAATGCAGCCATGCCCTCCCTCTCATAAATAATGACTCATCAGTACCAAGTTAAGTTGTATGTGGGAGTTTTGTTTCCAAAAGAGAACACCGTATATGCACTCAGGATGGCTTACTCTTGGGATCAAGAGCCTTAAGGTATAAACTAAATACATAAATGAATCAAATGAAATCATGTAATTTTTCTATTATATGAAGTGCACACAGATCTCTCTCTGTCTTTCACCTTCTCCGTCTCTCCCACCATCTCTCAGGTTTAGCTCTGCGCTTGTCGAGCCTCCCATTACACTGTGTAATTGTGCGTGCTAATTATTTTGCCATTATGATTTCACAGCGTGTTGCTGCTAACCAGTAATGTCCCTGTTTTGCCAAGTTTTCGCTGTGCTGTTACAAACCAGTGCAGCTTTGCCACTTCCATGAACATACTGATGAAGTCTGAGTTAATGTTTAGCAGGTGAAATATTTCACTCACTTTGGAAAATCAGATTCCTCACATTCTTTTAAATGAATGTGACATAAGTGTAACCTTTTTGTATGAAAAATATACAGTACATTTGGTGCAAGTGGAAAATATTCACATCTACACATGTTGTGTCACAAATGTAATAATTAGTTTGCATTCAATTTGAATTCAATGTCAAAACGAGACCTCTAAATCGGAGAGTCTAATCTGGCCTGTGACATGAATTTGCAAAGTGCAAAACCCAAGAATAACAGAGGACTACTACTTTTTTGGAAGGTTCATTAAGTAACTGGAATATCCTACGTTCAACATGATTCCTGAATGCACCATAGTCTTGTGTTGTGGTTGTGTGTGGTAAACACATGTCAAAGGTGAAGTCAACGCAAAGTAGAGCTCCCCCTAATGACTGACTGCAGTATAGGTCGATGGTTGTAAACGGTAGAGACAGGTATCAATCTTGATTAGCTACCGGGGTTCCAGGTGGGTGGGACCGAGAGGAGAACGATGGAGCGAGAACGAAAGTCACCCCTAAAACTTAGTTCAGTAAGCTATATGTAATTTAGTTACGTGCTTGCGTGCACGTCTCTGTGTATTTGTTTGCTGGAGAGACTGGACGCTCAGTGGGAATTCTACTTAATTGATGCTAAACCGTGACCACACTGCGGGCTGTTGCTAGCTAGCTCTGCTAGCAATAAGAGAAACTTGTGTTTGGGAAACACTTGTTGCACCAAGCTGCTGAGAACCTACTGGATGCTTATGAACGTGGACGGAGAATGACGGCGTGTTGGTTTCTACACCACAGTGACGGGACACTGCTGAAGGAGTGGTTTGCCAAATTATGTCTAACAACACTCTGCATCCCAGGAATTGTGAGTATACTGTTGAGATACTGTGAATTGGATTCAAATGAGCTCCAGCATGCGCGTGCACCAACGGTTTGGTACCATAATTAACTAAAGGTAGGTATTCAAAATATATGTGTTTTGTTAATGTATGGGATGCTGAGCTCTCATGGGCAGTATAGCTGTAGGCTATATGAAGCTAACCAGGACTCTGCACCCTAGAAAGAGTCAGACAACTATACACACACATCCCAAATTTAATACTTTATTAGACCTGTCATCTGTTCACCTCCCATGCAAAGAGTAATTACTCAGAGTAGTTTTAGGCGCGTTACCCTCTACCCTTCATTATACAACAAGTAGTTCCGACCAAGCAATCTGATTGGTCAACAAGACATTTAGAACCAGTGCCATCGAGTGAACTCACACAACTGAATGCATCAGCAATCAAACTTTGATTTCTTTTGTGATGACTGAGAAGTCCCCGGTGTTTCTCGCAATACACTTTTCGTGCAGCACGTGATGTTGTTTCATGTGGTGAAACATCTTTCTTGTGCTATCTTGCTTCGTCGCAATTTTCGCCGAGCAACCTGGTTTACATCATCATTTTTAAATCCAACATACCTCCAGATAATGGATGATGATTTATGTTTTGGCACCAAATCATATTTTGCACTAGTGACACAGGAATCAATTGTCGCTCCCATCTCAAGTCCTCAAAAATACTCCCGTCATATGCCGAACACATGACAGCCCCCAACAAAAATCCTGTCCCGCAAAATCATGAGAGAAAGACTCCCAAATCCCGTCCAGCTCCCTATGTTGTTTTCTAAAGTTGGGCGCACTCACTGCATTGCAGCGTAATTTTTTTAATTTAATCTCCAGCTCCTCCCGCTCCGTTGATTATTTGCTCTATCCCGTCCCGAACACGTTACCAACAGTGAAACAGACTCCCGTACAGCGGTACTCCTGCGGGAATACCGAAAAATTTTCACTCTCTATTCCTCACCGCCACCGGCCGCATTATCTTCCATGCTCACTTTACTTTCTTTCTTTTTAAATTCCCCGCGGTGTTTGTAGTGTGTGTGCGTCTCAGTCTCCGTCTCCCTCACTCCCGCCCTCATATGTTTGTCATTGGTCTATATAGTTTATACTGTTGTTTTTTCGATATTAATATCTTGAATGTTCATATCTAGATATAGATACGATAACGATATATCGTTCAGCCCTAGTTGAAAGGGTAACATTTTATTATAGAACAAAAGCAGAAGTGAATTTATTTATGCATAAACATGCATATATTTAACTTGATATTAATAACAATTATGTCATGCCTGTTGCATTTCATTCATGCAAATACTGGTAATTGCTGTTTTGGTGTTTAGGTCAAGAATCACAATCCAAGCAACATGTCAAGTGTAAAACCAGCATTCTGCAAGTGCAGAATTTTGTAGTCCCTATTTGTGGAGATGGTAAACGAAAGGAAATGCATGTGGACGCTATGCAACAAAGCTGTCAAGTAATAGTCACATCTTGGGACTCTTCTAACAGTCTCGTGGCTGCGCCTGCCTCCACATCTGCTTCCTGCCTTCTGTCTGTCTACTGTCTACTGTCCACTGCCCCATGTTTACATCACACCATAACAGGATTCATCTAAGTCAAGGGTTAGTTAAAGAGCAGTGGGAGGGATCACAATAAAATGGGAGACAATCCTCTTTTTCATCTCAGCTTCCCACTGTCTCACTGTCCCTATAAGTGCTTGTTGACCGCGTACTGGAGCACTGCGCCTGTGCCGCAGGTTCCTGCCCCAGCCAACCACTGCTCTAATCCGGTTTCCTTTTTCACACGCTCTGTGATAGACTACTTTAGGCTGTATTCATGCTCAGCAATAGCGTGTATGAGCTATTTCACGCGTATTGTGCTATGTTGACTGCCTGTTTGACTGTGGCCTCTGTTCCGGAATATGTGGTGAGACATTGAGTGTGTTTTGGTCAGTGGGTCCAGCAAAAGATGATATACGGCCAATCCGCACACCACAGAGGTCATTGTGGGACCATTGTGCATTACAGTGATTGAAGCCGATAATGTACCAACAGATTCCATGCTATGTACCTTCTAACCCAATCACAACTCTGCTGATGGCGAGCCCCGCCATCGGTGCTTCTGTGATTGGATGGGGGAATGATTGATGGGCATTGAACCTATTCCAGTGAGTTATTGTGGCCGGCTGTAGTGTTTAAGACAAGCGCTTGTGGTCATATTTCATCTTTCAGTTTGTCGTACTGCCTTGTCTTTTCCTGGATTCATTAACTCTTTGATTCAAAAGCTGGAATGCAATAATAACATTTTACAGTTGGGCGATGTGTGTGATTTATAGTTTGAGGTTTCAGAATTGAACTTTTTAGAAACTTGTTGTAAACAGAATAAAACTTAATAATACAGAACTAAGGTTAAGTTTGAATTATGTTTTTTTAGCAAATAAATATAGAGTATATTGTACACCTGAATCTTAACTTTTATGCCTTTACTATAGTAAGCCGAATGTAATAATGAACATGGCAATAGTTTAAAGGTGCAGTAGGCAAGTTTTATAAAACTAACTTTCTGTCATATTTCCTGAAACTGACCCTATGTTCAAGCATAATTGCATGAAGCAGGTCATTTAAAAAAAAAAATCGGCTCCTCTGGCCCCTCCTAGAGCCTGTAGCGCGATTTGCAAGACATCCACCGCTCCACATTCAGATGCACCAATCAAGCCCAGGGGTGTGTCTAACAGAGTGTCAATCACTGCTCATGGACACGCATTTCATAGCGGCCTAAAGTATAATGACTGTATCGTTGTACTTTAGGTCAAATTATTTAGCAACATTTTGTTGTTTTAATATCGTACCTACTGTACTTGCATCACGTGTAGTAAAGCAGCCAGCTGCTTCATTTAGTTGCACTATTATGCTCTGAAATTGTAATTTAAAAAGTCTGAAGCAAGGTGAAGCAGCTCTATAAGCACAAATGAATGAAGATGTCCTTAAGTAAATCTATCAAGAGCCAGAAAGTCCAGTCTTGGTAACAGTGAAAATAATCTTAGGTCAAGGATGTCTTATTTTCTTTTTCCTTAAGTTTTAATAACATCTTCATTGCATTTACATCCTGTTCTGTTTTGTATACATTACAATTGAAGATATTTTTTCTTATTTATTTATTCAATAACCTTGCCTGTGTTCCTTGTAATATGTGTGTTTTGACTGACCATAGCGTTGGGCGGTATGAGCAAAATCTTATATCACGTTATGAGTAATTTCATATCACGGTAAAGGTCTATATTGCAGTATTTTTTTTTCCCTGTAAAATTCAATTAATGGCTTAAAATAACCATACTGTCGCATTTGATCATTTTCCTCTTTTATTTTTATTTGCTCACAGCATGTCCATAGCATGTTCGTGTTTACCATTGCACTGTCTGTAAATTCTGTCTATTCCCTCCCCCTAACAAACCACTATAATTCATCCCGTTTCAAATGTGCCATGCCTTCATGTGTGTATGTCTGCGTCTGCAGTTGTGTGCCACTGCGTGTGTGTTTTTCTTAAGGTATTGTTTTCTCAGTGCATGTGACTGTCTTTGTAATACTGCAGTGAATAGTAGAAACATTGCTCCAGTAACTTGCTGCATAATTCTCAGTGCCAGGGGAGCCTTGCCTGGTTAGTTCATTCCTGTGGAGTGATGTCTCCCAGTGTTTGAAGTGGCAAAAATAGAACAGTACAAAGACTGGTAAAATAAATGAAGAAGTAATATTAAAATATATATTCCTGCCACAAACTCTGCACAGTGCAGGGGGGAATAGATAGATACTAGTCTCTTTGAATGAGTGACTTGACTAATATTTTTATCTGTGATGTGGTTCTGTTTGGGAATTTGAGAGTTTCCCAAAATCTTTGAGGCAGCAACATCCCACCTTCTGCATGCTCTGTCAGGTTTTCTATGAATCATGAAAACCACTGAAAAGACAGAAGCTTGGCAGAAAAACATAAAGTGTTGTTATTTTTAACAGAAATTTTACAGAGTACAAATAAAGGCCAGGTTTGTGCTACTTTGTTCCGTGCATTAAGTGGTGTGATAGCTGTGTATTGTGCAAATACAGTTCAGTAGGCAAAGCGACACAAATATACCCAGTAAAATAAATGTACTTAAAATAAGGCAAAGCTAGCTTGTCCATGTCTCCACTACACTATATTCTAATGATGAAAACTCATCTCATCAGTTATGTTGTTTACCTGTAGGCTCTGAGTAAGACACATACTGTGAGAAGAATTAAATAATTTACTTCCCAAGACTGTGGTATTTTCAGGACTCATTGTCTTGGTGCAAAGTGGGAATGAGTGAGGTTTGGGGATAGTGCTTAATTTAAGCTGATAAGTTATCGTCCTACATAAAAGCAAGTGTAAAATATATCATTGAAGTTGGCAGACTCTTTTTTTTGGCATGGATGAATGTCATTTCTAGTATTTGTTTTTTGAAGTATTAATATTACTTCTTTTAACTTTGCATTGTGCCAGCATGAGAGAATGTGACACAAACTAATGTGACACAACAACCTGGTGTCATCCACCACATGTAAGGTGCTATCAATACACGTTTTGTGTTTTTGATATTAGTTCATGCTGTGTAATATAAATGAAAGTTGGTCCTAAAGCTAACATTTGTATGTTGTCTTTGTACTGTAGTCACATTGGTCTGTGAATTGTTTTGCTGAGTAAAAGACCCAAACCCCAAAATCCCAAATTTCAAGATGTTTATTGTCATGTATACAGCAAAAACAGCAGTTTTTGGTCTTTTTCTTTTGTAGTACAGTTGTCAAGGCTTGTGGGTTGTAGTGGTCTGCTTATGATGGAATAAATGTCCTTTCTGAAAAGTTATTTTTAATTTTTTTTATGCTACCTCTGCTATTGGTGGTAATGAAAGGACTCTGGCTTCACTGTGGTTGATGATTTCACTATGACATGAGCGGTACTGAAGACATCATCATGATGGAATGGGGTTTGCACTTTAAGGTGACCATTACCATTACCTAATGGCTACTCTACCATGTAGTCCTGTATGTTTAAAACCTAGTAGCTGACACTGAAGGTTACAGGTCTCCTTGTACTTCTTTTAAATCTGTTCATATGAAAGTTATGCTCCATCAAACCACTACGTGTTTCTGTTGCTTTACATTTTATCCTCCTTAGACAATGGTCTGTATGTCACTGTAATGGACTTGCATGAAGACGGCATCTGAATGGGAGCTGTACTGCACTGTACTATATACTATACATTAGGGCTGGGTTCTTATTCCCTGAACCAATCTGATTCCTGTTCTCAGGGTCCCAATTCAGTTTGATTCAATTCAATGTCAATTTTGACATATTTCAGTATCTAAACCATTTTACTTAGTTATGAAAGAAAAATAATCACAAATCTAATATTGATAATGGTTCCAGAGATTGGTGATATTTCCACAATATGTCAGCTTTAGTTTCTTTAGTTTGTAGGTGTTTTGTACGTGCAACTTTTATCTGTTTTTTTTTTTTAATCCTTTTATCATCCTTTTTAAATCCAGTGGTGCATTCTAGCTTCTGTCTTGGGTGTCCTCACATGTGGACTGATATCATTGCGCGGTTCCACAAAATTTGTCATGCAGAACCATTCTTGAGAAGTTTCTTGAAGAAGAAAATGAGAGGATCCAAGAAACTGTGGTATTTAAATCTTCCAAACCAAGGTTGATTTGATTCTCAAAATAGTGAATGCTTGACAAAATTGCTTAACTAGTGAATGTTAATGCATGAATTTAAATAATGAGAACCACTGTAGCCAAAACAAAATCAAAAACTTTCAGTCCGTCACAGCTCTGCTTTGACAGCTTGTCAGTGGCAGTTGACATTAATAGTTTATAATTATTTCCTTTTTATATGACTGACACTGCTAAATTCATAATAATTGTGTCTTCTGCTTTCAAAAAGCAGCACTTGAAGCATTGTATCCTTTGATGAATGACACTTGTTCACAAATGGAATGGAACGTTTGGCCTTACATAGAAACTTGAGGCATTTTGATTATGTTAAAGCTGAAAGCTCATGACCACAGATCTCCTCATGAACAGACAACACTCTTCAAACTGAAACAAGTGATATGTGACAGTTAACAGTTTGATGAACCTGAGTTGAAATGGAGTATGAGCAATTCAGCATAAGAATACAAAAATATCTTGCATGAGACCCCTAGGATTTTCTTATGGTTCCTTTTTGACATATTTACAGTGATTCCTTCCATCTCTATCTTGTAGGGGGCAAGCCTATATCATTTAACAAGGGCCAAAGGACATGGTCTATATATCTTTTAATATCCACAACACAGGCAATACATCTGAGTGAAATGCAGTTTGCACGTTTATATAAATGGGGAGGAGTGGAGGGAAAGAGCTAAGAATGGTAAAACGGATAAGAAACGGGAGTCAAAGGACATATGTGGAGTGGGGTGTGAGCCCTGAGATGGGAACTAGAATGGTTGCCAGGGTTACGGTCAGGGTTGCGACCCCTAATGTCAATCTGTCCATTTGGAGCGTATTGCAGAGTAAGAGGATTGGATTTTTATGGAGATGGATTTCATTTGCTGGAACACACTCTCTCTCGCTCTCGCTCTCTCTGTCTCTCTCTCTCGTGCCCCCCATCTCCACCTTTCTCCACATCCCTCTACCTGCTGTACCTATTACTCATAATTTTTCCCATCCTCCTTTCATCCTCATTTCTCCTCTCCTCACTTTCCCTTTTCCATTCCATGTACACCTCACCAGGTGTTAATTCATCCGCATCAGGATCAACATGATTCCCATTTGCATGATGCCAGTTTTTCTGCTGTAATTCACACATATGAGTGTATTGTGGGTATTTTTGTTGTATCTGCCTGCAGGTTTGAATCAGAGGTGACAGCAAGGCTGTAATGGAGAGAGAGCTTAACTTTTCTTCTTCTTCTTCTTCTTATTACCCCCCCCCCCCCCCCAATGGTACCACACAGTGACTGACAGATTGCTCTTTGATGTACTCCAGTGTATAAATCACAAATTAAGCTTTGGACCCCATTCACACTCAAATTACAGTGAGCTGATTGACAGATTTCGATGAAAGATTATGAAATCCCAACTGGACAAGCAGGTATTACGTGAAGTGGATGCATGAGTTTAAGCAGCGTATGTATAGTGGAGGCACGTTGTGGCTAAACTGCTTACCTGGCACTAGGGTTGGGTATCGTTTGAATTTGAACAATTCCGATTCCGATTCCGATTCCTTGTTTCGATTCCGATTCCTAACGATTCTCGATTCCGATTCTTTTAAGAGGCAGGGTCAAAAAACAGTTTAGGATATTTTAAAAGAGATAGCTAGCCAGCGGTCTTTCTGAAGGAAATAGTCTGACCTTCTCCATCAATTTTTATTCGATGAACTTTTTCCTTTTTATGAGCCTACTATGAATTTCTCTCAGGGCTGTTTTCAACTACAATATAAATATCAAATTTATGAACTGAAATATTATAATTTATGAAAATATTTTCATAAGCTTTATTTCTGAAAATCTCATGAAAACACATTTGCACATGAGTGTATGCTGCAGGTACTTAAACATGTTACTGTGCTCCTGTACTGTATATCTTGCCGCTATGGTGAACGGAGTAGACTCAGCACATCGCGGAGTCGTGGAGTCATCAGCCTGGCTAACATTCGCAATCTCAGGTCGTAAATTGTCTATGAAAAAAAAATATGTGGGCTAATTTGTTAGCTGCCGCAAGCTGTTAATGTTGGTGCAAGACATATTATTTAATGTATATGTATTGTTTCGGACTGCAGTGTAGTCCATGCAGTGCCAGAATGGGGGTCGGAGCTAGAGCCGGAGGAAGAGGCAGCGGAGGACGGCCGGCGCAGCGCACCAAAGACGGGGCACACATTTATTTGTACTCCATAACCCCGTGCACCCTCCTATGCACGAAACAATCTTATCGCAGATGTTGCATTTTGCCGAGACATTTTGTTTAGAAAAGTGAAGCCACACTTTGGACCTCCGACGCACGTTATACATGTTCAAATACACGTTCGGTTAAGCCAACACTTCCGGTGGACACTTCTTCGTTGGTGTTCACTGTTCAGCGGTTTCTTCTTCCGGTCGGCGGACTGGGAATCGAAACTAGGAATCGAAAATCGAAAATTTTAAACGATTCCGGGAAAATCGCAAAGCTAGTCCCGGTTCCAATCGATTCTCGATACCCAACCCTACCTGGCACTTCTCTCGTGCACATTGTGATGCATTAGGGTTAAGATTTTAAATTTTAGCTAGTCAGCTTGGAGCAAAACAAAACTATGAGTATACAGTGTGAATAGAAACCCTCCTGATCAAAACATAATCATTAGTACATTATATTTTATATGTTGTACCATGTGTATGTGTAATTGGTGGATCAGTGCTGCTTTTGTAATAAGTCATTGTGATGTATTGGATTGATTGATTGAGCTTCTGAGATACATGGTCAATAGACATTGTCATCCTTAAAATGGTCAATAAGCTGGACAGATAACTGATTATTTAAAACACTATAGCAAGGGAGTGAGTGAGATCTGGAGGACATAAGAGTTTCCATGTTTACTTTATTTTGGATATAATGGATATGAAATTGTGAATAATATGATGGAGAATTCTCTGAGGATTCTCAGCTTCACCAGTCATCATCTAAATCTATCACAGTGTTCAGGGATGGCATGTCATAGCTTCTCTCTGTGTGTTCTTTGCTTCAGTTACCACACTTCACATTCATGCAGCTATATGGATCCTCGCATGGATTCCACCAGGAGAAACCAACACTAAAAGGTCACAGTAACCAACACAGCTGACAAGTTTCCCAGCTGTTCCAAGTCACTCATTCGGCGACTCTAGCAGCATAATGCTGCTTCTTCAGGCAAGGCCCACCCACGTTCAAGAAACAATATTGTAAGGAGAGTTAAAAAAAAAATAAGAATCATTAGAATATCAAACAATCCAGTTACTCATCTTACAAGGGAGAACATGCTAAATGTCAATCAATCTTTAATTCATGTAATGTGTGTCTTCTCTGTGTTGATTATGTGACACACCTACTTTGTTATGTGTCTCTGCATGCGTTTGTGTGCATGTGTCTATATGTGTCTGTACATATGTGTGTGTGTCTAAATAGGCAAAATCTTTGCCAAGCTCCACAGTAATCTTATCATGCTGGCATCTTGCCTCGGTTTACATGCTGAGGGTAAATACTGACAAGTGAGTGTGTGTGTGGGTGTGGGGTGTGTGTGTGTGTGTGAGGGTACCAGGTTAATATGTCACTCAGTTGGGGGTTCTGGTAAAAGCTGACTTTTTGTGACACCCCACATTGCACCAGCGGCACTGCTTACTGTGTCAGAGTATATGTGTGTGTGTGTCCTGAGTGAGTGCGGGAGACATCCAGCCAAACCTCCACCTCTGTGCTAGTCACAGTGGAAATAGCATCTCACCGTTAAACGAGCCCATCCTTCAGAGATGGAGCTTTCTTCTGCATAATGTCTCCACCGTAGGGTCTACACACACACACACGCACACACACCCCCAGATACACAGATGCATTCACACACGCACAGGAGAAACAGAGCGTTTCAGATCATTAATCTCTGACTCCCTCCCCCTTAACCCCTCTACTGTCCTCACACCCGTTGGCAAAGTCATGGCTGTCTTCCTTGACCAACGCAGTGCTTATACTCCTGCTGTGTTCCTTTCAGGCAGGCGTTTGTTTGCACACGTATGTGCCAATGGGAGTGCGCTGCGAGTTTGTGCGTCCATAGTAATGATGGAGAAATACGTAACAGGCAAAAATAGAGAAGCAGAATGTGTGACATGATTAAAGAAAAAACATGTGTCCTGATTCAACTGCCAGTATCAGAACTGCATGCCATCCAACAGAATGGAGCTCTCTAGAGGATGCTGTCCTCTTTTTTTTTTTTTTTCTTTATTCCTCTCCCACAAAAAAAGCTAAACTACACAGTCTCTCTTCATTTGAGAGAACTTTCAGTTGTTGCTAAATGGCAGCTAGGAACATTCTGGCATTTTGGTGTAACCTCTTTAGTTGCAAATCAATAAAAAGGAATAACCAAAGCGAAACCACATCACTGACAACTGGCTTTAATTTATTTTTAATAGTTATTCTTAAAATAGCCATTGCCTTTAATTCAGTATTTTAATCACACATAGCTTCAGATCGCATTATGTTACAGTTATGATGTACCCTTTTGTAAATGCTAAACACTGCCTTTAAGATGCAGGAAGAAAAAGAAAACTCTTCAAAGCTTTTCTGCCACTTCTGCATCTATGATGTCAACATTGAAATGCTGGAAGGAAAATGAAGTGTTATGTAGTATTAACAAATAGGTTGGGGCTGGTTGTTGGTGCAAGGTAATAACTGGTCATTTTTATCAACATAATCTCTTCTAAGGAGTCTTCAGGATGTAAAACATTTAGTTTGGGACTGTTAATGTGCAGGGATGACACTGCACATATGGAGTGTTGTCAGAGCTTCGTCTTATTTCAGGTTATAGTATAACAACGGTGATGTTTTCAAGCTGCTTCCACAGTTATGTAATTCACAGATGGCATTAGATTTACCGCAACATACTGTCCCCATGTTTTAACTCTGCCTCTTGACATTCTGTTCTGCTCATGCTCCCTGTCTTTGGATTATCCTCCACAGACAGTGTTTTCTCGTCCATTCCTCATCCTGCCAAGATAGCCCTCAGTTTACCTTCTCTAATAAACCACTTCAGCATAATGCAAGTGCTCTGAGCCACATAAGTTAACCTTTTTATACAGAATATATAGACTATGGTTGTATATGTTTAATGAGAGAAGAATGTTAATGAGATCTTGGGTTTAAAAAGACTTGTGTTGTCCATGTTAAATCTGGAAAATATCCCGCGCCTTCCATCACTTTTAGCAGGGTTGAACAAAGTAGAACTGTTTGCCATTTGATTAGACAGATTGACTGAGCTTTGTGGTTTGTCATTGTCCAGTAAGATTAAGCTGTTGTGAAGACAGGGTTGGAATTCATCTTTATGCAGTGTCTAGGTTCACAGCTGTTGATTTAGAAATAATAACTCTAAAAATATTTGATATGCTCACTTTACAAGCTCCAAATCTTATTGACCCTCATTTGATCCAATAGACAGATGCGTATATAGCCAGGTGGGATACCCCTGTGAAATCAGTGGATCTTAGGGAACAGCGTAGAGATACACCTGGAAGCACAAATCCATGTTGTTTTGCTGCAGCAGGGATGAGTTTTTTGTTTGTTTGTTTGTTTTTTCCCCCTTGGGAATTAAAATGCCCTGTTAAATTGTGTGTTTTTTTCACAAAATATGAATTTGGAAGCATCAGGTTGATTGTATTTGTTGGATGTTGATAGATAAATGGAGAACTATCTACAGGCAATTTGTTGTTGTGGACTGGCTTGTTCGGTTGTCTGACTGGAAAGAATGTGCTCGACTTCTGAAATTGCACTGCCACTCTTACAGAACAAGTTGAACATCCAAAAAGTGTACACTATTGATCAAACTCACTCACAGACATTTAGAGCTTTTTTATAGCTACACATAAAATTCAATAGAAAACAAATATGTGCAGTACCAAGCTTATTATTTTGCACAGTGATGATTTGTAATAAGCATAATTTCCAGCTTAATCAGAATATGTGCAGCGCAGAACATAAAAGCGCTGCACTTGTACAGCTGAGCTTGTAAAAACATGTGGAAGTAATCCTGTGAGTAATATCTATTTCAAAATATGCAAATAACAAAATGTAAATTCAAAGAAATATGCATACATATCCACTGCATGTATATTTAAATTCCATTTAGAATGTGGCAGCAGTGGTAGATTTTCTAGATAACAAGATCAATGTTCATCTTTAGAACTGTTAAGAGTTGCAGAGGAATAAAACATCCAACAAAGCTTCTGTTGCAGCACCATGCCTTCTTTTACTCATCGTGTCTTGGAAGTAATTTACATTTCACACCTTGTAATTGTGTAATTACAAATCCATTAAACAATTGCAATGCCTATCTATGTAGTATAATTTAATATGACGGTTCAGATAAAGCGAAAGCCAATTCACAGAGGCACATTGTCTTAACATAATCCATGCACTGTGGGGGCAGAAGCCCCTTATTCTTCTCCCGTGACACTATCAGCCTGCAGCCACAGTGGCAAATCCCACTGTTGTTAGAGGAAGACATGGAATTACTTCCTGTGTCAGATTAGGGTTATCTTAGCAGGGCTGAGAGTTATTATTATTGTGACTGATATAGGCACTTTCACACACACACACACACACACACATGGATGTGTGCACACTTGCACACACGTACATTGGAAAAGATACGGTATTTACAGGGTTATCAACCCATTATAATGTTTGATAATCCGCACTCTTGGCCAGTTAGCCGCAGGAGGATTCTTCTTCAGGATTCGGGCTACATAAAAACTACCACTAGCAAATCCATGGTCTTATTCTGCTCAGAGATAGTGTATTGTTTATTGGGAAAATACAACACAACACTAGGACAATAGCCCAACACAAAACACAACAAAAAGCTGTTCATCAAGAGGTGATGTTTGAAACATAACATAACTGTTTGGCAGTTGAACAAATAACACAAAAGGAGGAGAGATCACAAGAAACAATGAAAGAAGAAGCAAAGGCACAGAAAGAGCAAAATCCTTTGCAGGGATTACAGAAAAAAACATACAAAGTCTGAGTTGAACACAGAACTGGCACGTTGTATGAGTTTACTGTATGGGGCTTTTCTACTTTTATTCATTCTTTGTTTCATTCAATATTGAATAAGACATGATAAAAAAATAATGTAGTTGGATCAGATCAATCATTACACTTCACAGTGCACACACGCGCACACAAAAAACAAACTCACTCACCAACAGGCAAACTGGACGAGAAATAATGGAACTTCATTTTGATTATTTCCAAAATTAAACAAATAATTTTATTTTTATTCACTGCTCTAGTTTCATCCAGTGATAGATCTCCATCAGGCACAAAGCATTTCCATAAATCATGGGAACAAACAACAGGTGTGCAGGCTTGCAGCCAAATTGTGAGAATCAAGGCAACTGTGTTCCCATTCAGCTACAAGAGCATTACTGAGGTTCTGCACACACAACCGGGCATACAGTGTTACTGTTAATTTAGTACACATGAATAAAATCAGAGAATGGTGTGACAATAGTAAGGCATGTGACCGATAAAATGATGTACTGTTGTTTAAAGCTGCTGTTGCCAGTATTTTTGTCATAGTGGTGAACCTACAGAGAATTACTTTCCTGCACTTCAGCTTTACTGGGCTTTGGTGCAGGTTTCAGGTTACTGCTTACTACCTTCTATGGCACATATTTAGCAATAGTGGATGGCCATTGTTACTGTTAATTCAGACACACCACTTCATTGTTTTCCTTTTTTTTCTCCAAATAAATTATGTCTAAAATATATGTATAACTCATTTGTTAGATAAATTGTAATCCAGAAGATGCACATTAAGTCACTTGTTAGGTTAATTTAAGGGCAGAAGATGCGTGTTGGCCCTCAGTTTGATTGAGTTCATTGAAGTACACAAGGTACACGTCACCCCCTTGTTCTGGGTAATTGCAATTCACAAAGACTCTTATTTTGAATAAATAAGTGTGCAATTTAATTGGAGTGAAAAATGTTAGTTAATTACTAGATGTTATTGGTCTTTGTTACTTGTTGTGAGTGGAAATGTGTCAAGTTGTTCCATTTAATTCTGATAACCCCCTCTCCCCACTTTTTGGTTCATTTCAGTACACAAGGCCCCTTACTTCATTTCATCTTAAATGGTTTAAATAGCTGATAATAAACACAGAGAACCCTGCTGTGTGAGTCATCTAAGCAGAGACTAAGCATCAGTGCTTGTGAGTAAGCAAATCACAGCAGGACATTACTATTTTAGGTGCCAGGATAGCCCAGTAGTCTTCAGTTGAAGGTCAGAATTCACAGGTTAGCACATAGAGCACTGCGGACTGTGTTAGCGATATTGCAGGTCTATAGGACACACAAGAATGAAGGTGGGTATATGCTGCACATTAACTATGAACCTTCACAACAGAATACAATCTGAAAAAGAAGCTGGGTCTAAATGATTCTCATGGATATTTCTGAAAACATGCCGGGTGTGAGGGGTTAGTCTAATAATGTGGGAGTTATGAGGTTATTAATGACTGAAAGGTCAGGAATGAATCTGCTTCTCTATTCTGCTACACTTCACATTGATAAATTATCACAGTGTTATTCAGCTGTAACCAATTAATGATCAATGTCTTGTCATCAAATAACAAAAGCCAATGCCCTTGTTTTGAGTGTTATAGTCAGGAAAGACTGTACAAAATCTAATGATGCATGCACCTATATCATTCAGCCTGCCTTTCAGCCTGCCTTTGACTGCCGTAGCCATTATACTGAATACTAAATCTATTATATAATCACTTTGGGAAGTCCTGACAAAATATATAGTCACATGTTTTTCCTTCTTTATTTTATATATATATTTTTTTTTTAGTTTTGTACTACCTTTAAATTCACACCTTTTGCAATGTATACTGCATATGGCTACCTGTGTGACACCACTGGAATTTGTATAAACAGCACACCTCGCATATTTCTCATGTCATGCTGTAACTACACATGAGATATTTGGAGTAAAGGACATGGGTAGTAGGTGCTTCATTGAGGCTAAGTGGCCTACAATATGCACAAACTCACAGATACTGACACCGGGTGATGGTATGGGGCTGATGTTTACAGTTGAGAAGTGCTTTGATAAATATCATCATAAATTCATTACAGTTTCCTTTTGATACAAGCTTTGAACCACCAGCAGCACCTTTGATGTGATTCAGTTCAAACTTGCATCACCTAGGGTTGCTAAGTACAAATTGAGTGATTGTTCTTACTGCTCTGGTGATAGATCGCATATTAGGTAGTAAGTTACAGGATAACCTTATACTTGGACATCTGGATTTGCATGACATCACATCTGTGTCATATGTTACCATTAGGCTGGGCTGCTGTGTGTTGGTTTTAGCACAGCCTTGGCTATATTTGGGTAGCAAGCACATACTGTCCTGTCAGTAGTTACAGTTGATATCCCTCCCTTTTCTTTTCTCCAGCTCTCTTTTCTCTCCATATAAGTCTGAAACATCAGCCTGGGTTCACTCATCTAAGTTCAGTCCTTCATATTGGCGTCTCTTTTCAAGATTAAAAAAAAAATGCTAATAACTTGTAGAGCTGTTGCTGCTGCCATCAGCGTATTCTGACGGCTGAAACGGCTTGTTGCCAAATCAATAATAATTACACAATGAAAGGCCTTTCCGCTAATGATTTTACACAGCAGACCTATGTGTGGGAAATCAGGGTAATAAACATTGCTCTTTTGTGTATGGACAGGAAAAAGTGGATAAAGATGAAGCTGCAGTGGAAATAAAGGGCAGGGATGTGGGGGATTTATTTGAGGGAAGAGGGATCCCTTAACATTTCTGTGGCTGATAAGACTTGGAAAGCACTTGCTAAGCATTGGGTGCACTATATTCACTGCATATATATAATGCAGTATGTTGTGTCACAGACTGTAAATATATGGGTTAACACCATTATTATTAGATAAGACGAGATTTTATCACAATAAAATTATGTTTGATTAGATTAGGTTAGATCAAACTTTAATGATTTGAATGACAATAGCTGCATACATTAAACCGTGCACAGCGAGGGATGAGGATGGATTCTGTGCAATTTTATGTGGAATAACCACAGCTGAACTGAGGCAGTGATTGTGCTTCACATTTATTTTCATTTGAAAGGTGATTGGCTTTTTTCTTTATGAAAAGTGTCTGACTTTTATTTCTTTGAAAGCTTTCAAAAAGTCAATTTCCTTTTCTAATATTTGAAACAATGACTTGGGATTTAATTATTAATATCTCCCATGTGCCGAGAAGGTTGGAGAAAAAGTGCAGGGGTCTTGCAAGTGACAGACGTACGGACAGAGTGAAATACAGGAGTTCCTTTTCCTTTGTTTTTTGGTGCAAAAGAAACGAAGATGACATTCAGCGTGATTCCTAAAAGCATCAACATACATGTAGTTTGAATAAATCTATGTGTCCACCAGCTGACCAGCCCCCTACTGTCTACCTGTCTACCTGTCTACCTGCAAGTGATGTGTTCAGATGTGTCATGTCAAGAAGGGTGCTGGGCAGCAAGGGGATAAGATGTGCTATGAGATGGGATGTGCTTCAGTGAGAATGACTTGAAATGCCTGACCCTATAACGTCAACATGTTTTTTCTTTTCATTTTTTCTCATGTTAATATTATTTTCTAGGTCTTGTCAGTTTCATGGTAGGTGTGGCGATGCAGATGATGCTCAGAGTGAAATCATGGACATTGTAGTCATGTGACATAAACCTTTACCATTAAGCCAAGGTGTTAATACACAGATGCACAAGAGTTGCAGGTGATTGGTCAGTGTATCATGTCTGAAGTGCGTTAGGGGTATTTCTTGTGGTGATAAAAATGTAATTTTCTTCAATATAGCTTAATAAATCGTATTGGTTTGGCTTACAGCTACTCATACTGTTTGCTCCTCGGGCTAGTTTTTAGATAGGTTGTGCTATCGTTTCTTGAAAGCTGCCTCACTTGCACTGTCTGACTTTTTTGTCTGTGAAAAAAAAAATCGCTTTTATCCTCAAGATATTGGCCTTTTATTAAAATTCCGATTTCCTTCTGTCCCCAGCCAATAAAATAGAGGGGAAGGTATGGTTTTTCTCAGAAGCTTGGAGGGTACAAGTCAGTAAAAGCTGCAGTGAAAGCTTCCTTACTCCAGCTTAAGGAGCTGCTAACCCACCTAAAACAATTTCATTTGTCACAGTGTCAGTGGAGAGTTTCACTTCCCATGATGGTGTGTGAGTACTGTTTCACCCCAGCCACTGAGCACAGAAATACCTCTAGTGGAGAAACTGTAAAATCAGCCTGTGTTCTAATGGCTGTGATTGGTTGTAGGACTATCCAACTGTGTGCAAATCTCTATACTGGTTGAAACATGGCCAATAGAGAAAATTACTAACGGTGTCAATGGACTCATATTAACAGACTTGTATTCTGATAGGAATTGAGTCTGACTACATCTGGCTCATGAAGAACAGCAAAGGTTATGAATGGAGTGCTGCTATAAATAGTACATTTCATATTATACATACATTGAATCCATTGTTAAGCTAAAGGTCTGCATCACTGTAGCTTAAACGCGATACAATAAATAACTGATACCATACCAGTGTAACTTTGAATGAGGTCATTTTTTTGAAGTCCATTCTCTCAGTCGTAAGCCTTCTGCTGCCTGCTGTGGGATGAGCTTCATGCACTGTTTGTGATGACCCTTTGTAAACTGTATTTGGCATGCTTTAGGATTTTTCTACTCAGAATTAATGTGATATAGGCCAAGCTTGATGAGCCAAGGCAGCTGTTTGTCCTTCGCTTGTCTTGTTTCAAGTAACAGGATGAACTCTGGTTCAAACAGTGAGATAGCTGCCAGTCATACATGGCAAGTCAGGAACTTAATCAAAAAGCTCATTTCCATTCAGGAATAATATCAGGCATATTTCCTTGCAGGGAAAAAAAGACAAGTACTGAGTGAATAGTAAAATGAGGAATGCAATACGTTACTTATGACATTCATTCTAATCATGAGCTAATTGTTGTTTTATGCAAATGATAGTACAGTATGTACTTGAGTATTATTGCTTTGCTCGCTTCACATCCATTCCTCAAAATGCATTGTATATCCTTTTGTAATTATTGCTTTGTCCTCATAATAGAATCCCTGTGTTGGTGCTAATAATGGAAATACTGGAAACTGTGATCAAATGTGAGTTCATTATACTAATGCATTCTTATTAGCATTCATATAGTAATGCCCGAAGTTTACTTCCCCTCGCTCCCCATCTAGCCCAGCGCTCTAGGCTTGTTTTCTGTATCTGGTGGCTGTTGAGTGTGTGTGCATACCCATCCAGGGATAGCTAAGTGTGTATAAACACCACCTCCAGCATCGCCCAGAGCTCGGTAGGAGACACAGCAGGAGTGTGCTGATCATGCCATATGTCTCCCTCCGGTGCAACACCTGCAGTGAAAGGTTTAAGCCTCAAGGGCCAGGGAAAGACAAAATAAACTGGCTTTACAATGCAAAATAAACTAAAAAGCTTGAGGGGCCATTTGATTTTATGCAGTGACTTTTTGTGTCACGGTTTTTCAGGCATTTTATCAGATGTACTTGTGTGAATGGACCACAGTTCTCACACTGTTTGAAGACTTTTGATATAAAGTCACAGCGTATGATAGTGAGTGGTATAAACCAAGTAATAGAAAGTGGTAAAAAAACAAAACAATAGTAAAATAGTGATGATATTAGTCAGTAAAACTGCCAAATTATTGTCATTTGAAGAACAGTACAGAACAACCTCTGCCAGATCATATGACATGATAATTGTAGAGAAGTTCAATACCTTTGAAATGAATTAACCTCTTTAATCATCTGACTCCTAATGTTGGTGTCCAAGGAGTAGGAAGGCATGAGACTATAAGTGAACTATTGCATATTTGCAGTAAGAGCGTTTTTGTTCAGAAGCGATGACATAGACAACTCCTCTTCGGCCCTCTGGGTGACTTTTACCCCTGAACACTATCGTTTGAGAATAACTGGTCGACAACATTTTAGAGTTCTGCATCACTGAGCTCCTACTGGGCATTCCTGGATGACTGCCATGGTATATGCGTGAATGGATGGAGGAATAGATGGATGGATGGATGGATGGATGGATGGATAAGCAGCTCTTAAGATGCAGCAGCATGAAGAAGAGGCCGAAGAAGAATTATTCAGCTCACTAGACAGGACGGACACACACACACACACACTTACTTATGAAATGTCTTCAGAATGAAATTTGAATTGTCTTTTTTTTTTTTTAACCACAGCTATGGCATTTTCTTTTCTTTCTTTTTTTTATATTAACCAATCAGCCACAACAGTAAAACCACTGACATGAAAAGTAAATAACACTGACCATTTTGTGAATACAATTCATGTGGATGTTAAGCTTACCATACCACCCTGAAAGATTCACTGGCTTTGGAGGAGACGCTGCTGGCCAAATGAAAGGAATCGTGTATACAAGGGGAGTGTTAAGAAAGCATTCTCTTTGATGACATGAGAAATCCTTGAGGTGCAAGAGGCTAACCCACTTCAACTTTGAATGTTTGTAGTGCTAGTGCCCATCTTAGACGTGTATCACTCACCCAGACCACCCCCATCCCATAGCAATGACACTCCTTGATGGCAGCAGCTATTAATGGCAGGAGGCAGCCTGACACAGACACACACAAAAATGGTTTAGGAACAACTCAAAAAGCATGAAGAACAGCACAAGGTGTTGACCTGGCCTCCAAATTCATTAGATCCCCAACTGATCAAGAATATGTGGGATGGACTGGAACAAGCCTGATCCAACCCACAGGACTCAGAGGTCCCCACTAACATTGTGTAAGGGTGATGTTCATTCTCTGATGAGTCAGAACTGTTGTAGAGGCACAAGTTAGACTTACACAATATTAGAAGGGAGGTTTTAATGTTACACCTGATTTGTGTATATGTGGAATTTGTTCAAGTCTTGCTGTTTCCAATTACCGTGATTGTTCTTCTACCTTTTTTTTTTTTTACTGCTTCATTTGCAGTTTCAGCTCTAAAGTCTTTATTCAGTGTCTCCCATGTGGGTGGGGTGTGTTCCATGTAGTACTAGCAGACAAAACCACTTTTCCAAGTTTGTCACCATTTACAGACAAAGCACATTAAGTTTTTATATTCACACCACTCTTGACTGCAAAGTTGTATCTCAAGGGAGACTAACTTCTAACTTCACACTGACTTGCATAGAATACATAAACATGGAGAGACCGATTTGGTCAGGAGACTCTCAGATTGGTCTGACAAATTGTACATGTAAACGGTTGAGCGAGCGGAGCCGAGTGTGCCATCAGCCCGTCTGCCCGAGAGCCCTTGTATGTAATTGTGCATTTAAAATGGCCGTTTTATTGTGGTTGTCATGCAGAAGGAGCAGAGGATGAATGGACAGATTTGGGCTTTATGGTGCGCCACTTAATGTGGCAGCAGACACCAGTTGCTGGAAGCAGAAATCAGTGCTGGGTGTGTGTGTGTGTGTGTTTATGTGTGTTGACAGCCGAGACATCAGTGTAATGGACTCTGTGTTGATTGAAAGGCACAGCTAGAGGAGTTTGGGGACTAATAACTATTATGAAATTGATAACCTTGGCAGGCGTCAGCTCAATTTGCACCTGCTACCGTTTTCAATAAAACAAGAGAAAAGCAACATCATTGAAAAATTAGGCCCCAAATATGAACCCACTTCAATTTATTCTGCCATTTCCACTCTGCGGTAACAATAGCAAAATGGAGTAGGAGGGAATGTAATGGCTGAGTAGCAGGCTTGTGGCAGCTCATTGATTTGAATGGCTGGATCTGATGCAAATTCCGGTCAGTCTTGGTGGAAGAGAAAAACTCTCCTTCAGTAGTTGATGCCAGGCAGTACCATGCAGCAAGGCACTAAATCCTTTAACTAGCCCCAAACCCTTAAAGGTGCATATGTTTGAAAACAGGTTATAAATACTTGACATATTTTTAAGGGGTTCATATTTTCCTAACTTTTTATGTTCTGTACTATCTCTTGTTTTCCTTGACTTAAAAACAGGGACAATATTTGGAAAATGTAAAATTTGTATTCTTCTAGTTGTGAGACATTTTGATTCGGACAATTCAGTCCTAGTCTGGCGTAAAATACTCAATTGGACAGTCCTATAACTAACTAATCAGCACCATTTTATTGTAAACAAATTCAACTCCACAGCACTCAGATGACAGGTATGACTACGTCACTGTCGATCATCCCATAAAGGCCATCCAAACTATTTGATTGGCAAATCTTTGCTGGCGCTTTATCAGTTCCCAAAAGAGTAACCCTAGTCCAACTTTTTGCTGCAAAAATGTTGTTGTGTGGTGGCCAGGTGAAGTCAGGCTCACTTCCACGCTACATCAGTCCCATTTGCAGTTCAGTTGCAGGTATGTTGCTCTCCATACGGCAGTTACTAATAAAGATTTTTGACAAGTAGGTTACAAGAACATGTGATTCAGGTCATTTTCATATTAGTTTTTTAAAGATGTTTTGCAAATACAATCATTGCAGCCTGCATGCATATAGTTGTGTCTTCATCATCGTAACTATAGCATTCTACTAAAGATGGAGGAGCGGCAGGGGAAACATTAAGAGATAGGCAGATGAGTGAGAAAACACAGGGAGATCTCCCTCACACTTTATATGCTAATTGAGGTGATGCTCCGACACGCTGTAAGCATCCCGAACGCAGCAGTCAAACAATGACCTCAAGGTGATCATGAAGTGTAACGTGCTGTTGGTAGCTGATGCCAGAAGAGGCTGCTGCCAGAACTAGTCCGTGTAGTATCAACTCATCTCGCTGAATGTGTGTGTGCCTTGCTGAGGTTGTCTTCCTTCTTTCCAATTATTTGTTGTCTGACTTTTATTGATCTCATCAACTCCATGGGCTTTCCTCTGATTGGCTTGTGTCAGCTGGATCAAAAGTCAACAATATATTAAGCAGTAATGAATGCATCATATGCTGGAGGCAGAAACTGCAGTTATATATATTCAGCTATCTTTAAATGATTATCCACAGTTTTGTGGTTTGAGATCTGATATTCCTTTTTGCATTGAAAAAAAAAAATAGTGATGCAGAACACGGTGTCTATTCTTAAGAAAAATACCAGTAGAAGGAAATAATCAATAGACAGACCTGTTCAGGGTTCAGGGGGTGTAAATGTATTTGTATTCTATATATTTTAACAGTATATTTCACCTTAAATATAAATGGAAGTTGTTAATCAGCATTTTGTTTTGAAGAAGATCCCCACTAATAACATTCTGTTGCCAGACGCCACAGGACACCCTCAGAATGCCCATGTCCAACTGTTTTGGAGGCACAGCAGAGACCTACACAATATTGGGTCATAATGTTATGCCTGTTCAGTGTTCATTATTATTTATGTGTGTCTTCTTTTGGTCATAGTAGCCCTCCATTTGTGACTTTCTCCAACAACAGACAATGTTGTTTATTGTTATAGCAGACAAACCATGTTGTAATGGTGCATGCACACTAACAGTGAGAAAGTGACATTAACATTTTTTGAGCCCTCAGTGTGATGTTACCCAACTAGAAGATGGACTGTGTCAGAGCCAGAGGATTTAACTAATTCACAGAGACCTTCAAAGAAATGTCCTGAACTTGGAATGGTTGAGAATCAGAAGGTCATGACTTCACATTGAATGTGTTTTTGTGTGCGCACGAATGTTTGTCGGCAATGGTACCAAAGCTGCAGCAGCCCCTATAGCCTAATTGTTCTTTTAGTTGACTAATACTGGGAAAAACCTTGTCGGCACAAAACCTTAATTAAATTAACTGGAGGGTTTACAAGTTCAGGAAGCTGCTCCAGTGGATGCCTCTACTTTCCAAAACTCTGCTTTTGTAAAAATATAACCAATGAGAAATGCTGGAGGATGCTGGCCAAGCAGAGACACTCATTGACTACTGTGGTGACCTATTTGTGTCCCCACTGTTGTCTGAACAATTTCTAACCACAAACCAGTGCTATTCAAAACTCTCTGAGTAGAAATCATGTTCATATGTTGTTCATTTTAAAGATTACACTGTGTTCCCATCATTTACAGCCTTCATTTTTTAGATGAACAGTCATGCGACTAAGTCCACTGCAAGGGGGTAGAGGAAAAATGGAAATGGAGAAGTAGAAGAGAAAGTATGAGTGAGGCAGAACCGGTGTGTGAGTGCAGTTCTTAGCGCCACTGGGCTAATTTATCATCGACACTCGTTGCTATGGAAACCAACATTCTGGGCAAATCATGGGATGCTGAATTGGTGTTTTTGTCCTTTTTTTTCCCTTTTTTTAGTCCAGTTGAAGAGTGAGTTTATCCTGTTTGCATTAGAGAGGGAAGGGAAAGGAGAGGTCTCGGTCAGTTTAATAAGTAATTTATTCAAGCCTTCAGTGGCTTCAAATCCAGCTTTTATTATGATAAGTAAGGGGGATAAGAAAAGCACTGAAGTGAATAACTTCACTTAGTTCCAATGTAAATCCTGGGTACCTGTAGAGTGAAATGCTTTGATTTCATTGGTTCGGGCGAAAGACACAAAACAAACTGGCTTTAGAAAATGCTGGCACACTCCATCACTTTTATACACAGACTGTATTAATCAGCCAAACAAATGAATGATTTAGAAAGATAGATAATAACCTTAACAAACATCAGCAACCATTCCACTAACTTACATAAATGCCTCATTTTTAGGAATGAAATCTCATAAAGCTCAAGGTCAGAACCATTTCAATATGCTTGTGTTTCAGTATGGTTGGGTTCATATGCAACATGTATACAGGTCAAGATTTAGCAGTAAATGGGGTTCTGTGAGGGAATAATGTATATGATGTCATAAGGTACTTTGTCTACTCCATCAGTTTAAGTGAAACATTCAATATCAGATCATACTGTACATGGTTTTAACTGGAAAGTGATGATAGGTATGAAACAGTAGCTAGTTCTGTTCATGGATATGTGATGATCGTGCATTTATATTGCTGCGGTCACCACCTACTCTTACTTAGGCTCAGGCG
This sequence comes from Planiliza haematocheilus, assembly GCA_005024645.1. NCBI lineage: Eukaryota > Metazoa > Chordata > Actinopteri > Mugiliformes > Mugilidae > Planiliza > Planiliza haematocheilus. The sequence goes on from SRSE01000306.1 coordinate 2,948,057, forward strand.
CAGTCTCATCATATTGTGATTGCTAATATGCAGCCTTATCTAGATTATGTTAATCCAAAGGCAGTAAAAGAACATTTTAATCAGCCAAAATAGGAAAGACAGAAGGGGATGCATCAGTACAAGAAAGTAGTACAATCACAGAGGAAGAGAGAGAGATCATAGTGGCCCACCATCATTGTGTGCATTGACTTCAATCCTTTAAACACAGATTTCCTTGTGCACAGAAAGAGATCAGATGCAGTAATTATTAGTTGTTTCAGTTTTTCAGATTTATGTCAGTTATAACATGACTGTGAAATGCCATCTTCTGTGCAGCATGTCACATTTTGTTACAGTGACAACTGCTGTCACTAACAACTCCCACGGTACACGATACAGTAGATTCCAGGCTTTTGAAGTGTCAGGGCATATACGCTAAACAGTAATGGTGGTAAAAAGAAAAAGAGAAAGTCGCTGTTTGATGGGCTTATGTGATCATCTTGAAGCCAGACACATACAATGAAGCCATACTTTTATCATGTATGCAAAGCCTCCTTAAGCACATGGCACAACTCTGTGTCGGCTGTGAGTGGGAAGGACGCCAGGTTAGAAAGACTAGGCTACAGTGGCTACTTGAAAAAAACAGTGTTGTGAAAGAATGACATATTTTTTTATTCACTTGACATGTATTCAGGTTTACTGCTTTTGTCTTCGGGCTTAGTCTGCAGTCCACAACACACTGACTTGTCGGATGACAGGAGTGAGCAGTAAAACTGAACAAAAGCTGATAGCTAGCCAGAATGCAAACTGAATAAAACAAACAAAAAAAGGAATTGCTCAACAGATTGCTCACTATTTTTTCATCAATTATATAATGCGTTCAGTGGACAAAATATCCATCCCATTTTAATCTACTATTACCTTAACAGGGGATGTTGTAACAAGCATACAGCAGCAAAAGCAAAATGCATAATGTGATGAAAATAAACACTTAAACTGATCAGCCACAACCACAACCTGGTATTCATGTGGATGTTATTTAGACATGTACCACCTAGACCAGACCAGGCACCCACACCCCATAGGTCATAATGTTATGCCTGATTGGTGTATGTTTTATGAATGTACAGTGAGAGAGACAAAATACATTAGTTTCAACTGGTCACATTAGAGGTTGAACTGTGTCACGGAGTTAACACATTCTCAACATGAAAAAATGAATGGGCGTGCAGTTTACCTTTGACAAAACTTCTGCAGTAGTGTTTAGGTGAAAGTTCATTCAAGGTGGGTCAGTAAAATGCTCACACACTGTGCACTGTGTCTCTCTTAAATACATTTAAATAACCCAAAACCAGGAGGATATGGTCCTTACTTGGACTCATCCTTTCTTTGCATTAGGATGTTTTCTCGTTTTGATTTTAACTGTTAAGGATTATGAAAAAAGCACCCAGATGTGTTTCTTTTTTCTTCCCTCCACCCTTCTCATATTATGGTTGGAAGGAGGAAAACATGTTTACTGTGCTTTCCTATTCTCTCTCCTTCTCCCTCCACAAGTTGACAGCACATCATAAATCTATCTCAGCCTGGAGGAAGAGCATCTCAAGGCTGCCGCTCATCTCCTAAAAAATTCTTATTTATAAAAAAAAAAAAAGTCAGGGGTAGGGGGAGGAGGAAGCGTTAGAGGAAGTGAAGAACGGCCAGGGGAAAGAGAGAAGGAGAGAGGAGGGGGCTCAAAGAGAATTATTCATCTTCTGTTTTAGAAGCAATGTTGTCTAAATGATGTTTGGTGAGTTCCTACTGCAACATGCAGACACTTGATTCATGTTACACACACATTCACTTATATCCCAACACTTCAGACATGGTGTCAGTGATAATGACTGTCCCATACCCTCCTAATTACAGTAACTGAGCATGATAACCTGTACATTAATGTGCGTGGTGTGGGTGTGTTCGTGTGGGGGGGGGGGGGGGGGGGGGGGCTGATTGTATTTGTCCGGTCATGCTTTGTCGAAACAATGTTCCACTTGCCTTTCGTTGTGCTCATTTAATACCTGAATTGGCTGATTACCAGGGCCAAGACATGTTGATGCATCCTAATGTCCTGTTGGAGTGAGAGGAGTTTATAGGGACGACGTCCGGCCCAATGGCACAATTATAACGTCAGTGTCGCAACTTGGAAGAAAAACCTGTCCTACATGATTAGATTCATGTTACTGATTAATTTTTCTCCCGACAACATCAAGACCACAAGAAAGAAACTAGCTTTGTTGGCTTTTTTTTTTGAGTGAGTGAGTGAGGCCGTGGCTAGTGTCCCAAGATGATCTGATTTTATTCATTTCTATTTTGTTCACTTTTTCTTCAATTTTACTTTAACTTGTTTTTCTAATCATGCATGCTTTACATTTTTCTTATTTCAAATATGGTTCCTTTGAAGGTCTCCTACTCCTGCATCTATTTATTTCTTCATAAATATTATTTTTTTATAGAAAGAAGACTTCTACTTTTTCTTTACAACTTTCTCCTAACATCTTCTAGGAGTTCAGGGATCTTCTTCTTGGAGGCCCTCCTTCAGTTCTTTCAGTTCAAAGTGACGTCTGTGTTGATGTCTGTTTGTGCCAATGGATTTTCAGGTAATTTGATTGGTTTGACTGATTGTTTTTGATCTCAGTGGCATCCTCTTGAGAAAGTTTGATCTTGCTTCACTTGGTGGGGATCCGTTTGTTCTGCCCTGAGCTTCTTTGTATGCTCCTAATAATTGGGTAGAATTTGAGACCTCAAGAACCTTATGACCTTCTTGTCTTGCTGCTGAATGAGGTAATTGCTTTGTTTTTCTTAACTGAGCTTAGATTCACACCTCTTGTAATTCGTACCTAATTGTATGAAACCCTCAGTGGTTCGAGCACAGCTATTTGAGGCCCTTCTGATAGGCCTACTCTGTTGTTTGCTCCAGTTGTTTATTCCAGTTTAGTATTACTTGACCACTTTTCACCTTGTGATGTTCAAAGATGCAAAAATCAGAGTCTGAGAGGGCAACTTGAAGAAGTGCTGAGAAGCAAAATATTCAGTTTCCACTTGAGATAACAGTTCTTGCATAATGGATCGAGACACAACACTTAAGGGGCTGTGAATGCTCAGAAACACTCAAGACATGAAAATATTCCGTCTAGTCTCTTGAGTGAAGAGCTTCCGAGAGTCTTTTATGCTATTTATTACAATAATTCTGTTTTTTTCTCACAGGTGACAGACCCATTAACTCTTTACTAAATACAAAGAACCTGTTCATTATTCATTTAATCCATCACAGCGAATTTGGACATAGTGTTAACAAGGGGCACTCAAAAAAATATAAAATACAATGAATGGACAATGAAATACTCTTAACAGCATCAGCTAGTCAATGAAGCACCCAGCAGACTTTCTGATGCTTCATTTGTGGAGAATATTTAGAGCCCATGTGTAACATGTGCTCTGTAAAAATTACGTTTTCTTTATATTTAATCATTTTACTTCACTTTTCATGATTCATAACAACAATTAAATTAAAAGACGACCAACTCCAAAAGGCATAGAGACGTGTGATATAATTTTCACCACACTAATAGTGAAATTAGCCACTTATCATTTGTTTTGAAAGTCATTTTATACATGGCATGTGTTATTTTTGATCCATAACACATGAAGGTGTTGAATAAGAAACACTTTACTGGCCATAGGATTTTATTATGGTCCTGTGCTCAACTGATTCAGGGAGAAAATACTCTGCCAACAATTGGAGAGTCCAACAACCAATCATGAGTAACAACTTATTATATTGTGTGTGGTTTGAGTGAAATGTCACTAGCAGTTGCCACTGAGCTATGAAGTAAGCTATTCACTAATTTGCCAAGGTTTGCTTATTTTTGCTTGTATTGTCCTCTCAGCAGATGTTTGAATATAATCGTAACGTTATACCAGATTGATATATGTATATAATTATAAATATTCCATCCAAATTACATGATGTATACAAAGTGATATATGTCTTATTGCTCTAACTCTTTGTCTCTTAAAGTTATTTCATTAATATTTTTTGCAACTGATAGCAGAAACTAAACCTCTCAATTCTCCGACTGCAGCCATTTTCAAATCAACAACGCTCAGATGTTATGTATAGCTATGCTTCCAGGTTTTACCAGTTACCATGTTACTCACATGGTGCAGGTTTTTTTCTGCCATTGAGAATGCTATGGCTATGTCAGTGGTATATCCACACAGAAAATATTTCCTATATTAAATAAACGGTATGCTTCATTTGTAAGTGGGCAGTCTTGCAAATATAAAGCATCCGTATTTACACTTGAATCTAAAAACACTTACTATTGGTAGTCAGGTGTCAATCACCAGGGTACAGCACAGCTCTTAACCCAAAATGTATCCATTAAACTGTGACATGTTTGTCACCCAGAAAAACTGAAATTAGGCTTTTGCAGGTTATTAGAGAGTTTGAAGTGAATGTAGGCCAGCTATTTCTGACTCATTTTCATTACCGCTAAAAATCGGAAAACACTGAAGGAAGTGGAACACTGGGTAGAATTGAACCCAGAGCTCTCAGAGTGTCTGTGCGTGCAGAGCGCTGAGGCACTCTCATCGGTTCACTGAGGGGCCAGCTATTTACACAGCATCACTACAGAGCAGACTACATGCATGTACTTTGTCTCCTGTCTGTCTGTCCTGTGACATGGAAATAAAAACACATACTTTCTGTTCTCACACTGTCTCCCCCTTTTGATAGCTGCATGTATCTGTGAGGCAGAGCGATGAAGGGAAGGGGAGAGAGATGGAGCAAGAAAAGGACAGTGAAGAAGAAGGATGAGCAGAGTGGAACAGAGTGACGGAGCGAGACAGTAGAGTGGCAGAGAGATATAGTCTTGTGGAGCTTTCACACAGCGACCTGCTACCACGGAGTTGTTGATGTTCCGTATTTTGAATTAACAGCAGCTCCAGCTCGGTGGCTGCTGGCTGTATCTGATCCTAGCAGCAATCCATACCATATGCTGAGATTAAACCCGTATTAACTCATTTTTTGGTTGCGTCGGGGAGTGCAGGGTGTTGAAAGATTATAATGCTGTCAAGATGATACAGCAAATCTTATTTAAAATGGTTTACACACAGAGTACAAAACAACAAATGTATTTTGAGGTGTATTTCCTGTCACCCAGGGAATGTAGTCCATGCTACCTAACTGTAACTTGTAACTTGTACATTTATTTCAGTTTGATAAGTGAGCATACTGAGTGCCATTCCTGGGTTCTGCAGTTTTCTCCAACGTCCCAAAGTCATGCAGATGAGGGCAAATAAAATAAACTGTATATGTGTAACAGGCAGGTTGTTCTGATGCCACACATTGTGAACTCTGATAGACAGGCACTGTGGTCCTGCACAGGATTATCTGAGTAATGTGCCAAAAATTATGTTGGTGAACATGGTGAATTTTATTTATTCATGATTTTGTTGGTATCAGTTATTCCCGATAAATGAAATGCACTTTAATTAATGGAGCATAACATTATGACAACCTCCCTTGTGTGTCCAAAACAGTTGTGACTCATCAGAGAATGGACATGGACCTTCTGAGGGTGTCCTGTGATGTCCGGCAACAGGATGTTGTTAGTGGGGGCCTTTGGGTCCTATGGGTTGAGGGGAGGGGCTCTGTGGATCATCCCACAGATAAATGATCAGTTTGGGATCTAGTGAGTTTGGAGGCCAGGTCAACACCTTGTGCTGTTCTTCATGTTTTTTTTTGTTTGTTTGTTTGTTTGTTTTTGTTTTTTTAGTTGTTCCTAAACTGTTTTTGTGTGTGTGTCTGTGTCAGGCTGCATCCTGCTGGGGATGGCTGCTGCCATCAAGGAGTGTCATTACTATAGGGTGGGGGTGCCTGGTCTGGTCTAGGTGGATGCTACATGTCTAAGTAACATCCACATGGATGTCAGGTCCAAAAGTTTCCCGGCAGAACATTGAACTGCAACAAGATGATCAATGTTATTTACTTGTCCTTTGAGTGGTTGGAATGTTGTGGCTGATTGGTGTACACTGTATACAAGTGACGGAGAGGGTCAGAGAAAATCAGACAGTGCTTAAGGTGAAGTAACTCAGAAATGGACAGGGGAAGATGAAAAGGGTGGGAAAAGAGAGAAGAGAAAATTCATAACACAGAGAGCATGAGTGTGCCAGAAGAGACAGAGCTCCTCAAAGACAGCCAGACAGACAAGCAGAAAGAAAGATTGTTATACTGCCTTTGTCATCTTTGCTACATAAATCCAGCACAGTCTTATTACCCATCTAGGTGACAAATCTAGAAGCAGTGTTGTAGCTCAGTGACATTTTTACTTTAGCTTTCTTTTATAGCAAGTGCGTCTCCTCATTTCCTTTTTTGGTTTTCTCAGACAGGTTCTAACCGGCTCTATTCCTCCATTTTCAAACAGACATCTGCGGAGAGGAGAATGGAAGCAAAAACAAGCTCCTGCAAACCTTGGCCAATTAGTGGATAGCTGTGTTACTTCACAGCTCAGTGGCAACAGCCAGTGACATTTCACTCAAACAGCACAGACACACACACGCCTAAATCACTGTATGGTGAGGTATATACATAATGTGCACTCACACAAATGTATGCAAGAGATGAACACACAAACACAGCCAGAAAACATAACAGATGGTATCAAGATAAAAAATATGGTTCTTATGCAAAAGTGTGGCTCATATCAAAGAGATAGGAGAGTGTGTTGGTGGGGGAGTGTGTGTTGTTGAGGCTGACGAGATTAGATGAGACAAGGGTTACTAGCCATTCATGCCTAATATGTGGAAGGAGCACGACAAGAAGTGGATATTTAGTGGACAACGTTTTTTAACAAATTGGTGTAATTAGTTTAATGAAATAAAACATCCCAGATTGGCGGTGCCAAAATCAAAAATAATTGTAGTGTTGGGGTTTCTCAAGGAAAACTACTTTTCACATCAACTTGAGAGCAATTTCTCTGATAACGCCACTCTAACAGTCCTAATAATAAGTTTTTGATTGTCTTTTTGATGCACAATTTACTGGACGTTCTTTGATTTGACCCGTGAACCAGACACAAGCCACCCTTAGCAGAAACGAACAAAGAAAATGGTCGCCCAAACGGCAAGCTCAGGCCCAAAGCGCTGCCAGATGGCTCTCCAGACGAGAACAAAGCCACCTGCGTTTACTGACGTCGAGAAAAGAGCCACCACCGCATCGCTCCAGTCCCAAAAACCACCTGCTAGCACACAGCTAAAAACAGAGATCCTTTCCTCCCTCCTCACCAAAGGCAGGCCACCACAGACAGCTCGCTATATATGTGCAGCAGATTTTTGGAGCATGCATTAACTTTGAGGTCATGGTGGAGAATATGTTGGACGGTATTTGTCATCATTTGCGATGCTGCTGTCCTAATAACATATATTTACATAAGGCAAGCATATTTGTCTCTCATGCTTAATACAGACAGAGTATTAACAGTTTAATCTGTGATTGATTTGAATTTAATTGTATGTTTACTGAGGAAATATGGGAAACAAAACAGTTCTGAAATTAAAAGATAGGAGATTTTTCTGTAAAAGAAAAAGCCATGGTGACATATAAATAAGTTACATCCCTTTTATAATAGCTGCTTGAATTAGTAAACAATTAAAAATAGACAACGTATTAAAATACACACAATTACATAAATGTAACTATATATTGTATGTAACAATAATAGGTAGCTCTCATTAATGACCATATATATTTTAACAGTGGCTTGGTGTGTGATAGCTTTTGTCATGAGTGAGAAAGGTAAGTAAATGTATGCCGTGTTTTCATTTAATTTATGCAATCCAGCCCTACATTTATTGCATGATTTATTCTCTTGTATCACAGCATGTAATAACGATATTCTCTATGAGCATTAGATGGTAGTCTATGTGGTTCTCTGTCAGAGGAGCAAGGAACTGTGGGATATCGATGTGTAAGGGCTTGTAGAATTATAGTATAATGGTTTTAATCACTGAGAACAGTGGCATCCTTGACTTGTTAGTGGACAATAAGCACCTAGAAGTCTGTTTTAATTATTCTTCTTAGCCTCTGACAAGCCCCAGTATTTAATTTCTTACATTTCTCCCCAAATCTGAACCCGATTGGTCACATTACACTGTAAGAGTAACATAATCAGGAGAGAATGCTCTGTTTAGTGATGACACTGACATCTTGAATACCAAAGAAATCCATGTCCTTCATAAAATGTGGCAAAGGAAAACGCAGAAAGAATTTGAGAGACAGACTCCAATACTCACCATCACAGTAGTTGGGGATGTGTTTTAGTCATAACCATTATGGTAGCTGTAAAATGGTAGCTTTTAATGTGAGCAGATTCCACAAACATTTACTGTGTATTTTTTATTTACAACCTACAGCATCATAAATTGTAACCTGTAAGATATATTTTAGCTACCTACGGTCTAAAAGGTGTGCTGTAAATAAAACACTAGTTTAGTGCAGAGAGTAGCAGGCAAACACATGACATGGAAGAAAAAAAGAGTTATTTTACATGCTGAGATAATGTTATAATATAATTTTGTGTTGAATAGGCCTCCCTGGAAGCTTCTGTCCAGAACTGCAAGTCCATAAAAATACATCTTGGTCAAACACTAATTGCGGCACGGACCGATGCTAGGAAGTAACAGGAGAGAGTTGTGAGAAGGCAGGAGACAAATCAGCTAGGAGAATGACTGAGTAAGAGCTAATGGAAAGGCACAGGAAGCAGCAAAATAGCATGTGTTATAAGCATTTCCTGTGCCACGCGTCACTGTATCTTTATTTCTGCTGTGTTCTGATGCACTACAGGCCAAAGCTGTAGTTGTGTTTGATGATGGGTTTACTCACCTCCCAAAGTAAAGGCTCATGATTCATCACATGTGTGGTTTTCAGTCCTTTTGGAGTAGTGTTTATGGACAGTGTCCACCTCGCACACATACTCAATGTTTTGTGTGGTAATGGTATCTTTTATATGCTGTGTCACAGTTTCAAGTTCATTTGGATGAACAAGTTCTTGAAACATCCACAGTTGGTTTGAAATGGATCAACAACAAATAATATGATTGAATTCCTGTATGCAGAAAAAAATGTATGCAGTTGTGTTATGTCAGGGACAGGGTCTTCCCCAGTTGCTTTTTCAAATGTATTAAGATACGAATATGTTTAATGTTATACCAAAGTGAAAATGCACAGATAGAATTCCCACAAAGAAAGGAGAGTAAAATAAGTAAAAACGTATTCTTTGAATTTCAGCTTGTATTTCTGTTATCGAAGAGTCTGCTGTAGCTGACATTTTGATTAGATCTCTGACACCATGTTCATTATCCAGCCCAGAGGCAAGGTCTGGGACCCGTATGTGTGTGTGTGTGTGTGTGTGTGTGTGTGTGTGTGTGTGTGTGTGTGCGTGCATGCATGCGTGTGTGTGCGTGTGTGTGAAAACCAGGAACCTGGCGCCCCATTGAGCCAGGATATTGGCCAGTAGTCTTTTGATGAGCAGAGAGGTTGTTATATCCTCAAATGCCTGAAAGATGGATTTGTCCTTCATCTTCTATCTGATGGCTCTCGCTGTGACACAGATCATTACTGCTGTATGTGTGAGTAGTGAGTAATGATGTTTACATATTGGTTTCTTTTCATTATATTAGTGATCTCATTCGTGTTTCAGATTTGTACACTTACAGTAGAAAGAAGAAAATGCTCAACATACATTTTAACTCCAATATAGGGTAAAAATTAATCAAATAAATTAATGATATAGACTTTACGTTTATCATACCAACACTCATTGGAATACTTGGAAATTCTAAATTTCAACCCTAGAATGTCATTGTAGGGCGTCAAAACCTGTTTAACCTGTGTGAAATTATTCAAAGATTTTAATTTTCATGCATGGGTTACATGTGTTAACATAATTTATGAAATACTGGAGGTACAGTAACTGAGTAAGTTTGTTCTAGCAGTGGTGATGGATTTGTAGATGGATGGTGGCCCATGTGAAACACATGCGAATCAGACAGACATCAGAGAAGAAATGAAAGTACGTATGCAAATAGGAAGCTGCATAAACAAGCTCATGACAGTGACCGTTCACTCATGACCGAGCCTTATTTCAGATCAAAGAACCTCAGCCGATTCAGAATATAAGCGTTTAGCGCAGCTGGGGGTTTCTGCCTGCCAAAGCAACTGACAGACATAAAATCCTAACAGACTTATAATGTGATTACTGCAGGCTGGCGGTTTGTGTTAATTTCAAGGCCTGCTTGCAATATTTTGATATTTAATATCTGCAATAGCTTCGAGGAATTTCCCAAGTCAACAAGCTTCCATAACATGACAGTCTAACAACCAACAGAGCAGAGGATCAGAAGGAACAGCCTGTTGACACTGTCTGGCTGCTTCAGTAATAAAGCCGAATGATGGCAAACAGCAAGACACAATTTTAAGTCTGCGATGGAAAATAAAGCCGTGTAATGAAAGCACAGATGTAATCTGCAAACTGGAGAGGAGGAGTAGGGACAGAGGGAGAAAGATAGAGGGAGAGGAGTAGGGACAGAGGGAGAAAGATAGAGGGAGTGGGGGAGAGTAACTTCTTGCAGATCAATAGAGAGATGGAAAAAGTTTCTGTGACAAAGAGGAGTGATGCCATTGTAGCCTTTTTGTGTAGAAATGCATCATCCATCACAACAGGTTTTTTGCCTCGTTTATCACTCTGTGCTTTGTTTTGGATGGGGTTAATAAGATGTTGTACGCCGGAAAGCAAGTGTGACATGTTGTAAGATTATTGTTTTTCTTGAATGCACAAAAATATCCAGACACAGATGCTTAATATGGCAATAAAACATCAAATTGATCTGAATTTGTTTTATAAGATGTCAGCCTGCATTCTGCATTTTTGGAACACTGCATATTTGTGATGGGACGAGTGACATAAAGTTTTCTTTATGTAATAATTGATCTCATATATATGGACCCGAGTGTGTGTTGCGAACGATCTTTTGGATGTTGATCCGTACGTAGTTTTCTAATATCTCACCTCAACCAAATCAAACACCAGATCTCCAACCCCACACAAACATCAAGACTTCACAATAGTTAAGATGAAGACTAATGGTATATACCCAAACACGTGTACCACTGTGGTTTGTGATGTAGTTATATACACTTAAAAGTAAACCCTGTCATACAGCAAGACATTTTCGTTTAGAACCTGCTGGCATAATTCAGAATTCATTTGGTCCATCAATGATGCCAAGCCGTGAGGGTCTAGCGTTATAACCGTTTTGTATGGTTTTGTAACCTTTTTCTGGATGGTGAGCTACAGCAACTTGGGCAAAATCTGTAAGTGTATAGTGGTTAATTAGAAATGCAGCTTCTTTATTATGGACAAAACAATATGTTGCAATGATAACGTTAAAAAGATATTAATGACGAAAGGGGAGTTAAGTTGATGGCATGGAAGATTTTTGATGACCTGTCCTTTGTCTGATCTACGATTTTATTGTTTGGTATCATCTTGTATTGCCCAGCATGGATCATTATTTCACCTCCTCCTTCCATCTGTTACGTTGTCCCCCATTTCTCAGCTGTCAGCCCACTCCTTTAGCTGCCCCTCTGTTTCTGTCTTCCTTTAGCTTTTTTCTCAGTGCTTTTTGTAGCGATATATGGGTCACTCAGCTATGATGAATTAAAACAATATGAGAGTGTGTGTGGCATGTGTGTGATATATTAACTGTGTGTGGTGCTGCATCCATCTAAAGCAGCCATTCTGTACCTGCTATAAATCAGCATCAGTTTCACCATCATCACCTCCAGGAAACCTGACAGCATGTGCCACTCTGCAGCATCAGTAAACTTGGGGTATGGGTTTGTTTCAGTGCGAGTGTGAGGACCTGGTAAAGACCATAAAGAAACATTATGGAAGGTAAAGTATTTGATTTTAAGGCTCAAAAGCACATAGCTTATACCGGTGCAAGCCATTTGTACTTGTGTGCTCGTCAGTCTGGCTCGCTCAGGAAAAACGGCAGCCAAACACTAGTTGGCGTTTCGTTTTGCGTTGTGGCAGTCTGGTTAATTTATGTTTCTGCTTCCTGCATCACATTTGACAATGGCAACTGAAAGTTTTACCAAAATTTTGCCTAAGATGAGTCATACAAATGTGGGTGTCTCCAAATCTCGTCAGTTGACCCTTTCCTCAAAGTGTTTCGTTCGTATTGATCAAAAACAATTAATTGGAAAATTGCACAGATGGAGAAGCAGCCAGATATACTACGCTACTACCAAGTGGACCAGTCACAGCCCTTGCAGTCTGCCCCTGCTGCTGCATAATTCAATTTCTGGGGAGGTGCACGTCAGCGTTGTTGCAGCGTCTGTGTATGGTCTGCACTGTTGCTGTAGCTATGGTGTCAAATGGACACAAAAGCCTAAACCACAACAATCATTTTGGGCTGTGACTTAGGATGACACTGAACATTCATCTTTAGCATCAAACGGCATCCCATGGTGGTGAGGAATTTATTCTAAGGGTGACTTTTTGAGAGGAACATCAAGCAGAACCAAGGATGACAGAAATAAGTGTGCACTTTTAAATGAAAAGGGCTCCAACAGAGTTCACAGGGAGCTGCGGGTCTATAATGGAGGGAGATCATTTGTGCAATTTCTATATGGAAGACTTAAGTGCTCCCTTGAAAAAACACATACTTCCTTAATATATGTTTGTTGTAAGGAGAATGAGGATTGGAAAAACGTGATGCATAAAGAAGGAAGAAAAGAAAAAGAATGAATTCAGAGCTATTTCAGGATAATGTGGGTCTTTAGTCTATGTAAAGGTGAGTGATGCAGATGAAAGCTTGAGTGGTGCATTGTTTTGTGGTTTCAGAGATCCTAAAAATATATAGGAAATTGTATATTTATTGAGAATATGGAGCATTTCTTTATTTTTTTTTAAAAAGTTTTGGTTATTTATTTTACATAAATGTAGAATTGTGTCTACGTATCGACAACAACATTGTGTTTTTACATGCACGCACACACACGCACAAACAAACATATATAGATATATAGATTATTCATGGTACATAAAAGGTCAAAGAGATTATCTAATCTGAGGACAGCTTTCCAATCCAGTAAAGGGGTTTTAAGTGCTATTTCATTGTATAAAAATAATGGCACACACACTGATACACACACATGTGCTCATAGGAACACCTCAGCACCTGGTCTGCATGAGATGGCAGTTACTCACAGATGTGGCCATCTGGCATTGACTCAGTGTGCATGTTTAAATACATGTGTGTCATCTGTGTGGTTACCTTAATGTGCGCATGTTCATCCACATCTGTGTGTGTGTGTGTGTGTGTGGCTTAAAAGAACAATGAGTCCTAGTTCAGAGTTGTTTCGCTCCATACTAGTAACCTTGTATTTCCTAATCCTGCCCTCAGGTGTTTTATTTTACAAGTGTTTTAGTACAAAAAAGAGAGACTGAGATGAGATTGTGTTATTTTGTGTGTCAGTGGTGTTAGGGAGAAATTGATTAAAAAAAAAAAAAAGGAACAAAGTTTCAGATACAAACACTACACAAAAGAAATGCTTTTTTTTTTTTTGGGCCAAACTATCAAGCACACAGCCATCGAACTGCATATTTTTCAAGGTTCTGCTGTGGCCTGTAGGGATGAAGAAATCAGGAAATGTCGTATTTTATTTATAATGTATACCTCCATCTTGTTAAAGATTACTCCTAATGATTCAGATCATTTAAAGGTACAAATTCAGACTGGGACAGGTTGAGTTGAGAGAGAAAATCTCTTTTTTTAATCCAGGACACCTGTAAAAGTCTGGATCTGCGTGCTCCTTTGTTTTCACTGAGCCAATATGTGTTATCCCATTGTTGTCGCAGTTTATCAGGCAAAGATGAACTGCAGCTCAAAAGATCACAGTGGCTAAGTCATGGAATTGAAGTTACAGCACAACATAGAAAATCATAAAAGTGGATTTTTGTTCCTTGAGTCTCTTAACAAGGTTCTTCAGTCTTCCACTTGACGTTTTGGAGCTCAAAGGTTTTTCAGATAATATTGCTACCTGCTGCTAAGTTTTGTCCGACAGGTCAGGGCTACTGTGTGTTTCTTGGCGCTCGATGTAGCTCACTGTGGAATATTTCCTTTAGTTCAGCCCTATTTGCTGCTGCTCATATTTGTCTGCCAAGCAAGTAGGATCCAATCAGCCATTCCTGCCTGGGGCAATTCAAGGTTTCAGGATCATAACCACAGGATGTGCAGCTCCATAGTCTGTATTAGCCTCTTGCACATATTCAACTCCCATCCCCCTCTTACATTCCTATCTCGCTATTCCCCTCCCTTATCTTTGTTCCATTTATACATTTCTTTTTCTAATTGTCCGGTTCTCTCCAGTCTCTGTCTTATGTCTCCTCTTTCTCCTCCTTTAACCTCCATCCATATTTTCTCCTGTCATCTTGCTCGTTCTGAGGTCGACCCCTTCGTCTGTCTCTGGCTCTGTAGCGGAGGAGGAGGAGGAAGAGAAGGAGGAGGATGGCACTGACTCCCTCTCCTTCTCTTGTTATCTCATTAAGATGGCTGTCAGGGCACACTGCAATTACCAGAGTGGCTCCGCCCCACATCTGTGTGTGTTCGCAAGCCTGTATCTGTACAGCCTGGCTTCGTGCATTCATCTGTCTGTGTCTGGGCGTGCATGTATGAGTGCGTTAATTATGCTGGGCTGGACGCATCACATTGCAGACAGCCCACAGAGACCCGCCACGACCTGTCTGCCACATGTAACACACTGTCCTGAGAATACTGATGAAAGGTGCTGTTGAGATGAGCGCCTCTGTGTTAGTTTGCATACAGGACTGCCAGATGTTCGCTGTTCGGGGCTTTGTGATCGCTGGTGTTATCGTACAAAATACCTCCATGTAATGCAAACAGTATGAGTGATTCTGTGCGTGTGGTGTTACAGTTTAAAGCCCAGAAATATTTATACATCAGAAACGCTGTACTCATTTAACAGATCCATGACCATGATCAAATAATTTGTCTAAGTGTATAGCTTTGCTGGGGAACTGAAGAGACTGTAATGGACATCCACACACAAAGGCTGTCGTTCAGTAGGTGAAGCGAGTTGTCCACAAACCAGAGGATAAGTGATTTGATAGCCCGGTAAATGGACCAGTACAGTTTCCTTGAGGAGGACACTGAACCTCAAAGAACTCCCGATGCTTAGGACCGGTGTGTAAATGTGTGTGTGCTTGTATGCATCAAGTTACTTTGCCCCTTGGTCTGGTACAGATCTTTTAATATTTAGTATCTGCTGATCTGTTGACCCATCTGATTTTAAATTGACAAAAATGTCCTCCCCTGGAGATTCATGTTCTGTACTCCTGAAATGGGCTGGTCATCCAGTGCAATAAACTCTGTAACCCTTTTTGGCCTTGACACGGCCTCTAGGAAACTTTTTAGAATGGTGGGATTGTGTGATGATCTCCTACTAGTAGACATGTTTTGTTTAGTTTTTAGTTTGTTTAGTCGTCCTGTTTTGTGATTTTTGGTCTTGTTTGATTTTTGGCAGCTTTAACACTAGCCAACCACCATTAAAACAGAGGAGGATGAAGAGCTTTTGACGCTACAAGGATGTGGTTTTAGTTTATGGCAGAGCTAAAATAAATGACTACAAAAGATTGGGCTTGGTTGAAGCCCGATACCGATCTGATCTACCCCTATACCGATCAGGACATCACTAAGGGTCCCTGGCAAGTCAATTAACCAATATTTTCCACCATCAATAAGAGTTTATTTGCAATTATTATGCAGTATAATAGTAAGTAGACCATTTACTAATTTTTGCAAAAAAAAAACTATACTATATTCTTATACAGGAAAATACAATGTTCTCTGTTTTTAGATATGTTTACTTTCCTGCTCTTAGCTTTTTTAAAAGAATGCGTTTGCCTTACAGTCAGAATACTACAAACGTAAACAAACATATGTCCCGGGGGCCAAGACTGTCAAAAAAAACCATCAATTGCACCTTTTCAATAAAAGTAACTGCTCTTCCTAATTGGTCCACTAGGGGTCGCACTGTTTTCGTAAGCAATGCGGAGATAACATAACGCTAAGACCTGGAACTAAACAGCAGGTGGCAGTAATTAATACTGCACTTTTTTTTTTCTTTTTTTTAATGAAATTTTAGGTTGTTCGTAAAAGGATAGTTCATTAAATATAAACTTTCTCATAGTGTGCTTTTTTTTGTACAGAAATTGAGATGCCATTATTTTTCGGTATTATTCCATCGTGTTACTGGGCTGGCCCTCGCAAGATTAAATTGGGCTGTATGTGGCCCCTGAAATGAAATGAGTCTGACACCCATAAACTACAGTATACTGAAGCTAGTGAGAAAAAAAAATGTGTGGGGTGATTACCTAGTTCTTAACAAAGCTTGCTGGTCCTCAGTATGGAGTTCAGACAGGTGAGATATGACAAGTATCACATCTTGTGAGAACACATCCATCTAATTGTTGTGACTGTTAGTTGCTTGTGTAATAGCAAGACATGAACATGTATTCTTCTTATTATCTCCTCATATAATTCTTAAAATAAAAATAAACTTAAGTGGTAGTTAGATGATAATCAAAGACAGGGTGTTATAAATTATGAATGATACATAATACAAAACATTTCAAGTTCAACTGGCATTCATAAATGTTTGCATTGCTAATATGTAATCTTATATTTCAAACTTAGAAAAGATCCCAGGATAATGGGTCTTCCATTTCAGGATTTAGTAGGAGTGATAATTCCATGTGTCGTGGTTCAGAGCCACAGCCTTGACTGAGTCAGCGGTACATTGCAGGTTTGATCTGGTTATACGGAGTATACAGACAACTCCAAGAAAAGAGTCGGGGAGAGAATGAGACGAAGAGCTTGATGAAAGAGATTTATTTTGGGTTCAGATTTGATAACCTGTATTCAATCTTCTCTCCAATGTCCTCAGTCAGGCTCTGCAGATGCTGTGTGCCTCTTTTTTTTTTCTCTCTCCTCTTTCATAATTTCTTTTCAATCAGTTCCACCTGCCTTCTGTGATGGTGCTGAGATAAAATATGGGGCCAGCCCGAGCCTCTAAAGTGGTGTATCGCCATAGAGACGTAGTACAATTCTGAAGTAAAGCTGAGATAAAACACTGAAGAAGTGCAATGTACAAAGGAAGATTAACCCTTATGCCCTCCTCGGGCACTTTTGTACATTTTTTTCAACTTTTTCTTTTTTCATTTTGTGATCATTTTGGCTGTGTCACAGCTTGTGGCATGAATTTCTGCAGGAACTCTTCTTTTTAGTCACATTTTTGAAATTTAATGTTGTTTACTCTCACATTTACTCCTTTTTACAAACCCCCCCCACAAAAACTGAATTATCTTCCATAAAATAAACACCCACCAGATGAACAAGTCTGAAGAGATTTATGGGGAAAAAAGTAGGAAAAATATTGATGTATGAGGATTTTATGACAGTTCTTCAAAGGTCTCCAGAGGGTAGTGAATTTGAACAGGGCATAAGGGTTAAACAACACCAAGGCCAGTGAGTGAATGATCAGCTTTATGTAAGACACTTAAACCAAGGATTTCTTTCTGTCAGGTAACTTTTTGATTACACTTTTAAAATCCATGACAAGACCCATGAACATCAGTGGATATGACGGTATGAGACAGGATTTTACATAATCAATTAGTGCACTATTGTTTTGCTAATGTGAGTCATTTCATAAACATCAGTCGTAGTTACCATATGCCAAATTGGCAAGAAGGTGACCGCGGCCTAACTGGTAATGGGCGTTTTATACAGGAGTAATACACGGAGGATTAATGACATAGTTAAGGATGACTTTACATCATTAACCCAATCTACATGATTTGTCGGCAACTCACAGCTGACGCAGTGTATGAAAGGCTATAACAAAGCAGTAAATGAATATGTAACTGTAGCTTCACTAAAACCTCTGGAAGTCGAATTGAACAATTTTATCAAGTAACACGCTCTGTGTTTTCCTCACAGAGACATAAATGTAGCAGAGAGTGGGTACACATTAGTCTGCTTTGTTTCAAAGTGGAAAAATATGTTACGATATTTGTTGGTTATGGTGCAAAGAACAGAGACCAGTTTTGCAAAAGCTTCAATTTTGAAATGTCAAGAGCACTAAAACATACATTTTTGGAGTAACTGCTCGTTTATTTATAACCAAGTTTCACAGAGTTATACAAACAAGGGATATAGCTGGAATAATTCACCAACAGGTGCATGGCTCCTTCTGATATAGACTCATCTGTGCTTGCTGTGCACTTAGCCTCAGTGCTAAATCAGCCTGATGAAAGGAGCAAAGTTCTGTGGCCTTATCAGTGAAATGACAAGAAAACGGAGCATCCAATAATCAGCACCACATGTCATAAATCCACACCATTACATATATTTCAGCTGTTGATATACTGATGGTAGTATTGTGTTGTTGTTTTGTTTGTTTTGTTTTGTTGTTTTTGTTTATCCAGGAAATGGATAAAAAGCATGTTGTAGGAGCCATACAGGCATATGTGACTGGTGTCCATGTGCATCAAGCTCAAAATCATAATAGACGTTCAGTGTGAGTGGTTGCCTGATTCTTAATTTCGACATAGTAAACATAAATAAATAGTTGTTTATTCTCAGATTCTGTGTGATTTAGATTTTGCGTGTTTATGCTGTAGATTAGCGGGAAGCTTTAGTCCAGAACTTCATGGCTTAGTCTGTTGAGTCATTCCCAACATCTTCAGCTTGACTGGGTTTTTGTTTTCTTGTTGCGGCACTACCATAATAACTGCATGCATGAGTAGGCTTGCAGTTATTCATGCATATTTTATATTTATTCCTATTAACATTGATTTGTGGTTTGGCCAAGAGAGGACTTGTGACAGCATAGTCACTTCAGCAAACCGACAAGGTGACAGACCGATTGGCACTGTCTTTTTGTTTCTGCCATCACTGCATTGGTACTGCAATAAACCTTGATTTACTTTATCATAATTTTCAGTGCCTTTAACTTAAATAAACACATTATAATAATACCAGAGTCTTAAACAATACCCACCAGCATGAGGAAGTCAAGGACTGGACTAATAAGGACTGACTTAAATGAATAGGTGTTTTGAATATTTCTACAGTCTAATGATTTCCTGGAAGGTGTTTGAGGGAAACACCTGAATCTGTTTGAATATTTGTGACAGTTTATTCGCTAAAGTTGTTTCGATTTCTCTAAATCTATCTTTCCTTACAGCCCCAATCCCCTCTGTCCTCGAGCTGCCAGTTTTGGAAGCTATTTACACTAAATTTTTATTATTCGTCAACACTTACTCCAAAGGGGTTCACGTTTACCTCCAGCCAACTGGCAAACAATCTCATGAATAATGGAAATTTGCTTATGGAGTATCCGGTGCAAGGAGCGATATACGTAGAGCTCCATGAGTCAGTCTGATTGTGAATGGGAAAGGTGAAGAAATTAATGTTGCACATTGAGGTTTTAGCAGGATGTTAAATAACAAGGCAAAAATAGCTTCATTAGCACTGCTTTAACACCGTGGGTGATAGAAATAAAAATAATTCTCACCCTTCCCTCCACCCTCAGCTACTCAAGTTATTTCTGCATAAAAATGGATTGGCATGGGCTTATGCTAAAACTTCCTAGCTATTTCCATAATTCCAGCATTTTGAAAACAAAGTTTTCCATAATGTGATCAGATACTAAAATAAATGGGAAAAATAATCTAAACCTGTTTTGGAACTACAGAAACTCCACATATGAATCCGTTCATTGTGTCGTACTGAAGTGAAGCGTCACTCCACTGCAACAGTTATATAATACTACCTGGACTGCTCACTGACCCAGTCAGAAAAGGTCCTCTATTGTTCTCTCTCTTTCCTCTTTTCTCTCAACATCCGCTCCAATGTCTTGCGGATCAGAGGAGTTGTATTCTCAAACTGTTGTGGAACTTTTCGGCAGTATCACGATGGCCTGCCAATTTCTTGTAGGTTGTGAATGCGCCACTAACAGAGTGTAAGCGAGCTACTTAGCCAGCAGCTACGATACAACGTATAACTGGGAGTTAGCTTTGAGCTGCATCATCAGAATACGGCAGAGCATTCTTTATCAGAACCACACTTCTCCTACAACTCACTCACAGCAACAATTTTGATCACTCACGAAGCAAAGCACACCAGTGAACTCTTTTCCTCACACAGACTGCTAACTAACTGGGCATACACAGCTTAAAAAAACCAACAACCCTCTGCTTTAACCGGACACCGTTAGGACTACAAACACGCTCTGAACACGCTCTAAAGAAAAGCCACGTATCCTCAAAGGAGGCTCGAATCTCCTGCTTCACAAATTCCTATCATCTGACCCGATACATCTTCATGTCCTGTAAGGACAGTTCTTTCTGTAGTAATAATAATAGTTGACATCTGCGTGAGGCCTGACACCTGTTCCAAGAAAAGGAAGAGTTTCCTTTGTATTTGAGGTAAATAAAGTAGCTAGATGCAGTGTAGCATCCAACTGAAGAATTAAAGACAGCAGTTGAGAACAGATTGTGCATCCCTGGTGAAGCCTTTATCCAAATAGCCTTGACTAGCTGCAAATAAGTTCAAATGATTTTGCTCAGTGTTTTTTAGTAGGGACAAACAAATTGTCAAAGCTCGTTCTTGAGGATCAAATCTGATTAGCCAGTGCTGGTTCCATTCACATGAGTGACAACTGTGGCCAGAGTAGATTTAAAAAGGAAATTGTGTTATTTTCTCTCTGTATTCCATAGTTCTGAACAGTCTACTTCCTATGCCTCAGTCCCTTAAAAGTATTTTAGATGTTCTTAAATTTAGTTTATTCCTATTTATTTATTTTTTTTGCCTTTTTTCCCCCATTGATAATGGGTGAAGGACGTGCCTGCACCCTGTACACAGCATCTGTAGTCAATGGGTCATCTGCCATCTGGTGGCTGCCATGCTGGCATCAAGGTCATATACTCACTTTATGCTGATGACCATACACACAGGCACACACCACAAACACTCAACAGCATGTTTGGACTGTTAAAGATCAAACATCCATATGCACAATGCTAATATCGTTTCTGTCTCTCTTGAAGGATTGATTTAGATTTATATTGTCATGACTCTCATAATTTGTCCTTTTCACCAGAGTGACCGGTTCATAAATCATGGGCAGTAGTTAATACAATACACATGTGATTTATTTGTTTCTACAAGTAGTATTTGTTTAATCTTTTAAAGTTAGAATCCCTAGGAATCCATTTGTAGATACTATGGCACCAACTGTGTACTGGTGACAAAGGCAACTGTGTTTCCTTACTACATGTACTTCATTGTAGATTACATTTGTAAGGTCGCAAGAAATGCAGCTTGAGTACTAGAAGTTGAGCGATTCAATCCCTGGTGCATTGACCTCATGCCAAAGTGTCTTTAAGCAAAACACTGAACCACACGTTCAGAACCTTAAAGGCTTGGCACTGGTGTATGTGAATGAATTTGTCATTGTAACAGTCGGTCTGTTAGTACCAATAGGTAGAAAAGTGCCATATCAATACAAGGCCATGGAGAAAAACTGTACAGCTACATTTTACAGTTTGTAGCCAAAGGATAAAAAAAAAATAACTTCAACCTAAAAACACAGTTTGCACATGAAGTAGTTGTAGTGAATTTGTATTATCACTATGTAATGTATGTCTTTTTAGATCTCCTTTGATTTCTACAAAGAGCCTGATATCATTTAAGAATATGAACTAAGTGGATGTGTGTTATCATTACACATTGTGTTTTTTAGTGTATTGCTTTATGCTTTGGAATCTCAATGAACAGCTGTGTATTCATGTCCCTAACCATCTCATATAATGTTATCACATAGACACAAACTCATGGGAAAACCTAACTGCCTCAGTTTTCTTATTTAGCATAGTACTCTACTCCTTCCCATGGAGAGAAGCTGTTGCTTTAGTGTGTTTTATATTTTAGTTTGTTTGGAACTATTCTTAGTGTTTGTATCATAGTTGCAAAACTGTGTGTACTGTGTGGTTTGGGTTTTTTCTTCCTTGGTTGCTTTTTATTGTTACTGCCCTTGTACCCTCTTCTATCTTGGGTGACACCCAAGTATAAGGTAGGTGAGGGTTTTCAAAAATGTTTTTCTTCAGGAAATCCAGTGGTGAAAATGAGCATGTTCAAAATATCCTGAAGGATTAAGTGTGAGTATCGGCTAAAATCAATATGTACCAAAGCATCAACCAAATACTTTGTAGGGTGTGCACTCCAATATCAAATTTTTTTCTGCCTCTCTGCAGCTATCTTTGCTTCTATCACTCCATCTCCATGGCTCGTCGTTCTCGCCTCGGGTGCAGGCTGTTGCTAAGAAACGGATAGGGGAGCCAGTGTATGTATTAGATATGCTTTCTTTATTCTTTTTTTCCCAAGCCTGTGTGACAAGTTCAGAACTTTTTCAGTGGGAAATGTCAGTGAAAACCAATCCCTTCCACTCTCCTCAACTTCATTTTACTCTCTCGCCTGATCCGTTCCTGCTCTTTTACTTTCTATCTCTCTGTGCTGGCTTCAGTCTAAAATATACACCAAAAGTCAGCCTGGCTGTGATTGGTTTTCATGACTTCACAAAAACATCGTAATTTTTTTGGACTTTCCTATGCATTATGAGCAGTGCTCAGCTCTGCCTCGTTTCCTTCAGTTGACAAGTCCTCCTTTGGTTGATTTTCTTGATTTCCGGAAAGAAAAAGAATGGACATTGTGTCGACCAACTATTCAACTGAGCACCTTTCCCAGAATCAGCTCTATAAACCTCATGAATATATCCTAGCTGTGTCATCCTAATAGTCACTGATGGCTGTTTCAGTGGTTGCCAAAAAAAAAAAAAAAAAAAAACACAACCCAAATCTTTGCACATGGATTTAAGAATGAAGAATGAACCCTCATTGGGGTTCACTACGTCTTTCTGAATATAAGCTTGGCTTTTTGACTTATCCCAATGCACTGTGATCAGTAATATCTTTATGATAATAGCTCCTCTTTTCCATGATTGGTGCTCTAAGAGAGTCACACAGGGAAGCCGAATTTGAGACAGCTCATGCTGTTTCTCTCATCAGTGGTGTCATTCAGTTGACATTGCTCAAGTAGTTCTGTATATTCTGTACAAGGAACTTCAAGTGTGACTAAGAATCTGACCAGTGCTAACCCAACCCGCAATGTCTAAATTTAACCCATACTTCCCCTAAGCACCCCTGCAAGGACCTTGAGATGGTCTAAGCTACCATTAGCCCAAGGTGAAGGGCAAGACCCCCTTAGGTGAAATGAGGGGTGAATGAACACATTGACTCTGTCTGCTGGGGGCAAGCACTAATGGAGAATAGATTATGTCAATTAACAATCTCAGAAGGGAATCATTAATCAGCTAATGATGGTTCAGTGACATCCAGAAACACAATGGAGGGGAAAAATGCATTTGACAGGGAAAAAGGACGTGTTGAAGAGACACAAGTCTATACAGATTGTGTAGCCATCTGAACATGGTTCATTAACACAGAAGTATCTGTTTCTAACCTTTTACTTACACTTAACACACGTGTATTAACACACACCTACTGTATGCATGTCCATATTTAGAACATTATGACTGCCATCCTAATATTATCTAGGTCTCCATTGTGCCTCCATAAAAGTTGTGACTCATCAGAAAATGGAAATGGGCCTTCTGAGGGTGTCCTGTGGTGTCTGGTAACAGAATGTTGTTAGTGGGGGTCTTTGGATCTTATCAGTTGAGGGGAGGGACCCCTGTGGATCAGGCATGTTCCAGTGCATCCCACAGATGCTTGATCAGTTTGGGATCTAGTGAATTTGGAGGCCAGGTCAACATCTTGTTCTGTTTTTCCAAGTATTCTGAGTTGTTCCTAAAGAGTTTTTGTGTGTGTGTCTGTGTTAGGCTGCATCCTGCTGGGGATGGCTGCTGCCATCAAGGAGTGTCATTGATGGGGTGGGGGTGCCTGTTCTGGTCTAGGTGGGTGCTACATGTCTAAGTAACATGCACGCTAATGCCAGGTTTCTCAGCAGAACATTGTATCGTTACAAGATGGTCAATGTTATTCACTTACTTTTATGCCTTTCGCCTCCTAATAAATATACAACGCATATGTGTCGAGGGTTCGAAGATATATGAGTTTCTGTTTTTCTCGTTTCGTAAGTTTCTAGTCACAAGCCCACATCTTTGACCTCTATGTCTTGCCATGTCTCTTCTATGTACATGCTTGCCTACACACACTGTAACTTACCCACACATTTGCTGTCGGGGATCGGCCTGGAGACAAAACAGTCATGGTCTCCGTCTGTATATTTTGTGCAGCTAGTCTTCGTATAGTTAATGAGCTGTAAAATGTAGGCCAGAGCTGTTTCTTTGTACTCTGTAGAAGAGGATATATGGACCAGTGCTTCTCAAATTGGGGTTTTCACACCCTTAGGGATTGTTGGGTCCAAACAGTCCCTGAGACGAAGAACCACAGTTTAATTCCTTTATAATATAATGCAATTAAAATAAAACATAAACTTTAATAATGAATTACACAATTTTATTCATTTTCACCGTCACCATTATTTCAGTATTTTCCAATGTTGTATGGTCCCAAATTGAATGGACATTTACAAAACTGGGAAAGAGAGAAAAGAAAGCAACTGCAACATGCCAAAACATGCCGGTTTTACAGTAAAAACAAAATAAAATCTACAGTACACTTTCCCTGTTTCCTGAGGATTGCTTTGCCTTCATGTGAAACTGATTAGATTTGGGTGTGCTTGATTTGTGCCAGCAGGCAGCTGTATACTTGTTGAGAGATGACCGCTGTCTGCATGTGAAGAGGCATGCAGTCATCAGAGAAGTAGTTATTTGCTTCAGCCGTACGGCACCAGAGGATGGATATGTGCATTCATCGTGTTTTTATTTCAAATTGAAATTACATCAACCGCTCCCATCTGTTTCCGTGCTTGAAGACGTTGCTGACATATCATGGAACATTTGTATCTCTTCCTGATTTATAGCTGTATTAAAGACAATTAAAGGACTGCCCAAAAATGTATTTTCTCTACAGAAAGTGAGATGATGACTGTTTTATTCTTCGATTGCACAGGAAGTCTGGGTTGCTTTTTTCCCTCCTGCTTAGTGTCTTGTCTTACAGACTTGTGTACACACATGCAAATGTTTTCACGGGCAGTGTGTGATTAGCCAGTGTCTGGCTGGTAGCCAGCACTGATGTGACAGAACGTGTTAGCATGTGGCATGAAGTTACAGGGGCCGTTCAACAGACAGCCAGTTAGACAGACTCGTGTGGTAAACATACATAAATATTTAACCTGTTATTTGACAAATGCATCCAGGCGTTAAAGGGATCTTGAATGAAACACTGATTGTCATATTATTGTACATAAGCAGCTGTCATGGATTCCTAGCTGACATCTGTGTTACCAGTTCAACTCTGATTAAAGCTACTCTTGGTTCCTATAACAGAAGCATGTGGTTTACAATAAGCATACAAAGGGCATAATCACAAAATGTTTCTAATGCAGTAATGATGGGCAGTTTATTTTGTAGAGAAAGGGTATGTTTATGCTTGCTTTCCATATTTCATTTCATTAGTAGCTACAGTACATGCTAAAAGATTTTTTTAAGAGTGTGCCCCATGGTTCTATATCGGGGCTACTGCTATTTTCCACATATTTATGTAAATACTCGTAATTTATGATCATTTATCAGTTGCTAAGCAAACATTAATTCATTTCATTTTCAAATGTTTAGATGCAATATCAAATCATTATCAAATGTTGTTATTCAACTTTGTCTAATCCTTGCTATTGGATTTCCCAGCATGTAAATAATGAATCCACAATCTCTAGATTGATAATATATTGTTCATCATTTTCATCTGTGTCCAGGTGGACCAATTTATACCATATGCACCTGATAAAGTTCCAGTTCCACATTGTTTCAGTTTGACAGCCTGTTGCTGTCCAGTTGGACTTTAGGTTTTACACCAACAGACTGGCTGCTGGTGTGTCCTGTCTGTTCAGAAATGTGACAAATTATATAACATGCCAAAAACTAAGCTGACTACTAGACAATAGGAATAGTTGACTGACTGATAGAATGATTACACTTAGTGGACCTGCCTCATGAATTACTAAGTGGGGCATAAAGCACTTGTCAGTGTAATTGGCAGCTATTTGAAAGTGAGTACATATGTGCATACAGAGTTGCTCAATTATCCATGACTTGTCTAAATAATTAAATTTCAATTATGCAATTAACTTTATTTATGAAAGAGTAAACACTTGTCTCAAGACAAAGGAATAAAAAAAGAATGCAACTGCACTTGTAGTGAGACTATGTGATTTACACATGAACCCTCTCTGACACAGATGCTCATAGAAACATGCAGTTTTGCTAATAAGAAGATCAGTATGGGGCTGTATATGTAGAAATATCATAGAAACTCCTAAAAGAGGAAGAAAAAAAGCATAACAGATGGCACTTGATAATAGTTAAAGACCCCAACTGACAGAAAGATGGAAACAATGGTGCAGTCTAAATGCTGCAACAGTATGTCTCCCTTTATAATCTCTCCTCCTTAAACTTTTATATTGAGTTTGATTTATCTTTCAACTAGTGAACACATAAACTTATGCAAATTCCTCTTCCCCCCTGCAAGGTGTCAGTTTCATTGCCTTTGTAGTCCTGTTGGCAGACAACTTCAGTTCTGTCTCTTTCTTTCTTCTGAGCAGAGAACAATCTGCTGCTCAGTGTGACAATACCAACTCCATCTCCCTGCGGTTCTGGACTCATAGGGTTTTATGGAGCATGCTCATCCCAAGAGAGCAATTGTCACATATTTGCAAGGGGAACACTAACAGCAGGAGGTAAAATAAAAATATGTATTCAGTAGCATCAGGGCACAGAGTTAAATACAACACTTAGGTAAAAAAAAACAACCCCAGACTTCCTAATTCAGTTCTCTCTATCATACATTGGTTATATATCTAAAATGCGCATTCACACTTAGTATTGCCTTGAATTTCACAGTATAGGAATGAATCACAGCCATTTAAATCCTTTAAAAATAAATACTGCAGGTGTGATTCTGATATTAACAAGATAATGTGGGTAATATAGTTGTTTCTTTTTTACTTTGCCTCTGTGTATGCAGATTAAGTTTAAAATTGCATCTCCGGATAAGCTTATAGTCAATCTACTCTAAGTGTGTAAAATTAAATAAATAAGGATTTAAAAGTGGATCAGCAACTTTTGGACAAAGATGCCGACTCCTTAATTCTCACAGGTTAGATTTAACATCTGTTTAAATGTGCTTTGTAAATGAAATACCCAGCCTTGTGCCTTGGTGATTATTCTTCATCTGCTAAAGCATGAGAAGCACAAAAACAAAAGGGATTTAGAGGAGGAAGGGAAACAATAAAATCCACTTAATAATAGCTCTTTTGCACAAACACTCTAGTCCCCTCAGATGGTTCTAAACACATTCATTGTTGCACGGCTAGTCATTTACCAAAGTCCGGACAAGTTTAGTATCTACCATACCACATGCTCACTTTCTTCTTTTTCATCTGTTCTCTCCACTCCCTAGCCCAGTCTGTCTCCCTATTTTAGTACAAAAGGACCAATTTGTCTTACTCCTCACAGAAATGTTTGTGAGCTAATCTGACAGAATGGAAGGTGCGTTAGAGATGGTTAATAGCTGGGAGACAAACAAAGGAATCGTAAGCACTGACAAAGCTCCGTGCCATTTCCATATGCATCGATATCCCTTTGATGATTGAAAAGTTAGATCTGGCACAATTCATCTGACGAGCTTTAAACACTTTACACGCTTCAAACTCTCAGATGTGACAGACTCACAGACTTGAGACTTAATCTAAGATTGTTTGGACATGATTTGAGACTGGAAGACTTGATTTAAAGAGACTATGGTTTCTAATCAAGGATCTGAAACCATATTTGAGACAGAATGTGACGAGAAGTAAGACTTGAGTTATTAGATGACTTTTTCAGTGATGTCTTTTTGGAGGGGATTTTCAGGTCTGTCACACCCATCTTAAACTTTGTTTGATTGTCAGTTGACTTCCTTATCCCTTTAGCCACTGGGTAGCATCTTGCTTTGTCTTTTCTGGCCAGTTGTTAAACATGTCAGTCAGTCAGTCAGTCAGTCAGTCAGTCTTGCAATTCACTGTGTTTTCCTACGAATTGGACTAAGTATTGGAATGTCAGTGGTAAGAATTGAGATTTGTAATAGGCAGTTTAGGCTTCTGTGTACGCCGTCGCTATGACGACTGCACCCTGATGTGCATCTCCCCAGAAATGGGACTACACATCATGGTGATGCAGGCCGCAAGAGCTGTGATTGCTCCGCTTGGTAGTAGTGTGTTTTCACTTTAGTATTTCCGGCTGCTACTACTACATGTCTTCAAATTTCAAATTGATTGTTTTGGATCAGTAAAGATGGAATACATCGAGGAAAGGTTAACTGAAGAGGTTCGGAGACACAAACATTTGTATGATTTGTCTTCTGTGAAATTTCGGCGAAGGTTTCAGTCACCGTTGTTGAGCATGAAGCAGGAAGTAGAAACAAAAATGAACCCCACTGAAAAACAAAAAAACAAACAGCATTGGGTGGCATTTGTACAGAGTGATCCAGACTGATGAGGCACTAGTATCTGAAATATAAAAAAAGATACGTAGTAACATGTAGATGGGTTTGCCTGGGCAGCCCTGTATTTCCACCTGTTCATTTTCCTTTTTCCTGTACGTTAATCCAGTGTCTGATTTGGCTGAGAATACAGATGTTTCCAGGTTTTTAATACTTGACCATTGTGGGCTGGGCAGTGTGCAACTGGCTGGTTCACAGTGAGTGGACATCAGGCTCTAATGAGGCAAGAAGAAAGGGGGTTGCTGGGACTAATTTCATTAGAGTCCTCCTGTCCTCAGTCATTGTAGTCAGAGATAAAGAGGACCTTCTCAGATTGTTTATGGACTGCTGGCTGGGAAGAGTGTGTGTCTGACCAATTTGTGTTTGCTTTGAACCTGGTAATCACAATTAAAGAGGAAATGGGTAACACTTTTACACACACCGTTCTCATAGTTTTTGTAACACTTAATCTCTGTAATGAAACCGTATTGAGTCTTCCATCAAACATTTATGACCTTCAAAATGCTTGTTAGTGTCATTCAGTTTGTGTTTGTGAACAGGGTACAGATATCTGTAGAGCATGTCAGTGAATATTAAATGTGCATTTTAAAAATATTTTTGAAAACATAAGATAAATAAAAAAATCCCTCTAGGCTATAATTTATTTTTAAGTTTTCCACCAGTAGCATGCTTGTTGAAACACATCTTCTTTCATTCCTTCAGCCCCTTTCTGGAAAATGTCTGTGATTGTGCAATATTTGCACATATTCAAAACCATGTTACAGATTGAAACATGTTTTTTGAGATCTTCAATAGAATATTCTGTTTACATTTCTTGCATCAAATTAGATTTTTTGGGAATATTATTGTGCATGTATTGCTGGGAATACATCCGTCCATATTGTGCAATTGGAGTTTGCGTGCTGTCACAAACATGCAGTTGACGTTTTCCTTTTTATAAATTAATGTTAATATTCTGTTCTGTAATCGTTAACAGTTCTGTAGCTGATATGCACAGGTATTATATTTTTGACATGGAATTACTGTATAGTTTCCAACTGGAGGCACACAAGGTTAAATGTATTTAAGGGAACAGCACTAGCTGGCGGCTGTTATGTGATGACTAAAATTAGTTAAATTGAATTCTCTTATTGTTTTTATTCCAGAGATGTTTCTCAAAATGTTAATTTGAGCATTTACGGGTAAGCAAACACTTTCTAGCTGCAAGAACATCTCTCTCCGTCTCACTCTCTAATTCACTTTCCATCTCGCTCACGCTCTCTCTCGTTTTCTCTCAAGGTGCCATTAAAGAAATCCCCAATTACTCCTAATAATGATGTAATCAAGCACGGCTGACGTGCCAGCGAGCTTTAATTAAGTTATTAATTAGCTGAATAATGGGGTTTTTATTCACCGGGACAGAAGCCACAGTCTCCCACGGCATGAAAGTGTGAGTATGTGTGTAGGTGAGCTGTGACAAGGTGTGTGTGTGTGTAAGGATGTGTGTGAGCAAGACAGAGTGAAGCAGAGAGTGTGTGGGTGAGCAGATGAGGTAACTGTCAGGAAATGAAAAAAAAGAAATGAAATTACTGTAATTATGTGAAAAGAACCTATATTGGAAATAGAACCATGTGTGTTTGGGTATTCAATCACGTGCTTTGTTCTGAGTCGTTGACAAAAATTAAGTCATTTACCAGGCCCTCTATTTTCCCTCAGATTACAGTGCAGTGTTGTGACAATATTTCACCTTATTTGTTCTCCATGCCTGGAGGCCGTTTAACCCTCTCACATGTTGTGGGGAGTTTCGGCCTTAGTTACAGTAGCAGGCTGAAAAAATCCATCCAACACATAGTTACCTGCATATAAATAATCCTGAAGTGACCCCGGTGACTGGGAAGGTGCGCTGCCAGTTGATCCAATTAACGTTAAACTAAGAGCCTTCATTTATCTGCAAATGGCTGTGCCTCTCCAGGGAAACCAACGTCAAGGTTCTCATTCACAAAACAGCTCTTTAGTCCTTTCTGGCATTGTAGCCATTCCTTTTTCTTTTTTCTTTATTAAACCTAACAAAACTAAAAGCTATGAACCAACATCACATATTTAAGATGAAACAGCACAAGCTGAAACCCACCCACAATAATTCATTAAAAATAACTTCAATGTGACCCCTAAACAGTCTCATCATCTGGCTTGACAGGTAGATGGTTGAAATTACAGTATCTCAGCATTGCTAATAGGGTTAGGATTATGAGTAGAACAAGACCATAATCACTGTTGTCTATAAAGAATAAAATATTTTTTACCTCTTCTCATGAAATGATTGAGACGTGTCATATAATTAAGAATAAAAAGATAAATATGTCTGAAAACAAAAATATTCCAATTTTATGGGCAACAGCGTATATAACAAATAATAAAAATGGGTTAGGTTCAACAAATAATCTAATTTGAGTGCTAAACTTGGGTACTTTCACAATTGAAATCGACTACCAAGAAATCAAATCTCAAAATGGGAGCCACACAGATGGCAAATAATGTGTAATCAGATCTGATGTGTATTTATGTCATTTGTAGTCCTTTTTAGTTTATACATGCCATGCAGTAGATACTATACTACAATACATTTATTGAAGCACATTTAACAGCTTAAAGTGTTGACTTTAATAAGTAGAAGCAGCGTCACGGGACATAAAAGACAAGTTAACATTTTGTCAGAATCTTTTTTAGCATTTGTTTCTTTGCTTTCTAATCCCTGAAGTCCTTAAAGGAGACACACAATACTCAAAGAATACAGCAGGACCCTCTGTTCCAAACAACTGTATCATATAGTATAGTAAATGGTATTGTAAAAGTAAATCAAATGTATATAATACTACTCAAGTAGGGTAAATGACAAATACTAGAAATATCGCAAGAAAACGTTTGTGAGAGAAGTCCATAGATTAAAAGATTTTTGGCTTGATATATGTGTGTACTGTGCATAAATAAATCTGTGACAAAATGACATCAGATTGTAACACAACTAGAAAACTGTTTAAAGCCTGGTGCAATCTAAAGCCTGAGCTTAGACTGAACGGGATGAATATCCAACATTGTCACATTATAAATATGACACACTATAAACACAATGTGTCTCCTTTCAGGTCTGAGCTCTTCTCAGGACCTCACAATATATCCTCCGTGCTCACAGTATCAGTGTCATTTTTCTGTTTATTCGCTGTTTTCTTTCTTTGTTGTTAGGCTGTATTCATACTGGGTGTAAAAACAAGTCACAGGTTTCCACATATAAATACACATGAAATATACTTTATTCATGCTGACCTCTCGAACAATTGTGATGTGCTGTATTTTCCTATTTTCATTTTTGCCAATTTTCAGACATCAATGATAACATTTTAACCTCATGCATTTCAATGAGTTTTCTGTGTGGTGGGTCCTTCAGGGGAAAGGATGCTTTTAGGCTACAAGTGCTTACAATAGCCTCCTCAACGCCTGTTTGGTTATCACTGAATGGGGGAGCTAATGGGAGCCAATGTGACTGCCTTTAATAGAGATTTAGAGATTCCTGCATCTCTACTTGGCTTTTTTTCCCCTGTACACTTTCCGGCTGTGCTATGCTGATATGACCTTGGTATGTGATGCAATGTCACATTGCTGCAGTGACCCAATACTCTAGTTAGACTATTGTGTGGAGTGTGCAGCCCTCCATGTGTTTGTGTGTAGTAGTCGTAGAGGGAAACTAATACACATTGCGATTCTCCACCCTTTAAAGTCTCAGCCATACTCTTCACTTTTGTCCTCCTTCCCTCTGCCCTCCCATATATTGTCTTAGCTATCAGCTAGTCCACCAATGGCTCTTATTCTTCAATAAGTGGAGGCAGTCCTGGCCCGCTGGGGAAGAGAGGATGGAAGCCAAGTGAATACAGAAATCCCTTTTATCGCTTTTTCTCTTTATTTTTTTTCGGCCTCCCTCATGTGTCCATTTCCTCGATCCCCCCCGTTATCTCTCGTCCGCTCTTTGTCTGGGTCTCGGGAGATTGCTCTGAAAGACGGGTGCATGCAGAACGCTGCGTCTCTTTTCCTATGGCTGTGCAAGCTAACAGAATTATCACCTTGGCTCCAGACTACGTTACCAGTTTGACTCACCTTCACCTTCCCGCTCTGCACTCGCTCTGGCCGCTGCCAAACGATACAGTGCTGGCCTTGGCTGGTCAAATACAGAGATATGGCTGCAGAGGAGAAGCCTGCGGAATAAAGATGTATTAAGTGCTAGAGTCTACAGTGTACACTTAGAGTTCACACTATACTTCAAGTTTAATGCAAATAAAAAAAAAAAAATAAGAGAGCTCTAGGAGTATAATATATCAGTTCATCAGATAATTATTTGTCAGAAATTGCACATCCACCTGCACTGTGTTGCTCATAATGTACAGAAACACAGTCACAACAAAGACATTAATCACAGCATTGCCTGCACATTTAATAATCATAACAATAATAATTTAAATAAACTAATGTCACTGGACACAACGTTGAATAAATCAAAACACCTGCAGTCATTACGTGGCCATAACACGAAGTCAGTTAACACAGATATTGCACAACAGCTGATGTTAAAATTAAATCTTTATAATGACAGTTAAACAAGTTGCCTCTTTATTTTAGCCACCAGTTTGCTTGATATACCTATAGAGAGATTCCAGTATGTCAGTGATTCCCAATCTGGGGGTACGCAAAGTGATGTAGGGGGTACGTGAAAGACTTGGTTCTGAACTCAGCCTGATTACATTTTGAAACTGGGGAAAAAAAAAAAAAAAAACGGATAACGGGTAGTTTTCTCATTTCCCGATTCTCCACCGAAATGAAAAATCAAAAGGTTGTTTTTCATGTGAATCACACATGTCAATAGCTAGATTGTAGGACATCTGGCTTTGTAACTATATATCAGGTTGCTGACGCCAGTTCCCTGAAAGGTCTGTGATTGGTGGGCAGGAGCAAATCTGATGATATAGCTATATTTTCCCCCCAGAAACAAGCAAATCTCATTCTTGACTGGTTCTTTAAATCATGTCGTCAACAATTCTGATAACTTTCTGTCATTTGAGCTGGAGAATGTAACGTAGAAATGTTCGGTAGATTTCTTTTTCATACATTTTGTTTGTATGTTATGGGTGGTGGCTCACAGACATTTCTTCTAGCTGCTACAGGTGCCTGAGAGTAGGGGGTACATGTCTGGATGTCAAATGTCTGAAAGGGTACGGGCTGTGAAAAGTTTGGGAACCACTGCAATATGTTAACCAGCATGTTATAGGTTGAGGATTAATACAGGACCCTATATTAAGCCCCTCCAGAGGACAAGCGGTTACAGAAAATGAATGAATGAATGTCTCGAGTGTCACTATTTAAAGTAGAGACAAGACAGAGCCAATTAGGGCTGTTATGCCCATAGAAACACCCAAGGACACTTGCAGTGCCACTACAGTGCCACTGGGGGCGCATAGTTACATACCTATATGTATTTTGCAATACAGATTTTCAACATGTGAGACATGAGAGTTCCTTTTTTTCCCCTGTTTTCTTAACTACTCAAGCAGCCTATATAATATACAGTGATATGGCTTTCTTGCCCATTTTCTCCTCACCACTTCATTAATTGGTCAAACAGTCTCCTTACATTTTGTACAGGAGGGGTCACGGTGTCGAACAAGACTCTCTCCCACTTACTTACGCAGTTTTCTTGCGCTGTACTTTGACATGCGGGGAACTGTTTATCTGTTTGTATTACCCAGCCTAATTACTGTATGTGTCAGCTATAGATTTAAGCTGGTTGCATCACCAGTGGGTTAAAGTCTTAAACCAGCCTCATTACACAAACTCCTTTCAGTTCTAATTGCCAAAAGAGAGTGTGTGGATCCCGCTCAGCTCTTCATAATGCAGGAGATGTCTATAGAACAAATCAGGCTGAACAAATTATGTGCATATGCTTTATCAAGCTGGTCAAAGTGAAAGATATGCTGGTTTTATTTTTAGCTGTGTCAAAAAGAATACACATAATAGTAATTATGATACAGCTACAGCAAGGTTACATTTATTGGTTAAATGAGTTTATCCTCAACACGTTAATTTTTCTTTAAAAAATTAACTAAAAAAATAAGAAAAGTAGCAAGTAACAAATAACATCGACTTGCATGTCTGTGTTTTTCACAAGAATGCCAGAAGGCCAATTTCAGACAGCATTTCCACACTATATAGGCTTCCCTGTCACTAATCACTGAGCTTAATTACACTAACCATGGAGGGATCTGTGCTTGATGTATCAGGTGTAGACATCTAAGTCTGGGAATGAGCAGTTCTTAATCCAGGCTGATAACATTAGCCCTGTATTTCTTTAATGGAACAGCTTCATGCTGGATCCGTGTGTGAGAAATGCTCGGCTTTTCACAGTATCTCTCTTTATACTCCTCTCCTATTTAAGAGTGAAATAATACAGATGTTCTTTTTATTATTGTGTTGCTGTTTCGTTTTTTGTTGTTTTATTAAGCCGTAGTCTTGATAACAGTATTTCATTTTACTTATGTATTATCTGCTGTCACATGCTGTTCCTTTTCATGCCCATAGATGGTGCAGGTTGCCACAATCAAATCTGCAGCTCTAGTAGTACTAGCGTAACTCCTCATGGAATTGGTTGATATTGGTCGTGGCTGGTCTGGTTAGCCTGGCTCACTGTATTGTTGACAATAGATTAGTGTGTGTGTTTTCCTGTGTGTGTGATTGGATGTGTTTGGGAATACACTGATCTGCCCGCCTCTGATAGTCTGTTCTGTTGCATTTTGGTCCAGCTCCACACACAAGTGTCCCATGCCACAGGGCAACGGCTGTTGTTGCATTGCCCTGAGGGTATGTGTGTGTTCAGCGTGCTTTCTAAGTGTGAGTTGTGTGTGTGTGTGGCTGGGCAAGGTTCAGACGTGATCTGCTGGCCTGCTGGTTTGGCGTTTTGTCTGCAGTGAGCCAGTGGGAGTTGGATGTTGGAGTCGGACATTGTTCTTTTCAGCAGCTAACTCCCCCTGTTTTTCTTAGTGTATCACACACGCACCGCATACACATACGTCCATATGGTGTGTACATATGTGCACATTTTTACTCCACACATCAATAAGCAAGCACATCCAATGAAAGCAAACGGCTGCAAAATACTCTGCAACTAAACAAATGAACATCCTCATAGATTCATGCATTGATAACAGCTTTTGACCCCCCACATGAATGCACCCCAACACACTTAACACACACTCCTCATCTAATGGCTTCTGCTGTTGCAGCTTGTTCAGCCCGGGCCTCCGAGGAAAAGAAAAAAGACTGTGAGAAATAGACAAAGACAGAAAGAGAGAGAGAGATGCATTTCCGATACGAAACTCCTCAGCATAAACTGTCAGCATATTACCAGCTGCGGCATTGCATTCATAGCCCATTTTTCTCCACTTTTACCACCTTACGCTCTGGTAATAAGCTAAAATGGAAAAACAAGTAGCCTGGGAAAAATTTCAGCTTTCAGTCAGAGGGCAACTAATCAAAAAGAAAAGGTTTCGGATGTTTAGAGGGAGGTGGTAATATAAAAACAAAAACTTGTTATGTTCCTTGCATTTATTAATACTAAGGTAGAACAAGAAATAGAGGCACTAAATCATACTGTATGAAGTGGCACATTTAGCTGAGTTTATAACTAACAAAATAATAATAATAATATTAACAATAATAATACACAATATGAATATATGACCGTGAATGGTTACAACTGAAAATCTGTAAATAATAATTACAGGGCTTGCTTACAATGTCTTTTTCTATCTGGCCAATTCTTCTTTTTATTCTTCTATTAAGAATAAATAAAGAACAACCCTGACTATGGAATGAACGTGAATGCTTTTAGTCTTAGTATTATGTCCCTGAATACTTTATGTAGCATTTGACCAATATTTATTTCAACGATGCCACAGACACAGAAAGACAGCATTGTTGAAGGACTGGTGTATGCACACGCTTGTGCAATTTCTGTTTTTAAATAAATGTTTAAATTCCCACAAAGAGCGAAGAAGGGATTTCACTTCTCTCTCTGTGTCCTTCAAGGAGAGTCTGTGAGACTGTAGAGATAATAGGCTACACTGACATGATGGATAAAGGATAGATAAAAGCATGTTATTTAACTATATGAAAATGTGTTTGGCAGAATCTGTGATGAAATGCATTGGGTATACTTTTTTATTGTTGCTCCCTAGTCTGCCTTAAAAAAATAGATTAGGTAAATGATAAATGAACGTGAATTATTGGTTCAAAGGGAATATATAGCAGGGTGTATGTTGTATTTCCTGTGGGGATACAAAGACAGGTGTGGGACAGAGCAATCAAAGAAGAAAGGGGTGGGGGCGATTTTAAAGGTATGGTATGAAAAGAAAAATGAAAGGAGTCAAGAATTAAAATGAAGTATTTGAGAGGACATTTTTCTGCAATCAATGGCTGCACAAAAAAAAGATTTTGCTGCCATGCAAAACAGTGTGTCATAAAGTTACAGTATACTACTAGCAGCAGTACTACCAGTCAGTGAATTATCATTTGCTGGTTGGTTGGTTTGTTTGATTTTGTTTTGTTTTTAGTTGTATAACTATTTTACAGAATATCACTGTTTTTATAACCCAATTCAAATATGCAGCACAGGTCTATATTTTACAAAATGTCTCATTTTCAAATGTAATATAACAAGAGAACAGCAATATGATGATAGATTTAACACAAAGATGACAAATGTGGTTGTAGTGATGATCTCACTGACCTATGAAACGCCATTTAATGTCAATACGTTTCCTCAGAAAAGAGGAGATGTGGCGATTAACAGTGCAAGACTTCTCCTGAACAACTTTCCTTGTCTTTTTTGGGATAACCTGGCCCGTGATGGCCTTTGAATCTCTTTCTCTATTGATCCCCAAGAAGCAAACTGAAAGCACACATAAATACAGTCTGTTGCTTCGTGATGTGGTCTTCACACCATGATTGTTATTGACAACAACAACACAGCACATACCTTTGAATGTATTTTCAATATGTAACTGAATAAGTTGCAACTTCCAGTGTTTTTCTACATCTCTCTTCATGTGATACGGTAGAATTCTGTATTTGCAAGTTTTTTATTTTTTATTCCGTTGATTTTGACTTCACTCCCACAATGTCATGCAATTTACAGTCTAATACGGCATTTTGTAATTATTACCCAGAATGCAGTGTGTTCTACAGTAACATACTGCATGTTACTGTCAGAATTTGTCCATTATTTTACAGCAATTTGTTAGTCTGTCCATCGGGATATAATGTAATGTAAAAATCAGCTGTGATCCTTCATTATAGCTTACTTTTTTGTTTTTGTTTGTTTTATGTGCAGGAGCTGGAGCCCCAACACACACACACGCGCACACACACACAAAGATCTCCCTGTTCATGTCACCTAATTTATGATAAAGGACAGATTGCCATTTGTCTGAAAGCTTTTTATGACTGTGCAGACCTTGTTATGGTACCACACCATCTATTCTCTGCTAGAGGTGTGTGTCTGTGCGTGTGCCTCAAGTGTGTGTGTGCAACCTGGATTCATGCAGCAACACTATAATAGGGCCTCTATTCTGCAGGCGTTATTTATGCATTGGCCACTCTCTGTGAAACCCCACTCTCAGTGCTTGATTCATTATCCATAGAGAGAGAGAGCGACAGAGGAGATGAGGAGAGAGAAAGAGAAGCCCAGAGGTGGCCTTCTCCTCTGCCTGCTCTTCCTCTCTGCCCGCCCTGTCCTCATCCTCCCCATCACATGGAGCTCCCCTGAGCAGGCGCTGTGAGTGTGTAGTGCCAGCGCAGCAGGCTTTTATTGTGATTGAGTCTGCTGCTTACTAGGAATGATGCAGGGGAAGCTGTCTCTGTCACACAGACAGACCGATGGCTCAATCCTCAGCTGCTTTGCCTCCATCTAGGGTATGTGTACATGGAAAAACTACAGGGTACACATAACTAGAAATACGTGATACTGAAAAAAGTTTGACAAATAGGATGTGATTACTTTGAGCAGTTCAGCAAGATTGGATGTTAAAGTGCTGGGAATAGTGTTAATAACAAAGTAGTTCTGCAACAGGCCTAATATGATCAGAAGCAACGATGTCTTGGCAAGCAGATGGCGGCGGTAGTAGTGGTAACAGTAGTAGGCTGACAAACTGAAATAGTAGTAGCAATTTTAGCAATATTAATGGATGTACCTGCAAAAGTGGCAGTAGTCGCAGTGGTCATTTCCATCACACTGGAGGTATGGAAGTAGCAGTAGGGAAAGCAGATGCACTGCACAGGTGTGTAGTAGTTGAATGGTGGATGTTGTAATGGTAGTAGTAACAACAGAAGTTGTTATACTCATAGGAACAGCAGCAGACAACTTGCAGTGTTACCTGTAGTGCAAGTATCAGCACCATGGATAGCAGTAGTACTGGTAGTGTCAGGATTGGTAATAATAGCAGGAACAGTAATGATAGAAGGTGGAGAGATGCAGTTCTTGGTTAGCAGAAGCTGGTGTTACAGTCATTTGTTTGCAATACTAGAGGATGTAACTGACACACTTGTGATATTAGCACCTGTAGCAGTATTAATGGTGGCAACAGAATAAATTATAGTGCACAGGAGCATAGAAGTTGAATGCTGAAGGAGCTGTTAAACTGGTAGATACAGTAGCAGTAGTAGCAGTAATGCTGTTTTACCTGATAGTAACAGTAATGATAGTTGTTGAATTGGAGTAGGAGTAGTGGTTGTAGTCAATACATTATCTGTAGCAGTGGCTGTGATAATGGTGGAAGTAATAGTAGCAAGGATGTTGATTGCAGTTGTAGCAGTAATACTAGAAGTAGATGTTTAGGTTTAAGAAAACCACAGATTATAACAGCTGTGATAGAAATGCAGTTGTCACCCCCGTACTATAATATAATCGCACTAATAATACTACCATGCACACATACGCACGGACAAATTCATATTCTGGTCAGCCCTCTCTGTTCCCAGCTCAGGGCCATCTGTCCGGGGTTAGGAGAGGTGTTAAACACCAAGATGTCCTTGCTGTGTGTGCAGTCACTTCTCTCTATCACGGACTCTTCTTCAACTTACTCTCCCCTTTCTTCGGTGCATTTATCTTAGTTTCCTTTTCCATCCGTTCATTAATTAAGTCAAATTCTTTAGCTTTTGTTCTCTCTATTCAGCCTCCATGTCTTCTTGTATGTCTCTCTGTCCCCTCCCCCTTCATTTGGCCATAGGCAGATAAAGGTAGAGAGAAAAGAGGAAACGTGATTGAACATTTACAACTATCCTGGGAGTCTGATTGCTGTGGACTCGTCACTGCAGCAGCTATTATTGCTCCTCTGCCAGGAGCCCTGAGATAGGAGGGCTAACTTCATCTCACGTTCATACATAAGGCTCTGTGCACATACTGTATAGGCATACATACATTATGAAAGCGTGCGCACACTTCCATGCCTACGAGTGCACATAAAACTCACACTTGCGCACAGCACAAAAATGCATACGTTTGTTGGGGTTTGCCATAAATTGGATTTTGACAGTACAAAAGAGAAATGGGAAGAGAAGGCTTAATGGACTAAAAGGTAGGTAGGACCCTGTGTAGTAGTATCGGCAAGGAAGAAAAGCAAACGGGAGGAAGAAGATGAGAAGTGAAATGGAAGGAACTAGAAAGGAGAAAAAGGAGGGAGAAAAAATGACAACATTGTGAGGGCAGAATCCATCAGGACTTAAAAACTCTCATCTGTATCCCCTCTGGGTGCATGTATATCATCATGTGATTGCGCATATTTCTGTGTTTAGCTCTACTTGAGTGGCAGAGCTGTGCTTTACGGTCCCCAGCCATCAGATAGCACTGAAGGAGCAGTCCACTGTGTTGGTATATCTGTGTTGAAATGAGCTTGTTGTAGCTGTTAGAGCGAGATTAAGATTGACTCGAAGTGCTTTACAGTACCCTTCCACTCCAGCCAGCATTATCATGGACACTTTTTAATCTTAAGATGAAATACAGTAGCACTAACTAACAGTTCTCCTATCACCATCCTGTATCTATTCCCTTGGAACGACAGTGAAGAAAAGAAAAAGTACTGTAACACTTAAAGCAGTGCTTGCGTCAGTAAAAGCATGAATAGTACAGTTATATTGATGATAACTGCTACTTATTTATATGTTTTGTTCTTTCTTTACTGATCATGTGTGCTACTGGTCTATCACCTGCTTCTGGTAACCACTGCCCTGTGGCATTTTTGGTCTGAATGAGAAGGTCTTTCAGTCCAAATTTTAGGACCAAAGTACCACCAAAGTCAGATGTGTGAAAGTTTTAGAAAAAAAAATATAGCTCCAAGTTTCTTTATAATTGGCATACTATCCATTCTTGATGTAGCAAGCTGGCCAGTTGGGAGGTAGGAACGATTCATGTGAATTCTATGAACAAAACAGCATGTCTTTGAATACAAGTTTCACAAATTCTCTAGTTTTGTAAATTCATACTACCATTATGCACCTCCACTTTGAGCAACTAAAGAGCACAAGTGCATTTACTCGTTATGAGCAGAGGTTCATGCTGCTCACTGTCACAGTGTGCTGCAATACGTAGAAAACACTGTGTACATGTTTTGCACTTGCACCTACCTGTCAAGCACTTGAGAATCATGGCTTAGTTGTTTGACTAGCAGGAGGTAATATTATATTTGCACAGGAGCCAAAATCATTCTCTGATTATGCTTGACCCCGAGGAATGCCAGGTACTTCTCAGCTTCATGCAGATTGCATTACTTAAAACACAGCCTCTGGCCTCTCTTCATTCTACAGTACTTGACACGAAAACCATTTCCCTTTGGCATGTGTATTTGTTTACAGTACGTCTTGCTGTGCAGGCTAGTCAAGTGATTGCTGTTTTTCATGCAGTGTCACACGAATGCTGGGAAAAGTTTTATGTAAGCGGTGACTGGAATCATCCTCATTTCAAATTAGTTTTGAACCTGATGACATACTTGGAACTGGAGAGGTTTAAGCGCATCAAACTCAGTTCACCTTTTAATACTTTGTTTATTAGATGTTATTATACATCACACTATGTGCCAGGAACTTCTGTCTAAATTGAAGCTTAACTGACACTCAGTTATATGAAATCAGATTTTCATAGTTTTATAAAACCAAACATTCAAACAGATGCAGCAGATAGTGTCCATTTTATTTCATGTGGTGCAAAGCCAGTTGCATTACCCATAATGCAAGTTGATCCCAGTTTTTGGGTGTGTTATTCTGGTGATAAAAGTGCTGCTTAAAAGTATATATGTAAGTAGGACTGAGAATTTTCTACATTTCTGCCTAAATATGACTCAAAATATCAGCGGACTTTCACATAAATCCTGACAATAGACAATGAGAACCCAATCAAACAA
The DNA here is from genome assembly GCA_005024645.1 of Planiliza haematocheilus. Taxonomy (NCBI): domain Eukaryota; kingdom Metazoa; phylum Chordata; class Actinopteri; order Mugiliformes; family Mugilidae; genus Planiliza; species Planiliza haematocheilus. The sequence goes on from SRSE01000306.1 coordinate 2,990,370, forward strand.
ATGAAACTATGAAAATATTATGCTTTTATCATTGTTTATTCAAGAAACTTAATCATTTGCACATATCTGTGAGGTGCAAAAGTAGGTGAATCCTTGTTTTCAGATTCTTGTGTGACCCCCTTGTGCAGCAATAACAGCTGCTAAACATGTCCGGTACCTTCTGTAGTCCTCTACAGCAGCTTGGTGGAATTTTTCCCCATTCCTCTGTACAGACTCACTCCAGATGTGGGTGGGTTTCCTGACATGAACCTTGCTTTATGTCCTTCCACAACACTTCTGGTGGATTAAGGTCAGGACTTTGACTTGGTCATTCCAAAACATTAATTTTATTCTTCTGTAACCATTTTTTTGTAGAACGACTTGTGTGCTAGGGGTCATTGGTTTGCTGCATGGCCCAGTTTCTCTTAAGATTCAGCTCATGGGCAAATGTCCTGACATTTTCTTTTTGAATTTCCTGATACATTTCAGAATTCATTGGTCCATCAATGATGGCAAACCACCCTGGCACAGATGAAGCCCCATACAAGGATATTACCACCCCATGTTTCATGGACGGGATGAGGTTCCAATACTGGGATACAGTGTCGTTTAGTCTCCAGACATGAACCTATCATTTAAACCAACCGGTTCTATTTTTGTCTCATCCATTTTTTCTTCTGCCATGTCCACATGATGTTTAGAAAACTGCATATTGGCAAAAATAGCAGAGGTAGCAAATCGGAAGAATGTATTTATACACCACAGAGTATGAGCTGTCATATGGTTCATTTGGAAGGCACTGATGAGCGATGTTTTCCCGCCAGTAGAGTTGGCAGATTAAAAATCACCATTTAGATCCAACAGTCTATAGAGCAGTTTTGAGTATTGGTATTTTACACCATCTGGTTTTCCCCACTTTCTATTCCCCAGTTTAGTCTTGTTTCTTATCCTAACGACCTCTGCCACTCCCTTTTTCTCCTTTTTTTTTTTTTTAACAAGTTTCACACAAGGAGAGGTCATTAGCTCTCTTTGTGCCACACAATGTACAGTGTATCCTGTCTATTGTAATTCTCCTTCCCTGTCATCCTTCATCCTTCATTCCCTTTTCCCCCTCTGTCTGTCCATCTCCTACTCCCATGTTCCCGACTGCCCCGCCATGTGCTACAAAAGCCCAGGGGATATGTAGAAGGCTGTGATCAGCCACTATGAGATGAAAGTTAAACCTAGCCGTCCTCTTCCATTGTGTTATGTAACCTTTGCTTCATATTTCCCTGTTTGGTTCAAAGGTAATGAGGAAAAAACAGTGGGCAAATCTGAGAGATTTGCACTTCAATGGCTAATGCAACTAAACAGATAAGTAAATAAGTAAAATAAATAAATAAATCTATTTTGACCTTTCTATTTTATTTTATTTTCTTAAAGTACATGATTGATAGTACAAGCCTCTTAGAGGTGTTGTCATTTACCTTCTCCCAAACTGATGCTACAGCTCTCTACTGATCAGACATTCAGTAGACTTAAGAATCAGTCAGGCTGAAGTATTTGTATTTTAACCAACCAGTGAGACATGCCAGATATTTGCATCGTCTGCCTTTTTACTTGTCTGTCTGCTTAAAGTTGTTTGCCCTTCTGAGTCTCTCAATTAGCTAATTTCACAACTGCGCTAGAAAGATGCACTGCAGTACCCCTATAAACCTGACAATCACTGGTTTGTGTATGTGTGCATACTCCCCATATCTGCAAGTCCGTGTGGAACAAAGACACACACACACACATTGAGACATAGTGCGTGACACAGATGTACCTTTTGGACAGATTGGGGTTTTGTTCTGTCATTCTTCTCCAGAGAGTAATTTTCCCTCCGTCCAGTCATTGTGGAGGAACAGTTTCCCCCTACTGTTCTCTCTGAGGTAAAGGTAATTAGGCTTGGCATGAGAGCTAGACTCCTTGGTTTACCTTTTCCCCTGTTATCTCTCAGTGCTCCATCCATGTCCCCCAGCCCCAGCTGTCTTTGCAAGTCCAAAAATACACCTGTACTATTAGATTACCTCAGGCTACTTCGGTTGTTTTCTTTCTAACTTTCACTCTGACCCTCTTTTTTGCCATTCCATCAGTCTATCTGAAATTAATCATGAAATTTTATCCATAAAACATAAAAACATAAAACATGCACCTTACGAAGCATCAAGACTGTGCTATAAACCTCCTGGAACATGAAGATTTTGATTGAATCTCTTGATAAAATTAATGTTTTGTCAGATGAAAGAGAATAAACATCATTGCTGACCTCTTCCATTTCTTCTAGAATATTAACAAACACGTGTACAGTACTATATGTGAACACCTACAGTCATTTAAAATGTGGAATTTGCACAAGACAGTACAAGAAAGAAGAATACCTAACAACTGGATTTGGTGTTGCATATGTCTTTGTGGTTTTAATATAAGACGAGTGTACTACTATCTTTTGGGTTATTTCATGTCAACTGACATAGAACTGTTTTTATAAATGTTCCTTACACTCCTAATGCACTCTGGTTATTCTGTGATCTTAAGTTACAATCAAATACAACAATGTATTCATTGTTACCATGGCTGGCTCAAAGGAAAAGCTACAGTGTGAGAGTGCGTAGTCTGAATCACGTAGACTCAATCAAATCCATTAAGTTTGTGTCTGGTAGCAGAACAGTGAACATCATTATGAGTGTGATGGAGGGCAAACACACAAAAATGCTTCAAGTTTTCTTTTGCAGTTGTGTAGCTTAATTGTTTTTAAATGAACTAAAATGAATTGTTGATCAAATACTTTGACTCAAGTAAAGGTCATGGCTTATTCAGCTTTTTTTATTGCCACGTAATTGTAGAGTCAAAAGGCTCTCTTCTCTAAATCCCAAAGAAACATCCGTCCCTGCCATCTCTTTTGCTGTTCTCCTCTGTAGTCTGCTGCAAAGGATTTTGTGTCAATTAAGGATCAAAGTTGTAAGCGTTCCACAGCAGGGCAATGCAGCGTCTGAACCGTAGCCCAACAACGGGTCCACTGGAGCATAACATGGATGCCAGACACACTGTTCAGATAACAGACCATCAGCTGGATATCTGGATGATGAAGAGTCCTGATCCCCAGCCAACCCAACCCCACCATTCACTTCAGACCAATGGAGCTCTGCATTCACTATAGGCCACTAAGGGAGGATCAAGACTTCTGGATGATCATGAGGCCTGACTTGGCCAGCTCCAGTGTTCAGTTGAGACAGTTCATTAAGAAGACTGGGTAGAGGTATTGGATGAGTGCAGAGTGAGGATGAGACCTGCTGCTACGCCTCGTCTGCAGTGCTCTTCCGAGCTATATACTTTATGTAACTTGGTTCTGCTGTTGTCTTGTGTGCTGTCCAGGCAAGTTCTTTCCTCAGTCTCTTTGCCATCTTCCCATTTTAAGCCTCTTGAGGAGGTGAGGACCAACTGGAATGTTCCGATTTTTCAAAAATATCCTTACCCTTAAGGTGTAAACCTTAAAGTAGGTCTCACAAGGATGAAAGTAGGAGGACACTCTTCCACCAACACTCTGTGAAGTAGTGTCCAGCAACTGCTAGATAACAGCTATCCCTGCATTTTGAGGTTTCAAGTGTAACTTTAGTAATATCATTTTTATAGTATACAGTTGTTTCTCAGAGACACCTTATCAAGGACAGAGAAAACGTCAAAGCTAAACCTGTGTCTCGTAACGTTTCATTGTGTCAGTTGTTCCATTCGATCATATAAAATTCCTAGAAAATATGAGAACTTGATTAGTTGGAGTTATTCAGTTTTGACCCAGCTGAGAACAACCACACCACATTATGACTGTTTTGTCAAAGGTTTTAGAAGACTGAACTGCCTTGACTCGAATGCACCCGAGACATTTGATGGACTATTTGAGAGAGAACAGTCGGATGCATTCTTTTATTCTACTGAGTTCTTTGAGATGAGACAGTCAATCTCCTAGATGCAATAAAAAAGTGATACGCAGCGAGGTTAAGGGACTGAATTTCCCAGAAAGTTTTGGATTATCAGTATAAGTATAAAATAGACCATTAAAAGCTGATCACTGGCTTCAAATGATCTATGTGTTGTTTGTATCAGTGATGAGAAAATTACGGAACATATAAACGTGAGATTTGTTTTATCACCTCTAAAATGCTGTTGGGGTTTGGGATGTGACACCACTTTGGTGGTATATGAAACGTATGATTCGGAGATAAATCACAAATCTTTATAATTTAAATCAAGAGCAGGACCAGTACAGTTGTGAAGTGGGTTGGCTTTGAAACTGAACCCAAGGATGCTCAAAACATTATCACTCAACTAGAAGAGATCAACTCCCCTTTACCTCTAATACTCTCAAACCTTCCAGAAGTAATGAGGTACTTTGAGGAGCTCGAAATGAAACGAACGTGGCAGTGAGCACGGTGTAATGCTATGCATGAGTTCCGTTTGGCGCCTCGCCGTACGTGATGTGTGTTTGGGTGTGAAAGTGAGGCATCTGATTTGACTCCTGATAAATCTTCCTCTGCAGGTTAGGTATCAGAATGTATTACTGAGCCAACAGCCGGGGCCAAATCCATTTTTATCTGAGCGCAATTGATGTCACTCCAACTTCTCGCAAATGCTCCTCCGCCACGGCACCAGATGTGAGGTTCTTCCTCAGTGTGTTTGCGCGGAAGGATCGGTGTGTCTGAGTGCAATTGTGGATGTGTCAATGCGTGTGTTTATGAGGCGAAAGGTGAATCGATTTCCACAAGATGGCTTCGGAGAGGAATAGGTCTCACAACTGCCCAGAGCTGTCTGTAGAGAAATAACAGTGTTATGTCAGCACACACACACACAGACACACACACTGATACTGTTTTGACAGTGGTTTTTGGCAGAGCTTAACCTTAATCTCATGACTGTACAGAGAGAGACAGCGAATCACGTTTTTGACAAGGTGGTTTGTTCTTGCCAGGATGCTTTACCCGACCCTCCCCGCAGGCAGGGCGGGCGGTCACCTCTGATGGTATCATCACACGGCGCACTGGCATCGAACTACTCATCCACCGTTACCACTTACTGATGACAGATGACGGCCATTCATCAGTCCAAATGTCTTCATACTCCAAACTTTGTGTCACAGCTGACAGGAGCAAGATGGATTTTCAGTACTCGTGGAAATAATACTTCAAACGTATTAGGACTGTCACATGTCCCTTTGCTGCTTTTCTGCGGCCGCATTTTTGCTTTTACGTGCCTGTACTGACACAGGGCTGTTTGATGAAATTCTACAGTTGTCTGATGCATTAATAGGGCAGCATCTTAATCTATATATGAATCCCTGGATCTTCAGGCTGATATGTTCATATCCATACACTGATTTATAAAAGCAGAGCAATCATCAGCTCGACAGTATTTCTGAAGAGAGAATTTAAGGATGTTTTTGTGGAATTGATTTGTCGGGTAATGGTCCTCAACAAATAAAAATGTAATAGTTGGTTCTCATAAGAAAACAGAAGAGAAATTAAATCCAAAATTGTTGCTAGATACACACAGGAACGCAGGGCACACACACACACACACACAAAAAAAAAACACAAACACAGATTAGGTTCTATCCTGCAGTGACAACTACTGCTTCCTCTGTAACCACATCCACTCACTGTGTCAACCCACCCAGCAGAGTAACTGTGAGTAGAGTGCATCAACATACAGAGCTTTTAGCCTTGGACAGCATCTGAGTGGTTTCTCAGTCCATACATGGGTGGGCTGTCTGTCTAATGGCTCCTCTGCCCTCCCTACATGCCACCGAAGGACTAAAGTAACATCAGAGGGCTGAAAAAGTAATAACCCCTCTCTGCCTTGCCCAAATGATCTCCAATACTGGCTCCACTGCAGAGAGTAAAAGCACAGGACGAAAAAAATCATTCTGTTTTTCATCAAAACAAAGCTGTAAACCACAAAGATGAACCCTCAGTGAAAACTCGGTTTCAACTCATGTATTTGAAAGCTGGTGACCATTAAACCAGCTCCATCGCCAAGTGCATTGATAGCTTGCGTTCGTGTGTGTGTATGTGCCACTAGTGTCTAGAACAGTACGTAGCCTCAGACTTTGAAGTGTCCATTAAAAACCTGAAACTGTTATTGCATCCATACATATTAATGTGTGCTTGTGTGGAAAGATGATCAAAATATCTCATTTGAATCAGCACACACTGACAGATCCATGGAAACATTCACGTACACTTGTGTTAATTATTCAGTGAGTGTGTATCAAAGAGAGAGGATCATACATCAGATTTGGAGCACAACCGCTACATCCAGGGATAAATAAAAGATCAGTGCCCAGTCACATTTATCAGTTGGCTACACTGGTCCAACCACTTGTCAGTGTCTCATGCAAACAAACAGGTTGATCATTTCAGTGAATCTGAGCGTGTTAGGACCACTGATCACTGGAATCGTGTGAAACTATTAGCAGTTTGAACCACTTCCTGTTCAGACGTAGGCATGGTTCTCCCAGCAGCTGAGGTAAGCTTTCACAGCAAATAAAACATAAGGCAGCAAGGTGAGAGGAGCTGTTACTACAAAAGAGCAAAAGAGGGGGACTATGAGAATGGAACAGATGGGTACTTTAAAAAAAAATAGTAAAAAAAGACACTGGTAAAAGTGAGAGAGATTGAGTAAACAAGGTCTGTAGATACGAGGGAGCGAGGAGAGAGTAGAAGCTGTGCGAACGAGTGGGATTAGCCTGAAAGTGAAGGATTAGCAGGGCTGAAAGGAGTCCCATAAGAGAGAGCAGAGGAGCCAGCATCAACAAGGCAGCAAGCGGATAGCTGGAGGGGTTACAAGACTGGATTTTGCTAACAGATAGAGAGCCACCACCAGGAGGGAGCTACAACCAGCTGGGAAATTTAGATGCACTGCTGGTTGGAGAAATTGACTCCCTTTGGACTCATAGAGTGGCTTACTGCTGTCGGCAATAAGGAAGGTTCAGGATGAGTATGTGATGCTGGGCATTTGTTGCTGAAACAGCTGTTGGTATTTCTACATGCAGGTAGGAATGGTGTACTGGCTGCTTATGAAATAAAAATTGAAGATGTGGTACTAAGATACTTAATGCCATGTACACTGAGCAGGCATAACATTATGGCCACTGACAGATGAAGTAAATAACATAGAGCATCTTGTGACAATTCAGTGTTCTGCTGGGAAACTTTTGGACCTGGCATTCATTAGACACGTACCATGTGTCACTTAGACCAGACCAGCCACCCCAACTCCAAAGCAATGACAGTTCTTGGTCCCCAGCAGGATGCAGCCTGCTCGGTATCCCACAGATACCCTAAAGTATGCACTGGATGAACTGGATGCACTGGAACAAGCCTCTCAACCTGTAGGACCTAAAGCAACCCCCACTGTTGCCAGGCGCCACAGGACACTCTTAGAAGTCCATTCTCTGGTGAGTCATAACTGCTTTGGAGGCACAAGGGAGACCTACACAATAAAAGGTGGTGGCCATAATGTTATGCCTGATCTGTATATTTAAAGAGGTAAAACGAGGAAATCCTTTAGTTTTGTTTTGAGGATAAACAAAAGTTTATTCAAAAGTGCAAATCTTTGATATTGCTTCATTTTTAGCCAGTTTGACCTCCACAGGCAAATGCTGCTTTCCCATTCAGTCATTTGAGATGTGCTTTCATGGCTAACAGGATATTTAATTAATTTCTTGTTGGCAGTGATGCAGGCATAAATCTGTATCGTAGAATTACTCTCAGCCTTCATGGAATATGGATGACTTTTGCTATGGTTACCACAGTGGAGCCATTGTGCCACAAACCTGCGTGGTTTGGGATCTTTAACTGCGAACAAGAGGGTGGAAGAAGGGTTTCTGGTACATTATTACAGTGCACAGAATTTTCCACTAAGTCCACATCAAGTTAAAATGCAGCGGGGTGGAGGAGTGCATGGCGTCTCAGCGGTATAAATAGTCTTTTTTTGGGTTCCCTGTGGTGTCTTCAGAGGAATATGATGAATAATTCGGAAGTTCATGTTGCAGTCATTGCGCCAACAAACAGGCACACATATGCATGCCCATCCATCCTACACACACACGCACGCACGCAAGAGCAGCCACAGTAGAATATGCACATACATAAATACAAAGTTACACACATGTTGACATGTTCTGAATATATCATTGTGAAGTGTGTATTAAATGCTGCATATTAAAGCTAGAATTGCATGCTGTAATGGCTGCCCATCGAAGTTTGAAGCTGTGAAATTTGCTCCCTCTGAATGAAAGCTCTTTGGAAGTTATTTGACAGAACTTTTCTTCAAAGACATATTTGATGGTGTTTAAGTTCGTAGATGGAAAAGGAGGAGAGAGTGTGGGTGAAAGAGAGGGTGTGAGAACAGGGGAGAGGAAAGGAACACAGGGAAGAGGCGTTTTATACTGCATGTCTCCATGTCTATAAGCTGATAGTAGAATATCAAACATTTAACATCATAATAAATGCCGTTTTCTTCCCAGAGCATTTTTGTTTTTCAGTTTTTCATACCAGTGAGAACTTACAACAGGCTACAGCAGTGTGTTTCATTTTCTATGATTAATATTTGCTCATGTAGTAATTAACTATTAATATGAAAAAAAGACTTTGGCCTTTCTTCACTGCTCCTGAGCAAAGAGTCACCAAATGTCTGGAATAGGCAGTCCTCCCAAAAAGAAAGTCATTAGCTGCCATTTTCTCAAATTCGTGTGTCACCTCCATCCTGCAGCTCCAGTGGTTATGATAGGAGCTCAATGATGAGGGATCAAGTGGGTGCAGAATGAACATTTTAGAGGAAACGCAGGTAATTGTTAGACTCTAAAGATTGATGGTGTCACGGAGTTGAATCCCAAACAATAAAGGTGGCAACGATCAGGGACATCTGGTGAAGACTTTTTGAGCTGACTGTGCAGAGAGAGTGGATTTAAACCACATGAATGACTGGCGGGCTAATAGTTCAGTGGATGAAGGAGTGACGTGACAGTTGAGGACATGCTGATTTTGACTGTGTGAGAAAACAGAAGAGATAAGGAAACAGGATAACAGCTCACATTCTCCTGAGGGGACAGATCTTCCAGATTGAACTTTCTCTTGAGCTTCATCTAGAGTTGTGCTAATTAGATGCTACTATAGCACCACAAAGACTGTCCAGGGAGGAAGTCATTCAGCAAAATCCTGGTCAGCAACAACTGTTTTGGAGGCTCAAGGGAGACCTATACAATATTAGGAAGGTGGTCATAATGTTACGCCTGATCGGTGTAGTTCATGTCAGAGTGATGAAAGTGAAACAATTTCCCCAACAAGAATGGATTCACGCAACATCCAACCTCTGAGTTCACCTGGTTCTTCAGTCTAGTTTGGATCTTACAGCCACGTCAGGTTGCACCAATGGTGTTTTAAAGCAGACCAAATGCAGCTGAGGTGGGAAAGGTGTCCTACATAGCTCTCATGCTAGAGAAATTGTGCAGTGATGTTCAATATTTCAACAGATATGCATACACACACGCACACACACCTTTCTGGGGCTCAGGTGATGTTAGTGCAGGTGTTGTCAGAAAGCTTTCAGCTTGGTGAGTGTAACAGAGGATGGAAAGATATAGATACACTTCATGCACACTCGCACATGTTTAGTTTTAGCTGTGTTCCAGATTTAGCTCTGCCCAGAGAAAACTGAATATTACCTCAAATGAATTATGTAAAAGAGGCATTATTTTTGGTCAACAGTATGAGAACCAGAAGGGGGATTTAGATTTAATCTGTTTTTAATGTGTTATCTCCATGTATTTTTTTTTATCTATTTATTTATTTCGACTTAGGAGCGGAAACCAACATCTGTCTCATTTCATTTTGTTTCTCACTGGGCAGCGTGCACTTTCCTATGGTGTCAGTCATTTGCTGTTTGTCTGCCTCTTTTTCCCCCACTCCAGCTCTCTAAATTAAAAGAGGCTTTTAGCTCTCCAAAGAGAGAGCTGTCGGCCCAGCTGTCCACTTTAGCATTAAACAAATTGTCAGCACACGCATCACACAGAGACATGTGTGCACGCTCACACAGACATCTCTCTCTCTTTCTGCCTTTCCCTCTCTCTGGCCCGGGTATTTGAGAAGGTCAAGTATGTGTTGCGGCAGCCCCACATATGCCGAGGGATCCGTAAATTACAGCCATCCAGGAGGGAGCCGAACCGTCCAATCAGACAATTAACTGGGCTCCGTAAAGGGCAACGCAATTTCATCTCGCACACATATTCATACTCACTCACTTGCATGCACTCTTGTGGCACACCACTTGTAGAGACCTTACATTGATTAAATTCATTCCCAAGCCAACAAACTTAATCCTGATTCTAAACTTCGACCTGAACTTGCAAGTTTCCCGAACAATGGCTGTCTCACTTGCCCGTGAAAGTGTTTGCATTTGAGGTCCTGATATGCTGAAAGGGTGTGTCGATAATAAAGTCGATGACTTAAATAGCTGCATCTGGATCCCCTGAAGGATGTGGCTCACAAAGCTGGCTAATGGTGCATTCAGGTGCTCTTCAACTTGTAAAGTCAAATATTTGAAAGTTTATGGTCAGGCTAGCGCCAGTTAAAAGCTCATAAATTGCAAATTGCTTTGATGCAACAGATCGTGTGACAGCGAAGGAGCCGTTATGATATTTTCTGTACAAGCGTGATGACTGCCATGGCATGTTAACAGCCTTAAACATCTGTTTTCCGTAATCACTGAGATTAACAAATATGCAAACACAAACTTCACTGGAGTCATTGGAGATCTGGTAGTACATCAAATAGCTGAACATCTTTGACCATGTCACGTAATTTTCATCGTTTGCTCTCTTGTTCATTTATAATTTTCCAAGCATTTCATTTTGACTAAGCACTTATTTTCAGTTGATGACCCCCAGAACAGCTTCTAAATAGAGCTTCTGGTGATTTTACTTTTGTTTTTGTGTTAAACTTTAGTAATAATATTACCACTAATTACTAATTAGTGTAATAATTTGTGTTCTCACTCAATTTTCCCATGGCTACATACAGTGTCTTAGGTGTTTTGAGCTCAAATTATACTGTATATTTATTTTGTTGCATGTTCTTCTTTAGCCTTTCTGGGAGTTGAACCTTTGGAGGCCAGTAAAGCGTAGGATCGCAAATGAACTGCTTTTGTGTGTTTTGGATTGTGTGATTTTAATCGTGGGTAGAGAGATTAGAGGCGTCAAGCAGGTAATGGAGGAACGGAGCACGGGGAAACGAGACGACGGGAAGAAAGACGGAGAAGACAGTTTTGCAGAGCGACGTGGCAGGAAATGTGACAGATCTCCTATTTTTGGAATATCTGATTACATGGATCATATTCAATATGAAAGCAACTGTTCTCTTGCATGGGCTGGCAGTGGAACAAATAAGGCACAGATGCACAAAGAGTTATGCATGAAGAAAATAAATAGTGAGTGAGGGACTGAAAGAGAGAGAAATAATTATACTACAATCACCCAATCTCAAGTCATTTAAAACTCTTTGGTGGCAATTTGGTTTAAGTTAAGTTTTCTAATGATATGTTCTTAAATTTAGTCAGTGTAAAACAGATGAATTAGCTCCACTGGTTCTGCATTTCCTGTGTCAGTTGTGTGTTACCATTAACCTTGTGCTACTTCAAGCAGAGATAAATGTTCAGTTTCATGTTGCTATGTAATCCCTAGTCATTAGGAAACAGAGGTGAAACCTGAAAGAAAGCATCAGATGTGTCACTAATGAGCATTCAAAGCAAATAAAGACATGCCTGGTTGGAATACATACACACGAATATGTGTGTATAGTTATGTAAAGTGATGAATTAAATTGTATTAAAAAGAATAATGCTAATTCTTAATGCCGCTGCTGTCAATCAGGGAAAGAGAATGAAAGCAAAAGTAGGAGTCTATAGGCTCGATTGTGCGCCATTGTGTCAGAAACAATAAAAGATGCATGGAAAGCAGGGACTTGATCATCCGAACAGCTGCTGCTCAGACATTCCTCTGGCTTCCCTTAAAGATGGAAAGGAGAAGAGAAATGAGAAATGAAAAGGGATTGAAAATAAATGAAATATAAAGTGGAAAAATTTAACAGAGCAGTAAAAGGAAAGAGAAGGGGAGCGGGGGAAAATGAGAAGAATTTTAAGACAGGTAACGAATTACACTGAGTGTGTAGTAGTCTAACTCCACACGCAGATTCACTCATCTTCATCTGTCAAGATGTCCAACCCTCAGGTGATAATAATAATACTGGCAGTGGAGAAAGGCTAACTCCGAAACTTACAACAGAATACATCATTAGCCTCCCTCAGATGTCCTACTGTCATTTGACCCAATTAAGGAAATGGATGGAACTGCCTTACACAGTATATTGCTACATTTCATCTCCATCCCTTACGTGTTTCCCATATCATCCCAGGTTAATAGATCATCACGGAAATCATATTTAAATCTGTTTAGGGTATATTCTACATTAAAGGGATACTACTGTTTTTTTCAACCTGGACTTTATTTCTGGCATAAAATACGGTCGTTTACTCACCCATATAACTTTTGTCTGATTTGTATTCCTTAGGGAGATAATTAGATATAATATAATATTAGCCATATAGTGGGAGTGACTGGGGCACGGAAATGCAGCCTCTAAATAACGCATAATCTGCCACAAAATTCGTTCCTCATTTTCACCAGTATTTTGTTATCATACACTAGTGCTATTCCCCGTTGAGTCCGGAGCTGTTATCATCTTCCGGGGTCTGTAGGTCACTCTGCGGTTGTGAAAAACAGCAGTTCCCTTTTAAGTGCAGTAGTTCTCAATCTTCTGCTTTATATCAGTGAAATGGATACAAATACAAAGAATTAAAAGAACTTTTACAGCGACAGAAAGAAAATAATAATCTAACTGACTGTACCATGCCTTTTATTAGTGAATCAACAGCAGACAGATGACAAGCAAAGAGAGGGAATGACAAAGGTCCCTGGCTTGTGCTTAAGTCAACAATGACATGGTTCACAGACGATGCTTTAAAGTCCTCTAGGGTGCGCCAGGAGATACCCAATTAACACGTCTGGTATCCAGCTGGAGTTGGGACAGAAAAAGCGACAACACTTACTGTAACACTTCAACAGGAACCAATAGCTGCTGTGATACGGCCATACCAAGGCTGGCTAATAACTTAATTCTGGCTGAGTGAAAAGGGCATAGACATGCTGGAATGGCAGTGCACCGCCTCGGGTAGTTTCCCTTCACTAAGGCAAGGCAGTTTGCATTCACTGGTTTTAAATTTGCAAGACAAACATGAAGTTATGTTTTGTACAGACATATCTTTAAAGTAATAATGTGATTAAAATTAAAAAATAGTAATAATAATTTATGATTATTTCAAAAGTGACTAAACCTGTACAGTATTTTAGATAAGGAACCGTCAGATAAACATTCGGCCAGCAATGTGGGTAGGTGAATAAAATTCAATTTCATACTGGAAGAAGACTGAAATATAACTCCAAATTAGCATAATTAAATAATAATTATTATAAACAAAAGTACTTTCACATAAAATCAGACCATGGTCCTCATTAAGACTACTGCAGGTTTCAGAAATCTTTGGTCAGGCAGCACACACGAATAAAGGACACAACATATTAACCCTTAGTGTTAAGCTAATGGAAAAATCACATTTGTTTACAAGAAAACTGTGAGAACACCTGAAGTATTGGTTATGAAGCTGGTCTTTGTGACAGTAGGTTATTGCTTGTATATCATGTGTATCAAAACCAAGTAGTTCAATTTTAAAATACATATTTTTCACCTCCAATTGTCTTATTTATTAAAAGAACAATAAAAAGAAATGCCAGATAATCCGAAGTGCTGGACAGGACAAATACAACTGGCCTGTGTGTTTGTGTCAAAGACCTGCGAGCGTGTGTGAGAACCAAAGGCGCTGATGTACATGCAGAGCTGTCTGCTGCTGTTAATGGACAACTAATATCATGAGTGAAAGGTAAAAGTCGAAGCTGCTTCGTGGGTAGATGGAAAATCAATAGCCTATTAGAGTGTACAGAGCAGGAGGGACATTGATGGAGGTGTAGGGGGGTAGAGTTAGGATTAGGAGGAGGTGAGAATGCAGGGAGATGGTACTGGGTGAGTAGAAGATACATTTATTCTTAGTCTTTAAGCAATATTAAACCCAAACAGTTCTTTGTAGAACACACACGCACACATTATAATACAAAACCCAGAGATGTACTAATTAATTTCTCTGTTATTTTAGTTAAATTACATTGTGATGTTTTTGCAGCACCTTTCATCTAACATTCATTCCAACAAAGCGGTAAATTGAACCAAAAATCGAGAGCATGACATGCACACACAAACATGGAGACAATACACACATTTCACACACAGCGAGATCCTGCAGCACGCATACATGCAGATATACAGGCTCGCAGTCACAGCATGCAGGCAATTACTGTGTGATAGTTATTTTTATGATTTCTTTTCATTACGTGATTCCTTGACAATTGGATTCTTCTAACATCTGCTCCAATAAAGCACAGTGTGTTGAACCGAATAAGCCAAAATGGAGCTGAAACACACTGTGTGGGAGACAGAGAGGAAACGAGAGCAAAAGCTTGAGGGTAGCAGTGATAATGAGAGGCGAGTCCGGCTTCACTGTGCGTCCAGTAGCCTCAGCAGCCTCTAGCTGGCTATTAGTAACTGCAGCACAACCACAAGGCTCTGTGACAGTCAATTAAACCTCTTTATCTGAGATGCCGGCGTCTCTTTTTGCTCTTCCTCCTCCTTACTGCACTCTTTCCTCCATGCCCTTTCCTTATGTTGTCTTTATTCTCTCCATGCTCATCCTGCTTTCCAGTTCCTTCTCCCCTTCGCTGCCTCCTCCTTCAAATCTAAACAAGCTATGTTCACAAAGAAATACCTCCCGACGGCGGTAACTTCCTAGGCAAAATGCTGCTTGTAATAATAGCCATAACAAGACAGCTCTGGGTTTGTGTTAGTGTTTGCGTGTGATCTGCCTGTGGTCTAACTGCTATCTAGAGGGCGGGTCTTCTCCGTTTGTGAAGTCAAACTGTGACCAAGAGTCTCGCCTTTGGCGACTGATGGACTTCCTTCCTACAGTATGATAGAAAAGAAAGATGAGTTAGCAGTGCTTGAAGAACAGACATTTTGTACCTGTGGTGAATCAGGGCTTGGGTTTTGTGAAGCGTCTTGAGACTAATGATTTCACTGATTTCGACACAATACAAATCCACATAAATGGAGGGAGTGGTTCTTAAAAGGAAATTTGAACGTTTGTGGAGCAGGGCAGAGAGCACTGCAAATTGGAATGCCTTCTTTCTGTGCTGACCTCAGTTACTGATTTACACAGAGAAAACTACAGTCTCAAAGTCTGAATGTATTTGTACCTTTTTCATACACCTCCAAACGTTGGCCAGTGGATAGCTGTCTGATTACTCTGCAATGATTGTCTTTCAAAAACAACACACATAAACGCCCAATTTTCAGTTCCAGTTCTGTAAAACAGTGTTGAGGGTCCGTGCTGAGGTGTCAACCCTCAAAGCCTTTATAGTCCCTGTTGAGAGTTACATTGTCAATTTCAGGACTAATTAGTCCAATACCTGGTTAGGAGGCTGGATAATTAGACTGCCAGCCCCTCATAGTGATGAAGCTTTTGCATTTGCCGGTTTAAAGCCTTATCTGACTGCTAAAAGAATGACTATGTATCTTAAACCATTCAAATTAAATTGGTCCAAGTAAAAGTGTCAAGTAAACTGAAAATTCCAATTAAAGAAGATAGGTTGTGTCCTATTTCAGCTGACAGTGATCCCTGAAATTTGAATAAAGACGAATGTAAAAGTGGAGTCGAGAAAAGAGATCCATTCAGTTATATGAAATCCTATCTTTTTGGGAATTTATATATTGTGTTTTAGGTACACTGTTGTTCTGCCAGTGCAGTGATACAATGACTAAAATTCATCTCAACTAAAATTGGAGATAGTTTCATTACATGAACATAATTGTGAGGTTATATGGCCTGATGTCATCCAGATCTTCTGTCACAGGTCAAAATCTTTGTGACCTCACAAAAAATTTGCTCGATCTTCAATGCAAACCTAATACACATGAACGTTTTATTATTTTTGCTTTAGTTGCACAACAGGACTACCATGGAAATCTGTTATTCGTTTGAATGAGCACTCCAACTAATGTTGGGTCATCTGGCAAACAATTTGATTGAACCTTTACTCCAACAGAATCATCCAACAAGGCACTGCACTCGCAATGCAAGTGGGTTGGTAGATTACTTTGTTACATGAATGAGGTATTTCTGGTGTTCCACTGTCTATTGTCATGGCACATGGCACATGCAATGATTTTTACAGGGGCTGTGTGGTTTTTAGAGATTATAAACATATGTGTGTTTACAAAAGACTCATAAACCGGTTTGTCCAACCTTCCTGGACTGTATTTAATGCATAGATGGTAGTAAAAGTGGGCGCTATGACGGCTCCTCAAAATTGAAGCCAAAGCATGTGGATCCCACCATGGTGGCTGGCAACACTGTGGGTCACAAGCCCTGTCCCCTCCATGCCCGTGGATGGGACTTGGACCGAAATACAACACTAAATGGTTTCTGTCATTTTATGTAAATATAATGCTGATGGACGTGCAAGTAACCATTTTTAGTATAGAAATTTAGTTTTAGTTATTTGACCCTATAGAAACAGGATGTGCCATCATGATGATCAGCAGTTGTCACTGGTAACTGCTTTGTTAAGAGGCCCTGAGAGTAGAAAAAAATAAAATATATCTTTTTTTGTGTATAATCCAGCTTTCCTTTGTTATCGGTGGAGGTAGAGCAGAGCGCAGTATTAATCAAACACAAATTGCAGTGAGTCTAGTGGAGGTATGGGTTGATCACCGGTGTGACTCCATTTTCAGACAGCTCTTAACTCTAAACTTGCAAGATGACTGCACCAGTATTGAGAGTGAGGAGTCACGTGCTGATTTGGGTTGATTTGGGCGGGGTCTGAGCTGGTCGGCCGTGATGGTAGGAGACGCTATCAGAAACCTGGACCATTTACCTCCGTGCACGTATATGGATATTGTAAATGACCTTGTTTTTGGTGTGAGTTAATACACGATGCATGAGTTTAAAAGCCACAAGTCTTTGGAAAGTTACGAGGCTTTTTGCTGTGGCTGGGTGCAGAACTTGGCCATCTACAAGCCTCCGGATGGTGAAAACAGCATTGTACTGGCAAAGGCAAGTTTTCTTAACATGCGTTTTAGTGTGTCCTAATTACATTGCATTTAGCAGACACTTCTTGACCCAAATGACAAAGTAATTAACTGCGACTGCTTCGTAAACACTAGATTGTGACGAGATGTGACGAGATGTTCAATGTACACAAACGTTTCCAACATGTTTTGATGTAGGCTAAAGCTGTGTACCGTATGTTTAGGTATTTGTAATGTGATTTTAGCCCAATGACACATACTGTACCAGGCATAGACTGTATAGAACAGTCTATGATACCAGGTTTTTGTGTTGGGGGCTGCAAAGTGACAAACCAGTTCTGGGTTGGCTAGGGTAGTTAAATGTGTGATTGCAAGATGTAAATGTCCTGGTTAGATTAAAGCAGTTAAGGAGGTGCAAGGTGTATGAGATTCAGACGAGGGTGCAGAGCTGTCTGCAGCCTCGTCTGAATCTCATACACCTTGAAACCAACTAGCCATCTGAAACCAACTAGCCAACCCAGAACTCTTACTTTGCTTTACTTTCTTACTTTTCTTGAATCTGTCCCGCCGGAAACGCCTAAAAATTAAAGAGTTCTGGAATGTTTCGTCGCGCCTCCGTTCTGTTCTGAAGGTGTTGCTCCTGGCAACCGATAGCGTCTCCTACCATCATGGCCGACTGGCTCAGACCCCGCCCAAATCAAGGGGAGGGGCTCTGTACCATGACGACAACTCCTCATTCTCAATCCCTGGGATACTAGCCTCAGTGTGGCCAGCAGGAGGAAGTGGAGACACGTCGTCCATTTTGCCTGGAGACTATGGTTGTCTAAATTGTAATTTTTTTTAACTCCAAATCTCAATGACATCCATAACCAATGCAGCAACTGAAGCCAAAATGGCCGTGAAAGAAAACGTCATAATGTACAAAAATGGGCATCTTAAGTATTCACATTAGAGTCATCATATGTGGTGTAAATAAGCAGACGCTCCACATCAGAGCCACCATGGCCTCGTTAAGCAGAACCATCAAAGTCATATGGAGAGAGCCGTTAAAGAGAGGAAAGACAGCAGCTACACACTATTTGAATGGCACCTACAGTACATCCTGTCATCTGCTGTCTCTTTCTCTCTCTGGCTGTTTGTTCACCTCTTTGTTTCATTATTCATTATTCATTCATTCTGTTTTATCACACAGGTTGTCATATGGACGACTCTAATAAGTACTCCTGCTGTTGACACATTCTGATTGGATTCCACACAGAATTTTCATTATTGTTTTTTTGTTGTTGCTGTGGTTTCTGAGTTTTAGTGCCAGATGTTGTGATGCTGTTTCAGAGGCTTTTATAATCTGGATAGGGAAAAATAAAATTACTAAACGCTTAAATTGTTTTTGTGTTTTATTGTAGAGCATAAAGAAAAAAAAATCACAGTTTAACGGAGTAGCTTCAGAAATATCTACATTTTTTGAAATGATATCAGTTTCTATTATGTTTTTAAAGGAGTTGACAGTGGAACAGTCGTGATTTCACCAACCCAGACAGCAAAAGAGGTGCCGTGAACAAATGTGACAGATCACATATAACACAGGAACGTCAGCTCAATGTGGTTTGTGTTATTGTCTGTTTTCCCGCTTCATCAATCCTTCCTTCCTACTGCCTCCTTCTCTCTGGTTGGTTGCTGACCACTGTGATACTGAGTTGTCACAACAGTTATGGTGTGGCAAGATGATTGCTGCCTTCAGCTTCGAGAAACAAAGAAGAGGGAGCTAAGGAGAGAGAAATAAAAGCATGGAGAGAAATACTTGTACTAATGGTAAAATTGCGTGCAAGTAAAGATTTAATGTGTGATTTACTGCAACAGAACGATAAGGTGGTATCATGCTGATGTCAGTCTTATGAATGAGCAGGTATTAAAAAAATAAGACCAGGTAAAGAGAAGGAGCAGAGATAGAATAATGTAACAAAACAAAAAGCAAGAAAGTGGACAAAAGTGTGCGTGTGTGTGTGTATGTGTGTGTTTGTACAACTGAAGTCAGTGACCTGGAAGGACTTCCACATGCCAACTTTCAGCCAGAGGCCAGGCGTGTGGTTATGTGTGTATCTGAGTTGAATGAGTGTAAATTTGCTCATAGCGTGAACAGTCAACGCTCTGTAGGTTTCTTCCCTTCCGTATGAAACGACCCATTTGAAAGCTTTAGGCGCGTCTGATTCACTCACTGATTCACTCACTGCCCCTGAAACCATTCCACACAACTTTTTTTATGACAGTCAGTGTCATAAATGATTAAAAAAACCACACACACATTATTCAGCACAATCACTTGGCTATGCACCAAGTGAAGGGCCACATTTTTACCGTTAAATGACAGTGTATCAATAATTTATTAAAAATAAATTAAAATTTCTCCAACTAAAAGCCTTAAATCCTTAATTATAAACTACATGAACTGTAACTTTCTCACATTCTAGAACCCATAGACAGTATAAAGATGCATGACAGAACACCTCCTCAAAAGTGAACCCAAAGCAAATAGTGCTGCCCCTGGTGGTTGCCTGCGGTATATGTCATAAGCTCCACCCCCTTTGTGTTAGTGGATGGGAATTGGGCCAAACTAAAATAGGAAAGTACACATCAAAAAAAAAAAAAAACTTTAATCAATTAACATAATGTTGATACATAATCAAGTGTCCATTTTGGTGAGTTTTGTTTTAGGTAGTTATTTGACGCTATAGAAACAGGATGTGACGTCATGATGATTACCATGCCAACCACTCCACAAAGCCTCCCGTATGACTGTGAGAGTTGGAAAAAAATTTTTTTAATTAAGTACAGTGTATAATCCAACATTTCCTCGTCATTGGTGGAGGTAGAGGTAGTTAAACGAAAGTGTGAGTGAGTCTGGCAGAATGTGTCAGTTTGGCCAATGTAAGGAAGTGGGGACGTATTCATTCATATTTATTTACAGTCTGTGCTGGAGCCTGAAACATCATATTGTTATGTCATCTATTAGCACAGAAATTTAAATGCAAATTCTGGCAAATTGCATTGGATACCTTTCCTAAGTACATTACCTGTCACTGCAGTGTGACTCTATTTCACTCATTATTATTTCTTACTATTAGCTAGTATTTATGAGGCCCTATCCTAAAGATGATTTACTCATTGTCCATCACTTTGCAGCTGACACAGTGGACATTCTTACCACTCCAAATATTGGTGGAAGAAACCAAATTGTTTCAGTTTAGGGGTAACTCTTTGTTTGCATCACACTGTATGTCAGTAAATTCCATTACTCTCTGGAGCTTTGTTAAACGTTTTTATCTTTCCAGAGCTTTTTTTTTGTGTCACAATATTACGTTTAATTCCCTTTGTTGATCTATTATGACTTCCAGAAAATGAATGTGACAGTTAAAACCTCCCGACACCGATAAACCAAATTAAATTATACAGCATCATGTGCGCTTAGACTTATATGGAGGGAATAGAAACAATAAAAAGACTTTTATCAGTGCCTCTTTGTCACAGCAACTCTCCCTCGCTTTCTGTGTACATTATACATGTGATGGTGGTGAAAGCTTCTATCAGGCCTGATTTTCTCAGGCAGCATCATTATTAGATGAGCGCCGACTCATTTTAGCTAGGAGCTTTCTCTTGTCTGTTCACACCAATGCAACTTTCATTCGTGCGCCTGTGTCTATATCTGGCTATCTTCCTGCACATGCACTGATCTGATGGCGCATGACACCTGCACTCACATCACCTTGGCCCACAAGAGGGATGCGTTTGCATGTCTCACCACACTTTTGTCCGGAATGAGAGATCGGTGAGCTGTTCTCAGATGTGGGATATCTCTCTCGGCAACAGTGGATTTTTTTCTTTTCTTTTTTTTTTTTAACTGAGACTGCTGCTGTGCTTTAGTGTGAGGCTACAAGTGGATACATTCTCCAAATAAAAACTCAGATTTTTTGTAAAAATAAATACATAAATACTATAACGTAATTCAAAGGTTTTCAGATGGTTCCAGTGCATTAGCATCCCAGCTAGATTTGATCTGCAGATCTCACTGCTACTTAACTGGGACTGATTGGGATTCGCAGAGACGCTAATTCATGTATAGAGATGCTGCTGTTTTCACAAGGCCATTTTCAGTGCCCTTAAAAAACTCATTTCAAATTCCATTTGCATTGGGATGGAGTGTAAATCTTCAAGAAGACATCTCTAACATGATTTCCTTGTAAGACAAATTAGTATGAATTGTAGTGATGCCTGGGGGGAAACGCACACAACATGGCACAAATGGGATCACTGTGGAATCATCAGAGTTGTGTCTTTTCTTTATTCCGCTCCAAGTCAAAAAGTTTATATAGGGACGTCACACCTCCCGCCTCTCCCTTCACATCCACCCCCGCCACACACTCTCACACCATTGCCTGGAGTGTGTAGAGGGAGCAGGCAGGAATGTCACAGCTATTACAAATCTTGTTGTCTCTGTCTCTGGGACAACAGCAGCCACCCAATTAACCTTTCATCTGAAGGAACACACCCACGCCACGTATATACAAGCGTACTCCCTTTCCCTTTCTCTCTCTCTCTCTCTCTCTCTCTCTCTCTCTCTCTCTCTCTCTCTCTCTCTCTCTCTCTCTCTCTCTCTCACACACACACACACGCACCCGCACAAGCATCACACACCAAGAATGTTTCATTTGAAAAGAAGGCAGCACTGCACTTTCCCATTCAATTTTGCGTCATCTCCTGAAAGAGTACATGTTGTAGGATTCAAGACTAATAGCCTTTGCCTGTCCTCATAACTTCTGCCCTCTCTTCTGACTTCCCATCCTTTGTTAGGTCAAGAAAAAAGACTGAGATTTTATCGGACTACAAATTCTCCAGAACAAAAAATTGAGGCAATTCATTTATGGAAATGCTAGCTTTACTTTGGTTGACTGACAGTTCCAAGACAACTGGCTGTGTTGTCCAAAGTCACTCACTGTACCATCCGTACACTGCTGTGAGGTGACACATTAGCCCTGATCGTCCACACATTTGAACCATTTAATATTATTGAGTATCATCATATTATATATTATATATGTATTATTTTAGACATGAATCCAGTAAATCTATATACAGTACATCTACAGCCTCCTATCAAATGAATGATGAAAATGTATGCTGTTTTAAAAGGTGGCATGATTTCTTTCTCTAGTCAGAGTGACGAGTAAATGAAGAGATAAGCATCTGTACTGCTGTTGTAGTTATCTGGATTTTCATATTGCATTTGAATTCATTTATTTTCACGGCCATGTTAACAAAGAGAAGTTCGTGGCGGTAAAGTTCTGGCTCGAGATGTTTGCGTGTAATGCCTATGTATTCATCAAATTCAACACATCATTTACTGACTCTGTTTTGAGCAAAAAGGACAATGTCATTCAGCTAATCTGCGATGCTAAATACACCCGAGTAAATGTCAAACATTCCACCTTCCACAAATCCACCTACTGTCTTTTTATAAAATGAAACAAAACCATTCACCTTCAAGTTCATGTGTCGATGCTATTCATCAACTTGGTATTTGGCTAATCATGGGTGATTCAACCTGTTGTGGATCTAAATTTCTTCTGTCTCTTTACTAATTCATTGCTCTTTGAAAGGAATATGCACGCCTCCCCAAGCAATCATTTTGGTTACAGTTTTATAGCTGCCTCATAGTTTTCATCATTCTTATTGTTTAGCTTAGCTCAAGGACAAAACAACACATCCCATTTAATTATAGATGAGACATAAGTACCACACAAATATGCAGCATAATTAAAGCTCATTTTTGATGGTATAGAGAATACACATCACAGTGTGTGTATGTGCAAAATGCCATCTGATGAGTTGTTATCATTTGCTAATACTAACAAAGGCTTAGCCTCTTGGTTATCCAGCTACGACATGGTCAACTCGTGTGTAACTTCATTCCCAGCTCTTCTCTACAACGTCCAAAGTAAATGGAACACAACATGAGTGATGATATGAATTCATGGTGCTGCATCTTTTACTTTGTTCAAGCCTGGAAGCCAGCCCGACCTCCACCACCCACAAAATTATTTTGCGATGGAACTGATTATGCCCCTGCCAGGATCTGCCAGGCCAGTCTAATCATTCAGGTGGGCTTTATGCGGTGATGGACAGACATTGGCACACACATCATCACAGTGTGGTTGAGTTGAATTTGATTACTCTCTGTGTGAGTTGAAACATGCCTTGTAATGAAATCCACATGGCGTTTTGCTAGACTCATGTTCTGATAAGAACTGGATAATTATAATTGTATGTTTCATTACAGCATTTGTTCTAATAAATGCAGGTATTTTCACAAGATGTTTAAAACTTTTTGGTACAGAAACATGCTATGATGGTTCAGGGAAGAAGTACCCAGGCATACAGGACACCGAAGGCAGTTAAAATAAAAAACGGCAGGAAGTAAAAGCAAACGGGGCACAACAAAGCAATCAAAATTACTGACAAGTGTTCATTCTAAAAACTCCAAATTGGGGCAATTACTGTAAGCCAGCAAACTCTGTAGTATGGCACTAAGATCATGAGAGATAAATGGGATGCAGCCACCTTTGATTTTAGTATTTCCACTTTTAGTATTTTTCTACCATTCCATGGTTCGGTATAAATGACATATATTAATGCCTTACAATAAAAAATTGTGTATTTACCTGGAAATTCAAAGCATTTACTGTTAAAATAAACCCGACTAAATCCTAATTTAGGTTGCACATTGTGATAAATGTATAGTATAAATGAACAGGTGCGACTAGCGCAGGTGTTGCCAGGAGTGGAAAATAAACCCCCCAAAAAAACACTGCAGGTGCAAGAGATGATCTGCTCAGTTGCCAGTTTATAAAGTGTATCAAGGTAAAGCTATTGTACTGTTGAACTGTATTACATTATACCAAGGTGCTTATATTCTTTAGGGCACCTTTATTGATATAAATGGAGCGGGAGTGAAATAATACCAAGCACCAACAACAACTCAGCGGCACAAGAAACTGCAGCCTCTTAAATGAGTTGAATCATCACATCTCTAAAACTAAGATTTATAACTGTAATGAAGAGACAATTTACTGCTGTAGCATTGTATTAAGCCACATTAGTTTTAGCTAGATGTACCTGGCCGGCCAAATCATTGCAATCAGCGACCTTAAAGACCTTTTAAGACAGCAAAGATGAAGCATACCCGCTCCATCAGACAGGGTAAGGTGCTGTGCAAATCATACAAAGCCAGTGTGGAGCATTTTCCATTCTACTAACAACACAGTTTGCCCCACTGAATACCAACACATAAACAAACGCACACACTAAATACTTTTATTCCCTTTCTGGAAGTGATTTAAACGTGTCCAGCCATGTTGTGGCTGCACTATCTGCTTCACCACTGGGGCTTTTCCTACTCAGTCTCAGTGTTTATGCACAGCAGCAACATCTTCCATCCATTTTTCATTAAAGCCATCATTTATTGTCATGGCTGTGTTATTCCCTCAGCTGTGTCTTCTGCCCCTCCCCCTGTAGGGGCAAGTTCACTGTCATCTAGTGTTACATCTCTTCCTCCTACTCCCTCTCCCCAAAAGGGATTATGTCCATCAGCAGTATTGCTTTTTGCATCAGATCAGCAGGACGGCTGACACTTTCTGTCATCTGGTGATTGTGTACGAGTGTCTGTGTATATCTGTATTTGTGCATGTACGTGTGCTGCTACATCATAGTTTCTGCTTGACAAACAGTCCAAACCAGTGCAGGGGTGTCAGTGGGTGACCCAGATGTTTGTCTGTCACACTCATGGATCTGCTGCAGAATTCTTTTATAACACACATATGCATGCATATACTGCAAAAACAAATTATGAACCAGTAAAGTAGGTAATCCTTCCAAAATACGAATAAAAGTAGATGGGAAATAAGTGCCGAGCTGTTGCAGATGCTTTTTTGTCAACCCAGCCAACCCTAACCTGAAGAGTTCTGTGGCACTATGAAGGTGTTAAGGCAGAAACATAATTGTTCATCATCTTATTCATGCAGATTTGACACCAGAAAGAGAAAATGACAGCATCGAACAGGTGAAATCAATAGCATGGAAATATACATCATACCAAATTTCTAGACAGCAGGTGCAAAGCAAATTGTTTGACCGCACTGAAAGTAAAGCAGAAATTTGACATACTCTATCTTACCAATAATTGTATGCCTACATTTACAATATAACTTAAAACAGAGACCACCTTCTCCAGTCATGAGACAGTCAATAAGGTTGTCCATGCAGCAGTTTTAACAGCTGCCTGAAACCTTCTGAAATGCACCGTTCAAAGTACAGCGAAAGACTTGAGAGTGGATTGTCTGCCTGGTTATCACATGTCAGCTCAGCAGATGGCTCGCCCGGAGCAAGTGGACTAGATGACGCTGCACAATGCTGTGAAACAACCAGTTGTACACCAGTTACATCCAGTTACACCATGGAACAGCATGTCAGCATGTCAAATGACTGACATGATGCTGAAATGTTAAGTGATCCAGTGTGTGTGTGTGTGTGTGTGGAGAGAGAGGCAGAGACGGAGATCATCAGCTTTCATGAGCCAGTCCTCAGCCTTAGCCGGGAAATGTGTGCACGCACGCCAAGGTCCATTCCATTGTATCTATTAGATCTATGACCTGGGCCTTGGCCTATACATCACCCTGGCTGGCCCTTCATACCCAGCCCTGAGGTCATATATCTACTTTGTGTGTGTGTGTGTGTGTGTGTGTGTGTGTGTGAGAGAGAGAGAGAGAGAGAGAGCGAGAGAGAGACAGTCTGCACACTTGTTTGGCTACACTTCCACACAGTTTACTCATGGTGCCGAGGCACTGAGACTGTTATGGCCCCCTCAGTGGCTATAATCAACAAACACATGCGCACACATGCCCACATACACGACTCCTCCTCACACACACACACACCTACACACACACACACACACACACACACACACACCTCCACACTGAAATGCTGAGGGTTGTTGAAGAGCCCCTTGTGCGCTTTTTCAGGAAAATGTGTTATTGAAACCATGGCTTTATGGCAGTTGTTGGTTTCACCAATAACGACACACAAACACACACTCATACACACACGGAGACTGTCATTCACAGCCTTTGAAAGACAAGGTGTGTGTTAGGATAATAGCACTGCATTGCCCTTCCTGCTAGAGGCTGGTACATCAGTGTGTGTGTGTGTGTCTGTCTTACTAACATATTAGCATATTAGCATGGTATTATGCATCTGGAAGTGTTAAAGGCGGCCACGAAAAACATCCTAAATGATTTTCTGCATGTTAGCTTTTATTTTCCGCCTCAGAAATGTGAGCAGTAAACAAATTCTACCCAAGGAAACTCATCCGGGGATAATAAAAGATGCAGCAAAAGTATACTGACCCATCATTGATTAGCTGCCTGTGAGCGCTGCCGCAGGTTTTATTCTTTAGATATATATGTTTAAAAACACCTTAAAACACACAAATCATTGTAAACTTGAGGTTTCTAAGTGGACACTGTATGGCAATCTAATACAAACTACCTTGAGCACACTATTAGAAGGTCAATACTTTGTTCACTGGAAACGAAACGTCACAGTTACAGTATTTACAAAGAACACGCGACAGTAGTGATGCAAACCTTTACAGGTGATCTAAGATATATAAGTAAAAGTACACGGTGTTGCGTACACTGGACACGTGGAGTTAACTCCATTTCTGACCAGGGTGGATAATGATCCAAAAGACACCTTACAAGATTTGCAAGATTTACTAGAAAATCAAGACTGAAGAAGAAATGCTGACTGTCGTGAGCTTCCAACATTCCTGACATCTCAAGAAGGTCTATGGAATATTGTTGGGCTGATATATTGAACTTAAGTGCTGCTGTCATCAATGCAAACGTGTGGCAGCAAATACTAAAATATTCTAAAATCTATGCACATTTTTCAAATATTCAACAGTCTGCTGCCATGAGAAGTTACTGTCCTCTGTGAAATAAGGTCTATATGGTCTGATTCTGTCAGAATCCTCTGAAAGTTACAATAAACTGTGTAGACACTTGATGGTGGGTTTGGGGCTTTGCACTGACACAGCCTAGGGGCCCATCTTCTCAAAATATTGCATCTCTGTTACTGTGGCACCACGTGTGCCTGGAATCCGAAATTTTGTGCAGCAGTGCCTGAACACAATTCATACTGACCATAGTTTACATTCCTAAAATGTAGTTGTACGGTGAGATAGTAAGTTGACTTCCACTGCTGAATGTGCTTACTCTTGGCCCAAAAAGCGTATATAACAATAAGATAACATGACATTCTGTAATCCTTCTGCATGGTAAGGAGAAAAAATACCCGAATCACAATAAAATACATAAGAAAAAGAAAACGTTTCATCCTGCGTAGTAGTTGGTGAAGGTACTGTATGTTATGTCCTTGCCAGCCTGTGACAAACTTTAAACAATACTCGTTTGCAGGTCAAATATCTTCTGTGTGAATATATGTTTGTCTGTCTGTGTGTGTTTTTGGCAGTTTAAGTCTCCCGTGGACATCTTGCTGCTTTGATATTGAATGCACTTTGCCCATCAATCCGGTGGATGTTCAGCATTTCGTTCGTGATAAGGTGATGTCTGGGCTGAAGCAAAGCCGTATGGGAGTACTGCTTAGTGATGTTTGTGCAAAGACTTCAATAGACATCAATCTGCGTGGACCTGCTGTCAGTGTCTTGTGTGTGTGTGTGTGTGTGTGTTCGCTTTGCGCATGTGAAGCTGTTTCTCTTTCTGCTCACATTCCTAGAGAGGTCTGACAGCAAGTCCCCAAAGACGCCACACTGAGGCTTCTGTCTCTTCTTTCCCTCCATACGTCGCCTTCCATCTCTTTCTGCTTTGCATTCTGTGCCGTCGTTTCCAGTGTCCTCCCTCTCTCTTTCTCTCTGGTGCTCCAATCTTTGTTTCCCAGCATGCATAGGGAATCCGACAGCGAGTTCTCATCTTTGCGCTCGTACTCATTGACAGTTTCATGTGGAGCCTCACAGCTCCTTCTTTCTGAGGCAAAACAACAAAATCTGCTTCCCATCTGTGCGTATCTGTGCACACGTGGCCTTGCGTTTGGTGATATATGGATTTGCCAGTATTGGCCCTGAATTAAAAATCAGATATCAGCCAGAGTGAGCTACCTCTGATATGGCATGGGATCTTTGCAGACTGCAGCCCGTCATTCATTCTTTCATTCATCTGCTGTAACCGTTTGTCCCGTGAAGGGTTGCGGGCGGGCTGGATCCTGTCCTGACGAGGTACACTCTAGACAGGTCGCCAGTCTATCTCGGGAACCCCCGGAACATTCTTGCTCAAAGGTATCAGTGCTATCCACCATGCCACTGTGCTGCCCGCAGCCCGTCAATAAGCTTTTATTATTTCATACCATATGTCTAAACTGAGAAATCACTCCTGTGTGCTGTGGAAAACCTGCTTCATCAAGCAGCTGCTCACCTACCAGAAGTGGCTATAAAGATGCTGGTTTTCACTTCAGTTCAATTTTATTTATATAGTATCATTAACAATACAAATTGTCTCAAGATGCTTTACAAAGTCTGGTCTGAAACCTGGCCCAAAACCCCCAGAGCAAGTCTGAATGTGACAGTGGCAATTAAAAACTCCATTTTAACAGAAAGAAACCTTGAGCAGAAGCCACAGCAGTTAACATTCTATACAGTAGTAGCACAGAACTCCATGACCAGTAATAGAGAAATTAGATAACAAATTAGACAACAGGAGCTTAGTGCCAGAGAAAAGAAAGGAGAGGATAGGAGCTTGGTGTGATAGAGAAGACAGAAGAGGACATGTACTCAGTGCATCATACCCCAGCAGCCTAGGTCTATTGCAGCATAAGGGATGGTTCAGCCCAGCCCTAAGGATAAGCTTTATCACAAAGGAAAGTCTTAAGCCTGACCTTAAAGGTGGAGAGGGTGTCTGCCTCCCAAACTCAAACTGGGAGCTGACAAAATAAATCAAGGTGGGGTGAACAAGATCCTATCCGTTCAGTGGAGTTCAGCTTATGCTGCAAGGTTGCATCATGAGCTCGAAAAGGAAACCCTCGCCATGACATGAGACACCAAGAGACACCAGTGTACATCATGCCTCCATCATTACCGTGGGATTTTTATTTCAGTGATAGACACTATCACTGTCAGCTAATGGCATTTGTTCAATAGTCGCCTCTTCCTTGCAGTTTCTAAATCTTGTCTAGACAAGTCGCTGTCACTCAACTCACCCATGGGCCCACCACTTTTATCTAGTTAATATGTAATCTGCAATGGACAAGAGTAAAATGAAAAGTATAGAACTATAGAACAATAACTGGGGGACAGAAAAGCATATATGGAAACAAAGTGTTGCCAGCTGAATGCATTGTGTTACTTAGCTAAACTCTGACTGAATTGTGTTCAGCAGCACCGACTGTGTGTAACTCTCCACCAAGCCTGTTTGTGTGTTGAGTTTTGCCATGCGCATCTGTTTGCAGACATGCCAGCCATACGACAGATGAATAAAAGATGCCTCTGTTGACGGGTGACGATGAGACGGGCCATGCTTAATTAATATGTGAATATGGCTCCGGTTCGTCTCTGTTGTTTTGCAGCAGAAGCCGGAGCGTTTTATGAATGATAAGCTCATCAGCATTTGAGAGAAAAATCTTTATATGCTTTAAAGCTGTTGATTGAAGTTGTATGTTGGGACACGGGTTAACCATTTCCACCACTCTCAAAACTGGCAAGAGAACTAAGTAAATAAACATACCTTTCCTATCTTATTACTCAAATAGCATTTACATAATCCCAAATCTTGCCCACTCCAAATATCTCCTCTGGAACATTGCAGCAATAAACACAACCTTCATGCATGTGGGACTTAAATCACCTCCTTCTGGTTGAAGCTAGCAACTAAAGTGTTAACTATGCAGGAGCCATGCTCATAAGGCAGAGCGTAGTCCGCACAGGGACTACAGATTGTGAGCTCTTAAGTGGGTCAAAAGTTATTTATACATCAAAGAGTGCATAAGTTATCCCTAAGTTGCTCTACATGTAATCATCTGTATTCACACAACATTAAGGTGCCAGTCTGAAATTATGCATGGCTTTTGCATTGTCCAATGTGTTGTCGCGTTGTTACAGGTGGCTTTTAAACCAGCTCAACTTATAAAGATTCCCGAAGACGTATCACCACCCATCCATCTCGCTTCTTCGGTTTTAAATGTGTGCTGGGGAGTTGGGGTTTGATCCGCAACATCTGTGGGTGTTATCCACCTTGAAACCACATGACTAGGATCTGTCAATGACCCTCCACACAAACCCATCATTCACCTGCACTGAATTTAACCTGACGGAGAAAACGGCACGGGCAACTCAAGTAGCATGTGAAGCTAGCTATGTTGTTCTTTAATAAAAAAAAATAGACATTGCTGCCACTTTTAAAAGCCAAGAGTCTGGTCTCAAGGCGTCCTCAAACAGCAGATTATTTCTCAGTCCATGTAATATCCAGCTCATGTAATGTTAAACAAAAGAAGGCAAAAAGATAAATCAGATGCAGGTCCAGGATCTGAGAGGAGAATAAGGACCAACATATTCATTAGAAGCTAACCCTATATAACACAATGCATATGATGAGTGTTACATTAATAGATTGTTTATAGGTTGGACAGATTGTTGACCGCTGTTGTTAGACGTTTTCACTTATTTTCAGAAACAGAATTACTGGTTTTCCAGTTATAGGTAAGACAAATGTGTCAAGTCTATAGTTTCACACCAGCCTTCATATTTTATTATATTCCAAACAATTACTGATATGCACTTTGATGTTGTTTAAATATACAGAGTGCTGTGTCCATCTTTCCATCATCTCACCCTGATTTTACCCTTGATATTGACACTGCAGTCCCTTCTGTAATACCTGAAGATATATTTTTCCTTGCGCTCACCATTGCTGCTGTACAGCAGAGTTTATTAAAGGCATGTCTTTTGAGAAGTCACATATTAAAACTCAATCCAAACACTCAACTTGTCTGCAGTAGCTGCATTTTAAGCTATGCCATTATATTAAATGGGAGCTTTCTATTACTAGTGATCCCTTTTTGGAAATAGGCCTACTTGTGCACAGACAGGTGAGATTTATCAGTGTGCATTGCGCACGTGTGTACATACGTTTGATTTATCGCGTCTTTGTTGTGGGTATGTGCAGCTCTTGTGTATTTAAAACTTGTTCCAGGCACGCTTTGATAAATGAGGCTCACAGTTGGTAGCTGCAGTGCATGGTGGGTAGTCTGCGGGACTTTGAGGTTTAATTGAAAAATTATCTGCCGCTTCTGTTTGGGTGTGCCTCCGTGGTGTGTAGCTGCACAAACGCCTGTGTGTTTGCTCTTCTCCCTATTGGTGAGTCTGCGAGCGCGTGTGTGTGTATGCAGTAGGTGGAATAATGAAGTGGATTATGAGTCTCCCTGCAGTGCGATGGGGAGAAGAGGATCGATAACTACATATGAGCAAGAGCGTCCAAGTACAGCAGAGAGGAGAGAGAGCGAGAGGTTGGGCCCAAAGTGACATTTTGATTATGGAGCGAAAAGTTGTATTGCAGAGAAAAAGAACTAAAACACAAACCTGTCTTTATTTTAGATAATTATTTCGGCAAAGCCAGTGTTTATACTGTCGTGCTTTTTATGTTTACCGTCATATTTTAACAGTTTTCAGTTAGGGCCTAGTGCAGAAGAGACAGACCGCAATATAATATAGCCATTGTAGAAGGAGTCTCTTCTTGACGTCAAATCCATTGTCTCTTCTCAAGACAAATGGTTTTTAATCATAAAAAATCCTCCCAGCAGAGGTACGCAGAGACAAAAACTGACGGGCTTCACGAATCAAAGCTAAACCCTACTTCTGCTCCTTCTATAGCTCCAGAATTAATTTAGGGTTTGTCAGCTCTCGTCTGGTCTTTTAGTTGTTTTGTTTTTTCTCTGTGCGTGTATGCTTTTGCTCTGGGTTTGTTTGCGGAAGTTTTTGCAATATACTCCCTCTTGATGGGCTTGATTTTATTTTCGGTCTTCATCTGTTAGGATTTGTCGGTGTCTGTGGTTCATTCAGTGAGTGAGTGAGTGAGCAAGCGTGTGTTTATGTGTGCATATGACAGTGAGTCTATCTATGTCACTCGGCTCAGCATGGAGGCTTCAACTCAAATGGAAATCTGAGGAAAAGAAAGTCAAGCCAAAGTCTCTGCTGGACACCGTGAATGAGAACAGACTTTTCAGAACAACTAGGCGCTCGCTCTCCCTCTAGAACAGTCTGACATCTGGGATCCTGTCTCCAATCTCTGCCCTGATCAAACTAGTTTTTGTATATCTTTTTGCTTGTTTGTATTATTCTGTCCTCTGTCATTTAGGTTGAAACTGAACTTGCTGGGGTTTCTTTTTGCCCTTGCAGTTGCTTCATTGGGTATACCAATGAACTGACCACAGTCAACAGATTGTCAGTACGATATCTCCCCATATCACAAAAGGGACAATTATCAGATAAGTAAATTAGACGAACTATATAGAACTATATACTATAAGTGAGCGAACTATATATAGTCCAAAACTACAAATGAGTTCATGAATATCTTCAGGTTTTCAGTTACAATAGTCATTTGGTAAAAGAGGTAAGAAGAATAACTTTTACCAGTCTCCCAGCTTCCAGAGCGGTCAGTCAACTGTATAATGTGTTATAACAATGGCGAGTAAATGCTATTACCTGTTTCCTCTCTTTATTAACTAAAATGCTGAACAATGACTTGTCTTGGGAGGTCGTCAGATAGCCCTGGAGCCACGCTCGCAGACTGTATAAAGGATTCAGCGAAAGGATTTTTCATCAAACGCGACTCGGGATCAATAGCAGTTGGCTACGATAGTGTTGTAAACAAACACGGGGTAGATTACTGAAATCACATTTACGTTCATCCTCCTTCTGGACAAACATGTCTGAGGTTTACTCTGGGACTGTTGCAGCAAACAAAAGTCCT
The DNA here is from genome assembly GCA_005024645.1 of Planiliza haematocheilus. NCBI lineage: Eukaryota > Metazoa > Chordata > Actinopteri > Mugiliformes > Mugilidae > Planiliza > Planiliza haematocheilus. Next base: position 3,023,752 of record SRSE01000306.1, read on the forward strand.
TACTTTGGCACAGCACATATTGTGTTTTGGTTTTGCACAGGTATCCATGCATGTGATGAAATACTCACACAACAATATGAAGTTAATGTGGCCAACTTTGATATGCTTTAGTAGATCCTGTTAAGTTTCCTGGTGTTATATGTATTACACAGCTCAATAAACTCAGGAAATGCCATGTGCGTAAACACTGGTATAAGACAGATAATCCTCTGTAGCCTAAGGAATATAAGCCTTGCTTTTTTAGCTTTCTTGTATTTCATAATAATCCTGATTCTAAGCCAGTGGGGATTTTATTGAGCAGGATCTGATGGAAGTAACCATTATACACAGAAAGTGGGGCATAAGACCAGCTAAACTGAATTTAAGAGGTGGCGAATCAAACGTCCACAAGAGACAGGAGGGGAGCTTCACCCTGTTCCTTCAGTTTAATTAAAGCCTCTTTATATAACACACATTAGGAATTTGTGTCAAGTCAGGAAAACAGACTCGACTGTGCCCTTCTTCTCAGTTTAGGGTAAATAATTTTTTTGCTATATATGAATTACTTGATGTCCAGTTAAACATCACAATCAAAACAGGTGTCAGTCAGCAGGAAGCTAGCTTTCAGTTGCAATTTACTATTTCTAAAAAGGAGCGATGTGATAAAATGGAATGTCATTGTTATCACATAATTAGTTTACTTTCGTTTCAATGCAGCTTAGAATACACTGCCTTAACAGTTCAAAGCTTGATTAATAGTATAGTCTATGCCATGGCGTGACGTGCACCTCTCCAGATATGCAGCTCCACATTGCACAGGTATAAATGCTTTCCCTTGCGTAGGCTCTGCATAGACCTGCGTAAGTGTTTCCCATACATCTGAAAATAAGGCTGGTTCCTGAGTTTGGGTATTGTCAGTTTGCTGCTGCAATTATTCTTCTGTTTATGATGGTAAATACAAAATGCTTCTTTGTGTTCTGTACTTTGATGTTACAATCGTGCATCCAGCAATGCATGAGTTGACTGATGTGAGATAACACAGTGTCAGGCTAAATTAACCACCACGTTCATCCACTTGACAGATCACTGTGTAACATATTTCAGAGTGATGGTACACACACTAATCAAAGCTTCAATATGTAGACATTCAGCTTTTAAATGCGTCTGCTTAAACGCTCCAGGTTTGTTTTCCATATAGAGGTTTTGTGGTATCACTGACAGGTAGCATACCTGTCACTCGTTTAACACACATGACTTTTGTATTTAGTCACCTTACACTCCCCTTTTCCTGTGCAGCCTCCAATAAAGCTCAAACTGGATTCTCACTAGAGAGCCAGTAGTGCAGTCTGAAGTAGTAAAGGCCAAAGAATGACAAAACGGCCACAGAGAAGTGCCTCAGCGATGCTAACCTTTACTCAGCCTCACCCAAATTGACAAAAAAGAAGAAGAGAGAAAAGAGCAGAGTGTTCCATCTGGGCAAGTAACCTTTTCTCCAGTCACCAATCAGGCGACTGGGACTCATGTGGGGCGATTGTGGGCAGGTATTTACTGTATAAGTGTGTTTTGAGGGCAGGGATGCTTCTGTCTGAGTGTGATTTCTTTGGATGCTGGACATGAAGTTTTTTATTTAAATTGTCAAAGCTTTTAAAGTTACGGCAGGAAGGAAAGGAAGATGTAATCCTGTTGCGCTATGCATAACAGTATGTGTGAAGCTACCTTTGAGGTGAGAATTGTGTGTGTGTGTGTGTGTGTGTGTGTGTGTGTGTGTGTGTGTGTGTGTGTGGGTGTGTGTGTGTGTGTGTGTGTGTGTGTGTGTGTGTGTGTGTGTGTGTGCAGTGCCGAGATAGTGCAAGAGGCGGGCTGACATTTCCAGCCATCCTGTTTATGACTGGAGGCAATGGACAGCCGCACAGCGACATCACCTCCTGGGTGGCCAGGGCCTCATTAGGGAGGAAGCACTGTCAGACTGTGGGAGAGAGAAAGAGAAAAAAGAAGATGGAGAGGAAGAATGCCAGACTTTAATATGTGCAGAGAAAAGGATTTCACCTTAAATGTTGATCTTGTGCTCTGTTGCTTTGGGCGATATTGTTCTTTACTTTCATGCCAATATAATGCAATTAGCAAGAGGGGAGCTGAGAGAAATGTAGCCTTCAAGACCCCAGACTTAACTGGTAATGATTTGCACATACGTAGCCAAATGCCTCTAAGTGTGAAACTGCGTTCAACAGCAAATGATGAAATGTTAGTTCACATGGATAATAATAATAATTTTAATATGCTGACTGAAATCTGACTTTCTGACATCAGTGTCCGGTGATTGCATATACTTCACGTTCATTGCATTCTCGCTATAGATATACTGGCAGTATTTTGTAGTACAGTGTATTTTTTTGAGGGAAGCATGGTTTTTTGTTGTCTCCATTCACCAGTAAATGTCTACCTTCCCACAGTCCAAACACATACGGGTTGGGTTAACTGGCCTCTGTAAATTGTCCTTTGGTGTGAATGTCAGTGAGAATGATGTCCAGGTCAAATTCCACTTCACACCTCTCAGGCTATAGCCACCCCCCAAGGTTAGGCAGTAACGCATACACCGATCAGGCGTAACATTATGACCACCTTCCTATTGTTGTGTAGGTCTCCCTTGTGTCTCCAAAACAGTTGTGACTCATCAAAGAGTGGACATGGGCCTTCTGAGGGTGTCCTGTGGTGTTTGTCCTATGGGTTGAATGGAGGGTCCTCTGTGGATCACCCCACAGATCTAGTGAATTTGGAGGCCAGGTCAACAAATTGTGCTGTGTGTCATGTTTTTTTTTTATTGTTCCAAAACCATTTTTGTGTGTGTCTGTGTCAGGCTGCATCCTGCTGGGGATGGCTGCTGCCATCAAGGAGTGTCATTGCTATGGGATGGGGGTGCCTGGTCTGGTCTAGGTGGGTGCTACATGTCTAAGCAACATGAATGCCAAAAGTTTCCCAGCAGAACATTGTATTGTCAACAGATGATCAATGTCATTTACTCCACATGTCGGTGGCCATAATGTTGTGGCTGGTTGGTGTACATGTACTGTATTCCCTCACCAGACAGAATTACATTAGCAAATAACAGCACAATGATTCAGTACATGCTGGTGCATCTGAGCCTGTACATTCTCTACTGCAGCTCTACCACATCTCTAAGAACCACAATGAAGGAGAGCAAGGCTACATCCACTCTAGTCATTGTTCTTCCACGAGGCCTTTCCAACCTTCAAATGATGCTTGTTCCAGTAGATGTATGACCAGGCCCTTGTAGAGACAGCCGCAGCATTTCAATGCACTCACTTCCTGCTACTGCATGTCACCGCCTCTCTGTCATCTTGTGGTCCAGACTTTCACCAAGATTTTCACCAGCTATTCAGACTGAATTAATGCAAATTATTTGCCAGGACATTTCCAGGCTGATGGAAAGAGACGCCGCAGGGGGCAGTTTCAGTCTCACCAGATTTTTTTTTTTTTCTATTTTCTTTCTTTTCCCACCTTGTCCAGGAGTCTGTCATTCAGCTCATATAAGATAACATAGATAACATGCTCTGTCTGTTCTTCAGGGACTGTTGATGCACAGCTCAATGGCTTTGAATCCACCAAAGAGCCTTCTTTATGAAAGCACTAAGCGGCTTATGCTGCTCTTATAAAATACATTCATATCTGAAAGCCACCCAGCCACAAGATTTTAGCAACATGCTGTTAGGGTTTTGACCTATTTGAGCTTTTAAAGATCAGTCCTGACAGGGATCAAAGCTGATGATACTTTGAACCAGTACTCTGTTCTAATAGCCAGTATTGTAAAATCTGAAGAGGATTCAGGGTTTTTAAAGGGAAATTATTCTTTTGAGGGAGAACAGTGCAAGCACATTTCACCGAAGACAAGCATTTTGAGTCACATTAAATCTCACTTAAGTCATACTTAAGCAGTGTGGGCTTACGTTTTCTTCTCCCTGGTGTTGTAGTGGAAATCTGTTGATTATTTTTGTACTTGCTGGCATCTTTGTGCCTAGAAAGCAAAGTTATTATGAGAAATGTAAATATGATGATGAGTCACCCTGCACTAGGAGGCGTGTTCTTATCTGAACTCAAATGTAACCTATTTCCCAAAATGTTCTTTTCCTCCCATCTGTCCTTCACCAATAGCACTGGCGGCTTCAGCTTACAGGTGATATGTATGTGGTGCTGCTGAGGCCAGTGATGCCAGCCAATCAGAGCAGACTGAGCCTCAAGGGATTATTGACCTGCTGTGACTAGCGTGGGGCTCATGTTAGTCAATGTTTAAACATGTTTGATATTATTCTTTGCCTTTAGGTCTCTTCATTATGTGTGTACTTCATTTCAGTATGCCGTGAATGAATGTTTCAGTGGTTTTATTGTGTTGCGTTACTACAATTTAAAGAGGCAAACACACATCACGTCACCTCAGAGAAAAGAGAAAGTGTATGCTACTGTATTGTACCGTACACTCTCCACTACAGCCTTTTGAGCCCAGAGTGGCTGCATACTCTTTAATTCCTTCGGCCCATCTGTGTGCCTGCCTCCATCTTTATTTTATTATCCATCTACTGGACTGAACATGTCAGAGCTATCGTCATCTTCACTTCCATTGCAGACTTCATGTTTCTCTGAAACGCCGCCTTCCATTCTAAGTGCCCTCTTTCTTCATTTTTTTTAACTCCTTTTTTTCTCCTCTCTCGGCACCTCCCACACACTTTTCTCACATTGTCATCTATTCTCGCACTCCTCATTCTCTCTTTCTCTGGTCCCTCACTAAAATGTCTTGTTATCTGTCCGCTTGGTTTTCGCCACTCTGTTTTCATCTCTCACTGTCTGGGGGTGCACTTCTCCCTGTATGCTAATAATGTCCCTGTGCTAAGAAAGGAAGCTGCTTACCCATTCACATCAGGACTCCACACGCGCACGCATGCATAAACAAACACGCATGCGCGCACACACACACAAACAATAGTCTTTTGCCTGTGGAAGTGTTCATTCCTCTCCTCCCTTCCATCCTGTAGTGAAGCAGCCCAACCTCGTGTCTCGTCATCCTGCAGAGCTTCATTGCTTTGTCCTTCTACTTAACAGTTTTTCATTTACTGGAAGCCATTGCTACAAACAGACAATGATATAATAATTATTTTTCCTGCAGTCTTATGCTCCACTGCTATTCAACAAACGTGTGATATTTAGTTGTATTTCTGTAATAGTACATGTTATGGGATTGCTATGATTTTTTTTTTTCTTTCCCTTTGAAGTGCCAGTGGTGTCAGTATTTTCACGTTCATATTAATGCTTGGTCTACTGCACACAAACACCTAATGCATATGCGCTGCCTGGCCTAAAAAAAAGTAGCCACCTGGATTTAACTAAGCAAATAGGTACAAGTCTCATATTGGATAATTACTGCATGGATGATTATGCAATGAGTAGTCATTAAAAACTGGAAGGATAGTGGGGGACCAACATATTCGAGAATGAAAGATTGGACTCAAGCAATGGAAGAAGGTCATGTGATCTTATGAGTCCAAATTTACCCAGACCTTAACCCCACTGAGAATCTTAGGGATGTGCTGGAGAAGGCTTTGTGTAGTGGTCAGACTCTCCCATCATCAATACATGATATTGGTGAAAAATGAATGCAACACTGGATGGAAATAAATCTGATGACATTGCAGAAGCGTATTGAAACAATACCACAGCGAATGTGTGCTGTGATCAAAGCTTTACAGATTTTGAAAGTATCCACATGGTTTAATCTATACTGAGATCCCCCAGTATCTGTTTTAATGTATTCAGTAAGCTCCAAAGCTCTTCAAATTATAAACAAGTGATCATTCTTAGCTGCAGTATGTCATGTTTGATATTGCTTACATATGTCAACCAATGCATTAACTTGGCAATCTTTCATATTCAGTGAAAGCAAAGCACTCAGCCTCTTCTACTGCAACCATATTTTATCCACACATGAAATTACCTAAAATTATAATTACATACCATAATTAATGAATGAGCTGCCAGGAAGGTATTTACACTTGGTATTTACACCTGGTGTTATCTGTATGTGGATACACTGTTATGATCCTGACATCTGATCCATGGGTCTTTCCGTTTACACCTGGTATTAAAACGTGTTCTTGTAATCCCAAGTGCTCCCATGTTTTGATCCAAACTGCAAATTAGTCTTGCTGACTTGTTAATAAACATGTGATGTCCCAGGTCAAGGGAGACAATTCTACTCTATGGGTTCTGTTTGTTTCCCCCCACTGCTGAATGAATGTGACTGCTTCTGCCTGTAGTGTTGGTCGTGGCCTGCGGGAAGTAATAGACTTTAGCGAATTTTCAGATTACTGCTTTGACTTTTGAGTGGCAAAAAATGACATGTTTGGTCTGGCTCTCCCATTGTTCTGTGTTCTTAGCTTTTAGGCTAAGATTTGCTCAAATTCACTGTAATCTAAGCAGCTAATTTGGCCTAAGCATTAAATCATTTCCTCATCGCTCAGGTAGTCTAATTGCTCATTCAGTTTTCAGTTTTTTCATAATTTTCTCTACATTATGGAGTAGAACACTTGATGTGGCACCAGTCAAGGTCTAATCATTTTTTTTTACATTTTCTTAATTACAGGCTATTAAGTATTCACTCCACAAAGCTGGAATAGCTTGAGTAACAGTTTAATCACATCCACACCCACACAGAGAAACCCTCCCCACTCCCTCACCGCCTTCAACCCGGCAGAAGGAGGTAATCTATACCAGCTTGTCCTGCAGGCAAATCTGTTAGGGCAGCGACACAAATTAACACATGTTTGTGTTTGTGCAGAACAAGAAATATGAACAGCGGCTCATTTCATTTTTGAAGTTGACAGCGTAATTTGATTTGCACGAGGAGGGAGGGAGAGGGGGAGGAAATGGAGAGGAGCATTTGATGGACAAGAAAACGGAGATGGTAGATTAACATAGCGAGACAGAAAGTGATGGATGGACGATGAATGAATTGGGGGTTTACCACAAAATATTTACAGAACTAGATACCTTTGACCTACAGCGTGTCGCATGCTATGTTAACCAGCACCTGAGTGTGCATGTGTTTGTGTGTGTGTGTTATCTCTCTGGCTGTGTTATTTAGATGAACCTTTAGCTTCTGCTGTGTCACTTTTCTTACTGAAGATAAGTTGTCCCTTTTAAATGCAAATTCAGACACACACAAACACGCACACTCACGTACACATCTGTCCTTGAAACTGAATTAGTTAGTGGATTACAGGGGTAAGATAAATCAGACATTCCAACCTGTCAGTTGTGTGTATTTGTGTGTCTGTAAGAGTTGTCTAGACACACATCCAGAGAAGTCTCTAGACTCCGTCTTTCTTTATACCTGTAAGAAAGAATTGCTGTGTGTTTATCTACCTTTGGTCAAAAGTGAATACTCAGTTTCTTCTCTCCTGTTGTATTTTAAATTTAAAATAACAGTGAAGTGGTTTACATAAAAACAGAAGGACATTAACACTAATTTGGAACATCCACTCTTAAGGGACATTTCTATCTCTTAAGCAGCTAAGTGCTCCACTATGTTCACAATCTACTTGCTAATTTTGCCTGTCTGTTGTTTGGTATTTGTAGCATACGGTGGCTTTGTCTGAGCTTTTTTCCACTGGAAACAGCTGCTCACAGGGGCAGCAAGAGTTAAATATAACAATGAAGTTGTAGGCAGTAAGTTAGAACAGAAAGAAAACAAAAAGACAATCGAAAATTTCTCTGCTGTCAAATGAGCAGCGCGTCTCGCAAGTCACAGTGTAATATGATATGAATAAAAAATAGCGGATATTGACGACAATATTTCATTTTGCATATTCTCATCGCTGCATATCAATGCTTTAAAGTCATTCGTTCCTCTTCTGTAACCGCTTGTCCTGTGAAGGGTCGTGGTGGGGTGGAGCCTATCCTAGCTGTCATTGGGCAAGAGGCGGGATACACCTTGGTCTCCAGTCTGTCGCCAGTCTGTCGCAGGGCTAACACAGACAGACATTCTTGCTGTGAGGCATCAGTGTTAACCACCACGCCGCTGTGCCACCCTGCTTTAAAGTCAAATCATTCAAGTATTTATATTAATATAGGATCAGATGGGCATCAGCTAATGTGAATCGTTTATATGTTGTGAGGACAAAGAAGGGACACATGCAGTAACTGTGCAATTCACCTCACCTCTATTCTCATATGTCACTTACTTATTCTTCAGTTTTCCTTCAATTAAAGGAACGCTTACAAAAATGAAGGCTAAATTCAAAACATATCTTCGACCGAAGGTGTAAAGGAGAAAAAGGATAATCCAAAAGGGAAGCAAAAATAAAGGCACACAGAAACTGAATTCGTGCAGTGACTACAGGACAACTTGACAGCTCACACGGTGAAACAGACAGGGTAAAATATACACACAGGGGCTGATGGGATGACAAGAAACATGCAAACCTAACAAGGGGAGGGGCACACAGATCAAATACCTGAAACGACAGGTGAGAACAATCACAAGGGACAGAAAAATACAAAATACAGTAGGAAAAAAATAAAACAAGACCCACACACTGAGTTACAGAGAAATCAGAACACACAAATTAATAACAAAAGAGAGAGAGGATGCAGACACCATGGCATTAGTTAGTTAGTTCTTCAACTTCCAGATTGACTGGAAAATCAATTAAATACACTGTCAGAAAACGGCAACTGGCCGCACACGGCCCGCGACCTCACTCGAAGTGGCCCCCAGATTCATTTTTGAAAATGTGTCCTCTGCGGAACAGAGACAGTTGCAATGACACCATTGGCCACTAGATGGCGCGTCATATACAGACCCCGCCTCGTAGCCGCTTCCACCGGGTCTTCTACCAGTGAAGAAGAGACGTTGAGCCGAGGCGAGAGCGGAGGAGAGAGAAAACTTGATTGAGAAAATCGTGTCTTTAAGGTGAAAGAAGGTTATCTGGTCACAGAATGAAAAGGCAAACCTATGTGCTTAGTCTGCTTAGAGACGCTATTTGCAATGAAATGTTTAAAGTTAAGTTGCCGCTACAGCACAAAGCTAAATACGAGAAGTATACTGAAGCTGCAAGGGCTGCTATCGTAGCGGACCTCAAATCAAAAGTACGCGAACAACAGCGACTGGTATGGCAGTTTTATCATATCTGGTTAAGCGTGCAGTCCTATGTGGCCCTCTTCATCAGTTAGGTTGCCCATCCCTGTTCACTGTTGTTATATAATTGCCCAGTACTCATCAAAACAGTGTGTCCTCACTGATACATATTTCACGCAGTGCACCATCAATGCAAGGCCACTGGAAATCACTCTGGGGAAATATCCCTAATATTTTATTCATTTATTTATTTATTGGGCGATGTAGCCAAAGGTCCAGTACAACTAATTATAAAGTCAAGCATAAGGGCACAGTATTAACAATACACTACACTACTGCATGTCACATTTTTAGAATTGTGGTCACACATTAAACTCAGCCATGTGATAATACCTTCTGCTTTTGAGTCCTGCTAAACACTGTTGTCCCTTTTGTCGCCGCTGTCACTGATTCACACATTTCACTGTGTTTCACTGTGCAAACCGAACACACCTCAAAATGTGACTTGCTATTTGTTTGTCCCCAGCGCTGTCTAAATAAAGGTTGAACGAGTGAATATCCCGCAGCTCTGGATTCATTGTATCCAGTGAGAAATGCTTTGTGCCTCATCAGCATATTCCCCAGACGCTTGTCCTGTGTGTGCCGTTGTCTTCGGTGTTGTTACATGCATGGAGCAGAGATAGCGTAGTTGGGGCACCGCTGAGGTACAGTAAATATTTGGAGGTGCTGTTGCACCATTTGTTTTAAGCGGACAGCCTCAGAGGCACATGTGGGGCAGGGAACAGTGGGTGGAGGTCACGGTTTGATGATGCGGTAGGTTTTATTTAACACAGTTAAGCCAGGAATTCCTGTAATGCACCACTTAGCCTTGGAAGCCAGATCAACTTCTCTGACCACAGATGTTTTTGTGGTGGAAAGTTGGTGTGGAACCATGCAAAGATCTGCCAGACCAATCAAATTTCTTGGTCAGGCTTCATGTGGTGATGGACAGAAGAGTGACAACAATGTAGTCATACACGCCATCTGACTACCATGAGGTTGAATTTGTTTACTCCAAATTCGCTGAAGTTTAGACTTCACTATTAATATCCTAAAGAATATTGACGAGTAAATCTTGAAGAATGAACAGTTAACAGCAATTAAGGCATTTATTGAGAACTTGACTTTGTTGTCCTGATTGTTTCTCTGTATCAGTTCAAACATGTCCCATAATGAAATAAAAATTAGTTGCTACCAGACTCATAAAACATGAATTTATTCAGGGAAATCTTTTAAATTATTTGTACTATTTAACACATTAAAAAAAAATAAAAGTTTTTTTGTGTCTCTCATAGCTTAAATCTCTTCCAAGCAAACTTCCCTCCAAATTTACCACAAATTAAATTGCCTATAATCCTCCATTCCATAACAGTGTGCACAATGACAGTGTGGGGAAAAAAGTTACAGTGTGAAGAGCCCACACAGAATTATCACCCAACTCAATCCCCTCAGGTTTTATAGAACAGTTTCATCTCATTGTTTGGCTGTTTCACTGCAGTCTCACACAGACATGGTGCAGTCACCAGCAATTAGCTGTGGAATATTTTCTAGCTAAGATATTTCCCTCTGGAATAAGTGGAGAGCAAACGTGAGGCAAAAAGAGAGTGAATTCATCAGGTGGCCAGACGCACAGCTCCATACGAATAATAACGTTGCTCCATAGCCACTGGATGTTTAAATGTGCAACTGTTTGCAAACACGTTTCCCATATCAGATTTGGTAATTACTTTTTGTAATTTTAGTTTAGAAACTTTGTATGAACATTTTATTATTCATTTAATTATTTAGTCCTTTTTTTTTCACAGAACAGTACCTCAAACCTTTCTTATCCATGGTGGATCACTGGGCTCTTTTTTGAAGTGCTACAGTTATACACTTACATTCCAAAGGATACGAGAATGAAGGAATTCATTTTGTTATCTTGCATTGCACTGGGGAACATTTAACATGGCCATATTTAACATAATGGATTTCAATTGAAATCTATAGTCAGATTAACGCTGCCACTTCAGACATTAAAATACCTAAATTGTTCATCATTTGGAACAACAATGGCTGGTTTGGCAATCTTGTTCTGTTGCTAAGCCTCTTTCTCTTGCTTTCTTTCTCTTTTAGTCTTATTTCTTGTACCTCTTAATTTCATCTTCTCCTCTAGACTCATTGTCTTGTCTTCAGTGTGCATGTTAACCTTTCTACACTGTGGCACGATTCCTCTTTGTTCTTTCACTCTAACTTTAATTTCGCTGGCTGTAACAACCCACATCTGCAGCTAGAGTTTACATGCTCCAGTGATGGCGTTTTCCCCTCTTCCTTCTCATTCCGTCTTTTCTGACACACAGAGTCAAAAGGACAGAAAGTGAAAGAGAGAGAACAGAGAGAGGATTATAGTATACAGACCATGACTGTGAAAAATAGATGTGTGCAGAGGAAGAAGTATAGAAAGAAGCCCCATCTTTCTCTCCGTCTAGCCTTCTCTCTCTGGTTCGACTGAGATAGCGGGGATAAAAGCTGGATTCATGGATCAGGGTTCACCTCCATATTGTCATCCCAAGAAGCTTAGAGGCCGAGCGGCTGAATCGCAGTCTCACTGATCAGAGACGGACGCTTTTAACCAAACCTTAGCTGCAGAGACATGTGATCTAACCTAGGGGAGGAAGATGGTGCATCCTTGTAGTATTGAACTACTTTTAACGGAATACATGAATTTTAAGCATTTCATGTTGCTATTCACATATCTGAGATTACTTTTGCTTTTTTTTCAGGAGAGGGAGAAAAAACAATCCACAGTTTTAATATAACATATTCTTCACTTTCAAATGTATCAGACAACATGAACACCATAGACAGTGTGAAAATAAACCAATTATGGGTATGAACATTCTTCCCTGTTGCTTTCTTTCTTGTGTGTTCATACTTTCATCCAAGAGGAGGAAAAAATGCCCGTGTGAGATTATTAACATGAAAAATAATCTCCTCCTCACAACATGTCTGCATTACCAGTAACCATGTGAGTGAGTGTGCTTGTGCGTGTCAAACAGAGAGGGAGGGAGAGCCCTAACCCGCTGCCCCGACACTGTTGCCGTACTAATCATTCTTCCTGCCTCGCTCTTTGTGATTGCCAGCCCATCCCTGCACTGCAGCTAAATTGAATCAATTAAAATCTTTCTTGTAGATGGCTGCCGTTGCTTCCACAAGATTAGGCTTTGATCAAGAAACACACAAATAAATAAATAAGCCAGTGGAAAGGGAATAGAAAAGGAATGAACTCAATTAAACAGTCAGCCAAGGGTACGTGCCTGTCTGTGGGTGTCGGTGGGAGAGTGTGGATGCAAATGTGGCGTATTGGATTGTGTGGGAGTCTGGGCACACTGTGCCGTGGCACCATGGCTTGTTTCAGTGCTGCGTGTGTGAAGCACGAGTGTATGTCTGAGACGGAGTCGTCGTGCAGAGCGAGATGCTACTTGTGATCTGAAGACATTGTGATTTTTTTGCTTCTGCAAAACATGTCTGTGTGTATCTCCCAGCACTATCCTATAAAACACACATTATTAAGTGATTCTATACTACCCAGCAATCAATTGAACACATTTCTGCAGTAAAGGTTTGCATTCAGTACCATTAAGAGGATTCTGTATGAGCAATTGTAAACATATTCCTTATGGTTATTACAGTCACAATCGCAGTACTGTCATAAACACATCTCTTAACAGCCACGGTAATTGAAATTACTCAGTAATAGGCAATAAAAATTCATACATTTATGACGCTATTGTAGTGAAAAACTGTGTAGAATAGGTTCAGCACCAACCCATGTATTTCAGCTTTACATGAATCCTGCACATATACCGTAGTATGTTAGACCTGTGTGGAAAATACAGAAAGATATTGAGAAGACTTAGAGTCTACAGGTATGCAGCAGCTCTGTGAGGTTGCACAGAGACACTACAGGGATTTCAGCTCAAAGCTAATGTTAACCTGGACAGGATTTAGGTATAAAAGAAGACGCTCTGTATGTGTTTATAACTGGTCAGTTCATTTCTTTGTTCTGTTATACAGGAACGGCAAGAATATACAAAAGCACATAAATGAAAACATCTCCTGAGAAGAAGGGACTGCTATTTTTTCCCCCCTTACGTTCCATCTATTTTATTTGTTCCATTTTTGTCCGTTCTTAAATATGCATAGAGGTGTCACAGAAACCAGATGTTTTCAGTTTCCATATATTTACACACAGAAAACCAGAAAGTAGCTGTTGCAATGTAATTGTAGTAGTTTAATATTTCTGTGGGAGAAAAACAAGCTATTTTTCTCTCTTTTTATTGTAGCTTGCATCAGTTTTGTTTGCCATTAAGGACAACTTCCAGACACACTAATAACCATTTAATCAGACCATTTGCAAATAATACACATTTGTTTTACCTTAAGAAAACATGGACCTGAAATGCCTTGGTTGAGTTCACTTGCTTGTTTCTGTCCAGGTGCATTGACTTCTAGATGGTCACAAAAGGTGTGGATTCAATTCCTCAGTAGCCGGTTATCAGAAGCCAACTGCCCCGCTGCATTTTATTTGATGGGATTTCTTTGTGCCTTGTTTGAACTATTCCCACCATTTCTTTACGAGGCAAACTACTTTGTGTGTGTGGATTTTCCATAGCCTCCATTCCATTATTTCACGCCCATGAAGGATGCTCACCTTTGTCCTGAGCCCTACTGGAGAACATCCGGTCTCATAAAAAACGTACCTGTGACATGTGCCAGAAGCGATGTGTCTTTTACTGTATGCGCCACACCATGATAGCACATTTCTTCCCGAGTGTGCCCTGATTTCTTCTCAGAACCTAGCAAGCCTTTAATTTCCCTGCAGACAAAACAGACAAGCTCTCATCTTTTGACATGCTGTCAAAAGATAGTAGTGCACATTTATCCATTGTTCTATTTAGTGTTCAGACCTGGGGCAGGTCACTGATTTCACACTAAATTTTGTGTCTGTTTAATTTGCTCCTGACTGTAATTCACACCTCTTTCCATTCTGCTTTATTTTATATATTTATTTGTTCTTTCTGCTTTATATGGCCTCCTCACAGAAATCACTGTGGGTGTTTCTGTTCACGTGGCCTGGATACATCCCAGTGGACATGAGTGTACCATTGACTGGCACGGGATAATAAGCATTTTATACAGTCGCACGGTGGAGAGACTGAGAACATAAAAGACGACAGCATAGGACATACTGTATTGGAGCATGTGGGGTGGAGATGGATAGTCCATGGATGGGGTTGGTGGGTGTAGGGTGCTCCCTGGATACCTGCAGCAGGTTACAGAGCTGTTAGCATGGAAATTAGAGGTAGAAGGATGTCGTTGGGGCTGGATAGAAAATTGCTCTCAAAGACCACAGCTTTCCTGTGGGTATAGTTGGGGGCCCTTGTCTCGTCAGTACATTCATACTTCACTAGTACTCGGTCTTTATGCGGCCTCACTTACCAGGAGTACCTGAGGGCTTTAATGATGGGGTCCATGGAAGGACTTATGCAACACCCTCTGAGCTTTTATATAAACTCTCATAAAAGTAAATAAATGAATATGTGCATGTTCATTACTTGCCAGATTAGTGCATTGGCACAGTTTCTTTAAGGACACTGGTTTAGATAAAGGCTCTGGCTAAACACATTTACAGTTCACCTACTTAGTGTTCTGATTGCACATGTATCTTATTTTGTTGTTGCAGTTTAGGCTTAGGCTGAGCCAGTGTTAATTCCACTTGTGCTTTCGCTGCTGTTACAAGCCCAAATATCTGCTGTGAAAAAAAAAAAAAAATGTAGCTGGACCATTACTTTTAAGTGTCTATTAGGTGTAAAGGGTGGGTTCTCATTATAAATTACCTTTTAATCTAATTTAAAGATGTGGTTGAAAGAAAATAAATGGACAATGTTACTCGCATGCTGTTAGATGGTACCTAGCTGGATCTGTTTAGGATCCTTTATTATTATGTTGTTACTTCTGAAACTAAAGAATGAAGACAAGTTACACAACTGATTTCACTGGAAATCAGATTTATTTGCTTTGTGAAAAACAAATTAATGTTACTCTGAACCAAACCAAGAGCAAACCAAATGTTCAAATTGCTGAGCTTGTTGGGTTTCGTGGCGCGATAGAGAAATATGCCTCGTTATGTCCCGATGATCTGCATGAAGATTTTTTTCAATCAAGGCAATGAAGCGGTTGTGTCGCATGTGTTTTTAAAAAATAATAACAATAACCCTCCCTGAAAAATGAAACTTTTTTTCAGGTATTTTTTTAACACAATTTTTTTTTTTTTTTTTTTTTTGCTGCTTTAAATCCCTGATAATAACTCACCTGTTGCCTATGTTCCATAAATCACTTTCCATCTTTATTGAAATAGTGAGAACTGATCATTTAATGTGTGCAAAGTGTGCTTGTAATACCTTGTATCTGGCTTATATTTGTTTCTTAAGGCAGCTGTTTATTTCATTTTTATATATTTGGAGATTGTCTTGTTTAGGGTATTTTGTTGATTCATCTCCACTTACCAAAAACTAGTTCCTGCAGCCATACTTTTATCAGCTCTTTATTTTATGCTTTCACTATCTGTTCCTTTGCACACATACAATGAAATCAAATACACAAGGGACCTATGGATCATGTTAAAAAAAAAAGAGGAACTTCCTCTTCATGAAAATATATTTATTGTTTTTTCCTATGTCAGTTGTTAAATGGTAAAGTCAATGCAGGCAATGCAATTGCTTCTGTGTTCTGCTTAAAACAGCAATAATAACAATAACACAAAGAATCTAAGCCACTAAACTATCATGTCCTCTTTTCTTTTGTCCTCTCGTTCAGGATTCCTGAGTACTGGTGACCAGGCAGCCAAGGGGAATTATGGTTTGTTGGATCTGATCCAGGCTCTACGTTGGACCAGTGAGAACATAGCGGCCTTCGGTGGCGACCCGTTGCGTATCACGGTGTTCGGCTCAGGTGCCGGAGCTTCTTGTGTGAACCTGCTCACGCTGTCACACTACTCTGAGGGCAACCGCTGGAGCAACTCCACCAAAGGTAAAACTGACAAGAATTCATGTGAGACCATGAGGAATTGTTAGGGACTGATGTTTTTACCTCCAGAGAATGATAGAAGCCTTTCTGAGAAGTTTGTAATAGTATTTTTTACTATTAATATGAAATCTGATAAATAATTAAATGATATCTACAATCAAAATTACTGAAGGATTTAGAGTTGTACTTAGAAGAGGTTGCCAGAGTTTACTTTTGTGCAGCATTAAACAGACCATCTTATATATTCAAAAACATATATTTACAAGGTAATAACTGAAAACAATTATACATGCATCTAATCAAATGGAAGAACACGTGGTGAGTAAGACAGAAGTTATGTGTTTGTTCTCATGATGCAGGAGTCTGCATGACAAAGGAGTCTCTTTGGTGGGAGATTTACCTCCTCCCTGCTCATGTGTGATTGTGTTAGAAGCCTGAGCTTATGTCTGTGATCCTTAAGGTGCGAAGAACTCGTCAACGCGCAGCCACTTACCCAAAACTTAATTATAAAAAGTCACAACAATAATCACGATCTATTCTAGTTACGCCCAGTTAATTACCAAGTCCGCAAAATTACTCCATTGATGATTTAGCTGTCGATCATGTCTGTTGTTGTGAGTCAGCTGAAATGGTTGGTCTTTTTTCCCCCTGTGTGTCTTGGATGTTTTGCTTCCTATGTTCTCGCTATATCGATTATTTGACTTCTCCTTGTGTTCTCTGCCCTCACTAGTCTCAGCCGGGCCAAGTCAAGTCAAGTGTGACTGTCAAATAAAATAATTTTACCCTAACAGTTCACGTAAATACCACAAAATGAATTACCACCTGAATGAATGGTGTTGTTTCCACCTGGCATAATAAAATACTAATTAATGGTAAAACTCTTCACAGCTACAAGTACAATTAAACTGTGACTGAACACCCACAATTAAAAGAGGTTTGAAAGTGTTATGTTGTTTAGCAGTCAGGTAGACAAAAACTGTACAAATAAAACTACCAGATGTGTCCCACATGAGCCTTTAATTCTGTGGGATGCTGTGCATTTTCACACCCTGAAATCACACTTTACACTGTGAAATATTAATTGTAACACGTAAAACAACAAGGAAGGAGATGTCTGACTATTAGGATGAGGCCAGATGTATTGGAACCAATGCAAATAATGCAGACTAAGTGTAGTTCTTTAAATGTGTTGTTGCAGAAAAATGAACGACTTGCACTGTGTTTTATGTGCTCATGATGAAAACAAATTATATATGTGGAACACTTACTTTAGGAATAAAATATTATGATTTAAGAGAAAGGGATGCTTATTTCAAGTTATTTTCACGTGCAGATTAACACAGGTTTCGTGGAAAAGGACATCTGTGACCTGTGTGATGAAGATGACATGACAGTGGTAACAAGGTTAACACCACCGTGGCAAGCAAGCAAAGATATTCAGCAGACAACACCGGCTGTGAGCCTGGCAATGCTTTACAAAGTAATATGTAAAAATGATCTGACAATTTTCAAAGACAAGGCCGGCAGAGGCCTTTCTCTGGTGGAGAGATCCAGGAATAACAGTAATAGAACTGTAAATTTGATCAACACACCTGAGGGTCAAAAATTCTGGAGTCAGATTGGCATTCAGAGATTTTTATCTGTTTGGTTTGGAGTTACAATGTACTTATCAAACTTTTTTTTTTCCTGGAGGAAAGTGTGTACTTATGTAAGTATACAGTACGGTTTTGAAATGACTAAAGCGTCTTGCTCCATTACTACATTAACAATGCTCATGGTCACAATGGAACATATCACTTAGAGTAGTATAAAGGAATGATGCACTGAGGCTTTGGATTCACAAATGTGTGATTTGTTTCTTTGTATTTTATTGACAATAAGAAAGATATACAATATGAAAAGTGGTACCATTTAACCAAGCAGATCTTTTAGCATTAGACATGAGATTGTGCTTTTAGGTGATCATTTTACAGCTTAAATTTCACTACTCTTCATCTCAACCACCTGTCAGATTGTTGCTTAATTTCTTCTTTATTCTCTCCTTAAAAAGGATTCGACTGAGACAGCCTGTCTTTGTGTGCAGACTTTAATGACCTCAGATTGTTCTTTGTGGGCAATTTAAAAGGCTTCCTGAATAGTAATTAATTCTTCCTCACTGCCACTGTGCTGTTTTTGTCTCCAGGCCTTTTCCAGAGGGCCATCGCCCAGAGTGGCACCGCTTTGTCTAGCTGGGCCGTCAGTTTTCAGCCAGCCAAGTATGCCCGGATGCTGGCCCGTAAGGTGGGATGCAACCTGGAAGACACTGTCGAGCTGGTGGCGTGCCTGCAGAGAAAACATTACAAGGAGCTTGTGGATCAAGACATCCAGCCAGCCCGTTATCATATTGCCTTTGGCCCTGTTATTGATGGGGATGTAATACCTGATGACCCTCAGATACTGATGGAGCAAGGTATCAGTTCACTTTGCTTAAGAGTCTGCAACTTGCCAAATATTTTTCTACCTAGAATCAGTCATTTAACAACCTTACGCACTCTCTGTTATCAGGTGAGTTCCTCAACTATGATATCATGCTGGGAGTGAACCAAGGCGAGGGCCTGAAGTTTGTGGAGCTCATCGTAGACAACGAAAATGGCGTCCAGGCCAATGACTTTGACTACGCCGTTTCCAGCTTTGTGGATGATCTTTATGGCTACCCAGAGGGTAAAGACATCCTTAGAGAGACCATCAAGTTTATGTACACGGACTGGGCCGACAGGCACAACCCAGAGACCCGCCGGAAGACGCTGCTGGCCCTTTTTACAGATCACCAGTGGGTGGCACCAGCTGTGGCCACAGCTGACCTGCACTCCAGTTTTGGGTCACCAACCTACTTCTACGCCTTCTACCACCACTGTCAGACAGAACAGGTGGGTTGTAGCTACCTGAGGGAAGGTGGATCTGCTATATGTGTGGTCTTCTTGAAATGAAACTGATGACTGGCATAGAAAAGAGCCTAAAAGTTAAAGTTATTATTCAATTTTAAATGATAACCCCACATACACTGATCTGCCACGGCACTGAAACCACTGACAAGAATATTAACTAACATTGACCATCTTGTTACAATACAGTGTTCTGCTGGGAAACTTTGGACCTGGCAATCATTCGTGTGGATGTTACTTAGACATGTAGCACCCACCTAGACCAGACCAGGCACCCCCACCCCATAGCAATGACACTCCTTGATGGCAGCAGCCATCCCCAGCAGGATGCAGCCTGACACAGACACACACACAGAAATGATTTAGGGACTACTCCAAAAACATGAAGAACAAGGTGTTGACTTGGCCTCCAAATTCACTAGATCCCAAACTGATCAAGTATCTGTGGGATGCACTGGAACCAGTCTTATCCACAGGGGCCCCTCCCATCAAAACACAGGACCCAAAAGCCCCCACTAACAACATCCTGTTTCCAGACACCACAGGACACCCTCAGAAGGCCCATGTCCATTCTCTGATGAGTCACAGCTGATTTGGACTCATCAAGGGAGAGTTACACAGTATTAGGATAGTGGTCGTACTGTGTACGTTGAGGTTTTTGCAGAAATAAAGAGTCGGTTTAAACAATAAAGTGAGCCAACAGTAACATTAATGAAAAACTGACAGTCTGGACGAGTTTTAGTTGCAGGATCAGTTATTTTCACACTTTACTCAGACTATTCAGCAGCTCACAGCATGCACTCTACATTTGAGTTGAAATTTATCACTCAGCAGTTTCATTTTTTCTCATCAGCATATCTTTATTTGTCATCTTATCTCTCTCCGTAAAATAGTGTTTCTTGTGCCATTTTCTTTATCCAAAAGATTACATTGTCCCATCTATTTTATCTGTCTGTATCTGTGTGTATCATTGCTATATACAGAAATAATACCTATTACTGTCCTGTATTTGTCAGATAACTGTAACAACACTAATGCGATTTTAATGTTTCTGCTGCTTAATAGGTGCCACCGTGGGCAGATGCAGCACATGGAGATGAGATCCCATACGTCTTTGGCTTACCAATGATTGGACCTACAGAGCTGTTTCCCTGCAACTTTTCCAAGAATGACGTGATGCTCAGTGCTGTGGTCATGACTTACTGGACCAACTTCGCCAAGACAGGGTATGTTGACACTACAGCTTTGACTTGTATGCATGTGGAATAACACAATGCCTAACAAGGGCACAGCTGAACTGTCTGGCTGAAATTGATAGGAAGATTTTATGCCAGTCTCAGTTTTTTTGACTGCATGACCAGAACATCTGGATATAAGTGGCTTTGGCCCGGCTGCCTGCATGTCTGACCTCAGGTTTGCACTGTTTTTGTTTACGCCATAAATGTATATTAAGTATTTTGCATTGTGTAGAACAATGTTGGGTGCAAACGGTGATGAATTTGCAGATTTTAGCTTTTAAAGGTATATGACTGATTTTGTTGCTATGTTTCAAAGGATATATGAGACGTTAAACAGTTGCACTTAATTTATGTCTTTTCACATGCTATTGTTTAATAGCAATGAAATCAAAGAGTGATAGCATAAAAATAATCCCACACAGTACGTTAGTATCACACTTAGCATAGCAATTACTTCCCCCTGAACTATTATTATTATACTATTACTCCACTCATCCCCTAGACATTCTGTAACAGTTCTATAAAATTATTTTGCCGAAGGGTAATAGAAACAATTTTTGTGAGCATTTGCTTATCACTCACTCTTACAACACCAGATCAATACATGGCTAATATTACAAGACCATTAACTAATTGATCATTTCAGTTGTGTGTAATTGCATTTCCTCAATATTAACCCACAGCTAATGTCTACCAGTAGTGAATTATGCTGCTGGGTTTTATGAACTGTGCAGTATAATTGGTATTCTTTGCAGATACCCTCTACATATCTTCAAATACATTATTAATTAATGGTCATAGCCTGGAGAGCGGCATTCTCAATGCAGCAAAATTAAAATCCTTTTTCCCCTTCTGTCTCATGTTTCCTTCCAGCTTATAGTCATGGCGGTAATTGTTTTTCCGGATCCGTAATAGGGGGACATTGGCTTTTTCTGTGCACTGCCCAGTAGCCCTGAGGGGAACAGAATGGCACTAATGATCTACATATATAACCCCAAATTGACATGGAATGCTGGGTACCTGGGAGATTTATGCCACCGATTTGAGTGGTTAAGCGTGTTCCTGATGAGGTCTGGCTGGCTCCATATGCCGCCCTCAGACAATGGGGCGCTTAGTAGGTCTGAATGGGCCTCCATAGCTCAGATGGCTGGCTCTGTTCTACTCAGATCAAGTACAAGTGACTCTATTTAGTACAGGATGCCATGCTGAATGTGATCCGTAAGCCCCTCTTGACTGATCAGATATATATACATATATATATATATGTATATATATATATATATGTATATATATACGTATATATATATATATATATATATATATATATATATATATATATATATATATATATATATATACGTATATATACGTATATATATATATATATATATATATATATATATGTGTATATATATATATATATACGTATATATATATATATATATATATATATATATATATATATATATATATATATATATATATATATATATAAATGTAAGGGAAGCATTCAAGTGAGTTGCTGACCTGCATTTACATTTGAGCTTTGTGTTATTATGGCCCAGTTCTAATTTTAACCAAAATGACATTACACTAATACTTTATACCCACCACTGAGGCACATGCATTTCAAATTAGGAAAATGTCTGCGGTTATTAGCTACCTTAAGACCTTTTAATCCAATCAGAATCTTTAGAAAACCAATCATCTGTGAGCAGTAATACCCCTTTTGACCTTTTTTAGGATTTTATCAGGTGTGATATCTCAGACACTGTTGATTAAAATTTGATGAAACCTAGAGGCTGCATTTCACCACTCCATCCCACTATTTTCATAATTATACTGATTAGCCTGAGGCTGATGCTACACTTTGGTCCAGATTAAAAATGTAATAACCAGACAGTTGGGTCTGGAAAGATCCACTCCACTTTTAGTTTAGTTTTAGTTCTTCCTGTCATCTAGACTAAACAACCATAAGGAGACATGACAGTCCAGAGAGGCTGTGCCTTCTGTTGCAGTGTTTCTAATGCCCACATTTAGTGTTCCTCTATTTGACCATCAGCTGATCTCAGCTCTCTGTGGAGTATTTCACTGAAAAAGATTTCCTTCTTTACTATTTCTTCACAGGGACCCAAACCAGCCTGTCCCCCAGGACACCAAGTTCATCCACACCAAGCCCAATCGTTTTGAAGAAGTGGCATGGACACGCTACAACCAGAAAGACCAGCTTTACCTGCACATTGGCCTGAAGCCCCGGGTGAAAGAGCACTACCGTGCCAACAAGGTAATCTTGAATACTACTCACTATCGCTGACTCACTTTCTGTTTGATTTTAAATGCACGGTAAAGTCCTGAATATTGAAATTTAGTCATAGATTGAACGAAAATTGGCCAGGTCGTTTTAACAACGCTGTCAATTT
Source organism: Planiliza haematocheilus (assembly GCA_005024645.1). NCBI lineage: Eukaryota > Metazoa > Chordata > Actinopteri > Mugiliformes > Mugilidae > Planiliza > Planiliza haematocheilus. The sequence continues at coordinate 3,046,559 of SRSE01000306.1, forward strand.
CTTGGCAGTAGGCTCAGAGCTTGATTGAGCAAGTTAAATCAGCTTAGTAAATCTATGATGTTGGTAATCCGGGATCACAGATGTTACAATCACTGAACCCAAGTAACCTAAAGAAATCCTCATATCATCCTCAAATCATGGCAGTCCTCTTAGATCTTATCCAAATGTTCACATTTTCTGCTCTGTTCTCCTCTCTCCCTGACTGGTTGAGAAAGGTGGCCTCTCAGTCTGAGCCTCATTCTGTTGGAGGTTAAAATGGAGATTTTCCTCCATGCTCTTAGCACATGTTGCTCAAGCGGGAGTAGCAGTTTTCTTCTCTATAATTTTACACTGTGTTGAATTGAAGTGATCTGAATTGACAGTTGTTGATCTTTCCTCTGTATGAGTCTAATGTTAAATTGGGAATCAGCTGTACTTTAATTCTTTAGGATGATCTTTCTGAAGCTTTATACATATCATATTTTCTTTCCTCATCGTAGGTCAATTTGTGGTTGGAGCTGGTTCCTCATCTACACAGCCTCAATGAGGTCACCCAGCTAATACCCACCACCACGAAGGTTGGTACTAAATCATCTATATCGCTTCATACTACGAGAAATTAACCACCAGAGTAATTCACTCCAAACTAAAGGTTTTGCAGTACATCCAAAGAACTTAACAAACAATCTGAATGTGATTTTTATCATCATTTTATTTATTGAGGCAGTCGAATCCTGCCCTCAAGAGCCTCTTGTATCCTCCTACCTATGTGGTTAGATGTTTTTTGTATTGCCTATTGAATTGATATTTGAGAACAACTTATTCTAGCAAGTCACACAGAGTTGTAGTTGAAGTATAAGTGAACCAGACGTTGCCATATTCATTAGCTTTGCTGTGTGCTGTCACAGAATTGCATACTTTCAATCTTTTAACCATAGCTGAAGCAGATATCAATTAATAGGTTCCAGTTAAGCCGGGTTTCAAGCAGCTCAAATTAAAAAACAAAAGATGCATTCCAGAAGGATAAATTTGAGGATCTTTTATAATTAAACAAGAGCAAAATTATATATCCATAAAACCTTTCAAGAGTATAGGGTACATAGTAGATTGTACATTAAACCGTACATTTAAACCACTTCTAGGAGCAGCTTGTCATGTATTAGCATGAATTAAGAGCGAGTGGATCAGAATTTATGAAGATAGTGATTTGCAATGGATTAAAGCGAACAAAGATGCCGTAATATACTTTGCATTAGCAACCCACGCTCCGTTTTATAGTCTATGAATAGATGTTAGTGCTACAGATAATACATTCTGAAACCAATGCGTGATTCGATTTGATTATGCATGACTGTATATGTCATATTCTACATAACCAAACTTAAGAGACTCAAGAATTATCTGCAATGGAGAGCAATGGACTTTTAGTTTTGGAAATATACTTTGCCAACAGTATATAATTTATAATTAACATAACATAGCTATAAAAGTTATGGTATTATAAAAAGCTCAGTGACAGTTTCCAGAAAGTCACTACTTTTATATGGAAAAATGAGCTTATATGATAGCACAAGCATCTAGACTTTATGCTCAGCTTGCCATGCTAAGCTTCAGCCTGTTGCTCTATATTTAATTTACACGCTGATGTTTGCAACGCTCAAGAAGGCAACAAAGTATTGCAGACAATGACTGTGTACTCTAAGAAAGGATAGTAGTGTTATAGCAATAGATAATCCTCTAGTCTAAATGGAGGTTTAAGTGAGTCTGTGTGGTTTGATGTACGAAGGTTGAACATAACACCAGAGAAGGCTCATGCAATTGATAGTGGTGAATAGATGAATAAATTGTCTTCTCACATGCAGCTCCAACAGACCATAATTGCTCCTTGTGTGTGCAGAGCTTTTTCTTAGAGTAGTATGATTCAGAAGTTTGTCTTGTGGTGACAACATGTCGCTGCTGTCTGTGATATCCTCTAAAATATATATACTAACTGTTGTTCTTCCTGTAATCAGATCCCTCCACCAGAAGCCACCAACCGCACCCCAAAGACCAAAGTTCTGGTAACCAAACGCCCAAACCCTACACCATTACCCACTGAGACCCAGGACAGCCACAACCAGCCACACCTGGTGGACCAGCGTGACTACTCCACTGAGCTGTCAGTGACCATTGCTGTGGGAGCCTCATTGCTTTTCCTCAATATCTTGGCCTTTGCTGCACTTTACTACAAGAAGGACAAGCGCCGGCATGATGTCCATAGACGCTGCAGTCCCCAGCGGAGCACCGCCAATGACCTGGCCCACACTCAGGAGGAGGAGATAATGTCCCTGCAGATGAAGCAACACTCGGACCTGGACCGGGACTGCAGAGGCATGGGTGACTCTCTGCACCCGCATGATGTGGTGCTGAGGACTGCCTGCCCACCAGACTACACACTGGCCATGAGGCGCTCACCGGACGACATCCCGCTGATGACGCCAAACACCATAACCATGATCCCCAGCACCATGGGAGGGCTAACCTCGCTCCACTCTTTCAACACCTTCCCCAGCAGTGGGCAGAATAACACCCTGCCCCACCCACACCCACACTCACACTCCACCACGCGAGTATAGCCCAGTGGATCCACCCACACAGGCAGGACTGTGACAGCTCAGGCAGCTAACAGCTAACACTGCTGCTGCAGCAGAGACTTACTGTAAGGCTGACTTGCTGATAAACACAGATATGTCAGGAGCTGAAATGCCAGCCTGGAGTTGCCAGACACCTATGGAATTACACTGGGATTGTACGACACCCTGTTCATACCTGAGGGAATATAGTCAAGGGTTTCTGAGGGTTTGGACCAGAGGGAAAAAAAGGAAAACTATGTTTTTGTACAAAAGTAAGACAAGAAGAAAAAAAAATACATATAAAGAAGAAAAACAACCTCACAAGCTAAAACAAAGAGGAGGATGTTTTTTTATTATTGTTTTTGTTCTAATATTGCAGCAAAACAAGGTACAGTAAAATACTTTTCTTTATAGCGACAGATATGGCCTTCGGGATCTTTTGACAAATGACTGCTTGGCAGTATTATCTGGAAGCAGAACAGAGCATCAGACACGCCTTGGAGGTGAGAAGAGGGCAGCACTTTGTAAAAGGAAGAAAACATTGTTTTCCTTTGGCATCACACTGCAGATTACTCTGTTGGTGGGGCACAAAGTAAATGCCATGCAAACCAATTTTGGCATGTCTTAACATCATAAAAGGAGGCTATGTAAGATAAGGCAAAAACAGTTGCTGAGAAGAAAGGACTGAAAACTGAAGAAAAAAGAAACGCTGTATGCACAACAGAACCATTTTGAAGAAAAAAAAACAATCTTGCAAATACTTTTCATCCATTTATTTTTGAGGATTCGGAACAATTTTATTGTATATGACTAATTTACATAGCTAGATCTGTACACTAAGCACCGACGCCGAGGCTCCTTCTTGGGAGGGGCGACCATACTACAAACGTGCCAGTCGGACTGAACCAGTGGGAAGTGGAATCCACCTACTGGCTTTCTGGCAGTTCCAACTTCAACACAGAGAGCTGGGGACAAAGGATAATTGGATAATATTAGCACGATGCGCATGACAATTTATCTGCTTGATGGCTGCTCTGCTGATTATGTCATTATTGAGAATAATTTTCACCCTCTCCCTTGCACTGGAGAAATTTCAGACATATTTCCTGATTGGATTCCAGGAAAACACACACACCCTTGCAGGACCATGGGAAATGCGGTTCCAGGTTGTGGATGTTGTGGGCTGGAGATGGGGACAGAAGTGGGGGCTGGGAATGTGGTAAAACTTTCTTGCATAACATAATATAGCTTGAGTGGAGCTGAGCATATAAGGACTAGTTTTGTACTCCGTGTGTTGGTACTACTTTTTGATAGTGGTTAAATCACATTACACTGTATCAATCAAACTCATTGTACCTTCAGTTGAAATCAGTGTTCTTTGCTATTCCACCTATTGGACCACTATACCGTATAGAAGTAATTACCTGCACTGTTTATTCAATTGCCCATTTTTTCTTTACTGTAACCCGGGAAGTATGTCGACTGAATGACACAGTGGAGGCCCATGACAAGAAACGCAGATATGTAGTGGAAAAACATGGTGGAAGAATGACACTCTGGGCTATGTCGGTTTTCTGCTAACTTTGAAGAGCCGTTTAACGGATGCCTAACGTGACTAATACAAGTCAAAGGCCAAGCACAGACAGGTCACACTGGGTGGAACTCTATGGAAACACACAGCGGGTGGGTGAGAGGAAGGCTAGGACCGGGGTAAGTCAAATGCCCCATGTCAGGGGGTGTGTGTGGGAAAGGAGCAGAAAGGCTCCTCACATCAGCAGAGATCCACAGTTACGTACCTCACTTTGAAGAGCTATTTATTGTTTAGTTTTGTTTTTTGTCCCCACTCTTATTCTACCTGAGATTCTCTCCGTCTCATCTTTTGTACTGAACTGACGGCTTGGGCTGTTTAGCAAAACGGCTGATCTCACGTCCACAGTGTCTTGAGTTGACCATCTCCTGCAAGGCTGTTAGACATTTTTAACATCTTTAGGTCAGTGAAGCCTCGGCATCAAAGCAACGTTAGCCACCTGTGTAGAAAAGAGTCAGACAGAAATGGAGAAGATTGTAGTCGATCCTGGCCCTTTCGGAGGCTGAAGTCACTGTGGGGTAAAGTGGTAATGTTCACAACAGGCAGAGAGAGGAATACCCTAGACGGGAAGCCTATTGTGCTCAGATACAGAACTCAGTATGCCACCACAGAGATGGTACTTAGTAAGCTGAAACGCTTGTCTCCCTGTTTTCTCTTCACCAAACTGTGGATGTGTGGAGGCCTCTGTTGTGTGAATACATCCTGCCCCTTTAGGTTTGCTCACAGGCACTGTGCAGTCATTCAAAATAATGAGTGCAGACTGCTGTTAGCCCGTATAATGTTGTGGCAAACAGGCTGGATGGGAGGATGAAATATTGTCTGTCATAAGGCGTGTTACATTTGGAATACCATTTAAATTGAATATACTAATTATATCTGTTTGCTCCAGATTTTTTTCTCTGCATCAAATGAACCACTTGATCTGGTGCTGAAACTAAAGAAAGATTCCAGGGTATTCTCCCATTTTATCTTCATGGGCTAGGGACTTCATTAATGCCTTTTTCTTTAAAACAACAGCAGCAGCAAAATAAAAATGCTAATTTTTGAATCTGGTTAAAAAATAATGTCAGTCCTGTGGGTCTGTTGGCACTATATTGAGCTCTGGCACCGAGTTTACCCTGAGGTCAGACTACCTATAGACTACCGATTCTCTAAGAGTATCCAAAAAGAGTACATATCTAAGAGTATTCCAAAAGTTTAAAACATCCTTGGTATGCTTCAGATCCAGTGTGTAATCAACCATATCTCTCAGCAAAGTCACGACCAGCACAATGACCAGCTCAAAGATTTAAAAAAAATTGTGTAGTCTGAAACATTACTGACAGTTGTACTCTAGAACAAGGCCTGCATGACCTTTCATCCATTTAAGGGTTATTTCTAGTATATTAATGTTAGGTCATCATTTTGAACATGACATATCTACCTCTTTGTCATGTTGCATCACAAGACACCACTAAATCTTTTCAGTTTGATGGTTTGCACACATAATTATCAATTTGTCATGCCTTGCCCCACACTGTAACTGTAGTAAAAACTACAGTTGGCTTTACGTGACAGAAGCAGTAATTGCCAAGTAACTACTTAGCAATCATGAACCAAAAATCACTAAATTTAAGCACTGCTCTCCAGAGAAACAACAAAGTGACAAAGCAATGGACACCCACTAGATTAAACATATAATTACACCGTTAATATAAATGTTAACGCAAGGGGCCATGCAGTAGCCGACAGCTGAGGGTGAATCATAATTAATAACTTGCAATGCTTTCTAATGGTCTGATTGATGATAGATTGAAATCTAAGCCAGCTCTAACACGAGGACAGTGACAGAAGTGCTCGTCAGCACCTGATGTATCTGAAATCATAAATGAAAACTGCTATAAACTGTGGACGGTCTAGTATAGGGTGGCAGTTGTGCAGTGACTACATGAAAACACTTTTTTTTTTAATATACACAGAGCACGTATTTTTTTTCGGTTTTGCTTGGGGATATAAAGCTAAGAAGATGGACAAAAAAAAAGTTGTTGGAGCGGAGGTGCAGCAGTGACACAAAAGTTATATAAGTGAGGAAATGTATTAAATAGATTTTTTGTTGAGAAGCACGATTGCTGGAAAGTTTTGAAATTAGCGAGAAAAGCTTTTGAAAATAAAAGTGAATGGCCTTCACCTCCCTGAAGAGAAGTGCTGCCAGTAACGGATTGAGAAATCTAATGACAGCATTAAGTTTCTGACGGCACTAAAAACCTACACAAGCAGGCCTAAGCGAGAGAGAGAGAGAATAAAAAAGGTAGTGTTACGAAACAGATTAAATCTTGAGCTAGCTGCACAAATTGAGTCAGCTGAAGTAGACCTTAGCATAACTGATTGGCTAGCTGCAGCATCCCTTATGATTAAGAAGATGTTAAAAAGATATAAAATATGCAGGAGTGAGAGAGAAGACTGCGAGGAACCACTGGCTGACCACAGAGAGAAGAATCCAGCACATTTAATGAGACTGAAGCATCTGCTAGCCATTGCTAGTGACTGATAGTGATACATAGCATGCTGCTTGATTAATGGCAGCCAGAGTTATAGCACGGTGCCCCACTTAACACAGCCACAAGTATACTACGCCGGTTGATTTGATCGACTCAACATCCCCAAGATTGAAAAACAAGCCACTCAACAGTTCATAATGCAGCAGCCATGCTGGAAGACACAGGCTTATCTGTTTGCCTAGCTGCGTAATTAACCCATTTTCACCACTAACTTTCACTAGCTCTGTGTCATCTAGCTAATGGATACATGCTAGCCTGTGTCTGTCAGCTGGACTTTAAAGGTACCCTGTGACGTTACCATTATTTGCTTTATCCAGTGTTGCCTGCAAAACGTAGCTACAGATTAACATACGTCTTAAATGCCTTTCCTACCTCATTTGAACATTTGCAAACATTTTTGTGTGTGTGAATATAAATTAGTCATGTCATTGCATCATTTTCTTCACCGATCCATTTTGGTCTCAGTAACCCTCAAACAAAATCCACAGGGTACCTTTAATACCAGTGTTGGTAACTTAGTGAAAACCTCAGCTCACTCTTTTTCTTTCTTTTTTTTTCCCAAGTAAGGGCTAGGACTTAACAGACCAGGGCTAACAGCTACTAATAACAAGTAAAGTGCCCCGTTTACGCAATAGAGTCCTCTTCTCTTTTCATCAGATTGTTCACCCAAATACTGAAATGTTCGTCTTTCGTGAGATGAGACAAAACAGTAAGAGCAAACAAGACCATTTCAAAAGGCTGTTTTTATAATTATTTCAGACAGGAGAAACTGACTCAGTAAATACAGAACCCCAGAGAGGATTTTGATTTAAGTCTTTCTAGGATGGAACAAAATGGAACACACTACAGTATATACACAACAGGGTCATACTTACATTACACAATGCATTTTTTTGTCACATTTAAGAGTGAACGAGGAAATGGAGTTGATGCTGCCTTAAATTACTCTACCCAAAAATTCAGTATCCCAGGACTTTATTCTCATCGGAAAATCTCGGATCAGCGTTTACCCCGATGCAAGACCCTAAAACTGTCCTCTGTGACCCGGCCTGCTGAAATTCTTTTAACGGCTCATTTTAAAGGTGGGGTAAGTCACACGTACCCTTTGATAGAGGCAACATTAGGCCTTTAAACTAAGAACTAATAACAATAAAACCTGACTGGATAGTTAAACGAGCAAATAAAATATGAAAAGAAGCTCAAAGTTAACTGCAGCTTTTATACTGTTTATATGCTGTGCCAGTTTTACAGGGACTGATTTTTTTTTTTTTTTTTTTCTTGAGGGGAAGGGTATATGTTTTGTTTAAGTTCAGTGCACCGTGATAAGTCATATAATGTAAACTTAGTCTTTTGATTCGTGATTGAATTCATATTTGTCTTCATATTTGTCAGACCATAAAAATTCTCTTATTTCCTCAAGCCTTTGCGGTCACGTTGAGGGCACTGAATGTTTGCAGCATGCACGAGAAGAGGTGTGTTTCCACGCGTGTTTGGTGAAACACTCACATCCTTTAAAGTAACGCACAACCCATGGGGTGGTTGGAAGATTCGAAACGTGCCCAGTAAAAAATAAATAAATAAATAAATATGTCAGCCCTTATGGAGTGCATTTACAATGACAATGATTTGCTGATATATTTTTCATTTTTCAGCTCTGAATATACTTCACTGTCAGTAACTGAGGCTTGTTACGCTGAATCTGTTGATGTTTCTTTCTGTGATGTGCCTAATTTTCTGCTTCTCTGTTAAGATTTTAAATATTCTGTTTTGCTTCGTGTCATATGACGTCCAGCTTGTCCTGAATAAGACTTGAATTTGGATTTCATGGCTTTGTGTTTGTGACAGCACTCATTTTGGAACAGTGTTCACACATCCACGTGACAGATGTAAGATAACAGTCTGAGAATGGCCCAGCGTTGATAATGACTACCGTCGGCGTCTCCTTTAGAGATGTGCATCCGTCATTCACAAGGCAAACTCTTGAGTACGAACCAATCCAGGTAGCATTTCTTCAGTCATTTCTTTTGAATCCCAACACCTGTATGTTTTAATGCGCCAGTCTAGCAGGGTGAATACAAATCCACACAGATAAAGACGTTTAAGACAACCCTGTTCTAGGGGGATGCTTCACTTTTGTTCATGTGTAAATCTGCCCTGACCGTGGTCGACAGTCAGCCTGTGTTGTAGTGCGGCGAGGGGAGGAACGGAGCACTGCGAATGAATGTAACGCAACGTGCCATTTTTCTGACCTCAAATCGCAGCAGAGGCAACAACAACCAAACCTCAGATTCATCCTGAGAGGTTTTTTGCTAGCAGTCTGAAAACTAAAGGTGGATTTGTTCTTCTTTGAATGCTATGTGAAACAGGGAACTATGTGAGCAGGTCTGGCATTCGTATTGTAGATTATTTGTCACTTGTCTTTCTTTCTGGTTAAATAGTAATTACTCTTCTGGAGCACAATAAATGATTTTAATATGCTGATATGTTTTTCTTTTTCTTTTCTCTTGAGTCTTCATTGATTATTTTCTGTAGCTGTTGCTAAGTTGACTAATTTAATTGGCGAAGTACACATCAACTCTCACTCACCAGTAATTACTCCGGCAATTTATTTGTGGCTAGATTAAATTAGTTTTGTGTGACGGAAAGCTGAACAAGCTTTGTCTACAGCAGCATGCATACTGAGAGAAAAAACACCCACCATTTTCTTGCAGGGAAGGACACACACACACAGGCAGGAGGAAAACATCTGTAGCACCGTCTTGTTGCAATGGGTAAGACATGTTATGAGGGAGGATTTTAAATCAATTCTGACTGAACTGTTGTGCATTTTCCAGTACATTACTCCTTCCCTCTAAGAGTACAGTGTGTTGGCTCTCTGTTGGCTGTTAACGTTTTATTATTACCCACAAAGCTTTATTTGAGGTTATAAACATATAAAATTACATAAAAACAACTTTTGGAAAGCAAAGAAAAATGCTGCAAAATGAACCTTAAATTGGAGACGTGAAAATTAAAGTCAAAAACTGCAGTTCCGTAAATGTCCACTTGAGGGTGACTTCAAATATGAGTCAATCGCTATAGGTCTCAATGTTAAAAAATCCAACTTTCCACCAGAAAGAAATGTGTTTATGATCTGATAACAAAACAAAGAAAAGAAATCTGACCTATGTAGCTTATTTCCCTATGTATGATAACTGTGCAGTTTACAAGCAAGTCTACGTTCAGGTTGCCGTCTCAGGTTGCTCGCTGTCTGCCTGGGGGTCATCCACTACACTCAAACTCCACCTTTTCCGACCATTTTTGAATTAGCTGGCAGTAGGAGGAAGACGAGGAGTCGAGCATTGCCAAGATGAAGACGGCCCGAGACGCCTCCTGCAAAGCTGCTCTGGAAGAGTCCTGTGGGTAGCGTCATGGAGGGTTCATCCATCTTAATAAACAGTCAGTGGTAATGTATTCATTTAGTAGATCTGCATATGAGCCATACAGGATAGCCTGCATTTGTTCTCTTTACCAGAATATATCCTGCAATTTCTTTGCAATATGTTGGCCATGTGTTTCCTCCCCACGTGCAGTTTTGTAAAAATATAAGGTCAGCAATAATGGCATAAAATAGTAGATTTTGTACATGTTGCTTCCTGTGGAACAAATTGGGATGCATTCAGCTTTACTCCATTTTTTATTGCTTTCCAGTGTTTCATTGGTTTAGTTATGTATCTCACCGCTGTACATGGTAAGCACTTTAAAAAAAATGTGGAGAACGATGCTTTGCAGGGCTTTGCCTTAGCACTTCTGACTGTGTTTCTGTGCCTTCGGGATTACAATAACATGTTTCCTCTGATTTTAGCTATCACACAAAATACAAGCACTTTCTCACAGGAACGGACAAAAAGACCAAAAAATGAAAAAAAAAAAAAAAGCAAACTGGCATTTTGTTTTAGTACTAATTGGAAATCAATCGAAATTCATCCTCCTTGGAAAACGGTGACATTTTCTCGCTCTTTGCCAATGACTAGAAACAAATTATGCCAGAGGACTGACTGACATTTGGAGAGCAGGCGGCTGTTTGGAGTGGAGTGTAAAGGATCAACAGAGCATGTATTTATGTTCTCTGCTGCTGTTGCTGCTGCTGCTGTGTGTGTGTACGTGCATTCATGTATTTGTCTGACCAAGGGCATAGACTACTGTGGGCTGCTCAGCCAGAGGGCCCTGTAGGAATAGCTTGATAAGGGAGGCTTATTTACCATAATAATGCATCTCATCTCTGCACATCAAACACCCCTGCCTGGTCTGATAACCTCCTCTTTAATTTAGCACAACTGTTTGATCTAGCTGTGCTGCCGCTGTCCCAGGGCCGTTGTCGCAAGTAGTACAACAATTGGGTAATTGCTGTGTACTTTAGCAGTGTTTCACAAATAGAGCACTTGCATAATGTGCACCTATAGCACAGAGCTCCTGAAGTGTGTGAAGCTGTAGATGATGTGTGAAAGGGAAACATTACATAATTGCTGAGAGTAGAGCTATGTGGTCGTATCTATAGCCTTTCATGAAGTCAGCTGACTTGTAACTGACTCTCTCATTGGACAGAGATGAAGAGCCTGTGCGGTCACAGATCAAAAAGGATATAGATTTTGTAACAATGGCTGTAAAATTGAATATAGATCGGGCCACAACGAAGCCTGTTTGTGTTGGTGTCCCTGGCTGTTGCTACCCCTTAGGATACCAAGGAGAATGCTGTATTTCAGTTTTCGGTTGCACATCATCAAAGGCCCTCAAAGTGAAGGCTGCACACTACACCGCCGAGAATTCCTGGTTGGTCTGTGACAGATTTGTGTCTGGTCACTGCTGGAAAGACGCAGAGACCAAAAAGTTGCTTATCGCATGCCACGGCATATACCGACGATGTGCCGGAGCATGCTAAAAATGTGCCAGAGCATGCTGGCGATGCGCCGCGGCATACTGATGTGGTGCCACAGCGTTCTGTCAATGTGCCAAAGCATACAGGCAATGTACCGGAGCATGCAGACAATGTGCCAGAGCATACTGGCGATTTGCTGGAGCATACTGATGATGTGATGAAGTACTAAGCGGGAAGCTAGGTCGACACTTCAATAAGTCATACTAGCCCTAACCTATTACCTTTGAGTATATCAACATGTACTCAGTGACATAGAGGCACATTCAGACTGTGAGCTCTTTGTCCTGTCTTCAAACATCACACATACATACATACTCAACAGGCATAGCTATGACGTGGGGGGTTCTGGGGTTGGGGGGCAGCAGCACATCATCAGTATGCCCCAGCACGTCTTCGTGCTGGGTACATTGCTGGATTCCCTACAATGACGTGGTGGATACATGCTGGTAACGCCTTCAAAATGGCATGCGTCGCAATTCTTTGTTTACGCCCAAGGATTTAGTGATTATAGAAACCTACAGTTACCTCCATGGCGCTGCTGTGATTTGCCCATGTTAAGTTGTGGCTACAAACTGAGACTACGGTCCTCTCTGGAGAGTTGCATGTTCGATTACAGACTGTGCCCTTTGCTGTGTGTCATCCGCTGTCTCTCACTCCATCAGTCCCAAATCAAAACTTAGTTTAAAAAAAAAAATCAATGCGGTTGTAGTTGAGACATAATAGAAGCAAGGAAAAACACTGTGTGTGGCAGTGTGCACGTAGCATATGTACAGTTCATCTGTTGCTAACAAATCATACTATAATCAAGTGTGTGCAGCACAACTCTCTGGGATAAACTGACACAAGCTTTATTTTCCAACTGGTAGCCAGATGTTTGTACCTCCGCTCTGGGGTTTTGTACACAGTCTGACTCTAAAATAAGCGAGTAAAACAACAACTTAACTAAAGTTTAGCTTATATTAGAAAATGAATGTGTTTTAATCCATACGAGAGTAACAGCGTGAGTATGTTAAACCCACATACACCGATCGGGCATTATATTATGACCACTGACGGAGAAGTAAATAACACTGGTCATTCTGTTTCCAGACGCCACAGGACACCCTCAGAAGGCCCATGTCCATGCTCTGACGAGTCACAACATTTTGCTGGAGGCACAAAGGAGACTACACAATATTAGGAAGGTGGTCATAATGTTATGCCTGATCAGAGTGTGTGTAAGAGGGGAATTGATATTTTGTTGAGTTTCACAATAGTTATAAAGATTTTCCTGATTCATTAACTCACAAAAAAAACACCTTATCTTTGCAGGTGAGAGATTACAAATTCATCACTAGCTTTTCACTGTAACTTCTATCTGCTCTAAATTGACATGTCTCCCAGGCGTTGTTTCCCCACAAAGAAACCCTCTGTTCCCAAGCCACAGCTCCAGATCCTATTACTGGTGCTTCATGCATGGTTGTCTTTGAAGGCATTCCTGATAAGTCAACTGACCTTCATGTGGGAATTATTATGGATCTCCTTTACTGTGGCCCAGAGCACATCAAATATTACATACTTCTTCCTTTTTTCCTGTTTTCAGGGCCATAATGTCAGCTTGGGTGTGTTCAAAAAGTGATTTGAAAGCTTGAGTCAGACTAGTTTACAGCACAGTGAAGGCTTGACTCCAGCTGTTTCCAGGTCACACTTTCCAGACCCATACCCATTTAAAAGGCAGTAAAATCTGCAAACTCATTTTGCCGTTATATCTCAGATGGGAAGATTAAAACTGTGAAATTATTAACCGAAATTCCCAAGCCACTTATTAGATATCCAAAATTTGCTCTGCTTTGAGGCAGATGAGTCACACTTTCCCCCTTAACAAGCGGTTTTAATCACTCTTTTGTTCCGTTCCTGACAACACACACAGCAAAAGCTTTGTTCATAGTCTGTGTTCGGTTTAATTGGGATTTGCTGACTTTCTGCTTTGTTTGAGTCGGTCCACTGGATGCTACCCTCAGGTAAGGCAATTATAATCAACACGCTGTCTCTCTCTTCTTCAAGGCCCAGTTTCTTCTCAAAGAGCTTCTCGTGCAGGAAGAAAAAATAAAAACCCAATGGACCTGATCGTAGCTCTGTTTACAAGTTTAATGATCAAACAATTTTGGATTACAAATAGCATCTGTTCGGCCTGTTTGAGGTACTTTGAATCAAAATCTTGGTTCCCAACGACGCCACCATGATTGATTCTATTTTGGGTTTACACAAGTGGATTAAGAACAGATAAGGTCCTGTTTCAGCTGCAAAGTGGTGTAAGTGAAAGTAGACTGACTGAAAGAATCGACTTATATCGATGAGTTAACACATTTAATCCCAGGCTAACTGAGAGCCATTAACACATTTCTTTTGATTTTATTCGATAGCCATGGCATGCAAATGCGGGCCCACATTGTCTGAGTTAGAACTGAGTTGCTGTCAGCACAAAGGAACGAAGCACCTCTCTCATGTTTCATCCCGTGTCTACAAGCGATCGGCTTGCCGCGATTGAACCAAACAAATTAAATCTGAGAGGATCTGATGCTTCTCCCAGCCTGTCCGTCTGAATATCTTTGAGCTTGATGAGATCTGGCAGTCGGCCTGTTCCCGTTGTCTCTCTCTGGAAGTGAAGAAAGTTGGAACTGTCCACGGTAAAGCTAATTTAACAAATCTGACAGCCGGGCTCTCTGCACCAACAACAGAAAACTGTTAGACGCTGTATAGGATGTGTAGACAGGCAGCACCTTGAATAATGCAGGGAGGTATCAGTTTTGTTTCTCTTTGTCTCATTCCACTTTCATTATAGGAAATGGCGTCCACAAGGTAAGATTTATTTTGTTATGTTGGATTTCAGACAAAAGTTAACCCTATATTGCATATAAACTTATTTAAATTGAATACACAGCCATATTTAAAATTAGAAACTATTCTCAACTATTTGCAGCCCATCCGTGTACAGAAACCCAGTGTCTCGTTGTCCTCTGTTACCCTCTCTATAGCATGTGGCTTTTCATTCTATATCCCAGTGTGGGTGTTTGAATCAACACATTTTATCTAAGTCTTAGAGCTATCCCCTTAAGAAACGTTGTCCTGTTTATTTGAAGCGGGGTTGTACGAGGCACTGCAGTGTGTTGCGTCTCATGAGCACACCGGTACGGCTTACTGCGTAATGCGCAGATCAGCTGTATTCTTCTGCTGTGAACTCTCCTTGATAAACTGCTAGATCTCCTGCACAGATCATCTCCAGTGTAGCGTGACACCTGTGCCCTTGTGTGTGTGTCCTCCGGATGACAATGTGGTGTTAAAGGAAACGGCTGTCTGATGGCAAACATTGTATAGATTGAAAAAAAAACCTATGAACGGCTGTGCTCCTCTTTAGAAAGTGGCACAGTGCGTCCACCTTTTTGCACGCACAACCATACGAGATTCTGCACTTTTGTTTCAAGTCATCATTAAAGGTGCAGTAAGCAAGATCCAGGACTTTAGCCAAAAAATGTGAACATCGACAACTTCTCAGCCCCTCCCCCCTTTCCACTAAAGCCCAACACAGTCTCCCAAGCCCCTCCCCCCCACAAGGGAGAGCTGAGCGCGTGCATATTGGCCCTGGAATACTGCGCACGAGCAGAGAACCGAGAGAGCGCGAGTAAACAAACTAGTATGGAACACACCGACGTAAGAACAACAAAATAGTTTTTATAACCCTTCTTTATTGCTAAATAATTTGACCTAAAGTACAACGATACATTTGTTATACTTTAGGTCAAAATAGGGCGCTATGAAATGCGTGTCCATGAGCAGTGATTGACACTCTGTTAGAGTGGGCTTGATTGGTGCATCTGAGAGTGGAGCGGTGGATGTCTTGCAAAACGCGCTACAGGCTCTAGGAGGGGCCAGAGGAGCTGATTTTTTATTTTTATTTTTAAACGACCTTCATGTAATTATACTTGAACATAGGGTCAGTTTCAGCAAATATGACAGAAAGTTAGTTTTATAAAAGTTGCCTACTGCACCTTTAAGAAGTATCACTGACCATCTTGTGACAATACAGTGTTCTGCTGGGAAACATGTGGACCTGGCATTCATGTGGATGTTACTTAGACATGTACTACCCACCGAGACCAGACCAGGCACCCCCACCCCATTGCAATGACACTCCTTGATGGCAGAGCCATCCCCAGCAGGATGCAGCCTGACACAGACACACACAAATACGCAAAAACTCAGAAGGGAGACTTACACAACATTAGGCAGGTGGTCATAATATTATGAAATGTTGAGAACAAATTTTGTATCCATCATATTGCCAAATGTATGGCAAGTTCTAAAGCATTGTCACACATTGTTGTAGTATTTGCCTTTGTTTTATAATAATATTAAGAATGGCTAGCTTAGCTTAGCATAAAATATTGCCCTTCCAGTTTTGTGCCAGTGATAGCAGCAGCGAGCTAAGGTTAGTCACGTGGGCTAGTAAAGTGCGTGTCAGGACAGGACAGGAGTATTTTAAGTTTGCGTGAATAACATCTAATTAATTTGATGTAAATTGTGTTATAGTCCACATGACTAGAGGATATTTGTGCTATTGTGTGAAATATCTGAACCTTGCTGCTTTTGACCCAAACCAAATATCAATAGTTCACTGGTACATTTAATGTTCCACAGTGGATAACTCATATTGAGAGTGTGATTAAGCCAAATCAATACCGCCGTATCAGAGGTTCAAATGAAAACATTTATCCCAAGGCTTACCTGTGCGATAAGCTGTGCGCTGGCACAACAAAACAAAAGCGTGCACACTTATGTGAGCAGGAGAGGTCAAAGCAGCGGCAGCAACTTTCAAACACCTACTGTCACCATCTTCCTCTCTAGAGACAGACGAAATTAGTTTGAATGTAGTCATTTCGAGAACGGTGACAGTTATTGTGCTGAGATCTGCAGCCTTGTGCGTTATGAGATTCAAAGACAAATGTAGATTACAGATTAACTAGATCGCATTGGAACCATAGTTTCCAAAGTACAGCCTCAGTGCAATCACACATGCTTAGAACTGCATGACAATAAGCAGGCTATTGTACCTGAGTAGGAAAACAGCTGCAGCAGCGTTAACAAGGTTCAGTGGCAGCACTCACAAGCACTGCCCCTTACTAGTTACCAAACCTACATGTAATTGTACAAGAAAAAAGCCATTGCTCCTGAAACTTCAGGAGTAAACCTGACAAAGAAAAGATCACAAGGGAAAGAAAGGTCATTAATGAATGCTGACATGTGCTGTAGTATGTCCTTAGGCACAGATGTTGTTTTCATATAATTCTGCATCTGCTGGAAAAAATAAATAAAAAAATATACTTAACATTTACAGTCCAGGGCAGAGGAATTCTTTCTTTGTCATATTGAAAAGGAAAATCTCATGTTTTGTTGCATTGATTATGATAGCTGAAGACATCTTAGAACATGGTAATAGTCGATAGGTCAGAGTCAGACACTCCACTAGCTGCACCCAGGTTAATTAACTTTAAACAGGGCAGACAAGTTCAGCTTCTTATTTAATATTCTGCACAGTTTTCCTTTGCAGTCGAGTAATATTTGCATCACGACACATGAACTCGCTGTTTTTTCCTTGAAATAAACTGGCACGTATACCCCTTTGTTCAGTTTCACAGAGATGTTAAATGATTAACCTGTTTTTGACTGTGTGATCAACTGTTCACGTTAACTCATCCCTGCATATCAGCTCTGATGAGCAGAGTGTTATCATAAATGAAAGAGAGGGGGGAAAAAATTGATTTTTCTTTTGAAGCTGCTACTCTGGCTGATCCTCGTGCACTTGCAATGTTTTGATCTATGGATGCAGTATATACCCCATATATATATGAGTGTTGTGCTTGATCAGTCTTTTGTGAAAATGCAGAATGCAGCATATACTCAAAGAACAAAATGCCCAAACAAATATTTCATATGCATTAAAAATACATTTAGCGCAAAAATAGATAAAATAATATATGGATAAATAAACAGACAAAACAATGTGCTTTTTTTATTTGTTATAGCAATGGTACAGCTCCACATGTGATATAGTACTGACCAATCTGCATATGTTCTCTCTGTTAAGTGTCAATAAAGGATGGAGCATCGATATTGTAAACCTGCTTCATCTCCTGTCCAGACAGGACTCCTTCCCTCCTCAAGTGATGTCCAGCCATCGTCCGTCACCCAGTGTCAACATCACAAACAAATTCTCCTACTGGACCAGATAAATGTACAGAATATCTCTTTCGGATCTGCCACACAGGTCACCCGAGATGGAAAGGCAAGGAGACGAGGCAGGGGGAAAATGGTAATGATAGATGGGATGCAAAAAGACAGAAAGGGAGAGAAAGTCCTCGTAGAGAACGCACGAGCAGCTTTCAAAGAGGTAGGAAAAGAGATGTGAGGAGACGGGAGCTAAAGGGAGAGTCAGCAGCAGATGCACAATGTAGTTGAGTTTTCACATAACACTGAGGCTGAAAACAATGTTTGCTGATTCACTTTTACCATTTTTCTCATTTATTTTTACCCCTTGTGCACACCTCTCATGAGTTTTGTTGTTGTTTTAGTTGTATAGACTCAACCATCACTACCTACTTCAACATTACATCTGTCTACAAACATCATCATATAATTGTGGTTCCCAAGGGTCAAAAGTAGAAAAAAAGCGTAATCTAAAATGCAGAAAGTGGAGATTAGTTATTTGACAGTTTTCTGCTATTTTGACACTATTTTGCATCATAAATATCAGATATCAATGGTTTCTGTGACCGGAGTGATTGTTAAAATGTCCCTCTTTAATGATGGTAGGCCAAATAAACAGGAAGAGAAATGGCAAGAGAGAGGTATTTTTTTAAGTTGATTTATTAACAATTACAAAATTATGCATTATCATAAATATAATGTAAGCTCATTTATATTCATGTGATGGAGCAGTACCGCATAAACACTAAAGCATGTAAGGATAGTTTACAGTTATAAACACAGTGCAGTGCAGGAAATCATTAATCATTCATTTCCAGTTCAACATAAGTTTGCAGACTTCTGTTTATGTCTCCCAGCTTTTGAGTGGTAACATTAATGTTATTTTTTTATGCCCTATAGTCCATGTCAACAGCAGTTTTCAGGTCACTGTCATGTAACAGAATTACTCACCCTGACAAATTACAGTGTCTGAGTGAGCTCAAGACACTGCAACTTGAGAAAACGTGCAAATAGACAAAACACAAATCATTGTTAGTGTGTACTAGGGGTTGTACCAACTAGTCAACTAGTGGACTTTACTGCTGTGCCATGATGCTTTAAGCTTCTGTCCAGTTACTTATCGTGTGACAATAACAACACGGACGCCTCCATCAGGCGAAGAGCCCAGTGGGTCGTTGGAGCAAACTAGCAGTGGAATAACTGGAGTTCGTGTGACTGAATATGTAAGTCACTCCTGAAATACAACAAATGCAGTGTGCAGACATCTAAAAATCTATCTGCTAACGCTAGCAGAGGAACAGTCCAACTCCTCTCAGCAGAAGTCAGTTGACTACTTCATCAAACGTCCTGTGATAACAAACAG
Source organism: Planiliza haematocheilus (assembly GCA_005024645.1). Lineage (NCBI taxonomy): Eukaryota > Metazoa > Chordata > Actinopteri > Mugiliformes > Mugilidae > Planiliza > Planiliza haematocheilus. The sequence goes on from SRSE01000306.1 coordinate 3,065,793, forward strand.
AATGCAACTGCAAATAACAATCTGCTTGTGAATTTCATTGTTGCAGTTATAAGACATTAAGCTGGAAAAGGCTAAAGAGAAATACTGCTTTTTTTTTAGCCTGCCTACACCATTGCATCATACAACACACTGTAGAGTATTATTAAATGATAGACATTGATTAACAGTGCACCATATTGATAAGCTCATGCAGTTATGTTCACTTCTGTTGTGTTCTATTAATTGACATTCTTGCTATGGTTCTAGATCGTGTTATTTGTCCTTGATGTCAATGAATGAGAGACATGGAATTAATGGCAGAGCCGCATATTAGAAGTGTCAAACCAATGGTGTTTATGATGTTGGCCTGGGCTACAGCTGACAGTAGCCTCCGTTGCTAATTTTGTGTGAGGTGCGACAATTTGTATTCAGGTCAAAAATATAGATTTCATTGTTGCAAATCATTGCTTTCTACTGGGTTTATATTAGTGACGTTATTGTAGCAGCCATTTGGCCTCTTGCTTGTCAAGGTTTATGTGCCCACTAGGGGGCGGAATGATGCAATTAGGGGTCATACCAATTTAGGTAGGAACTGTCGTTCAGGTAGCAGGTGTTGCCTGACGGCGGGGAGCACACACAGTTTTTTGACCGTTTACGCTTACGGTGCTTTGCTGCACTTTGCTGAGTACTGTGGATTATACAACTAAATGCATGTGGACACTGGAATACTGGAGTATCATGGTGAACGAAAATAAAGACACTGACGTAAGACGTTAAGCCTGTTTATTTTCTTAGACATGTATTCAGTGGTTAAAGTTATAAGCGCGTCAAACAGGTGCTCCTCTAGCAACCCCTCAGGGGGCTTCAAGTTCAGGGTTTAGCCTCTAAATTTGAGTCAAAAAACTGTTGCTTCAAGCTACCGACGCTGAAGGAGTTCGCACATCGAAGCGTTCGGATGGGAGCTACAGAAACGGCTGCTGGCGGCTGACGTCTACCGCTCGGGAGTTTGCTTCACCCTTGCTTGGATTAAAACAATAGTCATCATCACAGCAGAGGACAACGTTGTTAGTCGACGAAAGTCGTCGGATGGCGCCCAACGCGAGGTAGGCCTCAATGTAGCGCTACTTAGGAATGAATGGCCATTCAGTTTGTGTGCACATATCGGTGGGCAAAATCCAATGCATTGGTGACATTCGGGGCGGGTAACGTTGCTGTCTTGTTGCGAACTCTGCTACGCTGCTGCTTTGTTGTGAACTTCATTGCGGACTTGTATCATTGCTATGGTGTTGGAGCATTCGAACTGAGCAATGGAGTCACATGAAAACTCGGAAAGGCTTATGAAGCCGTCTGCTGAGTTGAACAATGTTGAACATGGCGTTGATACGCAAAAGGACAACGGAAAGCGTGTTGTCAAATTAACTGCTAAAGCATTTGCTGAAAAACTCGAACGTTTGCAAAATGAAAGGAAAAATAGTGCGGGTAAATTAAGAGATGTGTTGCAAGGTCTCATGCAGAAAAAGGATAAATCACAGGTGGAATGTGTTTTTAACGACTTTGTTAAATTATGTGATGAAACAAAAGGTGTTCATGCGGCTGTAATGAGTATGCTACCTGATACTGAACAAGAGAAACATGATGTGTGGTTCAAAGCCAAAATGATTGCCAATAATGATCTTATTTCTAAGGTGCAATTATGGGTCTCTAGTGCTGATCAAAATGTAATTTCTGATTTTACTGTTAGCAATGCTGATAATAATAACCCAGAGGACATTTCTAATGTAGCCAGTAAGCGCTCAGGGAAGAGTGTGGCTAGTAGCAAATCAAGCACCTCTTCCACAAGAATCAAAGCAGAGGCTGAGAAGTAGGGCTGCAGCTATCGAATATTTTAGTAATCGAATACTCTACTGAAAATTACATCGATTAATCGAGTAATCGGATAAAACGTATTTTTGCTTCGTTAAAGAGCAATTATGAATACACAAGAGAAAATAACATATTTCACTTAATAATGAATGACCAATTGGTTTCCTTTTTTAGAATCAACTGTTTTTATTTCTTAAATTCACAAGCAAGTATTTTCTGGTCTTGAAACATTACCAAAGAGGCAACTGCTAACATAAATAAGAATAAATAAAACACAAATAAAAATAAATTAAATTACTTTCAAGATATCAAAAATAAATAAAATAAAATTACTTTCAATATATCAAAAATAAATACAATTAAATTACTTTCAATATATCAAAAATAAATAAAATTACATTACTTTCAAGTTATCAAAAACATAAGGCATTTATAAAAAAGAAAGAAGGCAAAATAAGCCTTCATGTTGTGCATAACATGTACATAACAACTGTAAAACACAAGATGCTATTTTGGCATATAGGAGGGGAGACAAAAACAGGAACTTGGAACAAGTAAGTCCATATCAAGGCAACAGCCACCCTCTTATTTCTCTCTCTCTCTCATCTTGTGTGTGTGTGTGTGAGTGTGTGAGCAAACCTTTAAAGGAGCTCTTTATTGCAATGTAAGAAGGTAAGCATATCAACATGGTCAGGGCTGAGGCTTGCCCTCTTCTTAGAGGCAATGTTGCCTGCGGCGGAGAACAGGCGCTCTGAAGGTGTAGATGTTGCCGGAACGCACAGCAGAGTCTTCGCCAGTTGTGCCAAATGTGGATACCGCGCTGCATTGTTTTCCCTCTTGGATAGGGGCCGTTCTCCGAAGTACATCAAGACCTATGGAATAAGACACACACACACACAAACACTTCATTATAAATAACTGCACTGTAATGAGTCCTGCTGATGTATCTCATCTCATATTAATAGCCAAATGTAAAAAATAATTTAGTTACCTCCTGCTGTACAGAATCATTTAACTGCTGCTCCTCATCTTGTTCTTCGTCACTTGTGGTGGAGTCTGAGTCGAGGAATGACGTAGCCCCCTTGGCCTTTGCTGCTGGTGGGGAGTCCTGTGCTGTGCTGGATGCTCCATGGTTACTTGCAGTGGGCTTCCTCACTTGCTGGCTGGCAGCAAAAGCCATGGATCGCACTGTGTTTTGGATCTTGAATACTTCATCAGCAGGCAAGAACTTCATTTTTCGGAACCTGGGATCTAGAGCAGCAGCAAGCAGGGTGATGTTTGGAGATTCAGGAGTAAACTCAGTTAGTCCTTCCCATCGTACTGTTATCTGCTCTGCTGCATGAGTTTGGAACGACCTCACAGGTGCAGTCTCAAGTTCTGGCTCCTCTATGTTCTGCTTAAGTTTGCACACAAGATGTGGAAGTGCAGACAGTGTGACATATTGTTGTCCACTCAAGAACACTGTGGCTGATTCAAAGGGTTCAAGGACCTGGTTCAGTTCTTCAACCAGGTTCCATTGTTCAGGTTTCAGGTCCAGATAGTGTTTCCCTCTCTGGGTCACTGCAGGGTCAGAGAGTGTGGCTGTCACTGGCCACCTCTGTTCTTGTAGCCTGGACAACATGGCGTACGTGCTGTTCCAACGGGTACAGACATCTTGTACCAGCATATTCTCATTAGCACCCATTTGTTTTTGCTTGTCCTTCAACTTCGTGCTCGCCAATTCACTTTTTTTAAAGTGTTCGACAAGGCATCTCGCAGCCGCAACACATTTGGAGATAGCTTGATGGATCTTCAGAGAGCTTTGCACAACTAAGTTGAGGGTGTGCCCGGCACAACGCACTGATGCCCATCCGTGCCTTTCTTGCAAAATCTTTGCTGCTGCTACAACATTAGCGCCGTTGTCGTGGACGACAGCCTTGATTTTCTTCACTGGGATGTCAAATTTTGTTATCACCTCCTCAATCCATTGTGCAATATTTGCAGCTGTGTGTCTCTCCTCAAGGGGCATCGTTGTCAGGCAGTGGGACACCATGCGCCAATTCTCCCCTATGGAATGGCATGTCACCCCCATATAAGCCTCTGTTGCAATGCTCGTCCAGATATCAGTGGTGAGTGCAATGCACTCAGTCTCTTGCAGCGCCTGCTTCATCTTCGCTTTGACATCCTCGTACTTTTTCTCCATCTCTTTTGTGAAGAATGTTCTTGATGTGTAGGAACCTCAGGTCCTCTCAATTCTCCCCCCCTCTGGAATGTAAATTTACGGAGTTGTTTTGCAGAAGAACTCTTCTAACAGATCAACCTTTTACACCCATAGCTATAAATGTGCCATGTCCAGATGCTGGACAGACCCACGCTAATGGAACTCCCTAATGCTGAGGACGTCACCTAAGCCAAAATAGACAGATTTACACTTCTGTGGAATTTCCCCACTCTGGTGTCTGGACTAATTAGTTCTGAATCGAAAGAACATTAATGCGATATCAGGAACTACAAAGACTTTCATTCCATGGGATAAAGTCTAGAAGACTGAATGTTATTATTATCATGTTTTAAGCTTGTGATGTACTAATTCTTCCTTTTCAGAGACACACACATGCAAATATACCAAACACCTTCTTGCTCCCCTCTCCAAGAGTGACCAAGGAAGTGAACTGATAAGGGGTCGTAAATTCTCCCCATCCCAGAACCAGACCCTCGTCTGTATTTCTCGTCTCTAAAAAGAGCCTATGTTTAATAATATGACTATCGAAATTGCAATAACCTGGTAAGTTATATATTGTTGTTCAGGAAGTGCTAATGATCACAATGAGACTATTTTGATCCTTGTACGATAAAGTTAACCCAAATTAATATAATTGGTCACAGAAAAGAAGTATCAACATTGCCATCAAGTGGTTATCTTTTAAAAGTATTTTCCCTCTTTTAATAATTGTTTAAGTTAAAGAATGTAGAACTTTAGATGTTCTTATTCTACTAGTAGCTATTGTGAAATCATCACTACAGGAATTGTTATTTTAGAAACACAATCTTTTAGTATTAGCAAATTGTCACTGTAAAGAGAACATGAGTTTATTAATTAATTGATGCTTTTGAATTATTTTGATTTTGCCGCTCATATACGTCATCTTGTTATGTTGTAATGTTGAGTGTTGTCGCATACGAAAACATTGCTAACGAGCCATGATGAGTGATGGAATGGTTACATTTAGTAATATAAAATAGGTTAAGAAGATCAGGCAATAAGAGATCTCAAGACAAAGGAGTGGGCGTTCTCGTCACTTTCCGCACGAAGAGTTTGGAAACCCGACCTAAACACGCCCTGAATAATTAACTGATAAAACCAGAGAGACGCTCTCACTTCTCCGGACTTTTGGGACTTTTAGGACTTTAGGACTTCAGCACTTTAACTTTACTTTTACTTGTACACTTTCTTTTGTACTTTAACTTTCTAGTACATTCTAGTTTCCTTTTCATTTTCGTTTACGTATTTACGTTTAAACTTAGTAACTTTGTTTTAAGAACAACTTGAATATTTCAAGCTCTGTTTGTTTCTCGTCAGATGTTTTTCCCTGACGTACGATTTTTATAGTGACTTAAATATTTTTCTAGCTTTATTAATTTTTATACTCTACCAACCGAAGTACTAACCATCATTGTCAAAAAGGGAGTCCAAGGCACTCTTCTTGTGGAATTTTTTTTTGCTCAAACAGCAATTCCTGTTTGAGCAGTACCTTGAAGAAGGCTTGCGCCGAAACGCGTAGGTCTCTGCTCCCATGTTTTTAACTTATTAGCCATGTTTTCAATAAAGGCTTTTTAAAAAAATTTTCCACAAGAAGAGTGCCTTGGACTCCCTTTTTGACAAGATATAGTTTTTTTCCCCAACACCAAAGAGCACCTTCAAGATTTTCTGTGAACAATTCCCTGAGCACTTTGGATTTTCTCTTCACTTGATACTAACCATCATTGTTCATAAGTTAGCCAGCGTATACAGCTGGGATATCAGAGAAAGACCCAATCTCTTCGACGGATCAAGAAACCAAGAAGCTGTTGCCATAGCAACGATATCAAGAAGACGTGACGAGCCGGATTCTTTCTTCAAACACAAAGACATTGCTAAGTGTCGTCTACTGCCTTTGACTGGACACCTACAACGCTCTCAAGCGAACTGGCTGTTGGAATTGCAAATTAAGCAACGAGTCTACCGGTCCAAGACAGGCCCGCATCAGCTGTGCCGTTACCGTCACCAACTCGTCACACCGACGCCGAGAAGACTCTACGGAAAAGTAGGCTGAATCGTTCCTACCGCTTAAGACAAAGAGTTGGTGTCACTACTTTGAAACTCCCTACTAATATCTTTTAGAGAAGATTAATTAGATTAGGTATCATTCCTTTTAGACTAAACCTTAAAACATCTCTATCTCTCACCATCGCTCCAGAAATTAATAATTCCATACCTTACGTTTTATTTGATTATCCATGCATATTTTCCATTAGTCCCTCATTTATTCATAGTTGTCACCTTATTAAATAAATATTCATTCACACTTAAGTAGTTGTTTGTGGTGTTGTTTACGGCAGAGAATGACTGGTAAAATTTGTAGTAAAGGATTCATCCTTCAGATATGCAAATTATTTAACCGAGACTGATAAACTGATTTAAACCGTGTTCTTCCTACGATAACAGGAGGTGGTGCCCTAACGAGACAATTTAGTAGTGTAGACTTCCCTACAGATGGAAGCTCGTACTTCGGATGGAAAGTTGCAACCATTGCTTTAAAACCACTGTCCTCTACCATACTCAGTGGGCGCATGTCTTTGACTAACATGTTTAAAATGCTCTTTGTTAGCTCAGCTGCTTGCTCAGGGCCACAGAATGGTGCTTTACAGATAAATTTGTCCATCCGAGACTGTGATGATTTACTGGAAAAAAGAAGAGAAATAATAATTAGTTAAATGATATTACTATGACTAAATGACTTAATACAGTAGGTTCATGGCTGTGCATTTATGAATTTACACCAGCTGACTAGGAATACTTTTTTTTTTTTAAAGATTTTGAGTTTTTGCAGTGTCCACAATTAAGACAACTACTGTATTGGAACACAATAACCACACACATAGCCTAATCAATAGAGTGAGGCACACTGTGACCAGTGACCAGCTACTTAGTAGTTGACTAAATTTTAAAACTGCTTAATTAACTTTGTTATGTTTTTATTTCCATCTAGACTTATCAGCGCTGTCCTTTTAAATTTTAAATCAACCCTCTATGAAGTCATGTCGTCACGCTCGTAATAAACTAACCACAAACTTGACAGTAGTCAGTCATAATTAACAAAAACCTAGCCCTCTGCAAGGCTGGCGTTTATGTTCGTAAAATACATTAACGTTGATCACACTGATTCGCTACGTTAATATTACCTTGTCTCCGGTCCTCCGCTCGAGTCCGGGTGTTTTCTGCGGAGATGCTGCAACATAGAAGACGTGCTGTTGTGGTATGCAAGGGCCGTGTTACAACTAATGCACGTCACGGTGTTCTCCTTTCTTTTCAGTCGGAAATGCTCCCACACTTTCGACATTTTCTGTCTTTTTTTATCGCCTTTTTCTTCTGTTTCATCGTCGCTATTTCTCCTCGCCTCTGCCATTTTCCCGCTCCCTCAGTCAAACACCTGTACGTCCGCTTCCTCCTCCTCCTCCTTTCTTCCCCGGCCTTCCCTTGCGTAGGTGACGTAAGCACGTTGTGCCACATTGAAAGTAGTCCGTGCGGCCGCTTGAACCACAATTAAATTGACGATTCCTCGAGGCAGAAAAAAATCCTCGGACCACTTTTTGTAATCAAGGTACTCGAATTACTCGAGCAATCGTTTCAGCCCTACTGAGAAGGCCGCACTGCTTGCCCGTATCGCAGCTTTAAAGAATAAGCATGCATTGGAGGAACAAGAGCAGCAGATGAGGAGAAGAAGGGAGCAATAAGAGCTGGAAACAATGCTTGCTGAATCTGATGCTAAGCTTGCAGTGTTACAGACCTTTGACAGCCAAAGCTGTGCTAAAGCATCTAACGCAATGAAGTCTTACTTGGAGAAAAGGACTAAAAAATCCGCACCTAAATACACATTGGATCCAATGGCTGAAGAGTTTACCTACGTCCCTCAGAGAAAACCACAGCAAACACAGGAATGGTCAGTACCAGCCAACCAAACAACATCAACTGATGTGCAACAGCCACAGACTAACCAACAGTGGATAACTAGACCAAGGGAGCAGACTGGTTCCATCAGAGGGAGCTATCAACATGCCCTGGAAACACAGCAGCAATCCCTTCAAGTCAATGCTCTAGCAATGGAACAAAGGCAAACAGGAGATCTTTTGTCTGTGTTGCATGAAATAACATCATCTCTCATTCAACAACAGCGATTATTGTCATTGCCAGCAAGAGACATCCTTTTGTACGATGGAGACCCTCTTCAGTACATCTCCTTAATGAGAGCATTTGAGCAAGGAGTAGAGGAAAAGGCTAGCACAGCTGATTGCCTGTACTATCTGGAACAGTTCACAAGGGGGCAGCCAAGGGAACTTGTTCGTAGTTTCCTGCATATGACTCCTGAGTCGGGCTACGCTCATGCAAAGCTGCTGTTGCAGAAACACTTCGGCAGTAAATATAAGATTGCAATGGCATACATTGAAAAGGCATTGTCCTTGCCTCAAATAAAGAATGAAGATGTTAATACCTTGCAAGCCTACTCCCTCTTTTTGCGAGGTTGCTGTAATGTCATGGAGGAGCTTCAGTACATGCAAGAGCTGGATATGCCAAGTAATATAAGGGAAATTATCTCTAAATTGCCATTCAAACTTAGAGAGCGATGGAGGACTGTTGCACATGACATACTGGAAGCGTCAGAAAACAGAGCCCTGTTTAAAGACCTTGTCAATGTAATCGAAAGACATGTTCGGATTTTATCTGATCCATTGTATGGAAACATTAATGACTCACCATCTGGACGAAACGGACCAAGAGTTGTCACAAGGTCAAGATCACATCCAGACCAAAGAGTCAAAGGAAAGAGTTTTGCTACAACTATTGAACCCGTGGAGTCTGAAAGTGCCGGAGGCTCAAGGGCTGTTAGCTAGCCGTAGCTCTAATGGTTCAGTCTGTGCATGCTGTGCTCAACGTCATCCATTAGAGCACTGTCAACAATTCAAATGCAAGAAACACAGAGATGAGATGAACTTTCTAAAGGAGAAAGAGCTTTGCTTCGGCTGCCTGAATGCTGGGCACAGGAGTCGGAACTGTGAGAAGCGTTTAATCTGTAAGAAATGCAGTAAAAGGCATCCTACTGTGCTACATGCTGACAAGAATGACACAACTGACACACTTGCAGAGCGTGTTAAGGTTACAGCAAGCACCTCCACAGAATTCAACAAGGAGTCTGGTGAAAATTCATCTGCGTATCAGCGACTTGTGGAAATACAGGGGCCAGAACGGATCGTTGTCTGTCGTCCATCCTGCCAGTCCAAATCAAGTCTGCTAAAGGCAACCAAATACAGACATATGCATTCCTAGATCCTGGCAGTTCAACCACCTTTTGCTCAGAACAGCTTATGCAAAGGCTGTGTCTTAATGGCAAGCGAACCCAGTAAGAGTGGTGCCAGCGTATTCACTTTGCGACTTGGAAGTGTCTGGTATCAATGGTGATGTTTTCTATGAACTTCCACAAACTCTCACACAGAAGAAGATGCCCGTAAGTGCTGACAACATTGCAGCTGCTGACGACTTGGCAAAGTGGCCATGCTTGGCAAAGCTGGATATTCCCAGAATAGAGGCTAACGTTGACCTGTTGATTGGAAGCAATGCACCCAAGTTGTTGGAGCCTTGGGAGGTCATCAATAGCCGTGGGAATGGCTCCTACGCTATAGGAACAGCGCTAGGATGGGTCATTAATGGCCCTTTGCATGGAGATGACTTCAATCTGAACGCAGAGTGCATGTCAGTCTTGGTCAACAGGATTTCTGTATGTAAGCTGGAGGAAAATTTTGAACAATCACTATAATCATGACTTCAACAAACGAGCCACTGAAGAGAGAGGGTTATCAAGAGAAGACAGGACGTTCATGGAGATTATGGAAAGGTCCGCAATTCTCAAAAACAGGACCCATGTTCCTGATGGGTAAAGCTAGAGTAACACCTTTGAAGGCTGTCACTATTCCTCGCTTGGAGCTGACTGCTGTGGTTCTTGCTGTTCGTGTGGACCTGATGCTGAGGGCAGAGCTTCAGTTTCCACTGCAAGAATACGTATTTTGGACAGATAGCACATCAGTGCTCAAGTACATAAAGAACGAGGACAAACGCTTTCATACCTTTGTGGCAAACAGGGTCACAACCATAAGAGAGGCAACAACAACTTCACAGTGTCGTTACATCAACTCAAGGGATAACCCGGCGGATGATGCATCCAGAGGGCTGAGGGTTCGGGACTTTGTTGAATGCAACAGGTGGATAGCGGGTCCAAGCTTCCTGCTCAAGCCAGAAGAGGATTGGCCAGCTGACAGGGTGGACACTGCAATCAAGGCAGATGACCTGGAGCTCAAGAAAGAGGCCGTGGTGAATGCAGTCAATGTGAGGGACTTGCCTGATGGTACCAGCCGCCTGATTGCATACTTTTCAGATTGGAGGTGTAGGAACCTCAGGTCCTCTCAATTCTCCCCCTCTCTGGAATGTAAATTTACGGAGTTGTTTTGCAGAAGAACTCTTCTAACAGATCAACCTTTTACACCCATAGCTATAAATGTGCCATGTCCAGATGCTGGACAGACCCACGCTAACGGAACTCCCTAATGGTGAGGACGTCACCTAAGCCAAAATAGACAGATTTACACTTCTGTGGAATTTCCCCACTCTGGTTTCTGGACTAATTAGTTCTGAATCGAAAGAACATTAATGCGATATCGGAACTACAAAGACTGATTTGAATGACTTTCAGTTCATGTGGACAAAGTCTAGAAGACTTAATGTTATTTTATTATGTTTATTATCATGTTTTAAGCTTGTGATGTACTAATCCTTCCTTTTCAGAAACACACACATGCAAATATACCAAACACCTTCTTGCTCCCCTCTCCAAGAGTGACCAAGGAAGTGAATCAGATAAGGGGTCGTAAATAACTTTCTCCCAGAACCAGACCCTGACCTGTTTTTCTCCTCTCTAAAAAGAGCAGCAGATGAGGAGAAGAAGGGAGCAATAAGAGCTGGAAACAATGCTTGCTGAATCTGATGCTAAGCTTGCAGTGTTACAGACCTTTGACAGCCAAAGTTGTGCTAAAGCATCTAACGCAATGAAGTCTTACTTGGAGAAAAGGACTAAAAAATCCGCACCTAAATACACATTGGATCCAATGGCTGAAGAGTTTACCTACGTCCCTCAGAGAAAACCACAGCAAACACAGGAATGGTCAGTACCAGCCAACCAAACAACATCAACTGATGTGCAACAGCCACAGACTAACCAACAGTGGATAACTAGACCAAAGGAGCAGACTGGTTCCATCAGAGGGAGCTATCAACATGCCCTGGAAACACAGCAGCAATCCCTTCAAGTCAATGCTCTAGCAATGGAACAAAGGCAAACAGGAGATCTTTTGTCTGTGTTGCATGAAATAACATCATCTCTCATTCAACAACAGCGATTATTGTCATTGCCAGCAAGAGACATCCTTTTGTACGATGGAGACCCTCTTCAGTACATCTCCTTAATGAGAGCATTTGAGCAAGGAGTAGAGGAAAAGGCTAGCACAGCTGATTGCCTGTACTATCTGGAACAGTTCACAAGGGGGCAGCCAAGGGAACTTGTTCGTAGTTTCCTGCATATGACTCCTGAGTCGGGCTACGCTCATGCAAAGCTGCTGTTGCAGAAACACTTCGGCAGTAAATATAAGATTGCAATGGCATACATTGAAAAGGCATTGTCCTTGCCTCAAATAAAGAATGAAGATGTTAATACCTTGCAAGCCTACTCCCTCTTTTTGTGAGGTTGCTGTAATGTCATGGAGGAGCTTCAGTACATGCAAGAGCTGGATATGCCAAGTAATATAAGGGAAATTATCTCTAAATTGCCATTCAAACTTAGAGAGCGATGGAGGACTGTTGCACATGACATACTGGAAGCGTCAGAAAACAGAGCCCTGTTTAAAGACCTTGTCAATGTAATCGAAAGACATGTTCGGATTTTATCTGATCCATTGTATGGAAACATTAATGACTCACCATCTGGACGAAACGGACCAAGAGTTGTCACAAGGTCAAGATCACATCCAGACCAAAGAGTCAAAGGAAAGAGTTTTGCTACAACTATTGAACCCGTGGAGTCTGAAAGTGCCGGAGGCTCAAGGGCTGTTAGCTAGCCGTAGCTCTAATGGTTCAGTCTGTGCATGCTGTGCTCAACGTCATCCATTAGAGCACTGTCAACAATTCAAATGCAAGAAACACAGAGATGAGATGAACTTTCTAAAGGAGAAAGAGCTTTGCTTCGGCTGCCTGAATGCTGGGCACAGGAGTCGGAACTGTGAGAAGCGTTTAATCTGTAAGAAATGCAGTAAAAGGCATCCTACTGTGCTACATGCTGACAAGAATGACACAACTGACACACTTGCAGAGCGTGTTAAGGTTACAGCAAGCACCTCCACAGAATTCAACAAGGAGTCTGGTGAAAATTCATCTGCGTATCAGCGACTTGTGGAAATACAGGGGCCAGAACGGATCGTTGTCTGTCGTCCATCCTGCCAGTCCAAATCAAGTCTGCTAAAGGCAACCAAATACAGACATATGCATTCCTAGATCCTGGCAGTTCAACCACCTTTTGCTCAGAACAGCTTATGCAAAGGCTGTGTCTTAATGGCAAGCGAACCCAGTAAGAGTGGTGCCAGCGTATTCACTTTGCGACTTGGAAGTGTCTGGTATCAATGGTGATGTTTTCTATGAACTTCCACAAACTCTCACACAGAAGAAGATGCCCGTAAGTGCTGACAACATTGCAGCTGCTGACGACTTGGCAAAGTGGCCATGCTTGGCAAAGCTGGATATTCCCAGAATAGAGGCTAACGTTGACCTGTTGATTGGAAGCAATGCACCCAAGTTGTTGGAGCCTTGGGAGGTCATCAATAGCCGTGGGAATGGCTCCTACGCTATAGGAACAGCGCTAGGATGGGTCATTAATGGCCCTTTGCATGGAGATGACTTCAATCTGAACGCAGAGTGCATGTCAGTCTTGGTCAACAGGATTTCTGTATGTAAGCTGGAGGAAATGTTGAACAATCAGTATAATCATGACTTCAACAAACAAGGCACTGAAGAGAGAGGGTTATCAAGAGAAGACAGGAAGTTCATGGAGATTATGGAAAGGTCCTCAAAAACAACCATTACCAACTAAATCTGCCTTTTAAAAAGGATGTGTGCTTGCCTAATAACTTTCTTGTAGCAAAACAAAGGTTAACAAGACTTAAAAGGAGGTTTATAAAAAATGAACACTTCTTTAAAGAGTACAGTGCCAAAATCAAGGAGATGGTGAGCAATGGCTACGCAGAGGAAGTGCCTCCTCAGCATCCAGAGGTCTGAGGGTTCGGGACTTCGTTGAATGCAACAGGTGGATAGCGGGTCCAAGCTTCCTGCTCAAACCAGAAGAGGATTGGCCAGCTGACAGGGTGGACACTGCAATCAAGGCAGATGACCTGGAGCTCAAGAAAGAGGCCGTGGTGAATGCAGTCAATGTGAGGGACTCGCCTGATGGTACCAGCCGCCTGATTGCATACTTTTCAGATTGGAGGAGACTGAAAGTAGCAGCAGCCTGGTTCCTGAAGTTGAAGAGGATGCTTCTGAGCAGGATTTGCAAGAGGAGGGAGTCTGAGAATTTTAATGCTAGTATGCAGAATGCCTCAGCATGCCAAAGACAAGCTTTGACCGTTACTGATTTGTGTGAGGCTGAACTTGCCATAATTCGGTACTGTCAGCAACAAAGATTTGGCGAGGGGATTGCTACCTTGTCTGCAGGAAAGAACACAGTGAGTCGACAGAGCACGCTGTACAAGCTGGATCCATGTTTGGATGACGGGCTCCTGAGGGTTGGAGGGCAACTTGCCAGAAGAAGCCAAACATCCGCTGATTATGTCCAAGGACCAACATGTAGCTACTCTTCTTTTGCAAGAGATCCACCAGCAGCTTGGTCATGGTGGCCGGAACCACATACTGTCCACTCTGAGAAGGAAGTATTGGGTCACAGGTGCCAGTTCAGTAGTGAGGAAGGTCATATCTGAATGCTGTGTCTGTAGAAGACATAATATTCTGATGATGATGCAGAAGATGACAGACTTGCCAAAGGAGAGGATTCTTCCTGACCATCCGCCATTCACCAATGTAGGGGTCGACTAGTTTGGACCAATAGAGGTGAAGAAGGGATGAGGCACAGTCAAACGCTTTGGCGTGATCTTCACCTGTCCATCCAGTCGAGCAGTTCATTTAGAAGTAGCCAGCTCATTGGATACAGATGCATGCATTAACTCACTACGCCGTTTCATTTGCAGAAGAGGTCAAGTTGTTCAAATTCTGTCTGACACTGGCACTAATTTCATAGGAGCAGAAAGGGAGCTCAGAGAGGCACTCTCATCCCTGAATCAGGCACGGATTGAAGGGATGTTGCGACAAAGGGGAATCAAGTGGAGCTTCAATCCTCCAGCAGGGTCTCACTTTGGCGGTGTCTGGGAGCGCGTAATCTGCATGGTGAGGAGGATTTTCAGGTCAGTTCTTCAGCAGCAAAGACTGGATGATGATGGACTCCATACAGTCATGTGTGAAGCTGAAGCCATTTTAAATGACCGTCCGATTACCAAGTTGTCCGATGATCCAAACGACCTTGAACCCTTGACTCCTAATCATATCCTGCTGATGAAGGGGAGACCGTCATTACCACCAGGGCTGTTTGACCAGTATGACGAGTACATCAGAAGGAGGTGGAGGCAGGTTCAGTACCTATCCAATCTCTTTTGGAAAAGGTGGATTCGGGAATACCTGCCACTACTTTAAGAAAGGCAAAAATGGAATGAACGGAAAAACAACCTCAAGCCAGGAGATATTGTGATCATTATGGATCCCACTGCACCACGTGGCTCATGGCCACTTGCAGGAGTCTTTGAGGCGTTCCGTGACAAGAAAGGACTTGTGCGTTCAGTGCAACTCCAGACAAAGAGCAACATCATTGAAAGGCTGGTGACCAAACAGTGCTTACTACACGAGCCAGGTTAGCCCTGTCTTCACTTAGATGTCCACCCTGGGTTTACGTGTAAAACAAATGTGGTGTATTGTGTGTGTTATGTTTTCTTTTCTATTCTTATGGGTCCTGTGTTATGGGAATTGTTATGTCTGTATGCCATTACAATTAGGGGCCGGGGTGTAGGAGCCATTTGGCCTCTTGCTTGTCAAGGTTTATGTGCCCACTAGGGGGCGGAATGATGCAATTAGGGGTCATACCAATTTAGGTAGGAACTGTCGTTCAGGTAGCAGGTGTTGCCTGACGACGGGGAGCACACAGTTTTTTGACCGCTTACGCTTACGCTGCTTTGCTGCACTTTGCTGAGTACTGTGGATTATACAACTAAATGCATGTGGACACTGGAACACTGGAGTATCGTGGTAAACGAAAATAAAGACACTGACGTAAGACATTAAGCCTGTTTATTTTCTTAGACATGTATTCAGTGGTTGAAGTTATAAGCGCGTCAAACAGGTGCTCGTCTAGCAACCCCTCAGGGGGCTTTAAGTTCAGGGCTTAGCCTCTACAGTTATCTACGTCTGTATCAACTTGACTTTTACCACATAATAGAAAACTTTTTACAAAATCTGAAATAGTGCAACTCCTGGTACGCAACGCTAGCTCTTCATGTCACCACAGCTCTCTTATTGCAATTGACAGTCAATATGCAAAAGGGTTATTAAGAAGAAGAACAAAAAACTTAATTTTCAACTAAATTTCCATCCACCAGTAGCAAACGTCAACAACTCCTACAGTCATAACGCTATGAACAACAAGTGCATCTAGACCCAGGCAGTTTGTCACTTCATAGGGTCCTGGAAACAATTCCGTTGTTTGCACTTCTTGCGGCACATTTTTGTGGTAGCTGGTGTTGTGAATGTTTACAGCTCACCTGTTGCAAAATGCATAAAATATTTTCTTAATATGCTTGTGTTTTGTCTATTTATTTGTTTTTTCTTAAGTTGAGTTAAGTATTGACGTATCTCTGTCACTTACTGTATCTATTAGTGATCCAACGTCACAGTGGGAGATGCTGTTTGTGATCAGTTCACATAATTTTGGTTTCGCCATCAGTAGAACAACAAATCAGTGCTGAACTGCCATGTTACTGGTCATTAGGCCTTAACTGCATAATAACTGGCCTATCCCAATTGAGACATGTCAAATTCCCATGCATCACCTTTTTTTAATATTATTTAGAATCTCAACCAATAAATTTGTTGCATCTTTATTCATTTAGTACCAGTAGTACAGCAGTCCACATGTGTACCCTATGGGGATGGCTAGGCCCTACGTCATCATGTCCAAAAAAGCCACTTCCGTGTCCACGGCGCTGTGTCAAACTGGACTAAACGCTTTTAAAATGGTGCAGTGCTGTGTCCCCTGTTGCAATAACGACGTGAACAAAACAATCTCTTATTACCGATTTCCCCTCGACAAAAAAAGAGAAGAAGAGATGGCTAAAGTTGTTACGGTAAGTTGGATCTCAAATGATGAACGTTAATAACAAAATAATAATAATAACCGGCTAGCGATTACTAGCGAGCTAACGTTACTAGCTAGGTACTACTAGCTACCGCTAGCCTGAGATGTAAGATGTCAATTGCCACTTAGTTATTTTATTTTATTTTTTCATTTTGCAGGTGTGACAGTTCACCCCGAACTACAACCAAGGGTCTGGCATTTTCCTGATGGCAAAGTATCTGGGCCAACACGGTTCGCATGGGTCACAGTCATCAAACCGGCACTGAAGTTAAAACATAATGTTGAAGTTTTACAATTTAAAGAGAAGATATTTTTAAATAAAGTGAAACTGTGTCAAACTGAAAAATTGTATTCCTGTTTGAAGTATGGGGATCCTAGTGAGGACATCCCTCGTAAAGTTTAGCCAATGCTAAAATTAGTGGCTAGCGCGTCATGCTAATTGTTAACTTTAGCAGCTAATGCTACAATTAGGAGTGAAGACCCTTCTGAGCAGAGTTTGGGAAGTCAGTAAAGTAGGCTGTCACTGTATAACAGGTGACCGGTTCTTGTGCTGTAGCGGCTGTAGCCATACTTGTTTACGCTACCTAAAATGACTGGACACGGAAGTGATTCCTAGCGGTTGGTGACGTCACGCTAGCCATCCCCATACTCTATCTTCACGGGACAATTAATAGACCTATCAAACTAGGAAATGTGAAAAAAACAGAAAACAGATCTTATACAGAATACAGTTCTGTTCTAATACAGGCAATGCTACATGGCATTTGGCCACTCAGTACAATTGGTGTTTTTTTGAAAATGTGGACATCTGATGCTTTCAGTGCATCTCTGTCTCAAGACAGAAGGTCACAATATGTGATGGATGACGAAAAGTTGACATAATAGGCTCTGGAGCTGTCAATCAGCAGTGGGCTTCAGCTGTTTGTCTCTGATGCCTTTGCAGCAAACCTAAAGGAGGCAGAAGAATAAAGAGAAACAAAAATTATATATATATTTTCTTATCCAGCCAGCTTTTTATTGCGTGCATTCCTTTAGTTTCCAAAGGGCTAGGGGATAGAGAGGTCTCTGGGGAGGTTAAGGGAAGGCATACATGTATGCTAGGAAGACAAAGAGCATCAAAGGGAAAGGAAGAGAAGACAGAAAGAGACGAAACATGGCAGAGGCAGAGGAGTCATTGCGAGGTGTCTCGGAGCTGTCAATCATGGCAAGAAAAAAAAGTGGATGCCTTGCTCTGAAGCCATCTGTAGAGTGAGAAGTGGAATTGAAATGAGGAGTTACTGCAACCTGCGGCAAACAAATCCACTTTAAATCTTTTAAATTATGTTATTGAATTGAAACAGAGTCATGATAGACGTGGAGTTGGTGGAGGTCAGATGAAGATCAGGTAAAAATGAGAAAGATGTGAGAGATGCCAAGGTTAAGCAGAAAAAAGCAATAAAGAATTGTATGTATAATCCACTCATTTGCTTTATGCATAGATATATATTATTCAAGTCAATTATATTACTGTCTCTATAAGAAGAAGAATAAGAACAAGAAGAAGTGGATTGTTGAAAATGAAATTCTACATAGGAACGACATCATATAATATATGCTCACACATTTTGGCAACGGAAGTGGTGGTGTTTTCCGGCAGCTCTGGCTGACAAACACGAGGTACCAACTGGTTATCAAGCATTGACAAACTGGTCTTGGCTTGGGCATGTCTTGTTGTTGCGTATGCAGTTGTACGATCGCTATTCCACCAGCGGATTAAAGTTTTATAAGATTCCGACAGGATCACGACCATTTCAGAGCAACCGGCGGTGTCTGTGGCTGCAGGCGATTCAACGTGTGGACTGGAATCAAGACATTATCAAAAATGATCGCGTCCGCAGTGCCGACTTTATATCAGGTAAGGTTATAACACTATCTAGCCCACTCTTTGATTTTACGGAAAAGCCTTAACATTAGTAATTGTATGATATAATAATGATAAAATGCAGCTAAAGTTTGATAAATTGGCGGTAGATTTGCCTAGTGCTAGGCCCAGCAAGCTGCGTAGCTTGCTAGGCTAAACAACGTGTTTGTGTTTTATTTTAATAGTACAATTTAATTTTTCACTTCTCTGTATTAAAGCTGAAGAGGATATCCCTGTTCTAAAGTGAGAGTACGATGATCTGAACCTGAGATACAGTCAACTTCAGGAGGACTGTCAACCTGCGACAGGAGTTTGACACACTACGAGCAAAAAATATAAGGCTGTTGTAAAATGAATGAATGAATGAATAAATAAATGTAAAGCTGTTGTGACTGTGTTCATGTTTCAAACCCTGGTTAAGAGAGAGTTACAGGGCAAGGCATACGATTTTTGACACGAAAAGGAGAGTTTTAGCCAGCTGAAAGCATAATTCATTTTTACATAACCACTACGTATATCTTAGAGCTCTGAACTATCTTGAACACAACACCAAATAATATGCAATGTAACCCGCCATGCAGGTGCAATTCACTGTGAGGACGTACTATAAAAGTTTTGTGTTTTAGATCTCAAACATAGGATCATGATATTTGACGCTCTGTACATAGCCACAGACATCCAGTGATTTATAGGCTCGTAATATCTCTCTAGTGTACACGCTCGGTTTCTCAATTAAATGGGTATATATATATATGGGCGTGTGTGTGTGTGTATGGAAGTCGGACACCATTTGTCAAAGTCAACTTGTTAAGACAACATTACGATCTTTAGTTAATCCCCTTGCATAGCTTGACAAGCTTTTTTTTTTTTTTATCCCCGCCATACTTCCTTGTCAAAAAGCGCGCATACGTTCTACGTCATGAATGTGTAGCTGACATCATTCCGCACCAACAATCACAGTGCCGTCATACAGAACTCTGGGTGTCACGCGACTTTTTTGTTAACTCCCATAATTGACGTCACTCTGCGCCGGCCATCGGAGCCGGCAAACACCCTTCATGTTGACAGGAAAGCGCGCGTTTTGAGTTCGATTTACAACTGCAAGCAGCTAAGGAACTAATGTGTCCTTGTACCCATAGACGTATGTCAAAGCAATTGTACAGCTGTTACATCCAAAAGCAATCGACAGCTGTTGTGCCCCAGGAACCCGGAACAGTCGGGGAGAAGTAAAGGGGAAATCGTTTTGTAGGATTCCCAAAGATTCCGCAAGACGGCAGAGAAAATGGAGCGGTGGGATCCTTCAACAAACGGATTTCGCTTGTGTAGCGATCACTTTATATCAGGTACAGAATACAGCGTTTTCCAGGTGTAATGCCTGTTTGTTTAGCATGCTTTTAACTAGGATTGCTAACTGCCTGAAAAATAAATAAGGAACACCTCATTGGCAAGGCTGGCAGACCGATTGCCTTCACCCTTCCATGGCCAGGTGATTTTATTTAGCCGTTATGTGTGTGAAACTGTCTCGAATTGAATTACTGTTGATGCACATTTTTGAGTGGTATAAACACACGGAAAACAGATCATTCAAATTAAATTATCTTCGGGTACCTCGACCAAAGGTTTAAATAAACAAATAATAAACAATGGACAGCGGGAATCTGGTACCTCGATTCCCGCTGTCAACTCATTGGTCACAGAGCAAGAGACTGCCTGGGAATAAGTTTACCGTAAATGTTCATATAAAGCACCCCGTTATTCAGTAATTCCACTGAAATTTTACACATTATTTTTGATTATCACGGTAATACGGGACAAAGTGCGTCCCGTTTCAGCTCAATACAGAGCGCCTATTTATGTTTCTAAACGATTTCGTTCATCTAGGGACGGTTTTTAACACAATGTGCAACAAATTTATTTTCATAAAGGCAAGTCAGTCTAATGTTTATAACGTGGATTGCAAAGAGGCGTTGAAGAAAGAAATTTGGGATTAAACAGTTACTGTTCTTTGCTGTTATAAACCTCAGAAAAAAATATTCAGTGTATTCTTTTAAGGGAGAGAGGGACAGAGGAACGTGCAGTAGTTAACATTCTATAGTGTAATAGCACAGAATTGCATGACTAGTAGTAGATAAGTTAGGGAACAAGAGAGGAAAGAAAGTGGAGGTTGCAAGGTCTCCCTCCCTAGCCTAGCCCCTACACACATGCTCACCTGTTCTGTACTGAGAAGCTATTTCTGTTGTTCACTAATACAATTTTACATTACCGCCACTTTCTGAAACCCCATATTTGTGCTCTTCATTTTTATATCTATTTCTTATATCTATTCTATAAGTCTATTTAAAGTGAACAGATCAAAGTTAACTAGCTTAACTTTATAAGAGCTAGATAGCAAATTCAGAGTCGACAGTTTACTATAAATTAGATTTATTCACTGATACTTTATTTAATCTTGCCTTTGCTCAGCACATGCCAGTTCAGTGTGTATATGAACTGCACTGTCTGCTGCTATGTGTCACTAAATGCAGTATCCGTGTTATTAATTTAAAGAGGGACAGTACTTCCACCATGCTCTCTGGCGTTTTCATTTGATTAATATTGCACTCTGCTCAGTTACATATAAATATTGGATTACACACTGTACTCATCTTATTTTTGTCCTACTCGCGTGGTACTACGTATTAGTCCTGTCTAAACACGCAATCTTTTTTGGAATAGCTTGGAAGCTTTGGCATTTGTGGTGAGATATCCAGTCAAACCTGTTATAAGACACAGGTCAGCAAGCCACTGTTCTCGCAAGTCAAAGACATTAGTCTCATATCAAAAGAGATCCTCAAGGTAGAGCAGCATCCTGTATTTGGAAACTTTCATGTCTATGACGAAACAGTCTGCAATAGTGAACAAGCAACCCACTGATCCAAGGTACAAAAAAGAAAAAAAAAAAAGGGCAAGGAAGTACAGCTAATATTTATTTGACATTACAAGAGCCAATGGCAAGACAACCAAAACAATCCCATATACGTTTATAAACTTGAGTGGAAAGGAAGGCAAAGAGCTAACTGAAGTACAAAGTATAGATTATTAAAGTATAAGTATAGAATGAGAGTTTACCAAAGGCAGAAAATCTGGGCATAATTCCGTTTGTTGCTCTATAATTAACAAATTAGGCAAGGTCAACCCAAAGCTTTAAAAAAATACCACCAATATAGCACGTTGACAAAACCACATGGAGAAGATACCCCTCTGAATGCTGCATATGTTCTAAACCGTGCTTCCTGCACAGATAAATGAGTTGGCCCTGAAACTTTTCTTTGGCTTGTATAGCAGTGGATCATTGCAGGCTGTTTTTTCTTTAATATAGAACACTAACGCAGATCCAGTTTGTGGATGGCTCTCATTACAGTGGACTTACACTCAGTTATGATCATTATATATATATATATATATATATACACTACACATCATTAAATTGTTTTGCCATTTAAAGCAGTACACACTTGGTATTGATGTCCATTAGTGTGAAAACCCCAGTCAATGCCAATTCAGCCCTGACCTTTATCCTATTTATGGGCCAATGTACTTTTTCAATAAGACATAGACAACGGTGAGTAGTAATTATTGGCTTATCAGATGTAGTACACACGAGTCATTTAGCTTCTCTGTTTTTCTGCTTGCTTAATTAATGATTATGGTTTGAGGCAACACAAAACATGGTCGCATTAGCATGACCGCTATCTTAAAATTGTCGATTTAGGAGCATTGTTGAATGGATTGCTGTTTTCCGCATTTAAGTAGTTGCATAAATATTCAAGAGGAACAATTAATGACAAATATTTTTGTGTCATTGATTGTGAATAAAACCAAGCAGATTGCCACGACAGTTACGAGGATCTTGCATTAAAGAATTTGCATTTAAGCCACGTAAAAATAAATAAACAATCACTGCCAATATTATGGTGGTGAAATGGTGAGCCCGACAACATACACACAGTGTTCTAACTTGATAAACTGGGTTACATAAACTAAAGCAGTGCCATTTTGGCAGCTGGCAGATACAAAATAGTACTAGAGAGAACAGATATGGAAGCTTTGTAGCGTTCAATGGAGGTCTTTGTGTATCAGTTTACTCTCTGAGTTGACAAAAAATACCACCAATATCAGTGGGATGCAACAATATGAATTTTCACTTATAACAATACCGCAAAAGTCTGCCCAGACCATACATTGGTTTTGCTAGTTTGCTTTGTGCAAACTGTTAAAAATTGGTCTGCTATAGTGACTCAGTGACACCAGAGAGCAGAGAAGGAACATTTTCTGTGCTTCCCACTGCTGTGGCGTGGTGTAAAGCCCTTGTTATGTCAAAAGTCTCACTGACCTGTGGCAAGAAACAAGTTCAGTGAGACTAATGTGCAAGGTCATCAGCAAATTTGTTTTCATATATTTGGTCAATCAACATGTGGCATCACATGGATGTTGTTTCCAAGTTTATGGCAAGTTTATGCAGGAAAAGATATGTACTCAACAACATTCAGGATTCTTTGTTGTTGAACAAGCTTTTGCTCTCATGCAAAATGTGATACTGCCACTCAGGAACGCTTTCATAGGGTGCTCAAACACCATTTGACACAGAGTGAGAGCAGTAATGCGTCCCTTTGATGAACGCTCTGAAGTTATTTTTAATGAATATTTATGATGCTTGTTTGACTAACAGTACAGTCAGTACAGTCAAGCTGTACCAAGCTCCTGCAATCAGTTGATTTCATTCTGGACATATTTCAGTGATTGTCTGTTCTGAATCTAAAATGTTTATTGTGGATCATCCAGTACTGGTATTGACAGCTTAAGCTTAATCTAGCAGTATGTCACTTCTATGTTGTACCCTATATCACAGGGTCATATCTACAGTGTGTACGTCCCCACAAATGAAACTATGTATTGAGGCATTCAGATTGATCCAGCTGGGATCAGTCTAAAATGTCCTTGTTTGCATGTCTCAGCAGTTGGACGAGCACAGAAAAGTCTCCCTAGTTCAGCCTCCTACACACTGTCTCTGGTCTGGATGTTTTGTGCTGGAGTACTTTCAATTAAAGTGACTGATCCACATTTATTAACTTCAACTCCAGCATGAGCGGCTGAGTTCCACTCACCATCGTGTGAAGTACAGAGTGAAACTCTGCACCACTGATGAGTTGCCACCTAGCATTTTAGTGCAATGCCAAACACACACCGGCACATTTGTATTTCTGTTGTATAAAAGGACTTTGTGTGGAGTGTTGTCTTCCAAAACTGAGCCAAAAGACTTCGCTCAGGAAGGGCAGCCATCAATCAGTCTTTATTAAGGATTTTATGTTGTATTATACAGAGGCCACTATTTGGTAAAAGACAGGATACTGTCAAACTGATCTGTGCAAGCTGTCCTTCCTCAAACATGGTTAACCATGACAACAATTTTAGTTTCATGCTGCTGTGATATGTTTACATAATCTCATGTACATACAGGATATTGTACACCTCGATTATGCTTATGGAAGAATGTTGGCTAGCAGCAAAAAGTATGGCATTAAGTCCAGCAACTGTGAGCTAAAAGACAATTCTTCCAACAGCACTGAAGTAGTAATGATCTAACCTTGCCTCAAGAAGGTCAGTGAAAACTCAGACTATGTGACTTTGTCTGAGTTGAAGAGATCCTCATCCAAAGCGACAAGTAGAGGATTCAAAACCTCTGCTTCATTTAATGCAGGGATGATCCCTGACATGCTCTCTCAATTTGACCCCCCTCCCTCTGCCGCCCAAGAGGACCAGGTCATTGTCACTGAAATCCCCCAACTACGGCAAAGGTAAATCTGAATCACAACTACCGATTAGCTGATTTTGGAGCTCTAATCAAAGCTTTGTTCCCTATTGACCGCAGCTGTTCTCTTGCCAATAATTGGTTAACACGAGCAAATTTTAAATGGCCTTTATGCATGAACAATACAGTATTGACAGAATGAATGACGAAATTCACACTGACAGGGAAATTAGAAAATTAATGTTTTACCCCAGATTTTCAATCGAGGACCTGCTACAGCCATTAGTCAAGCAGGTTTTCCATCGGCATGTAGACTGACATTGACTAGAGGAAACGTTCACTCAGCGGCGACAGTAATAAATGTGGGCTCATTGAAGCACGGTTTTATTCAGCTCCACTGCCTGGTTGTTTTATAAAAGGCATCTGTTTTTATTTATGCTCAGACGTTATAGAGATTTAAAACTGGATGAGGCGGGTGCTTAAAAATCCAAACCGTCATCTCCATAATATCCAGCTCAGTAGGCTCCGCTGGACTGAGAGAATGGAAATTACAGCATGTCAGGCATCAGTGACATAGAGAAATGTGAAAATGGTGGACTTTTAACGGCCAGCTTTTCCTCTTACATACCCACAAAAAACATTATTGCTGGTCCATTTAACATTATGTGAGGCAAGGTCACTCCCCTTTAGTTAAGTCTCCTTGGATACTGAACCTTTATTTTCCTAAGTGAAGATGAATCGGCATGATA
This sequence comes from Planiliza haematocheilus, assembly GCA_005024645.1. Classification (NCBI taxonomy): domain Eukaryota; kingdom Metazoa; phylum Chordata; class Actinopteri; order Mugiliformes; family Mugilidae; genus Planiliza; species Planiliza haematocheilus. The sequence continues at coordinate 3,090,849 of SRSE01000306.1, forward strand.
ATTTGAGTGAAAGCTTAAATGTTACCATGATGTAAGTAAATTAACTTGCAATCTCACAAATCTTAGGGAAAATAGCATATTTTGTAATTCATTTAATGGCTGAGCATACGTTTGGACGTCAGGCATCTTCTGAAAAAGTGACTATTTTCTGTTGCTATGTTATTTTCACAGAAATGAGAAAACCTTGTCCTTGCCTTGTCCTTACTTTGCCATTAGTTCTTTAATACAGACGTGAGGAAAATCAAAACTACAGGCACTATGACAACTGCTATTGTTACAAAATTACAAAATAAATGACAACAGGCAGGAAGGATTATAAGGCATTACCTTCACTTCAGTGAGATTTAAGATAGTAGAAAAAAGAAATAAATCATATCCTTGCTTGGAGACCAGGCGGAGCGAAATATTGTCAGCTGTGTCACGTTTATCAAAATAAACAGAAATGAAGCTTGCTGCCGAAGTATCAGCGTAGCATATTATTTCTAACGCTTGCTTAGAACTCAGAACTTTCTACTGGGAGCTAGCAAATGCTATTTTGTGAACGCAGACATACAACTAGAAGTTAGCTCAGCTAATGCGCTAATTAGTGAAATGCCGGGTATGGTAGAGGTTAAAATGAGTAAGAAAATGTACAAATTTAATGTACAAAAATGTACATTAAATTGTAATGGGAAAATGTACAAATCTGTGGTATTTATTTATTGTGTACTGTGGCTTTTGCCTCCAGCAAACCGCCATGGCATAGGCAATTCAAGGGTCTATACGACTTTACCAGAGTCTCAAATGTTTAAGTAAATAACAGCTACCGAATACCCAAACTAGCAAAATAATAGGTTGTTGATTTAAGGAAGAGTTACTGTAACTGTGAGCACCCCAATAAACATCATGGGTAAGGACGTTGGAGCTGTTCAGTTTAATTCTTTAAACTCCAGATACCAAATATTATTACAAAAGAGTCTTTAGCAGGGGCCCTCCAACACATGTTTGGCAACATTTGAGCAAATGCTATTTGCTAGATTTCACAGACTGAAGTTAAATGCTGATCCCCCTTAAGGTGATGATCTACATCTTTTGATCTGATGCGCTTGAAACTATATTTGAGGGATTTCTACATTTGTCTTGTATCTGCTAGTATTAGATGTGGAACATGACTGCTACAGGGCTACACCATTAGAGCGAATGCATTTAGCTGCTGCGAGCTCATATATTGACTGAAAAACTCTGTATTATAGTAAATGAATGTTTTCCCTTGGTATTGTTTAGCTGTATGTCCATTCCTAACTTTTTTCTTCCTTTCTTCTTCTTTGTCTTTAACATGTCTAACACAAGCCATGGGATTAATAGGGTGTAATGAGAACAGCATTTAATTTTAAGGGAGGAATATGTCGAAAGCAACAGTACCCTTCAGATCAAAATTGTCTTCACATATGGATGGAAATTAGGCACAGTATGTCCACTAATATTTCTATTTATTTCTATTTATATTTCTTTCTAAGGATCACTTGTTTTGTAAAATCTAGATTTTGAGCTATCATTACCTGCTTTTAAATACGTCAATACAAATCTTTATACATTTGCTATGTGGTAATGCCTTAGGCAGTATTTTGCAAGGCAGCTTTTGCTAATACATTATTCTGTGGCTGATGATTTCAAATTCTACCAATGTCCAAGTTACGGGTATAACTTACAAATATGTACTTAAATTGTAATGGGAAAGGGACATTGTATTCATGTCTTCTCATTTGCCCACTTACTCAAACTGTCAAAGCATTAAATTGAAAGTCAGGATGTCAAAACGTTAATAAAAAAATAACCACTTAGTATCACCCACTGTGGGCAACTTAATGCATGGTTACAGGCTATTTCAAGGCTATTTTATTTGACCGCTGCGACTGAGACATCTGCAAGTCTCTTGTAGTCATCACATTTGCTAGGTTTTTATAAAGGCTTCTTTTGGATGTTGGCATAGGTGTAATTTCCGTGGCAGATAATATGTTAATGTCCTAATTGGCACGTTGCCTGGAAGTGCTCAGATTCTGATGGACAGCCACTTTACAGGGGTGTAATGTAGATTTTACAGTCAGCTAGTTCTTCTGACACTTCCCATCACCACTTTGAAGCCAGTTGTTTTGAGAGAACAATTTATGCCTGCAAACTGAGCAATTCATATATCATCTCTCTTTTCTTTTTAATACAAGTCATGAGTGGGACACATTAGAAGATTTAGGGCGCATACATGACAGTGAGTGAAAGTTAGTGTCAACTTTTAGATGAGTGGAGTAAATGTTATTTGCTGGTTTTCTTTTAGTGGGGACCTCCAGAGTGTTTTCTTTAATTCATTTTGCAGGCAACATTGATTGTAAACCAGGACAAGAAGCTCTCAACTGACCACAGAGCTGATTTGTCAAACAAAAACAATCTACAATATAAATGCATTTACAAGACGATGGTGGTTTGATTGTCTTTGCATCTCAGCCCTCTGAGGACACTCCAGTCAGGGAAAAGCACTCTCTTGATATTTTTGTTGGTTACTTGATATTTAGGCAACAGTTTAGATCAAACAAACACAAAATCTATTAAATCCATGAATCTAATAAAAAAGTATTAGTATTATTATTCATCTACTATATATTTTCATTTTGAGTGTTTCATTTCATCCAATGGGGTTGTGTATACCGTAGTCCATATGAGCTAGCCTTTATGAATGCAACCTCTTGTTGTATTTCACATCCTCGTGAGTGGAAATTGTGACATGTTTGCAGACATTTTCAAAATGTAAGTTGTTGATGCAAAGCTAACATTGTGTAGACCAGTGGTTCTCAACCTTTTTTGGGTCCTGGACCCCCTGCATATTTTTGATCGACCCTGAGGAACCTCCACCTGATCTGGGGAGTGGCAGTACAATTTGACAGGAACAGCAGAATATGCGTAAGCAGAAAATTCTGGCATTTATTCACTCGTTGAGGCAATCATGAGCTTTCATTTATGTCTGTTACATTCGATTAAAATAATGCTATTTCTATAAATGTCATAGGATCTTTTTTAAGATATTTTATTTTCACGGATTCCTTGCAATTACACTACGGACCACTAGGGGTTGTGGACCGCTGGTTGAGAATCTATGTTGTAGACCAACCCTATAGAATTTTCCTTTCAACATGATTGCACAATCCTACATCCAATCAGAGACATTTTGTCATAAACACATTTAACTCAATGGCGCTCGAATGACGTGTATGACTACATTTATGTTACTCTTCAATCCATCAACGCATAAAGCCCACCCAAACGATTCGATCTGCCCAGCAGATCTTTGCCAGAACATAATCAGTTCTTAACAGTGTGACTGCAGACCATCTTTGAAAGTATTTGATAGCAGCGGTTATACTTAATACCATGAAATAACACAGTACATGAAGACCAAAAATTTAAAAAATATATATTTCTATTTACTACACAGTGCATGGCATTTACTGTCCACCATGTCAGCGCCAAAATGAGAAAATGTCTATTGTGTGAGTCAGCAACAATACTCATGTAAAATAACAAAATGAATGAATACTCATTATGTAAACTTTTGTGTAAGCATTCCATAGGGATTAGCGAAATCATTAGGGTTTGAAATATATTAGCATACAGCTGCCTATTCATACCACCAACAAATTCAGAGCAACATTAATATTCCTTTTAAGGGGTGTTTCTGCCCACTCGGTGAATGCATAGCTAATATTCAGTCTCTTTGTAGCTCAGCTTCTTTTGGTCCCCATGTTTTAGTTTGCAAGTTGCTAAACTGTCTCTACTAGCCCAGTGCCATCAAGAGAGTGCACTGGGCTAGGGCATTGTACTAGCCCACCGCTATTTTCGGAACTACTTTATAGTTTGGGGCAAGGCAATTAGTGGATTTGTTACTTTTATTTAGCAAACCTTTTATTTGAAAATAAAAAAAGCGGACAAAAATGTGGACAAATATTACCTAAAACATTACCAGATATTCCTGGAAGTACATAAACACAGTTAAACACATGAGACAGAAGCATTAATCTTGGTAACATTATTATTTATTGACGGAAATGAGCAATTATTACATATGTATGATCTTCACAACGCATGTTTGTGCAGGTGTATTGTGACCGGACTAAAGGAACATTTTCTGGGCCTAAAGAAAAAGTTGTTTATCAGGCTGGTAAAGGTTATAAAATCATCTCTATAGAGTTTGGATTGCAGTCCATTGTTGCCTTCCTCAGGAGGGGTTCAAAATCAGAAGACATACTGAATTACAATAGTGTCAATCCAGAACTCTAAATAACAACAATGCTGCAATTTTCTAACAATCACATAACCGAGAGAGGTGGCCATTTGAAACATATATTCATAGAGGGATAAGAGCAAAATAGAATTTATTAGTTCCAGCATAGGAGACTGATTCCATCTCTGAAATAAGGTCGTGATAGTTTTATGCTTTAAGTCTATTTTATTGTCCCCGGTCCAGCAAATTTCTAAGGGAAATATCAGGACATTATTCTGTGAATGGAATCTAATGAGAACGTGGGTCATACAGAAAGACAAGGACCCTATAGTACATCAGTCATCCTAGCAGAGAAAGGTTAAAGATGAATAATGTTTAAAATAGACAAGTCAAGGACTCCTGACCTAATCCAGTAGAAATGTTGTAGAAGGGCGTGAAAGTGGTGGTTCATGGGAGGACTATAATATTTGCTGTTCCCTTTATTTACACTTTTGTAGGGAAAAGTGTTCTATGCCCAAAACTGAAACAACAACTCAGAGTACTTCCACAGCATTAAATGATCTTGATGTTTTTTTTTGTTTTTTTTTTACAGTCCAGTGAAAGTCTAATATAATTCAGATTTAAATATTATCTTCTAGTGTGGATAATCCTGCTGAGACATGACGGTGAATCTTATTATAACAGTAGAATTACTGGGGAATAAGTTAAACAAGTAAGGATGATGTATTAGCCATCATCATTGAAAACCTGCAGATGTTTTTTTCAGCAACAATGGCTACTTAAATATAGGCAGTGAACTTTCTGTTTTAATGACACCTTATACAACTTGGCCCGAGACACCTTTACCTACATTCTTATGACGTGGTGTGGCATTGTGCTCCAGAGAGCTAAATTTAGCTGATGACTGCTGGGATGGATTACTGAGAGGCTTGAAGGCGACGTGATATCTGGTGGGGAAATTACTTGAGCTTAATGAAGTACATAACTCACTGCTCACATGCTGCCCACTATATAGCACGCACTCTCAATCTGCGAGGGCAATTTAGAGGGCACTACACATACTTGTAGAGGGTAACAGTTCATTTTACTTGCAAGCTCCTCCACTGAGACCTCGTTCTAGCTTGACCCAGTTCATGGTGAGAAAAAAAAAAAAAAGATTTAATCCATTTGACGTTTGTCCAGTCATTTAAAATGATAAAGTATTTTGTATTTCTGATGTACAGAATGTTATTTATATGCTACATATGCGACATTTAACTATTTAATTCAGCAGTGGTGTCGTGTACAAAATGCCAAAAATACCGTTAACATGCGTTACCTACTATGTTTTACCTGTTATGTATATGTATATACTTTGCCATTAAAGCTAAATTCTGATTCTGATTTAAATATAAGGGGAATAATGAGTAAAACATCAGATTGTTTTTTTTCTACACAAAAATATATGCAGTGTATAGTGTATATGTGGACAGAACAATCTGAAAATTTTACACGTAATCCCTGTATTCTGTTATTGTGTTAAATATACATTACTTTATTACTTTCAAACATTAAAACAGGATAAAATACTAAAATACTAATAAAATGTATGCATGCCATATTTATACATGTACGAACAGTAAATGTAAATGTCGTAACGATAATTCAGCGATTAACAACCAGATACACAGCTTCTTTGTTTTTGGGCAGGTGATGCACACTGCGCATCGTCTTCCAACCTTCCCGAGGGTATAAATGCTCTAAAATCCTCTTGACAAAGGAATTTGTAGCATCAAAGGGATCTCAGACAAAATAAACCCATAAAGAATGTTTTATCAGAGCACCAAAGAGGGTTAGTGTCGTTTTTCATGGGGTTAACCATTTCCAAATGGTTGGGGTGGTAGATTGGAAGTGAAGGGCGTGCTCCTGGGCGAGAGAGGGGAGAGTGGATGAGAGAGCGGCCCTAATGCGGCATCTCATTACAACCTCTGTCAGGATCCCTCTATTCTACCATCAGCTCCCCTTAACTTCGTAAGAGCCCAACTGTCGTTTCGTGTGAGTGTGCCGCCAAGGAGGCATTTACAAATAAATGAAAAATGTCACATTTAATTTCACTCCTCTCGGACTGCGGCGCCTCAGCTTTGTCACAAACTGTCTTTGTTGTTCTGATCTCTTGCAGGTCCAGCTCCCGGTCGCCGTGGATAGGTTCTGGCAGGTTCAGGCCCTTTGCTTCTCTCCCAGGGTAAGCTTGCAGACAATGACCTTCCCTTAATGTTTCTGAAACACTGATTCCTCCTGTTTTTTTGTATCCCCCCCCCCACCCCCACCCCCCCGTTTCCCTGCTTCTCTCATCCTTGTCCTTGAATGGCATTTGAGCGAGCAGGAAGTTGGAGCAGGTTTGCTATGACGGGGAAATAAAGAGCTGGTAAAATGGCGTGGCATGTCGTTTAGAGAGAGTCAGCATGGTATCGTCTTTAACCCTTGGCTTTGTGGTTCGCCTCGGATGCCCTCGCTAATGCTGCCGCCACCACAAAGGCAAGGAATTAAAGACACACTGCACCTTTTTGATCGCGAATGTTTGCTGAGAATATTTTGTCTTGTAATTTGACGATGAAATGCCGCTTTGCTTTGTTGTGTTTCGGACTTTGGATGTTTCTGCATTTAATTTGCGGAGCTTTACCGCGGATGTTTTTAGAATTATTGTGAGACTGGAGCCATACGTATCACAGTTTCTGCTATTAGATGCAAGGTTTTACCACTATTACCACCGCGAAAGCGTTAATAAAATTAACGCTTTTGAATTTCGATACCTGAAATGGAAAAAATGTTTCGCGGAATACTACGAAAAATGGCAGAAAATTCAGCTAAAATAAACGCATCAGTAGATTCATCGGATAAATATTACAGGATTTCAATTTTGCACACGATTATTCGCATTTTGTGAGTCTTTCAAACTACTAACAATGCATTTCCCTTTATTAGTCACTCATTTTACTGTGCAATCCATTGCTGTAAATCGTGAAGCCATTTTAGATAGTGTATCAGAGCGTTCATCTGTTTTATCGGCATGTACATGCATAAAATCCCTTTAAGGGCTGTTTAATTTCGTGGATTCCAGTGCATTTGCTTGGCTTTCTCTTAAGCTTCATGACACTAACGGTGATCATTTCTGACACATGCAAGTGAGGTACAGTTGTGCTTGCCTTACTGTGTACAGGCGCACATTTATCCCATTCAGCCTCGACAGCACATACTCCTCATGCTGTTGCTAAATACACCTGCACCATATCGACATTAAACGCTGGCACTTCTTTAAAGCCTGGAAGTCAGATATAGGGCAGCCTGTAAGTTATGGTATGACGTTATAATGACAGGTTAGAAGAATCCACCTGCTTGCAACACGTCAGCCCCCCTGGAAATGCTTGACTTGAGGTTGGAAATCACCACAAGAAATGTCCTTTTTCCATTCAGGATTACTTTCCATCAGCCTGCAAATGCACATATCTCAAAAGAAAGACCGGGACATTATAGCTACTTCAGAGCACGTGTCTTAACTCTTGATAGTATGTATATGTATGCTTTCATGAGCTGTTACGAAACCCACTCCTGTTACCCACTTCTAACAGTTCTTCTACCACTTTGAACAATTCTTAGAAAACAAGTTTGCTGTATAGAAAACACTTTTACTCACCTGCTGCTGCCCTTAACCATCTCAGTAAGCAACTGGTGTACGCTCCATAAGGGCTCTCAGTGAAGTGCTATTTGTAGCTTGTAGCATTTTTTATGGAGTACAAATGCCCCATGCAGGCTTTTTGGAAAGGGCTGTTAAGCCTCTTTAGTAACACTTTAAAGAGTGTGTGTAGTGGGTGGGATATTGGAAGGAGGGGGAGACGGACAGCCTGTTAGAAGATCCTGAAGGCAGGACGCCTCTGCATTTAAAAGCTGTTAATGATGCATGTCGCTCACCAAGGAATCAGTGGGCCGCAGCCAGCAGGTTTCCTAGACTTAGCGCGCGCATGTGTGTCACTGTGTGTGTGGGGGTGTGTGTGTCTAAGAGGGACACCTGTTGTGCTATCTGTACCATACCTTCTAATGGCCATGAGAATGAATAACAAGAAGTTAAGCCTGGTGCTGAATAGAAGCCCGACCATAGTCTGCTGTTGCTGCATTTTCAAAAGAGAAAAACCTGAAGAGACGTTGATGGGGTGATCTTATTGGTGAGGTTATTCACAATTTAGTAAGCTAGCTAGTAACCTGTGCTTTGAAGAGCATGCTATTTGCTTTTGATTTCGGTTGTCTGCTTGCCCACAAAAAGTGAAAATGCCACTGGTTCGAATCAGTTAAAGAAATACACTCAGCACATTGCAGCAACAGGGCGACTTGAAGTTACACTCAATCATTTGCACATTTAGGAATTGCCCACACAAACCAAGTCATTAACAGCTGCTTTTCAATAACTCTGTCCAAGCACTGAAGAATTCAGTCCCACTAGCATTTCAGTTGGTGGTAAACCAGGAGTGCAGAGGTTATGCATGTGTAGAACTGCACATGTGAGGATTCCCTAGATTCTCATTTTCTTACATTTATTATATACTATGGTAATGAACGCTAGAAAAATACTCAATGGGGAACGCATGGTCTTACACGAGAACGTGGTGATAATGTGGTTTGAACCCATGGCCTTTTGCAGTGCAGACAATTATAGTTCAGTTTATGAAAACGCATGGTAGGTTAGAGGTTGAAGTAAACTGGAAGAGCAAACGGTAGTGTACATTTGAAAGGACAATACAGGGTCTCAGAGTCCAGTTTCCTGATTGCCACATAACCAGTGCAATCTATGTAACCTCGATTTCATGTGTAGGCCGAGAACATAACCTAAGCCCTGATCCCAGCAGTGCATTGATGTTCCATGGGAATGGGTTAATTAAAGAAACTTGCACTTAGTCTTTGTGTTATGGACAGGCTGCATGTTTCTAGTGGGGTCGAATAATATGAACTGCTGTATCTAACCAGAGCGAGGTGACATCTGTGAGTACACTTACATTTAGTTTAATGTGCCGCATCATGACATTAGACACTTAGTTGTCCAGGCAGCAACCTGGGCCCAGCAGCCTTCTTTATTCCCCTGATGGATGTTTCTTTGGTGCAAGCTACAGTGCAAGCAAAGATGTATGTTTGGGATTTAAACAAAATGGGAAACTTCAGCTAGAAAACTAATGTGGTGGTTTAGGGTCCGTGTAAAGACAACCACTTGTTGTCTTTTAGCAGGTGACTGTTGGTCTCAGTTTGACTGTCTGCACTGCATGCGATAGAACTCACTCTGCTGCTTTTTGTATGGAGTGATTGTCTCGAGTCCACAGAGTCTGTGTAGATGTACAGTGCACATGTGGTTTGACAAGGAAGCATTAACATTTCAGACTAAGTTTAACTGAATTATTAACAAATAAAAACAATATTTAAATCTGGTTTCAGTCAGGATCATACTGACTGTTCCGTACCATACAAAGTCTAGATCTCTTCCAAGTAAGAGGATTCAAATTGACAGATTTTTTTTTGTAAGTGGTCGCAAAATTACATATACATATACATATTGTGTAACCTTTTCTAGTTTGTGTGGGTTGCTTTTCACTCACTGATTATGTAAAACAGCCAAATTTAGATGTGTATGACATAAAGCCATTCAGACCCACATGCACACCTAGAACCAATTTAGAAGTTCCGTGCAGGAAAGGAAACTGGATCACTTGTCCAGAGTGTACTCTGACTCTCATCCAATGACAGTTGTGATTGGCTGCAGCTCAATAAAACTGTGTTTTGAATATGTCACTCTCGAACCATGCTGTTCAAGCACCATGTGAGCGCATATATTGTATATTAGGTTCCACAGCCTCAGATTGGGTAAGATCGTAATTACAAACCACACAGGTCACATTAAGAACAGAACTGAAGCTACAACATGCTGAAGTGTCATATAGCATGTCACTGCTTTCACAGTCGTCTTTAGCAGTGGTGGAAGCAGATCTGGTAGAAGACAATGCTGATTAATGTTAGTACTGTACTACAACATGCTCTGTGTCCTTAGTGTTGACAAAGACCTTGGTCAGTTCCACTCAGCTGCAGGTTTGGTTGTGTGTGTGTGTGTATGTGTGTGTGTGTGTGTTTGGCATGTGAATGATGAGTTCTATTCACTCAAGGTGACTTTTGAGGAGTCATCCATTTCTCCAATCACTGTGTCCCATTACTTGCTCCAGTGCACCACTTAGGCTACACACACACAAGCAATCATGGCCTGTTATCTGACTTTAAAGTATTCTTCAGCCTATATTGTGGACAGAATACCTAGAAGGGTGAACATTTAAATAGCATTTGGACTGAAAATGATACTTGTTTCATATTATCGCTATATTTGTTGATAATGAGTGCTGGAAACAAGTAATGTTTCCATTGAATAGAAATTGTTGCACAGAGATGCTAGATAGATTGATTCTGCCTCTGACAGCTTGCTAACGTCTACAAATGAATTATTGAGAAAAAGTGGTTCATGGAGTATGAGACATCATTTTCACACATGGATTGGCCACCACAGAGTCCAGACATTAACCCCATTGAGAAACTTTGTGCAGTGGTCAGACTCTCCCATCATCAATACAACATCTTGGTGAAAAATGAATGCAACACTGGGTGGAAATAAATCTTGTGACATTGCAGAAGCGTATTGAAACAATACCACAGTGAATGCGTGCTGTAATAAAAGCTAAATTCGGTCCAACAAAATATTGGAGTGTGTGACCTTTTTTAGTTGAAACTTTTTTTTCTTTTTTGACCAAACAGTGTTTACTTTTCTGTTTTTATTTTCATCTAAGGACATTATGCATTTAAGAACCATGCCTGGCAGCTTAGTGACAGCTAGGAATATAAACATTGACGTGTACCTACATAGCTAAGCAGTTTCCGCAAAACATCTGGAGTTAGCAGAACGTGCACTTTTTTTCACCAAGTATACAGAGAGTACATTCTTACTGTTCACAAACTAATGTGACACTGTATCACAATGGCAAATGACATAGTAAAGTTTGCTGTGGGACTCAGTTTGAGGCAATTACAGTGCTCTCTTCAGACCGTGTTGGCTCGCAACTCCATCTGGACAAAGCATGTGTTCATATGGATTCGTTAAAAATGGAGAAGTGAAATTGAATCTCGGAAAGAGTTAAAACTTTTCTATTCCTAGCATTGTATTATCTATTATTAATGTGAAATTGTTAGACCGTGGTAAAAACGACTTGGAAGCTATCAATTAACTGAATATCAACTGAATCAAGTCAAATCAGCTTATCATTCATTCATGCCACCATGTCAGGTTAGTCGGTACAACACTCTGTGTCATGACACTACTCAATATTACAGAATACGTACATTAAGAGACTGAACAAGAAGTAGAGAGTTTAACAAAGAGCAAAGGTGATGCTCAGATCACATGGATATTTAAGCAGATCATTTTTTTTCCTTAACAGTTGGACAAAGTAAACCTTAATTTATTGTTGTACACTTCTACGCCGTTGACACAGTGTAGCCCTGGACCCTATGCCATAGCCTGCAATGTAACCTGACATGCAACTCCACAGAAATGTCATTATTCATCACAGCACCGCAAAACTTCAGAGACTGTGATCGGTTCGAAATGCAGTTCCTTGTTCTTATGGCTCACTGGTCTGACAAGCACAGCAAATTCTCCCTTGCTCGACTTCCTCCACACCATCTGCTCAGATGTCTTCTCCATGGTGTGTGCTGCAGTGATTTCAGCACTGTTTAACTCCCAACATGAGCCACTCAGTACAGAGTGAAACGCAACACAGCTGACTAGTTGCTGCCTAGAGGCAGAACCTTGCTGACACACCAGTGCACAGGTAGGCGTAGCCCCTATGGCCTAGCCTCCACATAGACTGGTTGCTGGTGGATAAACTAAGCATTAGTAACCCTGCAGGTTGTACAAAAAAAGATAAAAAGTAAAATCCAAATCCAAAGAGCTCTTGTCATTGCTACCCCGTTGCTGTAATTAACTGAATGACCATTCAAATATGATTAGAATTTGAATGACAGTTGCTGACATTGTAATTGTGTATGAGTCACTCGCTTTTATGCATTCTCATCCTGTTACAGCTACTGACATTTTTTTCTCTTTGAACAACTTTAAATTTTGGCCTTTAATTTAGATATTCAGATATTCTAAAGTCAGAGCATACACACAGTTACAAGTAAGGTATATTCTTAGTACTGTAAAACACAGGTTTGCAAGAATGTGATTTAAAAGACCCCCTCAGTTACAAAATAAATAGGAAATGAAAATTCAAGCTTGCTTTGAAGGCAATAAGTAATATTTCTGCCCAGAGGAATCTGTAAGACATAAAAAATAAGGTCACAAATATATTTTATGATGCCCTTTAAACATTTTGAATGATTTGGGTTTTAGTTCTAACCCACTGGCTAGCTGTGACCACAAAAGCCCCCTAACCTAACTGCCTTAACCTGGGCTTTTTAAACCCCCAAAGGTCCTTGATTAATGGACCTGAAAGAGTTTTACACAGAGGCACATTTACTACAAACCCATACCAGGTTATCTACTCCTGCATTTGAGATGATATTTTCTTTGCTTGAGGCAATAGAGGGTCGCACAGCACACTTTGACACAAAGGGCCTACAAGAAAGGATACATTTGTAGTCTACAACCACATAAGTGCAGTGTATGATAGCTGTTGGATCCGCTGAGGGAATCAGTTATTGAGATCTCTGTGATCTGCAATAATTCGTAAATTGCTGGGATTGAACAACTGTCGTCAGTGTAGCTTTTAGGTAAAAGCGTTTGTTTGGGTGTGGAAATGAGAAAAGAAATATTAATCCTGAATGCTGTCAGACAACCACATGCTTTAAGGATGATATTGTTGGATAGCTAGTAGGGGTGGCACCTCACGATTAGATTATTCACAGATTATCACGATCATCACGCATTTTCGATGTATCTTTTTTTTCCCCATTCAGGATTTCTATTTTTCTCACTCTGTGGCTACTTCACACTTTTAAAAAATGGTATTTGTCAGTGTCCATTAGTTAAAGTAACCAATCAAATTTATCTCCATTATATTTTATTTAGACCACCAAATAATCCAACATATTTTCCACCTTCAAACCAACAGGAAAATAGTGTACCTTTAGCAGCGGCCTATACAACAAAAAGCAACTAAATAAACAACAAATAAAGATGGCCGGATACCTTCCTTAACTGGCCATCAAAGACGACTCAAGAATCATGATGTCTATTAACTGATATATAATCAAAAATACACCATGCAAACACTCACCCACTCACTCAGCAGAGAAACAAAACGTACTTGACCATTAGCAAGCAGCACAAACTAAGACACTCAGCCGCTTACTCACTTACGCAGATTACGCAGAGAATCACTCATAACCGCTGCTCGTGGATCCCTGCTTACCCGAGAGCAGGGATAAGTTTCGTTTCTCTGCCGAGTGAGTGGGTGAGTGAGTCACCATTCTCATCTCAGAGAAAACACAATGCTTTTAATCTGTTGCCGCCTACAGCCAGTCTAAAGACGAAAAATACTGACCGTATTTTGTTGTTGTGTTCTTCTAAACTGTGAGGAAAGTTATGATTCTGAATCTCACTCTGCAGAGTAATGCGCACCCATGACCGCTAGAGGATCCAAACCAAAACTAACCGACTGCTAACCGTAGCTGTAACTCATAACTGGATTCCTGCTTGCGAGCAGCTTGTGGCTTCACTCGTGGATCCCTGCTTTCTTGTGGTCTGCCATTGTGGGGTCGTGCATTATGAAAAATAATCGGTTTTGAACATTTACGAATAGTTATTGAATGGTCATGTGTCGCATCACGATTAATCTAATAAGCGATGTATTGACACACCCCTAATAGCTAGTCTATCCAAAGCTGACCATATGGGAACACTGGCACGACCGATGTTGGTTTGGATACTCATCATTCATTACTTTGCAGTTCATTTGTGACTCTGTATTTATCAAGCCTTTTTCTTCCATTTAGAAACTTGTTGCTGACTTCTGTCCAATGATCTTTCACAGTCCATCCACACCAAATAACACACATGTAAAATCTCTATTCCAGGCTTATATTTGACATGTCGGTAGCCAAAAATAGAAGCTGCTTGTTGCGAAGCAGAAAAGCTTGCCTTATAACATATTTACTGTTGTGAAAAGGTCTCTTTTTAGCGTTAATATATTTTTGTCCAAACCATAGCATAGTTGTTACATTGAATTTTATAGAACAGAAAGGTTTTAGGTGAAAGGATTGTGCTAACAATAACCTGAATGTTCCTCAGTGAATTGTTAATCGTTAACTGTTGTTTGTCACTTTGAATAGCTGTCTTCTGTCAGTGAATGCCTCTTTTTTTGGCTGTAAATTGCTAAGAACAGTTATGTTCTTCCTGCAGTGCTTCTGGGGAGAAATATTTGACATGTGCTGCTTAAGCACACAAGTTGTACCTTTCATTTTATGTGAGAGAACAGATGTTATCTAGCACCAACAGTCATCTTTTGTGCTAATAAACGACCGCAGGAGTGCAAGAATATACAAACAAGAAGGTGATTTTTACCTCCGGTGTCTGGATATGCAATTCCTGCTTCCATGTGTTTTTATTTTTTTGTGACTGCATTCTGTTTGATTTCTTAAATCCTAGTCTATTGAATTCTCAGAAGGACCTGACATGTCGTGTCTGAATAGTGTTTTTTTCCCTACATCCTACAGGCTAAACCTCTTTATAGAAGCCTAAATATGTCGATGTTGTGTGGTAGACTCAAGCCAGGCAATTTCCTTGACCACAATTACTGAGAATTGTCAGGAAAGCATGCTTTGTGACCATGTATGACAAGCTGCAACATATCGATGCAATAATCTCCCACACAAAAGGTTAGCTTTGCATTATAATTGCTGCTGACATTTCCCACTTAAACAGCTCACAAGGGCGAGTCATGCAGGTGGGCTCAGCAGTGTGCAGTTGGTAGTCGTTCCTTTTTTTACTCTCGCTCTCATGGTTCTGTCACTCCATTGAAAAGGTTTAGCTAGTAAATTGTATTCGCATTTAACTATCTTTGTCATCAGATCAAAAACAGTATTTCAAGCTGTCTATATATTTACATTACCACATCTTGTAAGGTTTTGTTTGTGTCTCTTAGTTGGATGTGTCCACTTCCTCCACGTCAACCAAAGCCAAATGCTTGTTGGGTTCCTTCAACACTCCACCCTCCTTTTTCTCTCTCTGCTCTGTTCCTCTCTATCTTTCTCTATCTTCCCCCGCCTCTCTGAGCTAGTCTCTTGTCGACCTTATCGCATTCTACAATGACACATAACTCAGCAGCACACCTGCAATCCATGACAGCTGAGCCCCTGGCCTGGTGCAGTGCTGTCACTCAGCTAGCTAACTGCCATTAAACAGCATGACCCTGCCGCCCCATTAGGCTTGAGTCAGATGGGAGTATCAAACCGTTCCCCAATGCACCTCACAGTTTGGCCCTGCTGTGCAGCTGTGGTCTTGGCAGAATTAAACTGTAGGCCCAAGAGGACTTTTAGCTTAGAGTAATACCTCAGACGCCGAGAGACATTTCGAAGACAAACTGCGGTTATTTTGCTTCTCAGAGTAGAAAACAAACAAACAAAAACAAAAAAACAGTAGAAGTCAAAGGTTTTGTACAATGTGGCGCAATACACAATCACATAAGATAAAAATCATAGGAATAATTAAGCAGAAACAAAGTAACATCCTTTTTCTCCCTTTTTCTGATACATAATAATATGTATCGGCTCATTCAAACAGGGCAATGTAACCATACAGCATAACTTAATACTCTTGGGTACATGAAGTTCCACCAATTAGCGTTTGACAACCTTTGCATCTCAATAGGTTGGTCAAATCCAGTAACAATCGTCATTTTTAAAGAATCTAACATATCAAACACATTTTGATTACACTTTTGTTTAGCATACCTGGTGTAATGTTAAGTGACAGAAGTTTATTGTGACTTCTTTCTGGATCCAGCAGTGCAGAATGATGAAATGCAGTCCGAGGGATTGTTTCTTAAATGAGACATGCATTGCAGCGGCCACTGTACGGACTGTAAACTGCGATCAATTCCAAATTTGGCCATATTTTCACCCTTTCAGTTAATATTTCTGTACATTTACTGGGACAAACGGCTTCAGTAACTCTGTGGCGTTTTTTGTGCATTCATCATCACCTTGTGCTGTAAAGATGCGTTGAAATGCGTCGGCGTCCACTCAAGTCATTACTTTCACTTCATCTGCGATTGTGGCAGCTGAGTAATTTGCTTCACATTCAGTCTGAACACATCAGCAGGATTCTGAAAGTTTTGAATAATTCCTGCAAATGAATCTTGAATCAGCGTGTTTATGTCACCCACTTTATGCACATGCATGTTTATGTAAGAGGATGTGCAAATGACTGCATAATTGTGCACCAGCATTGTTGTGTCCACATTAGGTGGATCATTTTCCACTTCAGAACAGTCTTTGGTAATATTTTGCTTTTTTTGTTGCATAATATCTGGAGTTTCCATGTAGACTTTTTGACAAGCAAAAATGAAATACGCATTAGTGACAGAGCATAGGTTATATGGCATACTAGAAAGTTAACAATATATAAACTGTAACGTCCCACATATGGCTCCATGTCATGTACGATCTCACTGAAACATTGTTTTCATTGTGATAAGTGATTGAGTCAGTGACAGTATGTTAGTTAACCATAGAGGTTGCTCAGTTCACTTGTATTTGTTCGCAGCTGTGTTTATGTAGTGTGAAAACTATAATGAATATGTAAATGAGCTGTTCCACATTCATTACCACCAATTACTCTCTCACTAGGTGGTAATTAGTATTGATGATGAGATGTCCCCCTTTGCAATCACCTTGTGTTTTTGGAGAGGGATGAAATTACTTGAAGTGGGCTATGATGTAATATTGCTGTATTAGTGTCCATGCAATCTGCAATGTAATTGGAATGTTGGCGTGATACAGAGTTTCACCCCTCTTGTTCCCTGATCCACCTCAGTTCATCAGGTCATTGACTTTTCAGGGTGTCTGGATTTTTTGCCAAGTAGCAAGCCAGCAGGTCAGGTGCCTCCAGCAGTGGTGTCACATTGGCTCATAGTGAACCTCTCCTCCAGAAAGTCTCATTCCATTGTGTATCACAGATGCTCATTTGGACTGAGATTTGGTGACTTGGCAGCCCAGTCGTTAAACTGACATTACGTCATTTGCACTGGACTGTTCCTGGACAATCTCATCACTGAGGGATCAACCAAGAATGCAGTTTTGCAAATAAAAGGTGACTGCATTGAGATGACAACCTATATACATATATCCTACCTATACACAAACTAATGGCAACTAAAAATCATTATCTTAAAAGCTACAGCATATCACACAGGTTTTGTATTTAGGCAATATAGTATGTATGTTTTTGTGTTTTTGATGTACAAATCAAATAAGGTAAAGTAAATAAGGTTAAACGGAACCCAAGCTTACTTTGAATAGGGTGCACAGAAATCAAAATTGTATCCTCTGACTGTGGAGTTCAGGACATACGCATGTAGTTTTCAGTATTTGAGAGGAGTAATTGAGTCAGGACAGAGCTCATTGGGACTTTTCCCCTAGCATCTTCACTGTGCCAACTTTCCATGCAGTCAAGGCAGTAGATGTTAGAGTGGAAAGTGCCCTATTGCCAGTGGGGCCTTGAAGTGTCACACTGATCTGTAGTCAGTGGAATGGATTCATTTAAAAGGTACTGGATAGAGGATTTCAGATAAATAACTAATGTGACCAGTGTTGCAAGTTCTACCTGCAGGTTGTTTTGGTATTCAGTAGTCTATGCTGTCTTTGGATTCTATTTGTTTGTGTTTTCTTACCTTGCAGCATTTCTCAAAGGTTGTGTGCATATGGTTAAATTGGTGAAGATGTATTATTCTGCTTCTCAATTTGCTTGGGTTTGACTGTGTGGTTTTTAATGTGTATATCATTGTGCTGTCATTGAACGTCGCCCTTGTGTTCATGGCTGTCAGGTAAGAACTCAGTTTTGTAATATTGCTCACTCCCAGACATAACTGCTTGTGTTGGCCATCTAAAATCTAAACACCACCAAAGACCACTGAAAAATTGTGACATAGACTGAAATATGTGACTAAGCAGATTCATCTTACTTTCCTGGACTAAATGTATTCCCTTTTAATATTGCTGCTTTAAAACCACTAAAGTGTGGAATAAGATAAAGCATTAGGGCTGACATTCTAGAGCTGCCTACACTCTGCAGCTCTCTAATGCTTCACGTTTCCTGAGGGACAGAGAAGGAGTTCAGTTTCGGAGGGAGAAATAAGAATAATTAGAAATGGGGAAGTAGAGAACATGAAAAGACCGATTGGAGGGCAGTTAAAGATGTGAAGAAATACAGAAAGTGGGAAACTACAAAAATAAGAGAAGAGAGGAAGACATACATTAATCATGATTGTGTAGAGTCTAAAATATCTCCAACATGAGTTGATGTGCTGCACTTATGCAGGAGATTCAGCATGGCAATGAAGGGTGCTTTGCATTTGTATCACAAGTAGGGATGTCCGATAATAACGGCGTGCCGATATTGAGTTAAAAATCAGGTTTTTATAACCGATGTTTGTTCTGTAGGCTTCAGCATTTCCGAGTTTGCATGAACGCAGCATGGGACGTTAACAGGCGTGTGGTTGATGACGTATAACAACAACAACACGCTACTCTCGTAGGTTGCTAACCGTGGCTAACAAGCTAGCTCGCCCGGTGTATGAGATGTCCGTGGTTTGGAAGTATTTCCAAGTGTCACCTATTAACAGTAAATCTGTGATTTGCAATGACTGCAAAGCAAAGGTGGTTATGAGAGGAGGAAACAAGGCGTCTTCCTTTAATACATCAAATTTGTCCACCCACCTCAAGAAGAATCATGCAGAGTTATACGCTACATTTGTCTTCCTTGTTTTAATATTGTCTGTTATTTGAGGCAAAATTCAAAAAATAAATAAATAAATGAATGGCACTTTTTTCTGTAACTTATTTTGCACAAACAGTGTTTACATTTGAAAAGCCATGTTGCATTTATGTTTGCATCCAGTGGGACATCGCAATAAAATTAGGCATAATGTGTTAATTCCATAATAGGTGATATGTTATGTTGTTACCTAACAATTTTGGTGTAAAAATGATATCGGAAATTAAGAGTTGGACAATATCGGAATATCGGCTATCGGCAGAAAAGCCAATATTGAACATCCCTAATCACAAGTCTCCCAGCAACCACAGTTTATACCAGTCAGGTGTAATAGATTGTTTAACAAATAAAAAATCCAAAATGATACTTGAGACTTACTGGTTTGTCATTAGAACTGCAAAGAAAGGTCATTGTGTCTTGTGTCATTGTCTGTGTTTTGACCAAGGAGATGTAATTTTTACAAAGCTGAGTTAAATGAACATGGCTGGAAAGAACTATTGTTGGAAAGATTAGAAAGATAAGATGTGTCTTCAATAATTGATGTCAGTTAGTCACTGTATTTCAATAAATATTCAAGTGAATATTAAAATAAGATGGCAATGGGGTTGATTTACACGTCAGGAAGACTTAAGTCAAAGTTAATAATAAACTAAATAAAAGTAAAATTTTTTGGCCCAGAAAGGGTAGGTGTTTTGTGGTTTGGGGGCCACCACAGAAAAGGCCAATACATGTGTAATGTGATTAGGCCTGAACGATTTCAGGCCTAATCAGCGATTGCGATTTAATACGCAATTTTAATACGCAAAGGGAAACTACGTTTTTTTTTTTTTTTTTTTTTTTTACAACCTGGACTGTATTTCTAGCATAAAATGTCATCGTTTTCTCACCAATATCACTTTTGTTTCATTTGCACTTGTTCAGGAGATAATTAGATCTGCGTATATCCATATAGTGGGAGTGGTCTGGGCATCGAAACGCAGGATTTAAATAACGCAGTATCTGCAGCAAACTCATTAATTTCACCAATATTTTGTTATGTTTACCACAAACGCAGAGTCGGACAAACATCCAACGACGTTGCAAAGAAGTAGCAGTAGCAAATTACAGGTAAACAAGCCGACCGTCGCAGGTGCGCGCGTCGCTCAGAGACACCGTCCAGGATAGAAGCTTATCATCCGCGTCGCTCGCGTCACGTGACCACCTTGTAAACGCGCAAATTGAGGTTAGAAAATCGCATTTTATCATGTCACGATATTATCGCAAATAAATCATTCAGCCCTAAATGTGATCACAGCGTTTTTTTACCTGGTGCATTTTGAAAAGCCTGCATGCGGAATAGTGACGACTGGTCAAGTCCAGCATGCAAAGAATTATAGTAATCTAAACTAGGTACTGAAGGCATCAATAACCCTCTCAAAATCATGTATGGTATGCCTTTACCTTACTGAGAGGACTTATTTGAAAAAAAGCTCATCTTGACAACTGAGTGGCCTATTTACAGATTCAGAACCATTTAAGAGTTTAAGAGTACCTTTAAGTTGAGACACAGTTATCTGAATCAACAGTCAAAGGCATGGCAAGATTTTAAACCAGACTGAAACTTCTCAGACATACCAGATATGAATGCAATTGCTCATAAACTACTTTATAGGAAGCTTGGAATTGAGTCATATGCCTCGCTCATTATTGTTTTTTGTTGTTTTGGGTATTGAAAAAGGCAAGACATTCCTCAAGAGCATATGGCACTAAGTCTGCCATTTACAACAACTTTTAGAGATGGTCAAGCTAAGTCCAAACTTGTGCACAAACAAGCCTTACAGTAAAAAGTGGTATTTAAAGAAGAAAAACATCATCTCTATGGAGGTAACATGGAGTGAACAACACATTTCCCGAAATATATGAATGTGACATGCCACCATATGCTTCAGTAATTTCCCTCCATCTGTTCCTGCCTGGTCATATGGCATAGGGTGAAAATGAGCTTGAAGTTTGCTGCCTTTTACTTGTGGTTTTTGAGCTGGGCTGAGAGGTGCCATCAGAATCTGTTGGAGACTCACATTTCTACCATTCTGCTGCATGGCATTTTCACAAATGGTGCAACAGGTTTGTGGTGCAGTTACTTCCAGCTTTAATAAAACCTTTGCAAACCAGTAAATTCACATGACTGCCTTCATCTGGTATATCGTCATCCTGCGTGACTGCGGTTACCATACTTGCTGTTATTCAAACTTGTTGTGGACTGCCAAAACTCTGATTTGCTAGTGACTCAAAGGAAACTGTGTCTACATCTTTACATATATGTAACTGGCATTTGGGTGACATCAGAGGGAGCATTAACCTCAGTTTTGCAATTTAGGCGATATCTGTCATTGCTTTTTGCGTAATTTGAGCTTGACTTGCTACTCACTTGCATTATGCCATTTTGTTCACACAAGGCATTTATTTTAGCTGGAATGTCTTCCATACTGGCGTAACCTATTAAGATAGATGATGCGTAAAAAGGCAACTGTGATTTAACTGGAACTTGATTTGGCCATCCGATAGCATTTAACTGCAAATTGCAATAATGTATATCTCAAGTGAAGAAAGCCCTATTTGATGAATAAAGTATATCCTAGAATGCTTTTTAATGCACCATATCAAAACCAGATTTAGCCAACACTGCAGACTCAGTGGGCCGCCAGGCACTGTGATGCTAACCATGGATATCTATTTGGAATGAAAGAGATTATTAGACACTAAGAGGATTGGCTGTTGAGAGGCATAATGTGGGACAAGCCTTTCTCTCTCAGGGGACTAGATAGTGCACAGGGAGATGATCAATGGTAGAAGTAGAGATAGCCGTATTGTTTAGAGTGAGATTAAACAGATTAACACCAGTAGCTGTTTCCTCCAAGGTGGCTGTTAGGCCTTATTAAACCCAAAACACTAAAGCATCTCTTGGTTCAGCGAGGGGCTTTCTTTAGATATGAGCTCCCAATTCTCTTAAGGCTTTTCTGCTTTCTTTCTTTTTTTTTTCTTTTTTTTTAAGTCTGTGAAAATGTTCACCTGAGGCAGCTGTTCAGCTTTTTAGTTGTCTGACCCCCTTTAAGCCTGCATTTAGCCAAGCTTACATTCCTCAGTGGAGTAACAAATCCTGTGGAGCATTTTTAAAGTTAAGAGGGGGGAAGGAGGTGGTTGGGACACTGTCTAAAAATAATGTTCGCCGCCTGGAACTGCCCATTTAACAACACTTAACAAAGTACGTCAGAGAAAACTGAAAGTGGGGGCAGGTGGTTGAACTGAATTGTATGTGGTTATCAGTTGGCCATTCTTTGATAGAAAAGGTGGGTTTGTTTGTGGGTTGTTATTGTAGATGCGTCAGGGATGTGTAATCCCTGCCTGAGTTTGCCGATAGCCATCGGTACCCTCATGAGTCTGTCAATGCTGCTGCCTTGCCTTGGAGTTATGTGACAAACACACATACTAATGCCAGCCATGGGAACACACATGCTGAGTGGGAATGGCGGCTAGCTGAATGACTTGCTATTTCATACATCACCAGTTGCTCTTCTCTCCCTCAATCCAAGCAGTTGTTGTTTTTTGTCTCTCCAGATACAGTATGTATGTACCAGATATATAAAATCCCCTCTCACCCCCTGGTCTTTGTTTACTCCTTCAAACTCAGGTCCTCTACCGGGAGACTCAGAGCTTAAGGGTCCTGCACAGTATCTTACCTATTCCTAGAACGGCACTCTTCTGGACAGAAACTCTGGATGTTGTTCTTTAATCGTCTGGAGTTTGGGGGGGTCAAGGCCCCAAATGTTCGGGTCACTGTGGGGATCAATGTTGCCTTCACCATCCACACATTTTCTAGTTCTGTTTTCAGCCCATGGTATATTCCAGCCTCTGTCTGTCACTATGACCCTCTTCTGTTGTTTGTCCACTCAAGGTATGGTTGACTACCCATCACCATATTGCTCAATGGTCATATTAGATGATGTAAACATAGATTAAAGTTATCTTTATAAGTCACAACCCCAGACTTCAGGCTTCTCTTAAAACTTGGTTTGCACAAAGGTTTGGGTTTTAAGCAGAGAATAAAGTCTAAGGTTAAGATGAACATAAATTTTAAACAAGGTGTGGTGCAATCGCACTGAAAGCAATACGACTTTTCAGAGACACTTTACCTAAGAGATGCAAAGCACTAACTACTAAGACTTAAAGTGTATGATGCCACGCTTTATAGAGATACCTTAATAATGAGGTATTGATCGGTGTTTGTGAATCACTGCCAAATAGTTGGGGGGGCTTTCGTCTTTTAAAGGGGGACTGAGTACATGCATCCTCTTGACTACAAACAATTTGAAAGACTGTGATTGATAAAGACATTTTTATATAGGAGATCAGCTCAAATAATTTAGTTTTAGGGGACAGCACTTCAAAACCCATTACCATGAAGTGGTTGAATATATTCTGATGTGAAATAGCAGCTACTCTATCACCTCTTACATTTTTATGATGGGGCTTCCTTTCATAATCTCAGCTCTGCTCTAATGTGTTGCCCTAATCAGCCTTAAATTGTCATCTTGGTTTGATTTAACTCAGCCATAATGAGAAATCTGCCTTTAGAATGACAGTAGCCATCCATTTATCCTTTCCATCTCTCTTTACATGGCCTCTCAACACCACCCCCACACCGTCCAAATTGAAGTTGGAAGAGACAGCGGCACTGGATTGTGTGATGACAAAAAAATATATTTTTTTCCTGGACAGATTATTGGGTTTTTCATCATTCATATTGTAGGCTTATGAAAGAGTAGGGGGATTATTTGAAAAGTTTAATTCAAAGAGTTATTTGCAATAGATCACTAATGGGGTTTGGTAAAATATATTTATGAGTTTTGTGACCGTGTTGACTCGATGAAAGTACAGACTTAGGGCAAAGTCTAAATGCATCATTTGCACAGGGAAAAGGTCCTTTATGTTCACCAAGCATCGCTCAATCTCCATTTCCCTCATGCCTGCAAGTGATTATGAAAGAATGAGCAGACCTATTTCTATTTAGGCTTTGTTTGGCACTAGTTGGTGACATGTTTGTTAGCCTTTTGTTGTGTTTAATGGAAATATGCCACAGAGACTTGAGGTGGGGGAAATATTGCTTCTGATCTTCATTGTGTTTCGAGCATCACAATGTATAACTTTTACTTTACATCTTCCGAAACTTCTCTTGAGATAACGAGGTAGTGATTTCAACATGGATTGCTGCTCTGCAGGGACAGCTGTAATTGTATCTTATTTTAAGTATCTGTGCATTTATTATAGCAGTTGTGATCGTCATGATTCTTCTCCACACTGGGCACACAGGTCTTTCCATTAATTTTACCTGCTGTGTCAATGTCTTGTTCTCTATATAAACGGTACATGTCCTCTGCACAGTTGAGCTTAGTTAATGCTCCACCTTGTCTCTGCTCATGATTTCCATGGACAGGATTTCGGTATGCAGGTGTGGTGAGGAAGGATCTGGCCCAGGGATCAGGAGACCACATTGGTGTTCTTGACATCACCCTTCTGGTATCATTGCAGAAGGGCCTTCAGTACTCACTGGTGCATCGTGCAGCTGAGTGAAATGTGACTAGAATGCAGATCAGCACCTTGGAATCTAAGGCTATGCTGGCCAGCTAGAGAAGGATGCTCTCTTGAGGTTAATGATGAGATTCCCACGGGTGGAGGAGGTTTCTGTATCTTATAGTCTTGGCAATGAGTGATGGAACTGTGAGACTGACTGTAGACTGGGTGAAGCCTGTACCATACCTTAGTAGTAAATAGGATGCTGACCTTGAAGACCGAGCGCTTGATTTACCAGTCGGTCCATGTCCCTTCTCTTACTATGATCATGAGCTTTGGACAATGACTAATCAATTACCAGTACTAACAGCAGGCATCAGACTTGAGCACTGCTCGCTCTGCAGGCCCTAGTGAGAAGTTTTAAAGTCCAACAGAGGTCCAGAGTACCCCCAGTGATATTTCACATTCAGAAGAGCCAGTTGAAGTCTGGTCATAAACTTTAGAGGTGCAAATGCCAGTGGAGTGGCGAGGTGGAGGCCTCAGGGCTGACACAGAATCATCTTCCAGCTTGCCTGAGAGTGGCCATAGTCTCATTCAGTTTTAGGTTTTTTACGTTTTGAAAAAAACAACATACTCAGCACTTTTAGACATCAACTTTTTAAATTCACTCATCACTTCAAGCCATATCTATTCTTTTTTGCCACTTTTTAAGAGCTACTGATACATCAACACACTTTGCACATATTTCAAACTAAAATAACGTTATTTATGGATGTCGGTGGGCTGTGCTATATTATAGATTGGTTATAGACAAAAATACTGAATAGAGCCAGCGTTCAGGTTGTTACACTGTGTCCCTGTGAGCCCAGCAGTGAATTACTGTAATGGTTAGTCTTAACACACACATCTTTTAAAGTGGAAAGTGTATTCACCTCTGCAACTGTGTGGTCTTAGACTGGAGTGTAGACCTGTGGCCATGCCGTATTGTTCTGTATCTATATCTAATATTTAACTGCTGGTTAAAGAACAACTGTGGTACAGAAAAATGTGTAGTGTTGTGTGATTTTCACTCAACAGGACAGCAATTTACCTGTCAGATGCCTTGTAGAGTTTTTTGTGGTAACTGGTTCAGCCACTGGAGCCTCCTACTGTCTAATGAGCAGGATCTACAGTTGTGACTGCCCAGAAAAGAACTGTATAAACTGAGCAATTGAAAAAGACATGGCTACTTGCCTGGATTTGCCTCGTCGTTGTGTCTTGTGCGTCTCTACCTCCTTGTGTCTTCTCTTCACCATGGCGCCAGATTGCCTTCCTCTTGTTTAGTGTTCTCTTAGTGAATTTCTAGCGTTTGACCTGGGCTGTTTGTGCCACTATTTTTGCTGGCCCCTTTTGTGAGTTGTTAGCTTTGCTGACTGATGATCCGTGTACCAAACAGTTTTTTTGGACTGAAGACTTTTTGTGCGGATTGTCCATCTCCGAGGTTGTGCATGCGAGTCCAGTCTGCTGAATTTTTTACACTTTTACACATGTTTCCGGACTGAGCTAACGCAATACAGGCATTAAAATAATACGTACAGAATACAATCTACATAAAACGAGTAATAAACACTAGAGTAACTATGGAACGAATATGAAAACCTTTGGGAATATATACTTTGTCACTGATCAGAAGCCTGCAGATGTGGAATACGATGTAAACTAGGAAACAGATTAATTCAAGCTGTCAACTGAGTAATTTGTGCGACATTTGTGCAGCAACAAGCTAATTTTCCCCTTGCGATCCTCGAATAGGTCTGTAAAGAGAAAGAAAGGTTCCATTTGTCTGACTTTATTTGGCAGAGGCTCATACACTGACCTCCCCTTTCCCTCTTTCACTTTGCCCCACGGTTTTGTGAGTGATTTGATAGAGTTTATGTAAACATGCTTCTGAATAATTTTATATATTCTTAATTATGGACAGTATTAAATAAATAAATAAATAAATCACACTGCTGCAGCAACACCTAGAAGAATGGGCATTGGTACACAGGATCAGTCAGACTATAGGTCAGTGACACTGTATTTTTACTGCCTATTATATAGATAAACAGTAATAAGATTTCAAGCTTATCTGGTATAATATATATATATACACATGCACCACACATATCCAACTTGTTTAATCAGTGAATTCTTTTTAAACCAGCCTTCGAGTGACTAACGTGATCTGTTGAGCACACGTGCTTTCATTTTGAGGTCAAAACGCACGCTTACCTGTTCCAAAAAACATAAAATTACCTGATAGGTGTTAAAGTTTATGACACTTACCTAAATCTCTGACACCAAAATCTGATACTGTTAATTTACTAAACCAGATCAGTTTTTACCACAACATTCTGAGGTGATTATTTTTGAATGTGGATACACGAGAGGATTAAAAAAAAAAGAAGAAAAAGGTTCATGCTGTTTTCAAGACAGTGTTGATCTGTTTATCTCCAATGTGTCGTCCACCTCAGTTTATTCTTATATGGTTTATCTCACAGACTTCTGGGTCAAATATTTAATATGTTTTAAATTCAGAGAGAGGGGTCTAAAGTAATTTGGTGGATACTGTTCATGGCGAAGTCCATGAAACGAGCGAGTCAGAATGCATCACACAAAAATGTAACAATTATCCAGTGACACTTCAGCAGTCACCCAGGAGCATCTTGGTGTAAATTAATCAAAATTACAACTTTCCTTACCTTACAAGAAGCCACCAAGCTCACCTGTAACTACATTCAAACTCCACAGTTGAGCCGATAGCTGATACTCCTGCAAAACTACTACCATACTTTTTCTTAGAATTATTTGTCTTTTTCTCAGACTTGGTGAGTGCAGCAGGTTGTCATCATGTGCTCAGATACTGGCAATTTAGTTCATGTATGCCTCGGGACATGAGGTCTAGTCGCAATTAAAGTAACAGCAATTTTCAACCAATTATCTACACAGAAGTGTCAGATGTGACGGGGACACAGGTCACTGCTGTGTCTGAGTAGGTAGAACAGGTTGTCTATGAACCAGAGGGTTACTGGATTGGTGGCACATGGACCACATGCGCAAGCAAGACGAGATGAGCAAGACACTACAACGGCATATTGTGAGCATGTGGACCGGTTCAGAAAAGTAGAATATTGTGGTGAGTTAACTTCTGTTGCATGGTCCAGGCATTTCTTCCATTTGAAGATCCTAAGGCAACACAAGCATCTGGTATTCTCTAGAATTTGAACTGGCCAGAACCGCAGTTTACTACACCAGTGAGGTACTGCTTCTCATTTATATACAACTCCTGAACTCCTGCAACATCTAGAAATGTTTGTTGTTTTACCTGTTGGATATTTAGCACATGAGTGGAAAACTGATCTCCTTAGAACCCACTGAATTAATACAATTGAAACAGTTTCTTGCTTTCTGTTTGGCGTGCCTTGCGATATAAAATTAAATACCCAGGAGGGGAAAAAAAAAAAAGTTTAATTCAACAAATTGAACACAATGCAGTCTGCTGAAGAAGAGAAGGAAGCTGTTGCCTCTCTATGGTTCACCGTCATCCTGACCAGATCGATACTTAAGTCCAAATAATATTTTAGCCTTTTTCGGATGGGTATTAGGTTTGGTCTTATTCTTATTCTTCGTCGGCCTCTGGGAGGTTGAGCTTTAGGGGGAAATTCTGAGCCAGAGTAGTAAAAACACAGCAACGTCCATAAAAATAATAAACTAAATGGCATCTTTTGATGGACAGCCATATTCTATTTGAATGAAAATAATACTGATGAGAATTGTTCACAGCTGCTGGTGACAGAGATGGATGATAATTTACCGACCTTTGAAATCAACCAAACTAGCTGTAGCTGTCTTGATGCCACTTTATCCAACCATCCATCTACTTATCCCTCTCTCTCTCTCTTACTTCTTGTCCACAATAGACCTTAATTTACCTTCTTTTGAGCTCAGGCACCATTAACAGCACTGTGTTTCGAGGCTGTTTACTCAGGTCTGCCTTACAAGCAGCCATGTCTCCATATGTTAACAGCATTTTGCTTTGATGCCTCATTCTTGCTTATTCTCTTTTGCACCTTAACACATTTCCCTTCCTCTTTAATCCATTTTCCTTGCCATAATACATTTATTTTCCTTGGGCAGGCTGAGGCATGAGCTGTTTGAGCTCCACGTATTGATTGTTGTGGGGAATTTGATGCCCCGAGACTTGCTGTTCTCCTCTTCTCTTCTTTCCTCTCTCCTCCACCCTGGGGGAATTTTAAATGGAAACACATTACTATGAATCACGCAGCAGGGAGCTCCATGATTGATAGCATTGCTTACCATTTACTAGTCACTGTCTGGAGATAAGCCCTGAATTTATGGAGTATTGGAAATCCTTGCCACGGCTACATGCGGATTAAAGTGAGGAACAGCTCCTCCCCTACTGCCACTGGAGTCACCCAGTTAACTCCTTGAGTGGAAAGCAAGGAGCCCATTTTATTGTTTTTTTGAAATTAATATATGTATTTTCTGGACTGTTACCATAAATGGACACGCACACATGAAACCTCCTCCAAATAAAGCATAAAGCATATGCTGACAAGCCACGGTGACTCTGCTCACCTTAAACATCACAGTTGCAAATCAGTTAAAAGGAAATGGACTGGGGCCACACACTGGTGTGTAGTTGAAATGCAATGATAATGTGGTGACCTCTGTTCAGACATCATGTTATATACTTAAAGTGTTTAATTATCCAAGTTCACAACTTACTCATAACAGCTGGAGGGAAGTTGTTTCAGCTTTAAACCAAATTAGACCTCTCTATTTCCATTTAGTTTTTCAGTTGTCTGAGCAATGCATGTCCTATGGAAGAGATTCTATATAAATGCAGATGTATGCTATCTACACATTCTGTGTAGATTTGCTCAATTTTGTATGCATAACTAATGAAAAGTTTACCGGTCACAGTTCTTACACTTCAGACCCAGACACAATTTGCAGACTTTTCTACTTTAAAAGCAGCAAACAGATCTTTAGATTTTAGACATCAGATGGAGACAGTGTTTGGACTTTTCGACTGCTTACAACTTTGAGTTTTTTGACCTCGGTTCCAACTTGCAGACTTGAGTTCTTTGACTTCAGCAGCAATATGGAGACCTTTATCTTTGATTCTCCAGAGGCTGAATAGAAACCTCTTTTTTTTCCCTCAATACTCACAGCCCTGTTTTGTACTATAAAGGCACATTGCAGACCTCTCAGATTTGATGCTTTTGAAAAGCAACCTACGCATGGGTGTTGGCTTTAAAGAATGTAACAATAAAAAAAAAATAAAAAAAAAAAGTAAATTCTGAAGCAGTTCATAGACATTTTTTCATATAACGGCACCAGGTTAAAGACCTTCGATTACAACCCCCACGTTGACTTGCTTTTCTTTTTTTTTCTTTTGAGGTTTCTTTCTATGGATCCAAATCACTGACCTCAGTTTATTGATCGGGCATGCAGTTTACCGTCCTGTCTTCTGCACCACATGCTCTTTACAGACCTCCATTTATTTTCAACTCTTTGGATCATGCGAAAGCAGATTACAAGTATTCTGTTATACCCTGGAGAAATATATAATATTTATAGGAATTCATTCCACAGGGCTCTATTAGTAGGGTAGCACAAATTTGTGTGGACATTTTGTGAGAGATTTCAAATCACATTTCAATATTCCTTAATATTTTACCCTTTTCACACGTGGCCATGGAGATAAAGTCGTCTACATCAAGCAGTATGTTTAACCAAAATCATGATATTGTACTTTTATGGTCTTATGGAATTGCGTATAAATAGCACTCCATTTGAGCTCTTTCTTGCTTTCCATCTTAATGCATTTTTAATTTTTATCAATTTCATATGACACCAGAGTTGGGCTAAGGATAGTAGTACGTACCTTTATTGTGATTACACAGCTGCACCCTGACCCAAACCTAACAATAGGTTTTTATTTTTCCCAAAGGTTACCGTAGACAGCATGTACAGACATAAAAGCTGGAATTATAAAAACATAAATATCCTGTCAAAAGCAGCTCCAGATCAGTCTTACACCTCAAATAGACGGGGCTTTTTTTCTCCGTAAAAGTTTGTCTGACAGTATTTTTTAACCTCAAAACAGCTTCCGATACATTATTCTCTCCCACAGTGGTTTAAAATCAGCTTGCAGATCTCTGTTTCAGTGCTTAAGGTTTACTGATTTTTGATGCCAGAGTCTGATTTACAGAAATGTTTGTAAGTCAGATGATGATTTCACACACTTCAGCAGCTTGCCGAGCCAGATTCACTGTGCCTACTATTGCATTTTTAAATATTTTTTTTTTTTTTTAATATTTCTTACCAAGATTGACCGTCATGTTGGGCAGGTTGCCAGAAAGATGACTGATCAAAGTCTCCCTGCTGCTGCTCCCTGAGTCATCTAAGCGGTTTCATCATTTTAATACCCCGCCACACTGTGACCGAATAGTTGATCCGCACGCACACTGATATTCAACAAGTCGTTTTACATCTACACTGTGTCTGCGCATCACACGCGGGGGCCATTTCAGTGAACCCCATTATGGGACATGACTTAATTCTCCTTGACACAAAGCCAATTCAGGGAGTGATTGTTTCACAGGTTCATCCTCTCTCCCCACGCAGCGGGGAAGGGGGGGGAGTAGGGCAGTGATTGTGAGGAGGTGGGTTGTATATGGCGCTGAAAGACCACAGCTGAGGGGGAAATAACTGTCAGACCATGTGGAGAGAGGGAGAGGACACAGTATAGCCCATCACTTGTGCTCCCTGAGAGACTTATTACAGAAGCCAGCTAGGGCGAGAGCTGGTAATTAATTTGGATAGAGCTGATATTGGTTTTGATGCACCAGAGACTGACAACACTGGCTGTCCGGTGCATGTGCCTGTGCTCATGGCAATGTGCGTGTATCTGTATAAAAACGGCTGAAGAGGTAGAGCAGGGGAAGGAAGATGAGGGGGCTTGACCCAAAGACAAAGGAACAGGTATGACAGAAGTGACTCTGTATAGCAATGCATATTTATGCCTGCACTCTTATCCCTGCCCTCCCTTCACCTTTGGAACTCATATTCTCATCTCTCTCTACTCTCTCTTTCACATCTATCCATCTCTGCAGCCATCTCCCTCCTTCTCGTGTACTTGTTCCTTTCTTCCTCTGCCATGAATATGCGTCAGTCATGGCTGTATTTCATTTATTTATTTTTTAAAAATAATGAAATTATTCTCAGCGTGGCAAATTATTAATGTGACGGAATAGGAATGGGCTTGTTTTCTACCAGTTCATTCATTCAGAAAGCTCCAATACTGCACGGCAGTGGCACAATTACAGCGCTAAGCAATGGCAGAGGCTGAAAGGAGCACAGAATTTGCGCTGTTGCTCATGCAAATCCACTGTTAGGTCACGACTGAGGACAAATTCAAGATTGCTTTGTAATGACTGAAGAAGAATGAGAAAATAAATTGGAGAGGACAAGATGATAAATGGATTTATAATATTATCTGCTGTTACTTAGGTGTTTTATGACGTTTTGGATGAAGCTATCTCAGAAAATCTTTAATCATTTTCTGATTATGGTGTTTTTACTTTGCTGCTGTGGTTATAACTCAAAGGCATTCATGTATTTGGATGTGTAAGTTCTCATATGTTTGTGAGTGAATACATAGCAGATTTAATTATTAGTCAAGGAAAGTGATTGGCCTGATACCCAAAATATCAATTTGTTGGCTTATCTTCGAAACCATCATTGTCTGCACACTGCAGTCAAATCATTTATGTAACACTCTGTTGGACACTCCAGAGTAAACATGGTGGTATCCCAAAGCTGGATTAGATTTGTCTGATGTTGATTGTTGAAGTTTACCAGAACAATTTTTTTCATCTATTTGCTCTACAAAGTTTCTATTTGCTTTATTGTTTCATAGGCAGCGCGTGAGCACACAATAAATAAATCGACACCTTTCTAAAACATCCAATAAAAACTTCATGACAATATTAAACTGCTCTAAGATACAGATATTGCAATGATAAAAAAATACTTGATATGTAATCATTTTAAAACAAAAATGAAAAGAAGCAAGAAACACTGTCCATAAAAAATGACTAGTCAAGCTTGTGTCAAATCAATGGGTGTCTTTAAGACTTTGGATTCATTTCTGGGTTCACAAAATTTTGGAAACAAAATATCAAGATGAAATTTGTCCCTGGGAGCAAAAAAATAAAAATAAAATAAAAACTTGGAAAACCAGAGCCTTTTTCCTACATTAATGAGGATGGAA
This sequence comes from Planiliza haematocheilus, assembly GCA_005024645.1. NCBI lineage: Eukaryota > Metazoa > Chordata > Actinopteri > Mugiliformes > Mugilidae > Planiliza > Planiliza haematocheilus. The sequence goes on from SRSE01000306.1 coordinate 3,124,017, forward strand.
CTTTTTATTTTATTTAGTTTTTTATGTTTTGGTTGCAGTTTCTTAATGGAATATCAAATGAACAAATGATACACAGACCTCCCCATTTGAGCACTTCTTATAAGCCACCACAGCCTGGATGGTTAATTCTGTAATTGGTTGTCCTGGTGGCAAATATTAGAAATGTGTACACATGTGTAGCATTTTCCCAAGTAGCATGTTTGCTACTAAGTTTAAAACATCTAGTAGCACACAAATAATTTTAGGTGCACGATGAATAATTACAAAATAATGTGTTTTTCTTTAATAAAGTGATATGAGGTCAATGTGGAGGCATTTATAAGCAAAACAATTAAATTCATACCTTTTTTAAGTTTTAGTTATATTCTCTAAAGAGTGCAGAGAGAGTACTGTAACAACTCTGTCAGTTATTTATAGGTGCAAATGTGCACAGTGCAACTGAGACAGTATCAAGACAGCAAGTACAATTCTCCAAAAGGAGCAGAAAATAATACTGTAACAAGTACTGACAACAGACTTAAGCTTATTTGGCCTGTGTTATAACATAATACATTGATAAAACAGGCAGGGTTCACAATGCCTTTGCGATCCCGTTTGAAGTTCTCGTTGCCTGTGACATAAACTGACTTTATAGCTGCTTGCTTCTGCGCTTTGCAGTACTTACATTAATTCGTTTTTGTAAAGGAGCCACGGGAATGCTTTCTGCTAGTCAGCATTAAACCTGTACTTTTACATTAATTGTCATATTAATTGTTGCTACAGTGTTATAAGCTCCATCCATCTTTGCTTTTATTTTTATCAAGAAAAATTGGTACACTGCACCTTTAGAGAAAAATAGCGCTGTCTCTTTAAGAAAGACAGTCGTCTTGATTGTTGAGGATGCATTCAAGTGCACAACCGGCTACATCCTCCAAACGTCAGCAACACATCATAAAACATTTGTTGAATGGTAAAATTCGGTAGACGCAAGCGTGCTACTAATTGCATTTCACAATTCGCACTGAACTATTTTTTACTAGCATTTGCGACAAGGTGCTCGCACTGTCGAGCCCTGTGTGTGCATAATAAAGAGACTAGTCTGTGTACTAATGCCTACAGGCTCTGAAAGCTGATATGCAATAATCATTCTGTGTCAGATGTTCTATTGGTCATGTGCAAAAACGGTTTGTCGTTTATTGAAAAAAAAAAAAAAAAAAAAAAACGCTAGTAAAGGGGATATAAAAAGATTATATCCTGGTGCTGATGTACCATATTATGGGTTTGCATCATGAATGTGTAGTTGACAAAATTCAGTTTCTCGTATTATCCAGGCTATCCAGGGTTAAAGCTTTTTAGAGAGAAAAGGTGAGCCACTGTATCATTGAAATACCCACACTGGTGCTTAATGCAAAAGTATTAATTTAACTTAAAATCATGAGGGTTTCAATTTCTTATGGCAACTGCAGTGGTGTATGGGGATTTGTGTTAGGATATGGAGAGTAGACTCTGGGAGCATGCTTTACTTTCCACACTGACTGATATAATGTGTTCTAAATGAGACAGCATTTGAGTTAGCAGTGAGTTACTGGAGGAACAATGTAACTCTGACGCCACTATGTTGACTTCCTATTGGATCAGACTGACTTTCAAAGTAGATGTGATGTCAAATTCTGTCAGTTTGCACACATTAAGTTTTAAGTACGCTCAAAGACACTTTAGACAATTAGGCAATGGTAATAGTCGCCGGCTCGCCAGAGTCTAATTTACTCTGCTGTGGTCCCATAATGAATTGTAAGTATTTTTGAGCGTCCCAAATAATGTTGTGCTTGCTTTGTGTGTTTCCTATTGCTCCTGAAAGCATTTCTCACTACCTCCTCTCCCGTCCCAAAGCCATCTCCCCCAAAAAAACCCACCACAGCCCCCGCTGCGCAGGGAAGCACTGATAGACTGTATATAGTCCCTGAAAAAAGTCTTGTTGCATATGGGCAAAGTAACTTAAAATGGCATGCAACTTTATTTCTAATCATTTGGTTGGTTTATTTTAATGCCAAGGGCCTTCACATTAATAACTGGGTGCAAAAATGAAACCGTAAAAAATTCCTCACGTTCACAGCAGCCCATAACATCTGTTTTCGCAGGATCAAAAGTCTTGTCGAGCCTTTAAATGATTTAACCAACCACAGATTAGAGCTTCACCTCTGATAAATACTGTAATCAACACATTCCCAGGTGTATCTAAAAAGAACCCCATCACACCAGACCTTCATGTGAAGTGCAACCTGACCTCTGACAACATGCCAAGCACTTTTTTGAAACCGGGTCCCAGGGTGGATAAATTTGAAAACGCACTTCTCGCGAACGGTGTGGACGGTTGAATCCGGAGATTTCTGAAAACGATGACGTCATCGCCGCCATAGCCACCATGGCCACACCCCTCGAGCAGTCTTCCACCTCGTATATCTCGCGAAACGTCTCATAACAACATCAACAACAATGGCAGACTACATGCTTGCGTTACTACTGGAGAACATATTGAGCATGTTATGGTTACTAGGGCAAAGACGGCATGAGACGTATAGATGTAGTCTTCCAAGCTCATGGGAGTATCATTAATACCGTACATGAACAGAACTTTTGTTCAAGTGAAATCTGACCTTTCTGTCCTAACTAAATGATAAACATCAATGAATGACAAGACTTTACTTTGGTATAATTAGCATAATCTACAGGCCTTTGTCTTTCATATAAGCCATTTCTAATTCCAACTGATCAACTATAAGTCAAGTTATTTGTTGTTCCTACTTGGATAAGCGACAAGACTTTTGTCAGGGACTGTATGAGCTTGCATCATCCTATAGAGTAGCACTGATCAGACACTTAAAATGCTCAAGCTTTGGTCATTCATGGCCTTTGATGGACCTGTTGAGCCATTCTGCACCGCATCAAAAAAAACTCTAAACTATTCTCAGCGCCAGCAGCACAAAGCGTCCTGCTAACGATGGTATGCTCCTCACAGAGCCCTGACATGAACATGGAGTTAAGGTTGCTGTTTTTTACCCTGTAATACGTGAACTATATTTTAAGTTCAGGAAACATTTTGCTTATTTTGATAGTGTTTAATAATAATAATAATAAAAAAATACTACTTGTATTGTTGCTGATATGTCAATGAATATTTGAAGCAACATACAATGAAGGCCTACTTTGTCCTTTCTTGCCCCCTGCTGGTGTGGAGGAGCATGTTAAATTATGGAGACCTGCATATCTAATTCAAAGGACAAAGCACCAAATTTAATGTAGATGGATAAAGTATTTTACAGATCCCACATCTGCATAAAAAAAATAAAGATATGACTTGTTCATTCATTCATTTATTCTCTCACTCGCTTTCAGAGTAACGCAGGACTTGGAGTTGTCTCCCACCTTGCATTGAGGCAGACGACAAGGAAAGACACAGTACAGGTCAGCAAACTCATCACACAGGTCACATTTATGTTTTTGAAAGGAAAAAAAGAGACTTTCCTCTGTAAATTGATTGACCTGATTTTGACATGGACAGGTCCGGTGAGACCTTCTCTCAAAATTGTGCTGTTCAAAATTTAATTTCAGCCACAACTCTCCTCCAATCTCATTCTCCCACTGTCTCATTCTTTTCTTTTATATAGTGTGCATCTAAGACAGGGCCCATGGTGGCAGTGAAACTAGGTCCTGAGCTTCAAATAGCAGCCCACTGAATCCCAGGGGCCCACAGCAGAGGAAAGGCCAAGAGAAACAGACACACACACAGCAGGAGAGAATGAGATATAGAGGGCAAATTGTTTGAGGAAAATTAATATTTGTCATTTGGTAGCGCCAACAATATCCTGTGGTCACAACGGGCATTGTTTGAATCCGTTTCTTTTGAAGATATCACAGTGTACCTGTGTTTCCAGCAGAGTTGGGAGAATTTTGGTGTGTTTTCTTTGATGTACCGTAGGACTGCTGGCTATTCCCCAATTTGTTTCAGTTCTTTACCAAGACCTTATTCATGTATGGTAGCTTTCATTAGAGAATGTGTGTGGGTGTGGGTGTGTGCGTGCGTGCGTGTGTTTAGTAACCTTGACAAGACAGACAAAACTGCCACAGAACTCATCATCACACACTCATCGTGCTCATTATGCCACAGAACTAAGGCAAGCATTTTGTTGCAAGATCTCTGCAGAGGAATTCAGAAAGATTTCTGCGAGAAATCTGAGGGCAGATAATTACAAGTGAAGGTTGTAAGTACGCAGCAAGCAGCTGATGTCAGTCTGTATCTTTAGAGTCATACTGGCAAGACCAAAAAAAAAAGGTCCAAAGTTCTTCAAAACACATTAACACAATATTTTGTGGTAAATTGTGACATTTTTATAGAAAAATCTTATAATGCAATGTAATTATTATTATTTTTTTTATAGAAAAACATCTGAAAAGTTTTGTGTGTGCCTTGTATTTTTCAAGTTGTAAAATTCCATTGATCTGACAGAAAATGCTCCGTTCTCAGTTTAACAACAAGCTTATTTCGCCTAACTGGTTTATATGCGGTTACTTTAAATGCCACACTAAATGGCAATTTTTTTAAGTCCAGAATTAAATTCTCAATTGGCCAATATTTGTTTAAGAGGTACTACATTACTTTATTCACTCACCAGAATTGTCTCTGTAACACTTTGTATGTTTACATATATTGCTATATTGCCACATAGTTAACTACATATCTACTTAGTTGAAGTCCATTTTCTCATTCCCGCTGCCTGTTATCAGTGTTGGCTCCAACGCCGTCTCCTGTGCTCTCCTCACTTGTGCCTCCAGACCTCACTTCAGTTTCTCCTTACTATCATGATTTGGCTTATGTCTTGAGTAAGATCCCTTCCTCCCCATTGCCCTTGCGACTGCGCTATCGACTCACTCCCTGGTTCAGCTCTCCCCGCCAGCAGACTATACAACCTGTCTCACCCTGTAAGGAAGACAACTGAGCCTACATCAGTGACTCCCTAGGGGCAGGAATCATCCAGCCCTCCTTTTCCCCTCTAGGGCAGGATTCGGTTTTGTGGACGAAGGGACAGGACTCTCCAACCCTGCAGTGACTACCAACAAATAACCCCTGCCACTTATTGGCCGTGCCCTTGACCCCCTCCACCAGCTCCGCCACAGTTTTCGCTAAGCTAGATCTTTGGAATACCTACCACCTTGACAAATTATTCAGGCTCTGTAACAGCATCTTCCAAGACCTCATGTTCAGCATGTACGCTTTGAATGCTCCTGGAAAACGAATTGTTCATTAAGGCTAAGAAATGTGAATTCCACGTCACCTCTATCAGTTTCCTCAGCTACATCATTGCCCAGGGGGAGATGAGTCCGGATCTTAACAAGGTCCAAACCATAGATAGCTGTTCCATCCCCCTTCTCCTGCACAAAGTTGCAACACTTTCTGGGTTTTGCTAACTTCCATTGCTGATTAATCTGTGACTGCAGCAAGGTAGCATCCCTTAAATGACTGACATCCACTTAATTTCACTTCATCCACATTTGTCTGGACTCCTGAGGCTGAGGCATCTTTCTCCAGACACAAGTCCCTCTTCTCCAGTCGCTCACTTACCCGGACCCTAAGGGACAGCTAATAGTGGAGCTGGAGCAGTTTTCCCTCAGCCCAAAGGATCAGAAACTTCATCCCTGTGCATTTCTTTTTTCAGCATTTGACCTCTGCACCAGACAATTATGATGTTGGAATCAAAGTTCTGACATTCTCTCAACACCACATTCGTGCAAACACTTTGGTGATTTCTCATTTTGCGGGAGAAACATATTTTAGGAAATCAGGAAATCTAAAATGGCACATCAGGAGTGAGTGTGGACACCAGCGTTTATTGCTGTGCCAGTGTTCTGTATGTGAACGACACACTGATCAAGCTAGCTTGATCTAGCTATGTCCAGAAAGCAACATTTACATATATGTTGCAGCAGTGGGCACTGTAGGATGTGCACTACTGCAGTTACTGCTAGTGATTACATAATCATATCGTAGTTGTATCGGTCCATTGCAGTTTGCCTGAAAACACGCTCTCTAACCGGAATCAGCTTGGTTCCTTTGTTCTGGAACGGAACAGCCCAAACAACAAACCGGAAGAAAAATCGCCCCCAGTGTGGTGTTAAAGCACCCATAGTAATACCTTGTAAATCGGGTTATGAACACACTTTGTAGTACCTTGTTGTAAGTTTATGAAAACACAATTTTATCTTCAGTAACACACTTCACCATCCACATATTGACTTGATATAGCAGGAATAAACAAAGACGCTGATGACATTATTTGATGCCACTGTCACGTTTTTCAGTAAAACCACTAAGCACGAAGCCAACATGCACAATATTACACGTCTGGATCGAACAACATCCTGACTACAGCCATCATTCATGTCATTAATTACGAGAAAAGCCTTTTAAAATGTTTTACAACTTTCTCGTCCTTTGAGAGCAGAAAGACAAATAACAATGAGCACATGGAAATAAAAGAACAGAACGCACCAATAAGGCAGCTGCCAATGCAGAGGGAAGAAAACCAACGTCAACGCCAAAAACAGAGACGCAGGCTAAATATTGTGCTTGAAGTAGCGATTGTTAATGTGCAGACTGGAAAAGGAAAGTATGGTCTGATCAGTTGCACCTGTTTCCCATCTGTCCTCTGTCTGACGCATTAGTGTAGCTATGCATCCCATAACACAAACCTGCCTTAGTGTGTCCTTAGAGCAGCATAGCAGCATTTTAACATGGGTTACTGTGGAGACCACAGCAGTGACACTGGCAGCAGCAGCAGCAGCCTCTCGCTCGTTCGGGCTGACATTCAGACAAGCCCCCCCTCGCATACACACATGCTAGAGGACTCTCGCACATGAGTACACAGCCACACAGCACAGCAGCTCCCCCACGGGCTGTGCGTACACGCTTCCTTGAATATACACGGACTGGGACACGTGAACGTGCAGCCGGATCAATGACACACGGGTGATGCACACATAAACAGATTGTCACATACACACACCGTTTAACCCTCACCTCTCTGACCACGTCTTGTATCATTAATGATTACTACAGTACTGCAGTAAAACAGTGCTCCCCAACACACTGATTACATCACATCCATGCTTTTTCCCCCCACAGTTTTTACATGACAATCTCATTTCCGTTGCAGCATTCAGTGTGCCACATCACCTAGTCGTCAGTTCAAGATCAATTTTGTCATTCAGGAAGATGACAAGTGTGGGCTGTGTATAAGGACTCCATAAAGGAAGAGTGTAACAGCGCTGCCAGCAGCTTTGTTATGTGGATGCGTATCCAATCGGATGCAGATGCATTTTTCTTTTTTTTTTGGTGTTGTGTTCAATGCATCTCATTGTTGGTCAGAAAATTGGATCACGGGATAGTAATTTACACACCATCATTGAGGAAATACAGCAAAATGCATGACAAGTAGCAATGATTTGAGAAAATGCAGATAAAATAAGGAGATCAACAGATTGGTAATAAAGGCAGTAAATCAGCAAGAATGGCTGCAACGCCGCTAGCCTTCATTTGTTGTAATGAGTCTGTATACAGCCCATCTGCAGCTATTTGGCCCCGACACATTTGTAAGGATTCAGCACCAACTGCTTATTTTGTAAGGCCTTATGCCTCAGAGTTGTATGGCTACATTTGCCGTTATGATCTAAAAGAAAACCCGCATTATTACGGAGTTAATTAGTTAGCCTTATTTATTTCTCATGGACAAATGGTTATATTCGCTGTTGTGAAACTGAATTCAAGTGGTTAATGAAACAGCTTAATAATTTGATACAGGAACATTTTGTTAATAGTTCTGCTTAGACTTATTTGACAACTTTTGCAAGTCATTTAATGCCTTTAACTCTTCTGTTATAAATTGCCAGTAGAAAGAGGCATGCATTTATTAAAAATCATCAACATATTCTCCAAAACACGGGTACAGACAGAAAAGAAAATGTGTGTATTCAACTGCTTCATAATACCAGTTTACCAATATCATAAAGTGGAGAGCAAATATACAACCGCATATTTATTTTTATGATTCACCTCTTGCAGTTTGACCAGCCGCTTGCCACGTTGCTCCGAAAAGTTGCTAATGTTTGACGGCCATGTCAGCCACATGATATCATTGTGTTAATTAGACATGCAGCAGCTCAGTAATATCCAGCCAGAGTGCTGAGAGGCTGCACACTGTGCCGTGTTTCACAGTACTGAGATCGTGATGACAGGCCACTGACGCCTCTGACCAAGACCTGTCTGACAGCCAGCACAAATTACCATCATTTTTGATGTTTTAATTGTAAGGTGATTTTGTGCATGTTTGAAAGCGTGCATGTAAGAGCAGGATTGGGATAGGAGGGTGGGTGAGGTTAAGGAGTTGGTCACAAGCCACAATGCATCTTTAAATAACAAAGAATTAGGTTTCAAAGTACACATGAGATGCCTATTTTACCAATGCATAACAAATCATCATGGAACTATACCGTCAGTGCTGTGGGTTGACAAGTTCGTATTAGACCGACCAGTGTACCAAGGACGACGTGATATAGCACAGCCTGCATGAATAGAGAAATTCCAACTGATGATAAACACAATTTTTAGGGATGCACCGAAATGAAAATTCTTGGCCGAAACCGAAAACCTTAAATGAAGAACCTGAGGCACAGAAACCAAAACACTGAAAGAAATTATAATGGCGATTATTAGTACCATTGCATTTATGGCTATGACTGTAATAATCTCACTAAAATCAAGGCATTGCAATTTCATAAATTAATATTAATTTAAAGAATAAATCAATTACAAAATTATGAAAGTATTCATTTAGCACGTTCCAACGAACAATATAAAATAAAATGTTTAATCACTCAGTTCAATGTACACATGAGTGTTCATTGAACTGAATCAGCATCGATCCACTGTGCAGTCATTTTCGGCGGCCAAATATTCTGTGCATCCCTAGTGACTTTACTAAACTGATTTTACTATACTCCTTTACTATTGCTACTGATCGTTAAAGCTGCAAGCTGATTGTCACATCAGTAACACATCAGTGACATTGTCATTGTCCAGAGAATCGCCAGAGGATGCCTCCCAGACCTACATTTGAACAGTGGTGTATTTCTGTTTTCAGTATAACAACGCAATATACATATGTCTATAAACCATTTTCTGTCAAACCATAATTTTGTGATACAGCATATCTGCGAATTTGTTTTTACTGTCGGTGTATTCATTTTATTTAGTGATTATATTTGATCCTGGAAATGAATACATACTTAAACTAGTTATCAACTTGGTAGTACTTTGTACGTTGCAGTTCAAACAGCTCATCCGCTCACATTTCTCTTCCACTTTGTGTAATCTCTTCAGCTTCTTTTAATGATGTTTTGTCCAGGCTAGCTGGTAGGAATTTCTGCAGATTCTACATATTATTCTTCAGGGTCATTTTCAGAACTTCTTTTTACTCTTTCTGCAGTTTTAAGTCTGGAATGATAAATCAGTCGCAGTTATTTTTTAAATTAGCACGATTTTGGACAACTGGGGATGCTGAACACAAGCCTTAATGTTGGGTGTCAAAGGGCTGCAGTGTAAAGTATTCTGCCATTGGTGTTATTAAAACACATGTATTAAGTATTTTTTTCTTATTTATACAGGTTTCAACATCATGCAGGTTGTTGTGCGACCTTATGTCCTAAGCTGTTGCCTAGTTTCTTATGCGTACATCTTTGCAATCTAATCCAGGTACAAATTGCTCTGAATACAAAGGTTGTGAGCTGCAGCAGGGAAGATTGCAGGCATTTCAAAGAGCAGGTTGTAATTTTTTGTCATTTCACATTTAACGCTGTGCATGGGGATCATGGTTGTAGTCAAGTCTAATTAATGGCAGGCACCTCAGTGAGCAAGACGATCGTTCCATACCATACGACTCATGTTTTCTGTTCAGATCCAACACAATGGCTGCTGTTATTCTGGGACACCTTTTGGAATGCTGGATTTCAAAGCGCAGCTGTCTACCACTGAGGGTGAACAGCTAGAATTAAATCAGCAGTATTTCAGTATTTTACATTTCTCTCTGGGACCTCAGATGACACTAAGTAGTTTATCTTAGGTGACCAATCTGTTCAATTCTCAGTTCCATTGTGCTATTGTAAGATCCATTTCACATCACTATACTCAGACAATCAGAAATGAATACGGGGTGAACGCAGAAAGAGAAATAACAAAAAAGCAGCAAAAGAATGTCATATTCATCCAGTCATCCATCCGTATCTGAGGAATCTAATATTGGGTTGCTTAAACACACCATCCAATAGGTGGTTTATACTTCTGCATTAGGTTGACGCAGAGGCTACGGCAACAACGCAGACACCTAAACAAAGCCATACCACAAGACCTGTGACTGGTCCGCTTGGCAGCAGCATGTTTGCGCTTTAGTGTTTCCAGCTGCCTCTCCACCTCTTTAATTTTCGAATGAATTGTTTTGGATTAATAAAGAATTGGTACGGTTAACTGAGGAGGTTTGGAGATACAGACTGGTATGACTTGTGCAAAAAAGACACGGCGCCAACTAGCGTTTCTGTGGTGGTGTTAGAGAGCGAGCTAGACTGACAAGCGCAAGTATAAATGGCTCGCACCGGCATTGGCTACATACGTAGGTTATGGCATCTATGTTCTACAGAGGTATAAACTATGCAAGTTCGATCTGATTCTTGAAGCTGCACCAGACCTTTAAAGTTGCAATGTGCTTTTCTTGTCTTCACTCTTAGGCCTCGTCCACATGTACGAAAACGATTTTTTTCCTATCCGTTTTCGCTAGCACGGTTTCAGAAATATGTGCGAACGATGGTGGCGATGACATTATCGTTTTCCAAAATCTCCGGTTTCCCCTGTCCAGACGGATTCACAAGAAGTGCGTTTTTGAATTTATCCACCCTGGGACCCGGTTTCAAAAAAGTGTGTTTTAGGGCTATGCGTTTACGGGATTCGTCAGGACGATAGGCCATTAGATTAAAAACATCTGCGTTTACGCAAAAATGCGCTTTCGTGTGGACAGGGCCTTAATCTTTGTTAGGGTGGCTGTGGCTCAGTGGGTAGTAGGGGTTGTACCGATTAGTCGTCTAGTTGATTAGTCTATTCCACTGCTGTGCCATGACGCTTTAAGCAGGAATTTGACTGGTTGCCCGTCACGTGACAATAACAAACTTCAGGGGGGAGACAGGAGAGGAGCCCAGTGGGTCACTGCAGTAAGCTAGCAGTGGCAGTTCATCACTAAAGATGAAGCCCATGCTACTGTGACATGTCAGAACTGAAATACAACAAATGTACTGATGCAATGCACACTCACACCCCAAGTTGCTGCCAGTGCAACTGAGTGGGTAGATAAGTCATAGTGACCGTAACAACAGTTTGGTAAAGCACATGCCTCAAAAATTGTCCTTTCTGCAGTTTTAGTTTGCACAAAACAAGCACATTCCCTTTCAGTTAAGCCCGTACAGAGCAGGCGTGTCTGGGATGGCTGACTGCAAACAACGATGCTTCTGCTGTGGGCTTGAGATCAGACTGCATTTGTCATAGGGCTCATTTGAGCCAAGCTTCAGTTATGTCAGTCACCGCACAATGCATACTGGTAACGTTTCTAGGTCAGGTTGGTTTTGGATACCCAAATGAAACCTTGTAATAGCTCACAGCACGAGGTACAGTCACATGAACCTCTAGCTGTTCATAATAAACCAGAAGCTTTTTTTGACAATTTTTAAGTCTGAAATGCAATAAGTGTTTTCTGGTGTTTTGCATGTGAGTTGCCTTGTCTGACAAAATATTTATTTTAGTAGTTTTAGATTTGCCATATCATTTTAAAAGCTGTGTTCACATTAAGTCATTTTGTAAGAAAGCTAAGTGTGCCTTTGGCCAAGTTTTATGTCAGCAACAATCTGTCTTGCTCTAGTGTCTCAGTTGCACCTTTCCATTTTTATAAGAGGCAAAATATTAATCACACATTTTGGGGCAAAATGGCCCCAAAATGACACAACTGTCAATTTACATTAAAAGCGGTGTCTGTTCTTGCCAAATCTTTCAGGAGGGGCAGTTCTGGCAATGTTGGACGATGTCGCTATAATGGCTAAGGTGACCCGTTGCTCTTCAACTCGTATAGCAATATCACCAGTAATAATCAGTTCAGCAGCTCTGGATGAAAAGGAATATTCTTTATAATTAATGAAAACTAATCCCACACCATGGAATGTGGCTTAACTGGACTATATTCAGAAACAAAGTGACCTACAACACAGTCACTGACAGCTAGCCAGAAACTACCAGGCAAGTGTTAGGCAGGACTGGTTAGGGCAAAAATAAGGAGGAAAAAAACACTAACATGAATGCACTGTCAGCCTGAAAATCCAGATCTGACATATAAGTTGTAGAAGAGGTATGCCAGCGTCCGCCCTGTTTATGAGCTAGCGATGCAGTTCAGACTTTCTCGAGCGGTATCATTCCATTTGAAGCAGTGTACAGATGACACTGGAGAGGATTTGATCTGCTCATCATAGGCTTGTTCAAGTATCTGCCCAAAATCATGACAAGACACTGAATGGCACTCTGAAACACTTTGTTCAAACTGGATCAGTCTACGACTATTCACAGCACAATCAGGCAAATGTGAGCACATCATCAAAAGATCAATACGCTGAGCTTTGTTCACTGAGCAATGGGGGGGGGGACGCAGCTTAGCATTTGAGAATGATACTTCAGCAACTCAAACCCACATTGAAACATGGTGGTGGAAATATTTAAGTCCAGAAGTGTTTTAACTACCCGGGGGGTGGATACATTTAATGAACCGACTCCCTGACCAAGGAGAAGCAGCACTTTGTTCGTGCCACATGCTGCACTTTCTGGTTTACAACCTTGTGCGTAAGAATTCATTTATTAATAGAATAATGAGCCCAAACACACCTCAGGGATTTGCAAGACTTACTTAAGGACCAAAGGAAACCAAGGAAGCCTGGCTGTCATTGAGCAGTCATTGGACTGCTCACTGCTGAACATGTATGTATATGTTTTTTAGTACTGTGTGTCTTCTGTGTTGGTAAGCCAAAGACAAATTTCCACCCCGTTGGACAAAAAAAAGTTTCTATTCCATTCTTTATGATATCTAATTAATGTAATCTAAAATTCTGGTATAGTGATTTAGCTTTTTTAAAAAAAAAAGTGAAGCTCATATCTTTTAAAGGGGTGTCAAACTCCTCTGTCCCAGGGAATAGTAAGACGCTTATTTCATTGTTAATGAAATAAGGTTTTCTCAGAAATATCCCAGTGCCAATGACTGTACCTGTCTGCAGTAGTCTCATAGTCTCCGCTCTTACTTGCTGTCCAACACTGGAACAGATGTCCTATTGTAACTTTGTCCTATTGTCTGCCTCTCTCCTTTATTTCTCCGCCTCTGTCTTTCTTTCCCACTCTCCCTCTCTATGTCCTGTTCCTCTACTTTTCTCTTGTAAGCCCTTAATGGTGATTAGCTGTGCTATGCTGAATGTGTCCCTGTGTCTCCCCTCTCACTGGGAGCACAAGTGCTGTCACTGAACCCAGTCCTGCACCGTTAGCGGAGCTATTGATTCGCCTCAGATGAATGGCTTGGATACAGTATTGGAATGTGGTCTAGGTAGCAGTGCTCATTCGTTGTTTGTGTGGATAGGGGTACCTGAATGGACTCCTGTTACCAATGTTAGAGGTGTATTCAACAAGCCTCTGGCTCCAACACACTAGATGTTTCTTTATGTGGATATACTCCAATCAGGCATAACGTTATAGCATTCCTAATATTGTGTTGGTCCTCCTTTTTGCTGCCAAAGCATCTCTGACCTTTTGAAGCATGGACTTTACTAGACCCCTGAAGGTGTGCTGTGGCATCTGGCACCAAGATGTTTGCAGCAGTCCTGTAAGTTGGAAGGTTGGGATACCATAGATCTCACTTGTTTGTCCAGCACATCCCATGGATACTCGATGAGATGAAGGGCTGGAGAATTCCAGTTGTTGTGCTCCTCCAACTGTTCTGCTTTTTCAATGAAAGGGCATTCATGGTCTGAAACAATGCATCACATTGCCTCCGCCGGCTTGCCTTCTTCCCATGGTGCATCCTGGTGCCATGTGTTCTCCAGCTGAGCAACACACACCACCTGTATTTCTCTATGGTATTTCTCTGCTAATAAACCAACACATATTTACTTTCACATTGCCTTTGCTGTTCTCCTAAGAATAAGCTTCTCAACATACTACTGCGGTGTTCATTAGTGATGGGAGGCACAGGTCTTTTCCAAACTTCGACTGTTTTTGTTTGGGAGCCGTAAGGGCCAGCTCTTCTAAGAGAGCCAAACGCTTCCCTTATTCATTTAGTTTCACACTGAGGTTTTTAATTTGAGCCTAATTTAGCAGTTTGGAATGGTTTGTTTGCTGGTTAACAAATTTTCCCCGTTTTCATAAAAAAGTCTTATTTTTATGTATTTTTCTGTTCCAAAAATCAGTTTCTGTTTAAACATTTTAATCAAACCTTGAAATGAACTGAACTGAACACAGAACCACAGCAGAAGAATCAAATAAAGGCCAGCGTCTTAACATTATGACACATTAGATAAAAGACTAAGTACAGATACACACCGTTCATGTGTATTTTAGGGACAGACGCATACAAAATGTTTAGCATGTGAGTTCAGTATTTGCTCTTAAACATTTGCAAGACAATTGTTATAGCTGTCATTAAAACCAGTTACAAATGCTGTTTGAATATAATACTCTTCATATAAGGTTGTAGAAGGTTGATTACAAGTACAACTAATCCTGTTGTGTGAGCATGTGAAAGGTAATGACGCTGAACCAGTCTCTTGAGATTTCTAATGAGAGGAGATAGGAAATGGCATATATTTAAAAATCCGATCCAAGGAATTTATGACTCAGTATTGGGTCATTCAAATGAAGATCGCTTTGAATTGCGAAAGCATTTCAAATCGAGTGACCGTTTACAAATTTCTGCTTTCGGGGGAGAAGGGGTGGAAGTCACTTGCAAGACTTTGTCTTTTGCGATCAATTCTTTATTGGAGACGAAGTACAACATGCAAACACAGAATTTTCCGTTTTCTCAAACCCAACAGAACAACGAAACACTCCATGAAAAACTATTTCAAGAAAGGTGTTGGCCCGCTGATGCCAGGTCAAGGAATGTGGTGGTTGCCATCTCGGAGCAGTGGGACCAGCCCATACAATACATCTGTGCTGCAGGGTCAGATCTAGAGGGGAGTCGTCATTAAGTAGGAGCAACAATGGCGAGAGTGGGACCCTAACTCGTGCGAGAGTGGGACCCTAACTCGTGCGAGAGTGGGACCCTAACTCGTGCGAGAGTGGGACCCTATGTCGCTTTCCCAGGATTCGGCCACATCTAGGCGTTCCCACTACATATGGATAAAGGATCCCAGGACACCTAATTAACATAGTTCACAAATTGGGAGATTAAATGATTTTCATAGAATGTTGCTTTCTAGATGTAAGGTACACATTTCTAGTGCATTACTAGATGGTTTGGATTCTTCGATGTGCCACTCAAACTTTTCCATATTTTGTCCCAACAGATGTCTTAATTTTTTGCAGAAATATCCCTATGCTATGTAGCTACCACTGGCAGTAACTTGTGAGGGTCAGTGCAAGACTTTGTCTTGTGTCAAACCAGTATTCATGTAGCTCACTTGTTATTTCCTTTTCAGTACTTTTTCAGTATCTGTTAGCTGGTTAGCTTTGGGTAACTAAACTACGTTGCTGCATTTAGTCACAAAATGTAGTCCCTGGTTGTTTTTGGTTACCATGGTAATGATTACAACCCCATTCAGATGCTCTTATAGGACACAGGAAGTAGTGTGCATCAACACAAGTGATTTTAGTTTCTTTAAAGAAAAATCACCTGCCGCTTTGTTCAGGTTAGGTTGGCTGTGACCAGATAGGTTTTTTTGTTATTTGCAGCTTGCTTTGTTATTGCAAAACTGCATCTGTTGTTAAGTCTTCAGGATGTTTGTTGGATCTTTGCATGTGTTTTATTTAGATAATTTAATGTTCAGTAAGCATTTCTATTTGTTATTAATAAAAAAATAAATTCAGTTTCCACTACCTGTTGGGTTACATTCGTTGTAACACATCAGCAATGACAGCTCGTAGTCAGGTAACCACATGTACAGGTAACCAGTGAGCAACCTCTTTAGGCATTTCTTTTCATATGAGACATTATGCAGGCTTATCCCTTATAACTGTCTCATCATTCTCACCATCAGCTCATCAGTCTTTTGCAGAGCCACATCAAAAAATGCACACATTTATTTTAATTGTCCTGTTACCTAGCTGCTCTCAGATCGTAATGGGATTCTTAAAGTCAGGTGCGCTGGAAAGGTCAACCACTTTCACATTTAACTTTTAAAATGTAGACGTGTGTTTAATTAAAGCAGCCAAGATCTGGGGCATTCCTGATGAGATCTAAGTAATTTCTAACACAGCGAAAGGCCACAGTTGGTTATTATTCAGTTTACTGACACCTGTGCCGAGTGCTAATTTTACAGTGGCCCAATAAACGTATAAGTAAATGAACAACTTCTGACTGGTGTGCAATGTTCAGCTGTTTCAAATGACAGTGAAAAGTAATTTTGTTGCCAGTATGAGCGTGGTGAAATGAAAGTTTACAGTCTAATTTGGTTACTTGTCCTTCACGCCTATGGATGGATGCGGCAGAGAATTGAATCCTCCCTCACTGTTGGCCCAGTATGTGGTCTTATACTTAGAAAATGATCGTCTTCATGCCTAATGGCATATAAGGACAGACAAGCCTCCTCCACTGTTGGAGATCTGTGACTGACTTGGCAGTGTGACTGCAATGATCATCGCATCCTTTCAGCTCCACTGTGTATGTCTGCTTTTAATCATTTGTGTTAATTTTGGTACTGAAGTGTTGACATCATGAAACACTGCAGGTTGGAAATTGACGCAGATGTGTGTTGACCCCCCCCCCCCCCAACATCCCAACACCCTTCCAGTTCAATATTAAAGTGTGAGTATCTCCCTATAATCATGCCCAGTGGCATATAAATGAGAAACCCGACTCCTCCAGTGCTGGCAGTCTGTAGTCTGCTTGGCAGCATGACTGCATCACATCATCCCTCCCTCAGCTTCTCCAGCTCCTCTCCAAGTTTATTTCTTTTTTCTTTTTCATAGATTATTTGCCTTTACATTTGCTCCATTGTCCTCCTTTAATGTTATGTGAATGTTTTTCTTTACCCTTTCTACATGGTCAGATTTTATTTTAAACCAGGTTAATTTAATTGTTGGAGGGGAAAAAGCCTATCTAAATCATTTTACCCCCTAGCCTGTGTATCTGATTCACTTCTCAGTCAGCAGTGAATGGTACCTTGCAGTACTCAGTCATTAGTAGTTGCTGGGCACGCTGACATTGGTTTTCTGTCTCTGAAACCTTTCATTTCCTCATCTAAAATCCTGGCCCAACTGATTGAAATAAGAAACTAAACAAGAAAGACGGATTAACTTTTTACCCAATAGTGTGACAAGTACTTGGCAAGGGAAAGTGACTGGCTGAAATTTCAAATGTCAAAATGCCCCCTAAAACATATTTTTGTCAGCAGGGCTTAGAGGCTGCTGGATGATGAGAAAGCCTGATCGCGCGCAGCATTCAGCCTTCCATTCATATCTGTCTGCTCATATATAACTTATTTTTCTTCAGCAAAACCAAGATTAAGACTAGGCAAAGTGTCGCCCTCCTTTCATATAAAATCTCGTTAAATTCGATGGCCAGTGTTTCTTGCCATCCTTTTACTAAATGTTGTTTCAGCCAAAACACTGAGAGCTGCAGCGCTGAGTGTCTGTCCTTTGCTGGGAGGTTATTGATGAGTTGTTAATGAAAGGCCTATTAAAGGCGAGCATATTGATCCACTAAGGGCCTGATGACAGTATCATTGCAAAAGGGACACAACTGAAAAAGACATGTAATGCTAAGTGGCTGAAGAGTGAGAAATGAAATAATCAGCTTACATATGTCACCTCCCTGGGTCTCTTCTTTTGCAAATATGTATGTCTATGTCCTTCTCTTTACTCCAACTTGAGTACAAACGTCCACCACTATAAGTGAAGTGATTGCACATTTCAAAATTAAACCAGCATGCTTGTGTGTTCCCTTAGAAGTCTGAAATTTACCTAATCCTGAATGGAATTATTCATTCAAAATTAAAACTGCCCATTTATATTTTCTCTCAAAAAATATTTAGCTGTAATTCAACAATGTCATTTTTGGGTCTTGACACACTGACTTGGTCAACTTAAATGATTTGATTTAATTCTTGGACTCTGATGTCTAAAGAATCCACCTTTCTTTTTGTTTGTCAGCACTAGTTACACAGCTATCTTGTTTGAATAAGCTTTATTGGAACTGTCAAGTTTTCCAAGCTCCACTTTCAGCCTTAAGAATCTATAACTCCATGTCATCATCTTGAATGATGTACATGAACAGTGTGAGGGCTCAGACATGGTCTTTCTTTGTTCAAAACAAACACTGCCTTATCGTTGCATTCTAAACCATAAGATGGAATCAAAAGCATCTTGTTGTGGTACATCTTGCTTCCTGGCTTTTTTGAATTTAATACATCAAAGGAAACTCCCAACTGTTGCAGGAAATGCCTGGAGGCTGGCAGTGAACAATTATGCACATGATAGCTTTGATACATTACATTATTGTTCATTGTCACTGTGAGACAGCTGACATACAGAGTAGTCACATCAGAGTAGTTCTGTATCTTTGGATTCCATTTGGACTGGCGACCTGTACAGTTACCATTGTTATTGGAGTATTTGTCCCAGTTCCTTTTAAACTGTGGCCATATCCAGTGTCCAACCTCAACGGAGGAGCTGTGAGCTTATTGTATGTCTCACTCTTTACACCTCTAATGAATGCTTCTTGAGAACATCTTGCTGTGATTCGGGATGCTGCCATCAAGGAGTGTCATTGCTATGGGGTGGGGGTGCCTGGTCTGGTCTAGGTGGGTGCTACATGTCTAAGTAACATCGAGAGGAATGCCCGGTCCAAAAGATTTCCAGCAGAAAGATAGATATATATTATAGTGTGATCTACCCATATACTAAATAAATATAGGTGGTTCTATTTTGATTTGTTAACAAAAAATGTGGTAAAGAAAATTACTTTATTTCATCTATGTATGTTTAGATTTTATTAATATGTTTCTTAAAAATTTAAAAAACTAAAGTGGTGACATGCATCTTACCTACCAATCAGCAACCTGCAAAGGTGTCTGTTTGGTACAGACTTTAATTTAGAGGTAAATAGGTTTATACACTAAATTACATTATAATTATCATAAAACATAATGCGTTCAAGTATGAAACTTTAGCCCACAACAAATCCTTGCCAGATGAAACCTCTGTGCGTCAAGTGTCCCAACTCTCACTCCGTTTCAGGTTGATGCAGTCACTAGTTGTCTGAAGTTGCAGCTTCTGATTTATACGGTGAATACAGTGGGCTACCTGTGCGGTGGCAACAGACAGCTGTGTTTGTGTGTGTCTATCTGGTTACAGTAACCTAAAAACCTAACCACTGTGGATTACAGCATGAGAGAACAAGCGACATCACAAACACACAGACACCTGCCAAACAGGTTAGATGAGTGCAGGTAAGAGAGGACGAGGGCTCTGCTAATGCGAGCGTACAGAGTGACAGAAGCTAGCGTACGGGAAGGCGGTTCAATGAAAACACAGCTCAGGACAGGTGTAAAGGTGAGCTCCGAGGGCAGAGAGTTACTGCAGACAGACAGAAAGGTGTAGGCAAGCGGCCATGCAAGTAACCAAGCAGTGTGCTTCGTAGGCAGGCAGAGTGTCAGGTAAACAAGCAGCCTGCTCTCCCTGTCTGCTGCAGCACTGTAGCCGGAGAAATACAGGCAGCAGCAGCAGAAGCAGCATAGAAGAAATATTAGAACAGCCTTTATCCTCCACTGCCCCTTCTTTGAGACACACACATACACACACAGACTGAGGCACCTACTGGACTGTTCAACCAGCTCAGCTCTGCAAGGTAAATGAATAGATTTGTTTTACTTAGAGCTCAAAGACTTTAAGTGGGTGTGTGAATGTGTATGCGCTTGATTTCCCAATACAGAGGTAATTAGTTTCTTTCCCTCACCTATTTCTGTGTACTCTTGTTTAAGAGTCCTTCGTGCTGCTGCTGCACTGAGAATCCAACAGTAGCTTAACTCAAACACATGGGAGCGAAGTGATCCACGCTGGCGTGCTTTGCTCTGACATCACCATCCACCCATAATGAGGTGTGACTTTGGTGGAAAAGCAAAAGTGAAAGTTGCCTCAGGAACCACGTTCGTCACAGATGCAAGGTCGAGCAAGTTATTGTAATTCCTTTTAAACTGGTTCCTGGGTATCCAAGCGAAGGATAACGAATGCCTAGTGAGCAGGTTACCACGCAACACAGCACCAGGCCAGCCCTGTCACTCTGTGCTGTGTGTGTGTGCATTTGTGTGCTGTCCTCTAGAGGATCGTCTTCGGTAGCATTTGTTAACAGGGGAACAGGAGGGGGAATGTGAGGACCTGCTGTACAGCTCTGCCTGCCTGCCTGCCTGCCTGCTGTGGTTTTGTCTCAACCGTGTTCTGTATGTGGCAGGGCCGGTGCGTATGCTCCCATGTACACACCATGCCGGGGGTTGGTATTTAGGTGTTGTGGCTGCAGGCACCAGGTAGCAGTGTGTCCCTGTGTGAATGGGAGAGGGACAAAAAAACCGACAGGGACTGTAAATACAAAATATTTCTCTTGCCAAACAAGTTCAGACAGTACAGATGAAGCTGCAGATTGTGTGCCAGGTTAATTTCTGGTTTCCTTTAACATGAGGCTACTCTGCCTTTGTTTCCCGTAGTTTTTTCAATTTGGTTGTGTGTATCCGTGCCCCTAAGCTTCTAGGAGGATTATGAAACGAAAAACATTTCTGATGCTTCAGAAGAAAAGAAACAAACCTGTATTTGATAGCTTTACAAAAGAAAGAAAGGAGGAAGCAAGTATGGATGCAGATTTCTATTGCTGTAGCTTTGGGCAAAAGAAGTGAACATACTTTTCATTCAGAAAACGTTTTATGGATAAAATCTGTTCATAACAAGTCTGTTACTATTAATGCTACATAATACTAAATAATAGTTGACAAATGGCAGCCATTTTCGACAGACTCAGCTCTCCAGTTGGTAATCACAAATGTTTCAGGTTGCAAGTCTCATAAACGCAAAGTGTCTGACAAATGAAATGGCCTTGTATTTATAGAGCACTTTCCTGCCGATTGCGCTTTCCAGCCGATCATCTACCCATTCGTTCAAACAAGCATGCTCATAGCACAGCACAGGTAGCAACTCAGGGACCAGTGTCTTGAGTATAGCTGCCTCAGAAATATCCAGTTTGAGTCGGGAATATGTCATGATGGTATTACTTGCTGCTTTACATATTTCTGTCAAGGTCACTGGGACCTTGAAAAAAACCTAGCTATAAGTCTAGTTCATATACTACTGTTCTGCAGAGGTTCACATCAATGGCTTATAGGAGTCCACCCCCCTCATAGTGATAGACTGCAACTACGGTTTGCTAGGATACAGTTGTATGGTGGTAATTCTAGTTTCCTTTCTTTTCGATGCCTGTCTTAAAAAATATTTAAAACAAAAGGCACATGAACATCTGCTGCATTCCAGCATTGTTTTGCACATGCTGCTCTTTGATTTTCCCCGGCCCTCTATTCTCTAGCTGCTTCTTTTTTTTTCTGGCCTTAATATCATCTGACATTCCTTACCTGCAAGGAGACACGGTATCACCTGTCGTCTATCCGCTTTTTCTTCTGCAACACGATCTGATGTGTCTCTCAAACAACAAAAGGGAACAGAGGGAAAGAAGGGGTAGGCGGCAGCAGAGAAAGAGGGAGGGGAGGTTGGAGATGGTCTGCGGCTCGGTATCTCAGACAGTCCAGCACTTTCTTTGTTATCTGCTCACGGTGTGAGAGAAAAGCATCCCACCTTCTATATTATCATCAACCACTGATAAGAACAGCCCCGACTACTCTTCCCTACACAAAGGCAAGCTGATACCTCAAGGCCATGCGTGTGTGTGCGTATCTGAGGCCATGTCTCGAAGCCTAAAAACACCAGGGGATATCTTATCCCTTTATTCGTTAGTGTGATTTTGTTGAGACTTTGGTGTATTGGCTATGGCTGAACTCAGCACAATGGAACTCAATGGCATTGGGGTGTTGACATTCAAAGGACCCTAAATTCAGTAACTGAATGTCTACAGCAACTGCTCTTTCCAGATATAATGCAATTGTTTGTGAGGATAAACCAAACCTGTTCCTCTTTATCGGTGGGCCGATATTATCAGACATCCCTAATTGTAACTAATACAAACCTCAACCTTTTATGAACAAATAAAACTAAACTTAACTGTGTATTATGTTCAGTGTAACAGGTTCACCAACAGTGAAATTGACTCCCGTACCACGTATCCCGTATCCCGGACAAGCCCAAAATAGGTTTTAGAAAGAATCACATTTTACTTTTAGTTTAATTTTTTGAATATTCTTTTTGAAACAAGTCCAAATTAAACAACATTAAGAGTCAGCGTGGACTGTGTATATGCCTAAATATGGGGTACTCAACCCTGGACCTGGATTTTAAATATCACCAGGTGAGATTATTTGATTTTAACTTCAAGTGGACGAGTGAAATATCACTGAAAATGTCAGAGATTCAAAAACAACTTCCTCCAATACAAATCCATAATTACTGAAACACATTTTTCTCAAAAGTGCCTGGTTTTGATCCGACTTCAACCCTTGAGTGAACAATTTACTAATTTCTTCTCTTACTATGTTGACAGTCCGATGAAAACATACATAGCTTATGTCTTTCTTTCCTGTTTTTATCAATTTGTCTGTAATTGCTGCCCTCAACTTGTTGTAGGCTGAAGTAAAAAGGGAGCAAATGAGCTCTGAAATACCGACTCCCTGGTAAAACACACTCGGCATGACCTTTAGTTAACAGACAAATTGAGCTGCGGCCAGAGCACTCTTCCGACTCTTGAGTGAACACTGCTGGGCACTGCGAGGGAGCGAGTGTGTGCGTATGAATGCTTGAGCTGGCAAATGTGTGGGATGGAGGTGGAGATTTGTTTATTTCACTTTCTTAAGTTAAAAGTTTTGATGTGTGAGTTCAGTTTTTAGTTTGTCAAATATATCAGTTGTTGCATTTTATGATCCTGAAGTAACTTGCAGACATTTGCAGAAAGTCAGTGACCTTTATTTTTAATTCAGTTGGTGTTTGTGAACTTGTGTGTTTTCTTGGAAGAGAGGAGGAGATGCCTAGAATAAGCCTACGGAGGAATAAGGCGTAGATTAATTAAATGTAAATGTTGCTTCATATACACCGATCAGGCATAACATTATGACCACCTTCCTCATATTGTGGTATATTGTGGTGTCTGGCAACAGAATGTTGGGCTTTGAATCGTCCAGGTTGAGAGGAGGGGCTTCAGGTTTGTTCCAGGGCAACCAACAAATACTTGATCACTTTCGGATCTAGTGACTTTAGAGGCCGGTCAACACCTTGTTATTCATGTTTTTTTTGCATGCCTGTGTCAGGCTGCATCCTGCTGGGGATGGCTGTTGCCATCAAGGAGTGTCATTGCTATGGGGTGGGGGGGCCTGGTCTGGTCTAGGTGGGTGGTACATGTCTAAGTAACATCCACATGAATGGATGACCAACTGTCCGTGGTTTTAATGGTGTGGCTGATCGGTGTGTATATAGATCAAAAAGGAAGATGACTGAAATAATAAATACATAAATAAACTTAAATAAATAAACCTATTGATATTTATATTCGTATTCATGATAGCTGAAGGTCAGCTGTGTTATACCTTCAGCTACATCTTATTTTTTGTTCTGACTGACAGCCAAATCAAATTTAATGGTTTTCTTCTCAAAACACAGATATCCTTCCAGCTTTTTATAAAACAGTCTTCACTGTCAGGTGAAGAGCACTGAGGGCATGAAATTACACTTCAGGTTGCAAGGCACCACACACCACTTTACGGCTGCTTTTGTTTTAGGAGTAAATGACATATAATTACTGTCATCACTGCAGAGTGGTGACCACCTTTTATGACTCTGCTCAGCAGTTGCTGCAGAGTTGTGCGACTGTGTGTCTTTTACAGCGGGATATATTAAAATCCATTTTTTTTTTCAATCTATTGTTGATATGAACAGGGCTGAGCGATATGGATAAAAAAATGTATACGTGTTTCATGTCGGTCAATATTGATAATTATTGATTAATTTTTTTTAACCTATTCTACCCAAACTTCTCAACTGTGCTGAGTAGGAGCAAGTCCTTCACTAAATGATACGCCACTGGATCCGTTATTTCTTTATATCACTTTGATGTTTTGTCGTATGGCACTGCTGCCATGTACCTCTTGAACAGAGGTTACGCTGGACTTTGTCGTTGTCTGTCATTTTGACTGACAGAGTCATAAAAATCCTGTCTTAACCCATTTTTACCCGTCACTTTAGTTTTTTCTAAGATAACAATGACATATTTAATTTTCATTCATTTTTAACTGATTTTCAGTAGCGTTGGGGAAAAAAGATTCGGCTCATACCATGTAGCCAGCCATCAAAGACGACTCGAGAATCATAAATCTAGAGTTCATTTAACCGACTCAGTTGAGTCCTACCACGTTTGGTTGATATATAGTCAATAAACGGCACCATTCAAACATCTTACATTTCACTTGGCAGAGAAACAGAACTTACTACCCGACTTGACCACTAGCAAACTAAGACACTCACTCAAAACACGCAGAGAAATGAAACTTAAGCGACTCATAACTACTGCTCGTGGATCCCTGCTTAACCGAGAGTCAACACCCACTCACTCGGCCGGCTAATCAAGAGAGACAAGAGCCAATTAATATGCTCGCTCGTCAGTCGCCGAGTTTGCAGACAACATCGGTCTGACTCTTGTCTGACTTAAAAAGGAAAGGTCACGTTACCAGTTTGGCAATATTTTGGTTATTTTATCTACAATTTCCTCTAGCTCTGTCGCTCTCATATTCTCTTTTCACTCCACGCCATTCTTTGCTGTTGTTGTTGATGCCACCAACCTGTCTTAGCTGGGCCATGATAGGTCGAGAGACTAAAGCCATTCCTGTGCCTACATCCCCCAGAATGACTTGCAGTTCGCTCGGGGGTTTCTTCCTATTTTTTTCTTTAACGGAGTTCAAGTGAAATTATCGAACATTCTATCGAACGTGTTTTCTGTTGATATTGATCACGTATCTGTCGCGATATATATATATATATATATATAGTTATCGTTTTATCGCTTAGCCCTAGATATGAAAACTTTATCTATATTCTGCCATAAACAAAATGAAACGCTGCTGACCTATCTGACATGGTGCTTCTGTATCTCTGGATTGGCTTATTTTATAATAAAAGATTTTCTTTTACTGCTGCAAAAGCTTTGGATGCGTTTTCGAACATTTAAATTCAGAGATCAGGCATGAACCTCCCAGACGTCTATAAATAATAATAAGACGTCAATAAGCCACCAGAAATCCTTGTGCTCCGAGTGATCTCTAAACTTCTTTAAATATACTACTTTAAATAAAAGTTCTTTAAGCGAGGTGTTCAGACAGTTTCCAGGAATGCCTCTCAGAGGATTTCATCACGTTTGTGTCAGAATATGTCTGTGCATGCCTTGCCTCGGTAAGGCTTTGCATGCTGGTGTTTGAGTGCGTTAGACGTGATGCTTGGCGTGTACCAGGTGTCTGTTCCTGAGATGAAGCATGTAATTGCGCTTCAAAGCAAATGGAACTGAGGCTACAAATGCTGCACACCTGTCTGTGTGACAGCGCACACTGTCATGTGTGACAACATGGCCTGACAGAGAGCAAGTTGTCATGATGCGAAGCAGTCTTTCATCTGCAATAACTTCATCTTCTTGTAAATTATTAAGACTTTAAAACTTCCTTTTACAGAACCCCCTAAGAGTGTCGGTGTTAAGCTGTGGCTAAGAAATATGCCAAGTAAAATCTATCATTTGCCTTCCGTCTCCCCTGATTCCTTAAAAAAAAAATGAAAAACTCATTATGATTGCAGATGGGGAAAAAAAAATTGCAATGAATGGCTTATCATGCATGGCACAAAGACTGAGTTAAACAAAACAGTGCCTGGTATGCAATACACACATTTACTCTTATGCACGTACACTCATCAAAGACCACTTTGTGTCCATTCCCCTCCCTTTAAGCAGCTCCTCTCCTCCCCAGCCAATTTGACAAATCCATTAGGGATCCATTACAGACTTTATGAAAAGCAGCTACATTATTTTTTCCCCCTCTCCCAGTGCTCCCAAGGAGCATCATAAATAAATCCAGTGATACTAATAGTAGACCTGATGGGGATTTAAGCAGGATATTTGTGTGTGAGTTGACATGCGCGTTCACACTTGTGCCTGGATATGTCATATTTATATATATCTCTGCATAGTCGTGACTTCTCTATTTCTAAGCTTTCATATTTAGTTATATTTCAGCTATTTGTTTGTGCTATATGTTTTTTTTTGTTTTTGTTTTTAATTTTTGCTTTAAATTAACTCTGCTACGTGTGTATTTGTGTTAACTGGGATAATAAGGTGACATAAAACCCAGTCATCTGTCACAATTTAAGCCTTCATTACCTCCTGCAGAGCACCATGGTTTGAATATGGTTAATACATTTCACTGTGCATTGTACTATGTATAACTGTGCATGTGACAAATAAAAATCTATCTATCTATCTATCTATCTATCTATCTATCTATCTATCTATCTATCTATCTATCTATCTATCTATCTATCTATCTATCTATCTATCTATCTATCTATCTATCTATCTATCTATCTATCTATCTATCTATCTATCTATCTATCTATCTATCTGCATGCTTAGCCTTCATTCCACATTTTCTTATGTGCTTCTTGCTGTGATCATCATGCTCAGTGATTACTTGCTCACTTGATGTACCTTTGCTGTACCTGCACAGCAAAATATTGATTGTATACGCAAAGTTGACTTGGATTCATTTATTTTTATCATTCCATAGCAGTGTTGTCCTGGCATTAGTGTGGACAATAATTAGACATGTGCCACTCACCTAGACAGACCTTCCCCACCCATAGCAATGACACTCCTTGATAGCAGCAGTCATCCCCAGCAGGATGCAGCCTGACACAGACACACACTAGATCCCAAACTCATCAAGTATCTGTATTTCTGCCAATACCTACCTCTGAATAATACCTTAAACAGTCTTGGTTGTTATAACTGGCTACTGAGTGTAAATTCTCCAGCTGTCATTCTCACATTTCATATCAATAGCTAGTCTGTACAGATTACAGATCTGTTGTCTGTATCCAGAGGCAAACTAGCTACATTGAAAGCCCTGACACATTTGCTGTTGCTCAACAACTGGATGATTATTCATAATAAATTTACTAGAAATTCGTCGTGCTAACAGTGCTGCCTTACACCAACACGTGAGGAGCTGTTCAGTAAAAGTACAGACTGATTGACAGCTGACCATCTATGTCAGAATAAATAATTAGCAATACAAAGGAGTTTTCATAGAACAGACTCAAATCCCTCCAAAGTAAAGTGTTTTTTGTAAACCAGAGCTTAAGGAGTTGGCGTTACCACCACTGCTCAATTCTGTGCTCTTGTTAAGTTCGGCATGATGCTTGGAAATGTGACAGAAAATGCTGAGACAAATACATATTTTAGTCTGTGTTATACCGTCCCTGGTCAACTTGAATTTGTTGGAGATATCATAACTACTATTTGCCCAACCCTAACCCTAAACAGGACCCTAGATCATGTGTAGTGTTCTGCTGGATACCAGAACACCACATGCTGATGGATTTCACAAGTTGGCAAACACAAGCACAGATAGACACATCTAAATCCACACAAGTATACACAGCTACAGTGGCACTACCTGCGTGCAAGAAAATGTGGGGAAATGACGTCAAATGTGAATGGATAAATAATGGAACCTGACAGGTGGAAAATTGAGATTTCTTTTAAAACTGAGAAGTAGCGCTATAAAATCAGGCAATCTCACCTTGCTACTGTTGAAAAGACCTGCCACAAGCAGGAAGTGGATATTAGACAAGCTGACAAGCTGTCACAAAACTCAGCTGAGCTGCACTTTATGTACAAAGAGGAACGGCCTAAAGGTGTGTCCTCTTGTCACATGACTTAAAGATAGGCTTTTCATCTTTATGAGGCTATTTCTGTCTGAATCTGTCACAATTTGCCCAGCAGGACACCAAAATGATTTTTCTTTTTTTTCCCGACTACCATCTCTTGCCCTTCAGTTCTGTCAAAGTTCCTGCATTCTATTCAAATGCCACGTACTATTACAGTTCTTGTAAAATAATGTCAAATGTACACCTCCCTGGGGACTTTGTTGCTCCTTTTACTTAACTTGACAAATAGCTTGAGTCAGATGTTGCGCTGCAGTGAGTTAGATGGGATAAAGCGCCAATCATATGTCCAAAAACTAGGTATTATTGGACAAGCTTGAGTGAAAAGCAATGGATATAAACAATTTGCTTGAGGGATTGATAAAGTATTATATATCACCAAAGATACGAACGTCATTAAATAAATGGAAAACACCAAAACATACTCATCAACCGTGTTTAAATTAAGACCAGAAAGAGCACTTAAACCGTAAGTCTTAAAGGGTTGGAGTGGTAAAGCAGCTGTTTTCACGGAAATGTCATGTGAGAAACAGACGTGCTTAAAACTGATTAAGTCTGTCTGAAAAATTCTCAGCCCATTCCAAGAGATGTTAAACCTACAGTGCAATCGTGTGGCAAGATGCGTTCTTAGATGTCATGCTGTTGCCTTGTGTCAGTGTCTAAAGAACCAACTTCTATCATCCATCAGCTCATTGTTGGCATTTTTTTATTTTTATTTTTTCCAAAAAGAGCTTCTCTTTGTCCTGCTGCTGAGTCCAGGACCTCTGACATCTGCTGTATTAGACCGTTAGTGGGCTTAACAGTTCATGTTTTGATACCTAGAGTTCCTGTTGAGTGCTGGCGTGTTTTACTGCACCACACGTGAGTCTGTTTGTGTGAGTATGTGTGGAAAGATAACAGTGTAATTGTATGTACAGTATGTTTCCCACAGCTAGCCACATGATGTGTAATCATCACCTGTACCTCACTGTGCCAGTCCCAGGTCAGGGATTGGCTCCTTAAGCTGCTCTGCTCTCCCACCAACTGATGCAAACAGTGGATTAAGCCCTCTTTCACCAAAGGAGACAAACAGTTCCCTACATTACAACTGCACTGATCTTACTATTCAATCATTGCTGTGTATATAGCAAAAAGGCGTGTAAACAGTATTTTTACCTTTGTTCAACAGTGTCAGTTTTAGTTCCAAGCTTCCCACAAGTCCTTAACAAGTCTTAAAATGTCTTTAATTAAAATCTGGGCAATTAAGGGCTTAAATTGTTTTAAATTTACCATACATTTGCTGTGCGTATTACATTTCCAGAAGGTGCCAATGGGAAAGCACAGTGGCCCACTGTAAAACATCTAATAGCATGTATTTGTTTGATTGACTTCATAAAAATACCGTGTAGTGAATGAGAGACTCCAATTAATTAACAGCCGTTTTACGGTTGTCGAGGTGAGTGGTTAAACATGCGAAAATGGGGAAGTGCAAATTTAATGACAAATGGATGGCGGTACATGGCAGCAGCTATCCACAGCGGAGCCAGGCTAATCCCAGCGCAGCATATATCACCAAATATGGCATTGCTTCATTCATCAAGAAGGAGCTATCGCACAGCGTTAGTGAGAAGCCTTACGAAAGCATAATTAAAACGACAAAAAAACAAACAAATAGACCTTCTTCTACGGTTCTGGACTACTGATGAGCACACACCATGTCATCTCCATGTCGTCTATGGTTACTTTGACAACCTGGCAGGTAACAACACATTAGCTTAGAGTTTAAGGAGCGTAACTGTTGGCAGTTGTAGTTGATTTTGTTTTAATATGCCGATTTGTGATTTTATGGGATGTTTTTCTTACGGTTGGGCAAGTCTAGCGTCGGCTGTCTATGGTATGGCGTATATAGACTAGTATAATAGTAGCTAGGTTTGGATGAAACAGAGACACTAGGTCAACTTAAAACAAACCAGCATGAATAAACACTTTAAAAGCTCTGGAAGGGGATTGCACAGTTGGCTGGACTAACAGTTAGTCTAAAAACCCACACATCTGTTTGTCTTTGATCACACTGTCACGTGATGCTGACGTTGTGCTTTTTCAGTGTGTGGCTGATGCATCTCCACCTTTTTCTCTATCACTGCTGGTAGACCAGCTTTCCACCAGAGATCTTTATTGCTTATGATGTCTGGCCAACAGATACTTATGATCCTCCTCGGGCAGCTGTTTGTACCTTCATCATTGTGGTCTTGGTTGTCCTCCAAGTCTCTGCTCCGTACACTAGTGCCGGCTTGATGTTAGAGCTGAAGAGTCTGAGCTTGGTCTGATTTCTTTAAAGCTCGAAATGTTCTTGAGTTGGATGAATGCAGCTCTTGCCTTGCCGATTAGGAACTCATGAACCATGGAACTCAACTGATAAATATGTTTGGTGTGTGGTACCTGACACAATGTCTACTTGCTAAGTTTACGCAGAGAAAGAGTGATGACTCAAGTTAGCGGTGGGCTGCTAACTCTGCAAGGAGAACAAGCGAGTGTCCCGTTTCCTCGAGTCTGCATGTCTGGCTTACTATACATCTGATGTACTTTTCTGGTTTATTTGTAGATTATGAGTATTGTGACTCATAGTGACGACGAAGTGACACCACTGTTGATGCGTGACTTACGGTATGTTTCTCCTAACTAGGCACTAATCGCAGACACAAGGTCTGTGCAGGGCAGGATCTCCTGACCTGACACATATCCATGTCCTACATTTGGAAACAAAGCCATAAACACACACACACACTCCCTCTCACATGCAAGTCTTCTTCTTCAGTTAGATTAGTTTGTACATGTTGTATTTCACATTTATTATCTCTGAATACATATTTTTGAATATTTAAGTTGGTGTGTTTCATTTTTATGAAAATGTATTTTGACAGTCTCTACTTGGGGAACTCCCAAATTACTTTTAACTGAAATGGTCACACTGATTGTAGTTATTGATCTAATTATGTTCTCAGTTCCAACTTAATTGTTTAGGTTGTTTCATGAGACTAGTATAACACTTTTACTTAGAGTCTGACCGAGCTAACTGTAAAGGCTATAATGTCGCTAGGTCAGTTGTCAAAACGCTAACAGCGCTAGCAAGCACACCGCAAAGTTGCTGGACTTCCCAGTCTGATCTACATCTATGTCACACTGGGCTCTTTGGGTAACGGAGAAAGCTGCTGAATGAAAACAGGAAAAATAGATCAAAATGAATGCATGCATGAAACCATTCACTTACTGCCACCAACTTCCCAAATAAACAACGGGTGCCAGTGACATTACGTGTTACTGATTTACTGTAACTCCCACCAACAAATGAGTGGATAGTTTTATTTCACTACTTGTCATTCATTCGTTTTATAATTTTGAATCGCTCTTTAATAGAGTCATACTTTGTAAAATTGATTGATATTGGATGCATTCATTTGAACAGGTTGTCATTTGACTTTTTGTGTTGGAGATATTTTGAAAATGCCTTCATATAAAATAATGATATTAAGGATGGCTTTCATGGTTTTGCACATGCTTGTTTTCTGTCACACTGCCTTACGGAGACGACGCCTCTGTTTTGACCACTATCACCAGTCAAAATGTAAGAAATAAAATGCATATCCTGGTGCATATCCTCTGGTATACCACAGAATTTCTGAAATTAGGCAAGCTACCACCAATGATTGTCATGTTGTACGCCAACAGTGTTGTGGTTCTATTGTGTTCCTATTTCTATTTCAGCAACCTAATATTTATGCTATAATGCAGTTTAAGTCTTATTTTGAAATCACATTGTGTGTAAATGTCTCATAACCTGAGGCTAAATAGGTAGGATGTTATCACTTGCATTCAGCATACCATAAATAAAAACGTAACCCTCCTGAGATAGCTTCTATACAGTGCCAGATGCAAGCTGTTACATGATTCCAGCCGGCCTGCAGACCCATAGTGTCTCTCAAAATGTGTAACAGCAAGGTTGTATTGTGTCCCCTGGTCTTTGATCATTATTCTGTGAGCACCCAGAATCATTCAACTTCATTACTGTCTCCTTTCAAAAGTCACCAATGATAAAATAAAAACAATAAAAAGCATGTATTACAGTTTTTCTCAGTTGCTAAAACACAAAAATCCATTGGCTGAAGAAAGTTCTCAGTTGCTTGAACTCATTAAGCTAACTGTTCAGTCTGTTGTCAATACCTTAAACCATTTCACATGGTTTAGCAAAACTCTTAAGAATGAGAATGTGTTTAAACACATTCTGCACTCTAATGCACATGTCATCCATACTGGTAAACACAAGTGGCAACAATTACATATAAAGAGAGCAGAAATGTCATTGATTGAACACAGTCAGTCAAAATAGATTTCACTTGTTTCAAATGATGTGACAACCAATATAAGCCAGTTCAGAGAGCAAACAGGTTGTTGAAGGTGGGAATGAGAAAGTGTGAGAATGGATAGAAGAATTTATGTGAGAGGACGAGGACGAGTGCGTATGCGAGGTGGGGGACGAGGAGAAAGAGGAAGAAGAAGAGGAAGACAAGAGTGGAAATATCTGATGAAATTCGAGCAACAATCATAGACCATGTTGTTGTCCATGGACTGACAATGAGGGAAGCAGGACTTAGAGTACAACCCAATTTGAGCCGATTTTCTTTGTCCACCATAGTAAGGACATTCAGAGAAGAGAACAGGTACAGTATGCTACTGTATTTTTGTAATTATAAATTTACTATACTACAGTATATGCAGCTGTTCCAATAGACAAAATGCATCACTGTATTGCACTGCATGATTTTGTTTTGTAACTGTCTATCTACTTTTTATAGAATTGCAACACTCTAAAAACAGTTGGGTTAAAAAATAACCCAATTTTAACCCAACTGCTGGTTCAGAAAAGGACGAACCCCTTTTTTGGGTTATTTTAACCCAACATGTTGGGTTATATTTTTTCAACCCAAATTTTGGGTTGAATTTTTTTAACCCAATAGTCGGGTTACACTAACTACAATGTTGGGTTACTCCTAACCCAACAGTTGGGTTGAATTTATTTAACCCAACTGTTGGGCTACAATAACTACAATGTTGGGTTACTCCTAACCCAATACTTGGGTTGAATTTTATTTAACTCAATAGTTGGGTTATGCTGACTACAAGGTTGGGTTATTTCTAACCCAACTATTGGGTTGAATTCATTTAACACAGAAGTTGGGTCAGGAATAACCCAACTGTTGGGTTGAATTTATTTAACCCAATAGTTGAGTTATGCTAACTACAAATTTGGGTTATTCCTAACCCATCTGCTGGGTTGCCCAATTTAGCGCTACTTGACACAGTAGTTAATAATTTTAATTATTACTTTCATAATAAATTTTTACTGCTGGTTCGTCCTATTCCTTCCCAACTACTAATCAGAATTATTTTTATTCCATTAAAAAGTATGCTTAAAATCAATAAAAGCAATAAATGACAATTACAATTTTTACAAGAATATGTTTTTATTTCACAAAACGTATGAACATTTTACAATTATTTTTTTTTTAATGTTGAAGCAAACATCTGCAGACTAAATTCTGCAATTCTGCAGTGCAGTTTTAAAAAATTTGACAGGCCTGGACTCTGGCCCCTCTATCCCGTAGACAACCTGCTGCAGAAACTCCCAGGCAGGAGAACACTCCTTGGGGTAGTTGATGTCAAAAATGTAGAACGCTTTAAAACAGACATCAACTGCCCCAAGGAGTGTTGGCTGGGGGAGTGCCTGACCTGCTAAGATGAGGAACACCTGAGAGGCAGATTCCTGAGGCTCTCCCAGGGCCAGGACAGTTGGGTAGGGCTTGGCCTGCTGCAGATATTCCACAATATTTGTTCCAACCTAAGACAAACCCAAAGAAAGATAGATAGGGAATTGCATTGAAAGTGAATCCTCAGCAAGATAACAGATGTTCAGTTTGTGCTACAATAGTGGTAAACTATACAACAAAGCCAAATTAAAGATACAGGTCCTTCTCCAAAAATTAGCATATTGTGATTCAGAGGGCTTTTACACAGAAACGAATTTGTTTCCAAAATGAGGCCGTTGCCAAAACGGCTCCGCGTTTACACAGCGGACTCAGTCATTTTGCCCTGTGTTTACACGGAAACGCATGAGACCGCAGTCAGGCTGTAGTACATACCGCCGGCCTATAGGTGTAGCTGTGAGTTTGCCACAAACCAACAAAAAAAGAGCGTCCTGCTCCTTCCGCCTCCCTTAACTAGCCTTAGCTAGTATACACAGCTCATTACTCACACAAACAAAAACAAGAATGGCAGCGATGACGAGGCAGAGCTTCTCCTGCAAGTTACTCCGGATTACAAAACCAAAAACTGCAGGAGAATGTCGACTGGGAGTCCTGTCTGTCCAAATACAGCGACATAACGGTGAGCTTTCAGTCAGTGTATCCAGTGGCCAACAGCAAATTTCCCCATGATTTATAAGTGTGCAAAATAAAGTTTGATTTGATCATTACGAGCTTGTAGATCATGTCTCATTATTTCTTTTTATTTTCACATTTTGTACAGAAACAAAGGGGTTTCACAACGACATGTTGCAGCTTTCCCAACATTAGTTAGTTCTCCGAGTTGGTTCTCCTATCAGAGTGGCGATGTATCTGTGTCTTTCCTGCAGCACTTGAATGTGTCGGCTAAAAAGCTGTATAGCTACATGTAGCTGCTGCAACAATAATGCTAACAACGCGGCGAGCTGCTCCGTGTCCATGCTGCTGCTGCTGCTGCTGCTGCTGCTGCTGCTGCTGCTGCTGCTGCTGCTGTTGTTGCTGTTGTTGCTGTTGTTGCTGTTGTTGTTGTTGTGTTACGCGAAAAGTGGTCGGGGCTTTACGCGGCAGGGGAGGGGGCTGCAATGACGTCATCGGATTACATGGACTGTACCGTTTACACGACGCCGGATCCGGCATGGAAACCTGTTTTCACCACTTGCAGGGCCGTTTTCAAAAAAGATGCGGAGTCAGTGGTGAAGACGCGTCTCCGTGTGTAAAAACAGCCGGATTGGCACTTTTTTTATCCGGATACAGAGCAATCCGTTTCCGTGTAAAAGCCCTCAAAGTTCATTATTTTCTGTAATGTACTGATAAACATTAGACGTTCATATATTTTTGATTCATTCATCAAAACTGAACTAGTTCAAGCCTTTTAGTATTTTAATATTGATGATTTTGGCAAGAAAATAAAGAAAAAAAATCCATATCCGAAAAAATTAGCATATTTCATGCGACCAATAAAAAAATGTTTAATACAAAAAAACTGTCAAACTTCAAATAATTATGTTCAGTTATGCATTCAATACATGGTCGGGAATCCTTTTGCAGAAATGACTGCGGCGTGGCATGGAGGCCCAGGATGCTTCCATAGCGGCCTGAAGCTCATCCATGGTGTTGTGTCTGGTGTCTCCCAACTTCCTGTTCGATGGTTTACTGACCATGGTATGACTTTTCTCAATTGGCCTGCCAACTCTCCTGACCTGAAGCCCATTGAGAGTCTGAGTGATATTGTGAAGAGGAAGTTGGAAGACACCAGACCCAACACTTTGGATGAGCTTGAGGCCGCTATCGAAGCATCCTGGGCCTCCATAACACCTCAGCAGTGCCACAGGCATTTCTGCTAAAGGATTCTCGACCAAGTATTGAGTGCATAACTGAACTTACTTATTTGAAGGTTGAAAGTTTTTTTGTATTAAAAACACGTTTTCTTATTGGTCGGATGGAATATGCTAATTTTTTTAGATACAGATTTTTGTTTTTGTCTTTACTTTCTTGCCAAACTCATCAATATTAAAACAATAAAAGGCTCGAACTAATTCAGTTGTGTGTAACGAATCAAAAATGTATGAGTCTAATGTTTATCAGTTCATTACAGAAAATAGTGAACTTTATCACAAATGCTAGTTTTTGGAGAACGACCTATAGTTTGAGCATTTCTTGACTGGTGGGTACATTTTGAGTGGGGCGTGGATGTGTGCATGGCAAAAAAAAAAAAAAAAAAAAGGTCCTGAGGATAGACCAGTTGAGAACCACTAATATTTTAAATACCAGTAAAAATACATAAAATAAAATAGTGGGATGGCAACATTTTCCCATTTCATATTTACTTTCTAGTATGCAAAATTATACTTACAGGCATTAGGTGTATAAAGGCAGCTCGGGACTCTTCATTGGTGTGCCTTAGAGTCTTCTTGCCAACCCTGTACACCGTCTGTGGCACCAAATCAGGCAAGATTCGGAGGGATAGTTCCCCTTTCACATCTGTAGGGCACAATATTCAGGGCGTCAATATGTTGGGGGTGGCATTTAATGTGAATAAATTAAAGACTCAACCTAAAACAAACTGTATTCTCCACAGATTTCTCCAGACCTCTACCCCTCTACCTCTAACCCAACAAGTCTGTCCACCAGTACTCCCATTAAGCTGGCCTGCTTTCTACCCCTTCCCTGTACATGGGCCAGCCCGCCCATCAGAAGCAGCCTCAATCAGTTCCTCTTTAACTCATTCACTGCCCAAATTGAATATCAATTTTCTCGTTGTTTGCCACGGTGATTAGGCTTTTTTACTTATTTCACCGGCCAAAGGAAGTGCGGTCACACGAGCGGCGGCGGTGGCAGAGGTGGATGAGCGGAGCAGCGCCAACCGGGGAGATCCCGTTGGTCTTGCGCCCGTTGGTGGGACCCTTTCCTTTTACAGCGGAAGGCTCAAACTTTGTCACAGGCTATGAAAGAGTGTAACGTGGAGCACTAATTGTTCATTTTAAATTCTCGCGATTCTCTGGTTGGAATCGGTTGTTTGAATGACTTAATTGAAAAATAATTTATTCCATTTTCCAAGTTGCAAACTATTTGTGTGCTCTTGTCTGCAAACAAAATGCCTAACCCTCCAGACTGAGGGATCCCTCCTCTGTTCCTCACCCTTTCTATAAAGTTTTTTTTTTCCTGTTAAGGGTTTTCTTGGGAGTTTTTCACATGAGGCTCAAGGGCAGAGAAAGTTGTTATGATGCTATGTAAAGCCCTTTGGGATCGTTTGTAAAATAGAAAATAGGCTATCTCAACTTGACTTTCCTAATAACCTCTAAGACCTTTTCCATACCTCAAAAACAGAAAAATACAATTACGGTATAGTAAATTAACAAATGTCATTTGTGTCTATACATACAAATGTGATCAAAAGAAAAGGAATCAAATGTTCTTGCAATACAACAAACAATTACGGTAAGTTAGTTTTAACTTACCTAGTGTCAGGTTTTCATCTGCAAATGAAGGCAGCTTTCTTTCTTTTTTGGCCAAGTGCAGGACCTTCTCTGCATATTCAGGCAGCCATATTTCCTCTAGTTTCGGCGAAGCCTCGCCATGCATCACAAGGAAATCCTGTGAAATCTGAAAAACAAAAACAGGACACTCTCTTAAAATGTAAGTACGGTATGCACAGTGTATGCAACATGTTCCAGTGGTCCCATACCATGCCCGGACTGGTGAGGTGAGGGTACTCAGCAAGTATCTCCAAGACATTCTTTGAGTTATTTGCCCGTATCCAGTTGGCACGGTACAAGACTGTTTCCTTCATGTACAACTGAACCTGGGAGAAGGGCTCAGAGTTTTTTTTTAGCCAGTCTTTTAGTTGTAGTGACCTTTCTTCTGGTGTCGTCGATTCTATAGAGAAAGACAGGATAGGGAAAAGGTATATTGATTTTCGTCGTTTATGAAAGTTTTCCGAGTTAAACTGATACATGGTATCAGTTTAAAAAAAAAAAATGCCAGGACTTTTCTTGTGAATTAATAGTGCCTGTTATTGTGAGTCAGTTTGTTGTCAGATTTTTTAACTCCTTATTCATTAGCCAAATTCAGGAAATAAACAACCAAGAAGAATCAGAGGCCCAATTCCAATCCGCCCCCTAAAGAGTCAAGCCCTGAACCCTCACTGACTTAACTGACATCAGCTCTAAGTGACAGAGTGAGAGTGTGTGAGGGTCGAGATGCTGTAAACATGAATGGAACAGCACTTACTCACTTTCACGACACGTTACCTTGACAACAAAATGTTGTTGACTTTGGTCTTGAACCGATAATTTACCATTTACTTTCAACACACACAAGGTGTGTGAGGACTCAAAACAAAATTATCCTGGATCAGATCTGATCAAATCATCATCCATAATCATAAACTACATACATTGATACAGTTCTTTCTTTTGTTTTTGCTCCCATCCATTTACAATAAAGAGACTGGCGGAGCTCTCTGACTACATTTGTTAATTTACTTTTTTTTTTCTTTCTTTCTTTTATTAACACCGATGGCATCCCCTGTATTTGACTGTGGGTAATTCCCTTAAGCTAAGTCAGCATCAATGCTGACTTACGGTAAGGGGGCAGAAAGGGCTCATTCACGGACTCACTGACTTGATGATCTGACAATGGAACAGCCCTCACACACTCACAGACAATCGGATTGGAACTGGGCCAATGACTTCTACAACAAAAAGAGAGACACCGTGTTACCTGGTATGTACGGCCTATTTGGTTGGCTGTCTTGTGGCACTTGCTGACGGGATCCACGCCTCAGCCTCTTTCTGACATTTCTTAGTCTCTCTTCAATGAAGCCTGTTGCTGGATAGCTGATTGCTTTTCCAGCATGTGTACCACTGCGGCTTTTGGTGTACCACATGTCCTGGGAAAAAATAGAGACGAGACACATCAGGTACAAATAATGAAAAGTTAAGGGAAACTTGCTACAAGTAAAAAAAAAACAAAGAAAGAAAATAAAAACAAAGATGATATATACAGATATACAGTTGCATGCAAAAGATTGTGCACCCCATTCTTTTGCAAGTGCTACTTTCTCGTTTTACTCTCAAATTTTAGAAAACACAAAAATTACACTAATATTGCTTAAAATATTGAAGACAAAAAAATAAAAAAAATAATGCTTAGAATATTTAAGAAGACCGTGTCATGTTTAACATTATGCATTATGGAGATGGAATCTTGCACCTTCCACTTGCTTAACTGTTAACATTAACAGAAATTTAAAACCAGAGGTGCCCACACTTTTGCATGCCACTGTATAAGGGGGTACACATATGCCCTGTATGCTGTGAGCGATAAGAATGATCCCTTCCATCTAATAAGACACTGTTTCTTATTATCAAATTATTTGACATATTTAGAAAAAGCATGTTTTAAGTCAGCATCCATTTCCTGTGAGTGAGGAAAAATAAACTCACATGACCACTGTCAGATCCATCATTCAAACATGGAAAGGTCTGCACCAATGAACGTGCCAGCCCCTCCTTGGTGTTTGTGGTTGGACTGTAAAGACAGTAAATAAACAGACAAAATAAATTAAAGAATCATGTAAAACATGAATGCACTGTCTACACACTTTTACAGTTCAAGCTATTTGTTCTTTCTTTTTTGTACATTTCCAGTCCAGATATCGTGAATATATCAGAGACCTTTAAATGCAACCAAATACTTTTGTGAGCATCAGCAGGAAACCTTAAATACTTAAGTTTCGGTTATGATTGCAGATGAACTATATATTTGACATACTTCTCTCCAAATCTCTCGATTAGGAACGATACCAGGATTTGGGTCAATGAAATTCTTTCCTTTCTGGTGATGAGGCCACTTTCATCAAGGCTCTTCATTATGTCTGGGCCACTGGAAGCTGATGAGAGAACCTGCCGTATGTCCTGAAAAAAAGAATAGCTGTTCAGGATTCATTACAATTACCGTATTTTCAGGACTATAAGTCATGCTTTTTTAGCAACTTGTATATCATAAGTCTGCAATTTTGTTGAAAAATTTCTAGACAATACACTGTCAATTACCTCTAAAAACCTCTTCCTAGCACCCCCCCCTCCACACACAAAGTAGTCATAGCACTTGCAGAAGGCACGCATCATATCCATAGCAACCGGAGAGTCCAAAACAATCTCATGTCTGTCTCATCATCAAACACATGGGAACAGTTAGCTAACTAAGAGACGGTTTAGGATCTTTGGCAAACTGTGACCACAACAACAGTCTTCTTCTAGTCGCTGTCATTGAGAATACATTGGGTCTCGCCTTCAGGAATCACAACATGACACATTAAAACGTTAGCAAAAGAAAAAACGGAACAAGTACTTAAGAGTATAGATGGATTTTTTTTAATGCTTGTGAAGTTCTATGATGTATGAAGGGTTAGTGTTTGAACTTATCTATCCATCCATGAAACTGTCAAATCAGACTCTCTTTTCCCCAGAAGCATTAGCTAGTTTGAGTGCTTACATTTAAAAAAAAAAAAAAAAAAAAAAGGAAGAAAGAACCACTTACAATTGGTGGCACTTCTTGTAGAAACAATATATGCTCTGTTTCAGATTCCACCTGGAGTGGCAAGGTGTTGACTTGATGACTTTGGGATTCATTTGGGATGGCATGTTCAGATGATGTGCCAGGTTGCTCATCAGGTGGCGGAGCATTTGAAGCCTTCTGTAGAAAATAAAAGAAAAATGTACACATTGAGTTTCATGGTGCAAAGGAACTATTTACAGTATGGAATGTGGAGAATCAGTGGGATCTGTGGTGGTGTGTGTGTGTGTGGGCGTGTGTGTGTGTGTGTGTTGTTGTTGACTGTGTGAACAAAATAAAAGGAAAAGTCAGACCAACATAACCAGACCAACAAAACCCACATGGTGCACCTCGAGGAGGAAAGAGAGAGAGAGAGAGACTGAGTGAGAAAGGGGCTTAAATCACCTCAACCACACAGGGCCCAGGTGTGCAATGAGAGAGGGAGACACAACACACAACAAGGACACGCCCCCCAACCAACATACAGACAGAAAACATAGACAAAGGGACCTGGGGCATCACAGGGTTACAATGACTGATGTACCACCCCGTGTGAAAGTGTCATAGGAATAAAATCGATGTTATTTAGCATTCAAACAATTGAAAAAAAAAATACTTACAGGAACAATTTGCCCAATCTTTGAAGTCCAACTTCTTTCCCAACCAAGTAGTCCAATTATGTATGGCAGTCAGTAAGGGATGTGATACTGATTGTGTACTGATCCTATTGCATTGTGCCTGAATTCCCTTTCTTTAATGCAGGGCAGATTAATTATTCTACATATAATTTAGTTGGTTTCTGCTTAAAACAGTGAACAAAAATATTTTCACAGTGAACAAAACTAAATATTTTCACTGCTTTAAGGAGTATTTTCCAGTGGCAGTGGCAGTTCAGTTGCTAGATTCCTGTCTAAAAAAGTCTGTAGCGCAGAGAGATGTATTTATTATCATCATGCTCTCTGTAGGACTTTACTGCATGTAGTGGGTGATGATCAAGGAGCTCTTTCACATCTATCGCTGTCAAGTCTTTGATGGGGATGACACAGTAAGCAAAAAGATGCTTATCAAACCATAAGGTTTCCCACTTCTGTACAACAAACTTGATTTGTGAACTCCCTGTTTGCTCCAAAACCAAAATGGTTTTTATTAGCCCAAACTGAGGTTCTCCAGCTTCATCATAAGACATGAACACCATCATGCCTGATCTATACAAAGTACCCTTTACTGTGACCCTGGCCGGCACATACAGCTCAGTAAAAAGAGGGGTCCCTGTCAGACCACTTTGGATGTCTTTATACCCTTCCAAATTGGCCAGAAAAGTAGTGTACCCGGGACCGATCTCTGTATTGCGGTTTAGCATAGACCCACACATGAAAGTGTAACACTGCATGATCTGATGTCGATACGCCATTGTTTTGCAAATGTTTCGAAAATTGCAAGTGACATGACTGACACGTTTAAAGAAGCCATGTTTGCCTTCAAAACGCATTGACCATAGCTGTATCAACGGTCCGAGTTTTTCAATAGCTGTAGGATAATGGAGCATGAAATGGTGTTTGGGACGCAAATGCAGGTGTGGATAGAGCTCCAAGAAAAGAGAGTGATGGTCTTCTATGATTTGTCTCAGGTATCGTGTTGCTGCAAGTGTAACAGAAGGTGAGAAGATGATCTCCATGCACATAAGTAAGACTATGAGAAGTTCCCATTCCTTGTTGTCATTAGGGATCAGATCACCTATCATTACAGGCAATAACCGTAGTAGGCACCACATCTGAGCTGCTGACTGACGCAGAGGGCTGTCCAGATTCTTCAGATCGCTCTTGCTTATTACAGAGGGCTTGTTTCCCATGTCCGAAAAACCATAATCAAAGCTTGTGATCCGGTAGTTTAGCTTATCTAGTGATATAAGCTTTTGTTCAATGAGTGAAGTCAGCACAAGCTTCACTTCATATCCCCCTACCCCTTCCAGGATGTCATGCATGATGTCTACTGCTTTATTGTCTGTCACATGATAGAAAGACAGGCTGTTAAGGACACTATCTCTTTTGAGGCCTGTCTTGGAGGGGTCATTTGTCTCCAAATCTGCCTTATGACTATCTACATCACGCAACAGCTTTGAATCTTCCCGTGTCTGACCCCTGAGGACATCTCTGTGGACTCTGCACAGTCGACACACATGATTCCCAGAGAAACTTTCATTGTAGCCAAGAATCCCATTCAAGCCCAAATTATCTCCCACAACCTGGACAACTGAGAATTTCACAACGCCTTGATAGTCACGGGTGTTTACTGTGATACCATCACTCTCGAGAGTCTTTAGCTCATCAACAATAGGGCGCAGCACTGCATCAATCCCATATGTCTTTGCATCGTCCGATTTATATACTGCCAACAGAAGGTGCGACTGCAAATTGGACAGAAGATCTGGTGGTAAACTCTTAAGGATAAAATAGACAAATCCTAGTTTGTGGACCCCAGTCTTTGAGCCAAGAGGATTAACAGTTTCACAGTCATCATTGTATAACAACAATGGGACCGAAACCTCTTTCAAAAAGAGTGGATGTCTTTTACAGAACTCTCCATCAAATATATCCTTAAGAGCATGTCTCTCTTTCTCTTGCCATTCCATCATGGCCTGTAAAATGCCAGGAAGTTCCAAGATCTTAACTAGAAGGGGCTGGAGTGGAATCCGCTGATAGCTATCAGTCATAGCAACTTGTCTGACACTGCCAGTGGCTGAATCCCTACGCTGAATGTAGGAAACACCTGGGAAAAACTCTTCAACCGGCTGGATGAAGTTTCCTGACTCTGTAAAATACCTAATTTGTTTATAGTCAGTCTCCAGTCCTTTGAACGGCTCAGCTGCATCTGAAAACTCCTGACAGAGCTCTTGTACCTGTGGACTTTGGTCATGCCCAAAATGACTAAACAGCAACATAGTTTTTGACTTTAGTCTGCCTACAATATCTCCAATTAAGCTTGA
Source organism: Planiliza haematocheilus (assembly GCA_005024645.1). Taxonomy (NCBI): domain Eukaryota; kingdom Metazoa; phylum Chordata; class Actinopteri; order Mugiliformes; family Mugilidae; genus Planiliza; species Planiliza haematocheilus. Next base: position 3,167,797 of record SRSE01000306.1, read on the forward strand.
GGTTTGTTGAACCACATGGTTTATGCTGGAAAATGTCTGGGATGACCTGGATCTTAGTTGAGCTAAAAAAAGGGCAACTCTGCTTGTGATACCCTCTTGTTCTAGTTCATCCCAGTCACTATCCACTTCATCTGCTTGTTCACCTTCAACTTGTGCTATCTCGTCTGCATTATCAACCACAGCAGGCTGATTAGGTACACTGGCAGGCTGGGCAGGAGCCTGGTTCTCTACGTGTTCACTATGTAGGTGCCTTCTGTAAGATCGGATAAAGGAGAATGTCCTGTTACAACTGCTTTGACAACACTGGAAATAAGTTGTTGAACTATTTACATTGTGTATTATCCGTAAATGTGAGAAGAGACACTTGAGATCCCCCTGAATTAGTCTCTTGCATTTAAAACATACAAATGCCATCTGCCCTGATACTCTAGTTCTAGTAGAGATGACTTACAAGCTCTTTGAAGAGCCTGATGAACTTTAGCCTGGGGCCAATTTTAGGAATTAGATTTCTGATAGACTCTTCATCTAGGAGAAGAAATGCCTCCTCATCTATGTCTTGTTCTGGAAGAAGAAAAGCAAAAAACAATACGTGAGTTTTATACACAAGTTGCTGCAATCATGAATCACTAATCAATACTTCATCATTATCACTACAACTTTTAATTACTTAATGGATGTTTTGGCCGTTTTTTTAAGCTTGAAACTAATAACCCTTTTAGTCTTTGAATGGCAGAGTATACAGTCCATATTTCCTCTACTTGAGAGTAATGATAAGGATTAAAAGATGATTATCTAGTGCATCTTTATTTAAACAGCTTGAGGATAAGGCACAAGTACATTTTATTTCACCAATACGGGCTGTGTTGATATGCTTGCCCCACTGCCTTACACAGAAACTTTGATGAACCAACAAATGGGCACATTACTTTTGTCACAGTCAAAAAGAGGAATATGCTCACCTGTAAAACTCTCAATCAACTCAGGCAACTGCCACTCTTCCAGCTTTGCTGCCACAAAGCTGTCCATTCAAATGACCTGGGGGAAAACAGAGCAATGAAGAGTGTGTAATTTTCCCATAACGTTTCTGTGTTGACTCTGGTTGACTAGGCCGCGTAGCCGTGGCTACATAGCGACCAGCTAGCTGCCAGTGGCCGCAGCTAACTAATACGGCCACTAATACGGCTATATCAGAAGTTGAGACCAAAAGATGAAAAAGAAGTGCGAAAAAATACGAAACTTGTTTAGCGAATTGTGCAAACTAAGTTAGCAAAGGGGACACATGGACACAAAAATGTATGTGATACCAATACTGTACAAGCGTTTAACAACATATCCATACCTTCAATACACGGGTATTCCTCTTCCGAATTCTGAATCCTCTTAATGGAAGTCACAGGAAATCAGGATGGGAGCGCGCGTTGGTGATCCAACGAACTGTGCCACAAGTTCAAAACTCTGACTTCGGCCAATAGGGAGAGAGTATTAGAAATCAGGAAATGACCGGACCAATCAGTGACTGTGTTTTAACTATTCTTCCGCCTAATAGTGAAAGCCAGGTCCTGATTGGTTCATATGTAGATGGTGACGTATAACATATGCTGCGGTGCTTTTTCTAAACAATGTTGGCTCCCCTTAGAAGAAGTGTTGCTGCCGTTGCTGGCCACACTTTTCCCATATTGTTTGGTGTTACACAAAACGCCTTTATTTCTGCAGTTGACATTACAAAGTAGGCCCACTGCACTTCTCCTTCTCCTTCCTCTATTCCAGACCCACTGCACTGTTTCGAAGCATTGCCCATCCTTTCCAGAGAATTGATTGTAACTGGCAGACAGCATTATTATTATTATTATTATTATTATTATTACCACCAACATTGCCATGTATGGTCATAATAGAAAAGGTAAAGGACACATTTCATGTACATAAGATGTGTGATTATAACTAATGTTAATGAGATTACTCTGTAATATACTCCCCTTCAAGAAAAAAATAACTTTTTAATAAAAACAAACAAAAAACAAGCCTCTAACCCCAAAATGGGTTACTCTCTCAAAAACAACCCAAAAATGGTTCATAACCTTGAAAACCCAGAAATTGGGTTAAAATAATAGACCTTTAACCCAGAGAATGGTTACTCTTTATAAAAATAACCCAAAAGTTTGACTCAACACTTGTAACACATAAATTGGGTTACCAAAATAACCCAGCATTTTTTAGTGTGAAGGCTGCCACGTGCAGGTGGAAGGACAGCTATATTCACTCAGGAGCAAGAGACCATTACAGTGGGCATGGTCCTTCAAAATAACACAATACGACTCAGAGAAATCCAGGAACGAGTGATACAAGACAACACACACTTCCAGGGAATCGACAGTGTGAGCATTTCTACAATTGACCGTTGAAATAAGGGTACAAAAAGGAGGAAGAACAAAAAAAATGCAAAGAGCAAAACAGTAATTTCTGATCAATTTTGGGCTTTTTATATAATGACAAAAACATTTGTTTTGAAATTAAAATTGTACTTCTCCCTGAGAACTATGTGTTTTGAACAATGTGTTTTCTATTTTTTGGTGTATTGTTTACTGACTGCTTGATAGTGTATGTCATTTTGAGCAATTTGTTTATTTTTTGAGAGCAGTGTTTGATTTTGAGCACAGGTAAAACTGTTTTGAGGCCAAAGTTGGGCATAGTTAAAACTGTGTTGAGGTGAAAGTTTGATTTTGCAAGAGGAGTCAGAGGTTTTGTAAATCGTGCTTGAAGCTGAGGTTTTGTGTTTAACGTTTTGAGAAAATGGAGCAAGGTTTCAGAAATTGTGTTTTAGCAATTGAGAAAAACTGTAAGATCACAGCAGCATTAAAGCAAATACGGTCCAGCAGATAGGATGTGAAATATCAACATACAGTAAATATACACATTTTGACTGCTCGGATTAGTCGTGAAGTCCAGTTGCCTTTCTTTTACGTTTTTGGATATACCGTGACCTGGACGGATGAGAACGTCTTTGTGTAAGATTTAATACTTTCTCACAGTTTACAATGTGACCAGTGGAGTCTGAATTTCGGCGTCAGCTGCCCTGTAGCCGACAAAAGAGGTTTAACTCGACCAGTGAGATTATTTCAGTTTGTGGAGCAGCCCTGCCCCTGAGAAATATTTGTACTTCACATCTTTCTCTCCTGTTGGGCAGCAGAAAGACTGTGAGACATCCTTGTTAAGTGTAAAGCAATGACCCAGACAAACACTATCTACTGCACCGTCTATATGCAAATATTAGGCTGTTCTAAAATCGGTACAGATTTTTGACCTCATAATGGCAGAATATGGAGTTAATATTGTGTTAATTAACCAAAATTATTTGTGTTTCTGTCAGCCTTAAGTATCAAGCAAACATTGTATTGCATTTGCTAACACTTACTTAATATTTGGTATTGCTAAGTATAGTTTCACTTCAGCTCTATGTATCCGATGAGATCTTTTCTTTACACGCCATATTCCAGTTTCAACATGGTGAAACTGTTTGTATTATGGCAGGATGGGTGCCCGCTCAACTACTAGCACTATGATTGTAATTGTAACAGGATGATGCCATTTGGCACCGACACTGTGGTCATTTTGCCTTCCGTCTCTATGGTAATAGAATGATTAATATGCAATTAGCTCCCGTGTCCATCCTTGTCTGTTTCTAGCAGCAGGCAACATCTGTTTCATGAACAAATACACGCAAACACACACACAGACATTGAATAAGCAGACACCTACACACATATGCCCATAAACAAATCGAGGCGCACAATACGTGCACGGGCGCTCTATCTCGCACACACATGGGCAGAGAGCCTTTGTTAGTGGGTGAGACATCTGCTGTTTGTTGTTCACAAATTATTGATAGCAGTAAACAGAAAGTTGAGGGGAAAACAGGCATTTCTCATGCTGATGAAATTTTCACGACCTGTCAGCCCATTCAAACCAATGCTTTGTTACCGAGCAGGACGGCACAACAACACGAGACGCTTCTCCGCCGCGCTTTTCCCATATCAAGGAGAGAGGCACAGAGAGGAGTGACAGAAACAAAGACAATTCACAGGGAAGAGACAAGGGACAGGTAGAACATATTTTTCTTTTTCCCCCCTCAGAGCCTTTCTAATTTAAGAAAAAAAAAAAGTAAAAAAAACAAAAAAAAAAACATGGGTCCATTGGTTTGCTTGGTATGCTAAAAATGGATGCTGATATCCACACGGATAAAAAGTCACCACCAAAAATAAATAAATAAATATATACACTGATATTTCGTTCAACCGCCTTTACCTTCGATTACAACTAGGGCTGGGCGATATATCGATATAAAAAAATATCGTGCAGAGTGCTCCAGGCAAGCTGCTCCCCGCGCCCCCGCAACCTACTCTTTCATGCACGGAGAGGAGCGCAACAATGTGCGGAGGAGAAATTGGTTTATTAAAGAAAAGGCAGTGGTTCAGTAAATGGAGATGGTCCGGATTCAGAGCATCACATGAGCAACAAAATTACGTTATATGTAGCGGTTGCGCTAGACTTATTCGTTGTCTCTCATTGTGACTGAGTCATAAACATCTTGTCATAATCTATTCTACGTCATAATCACTTTCATTTTTTTAAAATGCTAATAATGCAATTCAGTAACATTTAATTTTCATTAAAATTTCATTAACTTTAAGTACTTTTTCAGTATTGACTTTAAATGGTATGGGAAAAATAAGTTTGGGCTGCCAACACTTCTTGTCCATATCGCCCAGCCCTATTTACAGCGCACATTCCCTGTGGCACTATTTTGATAAGCTTCTATAATGTCACAAGATTTATTTCCATCTGGCGTTGCATTAATCTTTCACCAACATCTTGTATTGATGATGGGAGAGTCTGACCACTGCACAAAACCTTTTCCAGCGCATCCCGATTCTCAATGGGGTTATGGTCCTCCATTGCTCCAGAGTCAATTTAATGAAGTTAATTCTCCTTAGCAAACTGAAGCCTTAGCCTCAGTGATTACCGATCACGATCAATCGGGATTTTTTTCCGACCACATAGTTTTTTCAGTCTCCTTAGTCTGTTTGAGAAGGCTGAAATCATCTGCATGCATCAATCAGAGAAAACGCCTAGCATCTTTTCTACGACCACGGGATGCGTCTTTTGGGTGTTTAAGAAATGCGATGCTACCCATTGCATCAGTTGGGGTTAAATAACTTGTTGTCAGCTGACAGATTATTACCCATGACGTAACTGTCCAATAGGAGGCTTGTACCTGTTTTTTTGGGGGTTTTTTTTAGCCACATCATTTTTATAATTTACTTTTCTATGTTATGTATACATAACAGATATACACAATAGACTCAAGTGGTGTAAATAAGAACAAAGCACTGCGGCTAAAGGTCTAATAACTTTGCTTTTGGACTTGCATGTTTTGTATGCCTTCATCTTCATTTTCACACACTTAATGAACCGCTGTTAGTTTGCTGCAACCCACTGGGCTCCTCACCTGTCTTCTCGGAGGCATCCATGTTAGAACTTTGCCCACTAACATGGGGTCTATTTTAAAACCAAAACCATAATGTTTTCTTAATCCTAACACCTGACACAAAGTGGAAGTGTAATTTAAGTCTAAAACTCACTAGGGGTATAATCGTCCACAGACGGGGAATCCTAGTCTTGTTTTGCTGTCCGTTTCAAGGAAGAAACACTCCTACATGTCGCTGGAGAATTTGTGTGGGTCTGCATTGCAATTGCAAAGGAGTTTTCCAGAAGACAAACTGAATAATAGTAAAAGGGAATGGTACAGTGTTGAAATGTAATTCAGAAGGAAGAAAAAAAAATGTACAAACCACACGTAGCTCTGAGTTATTGCATGTGCTGGAACCTTCTGTTGAAGTATTTAATGTGCACCATTGTCTTCAATTTTATTTTTTTCCCCCACTTTGTTATTTTTACTTTACAGTGCTAATCCCCACTGAGAACAACTTTCTGCCGCTCTCAGACCTCAGCTGGAAGAACCATTTTCAATACAGCCGTCTGATTACCATTAAGTTATCCAGGATTATCAGTCAAGACAGCCTGCTTAAGATCAAGTCAAGTCATGAACTGAATTGATTTTGGTATTTAGTTATTAAATGTTATATTTTTTATAACCGTCACGTGAAACATTTATTTAGAAAGGTATGACATGCCTCTGGATAAGATATATTATCTGAATGCAGAATTAATATTTATCGAGGAAATGTGAACTTTCAAGGTGATAGTTTGGCAATTAGAATCCGAAGAGGAGATATTGTCTCAGAGCTTTATCCAAACTGATGAAGGTTGATAGAGCTACCCTTTCTGATGTCCCTGCCCCTTACGATGACTTTGTGGAAGGACCGTGGAGATGGGGAGGAATGGGCTTTGCAGTATGACAGAACAGCAGTGACTTTGATCTGAAACGAGGGAATGACTGGCTCGGAGAAAGCAGGCAAACAGTTTATTGGATGAATGTAGCAACGCAGCAGTTGAGGACTGATTTTGACAGTGTGTTCACCACATTCACTGGTGGAGAACAGATCACAAGGGGATATGTCTTCCTTGTTGAATTTTAACGTAATAATCATTTATCACTGCAAAAAATAAATGTAGAAAGCTAATTGCCACAAAATATTCAAATTAATGGGAATGGCTGCCGCAATCATCAAAATAAATGGGCTTCTTAAATCCCAGGACCAGTGTTCACTGTCGGTTTGAATTAACCTGCAGACTGAACAAAATCATAAGAAGCCAAACCAGAAAGAAAATCTTTTTTTTTCTCCTTTTCTATCTTTTTTCTTTTTTCTTCAGGGTTGTTTACTTCTCTGCGATATCGTCCTGCTATTCCTGGCCTCTTTATTGACTCTCGCAGCTGCCTTTGTCATGTCCCCATTGTGCTGTCGGGAAAAGTGGCCACCTTAAGTGTTCTTTAGTGCTACTCCTGTTGTGGAGCATATTTCTGAAACAACACAGGCTAGTCCGGTCGTTTATGGCGTGATATAGCAAGAAGATACCCCCTTTATTTGCAGGGGCTCACGCCTGAGTGCATACGTCTTAAAGTGCGTGAGTGCCTATTGTCTACAGTCGGTACATGGAAACGTCCAGAGTGTGAAGATGAGAGTCGCAGCAGGAGAAAAATAAAGGCTCATTTTATTTTTTATCGAACAGATGTTGGGGCTGTAGTGGGGCTCAAGATATAAAACAACTGAAGTGATAATCTCCCCGTTTATTTCAGATAGATGTTAGATTTACTATTTTATCTTATATATCACCATGGCTTTCTTTGGGCTTTGCTCGAGTTTTCAAGTAGCACAAGCTGGTTCACTTTTGACCAGGATAGATCAGTGGATCACCACGGTAACTTGGTGCTGCTCTTCAGATTTACCTGCACCTAGTTAGCAATCTGCTAACTAGGTGCATTCTAAGTGTGAATGGTTTTCTCTCTTTTTGTGTTAGCCTTGACAGAGACCTGTCCAGCCCAATGACAGTTGGGATAGGCTCCAGCTCCCTGTCACCCTCCAGAGGACAAGCGGTTACAGAAAATGGATGAATGTTGTGGCATTTCCTTGCATGAATAAAAACAGACCAGCTGCCAATTCGCTTAACTGTTGTTTTAACACTTTACACTTGTTGGTCTCACGTTTGGTTTCATAGTGTCATGATATATCATGGTCTGTCATCACAGTAGTAGTTCCATGTAGTTCTGCCATTTTTGGTCACCACTGAGCAAAGTCTTCTTTGATTAATCTTGTTTTGCAGAAATGCTAAAACTAAATAGTACAATACAGTCAAGTGTGAGAGTTCCTTGTGTGGGCTGTATTCCATTATATGTTTAGAATGTGCTGTGGGCCAATTAAAAAAAGCACTATGAGCCATAGTTTGGACAGCCCTGCACTAACTGGAACAGGCTGAATGCGGAACAAAAATGGTGGCATTTAATTTATCAGAAAAACAATAAAAATAAATCAATCAAAAAATCAGTAGATATTAAGGGGAAAGGCAGAAGCATTTAAGAGATCATGATTCACCTCTGCTGGATGCAAAATGAGGTCAGAGTAGCCCTTGGAGAGAAGAATCTGCTAATCCTAATTGACTGCTCGCTCATATCGTATATGCAGATTTCATTAAGAAGCTCAACTAAGATGTGAGGTCAAGCCTTCAGACCCCTTATGAGGGCTCCACATATTACATAGAACAAAGGTTGTTAAGGCGACCGCCTTAATTAAAATTGTGCTAACATACGGAGCAGACAGATGACTTTTGTGCAAATCCTTTCATCATATAATGGATTAAATTACAAAATACACTCAAAGCAATTCTGAACAAATTCTTATTTTCTAAGTACTATGTTCAATTAATGTATCATTCTAAGCTCTTTATGAGTCATAACACTAATACTAATGTAACATGGCTTAGTGACTGTAAGAGGACCTAAACATAGCATATTTTTTAAATAAGATTATTAGTCCCTCACTGGAGAGCGGCAAGTACTTCTCAGTGCTCACCATTTAGAGTGCTAGAGATGACCTCTGTGTATGTTTTGCTGACCATATTTTCTGATCATGCAAGAAATTGTCTTTTTTTTTTTTTACATGTATATATATATAAAGAGCAGCAGTGTGACCTTGAAGCATATCAGAATGTGATGGTGTGCAGAGCGCTTGGCTTAATGGCCAATACTGGTTCCTCATAGCCGCCATCTTTCTCTGCTTAACCTTACAGTAACCACATTTTTTTGAAAGAACCACATGACTGGACAAAAGCTTGTATGAATCATTTTAATACGGGTCATTAAGCAGGGCAATGACCGTCAACCCATTTTGACATTTGCAGCGAGTGGGTACTTGATGAGGATTGGCGCCGCTGCTTGAACCGCAGTATGCTCCTCTAAATCTGAGAAAGGGGTTGAGAATCGAGGCAACCGAACTCACGCTGTCTAAAGGCTCCATATTTTCTCATTTGGCCTCCATTTCATTTTCCCACTCATGTCTCCCCTCTCTCTTCCATCCGCTCCCCTCGTGTGGACACTGGGTTTCCAAGGCATGTGTGTTATTAATAATTCAGCCTGAAGGATGGATTTTGGTCTTCATTTGCAGCAGGAAATCCTTGCTCCACTGAACAATGCACTCACGCCCAGGCCCCTGAAGAGGCAGAAATAGGAAAAGCCTTTTCCCTTTAGATGGCTGCTGGGGTGTCTGAAAAATTGGGGGGAAGAAAATGGACAAGAAAGGCAGGAGCAGTGATTTTATGTTTCTTTTCTTTGCATGCCCAGAGAACACAGCCCTGGATGAAGACGCAAAACTCTCAATAGAGGTTGTTATCACTGTGCAAACATCGCTACTTAAAAGGTAAATGTCGAGTGCTTTGTCATTACACAATTGTACAACGTAATTACATGAACGCGCCTCAGATATATTTGTGGGTCATTGCTACATTTCCTCTTCCCATATCTCTGTATTTTGGTGTTTCCATTTATTTTTTTTGTGTGTGTGTGTCATGACACATTTTCAGGTAGTGACATATTAGTATCCATTAGGTTTGAAGGGCAGGGCGATCAGGGAGGCCTGTCGACTGCTTTGTGTCATACATTATGGCGCAGAACTCATTTCCTGCCTGAGTTTAACAGTGTCTGTGTCCTCTGAGAGGTGAGACTATATGAGGGACACATCATGAGGTTCTACGTGTTTCAGATATTGCACGCGTGTGTATGTGTGAAAAGAAAAGGCTGAGAAGAAACAAGACAAAATAAGGCCAGGCGAAAATTCATGTGTCCTCCAACATGACATTCAAAGTCACGCTGGCGTTCTACTGATTCATGACAAACATGCTGGGCACAATTTATTTTGTGCGGGTATATCACCTGTTGCCCAATGAACTAACTCATTTAGTTGGCTGTTAATATGTAAATCTCCAACTAGTATCCCACACAATTCATTTACAACCAACACATTAGTCGGTTTTTCAGGCTTTACGGCCTCAAAGACCTCTAGTCATCTTGGTTATAATGGAAAAAAACATTCCAGTTGTATGGATTTTTGGTTGAAAAAAAAAAATGTATATATATATATATATATTCCCTTGTTTTTTCCCTCGAGTCCTATATTTTCTTTGAAGGAGCATTCAAACAACAATAGTCCACTCATCACAGGTTCTCAAAGTAAATCAACTTTCAGCCGTTGTTCTCATGTTATAAATATAGATGTTAATCATTCCAGCTCTGTGACAAAATCAGAATTTCAAAGGGAAGGTTTCTGAGAAGGCAGTGCACGGCGCTCTGAAACACTCAGCAGATCATTGGGCCCGCTTTGTGAACTGAGAGAGTGTAGAGAAAATGTCAGGTTGTTATTAAAAAACAATGCAAGTCTCCGATCTGCAAAGGTACCGTCAAAAGTACCGTTTCTCAGGACAGGAAACAAGAGCAAATACGTTCTAGTTGTGTAGTTACATGTGTTTACTCACTACTTGACTAATTATCATACAATCTTATATTTGTCTTAAACCACTGAAATTTCCTTTAAAGCAAATGACCATGATAAGATAGGGTTTAACAGTAAAAGAGCATTTTCAGTAGCTCTTCTTTTCTGTGCTGCTATTCATCCTGTTTTTTAATAACCCATTAACATTTGCTGGCTGATTCAGTCTGAGCTGCTCTCATCAACCTAATGTACCTGCCCACCACCCGGCAGTGGACGGGAAAGGTTTGTGACAAAATTTACTGGCCTTGGATGAATCTCTCATATAAATAGATTGATTATTATATGCTGACAGTGAGTAATCTTAGTATTCCTTATTTACTTTAATTAGTTTTATTTTTTTTCCCTTTCCTAGCCTTTCTCGATATGGCAAAAACACTCATTTGATCAGTCTCCAATAAACTAGTAATTTGAGTTCAGAAATACAAAAACACAAACAAAAACAAAAAAACAAAGCTGTATGCTTTGTTACATCCTGAACATTACCTGCTGTAGGCTATATTAATCTCACATTTACAGTGACCACCTCTCATAGCTCCCTGATATTGCACAGCGCTAAATCATGGACAGAAAAAAGTAGCCAGAGTTCATTTAATTTCACCGTTCAGTTAGACATTTAAGACATTTATAGCAAATATTAGACAACTCTGGGCTGGTAAAATAACTGTAATATAACCTTAGTAACCGCTAATCATACCAAGGACTAGAGGCCTTGAAACCTTCTCCAACAGATGTTTCGTACACATATTTACAGTCCAGTATTTTCCCATGCATCTTACTTGACCAAAAGCAAAGAAACCAGTTACTAAATTAATCTTACTGTTACATATGGCTGTTGTCACTTTCACCACTCTTTCCATATTCACATCTAAGTGTTGTCCCTTCCATATCACTCACTATTTATGACTTATTAATTCTGCCTCAATCCTCGTCATTCTCTTCTGTTGTCATCTCCACTTTCAGATGACAAGCCCTCTGGCCTCCTTGTCCTCCTTCATTCTTCCTATATCTGGGCTCTATATATGAAATGGGGAATGACTGACAGGATGGCACCTGGATATGCCCAGCGCCATCTTTTTTCTAGCAGCTAAAGCACTTTAAAGGTGTCAGGATTTGGGGGGTGGGGGGATGCTAGTAGGTAGGCGGTGGTCTTATCTTCTCTAAACACCTGTACCTTCTCCATAGTGCCATTTAAGGCTTTAATCGCTGCATAAATAGGTGACAATGCAGATTTTTGTGTCTCTTTACCAAATACTGCAGTCTAACTGATTAGAGCACCCTGGGGATAGCGAACGCCCTTTCTTTCCATCCACATCTTTATTTCTGAGTCTGAGATCATTCTGCCACTGTTTCATTCAAAGAACGTTTGATGATGTGGCACAGTAGGGCAAATGTTGTTAAGGAGCTATTTTCTTTTCTTTTTGTTTTGTGACTATTATCCTGCTTTTGCATGTCGGCGTGCTTAGTAAGAAATTGAAGTGTTGGACACTGTAACTTTAATCATTCAAAACAGAAACACAGATACCATTCTTTTAAAACATGTTCTCTATGGTATTTGTATCAGAAGGGTACATAGTGCTGTCTAACATTTGAGAAGCCATAACATAGAATTCATAAACGTGTGATTATCACCAGGCTTAACCACAGGCTTTATATAAATATGGACAATGTGTCTCACAATTGGTCAAACTGACCCTAGAATTCTGTGGATATTGGCTGCATTATTTTGTGAGTTTGGAGCAAGAGTCTGAGCAGTATGAGAGGAGTGATGCGGAGCCGCTACCATTTCCGCCAATCTGTTCTACCTCTGTTGACAACTGGTAGTGGTTCCTTATTGCCGCCATCTAGTTTCTATAGCATCAAATAACAAACTAAAACATAAATGCAAAGGTGCATTGGTATTATATTATCTTCCTGAAATGACAGAAACCTTCCGAAATTAAAATGTACTTTAGTGTTTTAAGTTCTATCCACTAACATGGAGGAGGAGGAGCTTATGACCTATACTGCAGCCAGCCACCAGAGGGAGCTCTACTTACGTTGGCTTCACTTTTGAGGAGCTGTTCCGCCTTTCACCTTTGTACAGTCTGTGTGCTTAACACACCCAGTATTCATTCAGTGTGCCCTACCATATACCCCTTGCATAATATTTCAACATTCATTTATAAATTTATTTCCTTCCATCTGCCCCCCATACATGTTACGGTGAGCCATATGTTCATGGTTCACATGGTTCGTGTGAGTTGTTAATTGTGAAAGAAGTTTTCCTGCAAAGTGTGAATTATTTCCCTTATTAATGAGACTGCCTTGTAGTATGCCACATACGCAGTTAAAAATACAATCTGATTTTGATTACGTTACATGTTACATCTCATTACTACCACGTAGATTATGATTACCTGTGGATCATTGGGTAGGGATGGTGGCAGTTGTTGCAGAAATCTATTCATGACAATGAAGACACAGCCCTTGTATATTAATTCATTTAAATGATTTCAACTGGTATTGGTGTTTTATAAACATATTTCCATGAAGATATAATTTATCTGGAATCTGTCTTACACATTAATTCAGAGTGGAGGCTGTCAGGCTGTCCTTGTGTCTGGACTGCATCTGCACTAACATCTTACTTTTTCATATTGTTATTAAACAGTAAAGCAGAAGCCATTCAGAAGAGCCTAACACTTCAAGAAGTCATACGTACTCTATTGAGGATCAGAAAAGAGACATGTCCTTTTACTCCCAGCCGGTCACAAAATGAAAAGAAATTGTTGGCCACCCAGCAGGTCTCTCGCATACTGCTTACTACTCCTTGGTTTTAAACATAGCCGTCAAAGCCAGGGACAGGAAAATTATATGCAATCCAATAAACTATTTATTTTTGCCCAGTGTCAAAGAGGTGCAATTTCCCATTCAAGAAGCTCAATAGTTATTATTCCAGACTTTTAATTTTTGCAAGATCTCCCTTTAAATGTGACATAAATGCTCATCACTTCGCTCTTTACCACTATAATTTCATTAAGGATTAAAGTGGAAGTGAAACTTCTTTGAAGCAATGTTATCAAAGTCTGGGAGTCTGTAGGGAGAGAGCTGATTTAGTGGATGGCCAGATAAGAGGATCTTAACGGAAAGCAGCACTTTCTGTTTTGTTAGATGCAGTTAGATGCTGCAGCCTGATGAGTGCCTTCTAATGACTGACCTGAAAGGACTCACAAACAGATTAAAACTCAGACCTAAAAAAACAAACAAAACAGGGATGAGCCTGTGGTCTGTTTGGTTGCATTTCTTCTGTTCCTCATGACTAGATTCAGATTCAGAAAACTTTATTTGTCCCCGTGGGGTAATTAAAGGCACAAGTGAGCAGCATGACGTGTAAGAACAAGACACTTTTAAGGAACAACAAATAGAACAATATGGAACATATATAAAAAAAAGACTTAAGACATTCTGACATGTAGATTAATAATTTTAGATCTCAGTCAACTAACAAACTGAAACAGGTGTATGGCATTGACCATGTTAAAGCCTCCAAAAAGACAGTGAAGTAGTGTTCAGATGACACTCAGATTTGATCTAATCATGAGAGGCTTGTTCAAGATATTCAAGTTTCAGTCTTGTTCATCCGTTACAAATATAGCTGTGTCGAGTGTTCAGCAGATCAGTAGCTCTGTGATAGGCTAACAGATACAGAAGTTACAGAACACAGGAGATGGAAAGTATTCTGTGCATGGGACAGGTGAAGTCGATTGATGTTGTGGCAGTGGAAGTAAGCAGACCGAGTGGTGTTGTTGACGGAGGTTTCAATGTGGGGCCCAAGTGCTCTTAACCTGAGGGGAGGGAAGTACAGTTGAGTTATCGATTTTAGTGAGGGACTATCTACTTAGCTAGAGTGGACTTAGAGAAGACGAGTCGGACTTCATTTGTAAGAAGTTGCACGAGAACCAGGATTTAATTTCAGTTAGATGGGCAGAAATGGCAGGTGGTTGAGGTTTACATTTTATAACATACAACGAAGGGTCTATGTAAACTGGTCGAGGACATTCAAGTTTGAAACACTTATTGGTGCATAGTTCAACAACCACTTTGAGTCATTGAAAACAGCAGCTTTACCTCTGAATGCCCCGAACTCTACACTGCTGCAGGCTATCTCTGATGGCTGTGTATACACAACACCTGCCCAACTGAACCCTGCCACTGATTGGCTCACCATGAAATCTTACCCTACCATTGTCACAACAGGGTAGCGGGGGTTGGAGATTAGGACCCAAATGCAGGACTTAAGAGGCTGAGGCAGGAGTGGGTGAAAAAGTATTAAAAAATACCACAAAACCAAGAGCACTGCTGACGAGAATATCCATAAAGCAAAACACTAACCAAAAAACTATGAAAAAACTAGAACATGGCATGAAAAAACTATGGCAGGAAAACATATGAACTTGGCTAACAAACAGTATGACACGACAAGGAACAAAGGGGAAGGCAGGGCTATATATACACACATGAGGAACAGAGGGCTGACGAGACACAGGTGAAGCAAATCAAGAGACAACACAAGGTGAAACCAATGATCTAATCAAAAGGAAAACATGGAAGTAACACATCAGGAAATCAAGAACTTAACAAAATAAAACAGGAAACAGATAACAGAAAAACTGAACACTAAACCATGACAACCATAACCAATCGTCATCACTTATGCAGCTGCCTCACCCCAACACCTGCCCCGCCCAGAGGGGAGAAAAACACCTTTGCAGCTCTTGTGGCTGGCTGACAGCACAGCATAACGCACCACATAACTGTCGGTAACGGTAACTGCGTTGTAACGGACCAAATAGTAATTAATTAGATTACTCGTTACTGAAAAAAATAACGCCGTTAGCAGTGTCGGAAATATATTCAACTCCACGGCACTTAGATGTCGGCTATGGCTACGTGACTCTTCTGTCCAACACCGCATGAAGCCCCCTTAAACCACATGACCTGGCAGATCTTTGCTGGACCATAGTCGCCTCCCGACTGTGACCATAAGTCAGTGGTTCTCAATTATTTTCTGTTATGCCCCCCTTAGGAAGAAGAAAATGTTGCGGCGCCCCCCATTACAATTAGTATCATTTGTCCAAAACAGACATATAGCTCAACTTGCAACAAGGAATAACATTGTTTCTTAGTCTCTTACAGAAAAGATTAGTGCATTAAAGTGCAATTTGCCTGAATAAAAAAATAAATCCTTATTTAAACTATTTTAGGTATTAAACTATTTATTTATTATTTAAACTATTTTACCTTATATGATGCCAATAGTCCTCGCTGGTTAACAGACGTAGCAGTCACAAAACGGGATGATACAGCAGGAGCAAGCACTCGCGCCCCCTCAGGCATTGCACGGCACCCCCCCAGGGGGGCGCGCCCCACTATTTGAGAAGGACTGCCATAAGTCCAACTTTCCTTTATGAAGTAATGTTGTGTATCTCCATTCTGTGACATTACTATATGTCCATTACCCACAAAAATCACTTAAGTCCTACAATCACTCCCTGCCTCCCTAATGTGCAGTAATGCATTCAATACCTGTGACACTGACTGACAGGTCAGAGTAGTACCTGTAGAGTAGTATAATTTGAAGGGATAATATTTTCTGAGGTGTTAACATTAATGCAGGTGCTTTTTGCAATGCACCTTGTAAAATAAACTCTATTAATCACTGCCTATACCCCGATATATTTCAGTCCAGTGCCCCTGCAATTATAGCTGGGCTTATATAGCAAAACGTGCCACTGGTCAGGGAATAAGGCATGCATCCTGTTCATAGCTCAGCAATAAAATCACTGTGAAGCATTTCTCATGTGCGGCTGCTAACACTGCTGTCACTTTAAGTGGTGATTATAGTGGATGGCGTTAAGAAGCGATTTAAGCTACTGGTTGGTTCACTCACAGTTTTGTTGACTTCCCCAGCACTCAGCATGGAGAGCATCAGAGCAGCCAGCAGAACCAGGGCTAATGAAACAAGACATACCGTACATTGCTGCTTTGGCCTCCTTTTCCATCATCCCGTTTCTCTCTTACAATTAGGTCCTTTTGAGACAGGACTCAGTGACTGAAAGTTTGTAGCCTGTCATGCAGCTTTCTGCTGTTGTGCAGAGAGAAAAAAAAAAGACAGCATGGAAAACTAGTTTTAGCCACACTACAGCGGCCACGTTAGTGTGACGGTTCAGACTGTGTAGTGGAGTTAAGATTTATTCGCTCCATCAGCAGCCTTCCCTCTTGTCGTGACCCCTCCCCGCTTTGTGTTTCATAGGATCCACGCCTCCATGTTTTCGATCTGGCATGTTGCTGCCTGCAGCACTATCGCAGACACATTTCTCACTCTTCCATACATCCTACACACTACTGGTGCAGCTAATCTCCATACCCCACGTTCATATTTTGCAAATGCTTTGTTTGTTAATTTAAACTAAATATAAAATTGCCACTTTAACTCGACTCTCCCCCCTGCTTGTCACATGCACTGAGCATGTTTCATTATGTCATGATGTCATTTTTGTCTTACAGTAGCCAAGTATCGGGGTTGGCAGTGCTTTGTCAAGATTACGCAAATACCCAAATGCATACTGACTCATAGATAGAAGCAGATGTGAGAACACCCATCAACAAGCTTAGAATTACAACTTTCACAGATACAAAGCAATCTGTAAACTGTTGAATTTACTATATCCTGTAATGAGAACTATTTTATATTCAGTCAGGATTGTTTAATGTGTGGGCGAAGGACTTATTACTTGTTCAATGTCCTCCGTGTGTGTTTACTCAGTCTGAAAGGTATATTGCACGACAACCCGGTCACGGTCTTTGAAATGCATCCATAAAATCCTTTTTTTTTTTCCTTTTTTTTCTGCTAAACAAGTGGGATTAAATCGGCTTTGGCCTGGCTTTCTTTGCTTCCTCCATTCACCTGCTGTCTCTCTTCCCCTCTCTTTCTCTCTGATATGAAAATGATGGGCCCTTTGCCAACAGTTAGATCTCAGTGGAGCCCATCCATATGGCCAACATGTTCGGCAGTCATTACCGGCCCATTTAACACGTCTAATTGTTCAGCATTTGACATCTTGTCAAGACAATTAGTTCAGATTACTCCTGCATAAGACACTGTGATGTTGATCTTGTAACAAATTGTTTTTTTTTTTGTTTTTCCTGTCCGTGTAGCCATACATAGGTTATTACCAATGTTGTTATGCATGGTGAAGTGATGAATGATGATCCTTACATCGTGTAGGCCTACTTTCCCATTTAAGGTATAAGGTTTGCACTGGGTGTGACAAAATACTGTGCAGACCTAAAGTTATATAAATATATATATATTTATTTCGTCTTCAAAGGGAGGCATTTAAGAAATGTTCAGAACCACTTCTCAAGAGCAAGTGGCCTTTGCACGTTTTCAAAAGCCCAATATGATGTCTTTGATGATGTATAGCTTGTTCTAAATGTACAGCGACACAGTTGCACTGTGTGTCCTGTTTTTGTGTCTGTTTGTGTCTAGTGGTTGTGTATATTTTATATGCTCCTTTAAATTACCCCTTGGGACAAATGAATTGAACCAAATCTTCCTGGGTTCATTTTTAAATAATAATTAAATAACCGATTTAGTTACAGTTCCCACTTGCAGCGGATCTATGACCTCATAGCCCTTATAAATGCCATTCCATTTGCATGATGCATGCATGATGTATAAAGGAAAAGTCACGACACGTGTCATCAGGGCAGCAAACGCGTAAAAAATGTGTCATCTTTGTTTGACGTCACCGTTTCTTGCATGTGTGTGTGAAAGTGAGAGAGAGAAAAACTGAGTCGCGGGGCATCTTTTTCTTGCTTCGTCTGTGAATGTAATTTCACCGACGCGCCAACCTTCTTTTTTTTTTTCTTATTTCCACAATTGCAACAAGACATTGTTCTCCCTTCACGTGTGTCCTCCTCACATTCTCCTCCCCTTCCTCCCTCTTTCTACCTGTAATTCTCCCCCGCTTCTTTTATCATGCTGCTACAATCTGTTTCTGTGTCAATGGGAGTTAACAGGTCAAGCGTAAAGACTAATCTAAATTTCATTCATTCCATCACGAGGGCAGATTGTCACTTACATCCACTGGTATCTTTTTTTCTAAGTATCTCACCTTTTTTTTTTCTCTTTCTCCCTGAACAATCTATTTCTCTGGTGCATAACCCCTATTCTTCTATCATGGTAGTGAAGGGCACAGTGTCTAAAGGTTGCTTGGAATTGGTCCAAATGCGGGACAATTCCTGAATGCCACTTACAGTTGGCGATACATGGAAATAAGAAGATTTGCATAAACAGAGAAAATCATATTCAGGTCGTAATTCTTGACACAATGAAGTCATTATTCATGCGTCCCCCACACCATAATTCGAACAGGGAGGCTCTTGTGTTCAGTAAGCTTGAGGTGCTCCCTGTTCAGTACAAGGAGCCATGAGAAGCCATACCTTCGGTTCTGTTCAGGTTCAAATGAAAAATAAAGCAAATAATGGAGGAATACCCATGTGCCTCCAAAACAGAGAATGCACATGGGTCTTCTGAGGGTGTCCTGTGGTGTCTGGCAACAGAATGTTGTTAGTGGGGGTCTTTGGGTCCTATGGACTGAGGGGAGGGGCCTCTGTGGATCATCCCATAGATAATTTACCAGTTTGGGATCTCATGAATTTGGAGGCCAGGTCAACATCTTGTGCTGTTCTTCATGTTTTTTTGAGTTGTGCCTAAACTGTTTTTGTGGGTGTGTGTCTGTGTCAAGCTGCATCCTGCCGGGGATGGCTGCTGCCATCAAGGAGTGTCATTGCTATGGGGTGGAGGTCACGTCTAGATGGGTGCTACATGTCTAAGTAACATCCACACAAATGCCAAGTCCACAAGTTTCTCAGCAGAACATTGTACTGTTTACTTCTCCTGTCAGTGGTTTTAATGTTGTAATCACTTTAATCTCCATTCTTCCAACAACACCAAAAACAGCAGCACAGCAGTAGTGTTTAAGTGTATTAGGGGGGGTTCAACAATGATGTCTTGCTCATTATCCTCTTACTCAAAACAACAGAGAAACCTCTGACAGGTGCTTTGCCTCATAACATGAAGTTACTACAGTGAAACCATGATATTACTAAACCAAAACATTTAGATTTGACGTCCAAACCTAACTAAATAGTGACTATGAGAAGAAGACAAACACACAGTACAAGATACGAACCCTAGACTACTGTGAAAAAAAAAAAAAAACCTGTGCCTGTTTGATGAATGTGTACATTGGAGCCTTTTACCTCCACTATAACTAAAATGACCAAGGATATTGTCAGTTTCTATGAACCTTTCATTGATTATCTGTGAAGCAGCTAGATTTGTCGGTGGCGATTCCTTAAAGACATTTATCACATTCACAAATTGACACACACTGCACAGTCCAAATAACTCAAAGCGAACTTCAATTTAGTGCTCTGTTCCTGGTTATCAGCTCAGAAACTGTTTAAGCGCGCATTCATGTGTAAAGGGCATGTTGAGTACACTGCACACCTCCATCACAGAATCGCACCCCGAGGAGCTTACTTAACCACATGCACTTAAGGGAGCACGTGGAGAGAGACCTTGCACTGTGACTGCCACCGCAGGTCACAAAACAGTAACATCTTAAAAATGTATCTCTTTTCCGGGACAGATATGTTAACAGTATGCATGAATTCACAGTGCTGACCTCCGTATGTGGCGCGTCACCTGTTCTTTTGGAGAAGGCTATTAATAGCTGCTGCTTTCTGTTCACACCCACATTTGTTCAGCTTGTGTAATAAAATAGTGTATATAAATATATATAAATAAAAGCAAGCTTGTGAAAGCCTATCTGTTTGATGCACTTAAAGTTCAACAACGCTGTGCACGTTTGGTTTTTAAAATACATAGAGATGGGGGGGTTACAGTTATTTACAGTTTAACATGTCAGTAGTTACTGTTGATTTACTGTAAATTACTGTGATAACATGATCAGTAAGATGACAGGAATTAGTCACTCCCACATATTTATACTGCCCCTTCACTGTCTGTCTTTTGCCCAATTAAAATGAGTGGCACATAAAATCTTTTATTTAACATGCACGCGTGTGTAGACAGTAATGGACTCCTACTGAACGCACCTACTCCATTAGCTTCCGTCCCTCGTCCCTAACCCGTGTGACCTTCTCTGTGATTATGTGTCATGATGGATGTGGCCAGGTACCTCTATTTAATCATACTGATAGTCATGATGAAGAATTTACTGCCTCAAACTGGCAGCATGGCAGTGACATATGTTCACACACACCAACACACATATGTGCACACACAACCACATGTGCCAGCAGAAGTCTATTTGGAAACATAACTCGTAGTGCCACAGAAAGCTAGCCATCTGTAGGCTACTGGAAGGGATGAATGGGGGTTGGGCCAAATGTATGTACAGGAAAAAAAAAAATGGATTCAATTGAACCGAGGAAAAGGCTGAAGCTTATGTACACTGGTCAGCCGCAACATTAAAACCACTGATTAGAAGTAAATAACACTGACGATGACACACAAAAACGGTTTAGGAACAACTCAAAAAAACATGAAAAACACCTGACCTGGCCTCCAAATTCCATAGATCCCAAACTGATCAAGTATCTCTGGGATGAACTGGAACAACCCAAAGGCCCCCACTAACAACATACTTTTGTCAGACACCACAGGACAAGGTCCACGTCCATTCTCTGATGAGGCACAACTGTTGTGGAGGCACAAGGGAGACCTACACAATATTAGCATGTCATAATGTTATGCCTGATCGGCGTATATTGACATACTTTATAGGCTACACCAAATTAATGCTACAACAGTCTAATACAACAGTGCTTCAGTAAATCTCACCTCCATGTTTTTGTTTCTCTTTCCCTTCCCCTCTTTCAGAGAAATGTTGATTCACTGGAAATAGCAGGTATTGAAAATGACTGAAGTAACGCTGGGTCCTTTCTGTGAATGCTTTGAAAAGATCTACTAAGAATATGTTTACAACATTTGCTGTCTAACAAGCTCTTGCTTGGTTTGTTCCTTGACACTGTCATTGTTGGTGAAAGTTGAAGTGCCACAGTGAATGAAGCACGATTTTTTTTTTTTCCTGCCGTAGTGCTAGCAAACGGTTTGTGGTTATATTGTGTCCAGTAAACCAGGGCGGCTGGGGCTTGGTAGGTAGAGCGGGTTGATTCCCGTTACCTGCCACATGCCAAAGTTGAAGAAGACTGAATCCCCAGTTGCTCCCAGCGCATGGGAGAAGAGTGTGCAAATGTGTGCTTGTGTGATCGAATGGGTAGACCCGTCACTGTGACTGTGTGGTATAGGCTGGCCTCACCTCCTTAGTATGATCAAATGATGTTTGTCCATCTGTTAGTAATGGTCATATCACACGCTCATCTCACATGCGAATGTTCATCCAAAACATGTGCCAAGTGACACTGTGGCTGCATTCTAGGCAAGCTAGAGCATCCCCTATCCCCCACTAATAATAAGTGTCCCCAAACCACAGCACTGCAGACAAAGGTCTGGTTATGTCATAATACCCTTTGGTCAAACCAAATTACCCCCAAATAGCTGCAATGCATTGAGAGCAGAATTTAGTAAAGGAATGAGAGGCCATAGAGGGCAGCCCACTTTGAATGTACAGCTGTTTCAGATAGAACACAGAATCCTGAGAGTAAAGAAGACCCAACGTGTTTTCAGGAGAGGAGACTGCAGAGCATATTGCAAAATACTGTACTACCAGACTTCAGGGCAAAGATTTGAAACCCTGTCAAGACTGAAAAGTGAAGTGTTTGTATGATGCAATGCTCAGAGGACCCCAGATTCAGCACAGTGTATATCATAGGCCTGCTAAGAGCTGGATGTCTTAAGCTGCACAGAGTCAAGTTTTAGCCCAAAATTAGTTGCTGTGTTCTTTGTACATTTTTGATGTGCATTTTTGGATAGGACGCCTGAAGGATTTCTGGCATGGCTGTTGTGATATGAATATAAACATTACTGGGTAACTGACCACATAATCTGTATCTTTCATCCATCTGCAGCTCCCCATTATTTTTATTTTTGGTTTATAGAATTACATAGCAGTCTGTTTCCTTTCTCTCACTTCATCTGTTGACGGGAGACTTTACCTTCAGTGTAAGCTGACACGTGTACTGATCTGTGTGAGTCACAAGTTCTGGCCATGCAGAAAAGCTGATTAAAATGCAATATCCGTCCAGCTTTAGAGAAATAACTCACAGTCAGTCATCTCTATGCTCATTTGCCTGCAGCAACAAGGCAGCCAGACCAACCATGTGGAGCTTAAATGGCTGATCAGAGGCACCACTACTTTCGCAAATTCATACATGATTTGTACCAGCCAGGCACACGCAGAGAAGGCATTGTGTGTAACATACTGTATTGCTTGATCTTCATGCCTACTTCCACTTTACCTACTATTTTGATGAGTTACTTTATGGCCTCAGCAAATACATGCTTGGGCACAGGAACCAAATGTTAAGCTATATAAAAGCACAGTCATCTGCAGTGCCTATTGGGAACATCACATTACCATACCACATTGTTACCGCCAAATGTTCCATCATCCAACCACAAAAGACACTGACACCTTGCATGCGTGTCATATATACATCACGCTGTGACTGTATAGGCATGCATTACAGAGGCTGATTTGTGTTTAGATGTTTTGTGAAAGTAGAAGCAGTCACATGACTGTGGCTGTGAAGTGTCTTGTAACACATTAGGGCAGAGGTTCCCAAACTTTTCCATGCCAAGGCCCCCCAAACAGCATTAGCTTCTCGCTGGGGACCCCCTTTGCAAACCTACAGACAATGCTACAAAATATGCAAAGGGACGTCATCTTTTATAATGTTCTTTCTTACTTTTATTCACTGTTTAATATTACATTTGTTTAGCATAAGAGCTGCCTCATATTTTCTGATTTTAGTTGGCCAGGAGTTTTGGAGTTTGTTTGAAGCAGCGTCATCCACGACAGGGCTGTTGGTCTGTTCCTTCGGGGTCTTTCTTGTCAAAAATCTGTCCGTTTTGTGCTAGCTACATGCTAGCTTGAGGAGCAAATCAGCTGGATAAATGACGCAAACCGCCAGGTCTACACAGATTATGAGGTCATGAACGATGTTTTGACTGGCAGAGAATCAGGAAGATGAGCACGGCAAATAACATTTTGATATGATATATTATTAATAATTATGTTTTATGATAAAGAAATACAAAATAATTATATTTTATAATACTGATTCATAAAATAATTATATGTAATAATAATAGTACTCCGGCTTCCTCCCACCATCCAAAAACATGCTCATTAGGTACACTGGTGATTCTAAATTGGCCGTAAGGTGCAATGGTTGTCTGTCTCTGTGTTGGCCCTGCAATGGACTGGCGACCTGTCCAGGGTGTACCACTGCCTCTCACCCGATGACAGCTGGGATAGGCTCCAGCAGACCCCCGCGACGTTTAACAGGACTAAGCGGGTATAGAAGATGAATGAATGCATGACTAATAATGGTTAAAAACAATTCGAATATATTTTTATTAAATTTTTGTTCTTATCTTCTCTCCAACTGTGTGAGCCCCCCTAGCGGCCCCCACTTTGAAAACCACTGCATTAGGAAACGGGATGTATTTTTCTCACCATGCATAATGAGTTTAAATTTGTTCATCTAAATATCATAAGGATACAGATTCCACTCAATTCCAAACAGGCTATCAAAATACGACCATTATAAGCTGAACTCCCTTTGTCATAAAGCATAAAATTCTTCTGTTGGCGTAGCATGACTTCCCCCGCCCAGAACATTTTGGTTTCTGTAAATTGGTCTGGAGTTGGGAACTGGTTATGCTCCAGATTATATCTTCCAGGTCAATCAAATTCTTTGGGCAGGCTTTATGTGGTTGTGGACAGTAGAGTAATAGTGCAGTAATCATAATCATTTTCTAAGCGCCACTGTGTTGAATTTGCAAAAAAGAAAATGGCCCAGATTAATTGTAGGACTAACCAATTGTGAGCAGAGGTGTGGCATGTTACCACACTGATTATGATTAAAAACTGACCATCTGTATCAGTCATATTAGCCTGCACACCCGTGACACTGTGTTATAACTGCACTGAACAATGGACTTTGGTTCATTTGAGTAATTGGATCATTTATTTAATTTAATAATAATCTGTAGTTGTGTTTTTATTAGGGATGGGACTTGATTAACAAAATAAATAATGTAATTAATTAGAGGCTTTGTAATTAATTCATCTCAATTAATCACATTTTAATCACATAACAATATTTGCCCAAATAACAAACATTTTTAAATATAAATTAGTTTTAGTGGACGATTGAATTAAATAATATACATAGACATGAAAATTGTAAACTCAAGCTCTTTTAATGTCTGGAAAAAAATGCATGTAATTGTATTTCAATTCAAAACTGTAGAAAAAGAAAGAAACTATCTTTAAAGTTAAAGTGCCATTTTAAGTACTTTAAGTACTTTTTCATAACAGTATTGACTTTAAATGGTAAAAACAACAACAACAACAACAAAAAAAATCAGTTAACAGCGCTAGCGCTAACAGTAAATCTCACCACAACAGGTTTCTGTGCTCACGGCGACATGTTTTGCATTTGGATGGCACAGTAGGGTTGAAGTGCTTCGGTGGTATGCAAACTCTTTTTCTTTTTTGCACAATTTTCACAAAACTCCGCTTTTATCAAGCTTTCCATCAGTAACCTTTCATCAGTCCTAACAAAGTGCTTTCAGCTGATTCCCCCATTTCGGTAGCTACTCGAGCTCTGACGTGTGCATCAGTGTAATTGGTGTACCAGGAAATCGCGCACTGACAAAAGTTCTAGTTCCCTAGTTTTTATCAGCTCCAAGTTAGACTTACCCAAGGTTTGCAGATATTACAGGGATGGTTGATGTTGGCATTTCAGGAAAGAAAATAATGCTTACGATAACTCGGTGACGGTGTGCAAAAATAGTATAATAAAAGCAATTTGTGAGTGACTCATTTGACACATTTACTTCTGTAAATGGCACATAATGAAATGTAAGGACTGAAGGAGAGCTTCAGAAAGGAAAGGGACAATAATAATAAAGAAAGGAAGGTGAAATACTAAGCACGGAAGGGAAACAGGAGTAAAAAGGCGTAGAACGAACCAAAATGTACACAGGTAATAGGCAAGCGAGGGAGAGATGCTGAGTGTAGAGGGAGGTACAGGCAGGTGGACCTAGCAGATGGAAAGTTCAGACCCTGCTTGTTTTCGCTGAAATGTCACAACTGTAAAAAAGGTTTTATAAAGCATCAATCACGGTGGAGCTGCACCTCCAGGAATAGTCATGGGGCTTCGGAAATGAGACCTCCGCATTGAACTGCAGAGGCAATCACCACTGCACGGTTCAGGTCACCGCACTGCTCGCAGAGAGGGGGAAATGGAGAGAAGACCTGAGGAGGGGGAAAAAAAAGAGAGAAGGGATGGAAAAAAGAAAGGTGAGACAGCAGGGTTGGCATTAAAAGGTGCTAGCAGCCCTCATTTTGTGCTGATAATAATCTTGACTGCCCTCCTAAAATGCTATTAGGAGACTGTAATGGTTTTACAGACTAATGACATGATTAGCCTGCTCAGAGATGATTTAGAAATAATTCATATTTATACCTGAATAACAAAAATAAGACACATATCCTGGGTATGTTTTATGTATGTCCAAGATAAAATGTGGTTCTGTGTTCTGCCAATTTTAGTTACAGTAAGCAATGTTTTTCAGTCCTTTGAATTTGATTAAAAGTATTTATTTATTCAAGTATTTGTCAAGTATTTGAAACGCTGACCTAGCTTGCTAGCTTTTTTTTTTTTGCAACTGCTCGCGTGTTTGACTGCGCTTACGTTGGAAGATACCACACTGGCTGCCCTTCAGTCCGTCATTCTATGTATGTCAAATGCCATAGTGAGGATAGATGATCGAGTGAGGATGCTTTCTTCTCAATTGTTTCAGTTTTAAAGCATGATATGGCAACATGATGGTCAATAGGCAGCAATTTCAATAAGCAATATCTGTGCATCAGCATTTAATCCTCCAACTATTCAGCTTTCCCTTCACTGAGAGTAATCATAGAGCTACACCACCTCCCTTCTTCCCGACCAGCAAAGATGCTGAATTCATAAAACCCAATTTACTATCATAGAACTCCACTTCTTTCTCCACCACAATACCAGTCGTTGCACTCTTCATTTCTGTTTTGATGTCATATGCACTGATGCTTTTAAAGTCCTGCACTGCAGCATTAAGTTTAGCAACGTTTTCAACAAAACATACAAGACTTCAGAATCCGAATCCGAATCAGCTTTAATGGCCAAGTATGTACACATACAAGGAATTTGACTCCGGTAACTTTTCTCTCTAGTACAGTACAGCTTGAATAGGTGAAATATGTCTTCCCATGTCTTGTTATGGCTTACTTTCACAACCACAAGTAGCCAGTAGCAGAGGAGAGGAAATGTATGTTTTCTGCCTACACTACCACTTTGATGGCTTCTTCTGTTTTGAAAAAAAAAAATAAAAAATATGCATGAATACATGTACACATTCAGCTAAGCAAAAGCAGAACAACAGCAGAACTCCAGGGTTAACAAACAAAGATAACAAGAATCCATGGTAATGATTTTCATGATAATGATTTTCTGGGGAAGATGGTTTGGAAAAAATGCAACAAAAGGTTTCTGCCTAGGAGTATATGCAGCTATAAAGAGAAGGCCATTCTCCATTTCTTCACACATCTCCCTACTGTTGTACTCTCATTATCTGTAGACACTACTGAACGCTCATGTTAGACTTCCAAGAGGAAAATAACCCATAAAACACAGCATAAGGATCCGATTCCACAGGTGGCACATATGCTTTTTTCATTTAGCTGCTACATATAAAATAAAATGTGCTTACCGTACTGTATATTTACCCTCAATCCATTTGACCTGTTCTGGAACATTGTGTTCCTTTGTGATTGAATGAGGCCTTTTTATAGCTTCTGTTACACTGATAAGTCAGCGTGTGAAATTTTATATGACATGCAAAGTGCTTCAGGTGCTCACACATTTATGGTCAAAATATTTTACTCTGACTTTCCAGAAATTTGAAAAGCAAGTGTTTTATTGGAGGCCTGTGTGGGTGTGTGTGTGTGCTGCAACTGCAAGTGTTCAATCTGAGTGTGTGTACGTTCGCTGCTTGATTAACAAGGGGAAGCTTGGCGGTAATTTATGTTGGGTAAACAAGACAACAAGGTGTGATGCTGATTTACATTCACTTGCAGTAGCGATGGCTGATAAAAATGTTAGGAGTGTTATTTGTTGTCCTTTTATCGGTGCATCTTAAATGAAGAGGATGTAGGGTTTTGACAAGCTTGTTTCCAAAATAAGGATAATACTTTCCAGGTGTAGAGCGGAAAGTATGGCGAGCAACCCCAGTGGCCTTAACCTTCTTTACCACCTTGGAAATTGCTCCTAGATGTAAGACCTTCTTTGATTTCAAGGACAAATTGAGGTCAGCTGTCTAATCCAGACAGATTTTGGCTGTGCTTGTGATACCTATGATTGGAAGAGTAGTGAATTACTGTCTGGATATTCCCTTATCCATGTCTAATCAGCAACATGTCATGCCTTGAAATGTTTTTCTACTGTTACAATTGTTTAAAAAAAAACTAACAAAAAAAACCCCAAAACAAATAAAAATTCTAATCACAGTCAACCACCAACATCGGCTAACTGCAACAAACCTGACTCTCAGTACCATATATTGCAACTACTAACAGTTCCTAATCTGGTAAATTAAACTACAATAAAAACATTAAACTTACATAAAAGAGCATAATTTAGCTTTAATTGAGAAATTGCAAAATGAAATGAACAAAACATTCAAACTCCATGTTCAACATGGTCCATAGAAGTTGAAGCCATTTGCGTTTACATCCGTCTTCAGATGTAAGGCCTAAGGCCTAACTTGTCAAGTCCGTCTGATGTGGTGCTGTCACAAACAGGAGAACTCACTGAGCTCAGTGAGTGACATAAATGACACCCTGAAACTGAGGCGACAGAAACTAAACGTTCAAACAAAAATTTCATTTAACTGCAGTTAAATGACACCAACAAGAGCAACATTGAGTCTCCAATCTCGCCAAATAAGGATAAGTACAGGAGACCAACTTAACTTACTCTATCGGGAAACCTCAACTTTTTATTCTCTATTTTTTTTTATTTCGATATGGCACAATCTGTCATTATGACAAAATCCAGTTTACCTAGTTTCAGCCACAGTAGACACGCTGTTTGGTTACCGTTCAATAAATAAACCACTGCTATGACCCAAGCAAAGGATTTTGTTCTTCATAATGCATAAAACAGTTTTACATTTTGTTTTAATTGCACGTTACACATTCCAAACAATGATAACCATTTCACTCCCATCTGCACTGTGTTTTCATCCCTTCCATTAGTCGCATGTTGATGGAGACTTAAATTTGGTATGTTAAAGATATAACCAACTCCCTGTCCAGTTTCAAATTAAAAGCATTCTAGCAGAATTCCCATAGTAAACTGGGCTCACATTTTTTTGAATATTGATCCTGAATCCATTATAGGTAGAAAAAAATACTTTTATAAAAGCTGGAATATTGTATGAATGTCCCCACAACATAAGTTTTACTACAATAATGGCCCCAACTTAGATGACTTACACTCGCAACTGCAGATAACTGCGTCCAACTAGCAGGTTGCATGTAGCTTTTTCAAACAGAAGGAGTGACAGCGGGGACAGCCAATCACATGTAAGCTAGTGGGAAATCGGCAGCCAATCAGGGAGCGATATTTAGGTTTGAGGCGGGACTTCGAGCAGAGACAGACATTTAACCCTTTGTGTGCCATAATCACTGCCTAAACAATACGGACAGCGGTTGTATTGATAGTGACAACACAGTAACGTCCCTAGCCAATTCTACGCCTTTGGCTGTAGCTACAGGAGAAAAAAAATAAGGAGAGGAAAGAAAAGGAGAAAATTTGACACGAGAGACAGCCACAGGTTAAGTTGCGCAAAAGCCATTTCATCTGGTGCATCTTCTCATCTCAAACTTGAAAGCAGAACTCTTATGTTCCATTTCACTACACCCAGACTTACTTCTCTCCATCCCATCGATACGTCCACACTTGCATTTTTTTCTTACTCAACCTTTGCATAATTACAACTATTTCCATATGCTCTGCAGGGAAAGAAAGGTACAGTCAAAGAACAAAACAAGGATATTTAAATACATACGGTATGTACAGGTCCTCGGCAGCACACAGCGGTCATGCTTTGTCAAATCCAGCTTTTTCTAGTTTAAAAATAAATAAATAAATACATATATATATATTTGTATTTTCTTTTATATAATATATAATATGATGGATGATATGATATGATATCTTTTAAAAAAAACAACTACAGAAAGGACAAAGACGTCAATAATGCCGTGGGTTATTTTTACTTTTTCATTTTCCTTTCATTTTCTCTTCCTGCATTTTCTCAATGGCTTTCTCTTTCAGAATGTACGTCAGTTTTACGTCAGTACTAAGAGTATTTCCTGCACTTGAGTAATCCATACATAACTACCCATTCACTCCATCAGTTTTTTTTAGGGTTAGGGTTGTCTGTTTTTTTCTTTTACCTTTATGTATTCATGAATGCAGTGGAGCAGGGAATCTGTAACAGAACAGCATTAACCCTTGCTCAATTCAGGGAAAGTCCAAGCTCATTCATAATTTAAACAGATCATTCTTGCCTTTCTGGAGCCTGATCATTTCTATTTTTGTTTGTCTGGAAGCATGGATAAAAGGAGAGGAAAGAAAAGGAGAAAATTTGACACGAGAGACAGCCACAGGTTAAGTCGCGCAAAAGCCATTTCATCTGGTGCATCTCCTCATCTCAAACTTGAAAGCAGAACTCTTATGTTCCATTTCACTACACCCAGACTTACTTCTCTCCATCCCATCGATACGTCCACACTTGCATTTTTTTCTTACTCAACCTTTGCATAATTACAACTATTTCCATATGCTCTGCAGGGAAAGAAAGGTACAGTCAAAGAACAAAACAAGGATATTTAAATACATACGGTATGTACAGGTCCTCGGCAGCACACAGCGGTCATGCTTTGTCAAATCCAGCTTTTTCTAGTTTAAAAATAAATAAATAAATACATATATATATATTTGTATTTTCTTTTATATAATATATAATATGATGGATGATATGATATGATATCTTTTAAAAAAAACAACTACAGAAAGGACAAAGACGTCAATAATGCCGTGGGTTATTTTTACTTTTTCATTTTCCTTTCATTTTCTCTTCCTGCATTTTCTCAATGGCTTTCTCTTTCAGAATGTACGTCAGTTTTACGTCAGTACTAAGAGTATTTCCTGCACTTGAGTAATCCATACATAACTACCCATTCACTCCATCAGTTTTTTTTAGGGTTAGGGTTGTCTGTTTTTTTCTTTTACCTTTATGTATTCATGAATGCAGTGGAGCAGGGAATCTGTAACAGAACAGCATTAACCCTTGCTCAATTCAGGGAAAGTCCAAGCTCATTCATAATTTAAACAGATCATTCTTGCCTTTCTGGAGCCTGATCATTTCTATTTTTGTTTGTTAACTGGTTTGTTTTTTACATTTACATTTTTACCGCTCATGTTCTAAGGTATGATCGCGTAGTGATGCAGACAGCAAGAGCTGTGATTGGTCCGTCTGGTAGTAGCGCTTTTCGGTTTTACTATTTCTGGCTGCTTCTCCGCAATTTTCAAATTGATCATTTTGGACCAATAAAGATGGAACACGTCGAGGAAAGGTTAACTGAGGAGATTCGGATTCTGCAGACAGGCATTACAACATGTGGAGTTGATGGTCTATCAGTGATTTTAATGTTATTTTTTGGAAGCATTAAGCAAATATTCTCCTCAAATTGTCATTTCTCCTTTTGATGGATGGACTGTGTGGTAGGGGTCCGTGTTAATCAGCAGCCTCAGCATTTGACATTGACATCTCTCTAACTCAGTAATAGCAGCTGATAATGGATCTCCTTTCTGCAGCCGCACATCACCATGCAGCAATTTGGGAACACTTTAGTTTTCCTGTAGTGCCACGGATGGCTTTGTTTATTACTGTGTCTTTGTCTGTGTGTGTACACAAACTGAATGATGCCTGCTTGACTGCTTCATTCGATTGCTCACTCCAGTACCTCCCTGGGAAATGTTAATAGAGGAGCGTTAATGTCAGACACAGTTCACCGCAATTTGTACTTGACCCCCGCATCACTGTGGTGGAGAGAAAAAAACAAATGAAAGATTTTCCAGGTATAACAAACACTTCTCTGTTGGCGAACTCTGCTTAATTGCATGCACGTGTGCTTATACTTACTTGTGAGTGCACAAGTGTTGAAGTGTGCATTGATGTGTAAAGCATTTACATCCCTGTGTGAGAAGGGTGTGAAGCAGACAGTCAGGTACATCTTGTCCAATGGCCCGTCGACCACTTTGGCTACTGTTGCGCTGTCACAGTATTTTACACACACACGCACACACTGCTCGCTCTGTCGCTTCCATGACCTGAGATTGCTGTGTGCTGCTACTCACATCCACAGGAGCAGTGGGCCATGCACGCACAGACACAAACACTCTCACACGCACACATACACACACAATGATTTATGGCCTCCAATGTAGTCAATAAGAGCCAGGGCCAAGATGAAGGACTTGGGCAGAAGCTAGCAGGACACACACATGACGTGAAACACACACAAACTCACGCACACACACACACAGCTGGCCATTAGCTAAATGCACAGGGCTGCTCTCAACTTTGGTTCTCTTCATTACATTCTACTTTAATACTATACTCGCCTTTGGTGCTAAAGGTGTCTATAGCTGCAGGAAGTAAGTGGATGTCCTGAAGGTGCTGCAGCACATCCTGTTTTCTCTGTGATGTGTAACTGCAGGGAACATTTAATAAAATGCAATGAACATACAGTATTTGTTGTTAAAAAATGTCACGTGTCAGTATTTGCGCTTTGGGGTATGACTGTGGGAATTCAATATCAGTCTGATCGTCCTCCTCGCTGATTACAGCAATGCACAGTCAGGAGGACATTGTCTTTGCAACCTGCACACATGTGGCTTTCAAGAGTCCTAATGAAGTGAAACTATCAGTCTCCTTCCTTTAGATGGAAGCCAGATGAACCTAGATGAACCTTACGCCTACAGATGTTTCTTGGTTGGATTATGCTTCCAGCGTCCAATAAAAACGTGAGGCGGGCTTTATATTTGCTCTAATGTTTACAAGGTTTACCTAGCCTACTAGCTTATAATCAGTTTTTCTATATGCTCTTTGAAAACATTTTTTTATTGCTTATTAATTTAGCAGTTATAAATGTAAGCTATTGAACTTAATGCACATTTCAGCACCTGTTAATGATGATTTATTTTCCCATCTTCAGTCTCCATTGTGCTTTGTGTCTTTTACGAGCACTTTGCTTCTTTCTTTTGCGTTCTATGACACAGACACACAGAGGGTTTATTTTTTATTTAGTTTTTTCCAAAAGAAGTTCCAATTTGCTGTTCTCCATTACATTTTGATTTCATTTATGCCTGGGCTGCAGCCTCTCCAGCCCGTCTGGCACTTACAGCAAAAGTAAAATGGTTGCCAATAGAGACTAGGTAAAGTGAACAGAAACATAAATCATCAACAAAATGAGTAAAATGAGTCTTATATCCTGCCACCTGTTCGACAAGCTTAAAAGTATAGAAAACCTACTTGTTAATGTCTTCTATCATTTGCACTCATGTTTCACAACCACACTATCCTCATGCTAATAAGTATTCTTACAAATAAGACGAAGTAAAAGGTTGGCAAAAAAGTAAACACGAAGCACATTGTCCACGGTTGAATTGCTAAAATAAAAGTCTATTGTTTTCACCTGTCCACTATCCTTTCTCTTCCCAGTCTGCTCTTCTCTTTTAGATTCTCTTCTGCCACCTCTCCTTGCCGACTTTTGCTTGCCTAATAAACACAGGAGCGTCTCTTAGCTGAGGAATAAAATCAACTCTCGTTTTAGAGCGACACAAGCTGTGCTTTCACATAAAACAACAGTCAATTAGACTTGGGATGCTGAGCCTCTTGCTGGGCCATAAAACAAGAATAACAATGTGAAAACTGGAGACGGGAAGGGAAAGACACTTTCACAGCCATCTGCAGTCACTGCAGTTGTTTCAGTGGCTCACGGAGAACTTTTCAAAGTAGTTTTTTTTTTTTTTTGCATATACCATATGGATTGCTGATTAGCTTTCAGAAAATAAATAAATAAAATGTCTTGGTTGCAGTTCCCAGGAAGAACTGGGCGACTACAGATCAAGGACACCTTTAGTGCAATTTATAGGATTTCAATGAAAAAAAAAGGTAAGCTTTATAGAATTTAAGTTAGCTCTAACTTAAGAGTATTTCTTCAGGGCCACTTATATCACTCATCCAGTGAAAAATCTATGTCTACTCAGTGGATGGTATGTAAAAAAGAAAACATGTTCAGTGTTTTCACTGTTAATAAATGTTGTTAAACTTTGAATGTATCATTTTTCACCCACATAATATTGCCATTTGTGGTAAAAATGGTTCAACAATTGTTTAATAGATATTCATGAGTTTACCCAACCTTCACTTTACAAGACTGGGTAAAGACTTATGTAACTGCCTAAATCAAAACCGCCTTTAGAGATTAGGACTTATTGAAAGGAATGTTTAATTCATTTGAGGGAAAAAAGTGTACAACTGTGATCCAATTGTAGCACACAATAAGCTACATAAGTGCTTGATGTGATTATTTCTCTGTGAGTGAAATACGTAAATTTTTTCTACTCATATTTGTCCAGGGTAAACTTTTGTTGACTTGATGAGTTTCCACAATAGACTGAAACATAGCAACAGCAAAGATGTAACAACAAAAAAACCTTGATCATTTAGAGGTACTTGTGGAGAAAATGAAAATTGGAAACATCTGTCATTATATGCCAAAAAACATTTGGCCTCTAGAAGACCTTGTGTATGACATCCCACTAGTGAATTTGAAGAGAAGTGTGTCTCATGGATCATGTTCTCACTTTTCTTGTGCTGAGTAGCCTGCAGCTTATACCCTCATTAAACTGGCTTAACTGGTCATGCTCACTGGAATAGCTCACCAGAAAGATGAAACCTGCTTGTTGCCAGGCATCTCTGGCAAAGTGACACGCAGGCTAGCAGTACATCTACAGCTGCTCCTTATTATTACTGATTCACGTCTACATTTAACTATATGTGTTGCGCATGTGGAAAGTTCAGGACTTGAACACATAGTACTGCTGTGCTTTTAGTCACATTTTAGTGATTATTATCTTTGGTAGTTTAAGTCTAGTTTTAGTGGACGGAAAGTCAATCTGCAGCTAACAACGTCAATTTTGACAGCTATTTAAATACGTCATCTTTAGAAAAAATAGCGTTCGGCCTTGTTCTCACTTTAGACCAATTTAATTAAGCATATACTGTATATGTTGCAGACATTTGAGGCCGGTAACAGGCTGTATTGGCACTGCACTCCTAGCAGTGAAGTACAATGGCTGTTGTGGAAAAACAGCATTCATTTTCTGCAACTTCAAATAAAAGTGCAACAAACACAGACGTTCAAAAGCAGTACAATCGCTGCAAACATATTCCTGAAATAACTTGTCTTTCAGTGCATTAGAGAGGACTTTACTCATAACTATTGTTACTGTAATTCAAGTACAAACATAATGAGGTAAAACCCATACGTTTGTGTGTGCGCATGTGTGTGTGTATATATATACCACAGGTCTTGTGGCAGCTTGCTAGCGTTGGTAGGCTATCGTCACCTGCCTTAGATTAGATAGGCGACCGTCCCTTACCCAATCCAATGACAGGACATATTTTGAAAGACAGCCAGCTCGTACGAAGAAATCATGTCTGATCATCTTTAATTTCTGATGATATTAGATAACATTCTAGTCCAGTCTTGTATGGTTAACAGAAGAAATGTGACCGAAAACAAATCTAAACCTCCATGGAAAGGGGAAACTTTGCACCAAAGTAGAGCACAGATGTAAGAAAGACTGATATGTTGCATCTCAAGAGAATGTGTCAGCTCCTGACCCTATGTTTTCCAGCGACTGGGTTATCTCTGTGTGGTAATGAATTACTGTAAGTCTGAAGGAGTTAAGTTGAAATGAATGGAGACAAAGTCTGGATTTAGCACACCTTATTGTCACTGGAGTATGAAGGCAACTATAACACAAAATCACTACAACACACAACGTACGGAGAAGGTAATTAGTTATCAGGAAGTCACTTAACCACACATACTGTATGTTTTCTGTTGTATTTGGTCATGTCAATCTCTGTCCCCATCAGTATTGGAACCAATAAAACCAGTTTCCAATTAGGCATGCAGTTGGCCATCACTGATCTTATATTGAGAAACACAGCTGACAGTTTTGCAGTGTTCTGGCAAAAACTTCGATCTTCCTCAAAGTGACAACCAATGTGTAGAGCCTCAATTTATTATTATTTTAGATTTGAATTTCAGAATGAGAGCAAATAAAACTGCACCCTGGAGCTTGCGATAAAAAAAAAAATGTAATATTCCAACTTTATAGCACCTTTATACCGCACCAAGGTGATATTCCTTTTTTGTTTGTGAATATGGGAAATGGTCGGTCAAATGCTGCAACTTGAAACTTTTCATGATTTTCATGACCACGTGTGAGCAAACACCTGTCAAGCCTTGACGAAACAAAATGAGAAAACCTTAACTAATATCTCATTACGTACTACTTTTCAGCAAACTTTAAAAACCTTTCACAACAGAATAGATGTTTGAAGAATTCTGCTTTGTCTCCTCACATTATATAAAAATTTGTAAATTAAGAGCCATTAGAGTTGACAAAAGCACCATTCTATTTTTCAAATGACGTTACTGTGTGGCAGGAATTTTCTCATTATGAATTTTGAACAGCTCAAGGTTGTGTATTTCTGGTGTGCTTTAACCTGTATGCTGAGTTTTAAATGAATGTGAATGGCTGAGCTGTTGACATCCAGCCCAGTATTTAAGCAGATGTCTGCCCTAGCAACTCATTTCAACAAAACATATATCCAGAGGACACAACCGTGATGCCATCAAAATACCATTCTTGTTTGAGCAGATGAGCCAATTTTTTCATGTGCACATCTAGTCCACTTTACGCTGATACAACAGGTGTTTTTTTTGTATAAAATTGTGCTTAGTGCCGCATCATGAATATCTTTTCAGAGACACCCAGCTTTCATCTAACAAAAGCAACAGTGAGTGCAATCAATTAGCAGTCTGAAACAATCAGCAAAGCATACTCACGGCGCTGTGCTGGAACAGTAGTTTCTGATAATTGGTAAACTGTCCTCCCACTGATATGATGAATAACCATGGTGTTTCTGGAAATGAAGGTCTAAAGTGGGATCACTGCCACTTCAAATGAAACTGAAGATTGCTTTCATGAGACATAAAGAGGGGGAGAGAAAGGGGTAGGTGGAGGGGGGTGGAGGAGAGAGCGAAACAAAGTGAGGGAGGGGGGATGTTCGGTTCGTGCCTCATTAACTCAGTCGATGTAATCAGTGGAAGGGAGGGAGAAATTTCGCCATCGACTAATAAACGGCGTGGGCAGTGTACTGTTGAAGCCATACTATATGTGCACTGACCAAACTCTCCTGTCATCTCTGCGTCTCAGATGTAGCAGTGTTAAAGTGTGTGCAGATAATTATGTATGGATATTTGTATAAAGCACCGTCGCTCAGTTTATAGTTTTATAATCCCTCAGTGAGACGTGCCTATCTTTGGTTGATCATCTTGTCAGAAATCATCTGTATTTGACTGAGGAACAGCTGGTATTTTCAAGACATTGAAGCCAGCAGCGTGTCTACACACCAGCACCTACTGTTTTCTCTGTGAAATCTGCCACACACCGCCAGATTAGTGACACTCTGACACTGTCAACTCTCCGGAGGGGCACACATTTTTCACATTTCTTCCCCGGATTGACACTTGCTTTTTCTTGGCCGCCAGGTTTATCTGTATGGTATGGTGAACATGTGGTGGACATGTGTGTTACACGCATATGGTAAAGAATGCAAGTGATGGCCAAAAGCGGTTGGTTAGGAAAGGCAAGTAAGAGGCACGTGGCTGAGAAGCAGCCCGATATTATTTGAGCAGACATTCTCATGTGTTCTATTGTTGCATCTATAATTATTATTATCATTATAATAATTGAAACATCCCTTTCACACATTTCCAGAGCCCGATGTGATGTCTTGACATAACTTATTTAGTCAGTGAGGTTTAAAACTTGTGATACTGATTAATGTATAAGAGCTGTTCCTGATATATATTATGTCAATAACTACAAAAAAAAAGAAAAGACATTTATTTAAATGGTGACATGAATTGCCACTTTTTGGACACTTAAGCCCGATGTAGTGATTTACATAATGGCTCAAAAGTTAGATTCACCTGAGTGCCACATTTTTGAGGTTTTGGAGAGAAAAAATACAGTTTCACAGTAATGATGCAACTACACATTTGGAAAGCTTTTTTTTGTTTTTATTTCATTAGCTAGTCAGCGCTAAAATTGTGGTTGTTTCTGTTGGTGTATATCTCATTTGCAACTATTCACTCCAAGAAAAAAAAAAAAGAATTATTTTAGTGAACTATGAGACTGAAATGTTCATCCACATGTCATTCAAACTCAGTTGGACTACTGACCACTGATGCCTCACTGTCTGTTGGGATTCAGACAACTCATCTACAGTTTATTATTTACAAAAAAAAGAATAACTAAAACAAACCTGGAAACAATTGAGAGCTAAATCTCATGTCAGTGTCAGGAGAAACATGTAACACAATTTAATCAGCATAATTCAATATATTAGTAAACCAAAAATAAATGATTATTGATAGTGAACTAACCATGACACAAAGAACTTAATAAAAGTTAAATATACAAAAAATGAAGAAAAAAAAGACAAACAATATGGAAAAAATAGTTACATGGATACATGAAAAGGATATAGACAGTTGACAAAAAGTTTAACAGACCACTGTTTCACAGCCTCTCATGAGTTATTATAATTACCATTTATTCATAGAATTGATAACATATGTTGGCTCCATATGCGCCTATTTGTTAATTTATCACACAATAATGTTTCATTTCACATATGATATTTTCACACATAATGCTTAGGCGTGTAGCTTTGGCCGTAAGTTTCAGAGGAAAGTACAGACGTTATACGTATGAGCATATGCACTATAAAGATGATAAAAAGAAAGCGCGCACTGCATTTGCGCAAGTACAGCATGCGTCTCACCGGAGAGAGCAGCCATATGGGACACATTATGGGCTCACCATGTGGTGTCGTCAAAGTGACAGGACACAGTGATTTAGCACTGCTGGAAGTGGATGGATCCATGGTTACCTTCAAAGTCATCTGTCTCTGGGCTCTGTGAGAGTCTAAAAGCCCCAAGGGACACAATACAGCATGTTGGCCATTCAAGTGGCTCTCAATTACTGCTTTTAATTTCCCTTCCTCTGCTGCTACGTCTGCATTAACCGTGACATTTCAGAGATGTGAAGCATACAGAAGCTTTTTTTAGTCGTGGGCTAAGTCCCTGTCTGCTGTGGAGGTTTTGTCGAAAATCTGTGTTTGGATATCACTCGGGACAAACTGGATGAGTATACAAATGAGCTTTATGAGGCTTTTCCCATAAGCCAAAGTGTTAGGCGTTTTATTTAGCTTTTAAAAAAGCTCACTGCTTTTCATTGGCTTCACTTCAACTAAATAATTTTATTCAGTGTAATTCTTTTGGTTATGTACCGTCTCTTTTCTATTGTATTTATTCAGTCGTAATCGTCTGTATACTCACAGACTTACACTGGGATACCAGTGCTGCTGACTAAAACGGCTGAATGTTAAAGGACCGTTGCAAATTGTCATGAGGTTTTAATGTTTTCACTGTGAAAATCAATATTACATTTTAGTTAGCTAGTTTCACCAAACCTTGGCAGATGAGCGATTATTGTTATTATTATTTTATTCTGGTCTGAATGAGATTTTCTGTGACAACAAGAAAACCGTGTCTGCTCTTGAAGACGGGTATTTTTCTGCCAAACAGTGTTTCAGTCTGTTGTGAATAGTGTCTGGAACTTATAAAATATAATATATAAAAGTCAATTTATGAAAGCTTCAGTTTTGTTTTTTTATGTTATACATAAGCTGACAGATGAATTACACATACGTTGAAATGATTTGAACCCTCAATCAGTCGCCAGGCCAGTGTTTTTTCAAATAAATAAATAAATGAACAAAGGCAAAGACTCACTGAGAGGACAATATGACGCCTGTTTTGTTTTTTAACCTCAATACTGATTCTTTTTGCCCCTATGCTAAAAAACAAGTCAGATCGGTTAAATTCCTCCTGGCTCTACTGCTGTCCAGCAGTGCAAGTGGTTAATGGAACTGTCGGAGGCCATGCAGTACGATGCTCTAATGTGCGTTGTCAGTGTACAAATAAATACTGCTAACTACAACTGCTCTGGGGTATCAGATATATTTATTTTGTGCATTTTTTCTGTCGTAGACTGATTACAGCAATACGAGATATCACAGAAAATGAGTTTACAATCCTATGGGCAATTTGGACTACGTTTGTTAACATGTGAAGATCCACAGAGAGCTGGCTGGGACTGTGGAAGATATATATACATCTAGCCATATAAATAGTGATATGGGGATGTTACCAAGTGACTGTCATCCAGTACAGAGAGTACAGAGAGTGATTAGGTGCATGAAACTAATCAGTGATTGACTGTGCCAAAATGTACCTCTGTTAAAAATACATGCAGGCTGTACGTGACATATTTTGACAAGTAAACATTTGGCTCTTTGAAGCAGACTGAAACTGGGAACGTGTGATCACTTTCAGACTTTAGATAAATAAATGATCAGTCACATGGAAAGAGTAAACATAAAATTAGCATCAGCGGTTTCAGATTAGGTGGCAATGATTAGATAGAACCTTCTTAGAGACTGACAGGTATAACTTGTCTTGTTTTAAGCTCTGACATCTAGGGTCTGCTGTTATTTTTTCTGTTCACGCCTTGCCATCAACATCTAAAGTGCTTCAGAAAAAGCATTCAAAAACATAAAAAAAAAAGGGTTTTAGAGATCTACAGGTTATCTGAAATAAAGCATTCCACTAAGAATTAAATTAAGTTACCTACAGGTGGGGTTGATTTCAAAACACTGCCAACTTATTGAGGACTGACCACCTTTGAATATAAAGCCTGAAGAGACTGATGTGAAAATTGATCTCACGGAACACAAACATTTCATCAAAGGATCTGCAGGTAACACTTGCAAATGTTTGCCAATGTGCCTACAGTTAGAAATGTGTTGTAGGTAAGTCAAAAAAAAACCATGAAAACAAAATGACAGTTTGCAGAGGAACATTGATGTAAAGACCAGGTCTCTTGGTATAACATAGCTCTGGACAGAAGAATCAAATAGAGTTCTTTCCTCACTGTAAGGTAGACACATTTGGTGCAGAACAAAAACACATTTTTAAGAGGAGAACCACACAAGCATGGTGATAAAAGTACTACGGTATGGGGTTGCCTTTCTGCCTTAGGAACAGGAAAACTTGCTGTCACGGCTGGAGCCTGTGGTGGTTAACATTGAGTGAGTGGCAGGGTACACCCTGAACAGGCTGCCAGTCTATCAGAAGGCTAACACAGTTAGACAAACACGCCATACATGGAAACATGGACACCTACGGCCTATTCAGGTAACCTATTGAGGTAGAAAGGACCCAGGCAGTGG
This sequence comes from Planiliza haematocheilus, assembly GCA_005024645.1. Classification (NCBI taxonomy): domain Eukaryota; kingdom Metazoa; phylum Chordata; class Actinopteri; order Mugiliformes; family Mugilidae; genus Planiliza; species Planiliza haematocheilus. Next base: position 3,209,341 of record SRSE01000306.1, read on the forward strand.
ATTTTGCAATAATAACAAACTGAGGTTGGGTTCAAGAAAACCACCTTTGCTGTCAGACCCTGAAACATGTCAGTGAAACTAACCGTTTCTATGAGGAGTATTTTTAACATGAAATTATGTTGCCAAGGATTTAAAACCAGTGTTAATATGAAACTGTATCCTATAATTTTTCACCAAGGCTCTGAGAGAATCCTAAATGTTTGCTGGCAGGCAGTTTTGCCCTCATGCCCTTTAGTGGGATACCTTGCTAAAATGCTAAATGCTAAGAATAACTGCTAGAGTTTCATTTGTATCTCATCTTCAAATGTTTCAAGCCGGGCATACACTGTGCGATTATCGGCTCATTTTGAGGCGATTTGCCACTCGTGGGACTATTTCCTTAAACGGGCCAAAGGTCGGCTCAGTCCGGTGTCGTGTTTCGTGCAGTATACGTGGGGTAACGGGGAGAGATTAACACCTCACGACGTCTTCCCGATCATAAATCGTGTGTTCGCAAGAAAATCTAACTTTGAAAGTTTGAAATCCTGGTCGCTCCTCGTGAAGGTATCGCGCAGTAGAAGCAGTGACATGAGCCGATTTGCCTCAATCGCTCACACAGAGCATGCGCGATCGCTGAAGTTATGTTCGAGGTGCGTCCAATCCTAGTATATACAGTCAATGGTCCAATCACGTCCAATGTGTGCGTCTCCCACTTCCGGGTTCATCTTCTTCTTCTACTTCTTTTTGCCGTTGCAGTTCCCGATACGAAAGTCCGACGTGTTGTATATGGACGTCCGGTGTGAGCAGTCAAGTCGCATCAGGCCGTGTAGTGTGAGAACATGATTCGTATGCTGTGAACTTTTGAACTTGGCGATCTAGTCGTGCAGTTTGAGATGGAGCTGAATCTAAGGATTTAAAATATCTTATAGTGTATGCCCATCCTTGTGCTTATGTGGAGGTTTTTCTTCTATGAGGTATAATATGAAGCTTGCCCCAGTACAAGGTCTCAAAACAACACAAAAGATAAATGAAAAATGGTGAAGAGCATCATTTTCCATAGCTTACAAAAGTGGGATGTTGTAAAAGAACATAAATAAATGAAAAAAAAATGTATCATGAAAAAAGAGACAAATAAAAGGAAGCTGTGAGGAAGGAGCAGTTGCTAGAGCTCAGGGTTTAGTTGTATTGCCCTATAAACACCCACACACTTACACATGTCCAAACAGACACTCACATACACACAAAACAACCACATTAGGTTCAGTCAGGCAGTTGGATGCTGCCATTTATCTGCTGCTTCCTGTGTCTTCTGTCACTCGCTTTCTCTCTCTCTCTCTTCATCATATGCCCTCTAGCTGATTTAGCAGCAGAGTGACCAAATCCGCCCTATTAAGAGTCACCCATAGCATGTTTGGGTCCTTTATGGCATTGCGATTTTCCACACAAATAAGGACTGAGCCAAGCACAAGAACAGATTATGCCTTAAGAATACTTCCTTGGCCTGTCGACATCCAGTATGATTATGTGTGTGTTTGTGTACCCTCTTAGACAGCAGGAAGCAGTAGTCACTTTCTAGAAATAATGCATAGTAGAACAGCACGGTCCTAAGATCTAATGTTGGACATTTATATAATTTATATAATGGACATATGTTAGTCCTGATGTTTGGGGATTTTTTTCCATGGCACATTTTGACTAAAATGTAACGATTTGAACAGCACTCACATCATGTCTGTTTGCCCAACTCGTAGTTGGAAAGGGAATGGTCAGCAGTGTAAGATTGACTCTTTATTTTATTTTAAACCTTCATTTAATTTAATTTAATCAGTATCAGTTCCTTCTTGGTAGGCAATGGTCTTTTCAAGTATTCTGGAATATGTGCGTATATGTAGGGTCCTCAATCTGTTTGCACAACGTGGATATATCTCCTTCATCGGTACAAGAAGCGAATAAATCACAGCATTTTAAACTCATAGAAATCATTTTGTTTTTAGAACGGATTTAGGTTAGATAGATAGATAGATAGATAGATAGATAGATAGATAGATAGATAGATAGATAGATAGATAGATAGATAGATAGATAGATAGATACTTTATTAATCCCAGGGGAAATTCAAGCATCCAGTAGCAGTGACATACATTGAAACATACAATACAAAAATTATATAAAAATATATAAAAAATAGAAAAGTGACTAGAAATAAAATGTTTTGTGCAGCTATGTAAAATGTTTTGTACAGCTATATAAAATGTTTTGTACAGGTATAAACTATGTTAAAAATTATGTTAAAAATATAAAGTGACCGTAGAAGTTATATAAATATGAAAGCTACAGAATGAATGAAATCAGATGATATGTCCATTGTCTATTGTGTCTCCTGCCATCACTGAGAGCTGTTGTACAGTCTGATGGGCAGGGGGACGAAAGAGTTCTTCAGCCTGTTGGTGGAGCAGGACTGAGACAGCAGCCTGCCACTGAACATACTCCTCTGCCTGATGAAGGTGTTGTGCAGTGGGTGGTGGGCGTTGTCCAGTATGGACAGCAGTTTGTCCAGGGTCCTTCTCTCTGCCACTGTCGCCAGAGAGTCCAGCTCTGTGCCCACCACTGAGCCAGCCCTCTTCACCAGTCTGTCCAGTCGAGCGACGTCCCTCTTCTTGCTGCTTCCTCCCCAGCAAACCACAGCATAGAAGAGGACGCTGGCCACCACAGACTGGTAGAACATCTGCAGCAGTTTTTTGCAGACGTTGAAGGACCCCAGCCTTCTCAGGAAGTACAGACAGCTCTGTCCTTTCCTGTGGAGTGTGTCCATGCAAGAAGTCCAGTCCAGCCTGTCGTCCAGCTGCAGCCCCAGATATTTGTGAGTCCGAACCACCTCCACATCGACCCCGCTGATGGACACAGGTTGGAGTAGTGATTTCTTCCTTCTGAAGTCCACCACCATCTCCTTGGTCTTGGAGGTGTTCAGCTGCAGATGGTTGGACCTGCACCACCTCATGAAGTCCACGACCAGGCTCCTGTACTCCTCCTCCCGTCCACCCTTGATACAGCCGACTATCACGGTGTCATCTGAGTATTTTTGCATGTGGCAGAGCTCCGAGTTGTACTGGAAGTCAGATGTGTACAAGGTGAAGAGGACAGTAGAGAGCACGGTCCCCTGTGGTGCTCCAGTGCTGCTGACCACAGTGTCTGACGTGCAGTCCTTCAGTCTGACGTACTGTGGTCTCTCTGTGAGGTAGTCTGTAATCCATCTCACCAGGTGTGAGTCCATCCTCATCTCTGTCAGCTTGTCTCTCAGCAGGAGGGCCTGGATGGTGTTGAAGGCGCTGGAAAAATCAAAAAACATGATTCTCACAGCACCGCTCTCCTTGTCCAGATCGGAGTAAGCCCTGTGTAACAGATAGAGGATGGCATCCTCCACACCCACCTTCTCCTGGTATCCAACCTGCAGTGGATCCTGTGCGTGGTGGACCTGGGGTCTGAGGATATGGAGCAGCAGCCGTTCAAAAGTCTTCATGATGTGGGATGTTGGTGCCACTGGTCTGAAGTCACCCGGCTCCCTGGGGTGTTTTGTTTTGGGAACCGGGATGAGACATGAAGTCTTCCAGAGCACGGGGATCCTCCCCAGCTGCAGGCTCAGGTTGAAGACGATGCTGAAGCGGCTCCCCCAATTCAGCAGAGCAGGCCTTGAGCATCCTTGGACACACTTTGTCCGGGCCCGCTGCTTTCCTTGGGCACAGCCTCCTCAGCTCTCTGTTCACCTGATCCTTGGTGATGGTGAAGGGGAGAGGGGTTTCAACTGTCCATGGTAGTAGTAGTAGTGGTGGGGAGGGGGAGGTGGGTTGGACTGTCCGTGGTAGTGGTGGGGAGGGGGAGGTAGGTTGGGCTGTCTGTGGTGGTGAGGAGTCAGTAGATTCAAAGCAGTCCCTCAGAGCCTCCACTGCCTCAGGAGACCACTTCCTGAAGGAGCGTGTGGTTGTAGACTGTGTAAGCTTCCTTCACGTTGGCATACAGGAGGTCTGAATGTCCGGTCAGTCCTCACAAGGGCCGCCAGCTCGTCCGTCTTGTTTATTTATTTATTTATTCATTCATTTCGGGCAAGTCAATTCAAATCACACATCAACATCAACATGAGTACAAGTGACCTAGCCGAAAGGGAAAGTGGGAGAAGCCAAAGCTTATCTAGTCCCGCCCCCATTACCCACCAGTACAAAATTCAGATATATATATATATATATATATATAGCATGCAAATTAGTAACATATTGGCTCTTAAATAGTGATTATTAAGAACTTATTAATTCCTTATTCTGCATGGCCTTATTATGCAACCAGTAAGCCATTAACTAAGAGTTTTCCCTCAATAACCTCAGAATTATTGTTTATTAGTAGTAAGTTAAGACGTTGTTGCATATGAATTACGATCTCAATATGCTTTGCTTAGTATGGACTTTATAAGGTGGTAGTACCACAATAATAGTTATTCTCCCTTAATAACTCTTAATGAATATAGTCTGTTAACAAAACACAAAACTACAAGTGTTAATATTGTCCAAATAACTCTATATTAAGTCTTTGCTACTTAGAATATGTTCCCATTACTAAAGTGACATCTTGATCATTACTAATTCACTAATAGTTGAACACGTATTAACCAACACGTGTCCTTTTCACACCTAGCTAATATATTATAGCAACTACTGCAATGAACAAGTGATGGGTTGCACCTTTCAAAAAAATTGATCAATCTATAGGTTCCCTCTCATTCAGTGGTAGAATAAGAAAGACGGCACAAGAACAAATACCTCATTTATTAAACCACTGGTTCAGGTTTTCCCAAGGCTGACAACAAACCTGTGTGAACTTGCTGTGTAGTTTAACTTCCAGGTAATGGGGTCTGCCTGAAAATTCAAACACTGACAAATATTGGTGTATATAAACATGTCAAACAATATGGTGTCAAATGTATAAGCAGGTCATACTGTATGATGGTACAGGTACTCTTGTTGAAAATCTGTCGCATTCTTTAACCAAAATCTGCCAAAACTTACTACTAATAAACAATAATTCTGAGCTTATTGAGGGAAAACTCTTAGTTAATGGCTTACTGGTTGCATAATAAGGCCATGCAGAATAAGGCATTAATAAGTTCTTAATAATGACTATTTAAGAGCCAGTATGTTATTAATTTGCATGCTAATATGCAACTAGTTAATGGTGAATAGGTGTTCCCTAATATAAAGTGTTACTTATTTATTTATTTATTTTTTGTTTCTTTCATTTGAACTATTACAACAGAAGATGAACGCATAGCTGCAGTTCGGCTTAGGACAGTCAAAAACAGATTACATGTGTGTTTGCACAGAGTCCATATTCTTCCGTCATAAGTGAACAACAGTCTCTTCTAGTCGCCTGGCGTGTTATAGTCCATTATCCATGTCGTCCAATTGACAATTGTCATGTTTATATATTAGTTGAGAAGGTGTCAGAGCCCGTTTTTTCCATTTAACCCTCCATGTCCGATTTGCTTGTCTCAGAGCTTATCTTCGCCAAATCCTCCCGAGCTTTGGCTCCGTCGGCTCGCATGCTTGCCATATCCTTGTAGATTTCATAGATGTAATCGCTCGTCTTTCTTACTTTCCGGTACAGCATGAACAATCCGAATCCCAATGCGAGCATTCCAACTGTTGTACTCACAAACAGGTACACATCCTCCACATCCAGTACGGCAAGGCACAGGACTCTCCACTTTTCCCATCCATCCATGATGTAGCCCGCCTGGAAAGTCCCATCCGGGCATTTGGGTTCACCAGAACCCGCCTTCCGTGTTGAGAACACCCTGTCAATTACGTTCAACGACCAGTTTAACAGCTCCATTGTGGACCAGTTGTTTCTCATCAGTGGTGTCAGTTTGCAAGCCGAGCTCTTCAATATTCTCTTAGTTCTGTTACAATTGTATTACAGCGTGGCTTAATATCATCAGTCATTCCCAAGGTTTTTTTTTGTTTGTTTTTTTAACTGACACTGACCTCGAACCCGCTTTTCTTTTCTCCCTTTTCACTGTTTGGGTACATTGCGTTTTTTATTTACTTTTCATGCCGTCTCAACAAGGTGTCTGCTGACAGGTCTTTGACCTTTATCAGCACTAACTATGTATCGCTGTGTAACGGTCCATGGTTAATTTAACATATTTCTTTTTGAAGACACTCAGATTCACTGAATTCTTGACCTCATCATCCAAATCATTCAATTGCTTAACCCCTGCAACAGTTACAGAAAAGGATTTTAATGTAGTTCGTACAATTTTTTGCTTGAATATCAGTTTCCCCCTTAGATTATGTTTCGTCTCTCTCTCTTGGAATAGTAACTGCAAATTATGAGGGAGGCTATTCTTTGCAGCCTTGTACATTAACTGAGCTGTTCGTCTTGTTGGTGAGACAGTTAACATTCCCCATAATGATCGAAGGAACCGAGGACTTGTACTTCTACCGCTTAGCTGCTATCCTAGCCTTCACCTTCGTCCCGGCTCTGCGGCCTCGTCACCTCCTCCTCAGCTCCTCAGGTATGGGGTGAACAATGCCGGCTCATCCCGTTGTTTGGAGTGAAAGCAGCTTCTCCCTTGAATAAACAAGTTGTCCACCGCTGTGTTGCCAGTAAAAAGACCTTGTATCCATAGGATATATAAGCTACACAGCAAGTGTAGTTAAAAAGAAAGAAAAAAAAAACTGAAAACGTACTTAAGCACTAAAAACGACACGACACGTACGGAGCTACTGGATCGGCGTCCTGCTCGCGCTGGCGCCGGAAGGTTCAAGCTTAGGCAAATAATGAGTATGGTTAAAGGGGAATGTATGTTTTGCCGTGTTCATGGTTTGTTGGCTGTGGTAAATTTAATTCTAATCTGTCAGTTTTGGTTGACGGGCAGCCTACACATGCACAGTCTATTCAGCTCTGAGCCCTAGCACAGACATGTACACACTTAGGCAACTACTCACATTCACACATGCCATATCTCTTGTACTCACAATGCCATTTGATGAGTGGTCACAGAGTGTAGACACAGCAGGCAGCCAACTGTGTCTTTTATGTTTGGGCGTCACAGTCACTGAGTACAACTACAGCTTACAAACTGATGATGGGCACAGTCTGCCGGTGATGGGGCGTCAGACAGCTGCCAGTACTCATCGGAATACATGGAGGGTCAAATCTGTAGAATTTTTTTTTTTTTTTTTTTTTGCAGTTTTATTACTGATCAAATGATGCAAGCATTAGACATCAGAACAGGCTGAAGCATATTGTAAAAAAGGCCTCAGTGTCCAGATTGGAACGTAAAGGGAGTTACGCATATAATTTCCACTGAAGGCTAACTGTGTAAACAGTTTATAAAAGAAGAGCGAAATCAAATGAAAATAAGGCACAGAATGAAGGCAAAGGCATGAGGCAGCTTTGGGATCGAATGGCCACAGGTTCTCAAACAATTAATCCCCAAATTAATGCGGTCGATGGAGGTAGTTTGGGATGAGGACGCAAGCAGCTGGTTGAGCTCTAAAGTTTTTAAGCTGAGCAACCTCTGATGATTGGTGCCGGAGATACCAATTAAGTATCAAGTTGTGCGAGGAGGATGTTGCAGGAGATAACATCAAAGCCTGTACTTAGATCGAGAAAAATAAGAATTGTTAAGAGTCCAAATTCAGCTGCTGTGAGGAGGTTATGTGTTATTTTAACGAGAGCTGTTTCCATACCAGAGCATTGAGTATGTTATTTTTTTGAAAATGGTCTTTGATTTTGGATGGAATGAAAGTTATTCAGGTTACTGAGGTCAGCACCAGGTTTTTGTCCTTGTGTAATTGGATTAGTCACTACCATTTGAGTGTCTACACTGTGTAAAGCCTCACAAAGCTAGTCCCTGAATGTGGCAGATATCACACAGAAAATTTGTACTCTTCTTGTAGTCTTATATGTTGCTCCCTGACAAGTCAAACCAAAACTGCCTGCCTGGCTTATTAGAAAATCACGGTTTTGTTAAATATAATTTCAGCCTCCTGACGCTGTCAGCTTTTTTGAAATATGAAGGTAGAAATATTCTATTGAGATGTGTTGAGGTGATGAAAATGGCCTCACGGCACATTAGAAAATGGGTTCATATTTAGCAGACTAACACACGGAGTGTTTATTCCTCTCATGCGGTATATCATTTTTTATAATAAATCAAGTGAGCTTTTTTTTTTATTCTATTGGTTAGTTTGTACACCTATAAAATACGAGTTGATTCTCCATTAAAGATTTAATTTTATGTAAACTTAGAGCAGATAAGCAGACCTACCAATTTGCCGTTAATTGTTTGTGTTAAATGCTCCAAGCCTGCAAATTACCAGAAAACAATCCTATTAAGCTCAGGCCAAATGAAAAACAATTTGTTTGGATTTACACCTTTAAAATGCTGACTCTGAAATGATTAATGGTCGCAATTTAGCTTCTGTGCTGAACAGAACGGCTTGCCGCTCTACAGAGAATGAGAACTGAGGTAGTGAAATGAAGAGGAAGGAGAAAGAAAAAAAAAAAAAAAAGGTTCTAAATTAGAAATTTCCAATGAGAAGAGGGAACCGTGCATCCAAGAGCTAAAAGCAATTAACGGAATCAGAAGACAGTCTCTGTGGCTTCTTGAACTCTGATTAAATTTTCTGATTGTCAGAGAAATCACATTCTAAATGAGAGATCCATAGCCGCCTGCATTGTAAAGTGGTCTATTGGTAAATCCATTATTGTCAGAGACAGAGGTGTTTTAGACAAATGCTCCTAAGGACATTGTTAAGGATCAAAGGGTACTATTTCACAGATGGCTACAAGGATTCATGGCTGCTCCAAACTGATGGGTTGCAGGTTTTGTTACATTTGCCAGCTGTGTCTCTAGACAGGCGTGACGCTCACGTTAGCACTGCATCTGTCCGTCCAATTGTCTCTTTGTGTTACAGGCAGTCACAGTTGCAGTAGCCGGCACCCTCTGGTTCTTCTGCCTGAATGTGTCTTTCAGCTAACAAGGGATACAGTTTGATAAAATGTTCATGACCAGCAAATGGAGAGAAAGGTGTGGTTTAAGTGACCAGGGGCAAACCGGGTACAGCGAAGGAGGGAGGAAGAGAAGTGGAGTAGTTGTAATACTTGCCAGAAGAGAGACACTCTAACTGCAGGGGGGGCCAATTAAATTAAATTTCTTTTCTTTCAGAGCAAGAAAGCTTTGAACTTTTACTTAAAATCCCAGTTGGTTTCACTCTGACTAGCTACTCTACAGTCCAGTATAGCTACCACGTTAGGGTTATGATGTAACGGTACTTTCATATCTGTAAAAATGCAGTGAATCAAACAGGGGTGCCCATTAGCAGACTTAAACCTACATTGGTTCGAGTGCCCCGTGTTTGAATTAGCTCAGTTAACTAAAAATAAATAAATAAATAAATAAAAGAAAGAAACCCACTTGCCTTTTTATTTTTCTCACACATTTAATTGTTTGGATTGCCGTTCTGTAGGCTAGTGTATGCCCCAGGAGGCAGTGAGTATAAGGTAAAGAGATACCTGGTCTTTATTGCAGCTCCAACACACATTCACACCTAAAATGCTTATTTGAGTTGCAACTAAAGACACCCAGGACGGGCAGACAGCACACAGCAGATTTAAAGGTAATCCTAGATACCCAAACGGTCTTCTTGTCTTTCAAACTTTTTTATCTTAATTGGTCTTTTAGTAACAGGCGGGAGAACCTCAACAACTCTTCCCTCTGGAAACAAAATGAGGAGTAGCCATTCATTTTAACAGTGAGTGACCTAGTCGTCTCGTTAGGAACAAACTGCTTTTCAGGCAGACGGCAAAATAAAACACAAAAATGAAGCCCCACTGAGAAAACATTGCTGAAGTACAAACAAGCCAAAGAGAACTCCATAAATCTGTAAAATAAAAATCATGGACAATCTTTTAGATTCTAAGGAAGCGATACAGTGCATGACAGGAAGCTGTAGATCATTTATTATGCGTCAGAAGCTCAATTCACTCTGACATGCACACCTACACCTAGAGATCCCACGCAGACACACAGGGAGAACATGCAGACTCCATGCAGAAACCCGAAACCTTCTTGATGTGAAGCATCAGTGCTAACCACCATTCCACTGTGCCACCCCAGTTAAGGGCAACAATACGATCTAATTTGATTATTGTATTTATTTTTTGATGTGATCAATGTCTTACAATAAATGTTACACAAAACAGCATGTGACCCGAGACTTTGTCATTAAAAGATCTTGCTTTTGGGAGGTTATGCTAGTTTGAAGTCCAATAATGAGTTGTTGTTTCTTTACTTTTAAAACCCCTCCCTGCCCTTGCGTTGCCTTGGCTGTCGGACCTAATATGTAAAGGTGGTGCTCAGGTCCTGACAACTAGAGACTTTCTGAAACCACAGAGGAAATTGGATCGTGTTGAGCTAAGTTCACAGCAAGTATTGGTATTTTCATTTAACGTTTATTTGTGTGATTTTTTTTTAGAACATTTAACTTTAAGAACAAAGTTGACTTAAACTACCAAACGATGGCATTCAAATTTGGATTCACCACACTTCCACCACACCACAGGCCTTTCCTTACCTTCTGCCCTGCAACTTTGACATTTCTTTGCGCTTGGCTGTGTGGACTAGACTTTGACCTTTGCTGCTGATGGAATGGCTTTGGCTGTCATGCCTCCCATTAACCCGTAGTCCCCGGCTTCACAGGGCCATGACTCTGATGTGTCAAGATAAAGTAAAAGATCATTCAAAATCTTCCACTGCCTTACTCTAAGTTTTAATCAAACAAGCATGCAGGGTTCAAATATAGAGCGCAGGCAGGCATGCATGCATGCATGCACTGATTTGAGGAGAGAGAGGAGAAAGAATGAACAGAGGTCATTGTAGAAGACATGGATGAGGGCGGTTAGGGAGAAGAGTGTAAGCATCTTGGCTGCTTTGTTAATATGCTCAGTGGAGCAGCTGTAAAGCGGAGAGATGGAGGTATAAGTCAAGTGACATTTTCATTAATTTGTTGTCAGGTGAATCCTCTCTTCAGCAGTGAGCTTGACGTATAAGGCGGGTTTCTCGCCCATTTCAGAGGAATTGCTCAACGTGGAACACCAGGGCATGACGAGATGGAGTTGGTATAGGCACAGAACTAGCGTGAAATGGATATGGATTACTCTGGTGCTCACTAAAACCTTGCATTAGCATGTAATCTCATTATTGTAAAGATACTGAAATTACTGCTTGCTTAGGAGAGATTTATGTGAGCTGCAGCTAGTGTTGCCTGTCAAGTCTGGATCTGGTTTAGAATAAGTTGAATCAAGTGAGAGATCAATGAGTCATCACAAAAACATGCAAAACATCCAAAGTGGTATATTTGTTGACGATTTTTTAACCCATATAGATGTGGAGTGATACAGAAAAAAGAGAATAAATGTGTGCTTAATGTTTTTACTGTTGAGTAATTGGCCGTATCTGGTAATTGCCCTGGCACAAATGAATGTGTGTGTGTTTATGTTTGGTAAGTGTGAGCTAACTGAACCCAAATCAGCATGTGGTCTACTTTTGGGGATACAATGTCACCATCACCTGACTGTCTGCCTGACTTTATTAAATACGCAAAAGTGGAAAATCTCCCCATGCGTTCTGATCTAGACACAGGCATTTGCTTTGTTGCATGATAAATGCGGTTCAAGGGTGGCAACATCAGTGTTACAAAAGCAGATGGTTTGTTCCCATAAATTACATTACACATTGTGTGATGAGTGTGTCATGTGCAGCAGCAGGCAATGAAGGGGCAGGGTTAACAGTGGGATCTCTTCCACATCCACTTCACAGTATATATATAGCAACATACAGCTGGATAGTCGAGCTGTTAATAACGTGGACTACCACACAGGAGGGCAAAATGCCCGGGTCAACAAGGTCCGCGTCAGGTGCTAGGGAACCAGGGCAATCTGATGAGAAATGGGCTACTGGAACAAGACATAGATGGACAAGGGCGGAAAACACGGAACTGTTGGAATGCTACTATACAATACAATACTATGCTACTATACATAGAGAGAAGGGATATATGCAGGGACCAATGGTCACTTCGAAACCCACCATCAAGGCTAACGACGAAACAATCAAGGCTAACAACGAAACAGTTGTGGGTTTTGAACATCCGCAATCGAAAACTCCTATCACAAATAGAGATTGTTGAGATACAACAACGATGCTACAGCAAGGGGGCGCCAGAACGACAGGTCAGCTGGGGGATGTCACCATCACCCCCACAATTCCCACAGGTGGAAGAATACTGGAAGGGTAGTATATGGGAAAAAGAGGCATCACACAACCCAGATGCCCAGTGGCTAGCAGACCTAAGAGCAAACCACAGCAACCTCCCAGAACAAGAACCAGTAACCATCTCAATGGCAGACATCCAAGAAAAAGTGTCAAAGATGAAGAGCTGGACAGCACTGGGCCCCGATATGATCCATGCCTATTGGCTGAAGAAGCTTGAAGAGCTTTTGCAAGATTCACCTCCCCTCATTTGTCAGTCAGTCAGTCATTTTCTATACCCGTTTAATATTGTTAGTGGTCACGGGGGTCTGCTGGAGCCTATCTCAGCTGTCATCGGGCGAGAGGCAGGGGTACACCCTGGACAGGTCGCCAGTCCATCGCAGGGCCAACATTCACACTCACATTCACACCTACGGGCAATTTAGAATCACCAATTAACCTGATGAGCATGTCTTTGGATGGTGGGAGGAAGCCGGAGTACCCGGAGAGAACCCACACAGACACAGGGAGAACATGCAAACTCCACACTGAAAGGCCAGCCGGACCATGGATTCCAACTGTTGACCTTCTTGCTGTGAGGCATCAGTGCTAACCACCTCTCCACTGTGCCTCCCTCCCCTCATTTGTATGCATGTAAACTTTTGTACAAATTAATCGCTGAAATGATTATTTCACTGAATATTTATTTCACCACAGGAGTTCATTTTGGAAAACCATACATTACACACATGGGGAAAGTGCTGGCAGTATTTTGGTTTATAAAATATATATTTTTTTCCATTTGTTGCCAAAATGTTAACAAGCGCTCACCCTTGAGGTCAAGTATGGGATTATACATACACTGCTGTCTAGCTTTTAAAGCATTTAGCAGTGTACCTGTATAGACTGTTGTCCATGTTCAGGACTTGCTCAATACATGAAAACACCATTTCTCCTTCACTTTCATTATTTTACCATGTATGTTGATATTCACGGTTCTTGATGAGGCTCCTCCTTCCTTCCTCCCATTGCGTGTACATTTACAGATGCATCCTTTCCTTCACCTAACCACACTACTCCTCCACATACATCTCCCACCGAACCATTAATCTTAATCCTTCATCATTCCCTCATTCCTGCCTCTCTCTGGTCCTAATCACTGTCACTGCCATCTCGGCACCGTTCCGTCTTCATTTTCCAACAGCTTTCTTCCTGTTGGGGATATGCACTAGTCAGTTTTCACACAGTTGACTGTTCACTGAATGAACTTTCAGATTATTATTATTATTATTTTTTGTATATTGTATTTGGAAAAAAATCACCCCATTCATGTAGGTATTGAGAGCAATTTCTGGCACTCAGCTAAGGGGATTATATTGCTTTGATAGTTCAGTTCTTTCATGTGGTTGAAGTTGTGGTCCTTTACCAAGAATTAGAATTGTCAAGGGTCGCAGGGGTCTGCTGGAGCCTATCCCAGCTGTCATCGGTTGTGAGGCGCCAGTCTACTGCAGGGCTAACACAGAGAGACAGACAACCATTCACACTCACACGCACACCTACAGCCAATTTAAAATCACCAGTGAACCTCATGAGCACTTCAGATGGTGGTAGGAAGCTGGAGTACCCGCAGGAACCCACGCAGACACAGGGAGAACATGCAAACTCCACACAGAAAGGCCCAGTCGGTTATTCGAACACCTGGACCTTCTCACTGTGAGGCATCAGTGCTAAGCACCTCGCCACTGTGCTGCCCGCGTCTGGATCATTTTTAGTAATAAACTGAGGGTTATTGGGTTGTTGCTTTTAAACCGAGAGCTAGCTAGTGTTAGCTAAATACGATATACAATTGTAACCTGGCTTCCACAAAAATGCTCAAAAAGCTAATGATAGCATTAGCAACTGATACCACACCCTACCTAAATTTATTCTTTTCCTTTTTTAGTGGGATGCGGTCCAATTCATGTCACGTCTTTCACATCTTGGCATCTGTGGAGATTATAAAAGTAACAAGCCTGTTTTTTCCAATGTAAAGAGTAGAAAGTACAGATATTTGTATACAAATGTAGGGAGTAAAACTCGTCAGAAAAAGAAATACTCAAGTAAAGTACAGATACCTGAAACATCTACTTAAGTACAGTAGCAGAGTATTTGTACTTACTTCCCCCCTCCGGGCAAAATATTGTGTAGGTCTACCTTGTGCCTCCAACACAGTTGTGACTCATGAGAGTGTGGACATGGGTCTTCTGAGCATAGACATATATACATGGACGCCTCATTGAGCGCTGGAGCATACATCAACATCGTCGCCATATTGGAGGAGGCAGCTTTGTCCTGCGAACCAGTACGAGTGGAATGAATGGAATGAACTTTATGAAGCGTCTTGGCAGCGACGTTGATGTATCGCAATAACGGTCCAACCCGCTCAATGAGGCATCTGTGTACATATGTCTATGCTTCTGAGAGTGCCCTGTGGTGTCTGGCAATGGGATGTTATTAATGGGGGCCTTTGGGTTTTAATCGTTGAGGAGACGGTCCATCCACATGAATGCAAGGTCCAGACATTTCTCAGAATAACATTGTGTTGTCACAAGATATCCTTGTTATTTACGTTTCCTGTCAGGTTTTGTTTTTGTGGCTGATCGGTGTATGCATGAAATAGTTCAGTAGTTGTTGTTTGATGCTTCACTCCTTGACTAACATGTTGGTCTAAAAAACAAAAAAAAAACAAAAACAAAAAAACATACAACTATACCTCCACAATCCTTACTTCCATTACCACTTTCCTATATTTCCTATAATTCTCTTGAGCCTCCCCTTCAAGGTTTCAATCTGTTT
The DNA here is from genome assembly GCA_005024645.1 of Planiliza haematocheilus. Lineage (NCBI taxonomy): Eukaryota > Metazoa > Chordata > Actinopteri > Mugiliformes > Mugilidae > Planiliza > Planiliza haematocheilus. The sequence continues at coordinate 3,224,462 of SRSE01000306.1, forward strand.
TCCGTCTTCCATCATAAAACTCTCCTCTTCTCATCTTCTGTTGTACCTCTAACGTATTTTACTGCTTTCTCTCCATCTTGTCCGTTTCTTTTATCATGTCCCTTTTGTCTGTCATTTCCCATCTTTCTCTGTCAGCAGTGTAGAATTCCCCCCTCAACTTCCCATCCTAATCTTCCTCCACCTTCCCTCTTTCTCCTGGCAGGGGAGCATAGCGTTGTTCTGTGGAAGGGAGAGGATGATTCATGATTGACTGGCAAGGGAGAAGAAGATATATTAATCAAAAGGCCATGGTAGAGCTCTGCCACAATGCAAATGGAGTGTTAATTGAGTGGATGGCTTTGAATAATGGCTCAGGCTTTTCACTTCAATCAATGCACATCACAGCAATGGGCTGACGGCACGCTTTCATAATGTAGAATGCATCCCCTAATGCTAGAATGTCCCCCCCCCCATTTTTCTTTCTTTGTTTATTTTTGCAATAATAGAAGGTTGGCTGTTTGTGTCTGCACATTAGAGAGCAGATGTTAATTGAGAGAAGTCCCAGGTTACTGAATAGATCTTGAGGTTATTATCTGCATCTTTTCTGATATGAAAGCAAGCAAAGAGATTCAAAGATGAATGCAGCCAGAAGAATGGAATGATGACACTGTGTTTATTCTGTTTGAGGCTAAATAAAGAGAAATGAGCTGCCACGAGCTTGCCGTTTGTTGCCGGGGAAACTGGTAAAATATTACAGACTCCTCAATTTTATTGGTTTGTGAAACTGACCATTTTAATGTTGCAGCTCAAAATTTATAGCTGCACTAATACAATGCATCAATTGACTGTATAACATTAAAAAGTGTCACCTGTGGTGGCGTCTTTGCTTTATCTTTGTCGCCTGGCCTGCATACTCTGTTCTTATTAACTGTACCTGCCCAGCATCAAAGAGCATGCACTGGTACACAGAGTGCCTGTGTAGAGCCAAGTGGCTTAAACAGGGACAGAATACATCCATCAGGCATAACATTATGACCACCTCTCTAATATTGTGTAGATCTCCCTTGTGCCTCCAAAACAGTTGTGACTCATCAGAGAATGGACATGGGTCTTCTGAGGGTGTCCTGTGGTGTCTGGCAGCAGTGTTGATAGTGGGGGCCTTTGGGTCCTATGGGTTGAGGGGATGGGTCTACTTGATCAGTTTGGGATCTAGTGAATTTGGAGGTCAGGTCAACACCTTGTGTGGTCTCTCATGTTTCTATTTAGTTGTTCCTAAACCATTTTTGTGTGTGTGTCTGTGTGTGTTCTTCTGTGTCAGGCTGCATCCTGCTGGGGATGGCTGCTGCCATCAAGAAGTGTCATTGCTATGGGGTGGGGGTGCCTGGTCTGGTCTAGGTGGGTGCTACATGTCTAAGTAACTTCCACATGAATGTCAGGTCCAAAACTTTCCCAGCAGAACATTGAATTGTCACAAGATGGTATTTACTTCTCCTATCAGTGGTTTTAATGTTGTGGTTGTCAGTGTTAATGTCAGTGTATATACAATTCTTAAACAATAAAACACTTCACATCACCATTGAACATAAAAGTCATGACGTACCTGACAAGGGCAGCACACTGGCAGTTTGTCTCTTAGCGTTGTGTTTTCCTCACTCATGTTTTGTTCAGATTCAGGTGGTAGACTTTGCTTGATCTGAGACAATTGCCAGATTGCAGTTACATATTTGAGCTTATGATGATCATTTTGTTTATTTCATAGCATAGCTTCCTTTCACTTAAATAAACTGGTGGATGGAACATAAAGAATTATCATATTTCCATCCCTAGTTTTATGCCATTTGCCCTTTGAATGATGTCTTCCTGCTCCGTCCTCTTCTTCTGCCATGGTATATTTGCACCTGAGGGGACAATTGGTGCCACCAAAGGCACTTATTTCTAATGTGATTACAGTATATAACCAAAGCAATACTGTCATCTATTTGACTAAAACTAATATTTAAAGCAATGCTACAAAAGCTTGACAAAATTAGTTAATTGCAGTAATTTGTATTACAGTTAATTATCTGCAAACTGGAATGATTGTGAAATCACCAACACTACCCTAATCAACATTGACCTTTTATGTGGCTCTAGAGTAGCTATATTTACTTTTTATTTAAAAATTGGCCAGTCTTCAAAAGCATTTTCATTCATCATAGATATGTTTTGAATGACTGTGGTGTTCTGAGAAAGCAAATCACCCCCCTCACACACAGATATGCATACATGCAAGCCCCCACTTCACTCCATGTCAACTAACATCTGGTGTATCTGTATATCTTACCCCTTAACGCCCTGTCCCTCACAGGAGACTAATAGACTCATTAGCAGTCTCTCCAACAGAAAGCGGAACGCAGGAACTGGGCACCGGTAATGCTATCCAGTGCTACTCTTAATTACAAAGCATCAGGCTGCTAAATGAGCTCTGCCGAGGGACCCTGTGGGGAAACAGATCGGCAAACACAGGATCTCACCAGCTGCAGAGAGGCGCTTGATCGCCATTACACTGAAATCCACAGGATTAAGACAAGCACAGTGGTGAGAAGAGGCCGTGGAGGCCTGCCGAGCACTGCTGCGGGCAACTGTGTCTGAAAACCACTTTTACCGTAATGTGGAAAAACTGAATATGTGGTAGTGATTGTCAATGTATTGACACGTTGATGTGCATAGATAAACAGCTGTGTTGTTCACATGAACATCTAAACAATCTGTAGGGTTATTTCTGAGGATATGCACGTACCCTACCACACATGATGGTTGTAGTTTGTGACCCTATCACCCTTCTACCACTTGTAATGGTGGTAGTCAATAAAGAATGAACCAGTGTAAACCAGTGTTTCCAAGCAAGTACACTGTATAAACGCTTAATTATGGGCCCGATATCAGTCAGAGATCCGCATTATATCTTCACTTTATATTTTACATTCAAGCTGAAATGAACAATTCATTTTCTTTTTCTTTTGGCCCCTTTGAGTGTTTAGTATTCACCAGATCTACATTGGTTCGTATGTAATAGCCTTATGCCCTCATCCTTCAGTCCAACATGACGTCAGTTTGTGTCTCTGTTTCTTTTATGTAAAACTTTTATGCAAAACTAACTGCCAGCCACACAAATGGAAGTGTGCATACCCACAAACAGTGCTTGATTTAAGCAGTGTGGGTGGTGACTGACAGTCACATGCCGTACCCTGAGGACTTACTGCATGCACTCAGTGCTATAAGCCTGCACTATATACTCGACATAACCAGATAGCAGCTCTTCTACGCATGCCCTCAATACTACCCACAGATGCAGCAGCTTGAATGTCAAAGAATACAGAAAAGAAGGAGTTTCAGAGGCTCAGTGTATTTGTACCAGATCACCATTGATCTGTATCAGAGCACATAGACAGTATACATAATGCTTGCTTCACTATTAGCATATGGACCCTACTACCTTCTCAACAAAAGTTTAATGCTGCTCAGTGCCTCATCTACCAGTGTTCTGCATACCAGTGGCGGCTGCTGGTCTTTCAAATAGGGGAAGCCCAGTTTTGTAAAATTGGCCAATTATTACATCATTAAACTTATGTCTGTGAAGGTTCTCAGTCATCCAGGTCATGGTAATCCAAAAAGTTTCAAAAAAGGCAACTGGACTTGTAGATTTTTCGAGAAGACGTTTCGCCACTCATCCGAGCTTGTCACGTGCCGATCTGGGTTGATTTGGACGGGGTCTGAGCCGGTCGGCCACGATGATAGGAGACGCTATCGGTTGCCAGGGGCAACGCCCTCAGAATTTAACGGAGGAGCGACGAAACATTAATTTTTGCGCGTTTATTATTTCGGCGGGACAGATACAAGAAAAGTAAGAAAGTAAAGCAATGGAGAAAGTTAAGGGGAAAGAAAATGGACCTTACAGGGACAAGCTTACATAAAACAGCAAAACAGCTGTAGCATGACGACAACTCCTCACTCTCTATAGTCTTAAAGCGCTGTCAATCACGACGAGTTCCAGCCACGTTAACAGTTCATCCAATCATCATACAGAAGCTCGGCGTCCAGGTACATCCCACTGCCCATTGACTCCCAGAGACGCCCGGCTTCCCTGGAAGTGACGATTTTGGAGCGTTTGTCCAATAAACGTCCAGCTTTTTTGCCCTGAGATCGGCCCATTCTGAAGCCCCATTGAAAGTCCATTGAGGCCGAGCCTCAGTGGGTTTTTAAACGGACCGTGCCATTACAGCAATATGAGAAAGAAATCACGATAGACGAACGGATAAAACTTATTAATGATTGTGTTATTATAAGAAGTAGCCCTGAAGTCGATCATGTTCTAGCACATTTTAGTTTGAGTAGTAATGTAAATTCGTAGTATTTGACGAAATTGCCAGCGATATTTTAGGGGAGGCTGAGCCTCCCCTGTAGTCTTCATACATAGATCAGGCATAACATTATGACCACCTTCCTAATATCGTGTAGGTCTCCCTTGTGCCAACAGTTGTGACTCATCAGAGAATGGACATGGGCCTTCTGAGGGTGCCCTGTGGTGTCTGGCATCTCCAGCATCTATGCTACACATACAAAAACATTTTAATCTATATGATGACAAGGAGCACTGCCGTTGCAAAACGACTCCGAAGGAAAAGACTCACTTAGAAGGCATACACTGACCTAAACCTAAACAGTTTCTCTTCCAAAGACAAATACGCTAAACGGCTTGGTTACATAAGTATGATAGTTTTAATTACTATATAATAGTTACATTAGTCTGTGGGTACCCCGAAAAACAGCTGTGGAGACAAAGAAGACATACATGTACACATGTTACCAAACAAGAGGATCCACTAATTGTGTCTACATTTTCTAATGACCTTGATTCTGCTTTGAAATCTACACACATAACTAACCACCTTGACTGGCCTAAGCCTAAGACCAACGCCACTAGTTTATTGCACTGTTGATTCATTCTGAACCATGTTTAGTTTCCAAATGAAGTAATCAGTGTTGTAACAGCTAAATGCATCTAACAAAGAAACATGTAATCCATTATTCTTAACACTTTGATCAATTTGTTATTGTTAGGAGACTACATTTTGCTGTTTTCTGTCAGTCAAGTGAATGCACACCATGTTAACTGAAGCCCCAGTAGTTGGATATTCTCATGAGTAAGGATGCAGTGGAAAGTCTCTCAGTTTGCTTTAAGGTGTCAAGCGCACAGCTGTTGTCACATCCGCCTGTATCATAATTAGTTTATTATCAAGCTATCTGTACCAGAGCCAACTCCTCAGATCCACTGATTGAAACACTACTGAGCTGACACTGAATTTTCCGCTTCACTTCTCTCTCTTCCCCATCTCTGTCTATCTTGCCCACAATGGCACTCAAAGACAGAGAAGTCCCATAAAATTGAGAGAGTTAAATTAGCACATTAATAACTAAATGGTCCCAATGCACTAGCTTCATTGATTAGTCCAAAATGAGATGTGTCATTTTGCCTTGCTTTAACAATACCTCATATACTGCAACACCTCATATGCTAAAGAAGCTAAATTGAAGACTGAAGAATAGAGGTGAAGTTATGTCATACCGTAGCTGATATCTATAAATAAATAAATAAAGTACACATAGTGGTGCTGACTGACATTTGTTCTACTTTTAGTATAACATAAACATAAAAATCCACTAAAGTGTAACTGGGTATACAAAACACATTTTATTTTTTTATTCACCATACATACTTTGTTGATTAAATAACAGTTTGCCATTAGGGTGACATAAACTGTTTCAGGCTAGGGGCATGGAGGAAGGGTATGTGCCCATGTGAGATTGGTACATGCCGCAGGAGCTGAAGTGGCTTCGGCCTTGGAGAAGTGGCCATCAGCATGTGCCGCAGCATTTATCAATGGCATGACGTAGTATACTGATGACTGCTACTAAATATGTGACATGCCATAGGTAAGTCTTTGATCTTAGCGGCAGATTTTTGTGCAGTCTGTGGATATATGTTTCATATGTTAAAAAGACTGGTAATCAGTGGAACAGGCATATTAACTTAGGACTATATTTGGACGCGGAGTTCGTGTCTATGCAAATATGGACATGGCAACCAATGCAACACTGCCTACTATGTAGTTTTTGGACAACAATGGGGCTCTATGGTACAGAACAATAACATTGCGGCATGACATCACATAATGCAGTGATGTTTTTCATAGTTTTCATGTTTTGAAATGTGGTTTCAGTAAATGTCCAAAAAGAAAAGAAAATGTTATACAGAGAGAGGAATTCATTCATTATTTTATCCAGTGAGTTGCTTTTTTGCTATAAGCACTTGTGGCATAACACAATGCGAGTCTAGGTCAAAGGGTTTGTTCTTATACAGTAGAGGGTCACATCTGTGAATATTCATGATCAGGCTTGGGGTGATGATTAACACCAGAAGCCTGATCATGTATATTCTCAGATGTGGCCCTCTATAAGAACAAACCCTTTGACCTAGACTCGCATTGTGTTATGCCACAAGTGCTTATAGCAAAAAAGCAACTCACTGGATAAAAGAATGAATGAATTCCTCTCTCTGTATAACATTTTTTTTTTCTTTTTGGACATTTACTGAAACCACATTTCAAAACATGAAAACTATGAAAACCAACCATCCTATCACTGCATTATGTGATGCCATGCCGCAATGTTATTATTCTGTACCACAGAGCATTTCACAAAGCTGAAATTTGTCTTTTAATGGATATGCTTCCCTAGAAAGTCTCGGGAGTAACAGTAAGTCTCAAGTCTTAAGTGAAATGGAATCAAGGAAACTGCCAAACACGCCGGCAGAAATGCTGCCACAAGTGGCCCATTGGCAGATAGATGCAGCCTTTCTCCCGGTTTTGATGATGAAAAAGTGGGGAAAGGTGTGCTTGGGAGAAAAAGGGCTTGGGATTGCAGTACCTAGAGTAACGCAGGAGAGAACAGAAAGCAGAACATACAAACATGAACACAGCACTGTCACGTACTGTAACAGTCCGTAAGCCCAGTATGTATACAGTACACATCCACCGGTTACAGTCAAATAGTTTTATTGTACTCTTTTTCTCACCTAAATCAAAAATCAGGAAAATAATTAATAATCAAAATCAAATCAAAGCGCTTTATAGCCCCAATGTTCCCATGTATCCATTTGTTACCACAAGCTAGCATATCGTAACATGAATTCCTCATATTCCTTATGACGACTACAGCATGTGGACTGAGCTACAGTGTTGACTTCATATCACCACTTTCACTATGTTCCTCAGATTATGCCTTCCAGGCTCTTTTATTTAATGCCTTTCTTCATATTTGACCTTTGCTTGGATGCCAGTCTGTTGCTTGTGTTATGTGTTATTTTATATAATTTTAATCCCTCATCAGGTTGCTGATGTGAAGCTTGCTTTTGCATCTTCCACATTCCTGTAGTGTCCAGTCACCTTTTTGTACTTGGGAAATACATCACAGATTTATTGTAATATTGATTATTACTACTGTTATTATTATTACATTACAACATGGCTTCTTCTTCTTATTATTATTATTATTATTATTGTTAGTAGTAGTAGTAGTATTTACTTTTTATTTGAAATCAGACAAAAGTATCAAGTTGGATTAGCTAACCTTTATAGCTTTGAGGCACAACACTGCAGTGTGTGTGGGTGTGAGTGCATGGGTGGTGTGTCATATCTAACCTGAGATGAGGAGAATTGATTTCTGAGATGCCGCAATAATTACATTCCATGAGAACAAATGGATTTGAGGTAGGACGGGATCTGTGGGACGATCAGAATGTGCAGGAATATAACTGCAAACTATTTTTTAACAGCCATAACAATCAAGGTCACATTTTCAGCAGTGTGAAACCAAGCGGGCCGACTAATCAAGATTCTGAGAGGGTTAAGATTTGCCACATTATTGGAGGAACATGGCAGGTTATGAAATCATCAGTTATCTAACCTCTGCAGGGGACAGCTGCATGATGGGACTGGAGCTCCCCAGAGTTTTGAGGGTGTGCTGACCACAGTTAATGTCCCTTAGGACACATAAGTGCCTGCACTGCACAGAAAAGAATTTAACCAAAACTTTTTTTCTCCTATATTTATGGCATATTTTGAAATCTAGACCAGCTAAAACCTAACTGAAAAGATCACAAATTTATAAATCCCCTTACTCATTCTTGACAGTGAGAAAAACACATTTACAGAAAATAGTTTGGAAGGTCTAAAACTCAATGGCAGGACCGGAATGTCAACTGCCACCGACTGAAACATGAGGCTTTTACCCTCTATGTGCCACTAACCATGCATGTCCATGCTACTATTGTGGAACACGTCATTACCTTTCTATATGCTTCATTCAGATTTATGTAGCAATTCATTATGCTCCTTCATCTTCTTCTACACTTCACGTCGGCCTCAAGCAGATGGGTTCCCCCATGTGAACTGGATTCTGCTTAAGGTTTCTTAATGTTAAAAGCCAGTTGTGGTTGTTGTCTTCTTATTGCTTGGTCTTGGAGTGTCAGGTCCATGCCTGTTTGTCTTTATATGATAATCTGGCTTAAACTTTATCAAAAGCACCACTTACACTTTAATATGTTCCCATTGATCTTATTAGATTATTCCCCAATAGCCTATTCTTTTCATTTTATGAGACTTGCCTGTCTCTTAGCTGTGGTTCTACTGGCAGGAACGTTGTATTCAATCTTATCCAATCATATTTCAGCCCTCATGTGCTACCGGGGTTGAAGAAATCTGCATGGGCCTTCACAATTAAAACTGCAGGCAGCTGAAGCTTGAAACACATTGTAATGATACTGTTCCTTTAACCAATCATATTTCAAGTGTGTTCTTAGGCTTACGGTAGCGTCGGTGCCTCCGTGTCCTCTGATTGGAGGGTCAGAGAGCTGCTCCGTTTAAGCCAAGCTAGCAATTCACGTCATATGTTGCAAGATGGACATGCAAATCGTCCCCATTAACGTTTCGATAGCTTTTTTTTTTTTTTTTTTTTAAACCACAATGACAGAAGGAAGAGACACTATCAGTCATGGTTGCAGTTCTTCTTAGAAAGCCATTTTTACGACAGACTTTGAAGGAAAAGCTGGATATTGCGAGGATTTAAACCTTTGAGAATTCAGCTAGAAGCCTACCAACAAAACTTCTGCACTCTGAACTTTGGTCTTTGACATTTTCGTCACCATATATGGTGGGCAATCGCAATATCCCACAATTTGTACCTGGAGCGCAGTTTTCACATTTTTAGAAATCATGCTTGTGTTCCAACATTTGAGAGATCAAACTCAACAGAAAATAATCAAAGCCTATCAAGTCTGCACAGAGTGGCTTCATCATCTTGTCTTTTTGGGTACGGGTGTCCCTCGGCAGCTCTTGCGGGCTCATGTGCCCTTACAAACCTAGGCGAAATCTTCCAAGTGCCCAAGGGTCCACAGGAAATGGAAGCCAAGGCACTTGATTGTGTTCTCTGGTTAACTCTAGAGGGCAAGTAGTAGAGGAAGGGGTAATTGAAGGCAGTTCATTAGATGGTGATCCAGATCCCTTCCCCCTTCCCCCCAGAGGTCCATACGAGGGCTGGAGGGAATAGGATTCAAGCTGAGTAGAGAATAAGACGGAGGATTTGCTGCAGGCTTTGGTTCCTCTGGTCGAGTTGTTACTCATCGCACACTTGAGACAGGCAGGCTCACTTGCTAACACCACTGTAATACTCACATTATTAGCTGAGGAATATTACAGATGGGTTTGGATTTCTGTCCATATAAGGAACAAGAAAGTCAGCGAAGTGTTTAAAGTCTATCCTAGCAAATTCAATACCGCCAGTCTTTTATGGAGGAGGTTAAAGACAGAAGGTTGTAGATTTCAATTTACCCTCCTCTGCCTTTTAAAAACACTGCGCTGTCTGTTCTTTTCATACACAATAGATCATAAGATCCACAGCTAGGGAAACTCCCTGTGCACTGTACTGTGTCCAAAATAAGGTGGAGTGAGGAGAAGACGGAAGTGGAAATTGATAAGAATTGCTTGTAAATGGGAAACTGCTTATAGAGATTGCAGGTGCAGGATTGACCACTTCAGTGGCTCAGAAAGCTTGAAACTGAATCATTTCCATATAAATGTCAATAAAATAATTTGCCTATAATAATCAAGCAACTCTGTTATTTTCTTAGTTTAGTCCCGTGCTGAACAAGATTTTCTCTCAACGAAAAGCTATGACAAATGTATCACTTACCCTAAGGGATGCCAAAGTTCCCCGTAGCATCTCGTTTGTCATGACAGTGCTAGAAGTGAGAGAGATGGAAAATGGTGCACCACAGAAGCACCTCATTAGGTTATAATAATTATCAACTCATAGTCCAGGTCGAATTGATTACTATAAGTGCTTTTGACAGTAATTTCATCATTTCCTTTATTTGTAAACCTGTTGGAGGCCAAGCCCAATCAGTCTCCTTACTGTTTCTATGGTTGCACGTGTGGAAGTACAGCCACTGGAAACACACTTCTATGGGCAGCTTGTTTTTGTTTCATTCTCTCAAACAACTTGTGTACTGAGTACAGGCATTAAGTCAATGTTGAGGGCTCTTATAGCAGAGTCATCACCATTCATCCTAGATCAGAAAGAAAAGACTTCATACATCCAGCGGTTTTAGTCTTACATTATCACAGCATTTAGATTGGGGTTTCTTGTTCGGACGGTAACCAGACTGACAGCAGTAGCCGTGCTGCTACCGCTACCTTTAGCACTCAGAAGACAAACCAGATGGCTCTCTATTCTTATCTGCCTGCTAGCAGTGTTTGCACAGCCTGCTAGCACTGCTAGAGTTAGCCATTCAGTCAGTCTGACGATGAGGTGCGGACTGGAGACGCTGAAAATAACACATACGAAAATGTTTTTGTTCTTTGTGTGTCATTATAGTACACCATCGACCCTGAAACCTAATACAGCTTGTTTTAGCAGAAATAGCTTCTTGTAGGTGTGTTGCTTATTTGTCTACCAGGCTCTGACCTATCTTCTATGTTAACTGTCTCTCTCAAGTTAATCAAGTTTGTGTGTCAGTTTCTCTGCTGCGAAGTCCACTTAGTGCGGCACAGTGGCGAGGTGCTTAGCACTGATGCCTCAGTGGCCTTTCTGTGTGGAGTTTGCATGTTCTCCCTGTGTCTGTGTGGGTTCTCTCCAGGTACTCCGGCTTCCTCCCACCATCCAAAGACATGCTCATTAGATTCAGTGGTGATTCTAAATTGGCCGTAGGTGTGCATGTGCGTGTGAATGGTTGTCTGTCTCTGTGTTAGCCCTGCGATGGACTGGCGACCTGACAGCTGGGGCAGGCTCCAGCAGACCCCGTGACCCTTCACAGAAATAAGCGGTTACAGAGGATGAATGAATGAAGTCCACTTATTTTACATTCTTTGACAGGAACCATTCGATCTATCGGCACACCCAAATCAGTGCTCTGGTGCAGGTTGATTCCAGCCTGCCACCCATTACTTCCTGTCTCTTCACTGCTATCTGTTAATGTACTTCATCACATTTGTTGTATGATGGTTCAATGGCAAACCAAACACTTGACCCTGGATGTCGGGTACCAGTTTTTTCTCCTCAAGAAAGCTCAGAATATCAGAACATAATCTGGAGCCCTGAATTTGGGAATCATATAGAAAATTTTAAGCATGCTAAATGTAGAGGTTCCATATTACTGATCTTTTTTTATTATTATTATTTATTTAATGTGTAAGGAAAAAGACATCAATTTTCACAGGGCTATTTATGGTTTTACGAAGATTGTGTTCAAGTGTTCTTCCTTTTTTAAAATTTATGTTTCATTATATCTTCAATGTCTTTTTTTTTTTTTCTTTTTTTTTTTTTTTCTTTAATATAAAAAAAAAAAATTAAGCTTCCCGCAACTGTGAAGCATTATGTCGCTAGGGCTTGTGTGAAAAGAGAGAGGGGAATACATAAGGCTGCAATACAAACCGTGAAGACCTGGTCTGTCAATTGGTTGACATTAACCTGATATTTCGAGACAGCACGGCTCATTCCAGTATAGGAGAAAAGCATGGTGCCTAGTTCTATTTTCTGAAATAATCAATCCTGCTATTTTGTGTGGGAGATGCGACACTGTCTGCTCAAGGTGCTGAAACCCTGCCTGCGTCTCCTTCCCCGCTACGCTTCATGGTCTCACGCTGTGCTGCCTCTCAGTTGCGCTTTTCTGCATCGAAATCTCATCATGTCTGGCCCTAAACCTCATTCAGTCGGCAAATGCGGCTCTTTGCCAAAGGCCAGTGGTATCTGCTGCAGCGACCTCTCCTTGCCTCCGACCACGCCTCCATTTTAATGAACAGCACTCAGACAGCAAAAAATACAAAAATCTAAAATCAAAGCTAGCATATGTAACAAATTTTGTTTTACAGAAGATATGGAATAACAAAACAAACAACAACTTTCCAATGGTTCTTATCACACTCCATTGTTAGAACTTAACATGCTTTTATGGTTGTGTTACAGAATGTATTCCTTGCTATCCCTTACTCTGGGTTCTCTGTTCTTCGTTTTTCTTTCATCTTCCTCCACTTCTATCCTTTGATTATAGGTTCTTGTAAAACTATTTTTCCTCCTCTCATGTCATTTTATTTCTCCTTTCTCCTTTCAACAGCTTTCTTGAGTCTTCTGTGGCTTTTTCATCTACATGTGGAGAGATGTATGCTGTCTGTGACCTGGTTGGAACAAAGCAGGATACACAGCCTTGCAATAGCAAAGCAATTTATTTATCTCTTTGCCTGGCTTGACCCCTTTTTGTGGAAAGCAGATTGCCTCTGAAAGTTACTTTTGAGGGCAAATCCGAGGTCCTGTTTCATGCACAGGTAGATACACCATTTCCTCTGCATCAATTACATGTCAAGGTGTTAGGTTGTGAACCCCAGCAAGTTTTTGTCGCAAATGCATAGCGCTTTGAGGAATATGGTATGGACGTGTGTTCGGTGGTAATAAGAACACCAGCTAAGTCATAGTCCAACCTGTGAACCTGTGCGAATCCAAACGGGTCCCTCATTTTTCTTGTGCATCCACAAGATTCGAAATTGTCAGTCTTGAGGTGTTGCGAGGGGGACTGATCCGCTGTGTGTGGTGCAGACTGCCTGTAGAAGTCAGGCTGGTGTGTGGCTTTTTATTAGAGATAAAGAGTTAATTTTCTAAGTGAGTGGCAAGGAGACAGGAACAGTCATATGTCAGTCAGAGCCTGGCTTCATAGCGTACACCTGCAAATAAAACTGTAACCTGCTGAAAACCAATCAGTCCATGTGTCAGACACCTTGCCTTGAATCTGCAAGAGAAATATATTGTATGTTTTCAGTAAAACAGATATCTAAATTGTGCTATGTTGATGGTCATCATTTGCTTGTCAGTATCCAAAACACACACACACACACACACACACACAAAAAAAACATTAATGAAAGGCAACTGGGGTTGTAGGCCTCGTCCACACGTACGAAAACGATCTTTTCCCTATCCGTTTTCGCTGGCACGGTTTCAAAAATATCCGCGTCCAGACGGATTCGTCTTAACTCGGCTCAAAACGCTACTTCATATCCCAGGTCCATAGGCGGCGCTGTTTCAGTTTCAGAAATTCACCAAAAACGGAGAGGAAGAGGTGGCGCATGAAGCTTGAGCGCTGTTTACAAATCGGCTTTCGAAGAAACCAAACTCAAGGAAAAATTAGATTTTGCCCTAGTAACCATAATAGGCTCAATATCTTCTCCAGTAGTAATGCAAGCATGTAGTCCACCATTGTTGTTAATGTTGTTATGAGACGTTTCGCGAGATATAAGAGGTGGAAGACTGCTCGAGGGGTGTGGCCATGGTGGGGATGACATCATCGTTTTCCAAAATCTCCGGTTTCCCAGACGGATCCACAAGAAGTGCGTTTTCGAATTTATCCACCCTGGGTGGTTTTAGGGCTATGCGTTTACGGGATTCGTCTGGACGATAGGCCAAAACGATTAAAAACATCTGTGTTTACGCAAAAATGCGGTTTCGTGTGGATAGGGCCATAGAGTCTGTAGTTTCAAACCCATTCACACCTTGAGACTGGAGCCTCTGACTGATAATGGGTCATTAGAGTAACATTCATTAGGGAAGGAGGACAGGTAAATATCTAGCTGTTAATGGACACTAGTTTCTGATCACAAGTTGAGCAAGTTTCTAATGGGCTTCACCCACAGATGTTCCTTTTTAAACCTCCACTCCCCACCAGTCCCTCAGAACTGAAGAAGCTACGCGGATGAGTCGTGAAAAACTCCATAAGACCAGCTGTCTTTTTTTAAAGCTTTTTTTTTTTTTTTTTTTGGGATATACCATGACTTGGATGGTTGTGGACCTTCACAGACATTAAACTCCACAATTAAGCCAAGTTAATTTATTCAGCTGATACTTTTGAGTGCCATCATTACAGTTCTTTGATCGGCAGAGAGCACAGTAAAGTTTAATTTGCAGGCAAAATATATTAGCACTTAATTAACCAACCAGTGACAAATTAAAACAAACTATTGGAATCTTGACACACGCAGATGTTTCATACAGGTGCTCCGCATGATACAATTAAGCAATGAATATCCACTCATCCTCTGTGGCAAGTCTATGCTGAGCAAGCACAGTTGAATTTATAAATGGGCCGAGGAAATTTTCGAAGTAACATTAAGAGAGGGTTTATTACTGGTGCATGGATGGAATGAGCCAATCAGTTAAGCTGAGACAACTACATGCATTTAAGGGAATTACTGTATATAAAAATCGTGACTGTAATGACCATACATTAGTGTCCTATGTTTGTAAAAACAAAGGAGCATCGCCTCCTCAGATAGATGAAAATGTCAGTGCAGGATGTGATCAGACCATTCCTCATCCCATTATAACAATAATGCACTCCATCAACTCAGGTCTGGTCTATGGTCAGGCAGGTGCATTTGTAAATGGTGCAGCCAGTCGCCATGGCTTTTTTAGGTTGCAACCAATGGGTTAACCATTTAAAGCTGTTGGTGCTACCATTTCCAATGTGTCCCAAGTTTACATGAATAATTCCAACGCCCTCTGTCTGTATAGAAGTAGTGTTGGGACACACTGAGGTACCATACATTCATGAGCATCATTTGTCCAGTATTATACTGTACAAAGTAGTGTGTTACTTAGCGAGGAAAAGTTGATAAACAATGGAAGAGAGACAGACCATCATACCACTTGAAAATGTAGATCTTTCCTACAGAGAAATTGCGAAGACAGTCAAGGTGCATACAGAGTACAAAAATCAGAGGACGAGTCTCAGTTTCAGCTGTGAAGAGAAGACTTTGAGTTGCAGGTTTGGCAGGTCGAGCTACAGCAAGAAAGACTTTGCTAAGATGTCAGAATAAGAAAACAAAGCTTGCCTGGACCATGAAACACAGCAAATGGACTGTTGAAGACCTGGCAATGGTAATATGGACTGATAAAATATGCAGAATTTTTGTACACTGTCGACTAGGTGAAAGGATTGTTCCTCAGTGTGTGTAAATACAGTATGTGTCACTTCACGGCCATTGCCAAAATACCAAATGAGGGAATATCTTTTCTGTATCTTGAAGAATCGTTGCCAAAGTGTTCTTGGACAACGGTTGAGATATTAAGTGGAAGAGCTATATAAGGTTCTGAATACAGAGACAGTGGTTATTAATCTGGTCAGTTTGTGCTGGTTTTAGTTTTGCTAATAAGAAAAACAGTCAATTACTCCTCCTTGCTTCAGAAACTGACTCCAGTTGCTGTTCCTAATACTTTATAATGGGGACTTAATCATTTTAATTGTGACTGGACAGAATTCAATAACATATTGTTACAATATTAGAGCAATCGCAATGTAATTTCACACTACACTGATTACCAAATTGTGGTAATAGTCATTCGTTCCAGTAATTAAAAAAAGTAAACAATAAATCTTCCTCAATGGAGACGGTATTACAGCTGTGATTACATTAAAACATTATGTGCATGGAAAAATACATCAATGTATAAGATTACAGATAAATGACACATAAAATTGATTCTGACGCATCTAATAGTGAGGTAGTGAGTTGTCATTACACTGATCAATGTTCCGTTATTACAAACTACTGGATTTGAAAACTGACACCAGAAATCTCGCATTACTTAATTGGTGCTATTGAATTTATGTGGCTTGACGCTCACCTGGCCTTGTCAACTGAGTCTTAGATATTCAAATTCATGCCTCATTATGAGTGAGTCGTGCACGGTACAGTCTAATAAATTTTGAAAAATGATTCTATGCAATCAGTTCTCTCATTCGTCCACGTACCACTACATCTGACAGTGAACTGTCCTCCCGCGTTTCCAGCTCAGTATATAGTGTGGCATGCCAGATGGCAAACTTGAAGGTTGCAGCCCCTCCATTGTACCTGCATGCATTATTCAAAGCCCATTTATCACAGGAAAAGTCCCAGTGTAGCCACATTAAACATTAGCTGGCTCGTTTGTTTATGCCTTATTTATGCCTTCAGAACAGAGTAAAGTTCGATACCTGCACAATTAGTGACCTACATTTGACCCTGTTAGAATCTCCCTACATTATTTAACAGCCATCATTTTACAATGACAATTTGTTATACTACATAATGTCTAAAAGGGAAATACATAAATATGAAATGCCCATCATAAACCCCCAGTACATAGTGTACACTGTAATGTATTCTTGTTGGGCTTGTTGGGCTGCCGGTGATTTATTTGACTGTGGTAGAAAAGAATGGTTTGCAGTCAGCTACATTAACTATACCGTGGTTAAATGGGTTTCAACAGGCTGCATTTGTCAGTCCTTTGCTCATGTATTATATTCATATATTGATGTCATGGTGACACTCGAGTTCATAAGTACTGTATCTAAATCCCGTGATTCTGTTGAGCAAGAACGTTTTGAATGCATCAGGGATAATTTCATTTGATACAGACTTTAACAAACTCAAATGGACGAATGCAAAGCTTGGGTACGTGGAGTCACGGTCTCAGTGACTAGGTGATCAATAGCTGGCAGCTGGGACTGATTTCACAGTGCTTGAATGGAAACAAAACCATAGTTGTACAAGGTTTCAACACTTCATTGCAACAAGCCGGGCGTTTAGTTTGGAATAATAATTACACTGATTGCAATACAATACAAAGCAATACATTGCTTGTATTGTGTATTGAAATGGCTCCATGCATTCTCAAACACAAGGTGTCCTTCCTTCATTTTTGTGCCCCTTGCTGTACTCTGTGGCATACTAGTTGTGGCATATAAGTTTCATTAAAGTTTTCATTAAATGTATTTTGTTTCCTGTCCCTGTCTCCCTCTGTGTCTTGCATCTGGGTCCTTCCTTTTCCCTGCTTCACCGTGGCATGTGGAATTTAGGTCCTCTTAAAACTACAGTATATATGATATCTACCGCTTACATTATTAAGTCCACTGCACTGCACAGACTGGATAGAGCTCCTGAAGCCTCAGTTCTTCTTGGCCTGGAATCCAAAAGATGTTGGAAAGGCGCCATTGAGATTCTGCTCCATGCTGACATATCTGTGTCACATTTCTGTATATTTGTCAGCTTCACCCTCTTGCTGCAAGTAACCCATCCCAAAGGTGTTGTGTTGGATTCAGATTTGGTGGCATGGGATGCCACTGATGTCCACTGAACTCATTGTGACGTTCAGGAAACTAGCTAAGCTTTTGCTTTGTGAAAGAGGCAATGTCATGGTTGCTGTAGCCATTAGATGGTGGGTGCCAAAAAAAAAATGCACAAGATCAGCTGGAATACCAAGACTGGCTATGGCTTTCAAGCCATGACTGGCTGGTGTTAGGTAGGTAATCTTTCATTCTCAACACCACCAACTTGCTGACCTGAAGCAGGTAGAGTCCATTCGTCTCTGTAATGTAAATTGTAGGTGTGTAAGTTAGTAAGATGTTGCTTCCAAACAGTCACATAACTTTCCAGTGTTTATGATCCTTTGCCAGCCGCAGAATCAGTTCTTTTTTTTTTCCTGACTGCCAGGAATGGAGGCTGATGTGGTCCTCTTCTGTGTTTGGACATCCATCTTGTGCATTTTTAAATACTTTTGGCTTATCACGTTTGTACAGGCAGGTTATCTGTCTTTGTGTTTCTTTTGTCAGCTCAAGTCAGGCTGGCTATTCTCATATTTCCTTCAACGAATGTGCCACTCTCTGGGTGTTTTGGTGCAAGGCAAAAATAATGGTTGGAATCGCTAAGCTCCAAATCTCCCCACTCCCCTCTAATGTTTGATGTGACCTAACCAGCATATCTCTGGACAGTGATAGGAAGCTGGAGTATCTGGAGAGAACCCAGCAGACACAGGGAGAACATGCAAACTGCACACAGAAATTTAAGGCCCCAGTCGGCCCCTTCTAGTTCTATTTTGATTTTCAGTACCCAATGCTACATGATGGGCAAGATGTTGGAAATGAAAGTTAAGCTGGCCTCAACTCTTATAGTGACTCCATTGAAGCGGTGACCCATCAACCAATTTAATGTGTTTGCGTCACCTGTTCCCTTTCTATGCTGATCAGGCATAACATTGTGACCACCTTCCTAATATTATGTACGTCTCCCTTTTGTCTGCAAAACAGTTGTGACTCATCAGAGAATGGACATGGGTCTTCTGAGGGTGTCCTGTGGTGTCTGGCAACAGAATGTTATTAGTGGAGGCCTTTGGGTCCTATTGGTGGAGGGGAGGGGCGTCTGTAGATCAGACTTGTTCCAGTACATCCCACAGATACACAGATACAGTTTGGGATCTAGGGAATTTGGAGGCCGGATTGACACCTTGTGCTGTTCTTCGTGTTTTTTTTTTTTTTAGTTGTTCCTAAACCGTTTGTGTGTGTGTCTGTGTCAGGCTGCATCCTGCTGGAGATGGCTGCTGCCATCAAGGAGTGTCATTGCTATGAGGTGGGGGTGTCTGGTCTGGTCTAGGTGGATGCTACATGTCTAAGTAACATCCACACAAAGCTCAGGTCCAAAATTTCCAAGCAGAACATTGAATTGTCACAAGATGGCCAATGTTATTTACTTCTCTTATCAGTGATTTTACAGTTGTGGCTGTATGCGTGTGTGTATGTGTATATGGTGAATCAATTTGCTATTGGACTATACATAGCAAACTGTAGCATTTGTTGCATGTCGTATCAAGGCACCATTAAGGAGGTCAAAAAGATAAAGCAAGTACACTTGAAAAGTGTCATTTGTCAGTGCTCAATGACACGCTCGCATAAATAGATTTTTTTTTTTTAACATGGACCATGTTTACTCAGTAATACAAACTGTACCTGTTAATGCAAAACTGGAATCCTGTATGAATTATATTGTTATTTTGAGGTGCTCTGTAAAAGACGATTTCTTCTCTAACAACTATTGGACCGCAGCGGCATTAAACAGTGTTTGTTCCAATTACCACCAAGATGAATTGTGGACCATCTAATCAATGACTCCCAGAAGATTGCGGCTGCTATGATAAAAAGGCAGCAGATTAAGGGCTAAAGGTATTTCTCCAGCTCATCTGTCATATACGAAACCTGAGGGATAAGGGGAGACTGCGAACTGGAAGTGCTGCAGTAAGGTCACAGCGATCTTAATTATCTACACAGAGACGATAAAGGTCTAAACATGAATTAAAAATGTAAACATGAAATGATTTGACCTTTTGAACTGGTCTTGTTTGGAGATTGAATCAGTGGTTCTTTAGATATGCCTCTCACATGCACAAGATGATCCCTGCATTATCACTTCACATAAAATGGATGCTGCTGATGATCACTGGAATTGCATGCACATTCATTAATCTGAATCTGACCAGATTTTCAACTAGCCACTTAATTAAATATAAGGATAATGTACATGGATTACTGTTTATCATTGCTGTGTTAATTAAAACAGGCAGCTGGAAAAACAACCGCGTTGCTATGTGAAACTCCCACTTCCCCTTTGACATTTATTAAATCATTCATCAGTTTAAACATGCCGTCTATGTAGCAACGTAGCTTATTTCTTTGTGACCTCTCACTGCTTTATTATGGTCGGTAAACAAGCCATGCAAGGGGAGGAGGTGAACTTATAAAACCTCTGTGTTTTAGTGGAATACGCTGCATGTATTTGGTTTTCTAGAGTAAATGATTAATCACATTGTCCTGATTTATCACTCGCATAGTCTGTTTGATTATTTCATTATCAAACATTATCATTCATTAGTATTCCTGGCTTTCCGGCTCAGTGCTTAACCCCTGTAATGTAGAAACAGAGTCAGGCTCAGGCTGCCCAGACATAAAAAAAACTGAGAGAAGCAGTTTTTTGTATGGCCAAAACCTAGTGCTGCATTACATATTGTATAGTCCTGTGTAGGTCTGGCTCATGCTGTGCACATGAGATAGTCTTGGTTGAATGGGAAATGTTTCAGAGAACTGGCAGTTAGTGACTAGATTTCTATTCAGTCACTGCTTTCTCATTGCTGCCCTCCACTTGATATCAACTGGATTCATAGACAAAACAAAATGATTCAGACAAATAATCCATTCAGTTAGTTAGTCAAATAGCCAAATGTGCAATTTGTTATTCATACCTACTGATAAAAGCATGTAGTGAGTCCCCATCCCAGTCAGCGAGAGAATTCAAGAGCCAGTCAGTCAGATGGGTGCTAGGAAACTCAGTCAGTGGGTTAAGTCACTGAGACAGATGGAGATGAAGAGATCAAAGTGGGAAAAACTAGATGGACCGGCAGTCCAGATGGCCATGGAGGCAGATCCCAGCCCAAGTTTAGAATGCTACAGCCAACACATTACCAGACAGAACCATCTCACCAGCAGCCAACTGCCCCGGAGCTCAGCAGGGTGGCTGCAGATGCCAGCTCTTTCCAGTCTGGGAAATGGGTCAGACCAACACAATCACGGTCAGTTTGATGCTACTTGGATTTGATTAGAGTTGTTATTCACAGAAACACACACACACACACACACACACACACACACACACACACACACACACACACACACACACACACACACACACACACACAGTATAGTTATACACAGGTTTCAGTACTCAACACATGCCCATTCTGTATCATCTGTTTTAAAAGGACATCATGTGCATTCTTCCTTTGGAAATTCAGCTTCAGGCTAAACACCTCTGGGTGTAATTAGTACAAATACACTGCTAATTGCTCAAAGAGGCTTCATTGGCTGGTTGAGACTGTGGCAAAATCTGTATCCTTACTCAAGGATAACAACAAAGATTGACCTTACGATTACACTCGCAAAGCTTTACATATGTTAGATAGTGTTGTGTATTTGACATAGGTGCTTTAACGCTGTTGCACTACATGAAGAGGAATATCAATTTGACTCGGCCAATTTGTCAGGTCATTTCACAATAATATCTTTAAAGTCAGTCAGTAAATGTATTTGCTGATTGCGGCTGCAGCAGTCGCAGTAGACTCACTTTATGAGAAAGTCCCTTTGAAAGTACTTTATCTGTTGGACTCTTATCTCTGGTAACGGTGAGTATGTACAAGATGACTAGTAACGACTTTACATCACTTTACGTTTGTGGCTGTCCAGGACCTGGCAGTATGTAATAGAGAGGGTCTGTGGTAAAAATCTGTTTTCAGAGGATGTTAGTGTCAGTTTCAGTGGGCAGGGCAAGTGCCGTTTGGTCTATATGTCGAATTGTACAATTTAATTTCCACCGATTCTGTTGACAGTTTAGAGTAATGTGGTATAGATACAGTGTCAGGCAATTTCATTAGTATTGGTTTTGTCTGCTGTAGTGTTTGTTCCTGCAGAGGCTTCTCCACTCCTCCAGGAAACAAGTCTGGGACATACTGTGACCTGCAGTCTGTTTTCAACTGGGGTTTGTAGAAGAATTCATCAGCCTGGCCTTTACGATGCTCTTAACAACTGACTGTTGACACATAGTCCTTGATCCTCAAGACTTGTAATTTCCCCTCTACCACTCATTGCCTGTCACCATGTATTGATCAGCCACGCCTCTAACTCTAGATCCCACCTGTTTGAAGTTTTGTATTCATATATGAGTTGTCATGGTGCTGAAACATTTAGATTTCGTATAACACAGATGCGCTCCTTGTGATCCTGACAACACCGGTATCCATAGGCTTGTGCTTGTGTGCTACTCTCTGGAGTGAGGAAGGTTACTCTGCTGAAAATGCTGCTCATCCCCGCTGCTCATTCTCATCTGTTGCACATTCGTAATTTTCTGTTGAAAGACAATATTGCAGGATTGCTTTCAGTCAGTCGGAATGAACAATTATGTTCCTTCACCTGGACTCCATTGCCATCCCACACGGAGTGACAGTGTGACTCCACCGCTGCGACGCGGGTTTGTTTGTTCCATCCTCTGCCCTTTTTCACGACCACCCACAGGGAGCATTTCAGACGTGGAGTGTGTTGTCTGAGCAGTTTTGTTGACAGGTCAGTTTAATCAGTTCGCTGTGTTTTGATATGACATTTGATCTATCTAAGGTGTTGCATTTTGGAAACTCCATGCCATTCATGTGTTTGACTTCCACCCAGCTCGATCTGCTCTGTGCAGCTTGAGCAGCGTTCCGTCAACAATGGAAAGCAAAGCACTGAGACTGAAGATGCTGTACATGGTGAAATGTGTATCATCTATGTTGCAGTGATGTGGGAATGGTCCTTTGTACTGTGCAAGGCAGTAAAGCATATGTGACAGTGTAAGTTCAGCTAGGGCACTCATTCCAATGTGCAAAGGTAAATAGTTGTCTGATGTTGATTGGGATGTCCCGCTGTGTTGAGGTTATGCAGCCAAATTTACTGCTGATTTAAAATGTTTACTTAAAGAATGACCGTTCAGTCAAAAATAAATATAATGCCCTCACACTGTCAGCCACTGCTGTGAATTTATGTTAATGTATTTGTGTCTCGGTATGCAAATAACACCACTGTGCTGTTGCATTTCTTGGATTTGGGTGAAGTTGCTCCAGACTGTTAGAAAGCAAAATCAACTTGGTTTTCAGGTGCTTGGTCAAGGCCGTTCAGGGGAACGAACTCAAGACCTCACACTCCCACGGCTACAGTACTTCTCAAGCCACAGGACCACGGCTAACATAGCTACATCCAGTTCAGCACTAAAATAATATAGTTTAAATGGAACACATATAAGCTGTGTTGCCTGCTCTGAAATTTCATATACTCCGTCACACAAGGAGTATGTTTCATGGAGAGGAGAGCCTCCCAGCTGCAGGCCAGAGCTACTTGCTTTGAAACATTTAGTTTTGAACATTTAGTTCACCAAACAATGTGCAGCATACGCTTGTAAAACAGCATAACATTTGCACATGCACGTTCTTGTTTACCTTTTCCTCTCTTTCCAATGATAAGTCATTTTACAGAATTGTATTCCTGCGTCAGTGCAGCGTGATTTAAACACCCACATTAATCATAATTCTGTTATCTCTGTGTATTTGTAGTAGAGTGCTGGTGTGCAGGACTGACAGTGGAGTTTAATCTCCACAGACACCTGTTTAAATAGTGTAAAATTATTCCCTTATCAATAATCAATACATTAATTAATCCTTGATGTACAAAAACACTTCTCCAACTGCCCACCTTGTCTTATCAGGGGTTAAACACTGAAGGTTTGGAATGAATGCACAGAAGGCTCATCACACTCTTTTAAAATAGACCAAGTACGACCTAATAAACATCACTTTTAGACTGTACGTTATGTAAATAGCTCTCTCTTTAACAGTTAGAATGCTCCAGTATGGTCACCAACTAATAACTGTTAGTTATCGCACAGAAGTACACAGACATAACAGTATGTCCCCCTGCCTAACAATATGTAGGTTGTGACTCATCAGGGAATGGACATGGGCCTCCTGAGAGTGTCCTGTGGTTGTTGTTGATTGTGGCCTTTAGGTCCTATAAGCTGAGAGGAGGGGCCTGTGTGGATCAGGCTTGTTCCAGTGCATCCCACAAATACATGATCAGTTTGGGATCTAGTGAATTCTGCATGCATGTCTAAGTAACATCCAAACTGATGAATGCCAGGTCCAAAAGTTTCCCAGCAGAACACTGCATCGTCACAGCACGGTCAATGTTATGTGCGTCTCCTGTCAGTGGTCATAATGTTGCGGCTGATCCGTGCATTTGGCAGCTGAGTGCTGTGCTACGTCTTAGTGCACCGATGTACGTCACCCTACAATAATGCATCTCCAGTGGGGACTGTGAAGAATAGGAATGAGTGTTGTGACATGCGTCATTGGCTGGTGTTGTGTGTTTTCAAATAACAGCCTGGATGCTTTGTCATCAGCTTTTATATTTTGTAGAATTTGATCCGTGGGATTCTTTGAAGTTGTTACTCCACTGAAATAATTTTCTTTTTGTAGAAATTTCCTCTAAGGATCAGCCATAATTTTCTTTCCATTAACATCCCAGTCTGTTGCTTTTCTTTTCTTTTCTTTTCTTTTTTTTGATCATGGGCAGAATCAGAAAAGGCATTATTTTTCCTAGCGGCAATCAGTACCCATTTTTAATATTGCCCCTTTGTCAGCACTCATCACTCTAGCATCTTATCAAATCATTGGACATAATATAACGACAGCACACAGTGCTCCACAGAAGGCAACATATAGACCCTGCAGGAAGGACATTCTGTCTGCTATGCGTGGGCCTCATTTTGCACTGAATACTTGAGGGGAAAGTATTCATATCTAAATTGCCCATTGCCTCAGGGCTGACTGAGAATTTGAGAGTTCCGCCATCTCTTCATTTTCCTCTCTCGCTCTCCCTTCATTATCCTATCTATTACTTATTTTGTCCCATTGTTCCTCCTAATATCCTTGTGTGACCTTGTTTCTCTGCATTGCTGTGAAAAACAGTGTGCTCCATCCAGCTTCAAAGCAAACCACATCCCGCCTTACTTCAGCCGAGTGAATACATTTAGGCTTCTGAATTTCCCAATAAAGTTATACACCAAACAGGATGGGATTTGAATTGGCGGGTGCAATTGGTGTGTATATCCTCTGAGCAGTCTGATTCTGGTTAATGAAAACATGTAGTAGGTTTGTTCAAAGTGCAGCATCACCGTTCTCACTGAGCACAACACTGTTACAAGTAACCACGAGTTAAAAATATATTCCGCAGTGTTCAGGTGTTAATAAGGCCGGTTACTTATTTTTCTAACAAGCTTGAAATGTCAGTGTTAGATTTCTTAAGGAGAGCATAAGAAGGAAATGACCTTGGCGATAATGGTATTAAACCAGCCGTGTCATAACTAATCTTTTCCTTTGCTTTTTAACAGGTTCAGTAAGCTCAAAAATGACACAAAATGTTAAGCATTTTTATTTATTGTTTTTACATTTTCCTGCTCCATCTTGAAATACATGATATGACCCGTCGTATTTCCTTTCCAGACGCGCTCCCGCTGTCTCACTCACAGTGGCGCTGATACTTTGTATCTATGCCCTCACAAAGGCATAATCAATTTAAGAGTTTGTCTTGGGTCATTATTACCTGCTGGAGGACCATCTGTTCACGGAAGCTGGCTGACAACTCTGCCAAGTAGAGACAAACTCACACACTGAAACACACTCATGCACGGGCACACACAGCCTGAAGGGTTGCCAGGTAGATTTGGACCACAGGACGATGTGAGATGTAGAACAATTGTAATTCGGGAAGAGCCGTAGAAAAACAAAACAAAACACTGGTCATATGGCTGTGCGTGAGATTTCACCGTCTTTGCGTGTGTACAAACATACAGTGTGTGCTTGAGTATACTGTGCATATGCAGGTGTCGGTATCTGGCTCCAGTATAATGTGGCACGTGTGTGCGTAACACTGATGAGGTTTCTGGTCAGCATGCGGTGTCTGCAAGCCTCCAGGTACAGATGGGGAAGAGCATCGGCCATTTCACCCAGCCAAGTGGTGCAGCTATTGGTTAAGAGTAGCACCGGCTAAATATAATTACACCCACAACTTTAACAACAGCCTGACTGGCTCGCTGCTAATACCACTGTGACGGAAGGTAAAATTAACGGGTGTAGGCGCCAATGGGTGGGAGACAGTGTTAGACTTATGTGGTATTTGTGGGGGGAAAACATATAAGACAAAGCATTCGGTGTGATTTTTCTTCCCTTTAGTGATTTGAATCAACTCAATTAAAGCATTGCAGGCTGGATTTAATATTGAGATGGAAGGCAACAGGACGATAAAGTGATGTGGCTGCACAGCTGAGTTCAAATACTGTTGTATCAGCTTGTTTCATGG
Organism: Planiliza haematocheilus; assembly: GCA_005024645.1. Lineage (NCBI taxonomy): Eukaryota > Metazoa > Chordata > Actinopteri > Mugiliformes > Mugilidae > Planiliza > Planiliza haematocheilus. The sequence goes on from SRSE01000306.1 coordinate 3,250,818, forward strand.
ATGAATGTGTTACAGGTACGGCAGCTTCCATGGCGACTAAAAATAATTCTGGTGAGATGCATATATCTTTTATATTGCTACTGTGTGCCTAGGCAAAAACAAACAATAAAACAAAGGCGAACAGTATATCTGCCTAACGAGGAAACATATCATGAGTGCAAGTGAGAGGTCGCATAGGTCTCGGTTTGTGTTCAGTTCAGTTGGTGTTTATTGCCAGGTATACATTATTAATAATTTTAATACCATTATATACCATATTAATTGATCAAACTTTTCATCTTGCATTTCTGAGCGATACATGTGTAATTAGTGCCTTTCTGTTCTTGGCCTTTGCTGACTGGCTGCTGATTCTGTTGCCGCCTTTAGCAATTTTTGAAGCTGAACAACACTTAACTCTACCAGCTTGAGGGTGTAAAGGTTTAACTAAAAGCAGCCTCACCAAGGTCATTGACTAACTGCTACCTTTTTCTTTTAAATACTAATAAATAAGCATTCAAATAACATGGATGGCAAATAAGTCTGGCAGCAGTAAAGTTTGCCATCATTGTTGTTAACACTATAGTAAGTATTCTTGGCTGATTAGATGCTTTTTTTTTGAGGGGGAAATGAAGGATAAAAAAAAAATGCTGTTTCAAATATTTTATCTGCCTTATTAAAACTGTGCTCAGCCAAGACCTCACAACAAAGAGTGATATAACAATCCAAGCTTTATATGTACCAATATAGCCCCAAAGATAACACAACTACTTCTTACCCAACCATAACGTCAGTGAAATCTAATCTTTGTACAAAAGAAAATAATCATTTACAGTGTCTGAGCTTTTCTTCTTGGAGGCAGGAATAATTCAAGTACACACACACACCCACGCTCACCCTGTACATTATCTGCTACGCTGAATGTACCAGATACAAATCCTTAAAGGAATGTAGTGAAATAATCATGATTCATCACTTGCACATTTGTTGTGTATGTTTTATATTCATAAATTCATTCATTCTGTAACCGCTTGTCCTCCGGTTCACGGGGGGATTGAGCTTATTAAAGTCATTGGGTGGGAGGCGGAGTACACCCTACATTGGTCTCTATCGCAGGGCTAACACAGAGAGACACAACCATTCACACCCACACCTATAGTTGAATAAGGATCACCAATTAACCTAACAAGCATGACCCAGAGAGAACCCACACACAGGGAGACCAAGTCCACACAGAAAGGCCCCAGTCGGCCGATGGATTAGAACCCAGAACCTTCATGTATGTTTTATATTTAAGTATAGTTTAGATTCTTCAAAGTAAACACCTTTTGCTTTGAAGACGACTTTGCAATGTTTTGGCATTTTCTCGGTCAGCTTCATGGGGTTCGACCTCAGTGGGAGTGGTTTTCCAACAGTCCTGGAAGAGTTCCCAGAGGTGTTGAGCACTTTGCTTTGATTTCGCTGTGGTCCAACTCATTCCAAACCATCTCAGTTGGATTTAGGCCAGTAGATTGTGTATTTGTGGTTTCTGAGGCTGGTATCATCCTTTCTACACAAGTGACAGTTTCACCAAAGTGTTTGATGGTTTTAGTGACTGCACCTGAGGATACATTGAAACTTTCTGGATTGACTGAGTTTCATGTCTTAAAGTAATCTGAATCTAAGTTAGCTAAAGCATAATATAACATAAAACAGACATACTGTAATTCCATATATGCTTCTTCATAGTATTACTCTACAATGGAGAATATAATAAAGCCTTTGAATCGGTGAAGGTTTCAACTTTCGCCTGATACTACACATGCAACCATCAACACACAGTCACTTTGATAGTCTCATTTTTAAGGGAGCGGGAAGGTGACAGTGACACTGTTTGTGTGCATGTGTGTGCTTGTGTGTGTGCTGTGACAGTGGCAGGCGATAATGAGTGATGTGCATTGGCCGTTCAGCAGCATGATCCAGGCTATATTTAGAACTAATTGTGTTTTTTTTGTGTGTGTGTGTGTGTGTGTGTGTGTGTGTGTGTGTGTGTGTGTGTGTGTGTGTGTGTGTGTACAGAGGGCTTCAAAGAAGGTGTGACTTTCAACAAAGTAGAAGTTTATCATAACTGAGTCACAGGGTTGTTGAGCAAAACAACCCCATTTGTCTTTCCGATTTCCTCTTGACACTTTTCGTGAAAATGTGGGTGTTCCTCGCAGGCATATCTAGGCACTACACAGAATATATTACAGCTTCAATATGAAACACACTGTGATGTTAAACAGAATCTGAGATAGTGGCATTTACTTGTATGGAATGGTTTGGCTGCCCCAAGAGAAATTCATATTTTGTGTGGGATTTGTGTATGCATGTGCAGTAAATACAACCTGCCACAACCTATTAACTGTCTCATTACGACTTGTAACACTTTCCAAAAATCATCATTAGGAAGTGTCAACTGATGACTGTTCCAGAGTTGATTAAGTCTCTGACTCTTGTGACATGCTTGTGGTAACCCTCAGTCATGGAGTGTCTGACAATGAGGATAACCGATCCCTACAAAACTAGGTAAAGTCCTTCCAGCTTACAAATTTCACTGTCTGAAATATCAAAGGAACAACAACATTTTATGACAGATTTAGACGACAGGACCAGATCTGGGAGACTAAAATATGTGTGTGGATGCTGGACGGAACAACATAGCAAAACCCTTTATTACTCCAACTGATAAATTAGAACACTTAACTGGCATGAGAGTGATTGTGAGGGCCTCAGTGTTGCTGATGCTGTGATACAGAGATACACTCAGTGTAAGCAGCATTTTTTGTTGTTGTTGTTTTCAAATAGTTTGAAACTCTGATGACTGATGAAGTAAATTTTGCTTTGGCTGCGGTCACAAAAGGAGAGCAGCATTTGCACCCTCCCAACTGTTTTTTATAACCTGGACCTCATTGGACCGTAGGAAGTTACAGGTAAAAGCCCGTTGAAGTGCGGGCGCGGCTCGGCAGAGGTGTCAAAAGTATTCACATTCTGTACTTAAGTAAAAGTTTGGATACTTGGGTAAAAAAATACTCTCGTAAAAGTAAAAGTACTGATTCAGCTCCTTTACTCAAGTAAAAGTAAGAAAGTACAGGCTCTGAAATGTACTTAAGTAAAAAGTAAAAAAAATTGCCAGATTTTCCCATTAGCAATTCATCCGTTGATAATTTTACAAAATTAAAAATTCTAGCAGAATAATCTAGACTTAACGCGACCAGATGTCCTGCATTAGCATCTGGATCATTTTTAATAATAAACTGAGGGTTATTGGGTTGTTATTTTTAAACAGCTAGCTAGTGTTAGCTATACGGCATGAGATATCAAAACGGTGTGTTCCCATAGCATTGCTAACGTTGTAAACTAGCTTCCAAAAAATCCTCAACAAGCTAATGATAGCAACAGAAACCACACCATACCTGAGCTTTTTTTTTGTTTGTTTTTTCACATTAGACCAGTAGCTAGTTCTCAAATAGTGGGGTCAGGTGGACTTTCAGTTAATGTCTTTATTGATGCTTGAACGATAAACAAGCTTCCAGTCAATAGGTGGCAGCAGAGCTCAAACTGATCAACAGGCTGCCTGTTAAAAACAGTAGAAGAAGAACACAGGCCGGACGCACATCAACTTTCCGTCTCTAGTCCGGTGCTCTAATCATGTCCGGTCCTGTCACATCTTTTACGTCTTGTCATCTGTGGAGGTTAAAAAAGAAACAAGCCTGTTTTTCAAATGTAAGGAGTAGAAAGTACAGATATTTGTGTACAAATGTAGGGAGTAAAAGTAAAAAGTCTTCAGAAAAAGAAATACTCAAGTAAAGTACAGATACCTGAAAAATCTACTTAAGTACAGTAACGAAGTATTTGTACTTCGTTACTTGACACCTCTGCCGCTCAGGGATGACATCATCCAGGTCAGAGGTTAGTAGGTTGATAGGACCCTGGATGATGATAACGGGTCACTCCAGACTGAATGGGGAACAGCACTAGTGCAGTGGTTCCCAAACTTTTCACAGTCCGTACCCCTTCAGACATTTGACCTCCAGCCATGTTCCCCCTACTCTCACTACAGTGGTCCCTCCTTAATTGCGGGAGTTACGTACTAAAAATAACCAGCAAAGTAGTCAGCTTTACTTTTTTAAATGGTTATAAAGGTTTTAAGGTTGCAAAACCCCTCACTACACTTTTCTCAATGACTTGTAAACATACCACACTTCAGTCACACTGGCAGTGATTTGGAAAGCTGAACGCATTCTGTACAAGAGACACCGTATGAGGAGATTGATTGACAATGGTCTACAGTCCCTTAGCCAATCATGACGCAAAAGACGACACGCAGGCTCTCTCTAAGCCAATCAGGACGCAGAAAACAATGCGAAGTTAAAAAAAAAAAAAAAGCACTAAAAAAATCCAAAACTGCAAGGCTGCAAAAGGTGAACCGCATTATAGCAAGGGACTACTGTACTTCAGACGCCTCATCGCTGTCCATGGCTATGCTAGCAACTTCACTAGCCACATCTGCACTGCTTCTAGCATCCCGGTCAAAGTCAGATATAGAAGTTCAGGAATAGCCTGGGTTGTTGTCGTTAGCATGTGCATCTTCGCATGCGGGCTGACTGGTTGTAGCAGTTGAGGTCTCTCTGTAAGGACAATCTATCTGTTTTAGCCATTTATCCATTTTTGGCGGTTAGTTTACCTCAGACTCATGACTTGACAGCTCAAATGACAGAAAGTTAACAGAATTGTTGATGACATAATTTAAAGACCCAGTCAAGAATGAGATTTGCTTGTTTCTGGGGGGAAAATAACTGTAACGAGTATACGTAGTTATATCAACAGGACATTTGCACCTGCCCACCAGTCTCAGACATCTCAGGGAATTGGCATCTTTTTTATCTAGGTAACCTAGTGCTAACTACATTAGCAGCAAACTGATATAAAGCTTCAAAGCCAGGTGTCCTACAATCTAGCTATTAACGTAATTGACATTCATTCATTCATTCATTCATCTTCTGTACCCATTTAATCCTGTTAAGGGTCGTGGGGGTCTGCTGGAGCCTATCCCAACTGTCACATGAAAAACAGTTTTTTGTTTTTTCATTTAGTTGGAGAATCAGAAAACAACCCGCTATCCGTTCTCAGATTGGGAATTACTATTCAATTATTTTGAGGTCCAGGTTGTAAAAAACAGTGGTTCCCCTTTAAGTATGAAGGTGGAAATGGTATCCATTGGCAGAGGTAGCTAGTGGTTGCAACATTTTTTTTTAACGTTCAATGAAACAGTGAATTTAAAGTTAAGAAAAATGATGGCTGCATGGCAACCTTCCTGTTTCAGTTTACCTTACATTTGTGGCTTTTTTCTTTTCTTTTTTTTAAGAGATGCACTCACTTGCAGTTAGAAATGGAACCATCAATCTTATTCAGAAAACACAGTTTTCCGTTTGAAGCTCATGGAGTTTAACAGACAGACTAGGTGTTCACTAATGCTTTTAACAGCGCAGGGTATTACTGGAGTCTTTTTATTTTCCACATATGTCTGATTCTAAAGCAGTTATGTTTCTCCCTTAGATTGCAGTGTTGGCTTGCCACCAGCAAGCCAGTATGTTGTTATATGTTGGCTGAGTGGCCTTGCGAGTATTACAAGAGGCTATGACTTGTGAGCATGTACAAACAGCTTCAAACCTTTTAAATAACACATCATGCAATCCTATATATTTGAATGCAGAACACTGTGACAAAATAAGAGAGAAAATTGCTGTAAGACAGTAAGCTCTGGGAAATTGAGTAATCTATAGTAAGATGCCCACACTGACAAAGACCCCTTTGCCGGAGGACTTTTGTCAGTCTGAAGGCGCCCTAAGTGCTGTTTGATATAGTCACCTCTGGTCAAAAAGTGTCTCCTAAATGCCACAGAAAGAAAAGCACCCACTCATCCTGTAGTTAATGCGTTCAGCACATAATGATCCAGTAAATCACTCCAACCTTTAACTATACCATCTGTTAATTGGTCAGCAAAATGAGCATAATGGCTTTTTTGACAGAGTTGAACTGAGGTTAATATTAAATATTTAAAATGTAATCAGGCTGAGTTCAGAATCAAATCTTTGGCATATCCCCTACCTTTGGCGTATCCCCTATGTCACTTTGTTAACACCCCAGATTGGGAATCACTGCACTTGCGTTTCAAAATGTTGGTAAAATGAACGAGTGCCAAGTGCCCAAAATGATACTTAAAAATAAAATCTTGTCAAATCCTGCTGTTGCCCTTAGCCACTGAGGCATTGACTACTGAAAATCTACAGTGTTGCTAGGTTATTTACAAAACCAACAGGTCTGACTTCTTTACAAAATGAGATCAAGGAGTTCACCCCATTTTAATTGGTAATTACTACTGACCAAGGTGTCCCATAAGTACTCAACATGAAAACATTTTTTTCCATAGACATTTCCTTTGTAGATGATTCACACATGCCAAGTATTTGTCTAGCATTCTGACAAAAAGCTTCACTGTCTTTCCTGCCAACTAAAGTCCAGAGTGAATGGGAACTCTCAGCCCCAGTTAACTGATAGGCTTGATGTGTAATTAATGGTCTGACATGGGCTAATGAAGCTAATGGCGCTAACCGCGCAAGCATATGGGCGCCCCATGGGGATCCACACTCAGCACTCTAATTTAGATAAATGACGCCCCAGGTTATGCTGGGCTATTTGCATTTCATTTGGTGGAAGCCATGGGAGAAGCAGGGATTAAACAGGGGGACGGATAGGAGAGATCAAGCAGGAGAGGCGTTTGGGGCTGGAGGGATGGAGAGATGGAGAGGTTTAGTCCTGTGAAACTGGATGTGCCCGTGGATCTCCCGTCAGCCGTTCACAATGCTGTGATGGCATGATGCTCAGATAAAAAGGACTGGAAGCAGACAGAGCTGATGTTGAATGTTGGAAACGAACGGTAAATGTGTGTGTACACTTTTGTGGAAGGAAACTGATTTGTAATTACTATATTTTAGACCTTGGGAAACTGTTGTCAAGTGTCACGAGGAAAGACTGTGTACTGTAGTTGTATTTGACCACAATAAATGAGAAACCCAACTACTGAAAAAATTAGCCATTCCGGCTCCTCATTCAAAACAAATGCACAAAATAATGCACTTTTTACAGAGTGGTTAAATGCTGTATATGTAGCATATGTGGGAACAGGTCTTATCAAAATGTGTCCCTGCTTCTTATCAAAATCATCATCAAGCTTATTTTAGATTTACATAATTTCCAATCCCCTCACAGTCACCGGTCCCTTGGGGATGTTTAGCTTTGTGGCATCACTTGCAAAAAATGTTGTCATCTCAAAATTACACTTTCCCAGTAAGTGGCATGTTAACAACTGGTAATTTATAAAGACACATGTGATAGCTGTCATTGGGTTTTCAGTTTTAAGATTTACATTAGCAAATTTTAGACGCACAGTACGGCATGCACACGTTTGTAGGGGGTCGTTTATTCAAGCAAAGGAATGCAATCAGTCCTGTACATAATGGTTACATGCCATGGTGATGAACTAAACTTCTGGGAAGAGTGTGCTGTCCAGTGAAGTCTTCTGACCACCTGCTCAAACAATATTTTGGTAGCCTACTGTAGGGATTTAATGTGTGCGATATACTTTATTTTTGAAGCAATTACAGTCTGTAAATAAAGCGTAGTGCCCATTAAATGAATTCCAACCATACATACATCATTATTAGATGGGGTAAATACACCTCAGTCAGGCATAACATTATGACCACCTTCCTAATATTGTGTAGGTCTCCCTTGTGCCTGCAAAACAGTTGTGACTCATCAGAGAATGGACATGGGCCTTCTGAGGGTGTCCTGTAAATGTTGTTAGTTGAAGCCTTTGGGTCCTATGGATTGAAGAGAGGGGCCTCTGTGGATCATCCCACAGATACTTGATCAGTTTAGGATCTAGTGAATGTGGAGGCCAGCTCAACACCTTGTGCTATTCTTCATGTGTTTTTAGTTGTTCCTAAAGTGTTGTTGTGTGTGCCTGTGTCAGGCTGCATCCTGCTGGGGATGGCTGCTGCCATCAAGGAGTGTCACAAGATGTTCAGTGTTATGTACTCCTCCTGTCAGTGGTCATAAGGTATGCTGTGCTGGCTGATCCATGTGTTTGGCAGATGAATGCTGTGATATGTCTAAGCGTGGCGATGTGCATCACGCTACAATAATGTATCTCCAGTGGGGACTGTGAAGAATAGGAATGTGTGTTGTGACATACGTCATTGGCTCATCCTTAGCGGTTCTAATGTTGTGGCTGATCAGTGGAATATGAAACTTCAGCGGTGATAACTTTGAAGTAACCCTACTATCATCATATTTTGTGTGTGTGTGCACGTGATGGCATTTTTAGTTAATTGCAATGGACATAAAACAAATATGTGTAAGTGCATTTCTTGTGGATTCCTTTGTAGTCTCTTCTAGTTTTTACCTTATAACGGATGCGTTCAAAGGAAAAAAGTGCCTCTGTGCTAACTCTCTAAAATCCTGTCTTTGAGTATCACCACCGGCGCAGGGTTTTGGTGTGTGATAAGCCTCCAAATTCATTCCTCCTGGATAGTGTTTTATGTTTCACTGGTACCTGCAGTGGAAGAGCGTCGTTTAAATGCAGAGCTGGTTGGACTCTGATTGCCTGCGCCAGCCTCTTCCAGGAAAATGAAAGTGACGTCCAGTGACGTCTGCAGTTTGCTTTTGTTACCAGAAATGGTCGGGATAAATGTTATGCTGTGTTAGACTTCACTGCACATTACAGCTAAAAGAGAAAGGCCTTTTGAATTCAGCTTTACAGAGGACGTTCACAAATGACATGCATACAATGAGAGTCTATATTGTGAACTGTTATATCCAAGTGCATTGACTTTGAGAGAGGATACGTAAATATGATTTCCTGCCTTCCTTCTGATGTATGCTATTGTGAGGCTTATTTAAAAGTGCCTATCAAATATGGAGAAATGGTGAAAAATCTTCAGTGGAAGTGAAGCATCCTCTGGGATGTGTCAGAAGATGAGCAGAGTAATGATAATAAAAAAATATTCCCATGAGAGAAAGAAAAAAGCTACAGAAAAACTGAACTAAAAAAAATGAATGGCATCATCTGAGATCAACCAAACGTATAACCTAAATAAAGAATGGCAAGTGTAAGGCACACAAAAAAAAATGTTAAAACTGAGCTCAGCTGCAAACACAAGAAGCACAGTCACTGCCTACTGCAATTGCTTGTGCTTTCTCTCTCGGTATTATTTATGCTCTTGCTCATGAGCAAGTGGCAAAAGGCGCTTTCAATCACCTGCTGCAGCATGGAAGAAGGACAGTGTCTGAAAGCACACAGAAAAGGCTAGAAAACAACACACAACGCTTCAGCCATAACAGGGAAAATCTCTAAAGACAAGTAAACAGGACTCTTGCTTGTGTTTTTCCAGTACAGTAAAATACTTTAAAGGAACACTTGACAGTTCAGAGCTTATTGTCTTATATAAGCACCCAATGAAGAGAAAGGATTACCTTTGATATAGAACTTTGTTTGAACCAGACTTCACTGCTGGAAAAACACAGAAACAATAAGTTGCTTTGAACAATAAGCAGGAGTACTAGAAGGGTCTAACAAATGGCGTGGGATTTCCTTTGAAGTTAAACTTAAAGAAATAACCAGGGGCAACAGGAAGAGTACAGAGAATAGTTTCTACATATTTATGTTTGTCACAAGTGTGGTGAATCAGTTTAGTGATTCAGGCTTTGAATAAAGCCATGGCTTTGTTAGCTGGATACATTGATTGTTGGTGTACTCTCATCATGGATCCCCATGGATCTAATCACCAAGTTATTCGTATAGTTTGTGGATATTTAATGCTTGTTGGTTAATAAGAACAGGTTAAAACAAAGTAAGAGGTTAAAACAAATAAAGAGGAGCAGAAGTGGGTGGTGGGTGATACTCAAAATAAATGTAACGTGAACAAAAGACTTCACTGAGATTTAAGAATAACAAAGATAAGTTCCCTTTAGAAGCTCTTAGCAACCAAAGCTAAAACAGGTAGGAGTAGCAGCTTTAAACCTAGTGTAGCACATGTGATTAACACACCACACAGCTAACTCGAATGGAAGTAGCATATATACATAGACGCCGCATCGACTGTGACTGTGAAGGGACGTGCCTAAAGCGCCGCCATCTTGGTACAGGGCTAGCAGTGGCAGCGGTGCATCAATTCGCTGAATTTTGGACCGATTTCCAAACGTATTGATTTGTTAAAACGTCACACATGTAGCTATGATAAAAAATATGGTTTTAGTAACCAAATACAAATTCTACTTAATGTTATCAGCAGTCTAGCTTCTAACGACGATTGTAAATAAAAGATGCCGGACTTCAACTGAGCGATTTATGATTACTTTTATTGTGTAGAAACACCATTCCTCCATAGATGTAATGCACTGTAGGAGCGAGTGGCCCTGTTCCAAGATGGCCACTCTGTAGGCACACAGCTCCAGTAGGCAGCGGCAGTCAGTGCGGCGTCTATGTATATATGTCTATGGGCAGTAGAACAAGACTTTTAAACAGTAGATCTGTCTGCAGCCTCATCTGAATCTCATACACATTGCATTCACACTGTTAATGACTTAAATCTAACCAGGGCATTTACGTCTTGCAATCACACATTTAAATACCCTAGCCAACCCAGAACTGGTTTGTCACTTTGAATCCCCCAACCCAAAAAACTGGTACCATAGACTATATATACAGTCTATGCCTGGTACAGTGTGTGTCATTGGGCTAAAATCAAATAACAACTAAATACCTAAACGTACGGTACACAGCTTTAGCCTACATCAAAACATGTTGGAAACGTTTGTGTACATTGAACATCTCGTCACAATCTAGTGTTTACGAAGCAGTCGCAGTTAATCACAAGCAATCCGGCGTCTCCTCGTCACTTGCTCTCCCTGATGCTGTGTCCATTTCGGTAACCTAAAAAAACTGTATTCCATTGTTCCTATGTTTTCCATATGTATCGTGTGAGGTACTGGAGCAGTTTTTAACGCAGCAGAGAGTTCCAGGCATGGTAATACAGCGCGGAATTGCGAGAACCTCCTCTACTACCGAGTTAACAACGCATGTAAACTATCATGTTTTGCCGCTGGAATCCTGCCAACATGGCGGAGAGGGGGAGGATTCCGCGAGATACCGCGATATCCAGGGGAGGGGCTCTGTACCATGACGACAACTCCTCACTCTCAATATCTATATATTTAATGAATGATGCGACATGAGCATGTACAATATACTGTATGTTTGTGTGAATATTTAATGTTCAGAGTTAATCAGTGCAGCCAGAGTTCCACAGTTCCTTTCTCCTTGAACTTTACTCAGCAGCGGTAGCTTGGCAGTCCTCTCATTTAAAATCTGGCTGTCACGAGTCTGGCTCTCTCTACATCTGCCGAGAGAAAGAGCATAAAATATAACCTGGTCTCACATGCCGGTATCCATCCATAACCACAGCAGCAACATCTGCACTGTCCCATGTAGCTGGGAGAGTTTGTTACAGGCTGCAGGGCCATCAGAGAAAAACCTTTATTTTTATAGTGTTCATGAATTAAAGATGGCTTCCCCTGGGGTGTTGAGGGAGAGCAGAGGCTTTATGGATCTCCCTCTCTCTCCCTCTCTCCTCCGCATTAAATCTTCTGAATACCACAGGCCATGTCTCAGGATGTTAGACACGGAAAACAATAACAGCCAAACATTCTTATCTAGCTGGGTTGTTTTTTCCTGTTTTTTTTTTTTTTCCTCTCAGTGGCAGTTTTCTTTCAGGTCCTCTCCCCCGTCCGTGCTCTTGCTTTCATTCTTGCTACATTCCCAGCTCTGAAAGTTCAAGCCAGTCCATTAAAAACTACATTACCCACAAGTCAACAGGTTAGGTAGTCCATTACGGCTGAAGGTCAGGTTTTGTTGTTTGGTAGATTTTATTTATTTATTTATTTATTTATTTATTTATTATTTAGTTATTCATTGAGAAACAGAACAGACACACGTGGATGGGTGACATAATGGACATACGTCTTCAGGTAGCATCAAAGCACAGTCTGAATCTAGAAAACAAACACTGTCCTTCACAGTTTTCTTTCTGTGGCAGTCCGGAACTTGATGTTTTAATGTGAACCCGAGGAAACTACTAAATAACGTCCGCTTCTGTTCACATCAGGTATATATTGAGAATGATTATGCCTTATTGATAAAATTAGACTGACCTAGTTTAGACCCCTCTGATATTGTCAAATAAGACATTGTACCTCTAACTCTATTTTCCCCATGTTTCTATGACATGAAGTCTGCAATCTTTCCAAATGTAGGACATCTGGAACATATCCAGATGCTGATTTATATATATATATATATATATCAATAAAGATGAACAGCCCCAATGAAACACATAATTACATTCATATCTCTCTCAGTTACAGCAAAATCTCTTATCTCTTAGAGATGTCATGTTGACTTGGACTCAACCAAGGCCAGTTGCCTGAGCCCATGATTCCTTGCCAGCCGCAGTCAGCCGCAGTGGGGAGTTAGGGTAAGGTGTGTGTGTCTATGCAGAGCGAGGAGGAGCGCTCTTTCTTGTTTTATTTTTATTCTGTTTTTTATTTACTATTCAGCAGTCGACACTCTGCGTACATTGTACTATATTGTGTGGTATTATAATACCACTGCTATCACTAATATCTTTGTTTCTTTTACGTTTTCTTTCTGCACAAAGTGTGTGTAATTTGGGATGGTCGGCAAAGTATGCATGGGTCAGACCCATCGCGCTGTGAGGCACCAGTGCTAACCACTTCACTCATGTGACCCACATTTATATAACTGAACTTTGAGATACTTACTAGAGCTGGAAAAAAATCACCCTTTCACCTTTCACAGTAAGCAGTCTTATAATGTTTGCAGAGATTACGTTGCTGACATGAATCCCAAACCAACCTTTTAATTAAATTAAAGAAGGACTACTACTTCCTCACTACCCTTAAATAGGGAATTTTTTTTGGACATTCATCCTGAAATACTTTGGAAACAGTCAAATATATGTTGAGAAACTTCAGAGGAACCCTCCGACAAACAATCCTGTCACTGTTGGTGTTGGGACAGTGTAGACAGGAACGATCAAGGCCTGAGGCAAGACAGTGTCTAACACCAGATCAAATGCAATATTAACCATTAGTAGCTGTCGGGGCATTGAATATTTTATTTTTGTTTCTTATAAAGATGTTACAATGCTGTATGTTGGATTTCATAGTCTGTCACATAAAACAGCCAATATACAGTATACATAACATATTTTATCATTTTGATTAGAGGACAGTATGTGGGTTCATATAACTCTCTGGAGAGAGGTAACATCTCTCTCAGTGCAGGCCAGGCTAACTCATGTCAAAGGGACATATTCTCGTAGAGGTACCACCTTCAGTCTACCGATACCATAAAACTCAATCTAGGCTTCTTCTTTTTTTTGAGTGCCCTCACAGGCTCCTAGCTGACAAGGCATCACCCGCCCGACTCGGCTCCACTCAACTCCACATCTTTCACCGTTTTTGAATTTGTCAGGTGCTGCCACCCACACTGAGCTTCAAAACCACACTTCAGGAATCTTTCTATCTTTTCTCTAGCAAACGACGTTTTAGTAGCACAGTTAATGCTTGCCTCCCCAGGAGCAAGTTTCTTCCAAAACAAGTCGCCCCCATAAAGCATTTCCCCTGTCCCAGAACAATAAAAGGTGCAGCCAGACCATTCTCTGATGATTATGCAGTGTTGTTGAGATATGTCTGGCTATGCGAGAAAAACCCTGAACCAACACTGTATCAAGTTTCCAGACAGGAGCAATTCTTCAGTTCTCATTGTAGGGGGCCTCCATCTAGTCTGCGTGACAAGTATAATAAGTGGCTCTTCTGTGTGGTCACATTAATGTAGAAAGCTATGAATGCAGGACTACCTATCATAAAGATAATAGATAGTAGAGATGTTAAAGGTTTCTGTTTGTCTTTCCCCACAACATCAAGGAAACATTTGATAGCGTTTTGACAAGGGTTTCTAGATTACCCGTCAATCAATATTTCGCAAATAAATGCTAAAAATTATAAAGATCTGCACATTAATACTCGAATGTCAACATCATGACAGTTGTGATGTCTGCATGTCCAGCTGTCTGATGCATGGGACAAAGTAACTGCCAAACCACAGACATGGCTCATTCTAAATTTGTAGCAGGTGCAGTCTAATATTGACCTATGATAAGCTTATTGTTTTAAGCTGTGTACCCATTTGCAGAGGTCAGCAACTTTCTGTGGAGTCAATCGCTACAGACCTCCAAACTTAATGTGGTCTTCAGATTAGCTCAAGGTTTACAGAAGAAGAAGAAAAAACAAAAAACAAACACAGAAACGTCCCATTACATTCTTGACAGAGCATCTGCTAGAACATTCTCTACTCTCTTCTCATGATGCACATCAAGGTTGTGATCCTGAACAATTAAGGTGCAGCGCATCAGGTGTTGCTTGTTGTCATACATGCTCAGAGGTGGACAGAGTAAACACCTTCACTACTTGAGTAAAAGTACAGGTGCTCCTTGTCAAATATTACTCCAATACAAGTAAACTTAGCTCAGTCAAAATATTACTTAAGTAAAGTACTAAACTATTTGCTTAAATACTTAAGTAAAGGCATTTACAAGGTATCTCAGGAAATACAGGAAAGTAGCTTTATTGTCATTATACAATCCACTCTACAATACACTGCCTCACTCTTTCTCTTGCAGACAGCTTCTCTCTCTCTCTCTCTCTCTCTCTCTCTCTCTCTCTCTCTCTGTTAAACATTAGGCTAGCTAACGTCAATAGCTACTTGACATGTTGACAAGTTCTTGTAGGCCGTGATATAATGTGTTCGCGTCAAGCACAGCAAACATTTAATCTGAAACAAATCACTTTTTGTGGCAAAAATGGCCACGGGTGCTCAGTGGAGTTTCTCCAGTTGTTTCTCCAGTTTCTTCCTGCATTGTATGGATTGTATGCCATGACGTAGCGAATCAGCAGAAACAGTTTATTTTCTTAGAATTTTGGAAAAAAATTATAATAATTTAAATAAAATAACAATCAGCTGACGTAAGCTCAAAAGTAGCGAGTAACAAGAGCTTCAACAGAAATGTAGTGGAGTAAAAAGTACAATATTTGTCCTTCAAATGTAGTGGAGTGAAAGTAAAAGTATCCCCCAAAAATAATACTCAAGTAAAGTACGGGTACTCAACAACTATACTTAAGTACAGTACTCAAGTAAATTTACTTCGTTACTGTCCACCACTGTAGATGCTTGACAGAAAAACGAGCGAATTATGGTCAGTGTACACGGCGACTGGAGACAAACTAGACCCAACTATTACCTTAAAGTGCTGGGAAGCAAGGAGCAATGCTAGCGTTTCTTTCTTGGCTGTAGTAGTTCAACTTTGTAAACATACGCGAGAAGTAGCACACAGGAGGATCAACACCATCCGCATCAAACCCAATCTATTTAGCATCAATGCAGCATCAGGTTTCTGCAAGAAAGCATGCACATGTCTACTCAAACAACTTCTGTTTGTCTTTGCTACAAAAACGTAGTATTTTGTGTAAAAAAAAAAAAAAAAACTGAAAAGCTATGAATTCCATTTATTTTTTATTATTATTTTTTTTTCCTTTTGGTAAGACCGGTCAATAAGCTCTAAGAGGTCAAAGGACATATATACTTAATGACTACTAGAAACTGTACAATTTCATTGTTAGATTTCAGTACACTAATAAAATGTATTAAGAATTATGTTTAAATTAGTTAAATATAAACAAATGAAACTTTGAATTTTTTGAACTGGGGTAAAATGGTGTAACCTGCTGTAATCAAATCTGCAATCTGCTTTTTTATATTGCAGTAGAAAATATAACCCAAATTCAACAAGATCAAAATGTGAAGGAAGGCCTGTTGTTTCCAGGGCTTCCCTTTGTTTCCAAGACAAAGACAAAACATGTGGTCAACTTGGTTATGCATGCTGAGCTTCCATAGCTCACCACCAGGTTCATGTCCCAACAATAAGGCTGACGGTTCTTTCACTTGTTTTTCCACAGTGAAAAAAATAACAAAAACACAGAGCTATCAACTCGTGAAATAATGCAATATTATGCACTGTAATGACTGGCCGAAATCAGACACTCAAACCCATTTAGAAATACACAGGACAAGATGTTACAATCCCTGGTGCTGAAATCCCAGGCAAAACAAGTTTAAACTGTCTCTGTTAAACACATGGGAAAAAGCTTTGGCTTCAACCATTTGCCTCCGACTATCGCAAAATGCGATGTGAGTCTCTGTAGAGACTCTCAATCATTTCATTACGTGAGGATGCGGTTTGCTTTTTCTATTTGTCCCGAGTGGTTCTTAGCATTTCCTCCATTATCTTCGAATACTAACTGGGAGCCCCATTGGGGCATGGAGGTTATTGTATAATCTGCATGTGTTTTATTCATGGATGTGAACATATACAATGAATGGTAACTTTGAGGTTGTTTTAATGTATAATTTATGTGGAATTATGAATAATTTGTGGCCTTTGTGAACACTTCCCTCTGCCCTCCCGGTGCTCCTCTGTGGCAGGGAGGGGGAAAGCCATGATTGACAGCATGCTTCATGCTCTATAACTACACCAGCTGACAAGGTCATGTCAAATCAGATGATTGGTGAAGAGGAGTGTTTGGGGAAATATTCTGCCTCTCCCGCGCTTTGTCTCTCTGACTTGATCACACTGAGTGTATTCAGCCACCTTAGCGCACTGGCATTGCAGTGATTTATGAATGAGAGGTAACTAGTTGTGAAAGGTAGCAGATAAAGCATCTGCATATATACAGATGAGCTGTCAATCTGTTTGGAGCCAAGATAAAAGACAACTTTGTTTCTCAAGCCTGTATTCATCTTTCTATACAAATAGTAATCTGTGTGTTGTGTCCCCATGTGCAAGTGTTGATATCAGACAAAGGGTCTGTAGGATAACATACACTTTTAAATTGTCTCGTTGGGGCACCACCTCCTGTTATCGTAGGAAGAACACGGTTTAAATCAGTTTATCAGTCTCGGTTAAATCATTTGCATATCTGAAGGATGAATCCTTTACTACAATTTGTACCAGTCATTCTCTGCCGTAAACAACACCACAAACAACTTCTTAAGTGTGAATAAATGTTTATTTAATAAAGTGAAAACTATGAATAAATGAGGGAGTAATAGAATATATGCATGGTCAAATAAAACGAATATGATAAGGTATGGAATTATTAATTTCTGGAGCGATGGTGAGAGATGGAGATGTTTTAAGGTTTAACCTAAAGGGAATGATACCTAATCTAATCAATCTTCTCTAAAAGATATTAGTAGGGAGTTTCAAAGTAGTGACGCCAACTCTTTGTCTTAAGCGGTAGGAACGATTCAGCCTACTTTTAATGGCGGAGCGTCGGTGTGACGAGTTGGTGATGATAACGGCACAGCTGATGCGGCCTCTCTTGGATCGGTAGACAGGACTTGTTGCTTGGTCTGCAACTCTAACACCCAGCTACGCTTGAGAGCGTTGTAGGTGTTGCTGTCAAAGGCAGTATATGACACTTGGCAATGTCTTTGTGTTTGAAGAAAGAATCCGGATCGCCACGTCTTCTTGATGTTGTTGCTATGGCAACTGCTTCTTGGCTTCTTGATCCTTCGAAGAGATTGGGTCTTTCTCTGATATCCCAGCTGTCTATTTATAAAGATGTTGGTTAGTACTTCGGTTCGTAGAGTATAAAAATGAATAAAGCTAGAAAAATATTTAAGTCACTATAAAAATCGTACGTCAGGGAAAAACATGTTCTTTCGATTCAGAACTAATTAGTCCAGAAACCAGAGTGGGGAAATTCCACAGAAGTGGAAATCTGTCTATTTGGCTCAGATGACGTCCTCAGCATTAGGGAGGTCAAATAGCATGGGTCTGTCCAGCATCTGGACATGGCACATTTATAGCTATAGGTGTAAAAGGTTGATCTGTTAGAAGAGTTCTTCTGCAAAACAACTCCGTTAATTTACATTCCAGAGAGGGGGAGAATTGAGGGGAGCTCAGGTTCCTACAGGTCTCACAGGTGACTTTGTTCAAGCACACAAATGCCATTGTCCCAGACCTTTTCAAGCAACTGAGCTATTTCTTATTATCAAGCTCTGAAGGTCAAAGCAAGAAGCCGTCACATCAGGCATTTCAGTTGCTATGCAGTTTGTTCTTTGGTTTGACTATAAAAGTGATTGCTATTAAAAAGACTACTTTGATTTGCAATTACATATAACAGAGGCAGTTAAGAACCACCGAACAAACTACATGGTTGATTTGACATTATATTTTCTTCTCATAATAACTCCTCAGCTGTCACCCTCACCTTATTTGCCCATGGAATATATTGATACATAGGTGTCAAGTGATGTCTGCTACACCCAGCATTCAATATTGACTCACTGGCCAACGGTACTGTTGGATCAAAAGAATATGCCGACCATGAGAATAAAATGCCAGAAGGATATCTGCCAGTGTGGAAATGGTACTTACATACACAACAACAGTGTGACCAGCAAGTGTAAAAAAAAAATAGTGCTCATCAGTCCCAACCAATCTCCAGCTAAGTAAGCTAGCTTGATTACTGTAGGGACAATAAATTAATCCAGTTAATACAAGAGACAGATTTGTTCTATAAGGTCACCCATTTCTAATGTTTTATGCCTGATGTCTTTACACCAATCAGGCATACCATTACGGCTACTTCCCTAATAGTGTATAGGTCTCCAGTGTGCCTCCAAAACAGTTGTGACTCATCAGAGAATGGACATGGGCCTTCTGAGGGTGTCCTGTGGTGAATATTGGTAAAGGTTTTTTGTTTTTTTTGAAGTTGTTTCTATAATGTGTTTATTTGTGTGTCTGTGTCAGGCTGTTTTCTGCTGGGGATGGCTGCTGCCATCAAGGAGTGTCACTGCTATGGGTTGCAGTAACATCCACATGAACATCAGGTCCAAACGTTTCCTAGACAAATATTGCATTTTCACAAAATGGTCAATGTTATTTACTTCTCCCGTCAGTGGTGTTAATGTTGTGGCTGACAGGTGCAAGTCAACATTCCAGGTTTACATGACACAGTTTACCAAAATTAGAGCATACCGTAAAGATCTCAACCCACCAACTAGTCAGTGTATACAGTTCCTTGAGAAAGTGCCTAAAGAAATTCTGTAAAAGCTGAATTTGATTCTGAGAAAGTTTTTTTTAATCTGCAGCTGAAAGTCTCGCCACCTGAAATTACAGTGAGAAAAAGTATTTTTTTAAAATGACAGATTTGAGAAATTACTGTAAATGCACTCTAGACTAGTTATGCATGACCATTTAACCATGAGCCTTACAATGTTGGAGCGGCTCAGGCAAGATGTCGGGCAAGGGTCACCTCACACTGCTTGTTTTTTGTTTTTTTTTGGTAAAACGGTTAAAGTCTGATTATGTTTTCTCCACAGTCAGCAGAGAGCATCTGACTTGAAATGACAGGGAGGCAGTGGAGCAGAAGTCAGACGAAGAGTAACAATCACCTAGTACAAAAGTAGCCCTGAGCTGCAGGGGGAAAAAAAAAATGTAGTGATTGCTCTGGTGTCTGATCATGTTAAGAAAAGCTACTATCAAATCTGATTCAGTACAGATTGCTGATGGTGCAGTTGAACTGTACTGGGATGCTCTACATTATTAATTTGCTTCTCATTTTCGCTTATAACGTCATAATTTTAATCAAGGCACCTCACGTATAATTTTACATAACACTTATCTGGTTTACAGGAGTCGATTATTCCACATATAAATGTATCAAATATTTGGTGAACCATTTGTTGTCAAATTATAAACTCAGTGAGAGCAGTGTGGAATTGGAAAATTGTTCATGTTAGCAGGCTGCAAGGGTATTAATAAAATCTAAACAGTGTGGCCAAATAAAAGACACATTGTTAGGATGTCCCAGATTTCTCCAGGCTTTTGACATGTCTACAAATCGTAACATATGAAGTCAGAATGGTAGGAAGAATACTACAAATTCCTCTTTTTGTGGCTCTAGGTGATATATGCAGCCACTTATGGCATGTGGTTACATTCACTCCATTCCAGACTCCACCCTACTGTATCCTCCTCCACTTACACAAAGAAGTTAGCGAATAGTAGCTTTTAGCTGGTCTGTCTGTGACAGCATGGAACCCCCTTTGTCTCAACTCACTTGACTCAAATCTTTAAAGATGAATGGTGCTTCTCTCTTCCAAATGTTACGTATACTAGATGTTATGTTTAGTCTATGGAGCATTTCCAGCAGTAGGATAGTGCATGTAGATGAGTCAGTGACTCAGTGTGTTTTTATATCAATTGACAATGGTTGCTACTAGAAACCGTTCGTCACTGGTTTGGACCTGTGTGTGAGATTTGTCTACCACACCAGAAAATCTATAGTCCATGTACAAAAAAAAAAAAGAGAATCTAATAAGTATTTCGCTCACCAGCAGTAATAGTATCAGGTGAAGCCCGCTGCACTGTGTGGGGCTGTAACAGGAGGTCAGCAGTTAAATGAACTTTTGTTCCATTTTACTGAGGGGAGCCTTCATCTGCATTGAGCTAGAAGTAATGAAAGTGTGGTGGAGCATTGAAGATTGATGCCAAGGAACTCCCAGACCTCTTCCCTCTGCCTTTCACCCCCTCTCATTCATCTATAAACACCCTGCCTCCCCTTTCCTGCCTTCCTGTTTTCGGCTGTTTTGCTTTGTGTCTCCGCCGCTGCTCTTGTGCCTTTATCCGCCGCGCTGTAGCCCTCCTCTCTGCGGCTCTCCTTCCTCTAATTGTCACGGCCTGCCTCTCCTTCCCTCTGTCAGCTTTCTAATGCGAAGATGGTTGCTTTGTCTAAACAAGGACAATTCAGCAATCGCTCACGCATCTGTGACCAATCCAGAGCCAAACTGATCTGGAATTGTAAAATGACAGTCATCACAATAACCAACTTATATTATGAAGTAAAGAGCTCTTTCAGTGGTAATGCACACACAAACAAGCAAAACAATACATATATGTACAAACAATATGACTTTTAATGTGCCACACTCTATATATATTTGGCAGTTTTTGCACAGTATCTGTTACAAATAGTGACATTCTGCATACTGTAGGGTACACTCACAGTTTCAAAGGTATACTTGGCTGGGATTAATACTCAGTCTCTTGCTCAGAGATGTGTTGTGTTATCCAACAGCCATTAAATCACTCGCTTTCATGTTCAAGTCGTTTTCTTCTCCAATATCCTTTCTTCTTCACTTTGACCCAGCGATCATTTGAATTAAGCACCTAGTATAAAGTGGAGTTTCACAGATTAATGGGCTATAAGTTTGACTGCCAGTCTGAGGCAGTTTTCTTTTCTTTTTTATTCTTTATTCTTTTTTTATTTTTTTCACCCCAAGCGGTTATTGATTGGGCAGTTCATTTGTCCGTTCATGGTGGACTTTGATGACGGAGCATGTAAAAAGCGCTGTTAAACTTGATGGCACACTGAGACACTAGCTAGGGGATTATATACAGCTGATCCCCAGTCAGATGCCACAGGCTCATACCCAAACAGATTCACAGACGGTCACTGTCCACGTGATACCAACCATGGTAAGGCTTAATGATGCTGTTTAAGAGCTGTATTGACCCCAGAGTCGGTTTTACTGAGCAAAACACTACCAACACGTAGATTCTCTCTCTCTCTCTCTCTCTCTCTCTCTCTCTCTCTCTCTCTCTCTCTCTCTCTCTCTCTCTCTCGCTCTCTCTCTCTCTCTCTCTCTCTACTTTATGCCGCAGTCTGACTTGCCTTAGCAGCCACATTAATGTGTGTAAATGCATCCTACCACCCTACGGTGCTTTTAGTCTCCATAATTGTGTGCTCCAGTCAGTCATTCAGCCCAAGTAGCTTTTAACCATATTTATCGCATTTTCTTCAATTTACAGCACTAATGTAACATCCATTACCTTAAGTCAAATGAGCAGTCTTAAACTTACCCAGGTGGCCGATACCAGGCTTACAGCAAATACTGTCTCCAGTCTCCTTTCAGAAAGCATAATACTATACTGTCATTTGCAAAGTAGGAATGCTTGGATTTCAAAGTGTTTGTAAAGATATGCTAATTGATTTGAATTTTTACAATTATTACTTGTCCCAGTCCTATATTGAACCAGAGCATTCTGACAAAGCTATTGGTTAAACCATAGACTGTACTTCCTTGCACTGACCAAACTGACGCTATTTTCCCAGGCATACGGGCGGTGCATCTTGTGATTTTGGAGTCAGAGTTTGTTAGTTACAACTCTCACGGTCCCACAAGATCACTTTACCAAGTGGTTAGCATAGCAACTGGTTGTCACCATTATGCCACATCTTGTTCTATAGCATCAAATAACCAACTCAAACAAAACTTAAAAAAGAAAAAAAAAATTAGACTTGAACATGCATCAGTATTAAATTAAAATTATATCTAAAATGATAGAAACCTTGTATAAATAAATAAACACATAAATAAATATTTGATGTGTATCCACTGACATGCAGCATGGAGCATTATAGGTTGTGTAGATGTATGACCTACACTGCAGCCAGTCGCAAGGGGGCGCTCTAGTTGCTTTGGCTTCACTTTTGAGGAGCAGTTGTGCAGTCAATCTATAAATTATCTATAGTTTAAACTAAGACTGCCAATTAATTAACATATTAGCAGGGATTTGAAGCAGAACTTGTTGTTCAAAATTTCTTTATGTATATCTGCTCATTTGTTTATCGCTTACTTTATTTTTCCTCCTTTTGGGGTTTTTGGAAGTTTTGATGTGGCAGGGTGTTACTGCTGTTTACACTGTGACATTATTTTCTCCAGTCACTCTTGAGATTCTGCTTGCTTTCCACGTCCATTTATTTATTTTTTCCTGTATTTTATAAACACCGGGGCAGACGAATGTCATAATAACAATATGAGCATCTGCTAATTGGCGATTCCCTTATCTAGGGTTTGGCCTTCTTGCATGGTGCAACAGAGAGTAAGAATCAGGGGTTGTTGTTTCACATTTGTTAAGGTCAGCGTGTGTCCTGTTTAATGTTTCATTACTGCAACATTTATTTATTTATTTTTTAATCACCTGATAAAGCAGTTGATTAGTTTCAGAGAGTCATCTAATCAGTCGTCCTTAAAACAGTTTGGAAAAGAGCAAATTCTTTCAAAATGTTTTTTTACATGTGAATTGATACATCTGCTTATCACAGCCCATATTTAGCCTGTCATCAACTTTGACTGTTATCACGCTTAAACACGTCCGTAGCTGCAGTGTTGTATAGTAACGAAGTAAAAATACTTCGTTACTATACTTAAGTAGTATTTTTTTATATTTGTACTTTACTTTACTACTTTTATTTCTGACGACTTTTACTTTTACTTCACTAAATTTTCCGAAAAAAATCAATACTTTTACTCCATTACATTTACCTGAGCATCCTCGTTACTCGTTACAAAATAAGAAGGAACGTGATAGCCAATGGACAATCTTCGTTTTGTTGTAGTGGGACCAGTAGCCAATGATGTTGGAGATACAGACCGCAAGACGTTATCATTGGTTATACAACAAGTAGTTCCGACCAAGCAATCTGATTGGTCAACAAGACATTTAGAACGTGCTCAAATCAGCATGACAGCACGCCTAACTCATCACTAAAAATATTACTCCGCCAAGTCTGTGGCAACGTTGTATCCATCTCCATGGCAACATTGTAACTGTCAGAGCTGGAGCAGGAAACGGCTGAAAAATACGCTACAAAATGGATCCGTTTGTTGTTAATTTTGATTTATTTGGCGGTCTCAGTTTGGATGAATGGTTGGAGCATCAAGACTCTATACCACCACAACGAACCCTCATTCTACATAATCTTGGCTATAAAAATAAGTTTATTTGAGCAGTATTGATTTAGTTAGTCCGTTAGTCCGTTAGGGAAAGTCCGTCAGAGAGACGCTAGATGTAGCCTAACAGCGGTGAAAATAAAATATGGCCTGGAGCTGAGTTGGATACCTCTACGTTTCTCTCTCTCCCTCTCTCTCTTTGCGACTTTTGGGCTTTTAAATAATCTGGAGTAATTGAAATGTTTGGCTTTCCCCATCAGCTGTGTCGGCGAAAGTCCGCGACCGCGTTAAAATATGAACGTCAGCTCAGAGTTCACTCATCTGGGACTAGAAAATCATTTCTGTTGCTAAGTCGTTACTAAGATTCGGACTATTTGCTGTAGAGGTGAACTAGGTTCCATTACACATAGGAGTCTACTGACGTGACTGATTGTGTTTCAGGTATTAGTCAGACCCCATTTATTTCCATGGAAACGGGAAGCACACTCGCAAAAAACTTTAAAATTTGAGAGCAAAACGTCCATCAACATGAATATATTTTGATGATACATTTTATTTAGTTGGTAATAGTTGTATAATCGCGGCGCAAGCGCCTCGGTCCTGACCGCATCACCGTCGTGCTCAAATGACGTTAAAGCACACCCTCTCGGGTAATATTGCTTAATTTACCCCGTTGTGCGACGGATGAAATCAGCGGCCAGCGGATACATTTCAAATTAATGGTCGCATTATCATGTCAGTAGTCTCAGACAAGTCGGGTCTCTAATGTTATTTGAAGAGAAGGAGGAAGACAGAGAAGCCTAAAATGTCAGAGATGGAGGTGACTGAATCGGCGACTGAACCTGAACCTGCTGCTGAAACAACCAGCATAGACGACAACGGCGACGACGATGACGATGAACACCCGTGGCCATACCTGCGGGGAATGTTCAGCTACATGATGTAGCTGAACATTCCCCGCAGACCCGGTCTGTAAGGATATGTTTGTGTATTTTTGTATATGGTTGGGTTTATGTAAGGAGGCGTTGAAGCTCCTTTAAGTGTCATGTGACACTTTGCAAATTAAACAAAACTTAAAAACTAAATTAAACAGGAATAAAGAAAATGTTACAACTCAAATTTCTGATTGCATTTTATTAACAGTACTTTTTACTTTTGATACTTAAGTACAGTAAATACTAGCTACTTTTTTACTTTTACTCAAGTAATATTCTAGCAGGCTACTTTCACTTTTACTTGAGTAATTTTCCAGTAAGGTACTTTTACTTTTACTTAAGTATGGCTTTTGGGTACTTTATACAACACTGCGTAGCTGCCAGAAGTACCTCACAGGACATTATTCGGTCTAAACAATTGTTGTTCGGCCTTGGGAGACATTTTAATATTTCTGGGAACTACAATCAGTGCTGACTGTGTATTCCAGGTAACATCATGGCGTATAGAAAGGTGTGTGACGTACAGGGTGGCCCTCTTGTTGGTGAGGTTCTACACTGCTCTGGAGATCTGGACCTTGATTGGGATCTTGACAAGGAGGAGGAGCTACAGGAATCAGGACCAAGCATGGACCGCATGCAGATGCAACATGTAGACTGCCAGAGATCAGGTAGGATTTTATTTAATAAAACACAAGTAATACACAGTTGATACACAGTGTCATATAGGAATACAACTACACAGCTGATGATTGATGTCAACGTTTGCAAATAATTGTAGATCCATGCAGCTGGTCTTACAATGCAGCAAGCTATGTTTCTAAAGAGGTGATTTGTTTGCTCTTCTAAAAGGACTGTTATATTGTAGTTCATATTCAATGCATCTGAACATAGTCAAATTAACATCAGATCAGATGACACAATGGGATTTTAAATTATTCATAAAGCATTTTACCCCATTACTGAGAATAAACACATTTCAATAATGACACAAGCTGAGGAGTAAACAAATCTACATTATTAAGCACATCAAATCTGATTTATTGTCTTTACTTTTGTATTATCTTTATATATATATATATATATATATATATACACAACCTATTCTAAAGCAGCGTTCATACAGAATTGGTGTGTATGAAATGATTAAATGGTACAGGAATAAACCGCTGTGAAAAAACAATGGGTTTAATGTGAAGGTTTCACCACTACCAGAGAAAGGCAGATACTTCATGAGTAGCCTGAAGCTAGAGTTTGTCAGCTGTGAAAGACTCTCTTTCAGATTGTGCCTGAAGTTCAGTATCAGTGGTTGTTTTCTATCCTCACAAATGTACGTTATGGCCATAACATATCAAGTTTTCTTTTTTTATATCGCTGTGGTCTTAACAAAACTCAAAGAGTCTTGTCACATTCAGAAGGCTAATTTCCTACAGTAAGGTTGCAACTAGGGTATAGTGCTGCTTTAAGCTACAAGCTAACATGCTCACTACAGCCATGTAATGTAGTAATAATGTCAAGCATGTTTATGTCCATAGTTTTATATGATGGCAGCTTGGTAAACACTACAACACAAAAGCAATCAACCTTTCTCACCTTGTGATACAGTTGCATGCGAAAGTAAAAGTAACCAATTAAATTAGACTTCAGTGCCAATATTTTATGTCTTCAAAATATTGGCTCTCAATAATTCCCCCCAAAATAACCATGCACTGTCCCTGTGATGAATTCAGACGTGGAATCTGTCATTTGGCTGTGCATCGGCACAAAATGTTTCCTCCTGACTAAACTACACCTGTGGTGGCTGAGAGAGTTGTTAATTGTTCATCCACTCAGTGCTAATGATTTGTTTGGGCTCCCTTAACTGCCACCATGAGGAGGTGTGAGCGCTCTGTAGACTCCCATAAAAAAACTTTGTGAGATGACGAGTTTATAAGCTTTATAAACTATGTAAAAAGAAAAACTTCTTACACAAATGTCCAGTTTTTAATGCTTTTTGGATATACCATGATGGAATAGAAAATATAAAAGCTCATCATTTTCGTAAAGTTGGTGTTTATTTCGTGTATTTTGAAATCTATTTTTACACACAAATGATAAGCATGGAGTGGAGATACATATGTCTAGATACATGTTGCAGTACCTGCACACAGGAGACTCTGTGATCACTGTTTCTTGCATTATGTCAACAGCTTGAACACTGTCACACACATCATTATGTCTTACATATATTATTATATATTATTAATTACATACATAGTGTTTCTTTTTTTTTCTGAGTTCTGTTAAATAACACACCTTTTAGGCAATCAGGGCACAGATTGATTTAATACGATTCAATGTGGGCAGCACCGTGATGGCTGTAAACCGTTTAGGCTTTTATTATCACCACCCCTCCTTGTGGGTAGATAAAGCAGTCAGACACAATGCGCTAAGGAGGTGTTAATTGTCGAGACTTGATTCACTACGTCACTGTCGGGGACATCATTCCTATCCAGTCACAGTCCTACCGAGGACCTGTCACTGCTCTGGATTTATCCTGTCATGGACCAGTTGCCTATTCTAGGTGGCTGTATTTGGACAGAACAAATCAAATCAAAAATCAATTGTTGCCATGTTGTTTTTCATCCAAGGGATTTTATTATTATTATTATTATAATTATTATTATTTTGTATTTTTACAAATGTGTATTTTATTCATTGTGTGTTCTGTTTTAATTAGTATTATAATTGTATTTAATTAATTGTGATGTTCAGGATGTTCAGACCCTGGTCCAGACCCTGACCCTGAGCTGATGGAACCCATTCAGCCATCTGTCTCAGTTTCACCACATGGACGATTTGAACGACTCCAGGAAGATCCAAACTACATCTCCCACTTCACCAGGGCTCCTGGCCATAAAGGCCAGAGGCGACTGCACTGTTTTCTCCTCAGGTAATACAAGAACCATAGTGGAACCATTTGAACGACTCAAGAACATCCTCGTTTCATGTACTGTCGATCCTTTTACATGTGATCTGGTGAAATTTTATATAGCAAACTACAACCTGTCTGTATATCACTTTTTTGTTGCTGTTTACTTGCAGCAGAATGTGATAGACAGTGCACACATTTAAACCCTATAGAATCTATAGTGAAAATATAGTTTCTTCATGAAGTTTTGATTGTTTACTTGGCTCATGACTTGATAGAACCAAAAGTATTCACAGATACACATATCTTCCATCTGTATATCAACATCAAGCTAGTCTTGGCAGCAGAGCAACATGTGAGGTCCTGATATTTCTGCAATTTCCTCCCACTCTGTCTTTGCTACCATGAATATCCAAAGTCAATTGAACCCTCACGAGGGTCAGGTCTGGAGTCAAATCCGAAACCAAAATCACAGTTGTCCACAGTTGTTGCTTTACACTGCTGTGCATCTTCACAAAGGCAGTTTTATTTGGCAAATTTCAATTCACTCAACTGTATCTGACAACATCACTACCAGTTTAGAGAATGGACTACAATGGCTCAATCAGGGAACACCGTCAGAGAAAAATATAATATGTATGATGGAAATTATGGAAACATTAAAACTGTCTAATGAAGGCTCTGCCTCTTACCCACTTTAAAGTATTGACGACTATAAAAAGAATTCCGGTCTTTTTATTAACATAAATTCAAGTGGACATTGATCTGATTGTACTGTACTCCCCTCATGTCATCATCTAGCTAATGCACTGTGTGTTTCTAATGCCCCACTCAAAGTACTGGACATAGGAAGAGAGTGAGTAGCCCTAGAACACTTACAGACTCTCATCCAATTGAGGCACCACCTGCCAGGTTGCAAAAGTTGCATATTATCTACGTAAGTGCCACTACAAGGTACTTGAAGTTAAGGCCTGCCCATACCTCAGAAACTGCCTGATAAAAGGCGTCCATCAACTGTTATGTTGTACATAAAGGGGAGCCATTTTCCTCACCGTTGAAGTGCTTCAAATGCATCAAAACCTCTACCGATCACTGTTTCTCAAAGTCAAAAAGGAAGAGTTAATAAGAAAGGCCATTCTGTAGGTACACTAAGTAGCAGTTCCGTCTTGGCCTTGACAAGAAAGGATCATGAAACTAAACGTAGCTCAAGTTCCACATCCCATATTTATCTAGCATGTTACTACATACTAAGCAAACACTGTCTATACTGATACATATTTTAGAAGTTCAGATAAAAAAAGAAGTAGTATAACATTACTTCTTGATTTATTTGTGACAATATTGTGTTTTGTTTTAATATAGATACTTCCTGGCGGGTGTGGGGCTTTTTGTCCTGGGCATCTTGATTGGCTGGTTCAGTCACACATCTAGAGCCAAACCACCTATTCCTCCACTCGAGAGCTCCGACCTGCTGGAGGAGCTGCTGAGAGGGATCACAGCTGACAAGATAGATGCCCTTCAAAGGTAAGTTCCCAACTCCCACTAACAGCAATTGCACGTTTGGTGTGAAGTGGTAACAATGCATACAAAGTAAGCTGATATTGTATGGATGCACTCTGTCAAAATCAGCCAGTTACCCAGTAAGAGCGGAGATTGGGTTAAATGTGGAGAATAGAAAAATAAACGTTCACGACAGGAGGCTGACCAACAATTATGCAAAGCCTTAGCAAGGGAAATGATGAAATATACAACATTGTCTGTGTTCACTTAGTATCCTATTCTTAACTTTCCCTGACCAAAAACCCCTTTTGTGGCCATGCAAGAAATGGCTGATGTGGCATGAGTGGGAACTTCTGAAGCCTCCTATTTGTGCCGCCATGATTTCATCGCCCACCCATCTTAACAGTAAACCTAACCAACTTGTGAGGAATTCTGTAAAAAGACAGAACTCTGACCCTGAAGTGGAATTATACAATTTATAGAGCTCCACGATACCATATTATCATCCCTTCCACTACCAACAATTCCCATTGGTTTGTTGTTATCCAGACCAAGAATCTGTTGTTACTTATTATTTATTTAAACAAGGCCAGGCCAGTTCCACCCCCACCACAGTGTCTACAAAAGACTGTGTAATTAAAAAGGAACAATGTAATAAAATTGAGTCAGTTTTACCAATAATAGACATGCAAAGTGGGTGGTTCCCAGGTTGAACCAGTGTCAGCTCTGAGGCATCTTGATTCATGCCATAACAGTTGGCAGGGACTGATGAGGCTGACAACTCCAGGGCCAGGGCCAACAATGCCCCTAACCTCAAGAAAATGCCCCACATCCATTACCACTATTCCTACCACCAAATCCACCATGGATCAGGTGAACCTGGAGGGCAATGCACAATGGGTGACTCACCTTATACTGTATGTAGGGGTTTAAATCAGACTAGGAATCAAAGGCACAGGTTCTAGAAAGATAAAGAGTCTGTATTTGTTTCTAAATTACCAACAAATTGGGTTGTTGTTTTTTAGAAACTACTTATTTCTGTAAAGTAAAAATATTATGCTAGTGATGAAGGGTTTTAGGGAAGAGGTGTTGGGAAAGAAAACCAATGCTGCTGTGATCACAGATCGCTGCACTCCAAGATCAGCATTATCTACACTTGTAGCCTTCTGGCCAGGCACTTATCTTTTTATTTCCAAAGAGTGATGTGGGGCCACAGAAAGAGGGGTATGAGAGATACAGACTCCACCAGATACCTTTTTTTTTTTTTTTTTTCCAATACCAATACTAACTTCTGTCAACCCGAACGTTGTTTTCTCCAAGCCAAAGGATCATGGGATGCCTGGGTGTATGTGTCTGTATGAGATAACTGGCTTTGCCACTGAACTGAGACAATCATGTCACCATGGTTTGGAGTTTACCACGCTTTATATAATTTATTTTCTCGCATTCATATGTCAAGGTGCCAGGAACACCCCCACCTAAGCATCCATAACCACCAAGGCTACCCACACACACACTGAATCCCAACCACTTGTGCGAATCGTGGGGGATTTGTTACTGTAAATGGATGGCAAACACTGCTGCCAATGAAATTAAATGGTTATTTTATCCACCTACTACACCTCAGTTAATCAGTATATTGCTTATTATAATTTCATCTGTGACCTCCGTCTATCAAATGCCAGCATTAACGATATGAACTCGTGCAATATCACGCACACTATGTAAACCTTGAATTAATGCTGCATGTGGTTGGTCCATACTGTAAAATAAGTCACAAGATTAAAACAGATGCCTGAGATGCAAAAGATACATCCACGTAGCAGTAGTGTGAGGTTGTCCTCACTACAGTGTAGGAACTGCAGCTATACAACTCGTTAAACTCTTCCTTAAAATGATGACTTGAGTCGTAGTAATTTTTTGTCGTTCTTTACGTTGGCTCTTTTATCACATCTTACAGGCAAAGAGTGAAAACTGTAACAAAAAACAATACAAATATCACCATTTCTTTCTCCCAATTTGTGCTTTTCTTCAATGTAAATAGATATTAATGAAATGTTTTAATTAGAAACACATCAAATTAAATTAAATGCTTTTTAATGTAAATAATATTTTTAACATTAATTTATGCTTCCAATTATAAAATGATTTACTTACAACATTGCCTGTGTAGCATTTACAGTGTGGATGGCGTGCGATGAACAAAAACACATGCAGATTCAAATAACTCCCTTCATCAACAGGCAGGAAGTGAACTCTGAACCCAAGCCAAACAGGAAGTGAAGTCTGAACCTAAACCTATACCTTCCTGGGCAGGAAGGACATGTTGAAGTAAAGGTTTATTTCAAAATAAAAGTACATACAGCATATGCCTTAAGGGCAGCACATGGAGGCTGTTGCACCTTATGAACTCCTAATGTAAAAGCCTTTGTGCTGTGAAGCAGAAGAAACACATTTTAGTTCAGTCATTATAGGGTTGTAATTAAATACTCTGTACTCCAAATATTAACCTGCAATGAATCTGCAATAGTGTTTTCAATTATGTTCAGTGCCCGCATAGGGACTTTTAATTTGTAAAAGAAAAGTCGTGTTTGATAATAAGGCCAAATGAGTCACCTAAGTTTTTCAATCAACATAATTAATATTTAATATTTACAGAATACAGTTAACTTGTGTATAATGACCAACAGTTGTGATTTGGCAGCATTTGCTCTATCCATCTATCTATCTATGAAAAATTGCCACAGTCCAAACATTAAATCTGTGGGATTAATAAATGAAACAGGCATACAGCACATGCCATGTTTTCCACTCTCAGTTTTTTGTATCTTTAGGTTTGTCTCTGTATTGCACATTTTGGTGCAATGTTTTTATTGCACCAAAATGTCTTCTTTTACAGTTTAATAGCACGTATGTGGGAAATGACCACAACAAGCTAAATTATATGGTTCATGTACCAGTAGTGGATGGAAATACTTGTCAAACTACTGTTATTGAAATGTAGGATGACTGCTCTTTGGATCTGTGCTGATGCGAATGGCCGATGGTCGAAATGGGCGCCAAACAACCAACAAATATCATCAAGGTCATATTTCTTCTCTGAGATTCCTGTGCGTATTCCAGACAGTTTTGTCATTTATACTAAAAGCATGACCAGGGCCAGAGTTGAATGACAAAGTCACCCCGTGCCATTAGTGCTGTTTTCAGATGAAACACAAATACCTTTAACAGAGTGGCAACTGGTTGGCAGCCAGGAGTATTTGAAAACTATATCTGTTTTATGAATGGGTTTTTTACCATAGCTTAGGGTTTGGCAAATCTTGTTCATGCACCCAGATCCTGATTTTGAGCCTAACGGCACACACAACTGCAAAAATGAAAGCTTCCTAACTTTGTGTTAAATCTGTGAGAAGTCGAGCAAAAGCATTACGGAGGCAGACAAAGTGAAAGATATCTGAATGGAGCTCTGAAGGCAGATGAAGACCTAACCGGAAGGGGGGGTGGGAGCATATTTAAACAGCTTTGCTTGACTAGACAGGGGAAATATATCTGTGAGAATTAATTGCTCTTGGGTTTGTAGGATTCTCCCACATTGAGTGATTATTGTGCTCGCATGAATAGCTCCATACTCAACGAATAACAATCAGCATGTGTTTTGTTTGGAGTGGAATGGCTGCCTTTGCGTAGACAGATAGATGAGTTCTGCCTGTGTTTATTATTTTATACTTCTGCTCTCTGTTGTTTCTTAGCCAAAGAGCATCTGATGTTGTTTTTTGTTAATAGGACCAAAACACTGAAACCTTTTTATTATTATTATTATTTTCCAAACTTGTCACAGTAGAAACTTCATGAAACCAAATCTTTTTTTTTCTTCCCCCCTCTTCAATTTACACTTCAAAGAGGTGTGTAAGCACACAGAGCTACTTTGAGAGAAACTGGATTAAGTTCAAATCCCTAGAAGATGGTTTCTCACTGCTAGTATCTTGGCCCGTCTAATACTTATCTCTCCTGCTAATTATACGACTGTAATAAATTCATCCTTAGAGTGAGAGGAAAGTGTATTAGCACATGTTTTATTTTGTTTGTGTCTAAATAATAATCAGACACATGTCAAATAGTAGCAAATGTGTTCAGTTTGAGAATGATTGGAGTTTAGTGGTAATCCTCAAGATGCAATTTTTAAGACTTTTACTGCTACAGATGCTGTGTGTATCCCATCTTCAGATCTTTATCGAGCTGTTATGGCTTTATCTGGATGATATGCATCATCCTGCGCTGCCACGAGTGCATCCAGCATTATAGATCACTATCTCCCTGCTATGCATCCCTGGCTTGTTCCTTGGGAGTTTCTTGTTCATATGAATATGAACTATCTTGGTTACAAATCAAGCACAGCGTGGAGCACCATATTTAACTGATGATAAGATGGATTATAGATTAAGGTTTGCTATACATGAAGCATGCTTTCTCTGCTTGCTTTTTAGTGGGCGATAAGTCCCACTGGGAGATTCTACATGCACTTAATTCACCAAACTTCAGGAAGCACTTGGCTTGCTAGAAACTCTTCATTTCTATCACCTTAAAAACTTGACCATGGGTGCACATTTGAAAAGATACCCTATAGGTATCGGCACAGTATTTGTTGATCATAAGGTTTTAAAAAGTCACCACTGTACAGATAAAAACACAGTTTTGGAATAACTCATCTGCCTGTAGAAGTATATGTTTCTTGCAGGCACACGGACAACTGAACATAATGCACTGACAAATGAAAGGGTATTTCTTTAATCTTCAGGTGGGGGTTTGGTGATCAGGACCTGATATAAGTAGTTCTTGCCCTTAGTTTTAAGGATACAATGCAGATATAAATTTTAAAATACTATACTACAGGATATGGAATTGTCACAGAATCTTTATCCTTGAACAACTCTTTAAAAAAATGCACAATACATAACTGAACTTAGCCTGGCTACAGTCAGTGTGAACGTATGTGTACTGTATATCCCTCTGTAGCTCATACACCACTTATTAGCTCGGTCCAGGTTACATTTAAAATATTTAATTAAGGATAACATTTCAAAATAGTTGGTTTGCAAGTAGTACAGCTGTTTTGGCCAAGACCTGAACTCTCTTTCACTGCATTTAGCACTAAGGACAAAGCAGCTGAAAACGGACTGACCGCAAGGGTAAAATTATTGGAAGGTTTCGTGAAATTTGAGCTGCTTCAGACTCTAATCAGAGTTGTGCTGTAGTGCGTCCTCTCACTGAAATAGCTTATTTTGAAAGAGAACTGAACATTACAACTCAGGTTCCTGTCAGTGTACTTATACAGTGTCAATAACAATACAAATTCATGTCTATTGTGGCACTATTTCAAATCAAATGTAATCAATATTAGCTACCTCTGCAACTACACTGTGTGCTTTGCTGCTTTGCATAGGATAAGAAAGTTTGAGGGATTTGTTTCTCATGTGTGGGTGGAATCTGTCAAGAAATGTGTGCTCCTTACCGCTATAAGGTTGTCACACTGCCACAACACAGCACATTTTAACAATGGCATTGTGCTTCTTAAAATCTCCTAAATCACAGTATCATCTGAGATAGTCTCACACAACATATAAAGCTATGGAGCTATTGGAAAAGAGTTTTGACAACGTCCCCCCCTCTGTGCTCCTTCACAAAGATTACCCAGCAGTACACTCAGGTGGGCAGGGCAGTCTCCTGTGGGGCTCCAGTTGTACTCCTCACTGTGTCTGATACACAGTTTTAAAGGCACCCATGCTAACGCCGGCCAATAATGCAGTCAATGATCTAGGACCCCAGAGGAGCATTAACCTGTACTGTAAATGGTAAATGGTAAATGGCCTTGCTTTTATATAGCGCTTTTCTACCTATTGGTACTCAAAGCGCTTTTACAGTCAGAGACACATCTACCCATTCACTCACACAAGCACGCACACAATCACACACCAGTGCCACGCACTGGGAGCAACTGGGGGTTCAGTGTCTTGCTCAAGGACACTTCGACATGTGGCACATTCCAGGGATCGAACCGCTAACCCTCTGGTTCATGGACAACCCGCTCTACCTACTGAGCCAGTAGTCATCTTCTTCATCAGGTGGGCTGTCTGAAAGGCACTGGAGTAATCAGAGAATGAGATCCGGCAACCAGTAGTAAATACGGTCAATGGGCAACCCCCCTACGGCCTGCACAGTTGGGTGTAGGCATGGTAGAGTGGAGATGATAGCAAAATCAACCCGG
Organism: Planiliza haematocheilus; assembly: GCA_005024645.1. NCBI lineage: Eukaryota > Metazoa > Chordata > Actinopteri > Mugiliformes > Mugilidae > Planiliza > Planiliza haematocheilus. The sequence continues at coordinate 3,286,427 of SRSE01000306.1, forward strand.
TTGGCAGTTCAATTTTTGGTGGTCCAGTGCAGACTTGAACAGTGGGCCACAGGGAATCAAGGGCTGGCCTTTCAAGAGCTGCAGAGAATTAGTGTCTTTCAGCTCCTGCTCATAAATGTATACTGATATTTTAATTCAGTGTCTATGTCATGTGCAAGCAGCTGGGCTAATAGCAAAGTGAGTATAGGCTGTTGTCATGATGTGAAGTACTGCGGGGCTAACTCAGTATGGATCAGATGTTTTCATGACACTAACAGTGCAAAACAGGCCTATAGCATATTCAAGGTAGAACTGACTTTGTCTTCAACATCCTTACAATGTTCAAAAGTTTTTGACAAGAATTTAGTTCCTACTTTTACTTGCATACAGTATATATCCTGTCAGGCATAGCGTTAAGACAGCCTGCCTAAAATTTTGTACATCTCCCTTGTGCCTTCAAAAGACTTCTGACTCAGCATAATGTTGTTGCCTCTGTGGATCAGGCTTGATTCAGTGCTTCCCACAGATCAGTTTGGGATCTAGTGAATTTGGAGGCCAGGTCAACACCTTGTGCTGTTTTTCAGTTTTTTGTTTGTTTGTTTGTTTGTTTGTTTTTTAAGTTGTCCATAAAGCATTTTTGCGTGTGTGTCTGTGTCAGGCTGCATCCTGCTGGGGATGACTGCTGCCATCAAGGAGTGTCATTGCTATGGGATGGGGGTGCCTGGTCTGGTCTAGGTGGATGTTGCATGTCTAAGTTACAGCCACATGAATACCAGGGCCAAAAGTTTCCCAGCAGAACACTGAATTGTCACAAGATGGTCAGTGCTGTTTCATTTTCCTGTCAGTGGTTTTAATGTGTGATTGGTGTATCAGTGTGTGTGTGTGTGTGTTTCCAGATTTGAAATTTTCCCATTACAGCATTCTCATTTATCTATTTATTTTGTCATGGTAGTCTAAAATTATTTTGTTAATTGAAAGGTTACTATTAAGGTCGGCTTAATAAGGGCTGTTGTGGGAGAATGGGGTGGAATTTGGGAGTGGCTCCAGTGCCATTCACAGATAAATGAATCAACACAACTAGACTGGGGTAAGGTGAGGATGACAGTGCCTTGGAATAAGGAAATGGGCAGAAGATAATATATACATTCAATTTACATGTAAAGTGCATCTCCTGCAACTATGATTTTGCACCGCGTTACAATGTGACCCAGCGGTCTATAGGTTCTCATCCACCTTGACATCAGTGCAGCTCATTTCACTGATTACTGCTTCTTCTCATTAGAGCTGTGTTAATCAGAGAAATCAGCTGCTTTAGTGACTGATTGCAGTGACTCTTTGGCCGTTGTAGCACAGGCACTTTTCAAAATCAGGCATCTGTGGAACATGAGCGCCACATATATTAGAGTCTTTATGTAATGTTGTTACCCTCTAGGAGAGTGTGTGTGTGCGTGCGTGGATTTAGACCTGTATATGTATTGCTTCAGCGAATAATAACACAGTTAATGACAGCACCCTATATTAAATGGCATGTAACCATAGAAACAGTGCTTACAACTCCGCTGTAGAGGTGAATGGAAACCTCCCCAACCCATTTTCAAAATAGCGTGGAGCCAGATTGTAATGCTGTTCCTTTTATCAGGTTTAATTGTGTAGTCTAAGTGCTGCATGCTAAAGGGGAACTATACCCAGCTGGAATGGGGGAACAAAGACTGTAGGAGGCATGGCTCTGTGTTTGAGAATTAGTCTAGAGGTCAGCCTGTCGATCCATTCATCCAGTCATCTGCTGGAATCTGCACGTGTGTTTAGATATGCACAAATATGCGTACGCCGCAAACCGCTGTGCCTGCGTGTTGTGTGAACTTGAAACACAGCCCTTGTCAAAATAACACTGTGGCAATATGACAGCCATATCAATAACACTGTGCTTGGCGTTCCTAATAATGCCAGAGTGTGAACAGCAAAATGATACTGAATAGATGAATACAAATCCGCGGCATAATCAGCAAGCAAGCATCTGAACTCAGACATTATACAATTTGCAGCGGTTACATTTGAATTATTCTAATGTTCAGCGTTCCCGTGTTTGGTGGAGAAACCTAGAGGAGGCTTAGTTTATTCTCGTGTAGATGATTTCTTGCTGATATAAAGCGATCAGTGGGCGCAGAGAGAGGAGGTGGCTACACGGAGAAGGGAATGAGAGGAGCAAATGAAGATGGAAAGGGTGAGCAGTCGTCAGAGCGTGAATACAAATAGAGAGAGAAAGAGAGGGCATCTTAGAACATGATATACAAACACTGTGATTGTACAGAGTAAACGGTGGTGGGTGGGGTATGTTACATTCTTGCTTCCTTGATATTTTTAATAGCTGACAAATTATATTTGCTGGTTATAGTATGATTGAATAGCAACACGGAAGTAGTTTGCATTGACCTCTCACGGCAAGAAGGTTCTGAGTTTGAACACGACTTCCTTCCACATGCATTTGAGGTGAATGGTTCTTTGTCTTTCTGTGTTAACATTATTCAGGATGTTGCCCACCAAGAGGATAAGTGGTGATAGAAAATGAGCTTGAACGTAAATTATTGTCTGTTATACTGTACATATGTTTTTACTAATGTGTTTTGCAAAACAGTTCATACTTCTCTCTGTGGTCATCTCAAGGGCAGCTATCACTTGTCATGGAGCTGCAGCTACTGAAGGAAAATGAGAAATACGACTCCGAGTTATTTGTTACTGGAGTTTGAGTTGGGACTGTTTTGTCATTTCAATTTTACCACTAAAAGTACAGGCTGATTAATCAGCTCTGTTTGGAAGTAGCTGGAGAGCACATATCAAAAATATGTTTTCAGTTGCAGTGTAGAATGAGCAGCACATCAGCAGAGCAGCAGTCCATCATCCATGTCCTATCCAGGCACAATATGAATTGAAGGTTAGTTGTACTTGGGCAGCAACCAACGTGGAATAATTGTAGCATGTAAAAATAAGGAAATGTATATACATGATCAGGAGAAGTGAATAGCATTGACCATCTTGTGACAATTCATTGTTCTGCTGGTGGATGTTACCAGGGTGATTACCCCCATCCCATAGTAATGACACTACTTGATGGCAGCAGCCATCCCCAGCAGGACACAGACACACACAAAAAATGGTTTAGGAATAAAACAAAACAAAAAACACGAAGAACAGAACAAGATGTCGACCTGCCCTCCAAATTCACTAGATCCAAGTACCAATGGGTAGAGAACCACTATATAAAAACGAGGCCATTTACCAACCTCCAGCACATGGACTGTATGCCGATTCGTTACAAGTAAGACACAGCTTGACACTCTTGTGTGACTGTACCATTGTGATGGTGAAGCATTCTGAGTACAACTGCACAACTGTTGAATGGTAAGTGTTTTTGCTAGTTTCCCAGCGTCTGATAATCTCATCATATCTTCACGGTTCCTTCACGGCAACATACCTAGATATGCTGTCTGTATCCATAGTGTAAGATTCGGTGTGTGTATCCCAGCCTGAGCAGAAAATAAAGAGCAAGTAACAGGAGGAATAACAAAGAAGCAGGGAGAGGATGATTTTGCTGACAGAGCTTAGCCAAGCTGGGCTTCATTAAGAAGACTCTGAGATCTGGGGTTACACAGCATCAGGCACCAGTGACATGTCCGTTATGTGCAAGTGTCACCGTTGTTTGTGTGTGTGTGTAACACAGTGGCTTGAGAAAACTTTAAAATGAATGCCACAGGAGATATTCATGAAGAGGTGTGCTATTTTTACAACCATTATATCACAGTTGCTCTTAATATCGCACACCGATCAGTACGGTGTGCGATATTTCGTCGTTTACGATATATCATCAAAAACATTCCCCTCGGTAAGAATATGTCATCGCGCGATAAAAACGATAAATTCCCATTGATGACATATATATATATATATATATATATATATATATATGTGCACAACACACTCGCAGCCCAACACGTGTGGACTACTGACAAATTGACAATAGCAGAAGGCGGAGCAGATACGCCGGGCAGCAAGGAGCTTGTTCCTAAATGAGGCTCCACCTCCATTATCTGGAACTGGTTTGGTTTTAACCCCTTAACATATGAATTGATTTTTCAATTATATAAACCACTCCGTCCGGTCCTATAGCACTTGCAAAAGGTCCCTAGGAATTTTTTGAATGTGCACAAACCGACAGTGGAGTATTACATGCGTTATTTTGGCTGCAGTCTGAACGGATGTCGTGAATTTGTGACACTAGGCATGAAGGGGTTAAAAAGTCTGACGTGGAGCAGCAATTACAACATGCTTCTACCACTCTCATTCAGTGGTAGAAGAACAAAGGCAGCACGAGAACAAAGACCTCATTTATTAAACCACTGGTTCAGGTTTTCCCAAGGCTGACAACAAACCTGTGTGAACTTGCTGTGTAGTTTAACTTACAGGTAATGGGGTCTGCCTGAAAATTCAAACACTGACAAATATTGGTGTATATAAAAATGTCAAACAATATGGTATCAAATGCATAAGCAGGTGCTACAGATAGTACAGGTACTCTTGTTCAAAATCTGTTGGATTCTTTAACCTGTCTGCTTAAAAAAGTAAGAACAAAATAACAGGACACTATAAACTACTGCACAATATTAAGTACAAAAATACAAAATATTGCACAATCTAAAAACATATAACAGAGACTTAATTTAGAGTTATTTGGATTTATTACTTTCTACTAATAAACAAAATTGTTTATTGGTTATTGAGGGAAAACTCTTACTTAATGGCTTACTGGTTGTATGATAAGGCCATGCAGAATAAGGCATTAATAAGTTCTTAATAATGACTATTTAAGCCCATATGTTACTAATTTGCATGTTAATAAACAGCTAGTTAATGGTGACTAGGTGTTCCCTAGTATAAAGTGTTACCAAAAATGTATTACTGAGCAGTAGTGAGTGGTATGTGTAGAAAAGGACTGGTAGAAGGAAATAATTTCATCTATTATTCTCAAATGTAGCACAGTGGTATGCTGATTGGATCTTTTACATGTAAGACTAACATCTGCAGATTGATGATACTTTATTTATTTATTTATTTTCACATAGTTTTCTGTTTTGTGGATGTTTCGGTCTTTTCTTTCACACAAATTACACCATAGGGTTTGATTTAAGCTGTAGGCAATGAAGCAGCAACCCCACTCCCATCTTAGTTTGAGGAATGCAGGAGTTAGAATGGTGCTACATTGAGCGCCGTTATCCTGAGTTTGGATAATATGAACAAAAGAACTCTGCAAACAAGTGAAACGTAGGCCGTAATTGAATCCTACAATGCTGAGCTCGCACAGTATGTTCTTTTACATTATGTCGGTTGCTTTGAAGGTGCAGCGTAACTGCTGAGAGGCTGATAGGTGCAGATGTGGCAGTGTAGACGTGCAGCACTGGTACACGCACTTATCATCAAAGGCTGCTCCTCCACTTTCAACAAGCAGGTTCAAAATAAATATGTAATAAGCTCCTTGAGAGCTGAATAAGTATCAGGGTTTTACACAACACAATACAGATGCGCAGTATATTATATAGTATAGAAGAGTGTCCATGGATATTGTCAGGCTGAATTCAACCACACCTGATCACAGCAATATTAAATAAACAGAATTAATAATGCTATGTCAGTTTTATTAATAATGCACTAGCCCACATCAAAGTCACATGTGGTTTGAGTTGCCGAGACCAGAAAAACACAGACTTTTAGTGGTTTATAGTCTTTAGCCAAACAACCAGTGCTGGGAGGGTTACCCTTGAAACAGTCTTGACCTCTTAGTGGACAAATTATGCTTAGGTGCTAATTTTGTAAATAAATACAAATTCCAGTTGATGTCTTCTTTGTCATCTTCACTGTTTCTTCTTCCTGCTACTCCACATCCTCCTCCTCTTCCTCATTTCCCACCTTCTACCTCTTCCTTTTCCATTTTCCCGCTCCTCTTTCTTATCCTTCTGCCCCATCTACTTCTCGTCATATTTTTCCTCTCTTCTATCTTTCTCCGTCCATCTCCTCTTCCTTTGCAAATTCATCCCATGGAACCAGATTGGACCCTCTGGCAGGCTGGGTTTAGGCCCACGGGCAGCATATTTGACATCCCTGTCTCAAAGCATACATTTAAATCAGGCAGTGTGAACTTTACACGGCCACTCAGCGTCGTTTACTGCCTTTATTCAAAGGTTTAATACTTGAATCAAAACTGGATGGGGCTAAAACAGAAATATGTGGTTCCTGGACACTTGAACACACACAAATAAGATGGTGGGAAAGGCAGTACTTCAGTGTATTGGACTAAATATGTTTACTTACTTCCTGTTTCAAGGATTTCAGTGTCAGCATTTTCATTTCATTGCTGGTAAAAAGGCTTTTACATGGCACAGTGACAGGTGGCCCCTCACCAAGCTCACAACAGGGAAACACAGTTTTGTTGAACCTTCAACTCTGGCGTTCAGTGACAAAGCCATTTTCCGTCACTTGTTCAGCAGATATGGTAACCCGTTCTGCCGTTAGGTGTCATGTTGTCAAAAATACCTAACAAGAGCAGTTAAATTTAGAATACCAAAATCAAGACAGAACAGCGCTTAGTTCTTCTTCACCGATGCTGTTATTCAAACTCTTTGTGGTGCAGTACGATACTTGTTCTAATCCTAGGTTCAGGGTTGGATCTTAGGGCTCAAATTTAGTACATTGCTTTAAAAAAAAAAAAGCGCTGACATCGAGTTTTTGCATGCTGCTCTTATTTCTCTGTCTGCCACTTTACCTCTTGCTCTCTCCACCTCCCACACACAGACTTACACACATAAATACACGCATACAGAACATGCACAAGTTGTTGAAGTTTAAATTGGTTTTTACAAACCAGTACCTGGAATTTCACACTCTAACAACTCTGAGTGCAATTAATTAAATTTTTTTTGTCTCTGAGTGAGGTACTGCGTGTGCCTTGGCGTGTATTTGAGTCAGGGGGATAAAGAGAGAGCCCTACTATCCCTTGTGAGTATGTGATACCAGCCTTATTATATGACTCGGTACGCCTGGATTATCACCTCATATGTAAATCACAAGAAGGGAAAAACACAGCAGTCAACGCCATGTAACGTCCAACTATACCCTGCTCTGCTACAGACACACAGCTCCTGGCTCTATTTTGAGAATATCCTCATTTGTGTTTTACGACTAATGGGTGTAACAACACATAAAAGCAGAAGACACCCCGAGGAGTCTGCGGCTGGTCATTAAGTAGAGAGAGAAGGATTTTGATTGAGGAAAAAGTTGAATTTAAGACTTAGAATAACTCTGTATATGATTAACAATTTGTTATTTCTATAGCTAGGATAAGAGAGAGGACATTTCTATAAAAGACAGTGCGAGTGTGGGTTCTTGCATCGACCAGTTTCTCCCGAGAGAAGGGAGTGAAGCTCTGCGGCAGTGCACAACCCACAGCTGCATCCAAATCCCAGGTGAAGAGGAGGGTATCCATGACAACTGAAATCCGACAATCAATCCACACGCGATAGAGGAGAAAATCCCAGTACAGAAGCCACAGGTGATGTGGCCAAATTCCCGTAGCAAAGAAAAAAAAAAAAGTTACAGTTGATTAAGGTCTGAGCAACATCCTGTACTGACTTACAGAGACAGTGGAGGGGACGCTGGGCAGAGTAAGCAACACGATTTAAGCCGGTTGGGTAGAAAGGTTTCAAGCAAGAGACCCAAGAAGAAAGAAGACATCAGCCGTCTCACGCAAGTCTATGGAATTGAGAATCCAGACACAGTTAGATGTGACTCAAGGAAGTAATGGAAGAGGTTCTAAAATACCTCCACGACTTGACCACAGAAAACTCTGATGGTACCAAAGTACATTAAAACCATCATCATTTGAGTAACTGCTAATTTAATGACTCGAATCAAACTAAGTGGTTTAAATGACTAGTAGAACCAGTGGTATGGGCATTAAAACAAGAAGACCTTTCCGTGTGCATGATTCAAACTGCAAGCTTTAAAATCTTCCTTACTAAAGGATTAATACGTTGGGAGATGTAAGTGACTGGCGTTACAGCATCCAATCCTCACTGAGAGACCATTAAAAGGACAAGGCTCTTTGCTTCTTGTCCAAACGAAAAACACATTGAAATTAATTAAATGCTTCAGTAGGCTTTCTTAGAGTACTGAAGAGTCTTATGTTCCACTGTATACAATTGTCTCCTTTCAAAGGACTCTTCATTGGTTGGTTGTGATTTGGTTGAAGGTAGTGCCATGACCACAGCTTCCCCACACATAGATGCATGCCCACACCTCAGTTCTACGCAGTAATGTTTGAAAAGCTTGATGTACTGAAAAAAGGGACAGTCCTGATTGTCAAGCCAGTATCCTTGTCACTATATAAGTCAGACTTGTTACCCTCATACATTTCATTTCTTATGAATTATCGGATGAACTATCTGTGTTCGAATTTTTGAACGCACGCTCTACTTTTAGCACCTACAGCTTTTGAACTGTACCGAGCATGATGAGGAGACCCAGGTGACTTACTCTCTGTGATTCTAGTTTAATAGACTTCACGCTGGGCTTTACTGGAACATTTCTGTCTCATTTGTAATGGCTTTGAAGAATTTTTCCACCCAGCCAAGAACATGGCCCAGAAAAATCCGTTTAATGTATGTTTTGATGTCCTTCAGTTTGAAATCGTAATTCCACGTCATGTTGGGAATTGCTCATGGGATGCATTTGTGACTCACTAACATGGTCTGATTCGCAGGAGAGGCTTTTTATAAAGCATGCACGCCTGCACATGCTAAACATACTTAAGGAGAAGTCTGTGTTCGTGATGTTTTTAACGTATCCAGTCTGACTTACAGTCAGCTGAAGCCCCGGAGATAGAGGATATTCATATTTTAGCAATCAACTTGACTTACATGGGTTACTATATCCACCCCACACTATATGTCATGATATAGAAAGCTCCTACATGAAAGCTTTTACATTTGATTTGTCTTCGTGTTCAGATTAGCATTTTGCAAATGTGCCGCACACAGTAAAGATTTAGATCAAATCCATGTTGTCATCTTTCTACATGGTACACGACTGAGGCGAATGCCTGGCAGCATGACAGCTCACATTTTCCTAACAGTGGAGTTGGATGTTTTTCCCTTGACACGTCTTTAAGTGCCTTTACAAATGTCCAATAGGACCTTAAGTCCAAGGGTATGTAGAGTGCACTCTGTCATGTAACGACTAAGAAAACATTTCTGCTTTCCCAAGACGCACATGATTTCTAAATTATAAATTTATTTATACAGTTTTGATTGGTTCTGATAGTAGAGAAAATAATAATAATAATGTAATTTCGTCATTTACTATGACTCTTGTCCACAGCTGACTAGAAAATGATATGAGCCTGTGAATACATTTACATGTGCCTGTATTTGACAGACACGAAGGTTTTGTTTAAGGTCAAATGCCAAGGCTGATCCAAACAATCTGGAGAATGGCGGTGGTGCAGCTGTGACATGTGCCATATCCCATTTATTATCATAATGTCATGTTGAAGGAATGTCAATCCAGTCAAAAAGGTCACGGGTTCATGGTCCAGTTTTAAGTTTAGAGTGGCTGGACACTGTAACTGAGGAGTTTAGGACATTGTTAATGTGAGTATAATATTGAGTGTATTGAATGTATTGCACCAAAAACAAAAATTTATTGCAACAATCTTGACTTATAGTGTGTTGTTTTGTTCAGTATTCTTGGTAAATAAACAATGTTAGCATGCTGAGGTTTCTCTAAAAAACAGTGCCAAAAAATTGTGAAGTACAATATACCTTGCTGTGAGAAATTGGATTTGTGTTTTTAATGAAGACCGGTTGTACACTGCGCAGCACAGTGGCGTCCTGGTTAGCACTGATGCCTCACAGCTGCTGTGCTTGTTCTCCCTGTGTCTATGTGGGTTCTCTCCGTGTACTCCAGCTTCCTCCCACCGTCCACAGACATGCTTGTTAATTGGTGATTCTAAATTGGCCGTAGATGTGAGTGCGAATCGTTGTCCGTCTGTCTGCGTTTGCCCTGCGATAGATGAAAGAATGATCAAAAGTCAAGGCTTGTCAAACTGAATATTTGATTCTTTTTTCCCCTCTATTTACTACTTACCCAGAGTTCATGGCTGGTGAGGGTTGAGGTGAGGGCATCAAGTAAATCAAAACCTTTGCATTCAGGTCTGGTCACTCTGAACCACACTACTGTTTTCCACCAGAGCACAACTTCAGACTTAGAGTTGTTGACTATGAACCTTGCCGCTTCAGACTTATGCACAAACCACCTCAACATGAGCTGAAGGTCATGACCTGATGACGCCGCCTGCAGACTGTAACCATACAATCAACAAAGGTTCTCCGACAGAACACCCTCATCACCGCAGAAAGGACAGCCTCAGTGAAGTCCAGTCTCCACTGCAAAGATGTTTGACCCACGGGCCTATAGTAATGATTCAGCTACCCCGTACTCCATGTGTATCCTGTCGGAGTCTACCAGGGCATTCAGTCATCTGTGAGTCTCGGGCAGAAAGTCAGTCATTCCATAAATCTGAGCTGGCAAAACAGAAGAAAAGTTCTGGTTTTGGCCCCTGGGGTGCCCTTGAGCAAGGTACACAACTTCAACTGCTCCAGTGGAGCTGCTCATTCACCAGCACATCAAGCTGTGGTTATCCTGGATAGCTTCCAACTGTGCTACAGAGAATAGCTGTATAAAGAAATGACTTGGCCTTAGAATTAAACTAAATCACAAAGTTTGCATCTGTAGTGGGAGCTGCTTAGGTCAGCTTGGAGCTTAGTGTCACAGACATGACGGTAAAATGTAAAATACTGAGGCGTAACTGAGTTTTAGTATGTTTTTACATATTTATTGCTAATAAATATGTTAGCTAATTTATTGCTAATAAGAAAAACACTGAATATCAACAGCATTATCCTATAAATGAATGTAAAATGTGTTGTAAAATCTAAAATGACACAGTACCAAACCAGGACTGGCAACCTGTCCATGGTGTATCCCACCTCTTGCCCGATGACAGCTGGAAATGGGCTGCAGCATCCCCCGCGTCCCTTCACAGGATTAATTAATAAAAGACGTACAAAGGTATAATATGATGAAATAACTTTCTGATTCATATTCATATTTTAAAGATATGCCATTAGCAGATTGCCATTAGCAAGGACATTGTCCCATACCAGTCAAAACTGAGGACTTCTAAAGTTCATTCCAAATAATTTTACGGTACGGATTTTAATACAGACTGTCTTTGCCATGTTGGCAGAAGCCCACAACAGCCCCCAACAAATGTCAAAGTGAAAGAAAGAAAATTTAGATGGAGACCCGTTCTAAAGTCATCCATTATAACCAAATCTGTGTTTCCAAAAAAAAAATGATATTACAGCCCCCACAATGCAGTATTGCTCGCTGACTATCCTCTACCCCTTAAGCCAAGCTTTGTGTATATATCTGGGGATATATTTTGTTTCGTTTAAGAACATAAATTCTCTGTTGCTGTTACAGTACGTGCTGCTTTACCCATCCCACTTTTCTCCTTATGTAACACCCAACATCCATCATTTCTTACACTGCTGTGCTAAGACTTGACAAGACAGACAAATGTCAGTGTTGTGTGAGATGATGGGTTTTGGGGGTTGTGTTTGTTGTTAAGATGTGACAAGACAGTCAGACATCAAGTAAAAGGTTACACGGCCAATCAGCCTCAAACATGGCTGAGAGCTGCCACGACAACAAATCAGCAGCGTTGATGAGAGCTGGTGCTAGAAGCGATTGACGGGGAGTGTGTGTGTTAGTCGCCATCAGAACAGATGTCTCTGCTGCCTGTCATTTTGATGTAGACCTACATCAAGGCTTTTTGCTTGATGGCTGGTGATGAGTTTGACACTTCTCGAGTAAATGTTTAATTGCTAGTGGGCAGGCACACACTGTGCTACTGGCTGCAGTTTTAAGGCTTTGGGTTGTTTTCATTTATTTATTTATTTGGTTAAAAAAAAATTAAAAGTTCCACAGTCATTAGTCTTTACTTTTGGAAAGCCCTTGAAATTTCCCTTGAAATTTCTGCCCTCACACGCAGTGAGAGTATAAATAAACAAAAAGTCAGTACAGTTGTTTTGCACAGCTCAGTGCAAATTACAGTGGAAGCTCATTTATCTGGAGCCAGTGGGAATAGGGGCCGCTAAGATAGCTGAGACTCATCCACTCACCCAAATGCTATCACCGGTAAATTGTATACCATTTGGTAAAGATTTGAATTTGAAAAATGACAGTTTTATTAAGTGTGGCATCACTGGGAAATCACTGCGCCTCACTTCTCTGATTTTATATTATTTATCCACTCAGTGTTATCGTTTGTGTCCTTGTGGATAACAGTATTTTTATATACACGTTATAGGTTCTACAAATGCTTCCTTGTTCCAGAACATGTATGTTGTTTTCTTTAAGGATTATAAATCAAACAGCAAGGTATGAAATGTACTTGCATATCTGTACATGTCCTCTTTATCCCCCATCATTAGTATATCTTGACACCGTATATATATAGTATTACAAGTCTGGCTGCATGACATTGTAATAAATGAGTCTCTGCTGCTTCTATTTATTCATTATTAGGATTATACCTATAAGGCATTAATCAAGGACTCCCTTAACCAATATGCATGTTCTGCTTCCCCTCTTGTGAGTTCCTCACACTGCCCAACTGGGTAATTACTAAAGCTTGTAATAAGCTAGGAACTGAGACATTAATGTAGTTTAGTTCTCTACGGTGGACCGTGCCGTGGAAAAGCCATCCACTTTCAATTACAGCTGCATGCATGTGCATATCATCTAACGTGCTTCACTCGTGCTCACACAGACACACATGCACACGGACTTTGAACACACTTCCCTGGAGTGTGAAGCCTGCAGGTAATTACTTTACCATGGTGCTGTCTGCCACAGCAGTGTCCCTCTGATCAATACTGGTGTTAGCAGCAGGTGCTAGCAGCTTTATAGAGTGACATTAGCTTCCCATGCGAATTGTATAATTTATATATAACTACGGTATCTGAGAACACTCATGGATTGAAGTAGAGCTTTACAAAATGTCCCTACAATTTCTTACCTTTAGAAGGGTTCTTAAAATTATTCATATTTTATTATTATTTTATTTTGGTTATTAGGTTGGTTATTTCATTTCTGCTGGAGCAATAAATATAACAGCAATACTACACCAGTTGAAGCTTATAGTGAAACTGTGTAAGTACATTGCATACTGTAGTGTTTGCAAACTGAATTTTCAAGCAAAAGGAAGACATTTCACCTGTGAAGGATTTTCACTGAAGGGTTTAAATGCACTTTCACGGAATTAAAACTTTTAAAGAAGAACACATGCATAAAATAAGTATCTTCATGAAATCACTATTTGTTTATTGATGACTTAGAATATTATCTAAATTTTACGACTCTTCAGACCTTAACAGTCGCAGGCTCTTCCAAGCAGGGATCCAAATATAAAACACTGTCGTGGAAAAGATGCCATCTTCCGCAGTAGAGGAGAGCTGCCATAGCACCAGGCGATCAAAGTGTACTCTGCTAACTTGATGATGTGCCCAAACCTTTGCACATGTTTATTAATTTCAGCAGATAAACTGTAAAGGAAATGGACTTGCTCCATTTTCTTGTGTGTTTGTGGCAGGGGTACTATGTATTCACCTGAAAAAAAGTCCAATGTGTGTACACTGAGACATAGACATAAAGTACACATGTATTTGCCACTTGAGTCATTAAATACAAAAAATTCCTTTTTTGACTGATATTTTATACAGCATTATACATTGAATACATCAGAATTAGTTGCCCAACTTCAGTTATTTTCTCCTCCTTTTCCCGCCCCCCAGTATTATTCTATTGGTGACAATTCTTCTAAAAACAAATGTCTGTGGACCTATTTGTAATTATTTATTTTTGCTGTATGTCATGGGCTATGTTTCCATTCAGCTTAAACACTCCCAAAAAACTCCAGGATGCAGATGATTCAATTCCATGAAGTTTACTGGGAATCTTGTGAAACTGTAAATACAGTACAACGAAATATCTGTATTATTAATGCGCTAAACTCAAAAGCATCTGGCTAATTATCACAGCTTGCTGACCTAGCCGCATAGCTTATATAATGGGTCACAATCGAGCTAACCAAATAACAGTTCAAAATGCTCGACAGCTTAATTCTACAAAATCAATTATACTCACAGACTTTGCCTTAGCAGAGGGAAAAAGATTAAACCTTTAACTGAGGAGGTGACGACTGCATGTGCTCACACAACTATATCTCATCACCGCATGGCAAATTTACTTCCTGTATCCCAGCATGCACTGCTTCTATGTTGTCATGGTTACAAAAATAAACAAAATAAACAAATCACTCTAAACTGTGGTAGAAAACACATTTCTAGAGGCATAACACTGTATGTTCTATGATTTTATGATATGATGGCAAGACACTAAGAAAACTAAAAGTATTGGCCAAACGGCTTCTGACTATAATTATAATAATTATGTTAAACATGGTGCTTCTCCATGGGCTCCATGTATTGTTCTTAGAAGCCAGCGACCAGCTGTAGATTTTTCACGGGTGTATTGGCAAATCATTAAAGGGCAGACTTCCACCATTTGGCCCAACTGCACAGATCTCATTTACCTCTCCATGTTGTCTGGCACATTCGAGTGTCGAGCAAGCATTTGTTTCTTCAGTGAGGAGACTCTGTGGAGTTCTGTGGAGCTAATGATAATGGCATCTGGCCATGTACTATCTTGAGTGGATCCTTTTTGATTTGTTTGTACGATGCATATACCTGAGTTGACACATTTAAGCACATGTGAATGCATGGGTTGTATATGCTGTGTAGAAAAAAAAATGACCACAGTCCAGTTGTTTCCTCAGAGGGAGACGTAGAGTTGTATGGCCTCAGGGACGAATGACCTTCTCAAGCTGTCCGTGGTGCAGGACAGAAAGCAGCCTGTCACTGAACGAGCTTCTCTGCATGGCTATGGTGTCGTGTAGAGGGTAGTGGACATTGTTCATGATGGTCTAGATTTTGTTCAAGGTCCTTGCATCTGCTTCTTAGTTCTGACTCCCCAGCACACCACAGCATAGAAGAGGCCACTTGTAACGACAGTCTGGTACAACATGTCCAGCATGCTACGCTATGTCAGATGTTTAGTACATTCAAAACCTGAGGATGAGACACTAGATGCAACGTAGTGAAGATAAGATTAAAGATTACCAATGCTATCAGCCTCCAACAGCCAAGGGGGCTCTCGGGGAGGGAAACGTGGGTTCTGAGCAATGTGCCTAAAAACATGCAAAGTGCTTACTGTTGACACAAAAGTATGTTGATCAATAGTTAGCCTGGAGGCCAGACCCTCATCTCCCTCCAGTATTTTTCGTCTTTATTGCGGCTCCAGTAAAATGGCTCTAGTTGGTTGTAGGACTATCCGATGGCATGAAGTAAAACACAAGATGTCTCCAACACATTTGCTAGGATACAGATGATGAGTTGTAGTGGTAGACGGTTCTTGCCGACACAGATCACATGCTAATGCCATGAATAATGTAAATATTAATCTCGTGACAATTATTTTTTAACTTGCATTTGAGTATGATTTTTTTTCTGTCAGTTCACATAGTGAAATAAACGTAACTAAAAAGAACAGAGGAGATTTGCCCTCAATAGATAGAGCGCATAATGCTATTCCAGAGAAGGGAAAATGGGGAGAATCTCTGGCGATAAATGATGTCAGAGAATGTTGGATATTTTAGCCATTTCAGGAACTTTTAAAGCGCAGAAGGAGGTCTGGATTTGGAAGGAGACAAACAGCATAGAATGAGCTCACTATCTTTCTAGGCCTGTCTTCATAAAACTTAAAAGAGAGGGAAGAATGCAGGAGAGAAGAGAGGAATTTGTTGGATGAATAAGCCAGGAAAAAGCCAGCATGAGGATGGAGAGAACGGGAGGAGAAGAACACAAACCAGGAGAGAGAAAGCAGGAGAGACACAGACGTAAATGAGCCTCAGGAGGGTATCTGAGAGTGACAGGCTGCTGCCATGACTGTACTGTGCTGTGGGTAAACTGTCAAAACATTGACTGGTCCACCTGGCAGCCCTCCCCATTCCCTTTTCTTTTCAAAGTTTTATGCTCGGTCTTTGTTGCAGCTCCACAAAAAGAAAACTTCCAACATTGAGCAGTCTGGCAGATGGAGACAAAAATAAGAGAAAGCAAGAGTAAAAACGGAATTTCATGTCTCTAATCACTGTATTTATATTTTCTTTTCGTGCTTTCCAATATTGTTAGCCAGTTGCAGCCAATAATGAAGGTGGTATAGTGCTAAGTAATATCATGGAATCAACGCAAACACATGAGACACGTGTCATTATAAGAGGCGCACACACAGGAAGAGAATAGCAGCTTTGTGGTAAACTTTCAATGTGGTGCAAAGTGGGCAAGTGCCAAATTGAACTAATCTCATCTTTGAGCTATTGATACAGTTGAGTAATTTCGTACCCAAACACAGAGTTCTGCAAACATTGAAAATTTAGCAACTTCGGCATGCTGATTGTTGGCTTGGAGCATCGGGTGAACCCAGATGGAGTGGAGGAGTTGTTGACGATATTTTCTGGCATTTTTCTTTTCAAATCTTTTCAAATCGAGAGCTGAGAAGGAAAGAAGACCTAGCTACACTGCCTGGCCAAAAGCAAATAGGTAGGAGGTGCGTCCTGTTGGATAATTACTGCATGGACGATATTCATTTCTTCCTAGACTACATTGGTATCTCCAGACCAATGGTGGAGCTGGGTACACCACATTATGTCTACGTACAGGTGAATTTGCTTTTTCCTGACCTGTGTGTGTGTATATGCGTACATTTGTATTCTGGGCTACCCAAATGTGTGCGCTACACTGACTGATAGTCATCCCTCTCTGGCCCTGCGTGTGTTGCCCTGGGACCAAGTAATAAAAGCACATTCATTCTTTGGCTATGAATCTCTGCCAGCCGCCTCATCCACTCTCCACCACGAGCAACAAAAGCACTGATTTCAACGGCAGCCGTTTGACAGCAGCTCCGAAGTCATCCACATGTAGTGTTCCACCCATCCATCTAATCCTCCACCATTAAGTTCCTGGATTATGTCTCCAGAATAAAACATAAGTGTCTTCAGAATTCACCTCTAAAGCAATATGGTAAGCATCCAGCATGTCATGTAAAGATTGAACTGATCTAATGGCAGTACATGTAGAATACATGCATTTCTTTAGACTATTGTCAGGCACTTAACATTTATAATATAGATAATAATAGCCTGAGGAAAGTTAATGAAATATATGGATATGGTGGATGGTGTGGTTTTGTACAATCAAACCTTGTCTCACCATCTACCGGTCTTTTTTCAATGCCAGTTGTTCTCATTATCACTTTATAATGACAGTGGTGCACAGTAACCTTTCATCCTGTGGGAATCTGCAGTTCGATCAGGACCTGTAGTTGCAGTTTAGAAGTTCACTTGGTGTCTTTTTGCGATTATTATCACTCCCTCGACCTGCTCCCTTGTCTTCTGTTACCCTAAATATTTAGTGTAATTTTTTATCCTCAGATATTTGTGTAATTCTCTTAACTTCCTTCTTTCCCTTCCTGCTTTTCAGTATATGATCAGAAACACTTTTCTCATCACATTTGATTCCCAAATTCCCCAGCTCTGGCTGTGTGTGACATTTAGCAGTTTAGTAACATCTGGGAAGAGGCGGATAGCTGGCTCCAATGTAGTCTGAATATGAGGTACAAAGAAACAGCATAACATCTTATGTTTTAAAGATTAAAGAGCCACGTTGCTATCAGTGTCCCCAAAGCCTACAGCTAGAATTCTATCAAAAAAATGTTAGCATATTAGAATGTGCATGCACGTGTGCTAAAGTGTGCTATTTCCACATAATGCCTAATGCTTTTCATGACCTGGGGACAAAGTGCTCACTTCAAACAGAGTGAACAAAGTGGATCAGTAGGAAGCCCATTGGAGGACTAAGAGTTACAAGAGTTACGTGTGCAACGATGACAACTCCTTGTGGCTAAAATAATACACTCTTACGTCAAACTTTCCTAAAGATGTGATACCTGTGTCATTACATGTACCTTGTCAGTGTTTCTTCCCTATCAGTAAGAATGTTAATGTACAGCTTTAGCAGAGAATAGCAAGCGAAGGAGTGGAGGGTTAATACAGTTACAGTTATTTTACATTTACCCAGGATATATGGATGGATTATAGCTTCAGAAAGGAGTATTATGATAAAGGAAGCTGTCTTTCAACTTTCAACTCAAATTGCATGCATGTAGAAGGCAAATTGTGACTTTTATGTCTCAGTTTGAACATGTACACACACACACACAAAAAAAACACAATACCTTGAAAAATGTGTGCATTTATATGTGGTAAGGGGAAAACACGGGAAATGAATCTACTATGAAAGTTCCTTCACTACCATTGAGTTTTTGAGGCAATCATGTTAATACAAGTTGCAGGTAATTATTATTTTCCTCCTAATAGTTAGGGATATTTTCAGAAATTCCAACATGCTGTTGCCATTGCTAGGCACTGGGATGACATAACATATTATAAGATACAAATTTATTCCAAGAAGAGCACAGGACATGTGAGCCAGTGAAATATACTATAAGAGAACCACTTGGAATATCTCATGCCAGCTGTTAATCTCACACACATAACATTTCTATTAGAGTTGAGCCGGATACTCGGCTGAAACGAGTATCCGGTACGGATAAAGCACTTTTGCCGAGTACGAGTATTATACGAGTAATACGAGTCAATATCTGTGCTCGGATTAAATAAAAATCCTCATTGGGTAGCTGACTGTGTCTGCGTTCTGTGATAGACTACAGCCCCTCCCCTACACACTCGCAAATGTGTTGTTGTGTCCGCTCTGATCACTCACACACAGAACAGCTCTCTGTCTCTCCCTCAGTCACTCGGGTTCGCGGGACGTTTTCCGTTAATGTTTAGGGTTTCTTTCTTCAGCTTCAGGTTATATTACTTAGGTTGGTACTTACTTATGAACTAGTAGAGTTCTGGTACTTCGTTCAGACGTCGTGCCGACTCGCGTTGCGTCTCTGCCTGTCGGAGATTTTTTTTTTCTTTTTCTTTTTTTAACCGTCATCTGGCTGCCTGGCTCTAACACTTTCTTGCTGTATTTCGTGAAAAAACAAAGCTAGTAGTGGTATAAATATTGGAAATCAAGCTACACACACACACACACACACACACACACCTGGTGTGGGAAAAAGAGAAAAACAAAAAAAATATATATATAAAAAAAGATCACACTGATCATAAAAAAAATTAAAGTTAAAATAAGAAAGTTATTGTTGAGCATGAAAACTCTTGTTCATTACATTTTACTTGATAATTGCAACCGCATTGTTGCAAAACTTGTTCTGTAAATAGTTCGTTTGCTATCGTGATCAAAACCATTGATCTCTGAAGCTCAATGCTGATGCTGTCCTGTAAACAGTTTTCTAATCAGCAATAAATAACTATTTCTGATCAGCCCATATCAATTGCATGCTTAAAATAACATACCAGTTAAAACCTCGCTCATTTCAAGACAACCAGACCCACTTCCGGGTTAGGCCCCGCCCACTTCCGGGTCAGGCCCCGCCCACTCCGAGTACAGATACAGATACAGATAATTCATATGGTTAACAGATACAGATACAGATAATGCTGTACTCGCTCATCCCTAATTTCTATAGAGTTGAGGTCTGTTTTTTGACTGGGCCACTGCAACATTCAGATATATTTCGAATGAAACTATTGTGTCATAGATTTATTCCTTCTCTGGAATTATGTTGTCATATTGGTATTCTCCCCCCTTGCTTATGCCAATACATGATATTGTGAGTTATACAGTAGCAACTATTCAACTGTAGTTTCATTGGTCCACAAACAATTTGAAAGGAGGAACAGGTAGTCTCAAGGTTTATGAAGTAATATTTTTTGGAAGTCATGGGCTTCCTTTGTAGTTTCCTGTAACAGAAACATATGTTCCTTCAAGCTGTTTTCTGTTACTCAGAGGTACTTCAAGAGGTTTATAGTGTCCCAGGGACATTGTGGACAGGGTCTGTCCCAGGGACAGTGTAGAGAACATTACCCTTGTAACGTCACAGCGTTCAGCATTCAGCATACAGTTTGTATACTAACCACTTCGAGGTTCACAAACCATTCTGGGCTGTATGTCTTCTGGGGGGGGGGGGGGTATGGTGTATGATGGTTTCATGTATGGTTTAACTGATGGACTTGGCCTAGGGCTTTACTTGTCCAACATACACCATGGTATGTGAAGATTTGATCATATTTGAAGGCCAGAGTTAAATTTAAATGCAGATACTTTCAAAGCACACACATACACAGAACACACTGAACACATCAGAACTATGAAGGAACAGATATAGAATTACATAGCATATACCATTATGAAGTAACAAAGTACTAAACAAACCAGAAAATGTTTTAATTTGGAAATTCTTCAAATATTAGCCCTGTGATCGCCTGGCAAATAAAGAAGAAATAATGACGCAAACTCGAAAAATATTGAAATTCTTTCTGAGCAGTTCTTTCTTTCTGAGGCTAAGGATAGAAATTCACCACACATCTGTCATCTGTGTACTTTAAGAAGGAATTTTATAACAGCAGATATTCTATTTGAAAGAAAATATGTGTAAGTCGTCACACAAAACAAAAAAAAAATGGTCTGTTTCTTTGTGCAGTAGTTCTGATTTGATTTTCTGGTACATAAACAGAGAACACAACTATGTAGCACTGTCTCGGCGGCTCACAATTCAACAGATATTCTATAGATAGTTGATTAATGGGGTGCAAGATGGCGCCTCCTCAGTTGAATGAAAATTCAATATCTAATACCCACCAGCTGAGTATACATTTATCACCTTGTCATGAGTAGTAGCACTTGATTCTTAAATCAGTAAAGGCCTATGTAATTCACAGCAAGCATGGCCACAATTTTGCTCCACTACACCAAAACTATAACTATATTTAAACTGAACCAACTCTTGATAATTTTTGATGTTCAAGAGTGTATAAGAAATATTCTTCAGTTCAGTTCTGAGCTTATAACAACGTGTCACAGGAGGGACTGGCTTTGAGCAAACTTCACCTGGCCTACTCTGACCTGGGGACTGAATGATCTGCCACATAGTGCATTCTGGAACTCTCAGAGACTCTATCTATAGACTCTAGACTCTATAGAGTCACTATTTGTGACTGTTTTAATTAATGTGTGCGTGCCCTAGATGCTGGTTGCTTTTGGTAAAAACATATTAATCTCTATTAGAAGTCCTGAATGAATAGAGCAGAAATAAACAAATATTAGACCATGCTGTTTGTAACAGTTGGACTGACAGATGTCTATAACCCTGACATTTCCAAAGGCACACAGCACTTACTAACCCTAACCTACTAACCTGGTCAAAAAATACAAAAACAAATATTATATAAACTATTATTAATGGACCAAATAGTCACTGCAATGTGTAGAATAATGGAAATCTATATTTTCTATTTACGTAGTCAGTGACGTTTCCTGCCTGCAGCAACTCAGCCACACTTAAACACCTATAGTGTTTTGTTTTGTTTTTTGTAACTGTGAAGAAGGTATTCCTGAAATAGCTTCTGTGCCTGCTGGTGTTTTATTGCTCACAGCGTTCATAGATGACTGACCTTCTTAGATCGATAACTGATGACATTTTTGTACATGTTCTGTACAAAATGTTCATGATGAGTCCATGTGTTTTTGATGTTCCACTCAAGAACAGGAGATACTAAAAAAGAGAGAAAAGGCTATGATTCACCTTAAGACCAACTTAACAATACTGTATCTGGGATATGATATATCTCTCCCTTTAAGAAAAGCAACTACCTTGTAACATTGTAGTCATCCTGATGGGCAGTAGACAAACATTTAACTATGAACACTAAATAAAACTGTAATTAAAGTCTGAAAACTAAATTCAGCATAAAAGATGCTGCTAAGAGCTGCTTTAAGATAAGATAAGATAGGACTTCATTCCCGATAGGACTTCATTCCCGATAGGACTTCATTCCCGTGGGGAAATTAGGGTGTTACAGCAGAAGGTAAACAGCGATGCAAGATGCAAAGAGATATATATATATTAAAAAAAAAAAAAAAAATTGAATACGGCAGACAAATATGTTTAGATTGAGGGTTGCGGTGTTAAGTATTGCAACTAGAAAGATGATGAAGATGACAGGTTGTATCTACCGAGCTCTTGTATGTCCTGAAAAGAAGCTCAGCAGCAGAAGAGCTAGAAAATGCTGACGTTAAAGGATCTGACTGCTGAGGGGACAAAAGGCTTGCAGTGTGAGTACAGCAGTCTTTGGCTGAAAGAGCTTCCCAGTCTGCTCTTGTCCCTCTCTGTGGCTCTGCCTCACTAACAGACCACAGTGTTGTTAAAGGTCCTGAGCAGTGTCCTACACACTGCGAAGGACCTCAGTCTCCTCAGCAGGTGGAGGCGACTTTGTCCCTTCTTGTATAAGACATTGGTGTTGTCTGACCAGTCCAGTTTATTGTTCAGGTGAACACTCAGGTATTTATAGCCATCCACAATGTCAATATCCAATCCCTGGATGTTCACCGGCGCCGGTGGTGTTGATGTAAAGATGACTGCAATCACACCAGTTGAAGTGTAGAAATCAGTGTGGAATATGTGCAGCGCTGACAGATGTGGCAATACATGGAAGTGTGGCACAAATTTGCCTTTCATTTCACCTACACCCATAATGTGTGTGAAATCATTTGATTTGCAAAGGCAACGGCTAATTACAGGCCCAGCTCAAATCAGCGAGCTCATAAAAGATGTCAAAATGTTGCCTGACGCTGTAATAGAAATACCCATTAATGAAATAACATCCCAAAATGCTTGCAAAGACAGCTATTAATATCCACGTGGAAAATAAAAAAAAGTGTGTCTACAGCATGACTCATTTGATTATAATAATAGCTTCGATCTGTTAAATTAATGCTGCAGGAGTGATTAAGCAAACCGAAATGAGGAACAGATGGAGTGACGTCAACAAATATTTAAAAGAGATTCTTCATGAGATACTGCTGAATCACAGCTGGTGGTGCAGCACTTTAAGACAATGACCTTAATGATCCTACAGATTCAGACTGCAGGATGATGGTTTACATGGAACCGATAAGCCGTTCTCTGCCTAGAATTGAAAGTGTCCAACTGCTGTTGTACCGTGTAAAAATAATGTGATAATTTGGTACACAGAAACATCTGAGATATCAACTAAACCAAATAATTTGGAAAAAGGGAAAGTATTTTGAAACCATGCTTCTCTGGTGAATCTGTCATCAATAGACTTTACCCCATCCTTTACACAGTCAGATCAAATAAAAAAATGAAATATTTAATTTTTGTGAACTACAAAGACCCCAGGCCACACTATAACCTATAACCTCGCTTGCCTGCAAACGTGCGTTGCGGTCAAGTTTTGTAAACAATGCCACATGGCCACCTTCATTCGCTCTTTCCGTGATTCAGCTGCGTGAAATGTATTACAACTTATCGCCACGAGATGGCAGTTTAAGTAGCATTGCCAGTAAATAGTGGATTGCAATTAACGGCAAGTGGCAGTGTGATACTGTAAGCTATATGCGAGCCGCCAATTATAGCTTGACGAGCCGCATGTGGCTCTCGAGCTGCGCAATGAGTAACTGTGCTAATACATCAAATTTGTCCACCCACCTCAAGAAGAATCATGTGGAGTTACGCTACATTTGTCTTCCTTGTTTTGATATTATCTGTATTGTTTGAGGCAAAATATTCTCTCTAAAAACACACAAAAAACTCACTTTTTTTGGTAACTTATTTTGCACAGACAGTGTTTACATTTGAAAAGCCATGTTGCATTTACAGTATGTTTGCATCCAGTGGGACGTCGCAATAAAATTAGGCATAATGTGTTAATTCCATAATAGGTGATATTTTATGTTGTTACCTAACAATTTTGTTGTAAAATGACTGCATATATCGGTATTGGGTTATATCGGTATCGGAAATTAAGAGTTAGACAATATCGGAATATCGGATATCGGCAGAAAAGCCAATATCGAGCATCCCTAGTCAAAAGTATTCTCTCATCTGCCTTTACACGCATATGAACTTAAGTGACATCACATTCTTAATCCATAGGGTATCATATGACATCAACCCACCCTTTGCCAGTCATGTTAGACGAGACAACCTGGCTCACAGTCTTTGCTTTAATTCATCGCAAAGGTGTTCTATCAGGTTGAAATCAGGACTCTGTGCAGGCCAGTCAAATTCTTCCACACCAAACTCCCTCATCCATGTCTGTATGGACCTTGCTTTGTGCACTGGTGCGCAGTCATGTTGGGACCCCCAAACTGTTCCCTCAAAGTTGGGAGCATGGGATTGTCCAAAATCTCTTGGTACACTGAAGCATTCAGAGTTCCTTTCACTGGAACTAAGGGGCCACGCCCAGCTCCTGAACAACAACCCCACACCAACTCCTCCACCAAACGTCTCACTTGATACAGTGCAGTCATACAAGTTCCGTTCTCCTGGCAACCACCAAACCCAAATTGGTCCATCAGATTGCCAGATGGAGAAGCGTGATTCATTTGCATCACACTTGGTGATGTATGGCTTGGATGCTGCTGTTTGGCCATGGAAACCCATTCCATGAAGCTGTCTATGCACTGTTCTTGAGCTATTCTGAAGGCCACATGAAGTTTGGAGGTCTGGAGTAATTGACTGCAGAAAGTTCTACACACTATGAGCCTCAGCATCTGCTGACCCTGCTCTTTCATTTTATGTGGCCTGCCACTGTGTGGCTGAGTTGTAGTTGTTCCCAATTGCTTCCACTTTGTTATAATACCACTAACAGTTGACTGTGGAATATTTAGCAGAGAGGAAATTTCATGACTGGACTTGTTGCCACAGGAAGCATCCTATCACAATACCACACTGGAATTCACTGAGCTCCTGAGAGCGACCCATTCTTTTACAAATGTTTGTAGAATCAGTCTGGATGTCTCGGTGCTGGATTTTATACTGTACACCTGTGGCCATGGATTGGAATACATGAATTAAATTATTTGGATGGATGAGTGAATACTTTTGGCAATATGCCAACAAGCATCTTGGCCACTGGATTTATGCTACATTTGTTAATATAACTGTGATAAGTGATTTGACACAGACGTGTCAAGTGACTTATTTCACACACAACTGTTTCACACACGTCCAATGCTTCTTAATGGTGTGACAGCCTTGCAGTGTACACTGATCAGCCACAACTATAGACTGTATAAGCTCCTTAAAGGTGAAGCCAAAGCAAGTAGAGCTCCTCCTGGTGTCTGACTGCAGTATAGGTCATAAGCTCCTCCTCCTCCATGTTCATGGATAGACTTGGGCTGAACTAAAACTCTAAAATACACATCAAATACTGTTTTTAAGAATGGTTTCTGACATTTTATGTTGTTATTCGACACAGACAACAGAACCATATTGTGACATAATAGCAACTACCAGTTGCCATGCCAACTGCTTTGTAAAGCATCCTGAGGGATGATGAGAGTTGAAAAGTAAATAAATAAAATAAGTAAAGTTATTTCTCTCTTCCTTTCTTTCTTTCTTTCTTTCTTTCTTTTTACTTTTTACTGTTTTATACACAATCATTTCTCATACATCCAGGGCCGTAGCTGCGTGTAGTTCCTAAGAGGCTCGAGATTGGTCGGAAATGCTGTGGTTTGGCTACAAACCGGAACACATAGCTTGTAGCTGGGATTCTTGTGTGATCTCACAAATCTCACAAGGATCCAGCTGTCTTGCAAAGTAAAATAAATGGGGTAGCACTGAATTCATTTTGTCAATTGTACAATTGTGCATTTACTGGAAAGACTGCTCTGTAATGTGCTGGAGGTGGGGGCTATACAAGCTGTTTAACGACCAGTGACTTTTTTTTTATGTTTCTCCATGTGGTATATACATATTTTTGTAATCTCAATGATTAGTATATTTTAAGAAAGTCAATAGTACATTGTGTGTACACAAAGATTGAATACTGTGAACATAATTATTAATATATGTGTAGGTTAACTTAATTAGAGGTTCAGTTGTGGCTTTTGTAAACCTTGTTGTGCAAGTGAATGCGTACCTGCACACATAACATGTGAGAACTTATACCCCTTATCCTTAGCCACAAAGAAAAGCCATTCCAAGTCACACTGCTGTTGGCAAGTGTCTACTAATTAAAGGGGTATAGAGAAGGTATGAGAGAAAGAGAATAATGAAGGATAAAGTTATGTGCCGAGTGACAAGAAATGAGCAGGAAGCTCACAGAGAAGTAGAAGAGCACAGGGGAAAAAAGAAAAAAAAGATGAGCAGAAAAAAGGAAGCGCGTGTGTAAGAGGCATATGGTAGAGCAAGGTATTACTGGTGTGATTGTACTCAACATTAAAAAGCCGTCCCGCTGGGTTTTTCTGAGGGGTTAATAATCAATGCCAACACATCGGGCCGGGCCAATTAACACACATCGAGAGATCCACCATGACCTGGTAAATGGAGCGAGAGAAAGCGAGAAAGGCGAGATTGATTTTGTTTACACAGACACTTTCTGGAGAAACCAAAAGGCCTGTCCTGAATTCCTAATGCTATTCTTAAATAGTCTTCCTTAAATTGGCCAATCACACTTTTTTGGCATTAGGGGAAAACAGTCCAGATCAAACAGGAATGGCACTTTCAGGGAAATGTTATCGGAATGTTGCCTGAATATTATATAAGAAAACAGACAC
Organism: Planiliza haematocheilus; assembly: GCA_005024645.1. Taxonomy (NCBI): domain Eukaryota; kingdom Metazoa; phylum Chordata; class Actinopteri; order Mugiliformes; family Mugilidae; genus Planiliza; species Planiliza haematocheilus. The sequence goes on from SRSE01000306.1 coordinate 3,313,405, forward strand.
TAACGGGAAAAGTTCAGACATGTTTTTAAACTGTAAGATATGGTATTTTAACTCTGTCTTTACTTTATGAGAAGACTGGATCATTATAAATAACCTTTTCTTATGAGAGGCAGTTTCTAGTTTAACTTTAGTCCTATTAAAGCCACCAGCTACCACCAATCAGTCAACGTGAGTCTGATCATGAACCTTCTTCCATCTGCTGAGCTTTTCAATCCTCAAACCTGGTTATAGGAATTGCATTTGCGTCTTCTGCTGTCCAGCTAACAAGCTGCTAGGTTCAATAAGAGTCTGGCACGCAAAGGTAATGCCTGGTTTAGACACAGCGTGAGAATAAACAAATCACGTGCAGACAGCTCTATCTGGGAAATCTGATGAACGCAATAAGAGAGCAGCCTCAGGTTACCTGTTTGCCAAAAGCTGAAAGACCTAAATAAACACTCCTTTATCCAGGGCCTCGCTTACTGGAGCTCTGGATTCTTCAAAGCTTCTTTAGGCAACTTTGATTGTTACTACTGCTGTATGAATAAGACTGAATTTAAATTGAGTTCAAATTAAAAAATCATCATTAAAATCATTAAAGAATCAAGACTGACAACAAGTAGGGGCTGTACATCCATATGGTCCAAGGGACAAATGACCTCAACATGTCATGACTTCCTCAAGCTGCCATTCTCTGTTGCCACCACGCAATAAATAACGTTGCTCGAGTGAAATTTAAGAAGGAAAAAATCATGCTAGGAAGTGTAGATTGTGTGCAGTGAGTTCATCAGAGTTTTTGTCATTATAAACTGGTGCCTGCTGTGGCTTGAAATGGTGCTAATGATTCCGAATGAGTCAAGGGCATTGTGATCCCCGAGGGGATGTGCAGAGCCAAGCAAATTTTGTGTGTTCAACAAGCTTCCTATGCCACACGTACAAATTTAGTAAAAACAAAACAACTTTGGGAATAGTTTGATTTGATTTGGATTTATGTTTGGTGGGAAATTAAAGAACCAAATAAATAAATAAAAACAAAAAAAATGGAGAAAGTCATTTATGCTGTTGTAGTTTTTTTATGTTCAGGCTTGGCAACTGATTGCTGTTCATGGCAGATAAAGACCTGCATAGTTCTGTGTTGTATTTTTGTTGTGCTCTTCATCTCTGTCCTTTTACAAATGTTGCTGTTTTTCCTTTGTCGAAACGACAAGAAGAAAAAAAAATCAATAGTCTTCTTTTTGTAAATCTATAATTTCATACATGTGACAAACTATAGTTCTTTGAGACACTGTGTAATATAACTATATATAAAACTTGTGTCATATGTAGAGATGAATTTTATCTGTAGCTCTATTAATAATGCACCAGAATATACAACGCAGTGCTCTCAATTACATTTTGAAAAAATGTGAAAGCACAAGGTGTTGACCTGGCCTCCAAATTCACTAGATCTCTAACTGATCAAGTATCTGTGGGATGCTGTTGCCAGACACCACAGGACACCCTCACAAGACCCATGTCCATTCTCTGATGAGTCAGAACTGTTTTGGAGGAACAAGGGAGACCTACACAATAGGACATAATAATGTGGCTGGTTGGTGAATATACACTTTAATCAAAATGGGCCCGTACACCTGTGCAGCTCTCCACTGCACCGGAGCTCAGGTCATACACCACTCTGCAACCTACGGCAACCAACAGCCAGAAACGTGGCCTGACATCTTTGATCTAATCTGACAAAACTTCCCTACTGGCATCCACACTCCAAACTCATCACATCAAAACTCTCTTCAAAATTCATGAATGGAAATCAGAGTGAGAACATGCTGCAGAGAACACATTCTTCCACATTAGTGTCTTCTCCTTCTTTTATTTGTAATTTTACTCTTTGCGTCCAAGTGAATTAGGTGCAGTGTGACAGTTTACTGTTCAGCCGCATTAGTTAGAATTAGCTAGGTTTTCAGCGCTCTTGTTTCACCTTCTGGTTTTGAGCTGGCTACTGTAGCTGTAGTTGGGTCATTTCTCTGACTTCAGTGTGTAAATCAAGGCAGTCGCACTAGGATTTAAACCAAGAAGTCACTGATGTTGTGCTAAATAGAGGTTTTGACATTGCGATTCACACACTTACCTTTGGCAACGACTTGTTTTTCTGATAATTTGACACAGATGCAAGTAAGACATCTATAGTGTTCATTACTTTTCTATCTGTTCAAATGCCAGTTCTCAAAAACAATGGACGAGCACAGTGCCTAAGGTCTTGCTTGGCTAAGACTTCACTGTCATGGCCCACTGGGTTATAAATCACCTGGCTGCATGGAAAGCGTCCCATAGCACAGCCAGCATGTCAGTGTACCTGGTAGGGGAGCAAAGCTCTTCCACAAGTTGTCATAGATGGTGAAACCCTGTGCTCAATGGACTTGATGATTAATATCTGTCCATGTATGTCAATGGATGTACTGACAGGATATGATATGGGGCCCACAGTGATGGTAGCGACAGTATAGCAACAGAGCATGCGATGGGGTATGAGATCCCCTTCTTTTCCGTAACCCCTTACACCTACATAACAATCTATCAACCAGATTCCCTGCATACTTTTTTTCTCTTCCTCTGGTTGCTTTTTTTTTGCTTTCAAAATGACCTAAAATAATAATAATAATAATAATAATAAAAACACACCGAAGAAGAAACCAAGAACTTCTGTGGGTGCCTTGTGGTGTTTGGCCCAGTGATGTTGGCAGAGATGCTGCGAGGTCGGGCATCCATAGATATGGCGTATCCCTTGTATGCTCAATTGACTTGTGAATGTGGGAGTCTTGCGGGCAGGCTGGCCAATGCCTTGGGCTCCGCCTTGTGGTTCTTGAGCCAGTCCTGAGCAGTTTTTTGAGGTGTGGTGGAGCATATTCTCCTGCTGGGAAAGGCTGTTGCCATTGTTGTCTGCAACAATGTGTTATGTGCACAAACACGGTGGTCTGTGCATGACACATGTCTACAGTGCTCAGTTTCATCCTTTCCTTCAGCGCTTTACAATATGGAACAGAGATAACAGTGGTAATGTATCTGTCCTAAGCTTAAATCTTTTTTTTTCTTGCTTGACAGTCATACTTTTTTTTTGAAAAGTCTTTCTTTCTAGAGTCTTTCTTACAAGATGCAAGAATACAAGGCTTGTCTATGACTCTGATGTCTATCCTACAACCGTGGTCACGTCTGCTTACAGGCTTTAAACGTGTTTCCTGCATCAAAATGCAAAGTGATATGATAAGATGGCCATGCCTTTGAAGTTTGACATTCACCTTGCATTTTTTATTTATTTTTTTATATAGCTTGGTTAGGTCCACAACAGATAACTTAAGGAGCTCAAATTGTGATGTCTCATGAAGCAAATGCTTAGAATGAAATGATGTGGCAAACAAATGAGTCATACACTTAAATCAACAAAGTCCCAGATAAAATAAAACACAGTAAAAAGTATGTTGTCTGCATGTTAACATGTATCAACCTGACTCCTATTACTCATTGGTGTACAGGCTTTATGGGCAGCAGGTGTTCTTTTGTCTTTACCTCTATTAGTGTTTGTGAAAGGATGCATTTATTCAGTTCATGAGAATTCAGTGAATTTTGTCATTTAAACATTTGTGTAGTCTTTTGTAGAATACTTATTCCTGTATTACAACCCCTTTCTCCTTCTCAGCAAAGCCTTCATTTCTATACTAAATGAATCCAGGCACACAGCGGAAGGCCACAGTGACTGTAAAATCCTTATGAAGAGTCTTTATCCCAAAGCGTCTAAAATCCTAACCACTATACCTTTGTCATGAACAGTTGATATTCTCTGATGAATATTATAATGTAAATTCCTTATCCATCTTCTTATCTGCACAATCATGTAGCTCCACAAGTGAACACAATAATGTTATGTATGACATCAAACATACCCATGGAAGTTCTTCTTGCTTTACAGAAAACCGTCCACTCCACTTTTCACCACCACAGACAATCAGCATCTCAAGAACACTTGTTCTCAAGTGCTTTTATGTGACCTGTGTAGTTGTTACCTGGAAACCAACCTTTTGCCATCTACAGTGATTTCTTGGTAATCATCTAACAAAAAATACAAGGCTGTTAAGAATCGCCCCATGGAGTTGCCTTTTAGACATCATCCCACTTAAAGTCATTATACAAAGGTACTGGTTTTCTTGGAATCAACTTTTTTTTTAAACTAGTGTGTGAACTGTCCCTTTGTGTCTTGTGTCTTTCTGACATTTATTTCATGAAAAAAGCAACACAATGAAACTAATTTTAAATCCCTGTAAATAATGTAATTAATGCTGTACTAATAGAATATATATACTATAATATATATAAATAAGGTTAATCAAACTACTGTGCTCAGTCGTACTGACAAACCGTCATTTAAACCTACCACATCAGTGTTATAAGGTGAATATATTGTTCATTGCAGTGGACCAGAGTTGCTATAGCTGGTCTGTTCCTGAATCACCTGGGTTAAAGACTTTATTCTTCTTACTGAATCAGGACTCAGGCACATGTACTGGATAACCCAGTGTTGCCAAATGGCCATGCCTCCATGCTTATTCCTTAGGTTATCGCAGTTCTGTCCACATACAATATCTTTGATCTGGCAGCACTGACCTGGATTATATGAGTCATTTGACTGGCTGCTGCTAATTACGCAAGGTGAGTTAGCAGACAATTACGATTAACTGTTCACTTTCTAGCTGGCAACTTTAAACTGCATTAAGTAGCCTCATACAAGTAAGAAAAACTAAATACCTGGTGCTTGATTTGTCAGCTTTAACACATTAAAACACATTACTAAGCTTTAAAGGTTTCTGGTGTGTAAGACATCCGAACAATTGGCTGTTACCAGAAATATATTAGAATAACACCACAATCAGTGGCAGCCCAAGAATGTGTTTGATCAGTTAGCTAACAGCTCTCTGACTGACACCAGCTCTGCTTCTAGGATTACAATGAAGTCTCACAGATCTCATCGTATCACACATATCATTCTTCTTCCTTCCTGTTTTCATAAATGCAGTGGAATTTGGTGACAAAAAAAGTCAAAATACTGAGCTTGGAGAGGGGTAGTGTGATTACTCCTTTTCTTTGCACAAATCACACATTTCTTGCATTTTCCTTTCTCAGTTTATACTCGCTTTTCCAAGTGTGAGTTGATGTGATTTGATGTCAAATGCGTCAGACCTCCCCAGCAGATTTCCATCCTTTTGATATTTATTCCTAAACTAATATATTCTGTGTGAGTGGGTGAGAGGTTGTGCTTCTTATTTCCTCAAGGAGTACACCTCTTGAATAGTGTAGAATCACTGATATATGACAAGTTGACTCGTCCTGATCACATTATTTTGAATAAAATATGCAGGCTTCAGTGTTACCATCTCAGTAGTCAGAGTAACAGCACAGCTGCTCTACACATGCCGCTTGACTTTTACACTATTAATGCTGATGTGATTTACCATGCGCAAATATATATACTGGAAATAATAGCTTTAAAATGCCATTCAGGAGAAAAAGCCAGCGTACTGCCTTGCACTTTCCTGATCAAAGTAAGTCTGTTAACATGTAAATTGCAAATTCATTATGTGACACGTTTAAACTGAAGAATGTAGTTCTTGCAATTATCTTGAAGTTATCCTCAGATTAAACAGTTCTGGGAATTTTTCTGAGGAGCCACTGTAGCTCAGTATGTTACCATTTAACAGGAAAACTATCTGTATGCTGTTGTTACTTCAAGCAGGCATAACATATGACCACTGACAGGAGAAGTACAAGCCAGCACAAGGTGTTGACTTGGCGTCCAAATTCACTAGAACCCAAACCGATCAAGTATCTGGGATGATCCACAGAGGCCCCTTCCCTCAACCAAAGGCCCCCACTAACAACATTCTGTTGCCAGACACCATAGGACACCCTGATGTAGGAACCTGAGCTCCTCTCAATTCTCTCCTCTCTGGAATTTGAATTTACGGAGTTGTTTTGCAGAAGAACTCTTCTAACAGATCAACCTTTTACACCTATAGCTATAAATGTGCCAGACCCATGCTATCGGACCTCCCTAATGCTGAGGACGTCATCTGAGCCAAATAGACAGATTTACAGTCCTGTGGAATTTCCCCACTCTGGGTTCTGGACTAATTAGTTCTGAATCGAAAGAACATTAGTGCGATAGCAGGAACTACAAAGACTGAATTAATTGACTTCTTTTTCATATGGACAAATTCTAGAAGCCTTAATGTTATTTTTATTATGTTTTAAGCTTGTGATTTACTAATTCTTCCTTTTCAGAGACATACACATGCAAACATACCAAACACGTTCTTGTTCCCCTCTCCAAGAGTGACCAAGGGAGTGGAACAGATAAGGGATCATAAATAACTTCCTCCCAGAACCAGACTCTGATCTTCTCTAAAAAGAGCCTACGTTTGATAATATGACTATCAAAATTGCAATAACCTGGTAAGTTATATATTGTTGTTCAGGAAGTGCTAACGATCACAATGAGACGCTTTTGATCCTTGTACGATAGTTCAAAAATTCACATAAGTTCACCAAATTCACATAATTGGTCACAGAAAAAAAGTATCAACATTGCCATCAAGTGGCTATCTTTAAAAGTATTTTCTCTCTTTTTTATAATTGTTGATATGTTCTTATACTAATAGTAGCTATTAGATGAAATCATAACTATTGGAATTGTTATTTTAGAAACCACAACCTTTAAGTATTAGCAAACTGTCACTGTAAAGAGAACTTGAGGTTATTAATTTATCAATGCTTTTGAGTTATTTTGATTTTGCCATTCATACATCATCTTGTCATGTTGTAATGTTGAGTGTTGTCGCATACAAAAAAAATTGCTAATGAGCCATGATGAGTGATGGAATGGTTACATTTAGTAATATAAAATAGGTTAAGAAGATCAGGCAATAAGACATCTCAAGACATATTAGTAGGCGGTCTCTTCTCTTTCCACGCAAAGAATTTGGAAACCTCATCCAAACACTTCTTGAATAATTAACTCATAAAACCAGAGAGACGCTCCCTTTTCTCCGCACTTTTTTCTTTTCTTTTGCACTTTTCTAATGTTCCTCGCACTTTCCACTTTCTGACTTTTTCCACTTTCCAGGACATTCTAGTTTTAATTTCCATTTTTCGTTTACGTTTTAGTTCTTCTTTACGTACTTAGTCACATTCATACTTAGTAACTTTGTTTTAAGAACAACTTGAATATTTCAAGCTTTGTTTCTCGTCTGATGTTTTTCCCCACCATACAATTTTTATAGTGACTTAAATATTTTTCAAGCTTTATTCATTTTTATACTCTACGAACCGAAGTACTAATCAACATTGTTTATAGGTTAGTCAGTGTAGACAGCTGGGATATCAGTGACCCAATCTCTTCGACGGATCAAGAAACCTAGAAGCTGTTGCCATAGCAACAACATCAAGAAGACTTGACGAGCCGGATTCTTTCTTCAAACACCAAGACATTACCAAGTGTCATCTACTGCCTTTGACTGAACACCTACAACCCTCTCAAGCTAAGCTGGGTGTTGAAGTGCAGACCAAGCAACGAGTCCTATCTACTGGTCCAAGAGAGGCCCGCATCAGCTGTGCCGTTATCGTCACCAACTTGTCAGACTGATTCTTCGCCATCACCGACACTGAGAAGACTCTACAAAAGTAGGCCGAATCATTCCTACCGCTTAAGACAAAGAGATGGTGTCACTACTTTGAAACTCCCTACTAATATCTTTTAGAGAAGATTAATTAGATTAGGCTAGATATCAAATCCCCTCCTTTTCGGTTAAAACTTAAAATAGCTCCATCTCTCACCATCGCTCCAAAAATTAATTATTCATACCTTATCATATTCATTTTATTTGATTGTCCATGCATATATTCTATTAGTCCCTCATTTATTCATAGTTGTTACTTTATTAACTAAATATTTATTCACACTTAAGAAGTTGTTTGTGGTGTTGTTTACGGCAGAGGATGACTGGTACAAATTGTTGTAAAGGATTCATCCTTCAGATATGCAAATGATTTAACTGAGACTGATAAACTGATTTAAACCGTGTTCTTCCTACGATAATAGGAGGTGGTGACATATATTTCAATTGACATTTTAAAAAGTTTATGTTATCCTACACTCAGAAGACCCATGTCCATTCTCTGATGAGTCACAACTGTTTTGGAGGCACAAGGGAGACCTACATAATATTTGGAAGGTGGTCATAATGTTATGTCTGATTGGCGTATATCATTAAAAGGTATCATCAGTTGACAGTGCTGCATGCAGATCTATTACTGTGTTATTTTAAAGATTATAAATAGCAACAGTGTGTCAGCACCGTCTTATACCAGTCATGGCATGGCATTAAACAGTGGAACAAATGGAACTGGGGATTGCATGTTTTTTTCCCAGTATGCACTCAGTGCAATGAGATGATTAGCTGCAGCTGTTGAGGCAGGCAGAAGCTCACAGGGCTAATGAGGGAATGAACAACAGGTGTATAAAGCAGGGGAAGGAGCTGAGGAGGTGCAGGAGACATAACGCAAACATGTGTGTGTCCCATTTCAGGCTCCTTATCCACACAAGTTTAATTTTACCCTGAAATGGCATGGGATTTAGAAATTACGCCCTTATGTCTGTGTTTCATGGGGCGCATTTGCACGGAATAAGCAAACTCTGTGTTTGTCAGAGGTAATATCAACTATGATTTGATGAGACTGCATCGGTCCTGGCGGGAGAATTTCCGAACTACCCAGCAGTATCCCTGCTTAGAGATGTGATGAACACATTAATGCTTGACTTAATAAAATCCAACATGCATGCCATCAGTGTTGTCATCCTTTTTTCGTGCTTCTTCCTGCAAATGGCTCAGCGACATTTCAACTTTACACCCTAGCAGCTGCCCAAACTTTGATTTATAACACATCCTTCATAATTCTTAAATGAAAAGAGTAAGAAAAAAGCCACAAATACAATAATAATAGTAATAATCACACACCCAAACCACATAGATGCTAAGTGTCTGTGGTTTAATTTGCGATGTCATTCTTACTTTACAAATTATGACTTGGACTTGGCCAATTTGCACAGGATTAATATCATAGATACATCAAAGACTTATTAAAACTTGCTTGAGGTTCTTAGGTAAAACTAACCCCATTCTAATAGGGCTCAGTCAATCATTATTCCAAACTGTCTGAGAACTTGGGCGGCACAGTGGCGAGGTGGTTAGCACTGATGCCTCACTGCAAGAAGGTCACCGGTTCAAATTGAGTTTGCATGTTCTCCCTGTCTGCGTGGGTTCTCTCCGGGTACTCCGGCTTCCTCCCACTATCCAAAGACATGCGTGTTAGGTTAATTAGTGATTCTAAATTGCCCATAGGTGTGCATGTGAGTGTGACTCTTGGCCCTGCGTTGGACTGGCGACCTGTCCGGGTGTGCCCCTGCCTCTCGCCCGATGACAGCTGGGATAGGCTCCAGCAGACCCCCGTGACCCCTAACAGGACTAAACGGGTATAGAAACTGACTGACTGACTGGCTGAGAACTCTGTTGGCTTGAATTTCCTGTGATTTATAATCCACACCTTTATTGTGACAGCCATCAGGTTCCACGAAGTGAAATGGTGTGACGGATGTGTGATATTGGGCTTGTACTGTGTAAAAAGTGCAAAGTGCACGTGTAAAGAATGAGCCAGTGCAGTGTATTAACTGAATATGCATGCTATTGATTAAATTTACCTGGTTACCTGCAATGAACTTGGCAATATTTGGTGACTAAGTACAAATCAACATGCTGTTTGCATTTTGGTAGTCATATCTGAGTTCTCCAAGTGCCTGTTGTAAGTTTGGTGTGGATGTTTTCTTGTGTTCTGTCTATTTGTGGGCGAGTTACACCATGCTTTATTGTATGACATGCAGTAAACCGTACATATCATCTATTGATTTGACACTCTTTGTGACACATTTTGTTTCCTGCTAAGAGGAAAAAGGATGTCTGCCTCCAGGAGGGTCCAAATATAGCTGTCCAGTAATTTCATTGATTTATCTCGATAACATGTGCTCCTGAGTGAGATACAGCTGTCTGGAGGAAGTGCCGAGCTCACTAAATTTCATTACCCCCAAGCAAATGAGATTCATAGGGTGGGGTTAAATTCATTAATTAAGTAAGATCCTAACAATTAGATTTGGCCAAACCAGGATCATGATGGCTGTTAAGTGGCTAAAACTGCAGTGTTTTCCATTCTTTTCTAAATCTCTCTCTTTGTCATCTTTTTGACTGCCCTTATTAGCATGACTCAAAGAGCAAAATGTAATATTTTGTTCAGGGGTGTCAAAGGTTAATTGTACAGTGCATGTACTGTCTGCGTGTTTGCATTACTATTCAGCAGTGCAGCTTAGTGCAGCACCACTAGACCTGTTTTATATTCAGTGAGAAGCAGTCCTTTAACTGCTGCTTTATTCAAAGTCATTCTGTCTCTGAACTCAGTCCTCATTTATCTCTGCTGTTTTACACTCATAGCTCCCATGCCATCAGTAGTAGCAAATAAACACATGCATGTACACATTTAGACTGCAGGAAAAAGTGTCACAAAATATCACAGAAACAACATATATATATATATATATATATATATATACATTTTAAACGTCTTAAATTATCCACACACACTTGGAAGTGAAATGAGTTAAACTAGTGATTTATTCATGTGAACTGTCAACATTGTAATCCCAATAATGTAAATATCTCATTTTTATCATAATTGACATTTTTTAACATGTAAACTAAAATCACTGTCTGAATATTAATGAACAAAAACAGCATTTAGGCTCCTACAATATCATTGCAATCACCTGATCCCTTAATATGCTTAAACCTAAAGTACCATGATGTGTTTGTGTGTTTAATACTTTACATGCCAAATTAATTTTTAACAGCACAAATTTGTTTGAGTGATGAAGGGGAGATCGATGCTAACTGAGTAACCCAGTCAATGTATCCGCAAGTGGCTGCTTATAAGAGCTTAATTCTCTTTATTTATTTGTTTTTTCTGGCCCCAAACGAACTGTTCATTTATCATTCCAAATAACCTTAAATCACGACAAAATCAGGCCAGACGACTAAAACACGTGAAAATGTTACAGATCATCACGCACTAGTATTGACTCCTGTCCTGGTGTCAGTGAGCTGGACTCTCAGATTGTGTACACCTCCCCTCTGAGTTGCACTCCGCAGAAGTGCCAGTAATGCGCTGAATCTTCTTTATTGGTAACCTACGTCATTACTTACGTTCCACCTTAACACCAGCCCTGGCACCTGAATAAAGATTTCCTATCATGGAGCCCGGGCGGAGGCGCCACGCTCTTAAAATGTGACAAATGCAAATGGGATGAGAGAAATCAAATGTGACTAACGTGTATGGAAACAGAGAAAATCAATTGTCTCCTGAACAAATGGATGAGCTATTAAAATGATTGCGCGCTACAGGAATATATTATCCTCGGCAGCTGCCAGCGGAGGAAAGAGTGGTGGCTGCTTGGCCCAAGTAAGCACACAGAGCTCTCTCTCCGTCTTTGGCAATTACATATTCAATATTCATGTGCAAAACATACATTTTATCTGCCTGCTCTCATGCTCACAGCTCTTACATATTATCATTATACCAAACATAAAACATGAAATATATGGATGCGTATAAGTTGTCAAAGAGAATTTCTCTGTTTGTCTTACAGCAGAAGGTGCAGTGACTCTAAAAACTTGGCTTTGAAGCAGTCGTGTTGTTCCCCGTCTTTAATTATACAAAAGATTTTGACTTGCACTGATGTTTAAGCTTGGAAGTTCGAGACCACACTTGTTATTGAACTGCTATTTCAACTCCTGATGAAGAGACATTTCTTATCCTCACCACATTTGTCAGTGATACTGGGAATAAAGAATTAATTAAAGCTCATATGCCAAAGAGACGAGATACCAATCATTTTTAAAAAGCCTTTCATGAAACAATTGCAGCTCACTGAAGTTTGACTAAACATTTTTTCAGTATTCTCTGTGGGCCAGGGAGGCTTCAGAGAAGAGGATTCAATCCACTCATCAGATAAAAAAAAACAGTCACCGGCTTCAAATGCAGCCCATATTAACACTTCAAAACAATCACAGCATCTCTGCAGGCATAGGAAATGTTGCACAGCATGGAAATAACACAGCTCTCTTTTGAAGATTCTGAACTGCCTTTTGGAAGGATATTTACATAAAATAAATACAGACGATGTACATGATATCCATGCTCAATCCTATTAGCTGGAAGAAAATGTCAAGAAGGAGAGCCATCTGCCTTAAGCAGGATACATCTCCACAAGATATTGATGGGGCAGTAACCTTCTGAAATGACAGGTTTAGTGGAGTCTGAAACGTGGATCCATTAAAGTTTTAATAAAGTAAATCACAAAATGGCACTGTGGCCCACTGCACTGAGTGGCCAGTGTCCTTCACCAGAAATGAGACATCATATATTCTCCCGGTTTGTCCTGATAAACTCAGGTGTCATGTTCCAACACTGGTGGGAAATCTTCTCGGCGCAAGAAGTAATGAAATGACAAATAAGAGGAGATGCTAGACTGTCTTCTGAACAGCACTGTACACTCACAATTGTTGACCCGTCAGGGAATAGAAAGACGTGATGATAAATAAAGTAAACAATTTAGATTTTTTACACATCCTCTCTCCCAAACGACGATTCTCCAGTTATAGATTAGCAATCTTCATGTATGTACAACCATTTAGGATTTGAGTTTTCAATTCCTTAACGTGTTCTTAGAGCCCTAGTGGTACTTATCAGTTTGAGTAGATCTTGTTTTTCATCCCCCTGACTTCAGAAATACAACTACAACCATGTTTATCTGCTCTAACAAGAGCTTTGGCTTCCCTCATAACAGCATGACTGGTTACTTAGTGGCAGTAGCAACCATGTGATTGGCTAACTCCATAATTGTGTGGGCTTATAAGTCATGTTAAATCTTTGGTACATAAAAAAAATATTGGTTCTTTCTCAACCTTTAAAAGCTCTTCCAGAAAACGTATATGCACTTCTACTGAAACGTCATTTGTTGTAGAAATAGTCATTATTTAAAAGTCTAATACATTATATCATATATGTCATGGCAATAATGGTTGGCTTTTGTTTTTGTATTAACTTTTTTAATATTACTGCATATTTGAGGAGGGTGGCCAAAGAAAATATCATCAACAAAAAAAAAAAAAAGATCGATTGGATCGATTCTCTTAGGATGGAATGATACCTTATTTCTGCTCATTCTTTGGATGAAGGGTGGAATAAAGTTGAGATGCTCAACAGCAGGAAGAACTGCTTGGGGCAGTTCAAAAACACTCTAATCTGAAAGATGTTCTTGGGACATGTCAATGCACATCAGATAATTTTATTTAGTGGTCATGCAAATATTTAAGTTGGTGTCTGGAATGATTTCAGTTAGGCTGAAGAAATATTGTCCATGTCCAGGCAGCTTAAATGGACATAAAGCAGCTAAATGCAATTCTGCCAATTTACCATTTTTCCATAATGTTATATTTAGTACCAAAAAAAAGCATTCATGGGTTGTGATGGCCACAGATAATTTCATGCACAGCTCCCCCTAAAATCACCTGGAAAATTGGCATTACAGTAGTCATAATTATATGGTGTATTATCGCCTTTAACAAGAGATTGATGTAACTACTTTAGATGATAATGAAGCCTTCATATCTATAATATGCATGTCAGTCACCGTAGGTTCTCCTACATGTTTGGAAACAACGATGAAGGATGAGTAATCGATTGGTCATGAGCTGCAACTTCACAGCGAGATGCCACCAAATTCCACTATGCTTTCAAATGTTCATTTGTTAATGAAGGACAAACGTTGAGACATGATACTTCTACCGCTTCACTAGAGAACAAGTTCATATGCGTGAATGTACTTCTGTTTCTAGTGCCTTATTGTTGTTGTTGCTGCTTTTGTGGTACTTCTACAAAAGAATCTGAGCACGTCTTTTGTTGTAGAAACAGAGAAACGTACACCAGAGGTAAGAAGTCTTCTGTTCACTGTATGACACAGAGTTTACATGTTAATCAAAAAAGACACTTGCGCCTAAACGCAACACAGCTGTGTAGACGGACACACACACACACAAAAACAGACACACTCGAAGTCACTTGAGACATGAAGCATCGTTGGAATCAGGCATGCGTCCCAAACCACAGGAAGCCCTTCCAACAGCTTGGCTTTTAGATGAAGATCCTGTACACACAAACATGTAAACACACACACACGCACACACACACATTCATGAAAGTACATCAGCACGCACACTGCCTCCTGCTGCTCCTGGCGAGCTATGAGACCTGCTGACTACAGAATGGCACAATTGTGTGTCTGGGCCATCTGCCGCTGAGACAGATATAGATGTCACACACACAAGCACATTCTAGAGGCACACACAAATATTTGCCACCCACTTAAAGATAGACGTGCAAAGAAGTGTCGTAACTCTGACACATCTATGCCCCTTCTTTTTCTTTTTTACAGCAATCAGCAATAGCATTATGACCACCTGGCTCATATCGTATTGTGCCACTAAAACAGCTCTGACTGATGGAGGCATGATCTGTGCAAGGTCTCTGATGGTCTCTGGTGTCTTCCAAGCCTCCATCGGCTTTTCCTGCACAACCCACAGTTGCTTGATGGGATTTTTGTCTTGGGAATTTGCCACTTCAACACTGTAAACCTCGTGTCGTGATCCTTGGACCATTCCTGAACATTTTTTTTTGGTGATGTGGTGGTGTGGTTTTATGCCAAAAGGGCAGTATATGATATGCGGCAATGTTTAGGTAGGTGATATGAGTAAAAGTACATCCATAATTTAGATTTTTATGTAATCATTTTACAGTGGCAACCCACTACACCGATGCTGTTCTTTATTTCAGTTGAGAGGTGATCTATATATTCTTGGAAAGTAAATTAACCAGGTTTTGCTACGTCTCTAACAGGAATCCACCATCTGCCTTCATTTTAGACTAATATTTTGCCCTCCAGGTTACTGCGGCTGTCACGTGACTGGAAACTATGAATTGTAGGTAGAGCATGGGTTTTCTGAGTGTGGTTACACAACCCCATATGCAGCAAACTGTGTTGCACTGCATGTTCTGACACCTTTCCATTATAGCCAGTATTAAAGTGTTCAGCACTTTGGCTGTTGCTTGGTGTGTTGGAGCATGGATCCAAGAGAAAGTGTTCATTTGATGCTCTCTACATTTGATGCTCTAGCATAGATATTACCATATTTACATGCTCTGCAAATAGCAGCAATACAAGAATTAAGGAAGGAATAGGTGTGCTGAAAATTAATCAAGATGTAGACAAGGGAAGGAGGCTGCACATGGGTAGAGGTGAAAAACAAAGGCTGATGCTGACTGCCAGCGGGCCACTGAAAATAAGCCGGAAGAAAATGTAACTGCTTAGTGAAAGAGCTGAGAGTGTTTTGGCACGAGGAAAGGGTAGACCAGAGGAATGTGTACCTGTGACTGGCTAGTCTAGGATGGGTTTGACTGACTAGAGCAGGGCTGCCCAGTACGTCGATAGTGATTCACCGGTAGACCGTGAAGAAAGTGTGGGTCGACTGCATGCCATTCAAATAAAAATCTTGTAGATGTTAATCCATCATCTGTCCTCACTATGGCATTTGACACTTATGTAAACCTCTAATGAGCAGTAGTTAGCCTTCCAATTTACATCGACCCCAGAAGAGGTATAAAAATTACTGCATGTGTACAAATGTTGAGACATGGTACTTCTGCCATTTTTACTTGGTCATAGTGTAAGTAGTTAGCAATGAGGTCAGAGGGAGAAATCTGTAAGGCCAAGACAAAATAAGAACAGATTGGAATTTAAACTAGCCACTGTCAGTAAGTATACAAAGTAAGGTTGTTAAACTGTTGAAGCTGTGTGAATGACCTCTGAATACGGCTTAATGTGTATGTAAGCAGCAGATATCCAGCAGCACATTTTGTTTAAGATGAAGAGGCAACCTGTATAGCAGTGCAAGTTCCAAAGAAGCAACCTGAATACTGCTGAAGGTTTAGACTGCATATTTGTAGGAGTTCTCTGAAGTGTTGAATATTAACCGGCACTTTTGTGCTGCCAATTCTGTCCCCACATCCTTCAACATATTCAATCCATATATTTCATGATGGGATATATTTAGAAGAGACAGAAAGAGACCGTAGATGGGTATCTTGTTCGCACAGATCCTGCCACAACCGTTATGGATGGTGCAGCATCTGTCAAAAGCAGTGTCAAAGAACTCCTGACTGGTTGCGGTACAGACCTTTTTTGTCATATGAAAATGGAATGTTCGAGATATGACAAGTAGATTTTAATTTTGAGAGAGTAGAGCCAGTGGAAGGAAATGATCAAGAAGGAGAAAAACAGATGAGAGCTTGACATTGTCACATTGTCCCTTGGGGTGATTGGAAATCCCTGGGCTGCTTTTGCGACCAAGTTAGCCGCAAAATAAAATTTGGAATCCCATTTTTATGCCGAAAAGATGCCATTGGGATGGGTGGATGAGCACAGTTCTGTTATGTGATGTATAATAGAGTGAGAAGGGTTTAAATATCATGCTGTTGGTGCTCGGAGTCGGCCCTTAAAGGGGAGCAGCAAATCGGCCTTTTCTGGCCTAATTATTTGTACGTGGCGATGCCAATCAGACTATAGTGTTATGGTTGTCTAGTGAGAATGACAGTCAGTGATGACTGGCTACCCCAGTAAATTTACCCCAAGAGAAAACTTGGATGTGTTTAGCCTAACTTAAAGTAGCACAACATATCCTGCAACTCCTTAACACTACCTAAAACCCCAGAGATTTCTTTGTTTTTACATGTGTAACTTTTTTGTGATTTTAGCAAGCAAAAGAAAAAAAAAATGAATAGTTACCTTAGTGCTCCTAAAGTTTATCCCTATGGTAAGAAAACTCCTAATTGTATAGCCACTTCATTTGAGAAACAGCCGTTGGGATCTTCTAGATGGTGCCACTGTATCTTTGAGAGTATAACTTTTATTGAGACATCTTATATTATAAGGAGCAAGTTTTGTTCGGTGCTGAGTGACTGTTCTTTCCCAGACAAGTTGAAATACCAGACAGTCCAATCTGAACACATCCTTATTGCTGAACTTTTGAGTCCAGTCTTCTGAAAGACAAAACAATAAAGAGAGTAAACATCATGAACCAAACAAACCAGCAGAGGAGACTCAAATAAGGTCCGGATCAAATTTTATTGACATCTCTTTCCTGCAATTACGAAAACAGAAATGACGGAGCCTGACAGCGCCTGTGAGGCTATAGCGCGTGAGAGAAAGAAAAGGAGGATGACCACATATTGAAAAAAGAAATGGGGATTTTAAAGATCAGTTAGTTGAAGAAATGTTTGAACTGAACCAACATTTTTAATTTGAAAGGATATTTTTGACATGATTTGTGATCATGGTCCGGAAAGTCTTTATTTTATCTTTAAAATCTAATATCTAAATATAATATGGTGCAAAACTACTATCCTCTGTCCTATGCTGGTTGCTTTCCCCAGGCGGAATACACAACAAATTTTAATGGCTTCCAAATTCTCAGTGAATGTTATTCTGCTCAGTCAATGGCCAAGTCCCAAGTTTGTCATGTATGAGTATGTAAGGGTTGATCAAAAATGTGTTCCTGCAGCCTTTGCATTAATTGATTTTAGTTATATATTGTTTACATGTGTGATTAAGCACAGCATATTTTGCATTGAATCCGGTTAAATCCTCAGTACTGACGAGCTATACCATCCATCCATCTTCTATACCCGTTTAGTCCTGTTAAGGGTCACAGGGGTGTGTTGGAGCCTATCCCAGCTGTCATCGGGCGAGAGGCAGGTGTACACCCTGGAGAGTTCGCCAGTCCGTCGCAGGGCTAACACAGAGACAGACATCCATTCACACTCACACCTACGGCCAATTTAGAATCACCAATTAACCTAATGAGCATGTCTTTGGATGGTGGGAGGAAGCCGGAGTACCCGGAGAGCACCCATGCTTCATTTTCAAGCTTGTGTAAAAATAAAAAAAATGGGTGATTTTTTCAGGCATGTATGCAGAACTACACAGATTTTAATATGATTATTTTGTGGGATTTTGTGAAATGTGATAATGATATGATGTGATAATAAAATGTGATGATTGTTTACTCACTAATATCACTTTTGTGTCATTTGTATTACTTCGGGAGATTTTTAGATCTGCGTATATCCATATAGTGGGTAGCGCATTGTCTGCTGTGACATTCATTCATTTCACCAATATTTGCACCCGAAATGGTCGGCTTGTTTACCTGTAATTTGCTACTACCTGCTTGTTACAGGTAAACAAGCCAACCGTCACGGATGCACGCGGCACTCAAAGATCACATCATCCAGGTCAGAAGACATCATCTATAGGTCATCTATAGGTTTATAGGTCAATCTACAGACCCTGGATGATGATAACAGGTAACTCTGAACTCAGCATTTAATAGCACTAGCATACGATAACAAAATAAGACAATGCATTATTTAGAAGCTGCGTTTGGGTGCCCCAGTCCCTCCCACTATATGGATATACGCAAATCTAAATATCTCCTGAAGGACTACAAATGACACAAAAGGTATATGTGTGAGTAAACAATCATATTTTATGCCGGAAATAAGGTCCAGGTTGTAAAAAAGTAGTTCCCCTTTAACAAGCAATCGTGTTGCATTGAGTTAATGGAGTCTCTCTTTGCCTTGTGCTTCCAGGTCTTTCTCGAGCTTGTCAGATGACAGTGAGGAGTCCAGAGCCAGGTACCTATACAGGCAGTGGGTGGGACTTGGTTTGACCGATGTCCACCTGTCCAATCATACAGTCCTGCTCAGTCTTCCTGGTTCCACGCCCAACACCATCACCGACAGGTCTAGTCACCAGTGTTTCTTGCCAAACGGGCTCCCCTGTGACCAGCGTGGACCAAATGACCTACCAAAGCAGCAGTTCTCCTATGCAGCCTACTCCGCTGTGGGAAGTGTGCAGGTACTTAAAGCCACAGTTTAGGGTCCAAGTGCATCTGTTATTTTCAGCAAGTCAGGCACAAGAAATAATGATATTTTTATTTCCCCTTGGGTCCAATTGATTTGTAGCATAAAGGTCCTTAAAATCCTTTGTCTACATCTTCTGAAACCATTTGGAATCCAATCTTTGTTTTTGCTAACAAGTTGGCTATTCAATGTTGGTATGGCTTACATAATTATAAGTTAGAACATTATCTAAAGCATGTCATTGGAAATACTTTACATGCAAACACTACTTGCACATTACATACTAAGGCCTCTGTTCCATAGTCATGAAGTCTGCTGCAAATCATGAAGTGTAGTTACAATAGAACATCATTGTCATTGTTTTATGAAATAAAAGCAGTGTGTTATTTAAACTCTTGAAATTTCACACCCATGGTGTGCCATTGACTGGATGATGGGTAGACTTTGATTAGAGTTCTGCCTCTAGAATAGGGGAAAACAGCTAGCCTCATTTATTTCTACCACACTCTGTAGGTAAGGCAAAGGAACACAATTCTTTATTTAGAAACATTGCAGAAGGAGTGGAAGGTGAGTGAACAAGGTAAAAGCAAATGCCTTTTCTGTGACAGAACACTGTATTATATTACCATTTGTTGGCTGCTTTGTGACATCTAAAAAAAAAAATATATATATATATATATACAAGAGTAATAATCTGCAACCTCAACTTCAGATTCAATTCAGTTCCTTTTTTCGTGTACAGGGCCAAATCCTAACATAGGCCGACAGGAGCAGCCAATAACCACAGAGGAGAATCAGACACTCACTGATCCAGAAATACATACAGAAATGTACAAGGAGAGAGAGGACAGAGATGAAACTGCACAAACTAATGAAGAAAGAATATGACATGTAAAAGTGGCATATGGAGGAGAGGAGACTTTTTGAACTATTATCGTTACATTCTTTGTCCACTTTTCTAATGACAATGCGCCAGACATCTGGACTCCCCAACCAAAATAAACTTCTAAATCAGACATCATTTTATAATAATTTAACTCAATGCTGCTAATATGTTCAATCACCACACTTCCAAATGTAAGTTCAACATCGACAGATACATTACCTTAAATTTTGTTCTCTTGAGACAGAGTAGAAGTCCAGAAGGTCCGGTGTTCAAAAAACAAGGCACAGTTCAATTTTCTTCCTGCTGCTCCTTCACTGCAGCACAGAGGGACAGTGATGACAAGTAGTGCTGTGTGACTGGTTGATCCCCAACAGACTGTATTCCCAAGCCTGCTCTAAAAAGACCCGCCCATGAAGACCACCCTTCACCTCCACAGTCCCTCTAGAAAACACATATTTAATCCCAGCTTCACAGCTCAGCTTGACTGCTGACCTCAGATCCGCCAGTTTTGTCGGCTGCAGTTTTGTCTCCTCCCTTGCTGTCCAACTGGCAAGATAGACATTCCTTATTGCTCCACTTTCCTTGCAGAAGACCATCACACATAAAACTGAACCTTTGCAGATGAGCCTGCTTCACACAGGGCTAATGATCAGCCATTCTGTCCAGGTACAAATACCATAATGTCATCAGCATATGCTTGTACACTAAATACAATTTACCTCTGGAAACGTTAATCCTAAATTGGTGGCCAAAGCAAATCGCATCCCAGATGGAGGGCAATGCTATCTCAAACATCTTCTAAAGTGACCACCCACCTTCAACAGACAAGTTAATTGTAATGACCTTTACTTTGTTTCACAAACCAAATACTTCAAGTGACATGGACAACTGGTAATGGAAAAGCAAGGATTTCCTGGTCAATGGGATTAGAGTCCTACACCTAACTCCTGCAATTTAAACAATGAAATTCAATTCAGTAATGATTCATGCCCATTGTTATGTGCTTAGAGACACACTATGTCTGAATCCATATATGTTTCGAGTCTATTTGAAAGATACTTTTCAATTATTTTGTTCTGAGTACGGAGCAATGAAACCAGTCTCTAGTTTTTAAGTAATCCAAGAAATGGATACCAGTGTCAGCATCGCCAATGCGCATCTCCAGTGTAAAATCCCAAGGTTCAGACAGCTCTTAAAAAATGAAAAAGGTCTCTTTCCAGTAAAGTCCAGAATCTGTGATAGAACTGTGAAGTCACAGGTGTCTGTGACAAACATGCTAGAATACAAGACAATGGCTAACTTGCAGACCCCCGTGAACTTGAACTGCACAAAGCTTGACCGAAAGCTCTATCTGTCAAGAGTGCTAAAGTGCAAGTATGGACACTGGTGACTAGCGTACCTTTAAAAACGTTCTCTATGAAGAACTGATACATTGAATAGTTTGCTGTTGAAGGTTGGCATAGAGAGGCCCTCCCAAAAACATCTCCCCACTTATACTGTTTAAATGTTGAAGATTCCTCCAAATTTTTCCAGCCATTTTCTGCAGTCATACTGGACAGAAAAGAAGCCGAAAGTGTATGAGGCTTTCCAAGAAAAGGAAAAACAGCATCAGTGCTTCACCCATTTTATTGTTGAGACATTTCCTAAATTTAGCCAGTATTTTTTTTTTTTATCTAATCAACTGTTCATATCTCACATTTTTCCTAATCTTAATGAAACATCCAAGAAAAGCATCCGATTTTGATCCAGGAAATAACTGATCTCTAGTAATGAATAGCTGTATATCATCATGTGACATTATCAGAGAACTGTGATCAAGACTCGCCTTCCCTATTCAGCGTTCATAGTGTTTAACTCACCTTGTGCTACAATTTGGGATTCTGCCTAAATTGAGTGTCAGTCTCTTCTTCTTTTGTCTGTCCACAACGTTCATTTTCCTCCGCAGTCTGTTCCTGTCTGTCAGTTTCATCTGAGCTCTAATCCAAAAAACACTGAACACTGAACTGAGAAGCTACTTGGATGAATGCCGAAAGGTCTTTTGAAAAACTTTACCAGTCCAGTTGCCTTTCTTAAATGTTTTTTGATATACCTTGACCTGATGACTGAGAGCTTTCACAGACATATTGGAGGTTTTATTTCTCACTTTGCTGTCCTCCTGCACGGTTCTTTTAGTGTTCAGTGCATCAGGCTGCAGGGTGTTGGTTGTGGCATCCCCCACACCATGCTGCACTCCCTCTGTGGTGTTACTGCCCTTGCCACCTGCAGCCTGCGGCTCAGCTGTGCTACTGCCACCTGTGCTGCTGCCAGCATCTTGCTCATTATGCAGGCAGGATCAACATTTATGGCTGACATCACATCACCATACTCACGCCTTTCAAACTACCAGAGTTAGCACTGATAGAATGAAAAAAAAAAGTCATGTTAACTTGGATTGTACGTCTAAGCCTTACCTAGACAAGCATTTGTTCAGATACACAAATGCTTGTCTAGGCTGAATTTGCTTCCATTTTGTGCTTTTACAGCCAACATGGGCTGTATTTAATCAAAATGAATGCTTTCTTTAGAGAAGATTGGTCAGGTTGAAAGGTTACCCCTGATAACGGAACATTTGATTTACATTTGCAATTATTCCCAGGAAGACTTTAAGTCGTTCAGACAAGGCTCTGGAAAGAATCTTCTATACGAAGGAAAATGGTCACTCTTTCTTGGGCAGCAGGGAAAGTACTGCTTGCTGGCATGACACAGATAGAGATCCTGATCAAAAACATCTCAGCACAGTGTGGTGTAGCTCACAGGCAATGGTTCTCCAAAAGTGCTTGTAGTTGGAGGATAAGCCATTAGTTCCTGTCCTGATTCCATCTGGTTGACAGCAACTGTCAACACATCCAGAGTCAGCTCACAGTCCAAGGGCACTCTCTTTCTTGAACTGGGCCAAGGAAGACAGGTCATCTGCTTTACTTCTGCTCCAAAAGAAAAAAGAAGAAGAAGTTGGAGCATCCATGCTCAATAGCTAAAGAAAACAAGACCTGATAACGGCTCCCTTCACTCTTTCCTACAGGGGCATCTCCAGCCTCTTCTTTGAAAATCCCCTTCATGCTTGTGATACTATTCACGTTCATATATGTAGTTAAGTCAAGGTTTATCATACAGTGTTAACACAGCGGGCTGCTAGTGTCCAGTTTGCTCCGCCATGGTCTCATGTATCAAGCAACTTTGTGCCTGCGTTGTTCTTCCTGTTGCTCCCCTCCCCAAAGCCACCCTCCCTCCAGACCCACCACACACACTGGCCGCACACCTGATCTGTACTGAACTTACCCTGATGGAGGAAATGTCTCGGACATCTCACGTAGCATGTGAACATACATTTATCCATATAATACCACGTTTCATCAGCCTGTTGTTCAGTATTCCTCCACATGAACTGATGAACCACGCAGGCTGCTGCTATTTGTCGCTAAATCCAATATCTGTTTTTTGAAGACGAACTGGAGCAAAAAGCATGCTCTTACTTATATGCAGACATTTCCTATACTGTGTAAATAGTTTCCATATGCCAGAGTCTCTCAAAATCTTGTGGGAAACACTAAAACACTGAACTCTCTGTTGTTGCATTATCACCTCAGTTACAGACAGAATTGTTGCATTTACAGCTGTTCTAACCAAAACAAAGGACACAGGAACCTCCCCATCATAGACCCCAATCTACCTACTCTGCTGAATTTGCAAGTTTTACCATTAATGTTTAACTATCCCTACTTTAAGATTCTGTATACTTTAACAGCTTTGCTTTTTGAACGGTGCTGTCCCTTGTTGCTTATCTTAGAGACTAAAGTGTTTTCAAAAACACTTTCATCTCTGAATGTGTTTTCTCTTATTCCGAAGGTCATAACCAGTCTTTAGAACAGATTTAATTAATTCCTCAGTGTCACTTTAGTAATCACTGACTTTGACTAGTTGTATGTCAGACAGACACACAACCATTCACACTCACATGCACACCTACGGGCAATTTAGAATCACCAGTTAACCTAATGAGCATGTCTTTGGATGGTAGGAGGAACCTGTAGTACCTGGAGAGAACCCACGCAGACACAGGGAGAACATGCAAACTCCACACAGAAATGCCAGTGAGTCAGCCCATGGATTCGAACCAGTGACCTTCTTGCTGTGAGGCATCAGTGCTAACCACCTCGTCACTGTGCCGTCCCCAGTTGTATGTTTCATCCTAAAACACATTTATTTCCTGTAATAAGTATAGATCTTGCAGGTTACCCATGGATATAATATCCCTCTCACAGTCATAATACATGTCCTCTCCCACACCCAAAACCTGTCTACTGGACATAGCCTCCATACTATGTCCTTCTTTGTATTCATTCTGATCTTCATCTAGCCCTGCAGTTTTTGAGACTGTGTTTATGTGTCAGTGTCAGGCTGCTCAAGATAGTCACTGAAGCCTGTTGCTTGTGTGGCTGATCGTCCGGTCAAGAAACCAGTAGCAATTACCGCAGGACCGCCAACGGGCCCAAAGTCAGGCCTGGTCGCTGGCTTTGCTGCTGCAAGCTAGGCAGCAACCCCACCATAAGATGTAGGACTATCAGTGGCATCACCCACCTTTGTTTATGCTAACAGACAATGTGTTTTTTGCCCTGCATCTCTTATGAATCAAAGACTGCACATGTTACAGTTTGGGATCTTTATATCTCGAATTTACAGTTTTAATGTTCACTTTATAACTGTTAGAAATACACAGTGAAACACCAAATACAGTGATTCATGTAGATAGTACTGACCGCAGAAGGCAACCACACAATCATATCTTTAAACAAACCTTCCCTAACCCTAACCTTTTCAATGAGATTGTAATGCCCCCCCTTAAAAAATCACAGCCACAGCTTTGTTCATTCTGGATGCAAAAGAGAGCTTATCATGTCCTCCCTATCTGATCAGTCATACTAGACCAGCACTAGTTGTGCTGCAGTATTGTGACTCCACTGGTTGCTTTCCTGAAAGAATATTACAATAGCTGTACAAACTATAATGTCCAAAGGAAAAACATCTTTATTACAGTCTTTCCATTTCTTTCCACAATGGACTTAATGTTCAGAATTCAAGAAAACAGATATGCTGACTCACTGGGTAAAGGCCATATATGTGAAAAACTATTACCCATGCAACGTAATAATTAGATAGGAAAGGTTAGGTGCTGTTTTACTGTTCATACTGAGTAGAGCACGATGTCCCACTGCTTTTAAGGCAGACACTGACTTTAGTTTGATAATCAAAAGCTAGATACACGTTCTGCTCAACAGAGTCTGCATCAAGCCTTGGCGTATTTTCATGTTTTTTTGACGTAGGTTATGAATTTTTGGAAACCCATTTTCTTATACCCAAGTTATATTTGGAAGAAAGAATAAATTAACTGGTACTGAATTCCACATTTCATATTCAACAAATGCACAAAATGGAACGAAATACATTTGGTTTAACTGTGTCATACTTGTATATAAATAGAGGAGAAGGAGACATGTTCTTAGTAGAGTGCCCCAGGCCATGTCTTCCAGACAGCAGTTCATGCACAATGTACATAAGATATTACAGGGATAAGAATAGATTCTCTGAGTAGAACAGCATCAGCAACTTTGGTGCAATAAAATGATTATCTTTTTCATCTTCAGTGTGGTATTTGCATCATACTAGATGCATGGTTAATCTTTTCTACCATCCTACAAGAGTGTGAAGGTTAATGGGAGTCATTATGCATGTAGTCCGCCCGCGCTAGCCAGCAGACACGTACACACAAAGAGTTGCAGTTACACTATTTTTAGAGGATCTTACTTCTCTGTATCCCAGGAACAGAGGACCGAGTTGAAGGAGATGCTTGTTATTCCCTTGAGCCCCTTCCCGGCCTGAGGGCAGATGAAAAGTTGGAGTGACTCTCTGAATACCAAGTTTTCCCTCCTCTTTTCTCCCCCTTCCTCTCTCCTCGTTCTCATTTCTCCGCTTTGCTCGATCCATCCAGCTGTCCACTCGTCGAAGTCTACCCAGAGGAGGGTCACAGTCATCCATCACCGGATTATTTTCTAACTCCGTTCCTGAACACTGCTTTGAATTAAGCGGCGTTTGCAGGATCTAAACACGGCTTTCACACAATTAAATATGGCATTTGTGATGGATGGATGGTGGCCGACAACAACTATATTGGACCAATAGGTCCATGTTTTGGGGAACTAGGCTATGACGCACACAAACAGGTATGCAGAGAGATTAAATAAAAGGTTAGAAAATTAAAAAAAAAAAGTAGATTTACAAATCAGAAGTTTGGATTATGTTCTTGTTGAAGACCACAGGAAAATAATGCCTGTTGGATGCAGTGTTGCAATATGCAACTTGTAGAACAATAAGTGAATGGATATATTCCACCAACTTTGCACGTACAGGTATGATATAGGAGCTGCTGTCATGTCAGGTCTCAAACAAATCAATCAGTATCTTTAACCTTGATAATTACGATGTGTGCAGTTCAAAAACATTAATTAATGTATTTACTCGTTTCTGTTCTGCACATGTTTTTAACTGTAAGGATCTGATTTTGTAGGAGGGATGTGGAGGCAGCAGAGTCTTTCTGCAGATTTAGACTGCATGTGAGCATGCATACAGATCAGAGCAGAGTTGCTGAAATAAATGGACCAGACTTTTCACACTAATAAGCTAAATAAACCAATCAGCAACAAGATTACAACCACTGACAGGAGAAGTAAATGGCATCATCGCACCATCTTGAGACAGTGCAATGTTTTGCTGGGAAATGTTTGGACCTGGCATTCATGTAGATGTTACTTAGACATGTACCACCCACCTAGACCAGACCAGGCACCCATACTCCATAGCAATGACACTCCTTGATACAGACACACACACAAAAACAGTTCAGGAACAACTCAAAAAACCCAACACAACGTGTTGACATAGCCTCCAAATTCTCCAGGTCCCAAACTGATCAAGTATCTGTGGAATGCCCATTCTCTGATGAGCCACAACTGTTTTGGAGGCACAAGGGAGACCTACACAATATTAGGGGTCATAATGTTATGCATGATCAGTGTATGTCATAGTATCTAAAAAAATCTGTCCAAATTTGTGTAGTTAATTTGTCAGAGTAACAGTGCTTTAAGTAGGCTGCGACTCTCCTATATGCACTACCACTACTCAGTTTCACCCTATGCCATACCGGGAGTTTTGTTGTTGTACCTGGTTGTGCAAGGAGTTCTCACAAGTAGTCATCTTCTGTCAATACATAATAGTGCCCCCTGGGTTATGTAGTTCAAGAACTAAGTTTTACTTGTGTACTTGCTGCCACTAAGTCACACTCACTTTTGTTCTTGTGAAGCGCAAGGTCACACGGTAACCCATTTCACAATTGCAGAAGTAGTACACACAAGTGACTTCAAAAAGTGATTCTTCACTCAGAGAACTCAGATCAGAACAGAGGTGGAGTATAACACAGCTCTCCATACACTGGACAGATAACTTAAATGAAGGTTGAATTTATCACCAAACGTCTTTCATCATAGTAGGTGCACCTTATAAATGAGCAGATGTTGTTGATGGATTTTGCCACAGGGGTGATGGGTTCACACTACAAGCAAGTTGATTTTTTATTTATTTATTCTTTTTGGCCACAGTATTATTTAAGTTAAATCAATAAATCTGAGTTTTACTTGTAACTGAAGATTACAGGTCGTGACCACAATTATGACCACAATTATCAGTTTGTGGTAATGGCAGTTTTTCTATACTGTTTTTGGGTGAAACGTCACACATGATGATAATGTTTTCCTAATTTGGAGAATGTTTGTTGATCTCATTCGTTTTGAGTGTTTGATTGAGTCATGTAGTGATAAATTGTTTGGTGTGGTGTTAGTTTGAGAGGTGTTCTCCTCTGGTAGACATGTGTAGCTGCAGGTTGTCATGGGGAATCTGTTGTAAGGGGTTCTTAGTGTGACAGGAAAAGTTTCTGGAGCCTTTGTGTTGGAATCACATTCAGGGTTTTTGGCATGTTACTGTTTTATGCAATTGCTTTCCAAGGTTTCACTGAATAAATACTCATCACAAGTACCTGTACAAAGACTAGGTAGGTATCAGTTTAGTTATTTCTTGTTATATAGTGATTATATGCGTGTATATAGTGATTTATACAGTACCCAGTTTCCCACCGATGAGCTGCTGGATCAATGCACCAAGGAACAGTTGGTCATGATTGCTCAGCCTTACTCTGTTGAAGCTGATCTCAAGCACACAAAGGGCAACATGAAGAGCATCATAAAGGCTAACCTGCAGGAAGGTGGTTTTCTGTCAGTTGGGGGAGGTAAGAGTGGAGTAAATACTTCTGTGGCTGGCTTAGCATTTGAACAGCAGAGAGAACTGCTGCTGCTGTTGAATTTAGAGCATGAAAAGGAGTTGGTAAGAATGAAATACACAACAGAATAAATAAAATTGCAAAAACTAGCAACAATTAAGGATGGTAGAATGTCTGCATCTACTTTAACTTTTGTGTCTTTGAGCGGGTTGCAGATTCAAGAAACTGACCTGATGAGGAGTGAACTCTAATGTCGCAATGTGTCTTTACACGTAAAGCACAAGAGGCTTATATCGTTCTATTCTCTGAGGACTGTAAAGACTACAATTTGGTAAATGCAGCTGCTCTGAAAGCATATGAGTTAGTTCCTGAAGCATATCGCCAATGTTTAAGGGGCTAGCCAAAGACAGGTAAACAAACACATGTGGAATTTGCACGTGATTTGGTCTCACGTTTTAATCATTCAGTCTCACATTTCAGAACAGTTCAAACTATCTGTGCAAAACATTACACCACAACATATATGAATGAACACAAAATCACGTGTCCAGACAAGGCTGCAGTGCTGGCTGACGAATATGTGTTGACACACAAGCGCATCTTTGGTGAGTGGTACCTGAGTGACACGTGGGAAGAACACCTCCAGAGGGTACAGGCTCTTTTTGACAGACTGGTGTGAGCTCGTTCGACTGTCCACCTGTCTAAATGTGAGTTTGCAAAAGCCACAGTAAAATATTTGGGCAAGGTCGTGGGACAAAGGGAGGTTCGTTCCATTCATGTCAAAGTTTTGCCGATACAGGCATTTCCTGTTCCTTCCGCTAAGCGAGGGTTGTTGTGCTTTCTTGGGATGGCAGGTTATTACCATGGTTTTTATGCCACTTTTGCTTCAGTAGTGGCTCCACTGACTGAGCTGTTGAAGGCTGCTGTTAAATATGCTTGGTCTCTTTTTGACCAAGTGTAGAGCCTGTAGGCCAGTTAGCCTCTTCTCTAGGAAGTTTAAATTGTATTAGAGCCACTATTCAATAATAGAGAAGGAGACCCTTGCTCTTATTTGGGCTCTTCAACACTGTGATGTTTATACTGGGTTCTGCATTGACAGTGTTTAGTGCTCACTTCAAAATCTGAATCAGAGGTTACTGTGCTGGGCTTTATTTTTCCAACCCTATCATTTGGACATAAGACATATTAGGGGCCAGGAAAATTTTGTTGCAGATGCACTGTCACGTGCGTCTTGGTCTTGCATAGGGGTCTGTTTGGAACCAATTTGTCTCAGCCTCTACCCACTGAAATCTCACTCCATGAGACATACCCAAGTGCCATAGGAGCAGTGGGATTTGCAAGGACGGAACAGAGAAAATACACAAGTAGCAGCATCTAGGGTGACAGGAATGTCCACGAAGTACATGAAATTCTCCTGGTACTGTACACTTTCACTAGAGGATGTTATCCATCAACTTAAGTACGATACAGATCTCCCTACAGAGCCTCAAGACCATTTGGTCGCAACTCTAAGAATATATGAAAACATGCAAGATAGGCAATCGAGTAAGTCGAGGAAGAAGGTAAATTGTTTATGGACCTACATAGCAATATGGTAACTTCAGTCTAGTGCACTATATCATTTCTACAAAAACTTAACCAGTCTTTAAAAATGCTTAAAATACAGTATAGTAGTCAATTTGCTGTACCTTTAACCACTCTATGTGTTAACTGGAGATGTATACAGCTGTCTTATCCACTAAATATGATTCTTTTTTATTTCATTTTTCAAAAATAAATAAATAAATAAATAGTATAATAACAATATAATACATTTGCAGAAAATTACCTTCCCTATCCTTCCTCACACCTGCCCACTCAAGTTTATCACCCGCTTGCACATGCAAACAGCGTCTTCCAAGCACCCTACACTACTAATTAGAAGCAGCCCATTACAAAAAGAAATATAGATGAACGTGTGCAAGCTTTTACTCAAGAGAGCATACAGCACAGATCCAGTAAGTCAACAAAGTGTGTCTATAAAAGCATACAGATACCTTGATATGCATATGTGCACTTGTGCATTCAGGTTTTGCCCTCTGTGTGGGAATAATGACTGCTCGTTAGAACAATCCAAATGTATGTAAATGATAGACTATAATAACCCAGTCTGGGATAACCATACCATACCAATGTATGTTTTTTACTGAGGCTTTTCACTCATACTGGAGTCAATCATAAAGCACAAAAATGCACTTTGCTATAAAATACAAGAACAAAACTGCACATGCAATACTGTTCTTCAGTATAATAAATGAGTTAATACTAAGGTTGCAAATTACACTTAAGCCATCTTGTCCGACATCAACGGCAATGCACTAAACATGGCAAGCTTTAAAATCTCCAATGAAGTCAATTATCATTCCTTGGGAACTGGTTATACGTATCTTCATATACATCATGGCTTCTGGAGAAATGAACTCAATCCCTTTAGATAAAGAAAATAAGATGTTCAGTCTGCAAATATTGGGCACATGTGCTCCATAGTTAAACGAAATCATCTCCTTTGTAAGGGCAGCCTTGAAGTATGATTACAGTCTGCACAAGAATAAATTTGCAGGATCGTGGCCACATAATGTAAAAAGGACAGACAGATCAAGACTGCATAATTATTGAACATTTTTTGTTCAATAACCTTACTCCTTTAACAAGGGTTCACCAAGACATGATATATATATATTTATATATACTATATATATATATATATATATACCACACAATACACAATTAAATAAATTATTCCAGTGCTGCTGCTGAATATTATACTTTTTTTATATAAAGTATATATAAAAAAAGTATATACTTTTATAAAAGTATAAAATATTATGCTTTTTTATATAAAAAAGCATAATATTCAGCAGCAGCACTGGAATAATTTATTTAATTGTGTATTGTGTGGTATACAGTGGCAAGAAAAAGTATGTGAACCTTTTGGAATTTCACGGTTTTCTGAATAAATTAGCGCCTGGTTGAGGTTATTGCTGCCAAGGGGGGGTCAACCAGTTATTAATTCTAAGGGTTCACTTACTTTTTCCACTGCCATTTTGAAAGTTGAATGAGTGTGTTCAATAAAGACATGAAAGATTAGATTTTTTTTGTGTGTAATTATTTGAGACACATTATGTTTGTCAATACCCTTGACTTAGATGAAGGTCTGATCACATTTTATGACAAATTTATTCAGAAAACCATGAAATTCCAAAAGGTTCACATACTTTTTCTTGCCACTGTATGTGTTTATAATATACTGCGTTTTAAGGTAGACTAAATGTCAGGTACATAGCTAACTTGCTAACATGGATTATTGTTGTTGTGGTTTCTCTTCAGTAGGCTAACTTGGTTGTCATCATTAAGGGCAAACGATACCAAAAGAAAATGTTTTTTTATATATATATATATATATATATACTGTATATATATATATATTCACACAACTTCACCTTCCCCTGTTTTCTTCAACTTTTGAAGTATGTTCCATATATAATGATATCTCAGTTTGACAGCCAGACAACTCTCGCAACACTGACAAAGCCAGCAGCAGTCCCTAAAAGAATTTATTTTGGGGAAGTTTAATTTTGTGATTTGGTGCTCTGCATATCTGGCTAAGCATTTAGACTCTGTTCATCGCTCACATTCTGTGGCTTTTTCCAACAACTGAGCACAGACGGCAGTGACAGGAAAGGCTGTCACAGGAAAAATGTTTCCCTCGCTGCAGCGCAGGTACCCAAACATGAGCAAGGGACATAAATGTGCTTTGAAGAATATTAGAGGCTTATTTTGTTGGATGAGCAGTAAGGCTCATGCTTGCCTACAACGGGTCTCTGTTCTCAAAGTAAGAATGTGCCATATTAATGTAGCTTGCAATTTTTTAATTAAAGGAAAATTTCTAATCTTGGGAGGGCAGGGGTCTGATTGCTGTGGCACATTAATGCACACAATACATTGCTTTATTTCATTCCTGCTCCTTTATGTCTCATTCCATCATCCAAAAAGTGATATGTTTTAGCTTTTTTTTTTTTTTTTTTTTTAAATTTGTTGTGGAGCAGCTTGGACCCTGTGAGAATTTTCTGCACGGCTTTCATAACAGTGGCCCTTTCAGCCTCCTTGTTGTCTGACATAATGACAGTGTAACTGTAATGCCGCATTATTTACTTGATGTGATAAGAGTTAATTACAGGATTTGAGCAGCCCTCAGACAGTAGACTGCAGAAACAATCCATGACCTCCTTTCTCTCCCACCAAATAGCTGTTTTTTCTCCTCTCCTCCTTCTCTCTCTCTGCATTAGGAAAAAGAAAGTCAATTTTCCCCCATTCAATTTGCCACTTTTGTTCCGTTGTACTTGTTTTAATGTGGATAAATCAAGTCTCTATGTATCAAGCTACTTATGAATAACAGAAGAATCAAAGATTTATGAGTCCTGCTCGTACTTTTAGCGGTTAAGAGTGGTTAAGACAGCATGGGGCATGATTATCACTCAACACTGCAACAGTCATAGTGTTGTTGATGGTAGAGAATATCTGATCTTATTTATTTTAATTTTTTTGTGTTATTCAATTGTTTGACTGCTTCACTGAGTCTAGTGAGGCAGTCAAACAACTGAATAACTTGTTCTCCTTTTTTTGTGACTTTGAAATCTGGTATTTCAAGTGGCAGTAACTTCTGTACCTGCACCATATATTTTCAACCTGAAACCATAATCTTTTTCTGTTTATTTTTTTGACTTACGTAAAGCTAACCATACAGCAAGAACACAGAGAAACACAAAACAACAAGTCAAAGCAAAACAGCAAAAAGAAAAAGGAAAAACGGCGAATGCTACCACATGTGGTGGAGGCATATCAAATGAAGATCCTGCCAAATGAGAAATTTCACTCGACATGAATCAGTTGACGACGGTTTCACAGACTGTCAGGAGACTGTGTTGACACGCTGCGGAAGAAGCGCAAGGTTTTGAGAACTGGTTTCAGAAGAGATGCGTTTAGACAAATGCGTTTTCATTAGAAACTGCAGCTGCACAAAAAGAAGTAGTAGAAGAGTAGTAGTCTTTATAGGAGTAGTAGTCTTTAGAGGAGTTAAGTGTTTAAAGGCTTTCTCAAAACATTTTGTTTTCATGGACTACTGCTAATACAGTGTAACAGAGCGGAGTTCTTCAACAGGGGGCCCATGACCTCTAAGTAGTCTGAGGCGGTATGGCAGGAGGTCGTCAAAACTATTTCTCTTTTTAAATATTCAAATTTACACATTAACATGAATCCAACATATTGTAATGGATTAATGTAGACAAAAGTTGTTATTTTATACACGCATTCAGCGACACACGGGAACTCTCTCAAGCTAAACACCAGACGCGTCACGACAAAGAGTAGGACCAACCCCTATTGTTGCTGTGCCAATAGCTTTGAATATCTTAGTATTGAATGCACATTAACAAGGTATGTATATAGCAATAGGCCCAGTTTAATATAAAACACAATTTTATACAATATATATAGTAGGGGGTCACTGCGTCTCACTCTATCAGTTTTTCGGGTCCATGGCCTGAAAATCGTTTAAGACCCCTGTGATAAGGCATTCACTGAGCACTTCAAAAGACATTAATACTTTTCTGAGTTAATCAAATACTCCTAGTCTTGACAGAGGAACCAGAACGTGTCATTCTGAAGATATATAGCCATTTAGATATGATTCCCTTCTCAGGTAATTATGGAGCACACTCATTTTCAGCTTTCAATATTCTTTCCATTTCTGTTTTAATGAAAGTGTGGATGTATCTTTAGTGAGATTTGGAAATAGATTTTGTAGTCCCAGTCTGCAAGTAAGAGTGAGAAAGCTCTACTCCGGTAGAAAAGCTGCTTACGCACACAGAACCGTTTGATTAGGGTGACTTTCAATAAGAGCTGGAGTTCTCCCATGATGGATATGCTGTTTTAAAACACATAAATGTAGTTCTGGTATATAAACTGAATATTTATTAATTTATAGGCTGAAAGTAGTCAAAGTTATTGGACACGGCCCATCAAGCTATATTAGTCTACTCATCATCCTTGGAAAAATTGGAAACCAAATTTTCGTGTGAATGACAGGCTTGGTTAAAATGAAAAATAATAATAAATAATAAATAAAATGCTCATCTTATCTCATCATCGGGAGAATGATGATGTTCACAGCCTGAGCCAGACAGAGGACACTTACATCGTTAATTTCATTACGCCGCCGTGAAACGAAAGAGAGATGGATCTAGTTCAAGCAGCACCATCTCAGCACATATAGAAATACTTCTGTATTACAACATGCTCTGTCTTGTCCTGTTCTGTGGCCTGAAGTTTAAATGGAAGACTTTTATGATGCAAATGCAGGCAGTAGTGATAAATCTCTCTCCTTCTTTTTCTCCTGAGCTCCCCAGATGCAAAGAGATCTTCTCTTTCTTTTCTCTATCATTTGCACTCTCAGGCTCTCTCTACCACTCTTCCCCCACTGCAGCATCGTGTTACACTGGCCCCCAGGCCACATGAAAAATGAATCAGGCCCAGGTGATGCAGTGAGGAGGGGAGGTGTTAAGAGAGGGGTAGGATAGAGAACAACAGAAACGGGGAGGGAGGAGTGAGAGAGAGAGAGAGAGAGAGACCCCAAAAAGTAATGCTTTGACTTTCCTCCGCTACTTCTAGGTCACTTTAATTTGGGAGACGACAACACACACACACACACACAAACATTATCATGGCAAACGTAATTTCAGAGTACTGTAAAGTCATCACATTCTATCGTAGTGTTTTTCTATTAATTATAAAACCTTCCTAATGAATGATTACATACACACTGACAATTATTTATCTATTTTTTTCTTTTTACTTGCAATATTTAAAATACAACTGTGTCTAATGGACTGTTAGACTGGAAGAAAATTCCGGAAAAAAAAAATTGCAAAAAAAAAAAAAGTGGTATGAGCAACAGTCTATACTGTATGTTAAATGTCACATGACTCACATGAAAGGTAGACCAAACCTCTGCTGGCATTGGCACCACTGACTGCCAACATGTGTGTACTGTATGCATCATAGAGGCAATCATCTCACATCCCATCACTATAAAAGTCCGTACTGATTTTGGCACAGTACAGTGGATGTGTAGCTTTTGCTGACCGCGGTACGAGCAGGACTATTCCCTTTGAGATGTCCACAGTGAGAAATGAATCGGCTCTCTGGACTTCGCAGTGTCCATTAATTCTGTTGGACATCTCGTCAGGCGTCATCCCTTACAAAAATGTAGACTGACATCTGGGTGGTGTATTACCTTCATACATCTTGGAAAGACATTTGCTTAAACTGCATCTAACATGAATCTGGTAACTGCTAAGGGCGTGCACTATTTCTCCTCCCCAGTGGTAGATGATGGATGTCCTTTATGAAAGTGTGGAGGACCTCAGGAGAGCCTGAAACATAACCTTTGCCAAAGTGATTTTAGGGTGTTGTAAAGTCATCAGACTGCATTCTAGTGTCTTTCTATTGATTACAGAATGTACTAGCAATTTTTGAGCCTATATGTTAAATGTCACATGACTCAAACAATCATATTAATACAACACTCCAGTACATCTAAAGTGACCCACAAAGCTCTGCAGGCAACGGCAACTATCTGATAGTTGTCAGGTCCTCTGTTATGTCTTGTTTTCGTCTTTTTTGTCTTGTCTTTTTTCATTGTCATGGTTTAGTTTCTGGTGTTTTTTGTAGTATCTTAAGTTCTCAGTTTTTCATGGTCATTGGTTCTGTTTCCTGTTTTATTTTGTCAAGTCCTTGACTTCCTGTTTGTCATGTCTGTGTGTTCCCCTTTGATTAGATTATTGGTTTCACCTGTGTCTCGTTTCTTGATTTGCTTCACCTGTGTCTTGTCACTCTGTTCCTCGTGTGTGTATATATAGCCATGCTCTTCCCTTTGTTCCTTGTCTCGTCATACTCGTTACTCGTCTTGTTTGTTTCATGTTTCATGTTACTCGTTCTTGTACCATGTTTCATGCCATAGTTTCATGCCACGTCTTGTTAGTGTTTTGGATTTTGTTTGCTTTTTTGGATATCCTGTCACCTCGGCAGTGCTGAGTAAGTTGTTTTCTTTTCTTTATTTAATATATCTTCGCCTACTCCTGCCTCAACCTCCTTTTTGAGTCCTGCACTTGGGTCCGAAAATCCCTTTCCCCGCTACCCTGTTGTGACAGTAGTTTGTATCAAAGATGTAATAATCTCTATCCATTTGCCACTTGCAGCCTATAAGTTGCATGTGACAATATTGACATTGATTTGGGGACAGTGGTATGGATATCTTATGGTATTGACTTCATGAGATTGAGATTTTGAATATTTTCTGTGACCCTATCACGTGTCTGTGTTTTCCCTTCCTTGATGATGCAATTGGTTTCTATTTCTCTTTCCTCAGAAGTCTCACCTGTGCCTTGCCTTTGTCCTTGCGGTTGTCAAGTCTGTTGAGTTATTTGTACATTTATTTGTTCTCATTACCTGGAATACCTGCTGTGTATCTGTTCAGCTCCTCATGGATAACTTCTTTTCTGACTTTTGTCTTGCATTTGGTCTTTTGAACTACCTGCATTTTCATGGCAGCACTTTATGTTACTACTCTGAGTAGGTTTTCACTAAACATTATTTCATCCATTCCATTGTTGTTTTTTTGTGTGTGTGCATGTCCTACGTTTGGGTCCTACCTCCTTGCTGCACATCATGACATGTCTAGCTTTTGTTGATAATGGTATAAGTGGGATAATGCTCAGTCTTCAGTGTCAATCATTCTATTAGACATCTCATCAGCATCACCCCTTACATGACATCTGGGTGGTAACTACTGATCCCTGAGAGTGTGTACTGTGTGTCCTCTTCACCAGGGGGAGGTGGTGGATGTTCAGTACGGCAGTGTGGATGACCTCAGGAGAGCCAAAGACACTCTGAACCTCACCAACCAGATTGCAGTGGTCAAGCTTGGCCAAGCACCTTTACTATACAAGGTAAGATTAAATCAGCAGTGTTGCTGCTGTGCTCTGCTCTGCTGAGTACTGAGATCTACCTGATACTAAATCCTGCCGCAGAATATATTCATATTCACTTAGACTGAGGAATGAATTTGTTTGATCTTAAATAAGTGCAAGGTATAACTCTCATATGATTTTCATATAACAAGGTGGTTAAGAGTGGGCTTATTAGATGATTTTCAGGTATTTTCACTTACCCACATCCAAATATATCTTTATCCCCTTTGAAAAAAAACTAAAACTAAATCCAGCTGGCTGCACAAGGTTTGTTGTACTCCATATTGCACACCATGCATCACTAATTCTTATATTACTTTTTATATGAAACCCCCATAAATAACTTGTGTATCCGCACATCCTCCGCACAACAATGTCTTAATCCATTTGCCTTTATATGAAACAGCATTAGCAGTGCATTGATTGATTAGGCCTGCTTCACCTTGGATGTGTGCCACATTCCGCTCAAAGCATTTTTTTCATCAATTAGAAAATGACAGAGGAAATATGAATTCCAATCCAGTTAATTAAAACATAAACATCCACTTACATGTTAATTACTCATAAATTTATCTTCACTTTCCATTAAATCAAAGGTAATTTAATTATACTAGCCTGATTACAAACTCCGTGAGGACTTATATAATATTCCGTAGTGGAGATTATACTAACGCAAATGTACTTTGTCCGTGACTCAACAAATGTCAAGTTAGGTGTCATACAGTGTACATTTCGCATTTGTGGATGTTTCTGTTCTTGATAGATCCTGGAAATATGAATTTCTGACAGTGCATCATGCATTGGTAACTGTTGTCTTTTTGTCTCTTATATTTTACAAATAAATAGTGAATAAATACAGGGGCCCAGTGGCGAGGTGGTTAGCACTGATGCCTCACACAGCAAGAAGGTTGCCGGTTCAAATCCATGGGCCGACTGGCCTTTCTGTGTGAGTTTGTATGTTCTGTGTGGGTAGGTGTGAGTGTGAATGGTTGTCTATATCTCTGTGTTGGCCCTGCGATGGACTGGCCACCTGTCTAGAGTGTACCCCTGCCTCTCGCCCGATGACAGCTGGGATAGGCTCCAGCAGACCCCGTGACCCCTAACAGGACTAAACGGGTATAGAAGATGACTGAATAAATAAATAAGGATTCAGGGCACTGATGCCTCACTGCAAGAAGGTTCCGGGTTACTGGGCCTTTCTGTGTAGAGCCCTGCGTGGGTTCTCTCTGAGTACTCCAGCTTCTTCCCACCGTCCAAAGACATGGACCTTCTTAATTGAAAGATTTGATAATTTGAAAAAAACTCTAATCCCTTAAGTCAGGACAAAAACAAAAAAGAAATGACTTGTTAACATCTCGGTAAAGATCTTTTCCGCGCTGATTTGTAGATTTTACAGCCTTTTCTTTTCTTTAATGTATGAATTTGAATGGAGATTTCAACCCTTCCAGTACAGTTTCCTGACTGGCAGTCTGTAATTAGTAGCGCTGCACGTGATTCTCCTTTTATTTATTTATTTTTTTCCTAATATAAAGTGTTGCTTTGAAATTTATATATTTAATTTTAACTGGGCGTAATCTTTCTTTTGTGATCACATGGGTTTTCGACAGTTTACAGTACAAGAACTTCTAAACTGACAGAGAGAGACCTGCTGTGTATGTATATGGACTGTTAACTCAAATGTTCACTTTAATGTACAGTTTTTTTTTACGTGTTTCCTTTCC
This sequence comes from Planiliza haematocheilus, assembly GCA_005024645.1. NCBI lineage: Eukaryota > Metazoa > Chordata > Actinopteri > Mugiliformes > Mugilidae > Planiliza > Planiliza haematocheilus. The sequence goes on from SRSE01000306.1 coordinate 3,352,594, forward strand.
TTTGTCCTTTGAGTGTTTCTCTACTATTTAATGTGAAGTTAGTGATAAATTACATGTTAATGAGGCATAACACGAGTAAATGGAGTCCTGCCAAAGAAAGGAGAGACAATGTTTAAAGAGGGCTCACTATGCTACGTTTGTATTGAGATTTCTGATGATCCATTAAGACTGAAACAGCTTTCACATGGGACCTGTCTAGCAACAGGCTGCTGACCCATTTTTTTCCCTCTTCACCCACAGTTTGTGACAAATTTGATCATGTGCACTCCATAATGTAGCTGTGTGTCAGCAGGTTTGAGAAATGATTGCCCTTTACATATAAGTGGGGAAGAATGATTGATGAGCCTTGCACTCGCGCTAATGAGTGTGTGACGGTGACTGCAGGCCCAATGCTACACATGCAACTAGATTCATATTTGACACACACACACAACACATGTGTTCATCATCATATTTTATCTCATCTGGTTCCATTAATATCAGTAATATCAGCTACTTCGACAAGCAAAATACACTGCGGTCCTATTTCAATACATATCCACATTCTAGCAAAGTTTTTCTTAAAAGTGTATTTATCCCACTCAGTGTGAGCTGTGACGTCCAACCATCCTAGCAAAGAGATTAGAGGTAAACTTTGGTGAACAACAACAATCTATTTTCTGCTAAAGCCCACTCCACGTTTTAAAACAATTCGATCATCACCCATTGCTTTGTAGCTCCCGGGTGGTTGTTAGTGGACATTCCTGCCTCCTGTGTGTGTATGTGTTTTGTCCCCCTTTTCCAGTGAAGGACAGAGTCGTGATGAGAGCAGAATGACCATGGCTGGTGTCACAAATTCAATAAAATAGTCATCTGCAGTCATAAAAAACAAGGACACTACAACTCCCATGAACAACAGTGAAATACTGCTCTGTACCGCAGCAGCTGCAGCGCAATCTCTCCCACACTCAAACCATTCCGTCATCGTTGCTGGCTATGTAAACACAAGACATCACAGTGCACCCTTTGATCATCTTGAGCAGCCATCATCTGAGGAAAAATTAACTTCAAAAAGACAATACAAAGTTACTTTAGTATTAATAAATGTACATTCTTCTCTGTAGTGCATATTAGATCATAAGCATCCAACATATAGGCAGTTGTTGTGTCTGTTTAAAAAAAAAAAAAAAAAAAAGCAGGACAGCATAATATTGCTGCTTGCACTTTGTGTGATCTCAGCTTTCACAACAATATCAATATACTATAAAAACACACAGAGCAGTAATTAACCTACCTATAAGTAGTGGTTATACGCTTTAAGCATCATGTCAAGTCACTGATCACATGACAAAGTGAGGAGCCCAGTGGGCTGTTGCAGAAAACTAGCAGTGGTTCATCAAATGTGTGGAAATACTTCACTGAAGCCCATACTACCGTGACATGTAAAATATATAAGTGAATCCAAAAATACAACACACGTACTACTGTTATGCACACTCATCTAAAAAAGGCGTCCGCTAACACTAGCAGAGGAATGATCCAAATCCTCTTGACAGTAGTCAATTAACAACTTCACCAAATGCCCTGCGGCAACAGAAAGAAGTAGGCTGTAAATCAGCAGTTGGTTGGTAAATTTATATTGGAGCTTTAGCTGCAGCACACAGAAAAGGCTTGAGGTATACCACATTCTTATAAGTTTGCTGGACTGTTCCATCTTGCAGCATGTTGTGGAGTACTGTTAAATGCTATTGATGGTGCTGAGATGCAGCCTGGCTTTACAAATCTGCAGCTGGCAGTGTCTGCTGTCTGTTCTCAGCATAAGAGACTGGTATGAAATTTAATTTGAGTTCTGTTGTGTTCTCCCTTTTGTGTTAGTAAACATGATGATGTCTTTGTAGTGGGCGGGGCTTAGCTGGAGGCAAAACAATCCCCAGCAATACCTTAGTTACCTCTGACTAGCAGTTTGTTTTTGACAATGGTGGAAGGAAATATGATTTTTGTTTTATCTCTCTTCCGCCACTGCCACGTTAAGCTTGTTACAAGAAGTGATACATTTGTTCTTGCTCTTAGGGCTGCGAGAACAAGAGAAAAACATTTTGGCCTGGTAATTACCGCTGTGTGTAGCGCCCGCTTCTTCCCAGTAACAGTGGTGTAGGTTGTTCCGACTGTATTCTACGACTCATGTATGATGGTAGACAGCGCCGTGGACACCAGGCTTTGTATGTTGAAAGTCCAACTCAACAGCCAATAAAGTGACAAGTTGGAAAACTCTTTATGTTGTCCGCTGACTTGCTGACTGGCTAAGCAAATGCTAATACTCTGCTCCAACTACACCTGCCATCATTGGTCACAAAGGTCACACAGTTGATAGAGAAGGCAAGCATGTGCACTAAATAGAGAAAATCTGTCCCCTGGTGGGGCGCATGACAGAAAATAATTGAGAACAGGGGTTACTGTGAACTGAACCATCTTGACCGGTAACTGCACTAGCAATACTGGGTAAGTAACCTACATCCAGCATTTGTCAGTCACATTTGTGAAGGCACAAGCATTTTAGACGATCGCTTCCATCCAATTTTCTCATTTTACTGGGTTTAACCACAAGTTTCTACAATCTTTTTGACTCAGAGTTGCAGTTGGTATGCGATAAAATATCAGTTTGGAGTTATTCACCACACTTTTCCAATTCTGGCTCCCCGCAAGACAGCAAGATGACATACTGATACAGTAGCCACTGTGGTTTTTGCCTCCATTTAACTGCTGTGATGTAGACGTGACGTAGACGTGATGTAGGCTGAGGGTTTGCTGAACAAGTGTGAGTGTAAGACTGACAGAGTTTATAGTGTTTATACAGCCGACAGGAGTTCGTGTTCAAGCTTCGGTAAACTTGCAGAAAAGCCTCAGAAGCTTCCTTTGGATGAGACGCTACAATGTGTATCTAGGTCAAAAATAAATATTTAATTGTTGTAAAGCATTACTTTCTACTGTGTTTATATTAGTGACATCATCTGCGAATAATCGACATCAACTCGACTTTCACCATATAGTAGTCGACTTATTAGCATTGTTAGCATAGAACTACTGTTTATAACATGTCGCTTCTCACATAGCCTACATTACATGTCTTTATGGAGCTGACAGTCGAGCATGACAGCATCATATACTGCAACTTTTTGTATGTAATTGATAACCTTGATATTGATATCCAAAAAAGATAATTTATGAATGAATAATACAACACATTACAATTCACAGGGCATTAAATACTGACATTTTGGCATTTTGATAAGTCTTGTTAAGGTTCTTAAAACTGAAGAAGAGAACGTAAGCAGTCACTTGAATGAAACATCTTCAGCTCAACAACTCCGATTGCCTTTGTCTCAGATCTGTTTTTGCTCATGCACTTGTTTGATCATGCAATTTTATCTTTGTGTGCTTGTGTCTAGCTTTCCCTGCTGTCCGAGTTGGGTTTTGGAGGTGTTCTCCTTTACATTGATCCCTGTGACGCTCCCCCTGGACGCCACACATGGCGTCAGGCCTTTAAAGTCAATCTAAACCCTGGAGGAAACCCTGCCACTGGTGAGTGACCTAAGTTTGTTCACAAACATCGCACTGCTCCTTATCGGACTCACACCAAAACAGACTCAGAATCATTTACATAGAGTCACTAACAATTAAAGTTGCTCAAGAGACAATCACGCAACCACAGCAGCAAGGAAAAGCTTGGTAAACAGAAAAAAAGAAGGAAATTGCAGTGAAGACGTGGAACGAGAGGAATAAAAGAGTATTCGAAGCAAGCTTTTAAATTCTGTAGTATGCATGCGATATGATTTAAAGAGTATATGATACTATGTGTTGCATATAAGACATGCAAGATTGATAGTGGACAGAAATAAAGGATAGAGTCAGCAGAAAAATTGTGACTTGTGTGGAAGTTGCTAATATAAAAATAATTAGAGCGCAGAAGCATAACACTCTGCCAGTGATTACCATTGTTGTATTACTGGTGTAAGCTGGCACAATATAAGAATACTTCCAGTAGTACAATGCAGAGGTTGCTGGGGTCAGGTCCACAGATTGGAAATATTCAGTTCTTCAGATCAGAAAATGCCATTCCAGGTCAGAGACAAGGTGAGGGGAAAGAGGAGATAGAGAAGGGCACAGAGTTAATGACATGCCATACAGTGGCAGCACATAAATGCATGGGTAATGAGAGAAGAGAGTAGAGGATAGATGCCCAGTTCATAGACATGTAAGGCAGCTTTAAGTATGAAATACAGAGAGGAAAGTTTTAAGCGTAACCTTAAAAGTAGAGAGGGTCCTTGCCTCATAGATACAAACAAGGTGCTGGTTCTGCAAGGCTCTGCCTCCCATTTTACTTTGTGAATCTTGTGGACGACAAGTCTATTTTGAGAGAGTGAAACTATAATATGGTACTAGACCTTAAAGGTAAGATGGAACCTGGCCTTTGAGGGCCTTGTGTGTAAAGACAAGAATTCTGGAAGCTAGAATTTGAGTAATATGTCTCTTGTAAATTTCTGTCAGAGTTCTCGCTGCAGCATTTTGCTTCAGCTCAACGGTTTTTGAGTTAGCTATGTCAACAATCTGCAAATGCAATAACTTCTTTCTCAGAATCCCATTAGGATAGGGTGTTCTCAATTGTGTCAATAGCAAATGAAAGAAGGCAGCTCTGGACAATATAACGCCATGGTTCTACACAGTAGTACTGAAAGCCAAATTAATTGCTATCCAGAGAAACTATTTGACGAGATAGTCGATCTCTTTGGGGCTTAGGACCAAATTACAAGTGGAAAGTTATAGATAATCCAAGTCTTCAAGGGATGCTTTAAGTTTAACTAGCTAAAATTGTAAATTGGAATCATGTGTGTGTATGTATAAGTACTGGTCCTACCATAGAACCCTGTGGAACTCCAGGAATTTTTTTTACAAGCACAAGAATCATTGGCCTCACAGCAAGAGGGTCACCGGTTCGAATCCATGGGCCGGCTGGCCTTTCTGTGTGGAGTCAGTCAGTCATTTTCTATACCCGTTTAGTCCTGTTAGGGGTCACGGGGGTCTGCTGGAGCCTATCCCAGCTGTCATCGGGCGAGATGCAGGGGTACACCCTGGACAGGTCGCCAGTCCATCGCAGGGCCAACATTCACACTCACATGCACACCTACGGGCAATTTAGAATCACCAATTAACCTAATGAGCATGTCTTTGGATGATGGGAGGAAGCCGGAGTACCCGGAGAGAACCCACACAGACACAGGGAGAACATGCAAACTCCACACAGAAAGGCCAGCTGGCCCATGGATTTGAACCGGTGACCTTCTTGCTATGAGGCATCAGTTCACCTCGCCACTGTGCCGCCCTTCTGTGTGGAGTTTGCCTGTGTAATACCTGTGTAAAGCATCAAATCTACAATTAACAAAACATAACATATATTGCATTTTCATATACAGTGTAAATATTTATCACCACCCTGACTTTGCAGTTTAAGGACATTTAATATTTTCACTATTGGTGACTTATACTATGTGGTAAATACACTTCACTCTATCCAGCCATGTCCATACAGTGAAATTAAAGTTAAGAATAAATCTGAGCTCATTTCAGTAACATTTCTCTCTGGAATCTGGTCATTCCTGAAATATACTCACATTTTTACCCTGGTGTCAGGCAGAGGACATTACTGTATATTATTCTGTATCTCTGTGACTTTCTTCTACTGTATTTAAATCACCCTCCCAAGATGGATGACCTGTCTGACCCTCAGTCTTGTCCCCACTTCCTGTTTTTCTGCCCGGTCTGGTCAATAGGGATGTGTCATTACCGCTGAAGTATCTTTAGTCCTTGTAACAGTCCCAGTACTACAGTGGCAAGACCCAGTAGATCCCCACCAGATGTCTGGACTGCTGCGTGAGCATGTGTAAGAGTGTGTATCTGAACATGTGTGTTGGAGTGTATTTAAGTGGAAGAGAGAGAGACAGATGCTGGCTGTCTGCTCTCTCACCATTCGCAATGCTCTCAGGTCCCCGGTGCTAATACAGCTCAGAAGAACAGAAGATGTGAAAGGACGCCTCATTACTCATATCAACCGTACTTTCTTCAACTGCCACAGTATTTTTTTATTTTATTATTATTTTTTTTGCCACCAGAAAATATTCAGTGAAATAATCAGAAGAAAGTATAAAACGGAAGCACATTTGTATCTGCTGTATGAAGGTCATATGAAAACATGAAGTAAAATTAAATTTAAAACCATCATATCATAGGATTACATGAATAATGATCATATCAAATCAAACCTTGTTTTTTTATGGATGGCATTCTCAAGCCATGTTTTATTATGTATTGTGTTGTATTTATTGCAGTCAGTGTATTCATTGCTGACAAATTCCTGTGGTGGATTCAGAATGCCTACAAAACCATGAGGGATTTACAAGAAAATAATGTATGCATGTGCTCTAGTGCAGGTTTAATTTATTCATACCAGTCTGTTTACCGACTTTCAAGTCAGTTTGGCTTGGTTTCACTGTAACAAAAGACACACACTAAAGTGTGCACTAACTGTTCCTTCTCTTACTCTTCTTAAATTTCAGTTCAATACTTTTTAAGGACATTTGTGGAAATTTTATAATATAATATACAAAATATCCATGCAGAAATTATGAAGTAATATTCAGCAGTGTAGCTATAAAATGCTCACTGAGACAGAATAGTAACAAATGTGAAAAAAGAGTGAAAAGGGTGCACAGTGTAGGCCATAAATAAGATGAATAAAAATAGCATATAGCACGACATATAACATGCAGACTATACAGCCCAGTAATAAAATTTCATTTTAGTCATGATTATTTTTGAATGATTTACATTCACAGAATGCATTCTTACACAGTAGTCCTTAAATGTCAGACTCATAGAAGGTGTATACAATGCTCCCCTTTTACTTTGAATATATGATGCAGGTTAGTGATTACCATGTGTTCTTTTCAGTAATGCGATACCTATTGGACCATCACAGTGAATCTACTGTATGCGTATTAAATCGGGCTGCCACGATGAGTCAATTAGTCACGATTATGTCGACTATTAAATCGTTGACAGCTAATTTAATAGTCGACGTGTCTTTTTTTAATCTTTGTTTTTCTCTCAAAGCTGCTGCGTCTTGCCTGTTACTGGTGAAGTCCGGGGATATGATAGGCTGTTTCCGCACGCTGGGTCCGCCCGTCTGTTAGCTGATTGGCTGTTTGTGTGTTTCTGCCGGCAGGAACGAACTCCATGAAGACAGCTCCGCTTTGATAGTGCCTTCAAAAGAAATAAGACGCGCGTGCATGGCTTACAGTCACAAACAAGAGACAACACACTCACCACGGCAGAAACACCGGACAGAGCAGTCACCACTAATTTTGCTCTACCTTATAAGTAATAAATAAGTATTTATAACATATGTACAAATACATTGTAGTTTAATAATAATAATAATAATAATAATAAGGCCTCAGTATCGCGATAATACCCATAACCGTGATACTTTGTCTGGTATAGTATTGTGGTTACTCATTTTGATATCGTGACAACTCTACTTGTGACAGCGATGAAGAGGGACTGTAATCTCGGTAAGCTAACTGGCTAGTTAGCTGCTAATATTGGTGTAAAAAAGAGAGCTAACTTACTACTTACTCATATAGCTGTAAACGTTAAAGGTTTAATAAACCATGATCTTAATGGTCTATATTTTTAGTTAGCATATACCTTAAACACTTCAAGCTGAAAACTAATGATAGTTATATGTAGTTTCACGCTGGTGTGATAAGCTGTATGTTTTACATTCAATTTAGGTATGATCCGATTAGTCGACTAATTGAAAAAATAATCTGATTATGGCTCCCCGCAAGTGATTAACTGACTCAAAATAATCGTTTGTGGCAGCCCTAGTATTAAATGGAGTAAAGTGCCTTGGAAACCTGTTTATGTATTGCATATCATCCTTCCCATTACCCCAAACTTTTGTTTTGATGTGCCACCTCTAATTTAGCTGTCACTTCTGCTGAATAATACATTTTTGACATTAGAATTATTATGATTGTTATTATGCAGTCTACAATTTAGTCTGTCTTGACTTATGTCTTGGGAACAGCCATAATAACATGCATGAGAATACTCAAAAACACAGGATTATACTGTATACAGTATTTAGTATTTTAAAGATGACTAGAAAGATCTTGTGAACCTGGCCTTATCAACTGTTGTCTATTGTAATTTGTTGAGGCAAATTACAATTTGTGCATTTATCCATTCGTTATGCAAAAGGTTAGTCATCGTTCTGCTTCACAGATGGGTTATTATTAAATCCCTGTGAGGGTCATTGATCCACATATTGAACACAGAAAAACACACCGGGCTCCTCTGGATGTTTCTCAAAAGCTGGGTGTGACTTTGTGCTTTTTTGCAACAAATAATTGCAGATAGTTATAGACTTGGCTGGAGCTCAGTTTTACAATTAATAATGTTATGTTGCCGTTCTGTCCCAAACATACAGGGTGGCACAAGATTTCTGGAGAATTGGTAACAATTTCTGGCTTGCAGTTTAAGGCCATATGCATGTACTCTTCAGAATGATATGAATCATGTTATGAAATATTAAGCTGATGATAATAGAGCCACTGCACGAACAAGCGTTCATTTTCTCACCTGCATCCGCACTGCGCACAGTTGCAATTTTTTGTATTTTGTCATTTGGACTCTTCAGTAACTTAGGGAACATGTTGTTCAGCAATTTTCAGTCAAGGTGTAAAAAAGTAATGCATTCATTTGAAGGCACATATGACCTTTTGATGGTCAGTGTTGGCAAAGAGGCACCTGCTCTTTAAGGTGCTCCTCGACTGGTGGAAGAACAAAAGAGTTCATGGTAGCTTTGTTGACATGGAGCAAAGACTGTCCAACAGAGAGGACAATTCATCACAAGGACGTTTTGAGTTAGTTCTTTTAGGCATTTTGGAAGACATTAGCAGCTGTAGGTAGCCTTTGTGACTCCTCTGTGACTCCTCTGTGACCTAGATCTGGGGGCCACTTGCAGTACAATGATAAAGAATATTGTGTTTGCAGATAATGTCTGATTGGAAGCATGTGAATGAAGAAACATTTGCTCATTCGTTTGAGCCCAATTAGATTTCTAATTGCGTGAGCATTTAAAGGTCAGACGGCATTCAGAATGGAATACCACAAACTTAATGTCGCATTCATAGATGATCAATGGCTCTCCGGGGCTGTTTATTGTAAAGGGAGCAGTATTAGGTTTATTGATGTATTTTTTATTCATTCTGACAAGATTGTTATCATTTTATTCATCACATAAGGACTCGTTCCTGTCGTCATTTGCTATTTCAAAGATAAACATATCCAAATGACATGTCTGACATGATGCAGGATTGGATGCATATTTGCACCATATAATCGGTATTACTCTATTAAAACTGTTAACACAATCTTCGGCTAAGTAGGATATAGTCAGTTTAGCATATGGCTTAATATTGTTTTTATTTCTTTGGTGACATTTACTATCCCTACAAATAATGTCAATGGGAAGCTTCTGACTGGAAACCTTGGCTATAGGCTATGTTTCTGTCATGGACACTTTTTTGCAAATTAAGAAAAATTCCTCCCAATATGTATATGTGGAAAATATTTTATTAACCTACTTACATTTGAAGTTATTACCTGTGAGATTAGAATATGGTTATATAGTGATCAGCCGCAACGCTGATGGGAGAAGTAAATAACATTGACTATCTCGTGACAATACAATGTTCTTCAGGGACACTTTTGGACCTGGTATTCATGTAGATGTTACTTAGACATGTACCACCCACCTAGACCAGACCAGAGACACCCACCAATAGCAATGACACTCCTTGATGGCAGCATTCATCCCCAGCCAGACACCCTCGGGAGCCCCATGTGCATTCTCTGTGTGTATTCACATGCTCTTCTGCTCATAATGAGAAAATAGTATACCCTCGATCTTATTATGGTCGTCTTAAAATCTGTCCAACACCCCTGTTGATTACCACTCTGCCGTCAGCTGCCTTTCTTCAGCCTTTTCAGTAAATGAGTCATGGCATGGCCGAGATGAAAATTGGATCCATTAGCGCATGGAAGTAAGCTGCACCATTATGACATTCAAAATGCAACCATTTTCGACCGGTAGATGGTCTTTTAACGTGCACTACTGCAAATACATTTGTTTGTCAATGTGAGGTCACTGCAGTGTTTAATGAATGCTTTATAAGACCCTACCGTGTGCTCACGGAAGCATCACTGTGTCTCCTTTTGGTGACACACAGGACAAGAAGGAGAATTTAACTACACTGCGATTTATAGTCATGCCAGGGAGCACCTGTTCTTCATACATGTGCTCGTACAAAACAGTTCCTCAAAATTCACAGAAATGTAGGCCATTTTCCCAGGAAAGCTCATGCATATCCTGCTGTTTTGGGAGACTTTTGAAAACGGTTGCATTGCACCTGTTTTGCTTAGGTTGAAAAGCTTTTACCTTTCGGGCCCTTGGTGTTTTAACAGCTTTAAAACATACTCAGTTCTCAGTGGTGTCAACAATACCTCTCTTTTCAAATGGAAAAATAAGACACAAGAAGCTGTCAGTAGTGCTCCCAGTGGAAATGCTGCCAGTGGAAGAGCTGTTTAGAGTAAATGTAATTCCGCTGTTTGCCAGGGCTCTGTATAATGTTCCCCCAGACTTTCCCCGCCTCTCAGTATATTGTTTGGACTTTGTTGTCTTCCTCTCTCCACCCTCTCCTCCTCCTTCCTCAGCTTGTTAATTTGACTGTTCCTTGTAGCGTTGTACCGCTGCTGTGTTGTCATACACTGTCTGCTGAGAAAGCTACAACAAATCAAACCCTCTGCCATCTCACACATACATCTCTCCTAGTGCTGCTATTTTCTTGAGTATATTCTATATGTTTATTCATGTGCTTGTGTACCATTGGTGTGGGTTTCTTGTTTGTGTGTGTGTGTGTGTGTGGGAGCTGTGTTTGCCTAAAAAGTTTTCAAGTTTTACTTGGATGGATATTTGTATATATTCGTATAGTGTACATCTTTTTAATGTGTTCGTGTTCTTTGTGTCTGTGAATGTCCCATAGAGTGCAGCAGGAATGAAAAGAGAAAAGTCGCATGCAGATTCCTGCGGAGCCCAGTGTTTGCTTAGATGTCACCGGCAGGTGTTCCCTGTCAGGTTTACTCCACATTGCTCCAGCACTCATCTAGTCTGATACGCGTCATGCTGCTGCAGCATCCATTCATTCTTGGAAGAGATCCCACAGCTTGGATGTTCTATCCTGCCCTATCGCTGTCCTAACACTTGTCAGAAAGCTGAAACAGAGCCAACTTAAAAGGTTGTTCTTACTGAAGAACACACTCAAATGACCGTGTCAGAAAACATTAACACTTTGTGTGATTTGAAAACTTGATTAGGAGTTTTACTTGGAAGACACGAGAAAAGCTTAGCGTACTTGATATGGATGTCCTGATCGATACTGGGAGGTCAGTATTGGCACCGTTCCATTTTTGAAATCTTTTGAATGGATCAGTATGAGGCTTCAATCAAGCCTGATTGCCATTTATTTCAGAACTGCCAAAAAACAAACCCTCATCCCCTGTTGCGTCAAAACATCTTCTTCCTCTTTGTTGGCTAGCGCCAAAGCTGCCAAAAGACAAAGAAGCAGCGCATGAGTAAACATACTGCGTGGAAGTACTTTACTCTAGAAACTAATGTCGGTCAGACAGCAGTTAGTAAATTATGCAATGTGGATCTAACCTCACCTTGCTACATTAGCTGCAAAAGACTGGTATCAGATCGTGACATCCCTAATACTTGGACAGTTTGATTTGAAAACATACAGAGGTGTAAAATACTGTTTCTCCTAGTCCTGTCACCAACAATAACTAAAACACCAAATCTGACTTCACTGACTTCTAGCTAGTGACATACCACTTAATTGATTAAAATTATCCTATATACTGTATAGCACAAATATGTAGAGAGAGCAGGCCTTTTGGGCGGCATCATTAGTGCCACAGATGCTGATTTTGGAAATGCTTGAGTTCATTTTAACAACAAGGCAATCTGTCTGAAAGACCTGCCGACTCAAGACTCATGAGAGACCACCACACAAGAGGGACATAGACACTGTGTTCTTCCTTTATGGGAAAAATAATTGTTTCTGGCACCTTGTTCTATCAGAGGCGTCATGTCTTTTGCCAAGTTGTTGCCCCTGGTAGTGAGGCAATTTCCTCTGTCTTTTGAATGTGGCTGCTATGCGTGTGGTTTGTCTTTCACAGATTTATTTCTGTATCCTCTTGCTGTGTTTAACAAATGAGAACTGCTGGTCATCAGCTTGTGATTGCTGGACGTGTTCTTTTTTTAATATTATACCGCGCCGCTTGTGTGTATGCCTGCAAATGCATAATTGCTTACCTTTTAAAATGCAGCTCTTTCTCAGCGCTCTTCTGATGTAGCCAAAAGGAGAATGTTCAAACCGTTTCATTGTGTTAATTTTTGAACTGGTTGGTGGGTGTTCTTACAGTGTCACATGGGTTGTTTACAAACCTCTGTTCGATTCAAACGAACCCACACAATGGAAAAAGTAGTTATTAACATATTTAAATACAAGTTTACTGCAAGACATACACGTATATGTTAACACCATGTGCTGTTTTTCTTTCATGTAAGGTTTTTTTTTCTTTGTGCGGGCCTTGTTTGTTGTTTCCTAGAAAGCGATTTAAATAATAAAATGATACAGTAGGTCATCCTGCCTTCAGAAGCATATACAATTTTAATCCATTTGAACCCCAATTTTCACTCCTCTTTCCCGATGAATCTCCTCCACCAGCTGTACTGCTGGCTTCAACTCTCAGCTCAGCCGGGATCTGACTCGTCAAGCTCTGATTATACAGGAGCTGGTACATAGCCATTTCACCGGGACTGTAAAGTTCACTTTCACACAAAAAGTGCATTGAGGTTGAATGTTATTAGCAGTGACTGTGAGGTGCACAATCATTCAGTCAACAATCACAATTACTACCGACATCAACCAACACTCACCCCTTGACAGAGGCAACTAGCTGCCTTTATACCCCCCCTCCTGCTCCGTTGGTTTAACACGACTGGAGCCTATCAGGCAAGAGGCGGGGTACACCCTGGACAGGTCTCCAATCTATCTCAGGGCTAACACAGAGAGACTGACAACCATTCACAATCACATGCACACCTACGGCCATCAATTAACCTAATCAGCATGTGTCTGGATGGTGGGAGGAAGCCGGAGTACCTGGAGAGAACCCACACAGAAACAGGGAGAACATGCAAACTCCACACAGAAAGGCAGTTTGATAAAGTTATGAATGTTGGAAGGACAGTAGAGTCTGGCTTTAACATGGCTGCAGCCTTTTATCTTTGCAGCACTGTTTTTCAAGTGATAACACCAGTATAAGTCAAGCTTTACAACACTTCAGATTGAAAAACAGTGTAATCAAGATCACTACTGAAGTAAGCCCACGCAGTTCTCAGCTCACTCAAACTGTGGGTATTCTGCATCAAGTGAAAGTATCTCACTATGCCCAAACTGCCACCTCATTCAAGGTGAAAACCAACTTTCACTGAGTTCTCATTAAGAATTACCTCACACAGTTTTCCGGAGAAAGTGTTTTCTGTTCATTCTGCTGAGAGTTGGACTTTGCTGGATTCATTACAGTTAATTGGCTGTTTAGAGGGACACTACACTACAGTAGAATGTGGGAGCAGCAGCTGTAGCGTTAGCTTCAGTGCAGGCTGAATTATGCATGGAGGTTAAACCTTCTGAAAGCTTCTCCTTATGATTTATTAATGTCTGCTTGCTGATAGGAATGGATTAAGTCTGTGGCGGGGCATACCAAACCGTGACACATTCACAATGGTCATGGCAGAGTTACGCAGCAAAACTGGAAGAAAATCAAAGCCAAAAATTTCATCAAAGTCCAACGTTTGAAATGGCATTTCACAAACTATGTTAAGGAAGAGATTTTTACTGAGTTGGAAGACAAATGTCTCACTGTGTGCAGCTCAGAGTCTGGCTTCAGTTAGCTGCTTGAGAGAGATGTCAGGGCTTTATCACATTCCCGCATGATGGCAATCAAGAAGCAAAACAACAAGCTCTAAACAAAAAAACACCTAGTGGTAAAATACGGAACATTTATTATTACTACAAAGAATGAATTTGTGTCTATTTTGTATTGCCATCAATCCCTCAACTGAAAAGATGCAGGCATGTTGAGTCTTTATGCAGTCAGAAGTACTGCACTGGTCTTCAGAGCATCTCTTTCACTTTGTGTGTCGCATTTCTTAATTACTAATTTCTGCAAAATACGTTTGACTTAACAATAACTCAATTAAATGTTTCCTTAGGGGCTGGGAATAATTTCCTTCCTCTAATAGGGAATCAGCATTATGTTATATAACCATGGAGATCCAAAGCTGCTAAAATAATTCAGATTGATGGATTGTTAAGTGAACAGGAAATCCCCTTCCAAATAAACTACTATTAGAGAGCCTAAAGCTTTACTTGGTTCCATATCCTTTTGATTAACCCCAGTTGTGTTACGTCGTCTGGTACAACGTTGCCATGTCACCAGTTGTCACCTCTAGTTTTTAGGGCATCCAGGATTTGACTGGGTGCAACTAATAATAAATTAGGCTGATATGTTAACTGTTTTCAAAGAGACTGTTAAACAGCTTGAACCATTGCTATTTTAGGTTAAGGTATTGTATACTGTAGTATTATGAATGTTAACAGGATAATCACATGGCAAAGGTCAAGATGACTTTTTCTGTCTTTTTCACACCTGTAAGTGTAAATTTCTGCTTTATTTGAGTTTTTTAGGTGATCGTTCTTGCCATTTTGTGTCCTTCATAAATAGGACAGGTAGTAGTAAGGGGCAATGGAGAGGAAATAACATGCAGCAATGGGCCCAGGCAGCAATCATACCTGTGCCACTGTGGTGAGGAGTATAGACTCGGTTTTTGGGGATCCTGCTCATCAAGTCCTCCTTTATTCTAAATTTTGAGAGTAAGAAGATCATGCTCAGTAAATTCAACCAAGATTACCAAGACTTGTCAAAAAGTTTCCACAGGTATTTAAAAAGACAAATTAAAAGTTTTCCAACATGTGTTGAACTTATCTATGTGACTATAATAATCTGCAGAGTGCGAGAGTGGGTCTCACCAGCTGCATAACCTCAAATGGAAGCACAAGGTGCTAATACGGAGGCACCTGAGCTATAAATGTACATTATAATCAGTGTTTTTAATCAGGCTGCAGGCGCACATCACATTGCGTACAGCCCTCAGTTCACTGAGCCTCCAGGATCCACCTCGCTTCCTCAGACTCTGTGGAATAATCCTCTCATGCTGTCACAACAGCTAAATCTGCCACCTGTGTCATACACAATCCTATTATCTTCCTTTTACAATCTAAACACCACTGGTGGTGCCTGACATCATGTTGGAAAGATAGACAGGTACATCCTGTTTGAAATTCCTGTCATACGGGCTTTGCTGAACTTTGCCTTCCAGCCTATTTCACAGCTGATCCATCATGCATGTCAAGTGTGTGTGTTTAACCCGCTAAAGGACACAGTTGGCCTTCATTACACCCCTTCCTGTCTTCCAAAATGCTTTGCTTTCCTTTTTTTTTGCTGTGATTCCGGTGTGTGGGTAGTTGGGGGATGTTGGGTGTGCACCAGAGCTTCAAATTGGCTCTCCTTGACTCATGTCAAGAGCCGCGGTTTTCCGAGGTAATAGACATGCAAATAGCACGGTGCGCGTATTCCAGGCAGCATCCCGTCTTTGCACTTGGTCAATAATATTATGGAAATGTGCTGTGGTTTCTTTGGGCCACAGTGTTTGAGTTGGATAACAAGGCAGTCCGATGAGCCTGTTAGCACAGTGACAATGACAGAATGAGGTGTTTGTATTGCCGCAAACTGTATCACACAGCAAGAGTTGGAGTTGCAAAGACAACAGCTGTACTGTAGACACACAGAGAAAAGCAGTGGGACGTAAAAAGCAGAAGTGATCAAAGTTCTTCACTCCCTTCTCCTGTATTCCAAAGGAAACATGAGCAAACACGTCTTCACTTTTCACATTCTTTCACTTTTATTTTTTAAACTGTCAAAGTTTCCATATGTCAAGTTTAATGACTTAAACACATCACATCACACCGTGGTGTGAATCTACTGTATGCTTGCATAATTGAGTCCTCTAGACTCCAGTATACTTCTCATTCAAGCATGCATGCACTTCAGTGCAGCATCTCAGGCTCTATTGAAGGGATAGTGTAAATAATGTTTACAGAGTCTAGCCTCGGTCCTGTTGATTTTCAGACTTAACAGGGTGACAAATTGAGATGTGGCTTACGCGGAGCATGTTTGCTTAATTGCATCGGCATAATTATAGCTGTCCTCAAGACAATTTTCTCCGCCTGAAGAGGGTTTTTCTGTGTGCCATTTTGATGCGCGTGCGGGTAAGAATAGAGTCCAGTGGGAAATTTGAACATCTGTGTCTCGCTGCCTCACGATGCCCAAGAGAGGACTGAAAATAGATGGTTTGCCTATGAGGAATCCACTTCAGCAGGTCAAGTATCAAAAGGAAAGAAAAAAAAAGTTCTAACATATGCTTAACCTGGCAATTACTTATACTTGTGCATATTTGCAGCTTGCGCTCATTACACTTGAATAAAAGCGTGTTCCTTAATTATGTCGTTTTTCATGGTAGAATGCCTTGGAAAAAAATTAAAGTTTCCCTTTAGGACACCATCCACTCTGACTCAAATGGATGCTTCTTGCTCTGTTGTTATGTAATAAAACATTAGAGCAAAAACTATTTCTTTTACTGCACCACAATATGTCACTGAAGGCAGATACTCCAGAGAGCGTGTAAACTTCTTACCCAAATACAACCAAACAAGAAGAATAAAACACCCAACATTGCCAGAACTCAGTAATTGGTGTGATCAACTGTATGAAAATCTTCTTCAATGTTTCTATATGTGTGTTTTGTTCCTCAGACAAAAGTCAGTTACTCAATAAGCCTACCCTACTACACAACAGTGGTTTTGAGAAACAGTGGAGTAAAAATCTGACGGTGGACGTCAACAGTGCTCGGACAAAAGCTGTAACAAAAGTCTTATGTATGGTTCACTCATATTTACATTTTACATTTGTAATGTTGTTATTCTTGTGATTAGATTTTGCTGTCTGACAAATGCAGTCTAAGGTGCACTTGTACCCATGAAGCTTCCTTTGAATGTCCAAAGCTTTTTCGTGAACAGTTGCATGTGCAAACCATTGAAGCATTTAATTAGATCGCAGGTGAAGTAAATTATGAAGTAATTTAATTATGTTAACATCAGTTTGCATAACATTTATATTAAGGAATGAGCGATAAGAGTTGTAGGAAGACACTTTTGTGTTTAATTTGCTTCTTATTGCCAACTCTTGGTCTTGTTTTCATTACCTTTGCAGAGTTCACTTTGATATAATATCACTAAACTTCTTACAGCCACCTAAATTATTGACGATGGTCGATATTTTTGCTTTTGTTATAGTGGGGCGCCAGTGGTACTTGTCAAAGCTCTAAGATTGTGTTGATGCAGAGGCCTAGATGTTAATTAGTCTGACAATGGAGGGTCAGACTATAAAATGACCTCAGAAAGCTGGGGTCAGGCATGGCTCTCAAATTGCAAAACACTTCAGTTGTCACTCTCCATATTGTAGTGCAAAATCTAGATAAGAGATCTTTTTTATATTGATGAGCTTTAACCACACCACCTCACATAGCTTATAAGTTTCATAGTGCCAATAACTGCAGTTACCATAGCATTCCATAATTACTCAAGCTAACACAGGTGAATTGAACTCTCCACTGACTTACATTATAAGCTGATGTCTTCGGTTACGCTTTTGGAGGACCTATTTTTCTGAGAGAGCAGATGTGGACTGGCTGCATAAGCCAGACATCATTGTGACCAACAAACTTCCTTGTCAACGATGCGAATCAGGTGACACAGTAAGAACAATGAATTACAGGAAGCAGAGGTCATAGAGAGAGTAAAGACTGACTTTGGTATCAGTATTATATATACGAGAAAGAGTGTGGTGTATTTTGACTTGTATGGTTTGGCGATTGGTAGGACTTCTGTTTACATTGTTATCAACTGTTGGCCTAGAAAATCTCACGGGAGACTGAGCTATAAAAATGCATTTTTAAGGCTGGGTCCACAATGATCGATCACCAAAAAACAACAGCAAAAAAACAGGTTCTTGATCCCAGTGAGGAATAAAGAAGAGCAATGGATAGAGGGAGACAAGCGGAGATGACATGAATGCATGAACAGTGAAGGGGATTTTGTATTTGATATTCTTAGTTTTTTTTTTCTCCTCTGGAGCCATTGTTCTTCTTTTCCTGTTCAGCAGCCTATAACAGGTCTGTTTTTCCTTCATGGGGTTTTAGTCTCCTCACCCCAGAAAGTAAGCTAGATTGAATGGCAATAAGCATGAAGGCCGAATTAGTAACCGAGCCCTCTATCTTTGCTGTGGTTTCCTCTTCTTGCCAATTAAGCTGTATCCCATTCCTGCTTCTCTCTTCTCCTCTATCCTTTCTGGCCATTGCTCCCCTGCAGCTCATTTGGGATGAGACCGGCACTTAAGTCTGACCGAATGCAAAAGTGTTTTTCCCAACAAGGATTTGTTGTGACTACGACCATGCAGCCTTTACCCTTCCAGCACACAAATTGATTCCTATTTGAATGTGCAACAGGGAATGAGAGGATTACCAACTGTGGTGACAGCTGTCAAAGGTATTTTCTTTCCTTCTTTCCTCTTCTACCATCTACTCTCTTCCTCATGCTTGATCTATGTGTATGTGGAATATATTTTAGTAATACTTAAGTGCATTAATGGTTATTTTTATCATATCTTGCAGCAGTTGTACAGACTATGGCCTCCATTATACTCAATTCTTTTTAGTATGGAAGATGTCTGTGCAGTTGGCACGCTTGTAGTGCTGTGTGACAACAAACTGGAAGGTAGATGGACGTCCACACGGACACCATAATAACGTGAATATTGTATATATCGACAAATAATGTTAGCCTGTGCTCTTAATGTACGGGAATAGTAAATATGCTGGGCTGTTGAAATGAGGCATTCTATGGACAAATGTACATAAGATTATTTGAACTATCACCGAATAAAACTTATTTAGGAAGCTATTTCAATCTAACTTTGCTAGTTAGTGCTTATAAGTCAAGCTAGTTTTCGTTACGACTGGAGTCGTTTCCACTGGTTTTGACCAGCTCTCTTTAAATAATGGAAAATCTCCATGGTCTAAAAAAATGAAAAGCACAAACACTGGGTTTTAAAAAGTTGCGAACACATTAGTTAACAACACGTGCTCACATGCTACGTGAGTTGTCGTTTTCTCTGTAATATTAAATTTAGTATAGCGTGGGTGAGGCAGTTTACCTTTGTGTTAGTGCAACGAAGTACAAGTACATCATGAAAATGTTTACATTTAATGAGCTATCCTTTTACAAAACATTTATGAACAATCTAGAATTTCTTAAAAAAAAGAATAAAAAAAGAGTGCAATATTATTGCCATCTGCCGTTTAGTTCTGGATGCTCTGTTCTGTCTGCTACTCTGACCAACACAGTGGACAAATTAGGAATAGCATTTACTGTTGTAGTGCTATTGTTCTCTTATTTTACAGGAGAAAACTATTCTGAGCAATCACTCTTTGCATGGGAGGTGAGCGGGTGATGAGTCTACTAGAGTATTAAATTTGAGATGTGTGTATAGCAGCAGTTTTTTTTGTGTGTCTTATCTTGACCCCAATACCCCACTTTCGCAATAAATAAAAACATAAATAAATACATGTTAGGTGGATTTAGGGTCATTAAATCAAATAAACTGGTATGACTTGTGATGAACTTGTACTCGGTTTCATGCTATGACACTGAAAGGCATTATGCAGTGGGAAGAAAAAGACATTTGTGGCCTACAGCTCCTCAGCAGGGAACCTGTTATGGTCATTTAGGCTCAGTTAACTGTGGACTATGACGTCTTGCAGCCCCTCAGACACACACAGACAACCACACACAACACACACACACACCCTGAGAATGAAGCATCCTTGTGTAGGACAAGGGGAGGGGAAAAATCTGTCAAATCAAACAGTTTGTGCTCATCCCTTTCTGACTCATTTCCCCTGTCTGTCAGTGTCATTATGTCTTTTTATCTCTCTCAACCTCTCTTTCCCTCACTCCCTCTCTCCGTAAGCAGCTTTAGAAGCACCACTCGGAGTTGAAGTCACTAGCAGAGCATGTCTTTCCTCAGGCTTACATACCAGATGCAGTGGGTCAGACTGTTTAACGGCGCTCCTGTCCACGCTGCAAGAAAGTCAGTACAGGAGCCACTTGTCTACACCGCAAGGATTAAAGCCCCACTCATAATTGCAATGCAGTGGTGCCCTCTTGTGAAACAGAATCACAGCTTATTTGTTCACGTTTTAATTCAGTGCATTTGAAATGCATCAGTTAGTGACAGAACCTTTGACACACTAAGCCAGTGAACGTCGTGCCTACATTTTATTCTGTTTTGAGTGTGGTATTTCTTTTCTGTTACTATAATTTGTGTGGATTTTTAGCAAGGTCTGTGGTTTGAATTAAAAATAGTGACTACACAGTACATTTTACAAATAATTGGATTATTTGGAAATTACTCCACGTTAGTTATGAGTTCAAGTACAAGCCTTAAGGGAGTATAAAATATCTTCATGTCCATAATGGGGACCAAAACAATACTGTTTTGAGGTGCTAATAAAAGCTGTAGATTTTTTATTTACGTTTTTGTTTTTTTGTTTTTTTCTGAGACGACTTCTCTCGCTACCAAAATGCATGGAGGAGGAAGACAAATTAAGGAAAAGAGGAGACTCCAGCTCAGGGGTGCCCAATACGTCAGTTGCAATCGACTGATCATGTGGCGCTGACAAAATGTTTTAGCTGTTAGTCTATCATTCATCTGATGCACCTCCAGAACAAACAGCAATGCAAATGTTCAGGTGTGCAGATTCCACAGAGAAAGGCCCTAGTTGGCCTGGATTCAAACACAGAACTCTCTTGCTGTGAGGCATCAGTGCTAACCACCATGCTGTTGCTAATGTGGCCTGAAAGTGAGAACAGTCACTCAAAAGGGAAAGTGGTTGCAGGCGTTTAAAGGTATTTGCGTGTGATAGGTTACATCCTGGCATATTCTATATTTATCTTATCTGTCTGCAATGCAGTGGATACTAGGGGTTGTATCAACTAGTCCAATAGTCAACTTTAATGTAGTACCATGATGCGTTAAGCAGGAAGCCGACTAATCATCGATCACTTGGCAATAACAACACACCTCCAAGAAAACAGGCGATAAGACCAGTAGCTCATTGCAGCACTAGCAGCTGGCTATGTTACCCTGTCTTTACAACACGCTTTGAAGTACTATTAAATAGACACAGCCGATTTATATAGACTATACACATCAGCAGCGCACAATATTGATAAGCTCACTGATAAGTGTTTGTGTTCAGTTATGGTGTGCTCTATGAGCTGACATTGTTGCTATGGTTGAAGACCATGTTTTTTTTGTTTTTTTTTTCATTTATTTATTTAAGTTTTTTTGCCGAGCTAGACCCGCATATTAGAAGTGTCAGACTGAGGGACTTTATACTGTTGCCATGAGCTGTGGCCAGCAGTAGTCCTAGCAAAAAAGCCGTCGCTTCTTTTGTGTGAAACACCACATTATGTATTCAGGTCAAGAATACAGATTAGGAAGTGCAAAGTTTATTAAACTATATATCTGTGTGTGAAGTAAAATTTTGTATCCAAAATTTCTTCTTCTCCATAAGTTCTTGTCCATCTTTAGCCAGGACGAGTCTGTTTTTTTATTTATTATTATTATTATTATTATTATTATTATTATTATTATTATTAAATTAATCATAAAATTAACTGATTAATTTTGACACCTCTAATATATAATACAGAACACATAAATCTGCGAAAAATCGGGACTTCTCTGTAAACATGATGAGAATTCAGAACAAAAGAAATAGTTCTATAAAATCCGTTGACTTATGTGGGAGTTCTTTATTAGATTTGGAGATGGTAATATTATTGATCATTTTCAAATATAAAAGTTATGGAGAGAGCTTACACACACTTGCCAGTTCATTAAGTACACCACTGAAAACACTGAAAACAAATGCACTTTAACAGTCATGCACTTACGTTGTAGCTTCATAAAGGTTATGGTTTTCAGCATTTGTTACTTGTAACTAAGAGAGAAGGCTCAATAACTGAAACACTTAAGTGTTTAATTCATACATTTAACAGCACCATAAACTACATTCAACATAATGGTCATCCAGTTGAATTACCTCCTTTCTGATACTATTTCATCATCAACTGAACATTAAGTTTTGAAGTAGTGGTGGACTGAATCAGGGCTGGCAATAGATTAATATCAACAGTAAATGCAGTTTTATGAAGAGAACCATCTAGCACAGGGGTGCCCACACTTTTTTGGGCTTGGGCTCTGCTTTTGCAATGACCAAGTTAAACAAACATCCAAGTGTCGTATTGCCACTACAGTGTTAAAAGCTCTATTCATCTTTGTTTTTATTATTCTAAGAAGGAAATTTGTTACACTGCATCTTCAGAAAAAAGCACTGTCCCTTTAAGAAAGTTGTTGTTGTTGTGTATGGCTATGGATTTGTGCCACTGAACTGAGGGCATGCTGCAATATAAAGTTTAAAGAAAAAGAAGATGAACATTTGTTTTGCTGTTTGTTCGGGATGTGCAACAGATAAATGATAGACTAAAACATCTAAAACCTTTTTTCAGTGGAACGCGATCTACCAATTAATCGTGAGCAACGTATTGGGATCTAATAGGACTTTGAAGTTCAACATACCTTTCAAAGGTCTGAGTCTTCATCTAGGGTTTTTGCTTCCTTTCATCTTTTGAGATTTGGCAGTTTGATTCTACAGGGCCTATTGCAGCCCTAATTTACTACAACCGTACTTTAGACTCTTGCTTGCTTTCCACACCATTACTGCTACTTTAATAAATTGATTTCCCAAAGTGTGGTTTTCGCCGAGATCATTTAAGGGCGTTAATGGAATTTGTGTTTAGGCGTTATTAACGCGTTATTCTTGAAACCACATTTAGAATGCATTAATTTCCACAAGTGTACCTAATGAACTGGCAAGTAAGTGATTTTTATTGTGTTCTGGCAGCCTACCGACCATACTGTATCATCAAAAACTGTATCATAATTTCAAGATGGATTGTTTGTGATCTGTGGCGCAGATTAATAATGCATGAGCCTCAAACAGATGCTTTTTTTACGCTCAAATGGATATTACCCATCAAGCATATAGACTGCAGACACACTGTTCACGCAGTTCATACATTGTGCATGTTTTCTCAGAATCTGTTCAGCGGATTGCACGAGCAGCATTGCGTATTTTCTTAAGAACATTTATAATTCAAAAGCTAGATGTCTGGCATTTAGAGTGAAATTTCCACACATGTTGCTCTATATTACCATGGAAATTGTGCCAGGCTAATACTGCTTTAACCTGGCTTTTCTCTTGAGGTTGCACACGGCAGAACATGCTGCCAAGGTTTGCCATATTCACATAATCTGTCAAGTGGAAGCAATCGCAAATGACACGAACAGTGTGTCTAGATGTACGAGCATACAGTATGTACTCTGTGCCTATGTGCTTGGTTGTGTGTAACCCTGGTGTGTTGGTGCTTTCGCTTCATTTCCTGGTGAGAGAAAGTAATTCTGGGCCACAACATCTTTATTAACATCCCTGTAGACTGAATAATGCACACTGTTGGCATCTGATGACTCCCGACTGCCTTCATACCATGTTATCTTTCCTTATGTAATTGAGAAGGAGAGCTCTGCTATGTTGGTTCTGTTCCTCTACTACTCTCTCTATATATTTTTTTCTTTTTAAAAAGTAAATTTTGCTACTTTACAGATTTGCAATCTACACTGACAACATTGCTTGTCAGTAATTGGTCATTTATTTCTCTAAATACATGGATTTGGATGAACTTGCTGGTCTTTCCCATTTGTCTTTTATTTTCTTTTTTCCCCTCAAAGTTGTCTGATTAACAAAGTCTTGTAGCAAATCAAACTGTTCCATTTGTGTACCCAAATATGTAGAAAACAGCCTGAAAAGAGAAGTGTGTAGTAGGGGATGTCTGTTTCCACAAGTCCACTATTATGTGGTAAAAGTCAAGTCAACACAGACTAGTCGATGATGACCTAACTAGGGCTGCAGCTATCGATTCTTTTTGTAATCGATTAATCTAGCACTTTATCGATTGATTAATCGGATATTTATTTATTTTTTAAGTTTTTAAACAACCAAAACAAATAATGCATTACGAAATTACCCATTAAAAGTGCCAGTGACAACAATTAAATAACAATACAGTTAAGCGAACTTACTGTAAAACATGTATAACATGTTTTATGTAGATTTCTACACCTGCAGCATTTACCATTAGGCTACTAACAAATAATACATAATTTCTGGGGTGAGCCCTATGGTAACCTAGCAACCTATGTGTTTGTGAACGCGTGCTGTGCGTGAGGAAGAGTGAGAGAGATGAGGGTGCATTTTTCACATTGGCAACTCAAAAGGCGAGCCACTTTTACGACAACATACTACGTCACCTTTGCAAATGTGCATTTCTCTGTCTGGTTTTTGAGCTCGTTTCTGTCCCTTTTTTTTTATTAAAAAACGGTCCATTTTGTGTTTTACGCTAGCTAGCGGAGCTTACGTCGCCTGCCTGCAAACGTGAACTGCGGTCAAGTTTTGTAAACAATGCCACATGGCCACTTTCATTCGCGCTTTCCGTGATTCAGCTGCGTGAAATGTATTTCAACTTATGAATGTAATGATCCCAAACTTTAGACATTTTCTGCCGTTCATGGGCATCTTTATTCCCTGCTTCGCGCCAAATAAATTCAAAATGTATCACGCGCTGGTGGTGTGCTTCGCATAGGTGCTTCAGTGCTTCCAAAACAACAGTCCGAAAAGTCAGATCCCCGCGTGTATAGTAGGAATTTAACGAGGCTTCGAGGCAGAGTTTTTGCCTCGAGCAATTTTTGTAATCGAGTAAATCGAGTAACTTGACGAATCGTTTCATCCCTAGACCTAACTAAAAAAAACACAATAGAAAGTAATGCTTTGCAACAATTATTCGCATGTATTCTTGACCTGAATACATGCTGAGAACGGGCAGATCATGCACTAAAACAGACGGCAATCCAACACAATCGGTAGCATTCAATGGCACTCCATAGTGTCTTGAGCCCCAGAAATGCAGTCCTTCTCTTAAGTCTCGTCTGTGTACTACAGCTAAAGGTCTAATAAATTTGATAATGAAAATCACCAGCAAATTGTTGTCGTGCAGCCTCTGTTACCACAGGACGGTTGATGAAGTTGTTGACTGACTGTTGTTGAGAGGATTTGGACCGTTCCTAGCATTAGCAGATACTTTTTTAGATGCTTGTGCATTACAGTAGTGCTCTTGTTGTATTTCAGGGCTGACTTACGTATTTTGCAAGCCACAGCAGTATGTTCATCACCTTTAGTAAAGTGTTTCTGCACACTCGATAAACTGCTGCTCATTTGCTTCAATGAGCCACTGGGCTTCTCACCTGTCTCTATCTGTCTTAAAGCATCATGACACAGGAGCGAAGTCAACAAACTGACTAATCTGAACAAGCCCTATCGTATAGCAGTGAATAACAAGTTTGGCCTAGGTCTCATATATAAAAAGAGATGATGGTTTAAATGTGAAGTCTTTCTGTTAGGTTGGAGTATATGCATCTGGATTTAAATACAACACATTTAACCAGTGAATACAAACAAACAATAAAATATAAGGCCATAAAACAGGAAGTGTCTAGCTGGCGCAGAGGGTGGTTGTAATAAACTGTTGGCGAGTAAGACTGGAATGGCCAGTCAGGGTAATTTCAATGAAACTCATGAAATCCATGGATTCTCTTAAGTCAGCAATGTGAATCTATGTAAATCAAATCTTTGCAGCCGCAAGTTTTTGAATGGCTTTGGTGAGATTTGCAAACTGCCGTTGTTACCTGGTATCAAACCATCTTGACATCTTGACTCTGTCCATCTGTCTTTGTTTCCTCATGAGTAGATTATGTTAAAAGTTTTTCATTGAGATTGGTACAGGTACAGAAAAGGTGTGAAATCCTTTATTGCTAAGACACAAAACATGGCACAGTGGAGGAATTAGCAGATAGCAGAGGGAAGTTGCAAGCAATAGCAGTTCAAGTTGGCATACAATAATGTCTGCTTATAATTCGTATTTGGGTTCATTTATGTTTGCTTATACTTTCAGGGTTTTGTACAGTACAATATATCTCACTGGCATAACAGAAAGGCTGACTGCAATGTCAATTTAAAATCTACATTTTTTCCAAAAGCTCTCAGTAAACCTTTGCTCTTTACAGATACACATGTTCCTAATGGGTTCTGGGTCCAAAGACAGTGAATCTACCCTCTCTGAGACAATTAGTAAAAGACTCAGAGAGTTGCAAAGCATTAATTGATAAACGTTCCCCTAAAGTGGTTATTAACTGATTCATTTAAACATTCAGTAGCATTTGGTCTTCTGTCTGGCACATAATGAACACCAGGCGCTCTGAACTCTCTAATGTGTCTGTAGAATATGTGGTAAGAGCTGGACGTCTGTGGGATTTAGGAAGCATGTGATGGGAGTCCCGTGATCTTCACCCCGACATGTAAGAGTGGTCCTTCTCTTCCTCTACCCCACAGCTTCTCATCTCTGCTCTCCCATCATCCTTCTCTGTTTTTGGCAGACAATGACAGTCGGTACACCAGGGTGTTAAGAGTGTCATTAAGCTTTCATTAAAACACCATCATCATTAGAGGAGGATTAGTTATTCCCACCACTTCAGCAGCTCAGGAATATCAAAACACAATCAAAGTCTATTAAAACAACGGCGTTACCGGCCCACTGAGAAGCACAAGTTGGTTTTCACTACTTTTTTTTTCTTTTCTTTTCTTTTTTTTTTGCAATCAAGATGTGGAACAGTTTAGCTGACCCTACACATGAAATGTCAGTATCATTCAAAGACATGTTGCCAGCAGGCTTGTTAACATGGTGAAACTGTCAGAATAAAGTGAATGCCTTCACATAAAACCGAAAAAATGAGTAGTGTTGTTCCAAGACACTCTATTTTTATGAGGACTTTCCACTGACATAATTGTACCTTCAATAAATTTTCTTCTCATTCTTAACCGTTATTTTTTGTTATTGCACTTTTAATAAAGATACACCATTTTAGTAACTTCAGAGATAATTTAAGTATTTAAGCTCTTCGTAATTCAGGCAGTTCAGTACATAATGTGACCTGAAACAGTATGCCTCGCTTTAAAACATGAAATTATACTATCATAAATACTATTGTAAAGCAAGTTCAATAGTTTAATTTTCTTATTTATACCGAAGTAGTAATATTTATGACACAGGACAACTGCAATCATGTATTATGACATGATTTCAAAAATCTAAAATCGAAATCAGCCAGTTCAGTCATTTCAATTATTACCAAGGAAAAAAAAAGTACAATATATAAGGTTACCACTATTCACCAGACTATTCATCATGTGTCTGGTGAAGAAAATATGTACTATATGTACTGTATGCTGTGACAAACGTGTAGAATGCAAACACACATACACACAAATAAAAAAACATCTCCATACCCATAAAGTCACCGTATCCTATGGCTGAGAGGGATGACATGTCTCATATAAACTAGGTGACAGCACTCACTAGTCATTTCCTTTGTCAGTGGCTGTTTGTGGTGTTAGTTGACCATTCCAGTGTTATAAGGTACGGAAACATCCAGTAGGGGTTTTATGACGTTGTGAAAGGTTGGTTGTAATTATTTTAACTTTCATCAGGTAAAAACAGTGTTGCATTCCAGCAAGGGTTGAGCACTGTCCATGGCTCTAGGTGAATCACAGTTGGAAAAGCTGTTATTCAAATGAATGAGATGGGAACTATACCTCTACTTAGACTGCTTAGAACTCAGTCCACATTATCTGGATCAGGGACGTGCACAGGGGGGTTGCTCAGGTTGCTCGGGCAACTGCCTATATGTCCTTCTCGACTCACGTTGACCTTCTGATGGGGGAAAAAAAATGTACAATGGATGCAGAATTTCACGTAGGCCTAGATAAAAAATAATAATAATAATAATAATAATCGCAAAGCCTCATTCACTTCCATTCAGGCACTGAAAGTGAAAGTCAGTAGGGGCAAACTCTGTTTACGCGACCGGCAGCGCCGCACGCAACTGGCAGCGGCCCTAGTAGGAGCACGTCGAGGTTCTCACATAGACAGTAAAAGATACAGTTGCTCTTGGGTGAGAGGACTCAACGTTATCGGAGAAGGTGAGTTTGTGATGTATGACAAACGAACGATCATCATCATCAAGTTTTTAAATGAATTAAAATCTTCATAAATCCAGGCTGAGTTTGCCACGTTTAGCAGACAGATAGCTTGCAAACAAGCAGCCCGTTATCACACAGCCTAGGCTATTTTTTAGGAATTAGGTAAATTAAGCTACATGTCTGCTGATAGTTAGTTTCTCACATTTCGTTTTAGCAAGAAGAATGAATGATGATCGCTATTTTTGGTATTGTTTGAAGCCAAGATGCCCACAGAAAGGGAGAGACAATTAAGGCAGGAAATCATGTTTTTCTGTGCTATTATTAGTAGTAGTTAAGGTGATTGAGTGCTGCATTTCAGTGTTTTACTTCTTTACTTCTTTTTACTTCTATATATATATATACATCTACGTCCCTGATCTGGATGTAGAAAATGGAAAACAATTAACTTTAAATGTAAATAAAATATATAATTCAGGCTTTTTTCTTTTGTGTATTATTGTGGGATGTTTCGATTTGTAAAATTGCCTGGCACTTTGCCTGGCACTTACCATAAATAATCATAGCAGGTGTTGTGGGCCTGGTTGTCAAAAAGTCTTCTGAAAATGATGAAGCAAACTTGCTCAAACATTAACAGCAACAATACTGCTCTTTGTGATTCATAAAAAAAGTATAACATCCTCCCAGAGGCATAACAAGTCAGGCTAACAGCTAAGATTAAAGGGGATCTCATCATTAAACTTTGACAAACATGGGTGTTAAACTTTGTGTGGATGTAGAAGATCGGTGCAATTATTCATTATTAATTAGTTCATTAGAATTAGTCAAACCCTCCTTGAGTACTTGGGTGAGAAAACTGATTTTTTTGAATAAATGATTTAAATTATTAATTCTGTAAGACTTGACATTCCGTACAAGCGATTCATATTTAGTTTAACTTTGGTTTTCATTTCAATTTAAGTTTTCTAACCTAAGGCGAGTGTGGGAGTTTTGTTTTTAATGGTGGCATTGAAAATCCTATTTTACCCTTCATCACTGATCTGTAACACTGGGTTAAAAAAAAGGAAGCACTTCACCATAGACATTTTCATCATTACATATTTACCTAATGCCCTTTTTCTGACCAGATATTATTTTGCAGATCCACTTCTGGACAAAAACAAAAACATTTATATCCCAGAAAGATTTAAATGTCTTCGGAGGAGATGGCAATAATTACCTGATAGAATACCTGAGCTTGAAATATGAAGCGCTTTGGAAAATCAGATCAGAGCAGTGGAATTCAGTGAAGAAAGAGTTCTTCTTTGTGTCTATTGGCAACTAGCTTCGATGTGCTAATATTCTAAACCGCAGAAGGAAATGAAAATAATATATTTCCATCAAAACTGTTTCTTTTAAGAACCATATGTTGGGTACTTTTTGGAGAATCTCTAAAGGGAAGTTAAACTTCATATATTTCAGGGCTTGACCAAGGATCCTTCTTTTCACCTCACACAAAATGCAATACATTAACACATCCTGGACCGACTTCCACTCATCAGAGTCTAAGCAGTTGGGTGTTGCTGTTATATCTCAGGAAAGGAAATCTCAAGTTCCTTTGAACCATCTGTGAATAGCATACTTATCTGTAAAGTGCTCTTCCATATAGTTGAGGGCATCGTATTGTAGACTTCCTTTCCTGTGTCTGCCAATCGATAGATGGCCTCACAAACAGTCAATGAGGCTGAATATGCGACTGTTGGACGATATCATATACTTTGGAAACTCACATTTTCTGTTTCCGGAGTCCCAACCCATCCAAAACTTTTAATCTATGTTTTGCTGTGCTCCCAGCACTCCTGCAGCATGGCCTTTGCAGGATGATATTCATTAAGCCTTCACCGGTTTAGTCAGTATGCAAGCAGGAGTTTTATTTGTTCTTTTCCACCCAATGCTACCCAAGGTACTGGGGAATGCAATATTTTTTGCAGACCATTACATATTCCAATGCCTTGGTTGTACTTTTTCCTTAAAGACACTACTGCTGACATGCAATATAAGATACACAGTGGTAATCCAAATGGCTCATTTTATATTCATCAAGAATGATTAGTCACTTGCAGACAGACAGAACAAAAGATTGTTGATCTTCTCATATCCCTCACATTGTCTTGGCTAGCTGTTTTACTCACTTGTTGGCATGACAGATTAACCAAGCCTGGTAGCTGTGCACTACGTAAAAATATGGTTGCAAATTATTACGATTGTCTGGTTTTATACAGAAACACCAATGTTAGGTGATATCCACCTGAAAATATTATAAACACTAATGTCAGGTGAAAATTAGAAATGTTGCTGTTAATAATTTCATTGTCATTCATTAAACAAGTGTGTCATTGTATTTATTGCCATCTTCATTTTCCTGTGAATACATTTTAATCTAGTGGACCTGTTGTCTGCCTACAGCTATTTCCATACACCTTGTGCCCTGGTGAAAAACATCAATTGTTATTGTAAATAGTCAACTTCACACACTGCCCCGTGGGAGTAATTTAATAAGGAGCCCCCTCCTTCAGCAACATATCATGAGCCTTTTCAACATCAAAAGCCACAGCTATAATCATTTCTTTATTTGTTTGAGCTTGTCGTATCTCTGACATAAAACGGAATCCGCAGAGTTTCTCTCCTCACAGAATCTGCTTTGATACAGTGAGAACAGCCGGCTTCTCTTTTATCATTCACTCAGTTCATCATTCTTATTTTATTTTTCTTTCGGTTCATTTGAGATGTTAACACTTTTGGTGTGTCGTATGATGTGTCTGACGGGCTTTCCCTAGATTTTAAAACGGGCACAATGATGGATTTGCTTGCATGTTGATGGAATTATTCCTGTTATCCAAGCTGCATTAAACAAACTCAAAATCAAACGAAGTGAGCTTTTGGCATTATGTGCTGACATACTACAGCAGATACCATCTTTAAATGAATATGATTCTCACTGTCTGGTGCAAGTGAATTGTGCCTACGCTGCCTAGTTGTAGCTCATAAAGTTTCCAAACTGTGATCCTAACATTTGTTAGCCTTGACTCTATTTATAATGGGTTGTGTTATTGTGTTTGTTATTATTCCTATGGTATTCACAAATGCAACTTTATAAATGCAGGAGCGCTTTACAAGAGTTAAAGAAAAAGTCACCCTTTAAGTGAACTGTACAGTGCGTAGAGTCAAAACACCCGTGGCTACTAATGTACGCTCATGTGCTTCAGAGTGCTTGTGCATGCTTCTTGTATGTTCTTTCTTTTCTCTCCTGTGAGGTTTCAGGATCTGCCTTTCCCCCATGCTGCAGCAGGTGATTTAGTGCACCTGAATCCACGTGCTTGTCAAAGAGCAGAGCATAAATAGTGGGAGGAAAGGCACGTCCTGTGCCAAATGAAGCATTCTGGGTAGCGAACTAGGCGTTGAGTTCAGGACTCTTAGTCCCTCCACCAAGAGGGAAAGGTTTTTTTTTGGGGTTTTTTTTTGTGATTTAAATTTTAGTTTGTAGTTTGAGTTGGAATAATTCTTTGCTTTAGTCTTGATTTACCAACTATAAATAAACAGCATTAATAGTCCCTCCCCTCTGTGCTGTTCTGTCTCAAGGGACGTGACACAAGACAGCCGTGGGAGGTGCTTCTTGAAGCTTTAGCAGAAATCTTATTCTAGGATTAGATTCTATTTCATAAACATACAGAAACAAAAGGAAAGAAACTTGAGGGAAAGGGGAGAAAAAATAAAAAGGAAAGAGCCGGAGTTCCTGCTGAGTTCTCAGATCAATCAGAGGCAGCTGGTGCACAAATTCACATGAGATCTTTGCACAGGTGGATGGTGCGCACACTGGCTGTTTGGGGGTGAATAGAAGCAGACTGCCAAAACACTCTAGCAGACACTATTTATACGACACAAACACAGCTTTATGGTGAATTTTACTTTGATAAAGTGGAGGCTGGGTCACCAGGAAGCTGCAGATAATAGAAAGTAATAGAAATTTACTTGAGGATTGTGGAAGATTCAATGTACACAAAGGCTTTTTTTTTTGTAGTTTATTTTATTTATTTTTTTTACAGAGACAAGACAAATGAACTAGTAGAGCACAGACCAGATAAAACAAACAAACAAAAAAACAATAATTCTTGATGAGATGTTTGCATTGTGTTAGGGAAACTGAATTAGTTGCTCTCTCTTCTTCTAATCCTTTCGTCTTGATCCCCATCTCATCTTTTTCAAATGTCTGCAGGTGTGAGCTTAGCAGGTGTCTAATAGTAATGTGTCACATTCTCACATGGATGAGAGGAGAGGACCCCCCTGTAGTGCTTATTAGCTCTAATGCATTGCTCTCCGCTGCTTTGATCATGCTTCTTGCCATCACATTTGTTTCATGACTAAAACTGTCTGTTTCTCTGTCATCTGTCTTTCTTAGTCTTAGAGTATATTCTCTCTTTGAAATATGTGCGGCAAATAAACAATGGACTTGCAGCGCCACTGATCCAAGTGATGGGCTGCATTTTCTATCTTGTGTCAGGGCGCTTTCACACCTAGTTTGTTGTTTTGCAATTGGTAGCGAGTCCCTGCCAGGCTGGATTGTTTGGGCTCGTGTGAACACAGCGACCGGCTCCCTTCCAGAACAAATCAGCCGAGCTGAGACCAGTTAGAGGGGGCAGCCTCTTACCGGTCTGCTTGTTATCACTCCCTGGAGCGATTAGTTTGCAGTGTGTGAACACACATTACCCATGGACCAGTACAACTACCCTATATTCTAATTACATAACCAAGCAGTTCCCTGATACATGTTTGGATGAGAAATTGTCAGGTGAATAGGTCAGACACCTCCAGGGTGTTTTCTCCTTCAGAATGTGCCTTCTCAGCGCACAGATGCTCAGTCAAACAAAACATGTGGTTCATGTACAGAACACTGGCACATGAACCGCAGAAGAAATTCCAGTTCCCACACCCTGCTCTCTGCTAATGATTCATTTTGACCAATCATAAAACTGTTTTCAAGTGCATCATCTTGAGGACATTGCAGGCATTTGTCACAGTTGTCCTATGGTGATGTTGTTTAAGACTGCAGACTTGTTTTTAGAGTCTTTTTGTAGCACAAAGTACACTGATGAGGCATAACATTATGACCTAATATTGTGTAAGTCTCACTTGTGCTTCCAAAACGATTCAGAAGACTGTGAAGGCTCTGCTCATCAGAGCCTTCACAGTCTTCTGAGGTGTCCTGTTGTGTCTGACAACCAAATGTTATTAGTGGGGTCCTGCAGGTCCTGCGGGTCCTTGTTCCACTGCATCCCATAGATACTTGATCAGTTTGGGATCTAGTGAATTTGGAGGCCAGGTCAACACCTTGTACTGTTTTTAATTGTTTCTAAACCATCTTTGCGCATGTGCCTGTGTCAGGCTGAGTATCATTGTTATGGAGTCCAAAATGCCAGGTCCAAACATTTCCCAGCAAAACATTGCATAGTCATAAGATGGTCAGTGTTATTTACTTCTCTTGTCAGCAGTTTTAATGTTGTGGCTGATCAGTGTATGTCAAACTCTACTTGAACAATGGCAAACCACTGGCTAAGTGTAGGCATTACCTACTCATTTGTGTCACACATAGGTGAATGCATAAACCTGATAATTACTTGATTACACCAGACATAAACAGCGGACTTTCTGAAAGCATAATTAAAGACAAGAGTATTGATGGAGGAAGATTGCAGGTGAATAAACAGTTGGAGCTCTGCTCACAAGCTACACAAACAGTGCCTTCCCAGTAGTGTGTTCCATGAAACAGGTACCAATTGCGTCATACTTTATTTCTAATCCAAAGCCTTTAAAAGCCTCCATTTATACCGGTAAACTGCCACCACAAATACATGCTTAACAGCACAGAGCACGGGTCATTTTCTATACCCGTTTAGTCCTGTTAAGGGTCACGGGGGTCTGCTGGAGCCTATCCCAGCTGTCATCGGGCGAGAGGCAGGGGTACACCCTGGACAGGTCGCCAGTCCATCGCAGGGCCAACACAGAGACAGACAACCATTCACACTCACACGGGCAATGTAGAATCACCAGTTAACCTAATGAGCATGTCTTTGGATGGTGGGAGGAAGCCAGAGTACCCGGAGAGAACCCACGCAGACACAGGGAGAACATGCAAACTACACACAGAAAGGCCACGCACAAGGTTGTGACATTATATATGTATCAATTTCATAAAGCAACATTCTCGATTTTTATTTTTATTATTTATTTTTTTAATGATTATGTATAGGCATAATTACATCAGCCCGATGTAACTGGGAAATCAATTTAGTAATAAATGACGGTAATTTCTCAGAGACAGGGCTGCGGAAGAATATGCCATTTAACAAGGAAAATTCTTAGTACGTCTCTTCATCAAAGCCAATATGTATGCAGCCATTTTAGTTTCACCATTTGTCCTGCACTATATGCCATAATATCAATAGAACGACTAAAAGCTTGTACTGAGGAAACTGGGAGTAATGAATGAACCACCCAGTTATTGAGCTTCTTGAAACTTGTAGCCGTTGAGATTATAGTGTGATTATTACATTGCACTATTAGTCATTTGATAATGATACATTTGTCAGTAATACACTACAAACGTACCCGTTGCAATTCATAATTCTGCCAGTTTCCTATTATGTGCCTTAAAAGTACAATAAAAAAAAAAAGAAAGGAAAAATCCGTCCAGAGGGATGGAATAATACCACATATTCTTGGTTTCCCTACATTGTTGTTAATGTATTTAACTGAAATAACTGTTTTGAAAAGAAAATGTCCTTACCTTGCACACAGTGCTGTCTGATAGGTGAGATACTGTCACCCCACTGGAAGGACATTTCATTTTTGATAGCCGTTTTTTTATTTTATTTTTTTCGCACTTTGTTTCTGTTGCAGGATTTTGTGTGTTGTATTTCCTGAATTTGAGCTCTTGTTTCTAGCAAAAGCTAGCGTGCACTTCAAGGTATTAATACACACACAATGTACCAATGCCTTATTCGTCTTATAGAACAATTCTTAAAAAAACAAAAACACACTTTTTTTGGAGATGAATGACCAGCGTGTCTAAGTGACAGGGTAGGAAAGAGAGTGTAAGCTTGTTTTCCGTGTGGAAGTGTTAAAAAACAAAAAAATGCAATGGGATATTTTTATATTAGAATTTAACATATCCCAACCATGTTTGACCAGTACCATTTGAATAATAATGCGTGGTCACAAAGTGCGTTGGGGCCCTTTTACCATCCATCATCCAGTACAATGCCAGTGATACACAGACATCATTTGGGAAATCAAGCGCTTTCTCTCATTTCCTCAAACACTTACTACTTGACAGTTTTTCAGCTAAGTGGTTGAATGAGTTCTGCCTGCCCTGCACATCATGGAGGCAGCGGTTGGTCTTGCCTGTGTGAATATGTCAAGATGTCAGAGTTCTACACACACACCCACACAAAGAAACATTGCCCTGTAGACCGGTCTGTCAATCCAGGTATCAGTTAATATCAGTGTCCAGTAATGGACAGACTGATTTGCAGAGCGTGGACGCTGCAGTGGTATTGATTTGTTGAGTTCTTGCTTTTGCTGCACATTCAGAGGATGGATAAAAGAGAAGAAAGGTTGAATATGGTTAAAATCATATACAACCTTTCATAAAAAAAAAAAAAAAAAAAAACGTCTTTAAAATGTTTTACAGCTGCAAAGGTTTCACGGTTGGAAATTCACAGTGGTGTTGTATTTCCATTGACTGGAAGAGTAGGTGCATGTGCAAAATGGATGTGCAAAAGCCTGGTCAGTTTCGATCATTAAAGATGAACTACATAATATTGACATCCCACACAAACAGAAAACACAAGACTCCACTTGTCTTTCTTCAAGCCACAAGTAGGAGAGTACTGATGAGAAGCTTTTTTAAGACAGGCTTCATTTGGAGTGGGAGAACATGTGGGCAAGAAGAACAAAAACATTCAAGAGTTTCTGTAATAATTTGCTGTAAATCTTAGCCTGAAGTGTTTCTATGATCCCTTTTGTTCTTCTTATGAAATCAATATTGATGTCAAGCTTTTTTAGTGTGTGAGGAAATGAAATGCTTTCCGAATCATCAGTGTTTGAAACTAACAGTAAGGATGTAACGTAGGGCTAAACCTATGTTTTATTTGTAGAGAAAAAATTCTTTCTATTTTAGCGTATACTAAATATGGTTGCTTGATCTCATGTCCACAGTAAATGTTTGGATTGTGGAGTTTTGAAGAATACAAAATAGATAAAACTCACTCATTTGGAATCAATGTTTTCAATGATCTGTCACATCCACCGAGCAAATGACAGAAAGCTAAGACCACAGGCTACTCTTTTTTGGCTGTTTTTGTACCACACTGTTTCCCCTGGTATTTTGTTCTGACTGAACATAATTAAATTCAGTAACATGCAGATAACATGTCTCTGAAGGTCTTCAGTCGTCGAGCCAGGCCATGGTATATCCAAAAACAAGCAACTAGACTTGTAGGGTTCCCTGAAGGCGCGCCACCACATATCCAAGTAGCAACGCTTTGGAGAACAGAAGACGCTACCTGAATGAATGGCCAAATGTCTTCAAGAAACCGTGCAACCCTATACTGAAGATAACCAACTGAGTACTTCAGCAAATGAGCTTGCTAGCTGCTAACTACAGCTACATATACTTGTTCTATAGATAGCCTGTGTCTTGGTAAATGTTTAAACATAATGTCTACATTTCACGCGTAATGTTAATCCTATCTCTGCTGTCCTTTTTCTTACCTTTATCGCTCAGCATTGTTCTTTGTCAAACATCCCATGTCTTTTCGTCTCTTCTGTCCCCTCCTTCCCCTGTTTCTCCTTTCACTTCATCGGCAATTCACTTCTTGCCTTATTCCTTCTCGTCTCACCCAACCTCTCATCTTTCTTCCTCCCAGGACTCCACATTTTCTTCAACTGCCTCCTGAACTCCTGTTTCGCCTTTTAGTTTATTTTCTCTCGCCTTGTCCTCCTCTCCCTTCTCCCTCTCTCTTGTCTCGCGGTGTCGTTCATGGATTATTAATCATCTCGTGGGGCTGGAATGCCTCTGTGACACTCTCTAGGCCGGCCACAGAAAACTATTGACTTTAAATTTCATTCAAGGAAACCACAAGGGATTTTTCAGTGGTTGCTGAACTTGTCTTCACTGCTAAGGTTAGATTATAGATTGTTCACAAACTTGGTCAAAGTATGGATCAGCTGCAAGAGAGGCAGAGAAGTAGCATTTTGCTTTAGTTAATGGGGTGTACACGATGCAACTGGCTGAGGGAACTGGATATTAGGGTGCAAAATGCGTGCATTTGTAATGAGTTATGTTATGTTATGACTCAGTTGTGACTGATTGCAGCTCCCATTTGTTTGTCACAATACTGTTGTTTAAGTAACACAAAGGGAAAGAAAATGGAACAAAACGCTATACTTCTTCAACTGCAAGTTCAATCTTGGTATGATCAGAACATAGTACATGTTTTCCCAGGGGTTTGAAGGACTGAATGTACATTATTCAGAAACTTGGACAGAAAGTTTCACATGAGCTTAATGAACATTTGAATCTGAACACAGCCATGTACCTTATTACAGAAGTGTATGCAGTTACATCACTGCGTAGGTTGTATTTTTTTAAATCAACGCACAAATGTTTTGTGTTGCAGTGACATCAACCAATATTAGCTTGCCAACCACCTCATCCCTGCCTGTCCCGTTTTATCTTTTAATACCATTTTTTATCTTATGATACACTTTTATGAAAAACTAGTGCAGCCCAGAGGGTATAGTCTAACTTCTTGTCAATCATTTGTAAATGCAGTGATGTCAGATGCCCTGGGAAAGGAACCATAAAGAAAGATACTCAGCAGCATAGAAAATAGGTGTCAGAAAAGGAAGCTAATTAAGAGTTTACACTTGAGACTTGTCAGGTAAATAAAAAAAAAACAGTGGATGTGTACTGATTGTAAGGCTAGCTGACTGAATAACATTACTGACAGCATTTGGTACATTAGTCATATGTTGAGGCCAAACTAGAACCCTGACATTGTTAATGACTAGACAATCTATACCAATAAACATCCCAAATCATATCAGTCATGGTTTTTCTGTGTCAATCACCAAATATGGGATGACATCATACATTGAGAGTGTAGAAGAATATAGCAGTGGTATCCTAACCAGATGCTGTTGGTCGTGGTGGAGGTACTCGGCAAATGGGTGGTCACCAACAATGCTATCTGGTCACATGCTGCACCTCTCTAGTAAATTTTGAAGCCCGATCCACAATCTTGCATTCTGACTCTTCAAAGAGAGCTTATTATATTATAAAATATATATTTCTCTTGTCAGTTCTGTTACAGCAGAAGCATGTATAGGCCAGTAAATGAGAATAACTAATAAGGGACACCAATAGCTGTTTATAGTTTATTTTATTAC
Source organism: Planiliza haematocheilus (assembly GCA_005024645.1). Taxonomy (NCBI): domain Eukaryota; kingdom Metazoa; phylum Chordata; class Actinopteri; order Mugiliformes; family Mugilidae; genus Planiliza; species Planiliza haematocheilus. The sequence continues at coordinate 3,391,700 of SRSE01000306.1, forward strand.
AGTTTTAGGGAATATCAATAATAAAATGTAAATGGAGGTAGTGAAGGCCCCCAGAATTCAAGCTGTATGCCGTTTGTAGCTCCCAACTTAATTCAAAATAAGCATATGCAGTGTCCTCAAAGTGAATAATAACACTGGGGACCAGTTTCTCTATTAACTGTGGAGGTCCACCCGCACAGTAGTAGGAGTAGTTTTTAGTGCAGTTGATTTGCATGCCATTAAACAAAAAAAAAAAAACTCTGAATGAAACAACACATTCACAAGATTCTCTGCTGGAATGGGAATTTTTGTACTGAGATTGATTTTCTCTTGGGGCTTCCTGTGAAAGGTTCTGCCAGTCACAACAGATGGGGTCATACTGCACATGGTAGCAACATACAATAAAACAGTCACCCTTTGTTCTTTTTCAGGGAATAAATAGAAAAAAACTGAGAAATGCATATTTTCTGTAAATTCTGCATTACACTGCTACTGCTAGTTTCATTTTGGCTGGTGTGATGATGGTGTGGTCATTACTCTTTAACACCACCAGCGACATACTGTCTTACTATGACAGATACACTGCCTGGCCAAAAAATAAAATAAAAGTCACACCATTACTGTATTAATATTTCACCAAGATCTTGTATTGATGATGGGAGAGTCTGGCCACTGCACAAAGCATTCTCCAGCACATCCCAAAGATTCTCAATGGGGTTAATGTGTGGACTCTGTGGTGGACAATCCATGTGTGAAAATGATGTTGCCTATACCTAATTTGTACAGTGTCCTTGGGTACCTTGACAGGCACTTTTTCTAAATAAAATGTATTATTATTGTATTATTATTATGCTCCCTGAACCACTCTTTCACATGTTGAGCCCCATGAATCCTGTCATTGTCATCTTGGAATATCCCTGTGCCATCAAGGAAGAACATTTTTACTGATGGAATAACTCTGGTCATTCAGTATATTCAGGTAGTCAGCTGACCTCATTCTTTGGCCACATAATGTTGCTGAACCTAGACCTGACCAACTGCAGCAACCCCAGATCATAGCACTGCCCCCACAGGCTTGTACAGTAGACACTATGCATAATGGGTGCATCACTTCATCTGCCTCTCTTCTTACCCTGATGCCCCCATTCACTCTGGAACAGGGTAAATCTGGACTCATCAGACCACATGACCTTCTTCCAATGCTCCAGGGTCCAACCTTTATGCTCCCTAGCAAATTGAAGCCTTGTTTTCCGGTTAGCCTCACTGATTAGTGGTTTTCTTAAGGGTACACAGATGTTCAGTCCCAATCCCTTGAGTTTCCACATACGTGTGGAAATGCTCTTACTTTCACTTGATCACGATCCATCAGGATTTTTTTCTGACCACATTTCTTCCTCAAAGACAATGGTTCGCCACTATCCTTCCAGTTTTTAATAATGTGTTGGACAGTTCTTGACCCAATTTTAGTAGTCTCTGCTTGATGCATGCCAGTGATTTGACCAGTCTCTGACAGACTAACATGGTTATTTAAGAAATGAGAAGCTACTCATTGCACCAGTTAGGGTGAAATAACTTGTTCGCAGCTGAAAGATAATCGCCCATGCAGTAATTATCCAATAGGAGGCTTGTACCTGTTTGCTCAGTAAATCCTGGTGGCAGTCTATTTATATTCTGTTGTTCCATACAGTCTAACACAAATAGTCATTTGCCATACTATATATCCATACAGTCATCTAAGGGAAAGTTTTTTTTTCTTCCCTTTAATTGTTTTTTTTTTTCTCTTTTTTTCTTATACAAACAACATACCCTGGAATTGCCAGACTACATTCTATGAGTCTGATAACATGCCATTTGGATGATTTTATTATGGGGCTATTTCAACCACTAAATTTATAAAATTATAAATCTAAACGTCCTACGGTCCAGCGGTCTACCTATACCTGAAGGACAAAGGATACTCCTGTAGCTAAGATTTGGACGTTGTTATCTTCAGAGAAGTCTGATGGTTTGAAAGAGGAGTACAGGAAGCCATCTATGTCAGATTGGAAAAACCTTCTCTAAACAGAGGAAGTGGACTGAGATTTAATCTGCCATCAGTTTACAATACAGTTTTAACATCTGTCCAAACACCTTGAAACTACAGCACGCGGCGTGATTTAGATGATGCTAGGCAAGATACACTGATTTATTCGTATTGGACATTGTAATCCAGTTTTAGTTCAGTCTAAGCAAAAGGATGAGACTTAACTTACAGTACAGAACTCTTTTGATGAAATGATTGATGGCTTAGTTTGCAGATGTTCTGTAGTTCACAAGAAACAGAAATAGTTTGTTGAGGCATCAGGGTTTGTGAGGTTTGTTTGTCCATCCCCAGTATTTAAACCTGCCTCCTTCTGATTTCTGCTCTGAACGAATGAGCCACCACAGGAGCTACGAGCCTCACAATCTGGACTTAACTTCCCATAACAGATACTCACATCGATGATTTGATTTAACAAGGAGTATAACTAATGAGGCCTTTAATGACTTACCAGTTCCTTTCACAGAGTCTGCCAAAAAGATATTTGTCACTTTTCAGGTGCATTTCTCATTTTAGCTGTATCTTTTTTTTAATTAATATGTACAAGTTTTTATTTGTGCAGCTGGTGTCAGATTTAACTATACCTACTTTAATAAAGTCTTAAGACTTTTTTTAAACAATTTTCTGACACCACTTAGTTTGTGGTGAAAATCTGTGTCTACAATATCTTTACATCCTGGAATATAACGTATATAAAACGTATCCAGTTATTATTGGAACATACATTTTTGTGTGTGTGTGTGTCCAATGATAGGATGACATATTTTTCATAACCAGTACATAAAAATAGCCACTTCAGGTACTAGATTTCTTAGAATAAAGATTTCAGTTGAGTAAGCAAATGTCCATTAAGAAGTTTAAAATGTGCAGTAATTAGTTAGCAGAATCACACTGAGTCTATGCATTGTGAGTATGTGTAACCAAGGTTAATAATCTGTATTAAAAAAAAGAGCTAAATTCATATTTAAGTAAGTTCATGAAATACGTTATTAATGTTAAAGATTCAAAAATTAATATTTGTCTAAAAAGCATTTCAGTTGCGATCATTGAGGTTGCGATAAAGATAAAATAAATAGGAAGTTATTTTGAGGAGGATGGGTTGGAGACGTGCTGTCAGCCAATCAGGGAGAAGCTCGGACTACTGACCTGCGCGGAACGGAGTTCACTTCACCTTGAGCTGCTGGAAGGGGAGAGAGCGAACTTTGCGTCGAGAACTATGCATACCTCGACAAAATACTTTTGAAATTTTATTGGTGTTGGGAGGATAACCCCTTGAGATGGACCATCTCGTTTTCGAGGGGTTTCTCGAGACATAGGACAGAGACAATACAACACATGTACATTAACACCAGAGGTGTCAAAAGTACTCACACTCTGTACTTAAGTAAATAGAATTGTGTTTCGTAAAGTAAAGTACGCTCCTTTACTCAAGTAAAGTAAGAAGTACAGGCTCTGACAGTAAAAGGATTTTCCATTAACAATTCATCCGTGATAATTTGCAATGAAATAGAGCGAATAATTAGACTTAAACAGTTCCTGATGTGGATCATTTTAATAAACTGAGGGTTATTGGGTTGTTATTTTTAAACCGCTAGCTAGTGTTAGCCATACTATCAAAACGGTGTGTTCCCATAGCATTGCTAACGTTGTAAACTAGCTTCCAAAAAATCCTCAAAAAGCTAATGATAGCAACAGAAACCACACCATAGCTGAGTTTGTTTGTTTTTTCACATTAGACCAGTAGCTAGTTCTCAAATAGTGGGGTCAGGTGGACTTCCAGTCCAAGCTTCCAGTCACTAGGTGGCAGCAGAGCTCAAACTGATCAACAGGCTGCCTGTTCAAGACAGTAGAAGAAGAAAACAGGACGCACATCAACTTTCCGTCTCTAGTCCGATGCTCTAATCATGTACGATCATGTCACGTCTTTTACGTCTTGTCATCCGTGGAGGTTAAAAAAGTAACGAACTTGTTTTTCAAATGTAAGGAGTAGAAAGTACAGATATTTGTGTACAAATGTAGGAAGTAAAAGTAAAAAGTCTTCAGAAAAAGAAATACTCAAGTAAAGTACAGATACCTGAAAAATCTACTTAAGTACAGTAACGAAGTATTTGTACTTCGTTACTTGACACCTCTGATTAACACTCGCTCAAACTCTCCCTCGTGCCTCAGCCGCCCCTCCCACCCCACATACTCGTTATTGAGAACAAATACATGTAAACAAGAAAAAACAAAAAGTTACTGAAGGTGGCATGACAACATTTAGCCCATACACATACACCTATTCACATAATATACATACACACACCTACACCCATACTAAAAAATTCACATAAAATAAATAATAAAGTAATAAATAAATGAATAGATAAGTCCAGTCACGCATGAGGAAAACAAATACTTTGCTTGCAAGTAGGTGAGAAGCGATGTTTTGAAGGAATACAAGGAAGTGATAGGTCTTAGAGACCCAGGTAGGCTATTCCTGTCTGGGGGGGCTTTAAATTTTAAGGTATGTCTGCCAGTCTCTTTAGAGATATTCGGAACAATGAAAAGGCGATACTGAAATAAAAGTCAATAAAACGGATTAAAAATCCATCGGGGTAATCCAGGGTGGAGCCCTGGACCCGTGGGAGTGCAGTCGGAGAGACCTGACGTCTCTCTCACAAAGAAAACGCATCGGTGAGCGATCGTTTTTAACATGCTAAGCGCTAGTCGTTAACGCTAGCTAACACGGAGCGCTAGCTGAGACGCTAACTAGCACAATGGCAGATACCGTTTCACCAACGCTAATACCATTAGCTTGATATTTTAAAGCTGCAAATTTAATCCAGTGCTGTGTAATAAGTTGGTTTGTATAATTGTTACACGCTTAACTGTGAGATGTGTTGATTTAGCACCTTTATTTGTGCATTTTGTGCACATTAAGCCAAATTTGAATTACATTTCAATCGAGATGTGCCTAAACATGCCATCACTTGGCAGAGGGTACACAAAGTGGGTTTGTTTGTGTTCTAATTAAGTGAAAGAGATTTTAATATTCCGCCAGAGGGGGAAATTCAGAACTTTATAACACAGCTGTGATTTTATTTACATTTTTTATTTTCTCTACTTACCCGGGTAAGAACCTGTCATTTTTAAGAGTGTACATTTTTATGTTTTGGCTTATGTTTCTCAAAGAAAGTACAATTGTGTCCGAGTCATTCCTCGTGTATTGTTTGGTTAATCCTGGGCTCCGTAGTCGAACATAGAACTTCTGATCTCATTGGCCTAAGTAATCATTATAGAGTAATCCGATTCTATTCTCCATCTCAAAAGGGATACATATGCATAACCCCATATGGACCAATAAACAGTGTATTCAGAAAGTATTCAGACCTGCTTCCCTTTTTTCACTTTGCAGCCTGATGGTACAGTTGTTTAAATATATATTTTTTCACATTATCTACCCTCAGTACCCTATAAAAAGTATTTTTTTAGAAAGCTAAATATCAAATTGACTGGGGAAGGCTACAAATTAATAATAATAATAATAATTCTGCTCTACTGAAGTTCCCAAAGCGGCCTCCATAAATCTCAAATGGAACATTTGGCACAACCAAGACTCTATCAGGACCTGGTCGCCCAGTTAAACTGAGCAATCGGGGACCTTAGTAAGAGACGTGACCAAGAACCCAATGGTGACTGAGCTCCATAGATCCTATGTGGAGAAGGGCCAAAGTTTCAGAAAGACAACCATCAGTACAGTACTCCACCGATGTGAGCTTTATGGAGTGGAGTGGCTAGACACATGCAAGCCTGCTTGGAGTTTGCAAAAAAACAAAAACAACAACTGAAGGGAACCTCAGACTGTGAGAAATTCTCTGGTCTGATGAAACCAAGACTGAACTGTTTTGCCTCAATTCTAAACATTATATCTGGAGGAAACCAGACACAGCTCATTGCCTGCCCAATACCATGCCCACAGTGCAACATGGGTGCATGGCGGTGGGAACATCATGCTGTGGGGGGTATTTTCAGCAACAGGGACTGAGAGACTGGTCAGGGTTGAGAAACATACAGACAGATCCTCAATGAAAATGTGTTCCACAATGCTCAGGATCTCAGACTGAGCCCAAGGTTCACCTTCCAACACGACAGTGGCCCTAAGAACACTGTAAAGACAATGCAGGAGTTGCTTAGGGACAACTCTGTGAATGTCCTGGAGTAGCCAAACCAGAGACCTGAAAATGGCTGTCTACAGACAGTCATCATCTCAACTGTCCAAGCTTGAAATGATTTGCAAAGAAGAGGAAAGTAATAAGTGAACAGACTGGACCTATTCTTTCAGAGGTGGGGAGACCAGCACAAGCCACACTAATATTTTTCAGACCTGCCCATACATGTGCTGTTTTGTCACCATGCAGAAGATGCCAAAATCACATGCGAATGAAACCAGAATGCTGCAAAACAACCACACATGGATCTGTATTCTTCCTGTCAATGTGGGTCATGTCCGCAGGAAAATCCTTCATCCAGCATTTCATGTTTTATTCTAAAAGTGCATTGCCTTTGCTTTTTAAAGATGATAAAAAAATATATACCACCGGATTTCTCATCATTCGCCCATTTCTCAGACAGCTAGATGGGGTCCTAAAAACATTACTTCATTGAGCTGCTGATGTTTCGCTTGTTCAATGATGTGTGGCTCCAGTCAGTCTGACACTTATAATATGCGGCTCTCGCCCAGCAGACTCTGAACTTTACCCTAACTTCTGTCTCTTGCATGGTGCATTCACTGACATTAAGGACAAAACACAACACCGAACACAACATTTAACACGGGAGCTTATCAGTACTGTACTCTGCAGGTATAGCCTTTATAAATCTGTAGCATTTAATACTTAACCGTATATTGTGAGATGGGGTAGTGTCCTGATTAAAAATATGTGATATTTATCTGAAGCCTTTTCTGTGTACAGCCGCTAAATGTCTAATAACTTTGACAATTCAATCAAATTGTTGATTTCCAGCCTCTTTCTCTCTGTTATCACAGAACATTTAGTAAAGTTGTGAATTGACTGCTGCCAAGAGTATTTGGAGCATTCCCCTAATAGCCTTAGTGTATGCCTTTTCAAAGGAGTGCTGCAATCACCCACCAGACTCCTCACGTGTCTTCTTGGAGGTGTCCATGTTGTTACTGTCATGCGATCAGTGACTAGTTGTCATGATGGTTAATGCACCATGGGACAGCAGTGAAGTTGACTAGTCTGTACAACTCCTAGTGTGTATGAATACCATGGATATATTATGCTGCACAGTAGGGGTCATATTTAACCAGCAGTTCAACCATCTTTCTTATCCTGGGCAATGCCCATAATGTTTGAATGGTCGGTACTTCAACTGTTATTAGGTGTTAGTTCACTAGATTTTATATTATGAAGGACCAATGAATATAATAACAGAAAACAGCATAACAATAATTGGAATGAAGATGAAGACATGTACCATCCATATATACATTTTTGTCCTGATGGATGAAACCTATGAAGGACAAATGTAATCTCAACAACACTGGGATAAGGGTGCAGTCAGGCTGATAAGACTCTGCAGCTCTTAAGAAAACCTGAGATATGAAATAAACAACATTACTATAACATAAAGCTGAAGCCCTATGTGTTGTGTTTTGCTGTTATTTCCATGTAACTGCTGCTTGGTCTAAAGTATACTATGTGTATCATAGTATAATTGATACATGAAGTATAAATGATACAACTGTTAATAGACTTCCTCATTACACCTTGCTATATTTATCCTTATGTCTGCCAAGTGTCTTGAAACCATGTCCCTATAGTCCATGCATTTTTCTATGCATTTATCTATTTTTTTAAACTCTTAAAACCAGTTAAGGTAAAACTATACTCACATTATTCAGATGCTACTGTAGATATATAATTTAAAAGAAAATAGCCCTGAATAAGAACAATTTAAATAGACTTTGACAGAGGAAAACTAAATTATGTGTGTTTATAGTTGTCTCTTTTGTATTACTTCTGCTTCCTGTCTGTTTTCTATTTCTGTTTTGAAAAAATGCTTGACTTTATCCAATTCTCTTCTCTATTTTCTCTCTAGCTGGACTGTCAAAAGAGGCTGGAAGAGGTCTGACATCTCTGTTGGTTCAACCCATCTCTGCCCTCCTGGCCAAGACATTATTAGGCTCCTCATCCACAGGGCAGGGAGATGCTTGTGTTCCTCTAGCCATGCCTCCCAACACAGGTAAACATACACAAACACAGCACGAAGAGAGTGGCTGCTAAAGCCTCGTTATCAGTAAAGCAGGATTTGTCTTTAATAGTGTCAGACATTAGGTTTAATGTCTGAGGTACAACGCTATGTGGAACATAAGACTATATGCTTGATGCTGTGTTTGCAACAATTGTGTTAGTGATTAAGCCCTCGAATTATTAATTTGAAACTTTTCGATAATGACTAATTAATCAGTCAGTTCATATTGAGAATACAAATAACTTGAGAGGGCTTCCATCTCAGGGTGGCCAGGTTCATCCGCTGGTAAAATCACTGTTGGGTTGTTCATTTATAGCAGGGAAGGCTAGGGTCCTGATGTGTGACACAGGAGGATTAACTCAGGCTGAGGAAGCAAAAAGGAAACTTTACTGTGCACTTACTATGATGATACCAAAAGACGAATGTATTAAATTAACCAATTATCCAGTCATAATAATCATAATAATAATCAGCAACTACTTCAAAGAATGGACAATTGTTCTACAGTAGTCACTCTTCAGTTCAAAATACCAATCGTTCTTTGTTCTTTCTGTTTTGGTGAGGCATTTCCTTTAATTAAATACGAATTGAATGTGTACTGGTTTTTGGACTGCTTCGGATGAAAGAAGAATCTCCACGGGCAAGCCTCATGGTATTCTGACATTTTTAATAAAGAACATATTAAACCATTGTACGTAATTTGGAAATTAAAAACCATTCATCTTTAGTTTAAACTGCTTTGTGGAAATATGAAATACTAATAATAAAATAGCGTATATTTTATTTATTAAGGGAGTAGTCTCGTTAAAATCATTTTAATGGAACATCTCATTTTTGGCTGTGGAGTCAAAAGTTCTACAAATCAATAAAACTGATATGTGTAAAGTCTAATTTTAAGTTCAGTCCTTCACCGCAGGAATGTATTTGAGCTGTTGTTTGTATATCACTCTGCCTAAATGGATCACCTTTACCAGTACTCATCTCTGCCAGCATGTCAGTGACACTCTGTGGTGAATCATGGAGTTCATGACCTGAGATTTCCAGGTTATGAACTCCACTGGAAGTGCTTCCACCAAAAGTACCAGATTGTACACAAACCACATTGTATCTGAAGTGTAGAAAGCACGATAAGTTCAAGGAAAAAAAAACTAATTCCTTAAAAAAAAATAAGACAAATAACAAACAACAAATATAGCTGCAAGCAGCAATGAAGGGTTCAAGCAGTTCGTTTGGGATAGAGTTGCACAAAAACGCAATGTTTTCTAAGTAAATAGTCCCCCTAGTGGCCGAACGATACACCATTTGGAGCCAAAAGGAGACTTTTGCTAATTGCAGCGCCCCCTAGTGGCCGAATGATGCCAAATTTGACATGTCCACTCGGGACAGGGTCTGGAAACATACTTCCAAATTTAATTTTGATACGTCACACCGTTCCCGAGGTATGACCTTGTATCCTGTTTGCAGCCTTCGCCGCTGTTTCTGATTTGATATAGCGGCCAAACGGTTTTGAAGCTGAAGATGCCTGATAGTGACTTTTGTATGCATTGGTCTGTGCTGATTTTGGTGAGAATTGGACAAATTTTGCGAGCGCTGAAAATTTAGTTTCGCTTTCAATACAATCCAATATGGCAGACAATCCAATGGGGCGAAATTAACATCACAGGTATTGCTAATCTTGGTATGATCCAAGGAGTCCAACAGTACCAGGTTTTTGAATATCAGGCATACAGGTCAAAAGTTATAGACAAAAATGCAATGTTGCCAATTAAGTCGCCCTCTAGTGGCCAAATGACACCAAATTTTTATTGCGCACTTCTAAGGGAGTGTCGAAGCGTCTGACCAAGTTTAGTCTTTGAAAGTCAAAACGTCACCGAAATATAAGCAAACTTCCTGTTTGATGTCTTTGCCGCCGACTGCGATTGGCTAACACAAAAAGTTGGCATCAGCTGTCACTGGGGCAACCCACGGTATCTGTGGATATAACAATTTCATTTCAAATAAAAACACATCAAGAGATATGAGCAAAAACAATGTTTTGCCAATTATAACGCCCCCCAGTGGCCACATGACACCAGATTTTGTTCGTGCACTTGGGACAGTGTCTGGAAGTGTGCTACCAAATTTGGTTTCATTGCATCAAGGCATTGTCGAGATATGCGCTCAAATGTAAAACGCTGCCTTCACCGCCAATTTTGATTGGCTATAGCGGCCAAACGGTTTCGAAGGTGAAGACGCCTGATAGTAACTTTTGTGCACATTGGTCAGAAGACAGTCTGTGCCAATTTCCGTGAGAATCGGACAAAATTTGTGACCGCTGAAAATTTAGTTTCGCTTTCAACAAAATCGTAGTTTGCGAAAAATCTATCATGACGCATTATGACGTCATAGGGTGCGTTGCAATCGTCATTTTCCAAGGATTCCAACGATACCTTGTTTCCAAAAATCGGACATACGGTTCCAAAGTTACATGCACAAATGTACTTCAAACTTTGACCAGTTGGTGGCGCTAGACCGTACTTAGTGCTTACATGTAACCCAGTCAAAGAAATATTTAGACTGCCCTTAAGCTATGTGCCAAATTTCACAACTTTTTACCATACGGTTCTATGGGCTGCCATAGACTCCCATGGCGGAAGACCCTAAAAACATACAATCCCTATAGGGCTTCTCGCAGCTTCGCTGCTTGAACCCTAATCAGCAAATAGTTGTCAATGCCAGTTCTATATGAGATGAGCACCAGAAATGTCTGATAAGAATTTAAACGCCCCACATACACAGTATGCCAACCAAAATGATTTGCAGGGTTCAGTAATTGGCTCAAGAGGAGATGTGGTGCTTTACCTGTAATAAGAAAAGTGGGACCCTTGCCTGGAGCCAGATCTGAGGTTGTACTCTGTGCAACTTGTAGGAATAAGGGTCAGGGTCATGTGCAGTGTAAGTTAGATAGCTGACAAAGGCAAGGCCTCAGTTGGGAATGCCTTGGAATATCTCAAGAAGAATTTGGCAGAGGGACATTTCCATGATTAGTCTGTTGCCACCATGACCCAACCTCGAATAAGCAGATAGAGATTATGGGGTAGAATAAGATCCAGTGCCGATTTAGTGCTCAGCATGACTGTCATGACTGTCTATGTTGCTGCAAGAACCAGAACAAACTTTGTTTTGGCCAGGTCATTTATCCTTTACGAGAAACTCAAATGCCATACTTCAGGGAAGTCCTCATATGGCCCTCTCACTGCAGCATACGTCACATGCATTAAGCATTGTGGGAGATGTTGGAGATGGACGACGAGAGGCACTTTAATTATTATTTTCAGATGTTGGTCACGTCGTTGATTCACCATGCACAATATGCTGAGAGATAAGCCGTCACACTGTGAATATTAGCATCTGGGACAATTTGATCTTAGCTGGAGCATAATCAGTTACGAGCCGATTCCAGATCAACTTTCCACCATGAGGTCAGGTAAATTGGTCTGGCTGTTACTATATTACATTGTTTACCCTCTGATTTGAATAACTTGTTGATCATCTACAAGTCATGGCAATAGCTATGACAGCAAATGTAGTAGTTGATATTAGGCTTTTTATGCAGTTCTCAGGTACAAAGTAATAGCAGTGATTTCTGTAAAAAGTTACTGTTACTCCATTATTTTGTCTCTCCTGCACAACAATACAATAAACAAGCAGCCCAAGTTGTTGCATCCATGGGAACATTATATTGGATATACACTTGCTCTCTTACCCTTTTTTTTTATTGAATTCTTTTTTTATTGTAGTCGTAGTACGCCCTTGCACTTGTTATTTTGAGCTGTTTAATTACTTAACTATTTTTATTGAGGTACAGTTTTGATTGCCTTGAAATGCGGCTTGGCTCTTGGGTATTGCCTCACGGTCATATCATCATCGGCGTGATGCAGCTGTTAATTAACCTGCCGTGATTGAGGTGAGAGAAGAGATGCAGAGACAAGCTCTTACTGTAAGAGCATCTCAGACCCCTTTTTCTCTTCATTCAGAACAATGAATAGATAAACAGAAAGATTGAATAAAAAAAATGATACTCTCTTTTCACTGGACTTTCCACAGTCTCATTTGAAGCCAAAGAAAGGCTCTAAAATATGAAAGCATCCGGGTAGAACAGCAGACAACCTCAGGACAAAAAATGCTCGCGAAAAAATTATGACACTCGATTTTGCACAGACTCTAAAACCGTGCCTAACAAAGAAGACAGAAATCAGCAAGTGCAGCAGTGTCTATACTAGAAAAAGTAATTTCTCTCACATTGAACGAAGCCTCTTTTTATATATGGTCCACATACAAATTAAAGTATCAAATATCAAATAAATTAAAAAATAAAAAAAAATCTGGGAAAAGAAAGGAAAATAAATATGCACCAAGAGAGTTTAATTTCCTTTGCCGGAAGGAGAATAATAGACTACCACAGGGCACTGTGAATATTTTCCAATACTCAAAGCAGAGGGTGCTGGGTGGAAATGTAGAAAGAGAGGAGGCAGAAAGAATACAACTGTGAGCAGCTCAATGGACTGGTACAACCGAAAGTCTAATAGTCTTAAAATTTCTGACTTACTGTTATGGATGGAATGACACTATGGCCATATAGAATGTTAAAATAGTCCTGATCCTGATGCTTGGACCATTGCTAAATTGCACCAGTCAGTCTAGTGACCAGTCATATTTATACTGCATGTTTTTACCAAATTTCAGAACAACCTGTACCCCCCCCCCCCCCCCCTTTATTTGTCTTTCAATAAAACATACTGCCCTTGTGGTGGTTCTGAAAGAATGGTCAAGGGCACACGAAAGTGGTCACAATTTATCATTTGTGGATCTTGACTATATTGAGCAAATTCCATTACAATGAATCCAGACCCTATGAAGTCACTTACAGACATTGCCATGCCCAGGGTCAGCCAGGCCAATGGAATGATCAAAAAGTCCTTTCTTTATTCAGAAGTGATCTCCCCTCACTATATGCTTCCTAGTAGAACGGACACAATTAACTATGGACGTCACTGTAAAAACTTCAATAGAACTACTTTCTGTTGACAGATGAGTAATGGGTTCTTTTTGGGAAAATAAGAAAAATGTAGAAAAATGAAGTTTTCTGAGAACAGACAGTGAAAGACATCCACAAACCAAACCAGTATTTGCAATATTTGACCTACACCTATCAGCCACAACATTAGAAACACTGACAGAAGTGAATAACATTCACCATCTTGTGACAAATCCCTTCTGGATTAATTTGTGTATTTTAAATTGGGGAAAGTTTTAAATTATCTATTGTCTCTTCCCTTATTGTCCATGTTTCGTGCTTTTCTGGAGACAAAGACTATAACTTCCATGTAACATTAAGCAATCTCCCTTCTTCAGGAAATGACAAAATAAACACATCAAGCAAAATTTATTTTAAAGTTTGTTGCTTCCATCAGACTTTTTCAATGTGATACGCATCGTCAAATACAACATTAATGCCTGTCATTTCTTCTAGTCGCTGTTATTCAACATATTACTTATGAGAGACTGCAATTTTCCAAGGTAATTTGAAGCAATTTTCGCAGAACTCCAGGAAAAATGTGTACAATAAAATGATCGGCTTCTTCCAGAGCATCTGAGAAACATCAGCTATTAGCAACTCCTAGGACTTCTTTATAAGTCTAAGTAAAAGTTCTACATGTGTCTAACAGCTTTGTGGCTACTTGTGGCTACCTTGTGGAGAAATTAGACGGATGCAGTATTAAGGGGCAATTCCTGCTTTCAAGGGAATAAATCCCCTCTCATCTCTGCATCATCATCTCTGCGGGCCTCTACCACACTGCCACCTTCTGCTCCTTCACCCTCTCAGACTGAGCCCTCTTGTCTTTCGCTTAAGCCCCCACTCAGGCATCATCTCTTGCCGCCAGTGTGTTTCCCCATTATACATGTGCACGCTCTGTCCATTTCCATTTATTCGCCAATAAATCCAAGCAGCTGGTCACTGTCTGGAACACTGCACCCTTCCCTTTTCCAGTGTTGCAAACAGGTAACAGTCACACTGACACCTTAACCCCCCACACCCACCCGCCATAGCCAACACCATGCTCAAACACACCAACACACTTCTTTGTGTGCCATGTAACCTGAGTGAATCACACAGAAAGTCAATGATACACCTGTCCAAAAAAACAGTGGCAAAAACATTCAGCATAGTATTGATCCATTGAGCATGCGCAAACCACTCTTGCCACAACACTGTTTTTAGTTGAGAATTTGAAGCCCATGTTATTCAGCAAATTTCAGTTCTATTGGATTTTAAGGATTTTAGTGTCAGATTGTTTTTTAGTTCTGCTTTTGTACAATTATTGGTTTGTAGAAACTTGATCCAGTGTCTTTTAGGTGGATTTGGGCAGTTCACAGTCTTTTTGTGTGTTTTGTGATGTCCATCCTGTGTCAGATGCGGTTCAAGGAAAAGGTATTGCTGGTTTTGGAGTGCTCATTTTGAGTGTACTTGTGTGTTTGTCCAAGCTCTCTGAAGGCGGGGTTTCTGTGTAGAAACAAGCTTAATGTACACCCTGAGGTTCTGCAAGCTAGGCTTATTTCTAAAGTGTTTCCATTACTTCAAATGAGTTTGAAAGAGGGAAAGAACAGGGGCTACTGAGGGAGAGATACAAAGGGGAAGACAAAGAGAGAGAGCGAGAGAGATGTAATCTGTCTCCAATCGATTGGCTGCACCTCTGACCACTCTTGGGATCCCACTATCATTTGTTTCCATCTGCCTGCCTCCTTTCATTTTTTTTCTTTCTGTTTAATTCTTTTTCTCCCTATTTTTCTCCTTTAATTCCATTTCAATTAAGGCTGGCTATATTGGCTGGCCATTGGTTAATTGCTTAGAGGCCCTCCTTGGAGATCGCTAGACCTTAACGAGATGACATGATTGGCCCTACAGTACTCTCAGCACTGTATATGTGTGAGGGAATTATCTGGGTGCCTCTATCAGTTTGGTAGGATTAAATATTACTGTGTGACTTGCAAGACAATGCATGGGCCCAATTATTGTAACCCTGCAAACTACACAGATCAGTCATAACATTATGACCACCTTCCTAGCATTGTCTCTCTTGTGCCTTCAAAACAGTTGTGACTCATTAGAGAAAGAACATGGGCCTTTTAAGGGTGTCCTGTGGTGTCTGGCAACAGAATGTTGTTAGTGGGGACCTTTGGGTCCTGTGGGTTGAGGGGGGGGGGGGGGGGGGGGGGGGGGGCTCTGTGGATCAGGCTTGTTCCAGTGCGTCCCACAGATACTACAATTTGGAAGCCAAGTCAACATCTTGCTATTTTTCATGTTTTTTGAGTTGTTCCTAAAGCGTTTTTGTGTGTGTGTCTGTGTCAGGCCGCATCTTGCTGGGGATGGCTGCTGCCATCAAGGAGTGTCATTGCTAAGGGGTGGGGGTGTCTGGTCAGGTCTAGGAGGGTGGTGCATGTCTAAATAACATCCACACAATACCAAGTCCAAAGGTTTCCAAGCAGAACATTGAATTGTCACAAGTTGATCAGTGTCAGTCACTTCTCCTGTCAATGGTTTGATGTTATGCCCGATCAGTGTATATGATTCGTGTGTGATGTGTTCATTTGATATTCCATTAAAAATCCAAATTAAAAAATACAAATGGAAACGTGATTTGATTTATTTAGTTTTTTTCATCAAATAATGATTTTAGATTCTGAGTCCACAGCTTGCCTGTTAACTATATCCAATACGAGTTATAACGATTTTTAAACTTCTGCAGAAACTATCAGAGCCGATGACAAATTTTAAAATGACTGGCCAAGATAAGGCTGTTACTGGCAGGGCACCATGACAGCCACTAGCTGGTTAGGCATGCTGGATGGACTTCACATTTTGGAACATATTGAAGCAAGTTCTTAAGAAGGCCCTATCTTGATGAACTCAGACCCGAGTTTAAACCAGAGTTTAAACAATAAGGTGTCTCATGCAAAACCTTAAAACCTAATAATTCAAAGTTTGACCTACAGTTCTCCACTTGATCCAAAAAGGTTTTGCAATCATCAGTTTTCAGTACATATTTTTTGTCAGTTGATTTAACTGTAACCTGCTAGATATCAGTAAATGTCGTCTTGACACAAAACGACCCAAATTACAGTAAGGCCATGTAAATGTCTTCCAGCCTCTTTTGCTGGTTACTAAAATTTATGACCTACACTTGTTTTCTGCAATTGCATGGTTCTGTATTTTACGTAAACTTGTAAACTATGTCGGTATATACATCGTGTTTTTCCTTATGTCTATGTTTATGTATCTGAAGGAGGTTGTGCAGGTGTCTGTGGGCGTGTGTCTCTGAGAGTAGATGTCCACCTCATTCATGCTATCGGCAGTTTAAGATTGATTTATTCTGTGAACACTCCCTGTGCCTCAGGGCTTTGGCTCCGACTCTATCTGAGTGGTCTGTCTGTTGACCAGATAATTACCAAGCTAGTCCATCCCTATCTCCAAGACATGTTGCATGCCCCTGTTTACCCTCAGGAAGGCAGACTGATCACTCACACATACGCTTTTGAATCCTGGAATACACGCTTTTCAGCTCCTTCCAGCTTTGTCTGTGTACATTTACTAGCTTGTTTTATTGACGTGAGGTCAGAAGCTTTGCAAGAGTGTGTGTGGGATCAGTTGAAACAAGTGTGTCTAGGAGAAGTGTGACTTTGACACACTTTAGCCTTTTCATTTTATTTTAAATTTGTGTCAAATGAGTTGCAAATCTTGTTCTTGAATGCTAAAATTCACCATTAAAACGAAGCGAGCTGCGCTTCTGTCATTTCATGGTATGCTTGTGTGACAGGATTTTCTCCCAGACTGGTGGTTGTGGGCCTGTTTTCCTCCAAACACAAAACTGTTTTTGTGTGTCGGAAATTCGTCATGATGAAAAAGCAAAAGGCCAAATCCAAATTGTAAACACGAAACTGAAAGTAGTATTTAAAATGTCTGATTATTGGAGATGACTTCCCTCTAGTACCAGGATAAGGTTTATCTGTTATTAAAACGTAACTCACTGAACTTACTGTCATCATTTTTAGAAGATCTGAATTAGTGTCACAAATGTTTTGAATATCCCCATTGGAAATGATTATACTGTCGGATACACATAAACTGACAGCATAGTGGCCAGAAGTGAACTTGGTCATTTGTGCCTTAATTTGTAATTCTGTAAAGAATGTTTGTCTGTCTGATTACATAATTTCTAAAAAAGAGTATCAACAGGCTAGAGTATCAACAGTTTGAATTTTAGTGCCTCTAAAGTATCAACATCAACTGTATTTTTGAATATTACATATTGCCTTAGGCACTATTAAACAGCTGTTGTTAGCTATGTGCATTTTTTTTTCCACATTAATTTTTCTTTCACAGCTCTGCATCGAGTCAGTTCTCAGTATGACAATTTTTGTTTTTGCTCAAAAAAATCATTTTACAAAAGTCATCCTCCAGTTATAGTGTGTTGTGTTGGCAGGCGTATAGTTACAGAGGTATGCAAAAGTTTGGGCACCCCTCTAAGATTTCATAATAATTTGCTCTAACTTTATAAAAGACGATCACAGCAACAAGATTTTATTTCCTACAGAGATGTAGACATTTGAGTGTTTTCCAGACCAAAATTAGAGTATCATTACAAAGTTTTATTATAATAAATTAAAATGTAAAAAATGGTATGTGCAAAAGTTTGGGTACCCTTTTAATCACATTGATTTCAAGACCTGTAGGGATTTGTAGCTGACATGTTGCAGCCCAAAACTGCTTTGATTAGCTTGTGAGACCTTCAATTACAAAGACAGGTAAAACCAATCATGAAAAAGGCTATTTAACAGAGGCAATTGCTGGCTGTGCTTGTCCTATGCTCCTGGCAACATAGGGGCATCGAAACAACTCTCCACTGACCAAAAAACTAAGATAATCATTATCATGAATTAGGAGAAGGGTACAAGAAATTATCAAGAAGGTTTGGGATGTCTATTTCCACAGTCAGAAATGTGGTGCAGAAATGGAAGGCCAGAAGAACGGTCCTTGTGAAGGAAAGATGTGGTAGGCCAAAAAAAATACTGGAAAGACACAAGCGAAGGATGGTTAGAACGGTCACAAACAAGCCACAGACCACCTCCAGAGAACTACAAGAACATCTGGCTACTGGTGGTGTAGTTGTTCATCGTTCCACAATCCAGCGCACTTTGCACCAGGAAAAGCTCTTTGGAAGGCTGATGCGCAAAAAGCCTTTCCTGAGTGTTGGTCACAAGAAGAGTCGCATGAGGTATGCAAAAGCACATCTGGACAAGCCAGAAGCATTTTGGAAAAAAAATACTGTGGTCAGATGAGACTAAGATGGAGTTATTTGGTCAGAACAAGCGGAAGTATGCATGGCAAAAAAAAACACACTGAATTCCATGAGAAGAACTTATTGCCTACTGTGAAATATGGTGGAGGGTCCATCATGTCATGGGGCTGTGTGGCTAGCACAGGGACTGGAAACCTTGTTAAAGTTGAGGGCCACATGAATTCCTCTCAGTATCAGCAGATTCTTGACAAGAATGTTCAAGAATCTGTCACAAAGTTGAAGCTACGCCGGGGTTGGATTTTTCAGCAGGACAATGATCCCAAGCACTGTTCAAAATCCACCAAGGAATTCATGCAGAAGCACAAGTACAATCTTCAGGAATGGCCATCCCAGTCCCCAGACCTTAACATCATTGAAAATGTATGGATTGATTTGAAGCAGGCTGTTTACGCACGGAAGCCAAGAACCTTACTTAACTAGAGGCGTTTTGTATGGAGGAATGGGCCAAAGTACCACCTGCCAGACTTCAGGGACTTGTCAGTAGCTATAGGAGGCGTCTACAGGCTGTTCTTGCAGCAAAAGGAGGGTCTATTAAATATTAATGGAATTATTTCTTTGGGGTACCCAAATTTATGCACATGCCTATTTTTGTTTAAATATACATAAAAATGTTTCTGTTGGACCAATGAAAATGGTTTCACTACTGAGATGTTTCTGTTTCCATAAGGTATAACATTTGTTAAAATAAAGTTGCTGCTTCAAAAGCTCAGCAAGTGACAAACTGATGCAATGATTTTCCTAAGGGGTGCCCAAACTTTTGCATACCACTGTATATTTAACAGTGGTTCTAGACACACTTCTGATGCTGCTAATATTACAAACGGCTCATATGAATGTGCGGGGATGTGTTTATTGGATTGTGTTTTCTGCATTGTTTACAGATATCCAAGTCTGTTGATCACACTCTTAAGTTAAAGGTTTGATTTTGACCATGTGTTAATGACAGATTTTTTTTTATTATTATTATTATTATTATTTTAAGCTTAAGTGGTTAATTGAAACTGAAATTCAAAGGCCAAGCCATTAAAAAAAAAAGAAATAGCCCCAGACAAAGAAAGAAACATGTCAAAAAGTGAACTGAATACCAGTGTATGCTTTAAACACACACACATCTGGGTTTATAGGGTATAGCAAACCAAGCCAGTGGTGGTTTAGGTGGACTACCCTTGCCAGAGGTATTAGAGGAATGGGGGCTCAGATAAAAAGAAAAGAAAAATGAAGCTCAACTAGGCTGTTGCCATGTCTATACACACGACCCTAACAGTACTGTGGTTTAAGCAGACGATTCACTTTTTGGCAATTGTGTGACTTATGGGGATGAAACAAAGCAATTGGTGGTTTAAAGTGACAATGATGTCACATTTTAAACTGGTCCTTATCAACATAAATAAACCTGACAGTGCAATGCTTGATGGGAACAGCTATTTTATTAACATAAAATTAAATTGCACTGTATACACTCTGTATGTGAATAAAAGGTGCACAACAATAAGTGCTCTTAATCCCAAGCGTACCCGCATAAAAGAAAAACAAAGGTACAGCTTTCTTGCAATTTAGGTGTTTAAGGTGAACCTTGCACCTCAGCACTAGCCAGATGACTGCCACTAAGTGACACATCCAGAGAGCAGCCAGACAGGTGACACAACATCAATGACAGCTTTAAACAATAACTCCAGTTAGCTTTCCTACTAAATGCTATTCATATACAACTTACATATACAACAGTGTGTTGTGTTGTGTGAAACATTAAGGGGTCAGCAAACCGACAACACACAAATGTGTTTTAATAACATGAGCTACAAATCATTGTTGTCTGAGTTGTCTCTCAGCCTGCCTCTGTGCAACTGTTCATCTGTTTTTTACATAGTCTTGTATATTTTGCACTGTTCGCTGTGCTAAAACAGGGCCTTCCAACAGCTTTCAGTGGCTGCATTCATTTTTGGTGGCCAATCTTCCTTTACTTATGTGATCTTTGAAATGTCACATGATTGCAGCACTCTCAGCCTTATACCACATCATTTCTGGACACTCTTCTGGACTCAGGCATGCAAAGTAGAAAGAGAAAAATAAAGGAAACATGCTGGACAGCTGGAGAAATCAAAATCAA
Organism: Planiliza haematocheilus; assembly: GCA_005024645.1. Lineage (NCBI taxonomy): Eukaryota > Metazoa > Chordata > Actinopteri > Mugiliformes > Mugilidae > Planiliza > Planiliza haematocheilus. Next base: position 3,412,521 of record SRSE01000306.1, read on the forward strand.
ATTTCTGTTGAATGCTCACTTGCTATGATGACACCGATGACATTTGTCTAACTCAAACTGTTGGCCAACCTCAGCCGACACAATGCATGCCTCTGATCAGCCTCGTCAACAAATTTGCCTGCGTAATGACATGGAAGGGTGTGGCTGTCCATAGTCTGCATAGGGTTGGGTATCGTTTGAATTTGAACGATTCCAATTCCGATTCCTTGTTTCGATTCCGATTCCGATTCCTAACGATTCTCGATTCCGATTCTTTTAAGAGGCAGGATCAAAAAAAGTTTAGGATATTTTAAATGAGCTAGCTAGCCAATGGTCTTTCTGAAGGAAATAGTCTGACCTTCTCCATCAATTTTAATTCTATGAACTTTTTCCTTTTTATGAACTTAAGCCTACTATAAATTTCTCACTGTTTTCAACTACAATATAAATTTCAAATCTATGAACTCAAATATTATAATTTATGAATATTTTCACAGGGGTACACTTTCCTTGCAAGCTTTATTTTTGTGCATGATGATGCTGCAGGTACATGTTACAGTGCTCCTGTACTGAATCTTCTTATTTTTAAAATACATACAAAGAAAATATGAAAAAAGTAGGGGCATAGGGGACACACCAAATGTGTCCTCCAAAATCCACACAGAAAAGTGCAACATTTCTTTTAAGGAAAATAACATAGGTCACCGCAACCACAGGTCACCTCTAACACAAAACCATGGTGTAACAGCACACCACGTACAAAAAAAACGCCTTCAAGAAACAACTTGTTAACCCAGTCCAGATTAGCAGCAGGTAAAGTATAAAAATCAGAAACAGTTCTTGTTTAGGAAAATGATCATATCTGCCTTCTCAGGCAGGATGCGTGAGCGTTCTGGGCAGTTAGTATCTCCTGCTGTGGAGAAAACACGTTCGCTGGGTGTAGAAGAAGCTTGAACGCATAAATAGGAGAAAGCGAGATTTGACAGCAAAGGATAAGTCTTTTGTTGGTTCCACCACCATGCAGCAGGGTCCTCAGACATGATGACTGGTGGAACTTCCTTGTATATCTGCAGCTCTCTCTCCACTCGTTTCTTGATGGACGTGGAGCTCTGCTGTGACACTATGTTCTGTGCTTCTTCCTCAGCGAACAGCTCCTCCAGTGGAGTCTTCTTGGGCAGTTTGCAGGGAGGCTGTTCCTAAAAAAACAAAACAAAAGGTTCATCAGTATTATCACTAAAAAGGGAAAACCTTTTAAACCTATATAATATCAGCTATCATACACTTACACTCTCCTGCTCATCCTCATTCTCAGACTGCATGGTGTCCCCATCAGCTTCACTGTCTTCCTCTGTTGACTACAAAGAACATAATATCATTTAGATCTTAGATTTTAATAGCTGAAAAGGACAGTTGTGCATGAATGACATTTCACCTGTTCAATAAGATTTCTCTGGATCTGGTCCCAGGTGGTGTCATCATCTAATTTATATTTAAAGCGTGGATCCAATGTAGTGGCCACTTATAGAAAGTTCCTGATCTCATCATTCTGCAAAACACATGTTCTTTAAATGTTTTAACAAGCCACAGGCTATTTCTATTCTAGAACAATTTCTTTCCAGGTGCCCTGCCTCAGTCAATTACCTGGTAGCGCTCGGATAGGTTTGCCCAAACCTGTTTTTTAAGGTTTGACACAAAGACTGTGTCTCCCTCTTTTACAGCCAGGTGTGCCTCAAGCTTTTTGAGGATAGGCAGAATCTGTCCGCATGTGGGACTCTTTTCAGAGGACACGCAGAGTGTTGATGTGTAGAGCACCTTCATGAGGTTGACGAAGTCTTCAGCTTTCCTAAAATCCTCCTCAGTTAGCCGAGCAAGTCTGCATGTAAAAGAATTAAGATCACACAGATTGGAGTTAGAAATATTCTATGCACAAAAAAGTAATTATCACACAGCATACAAATGCCAAGGCATTTCACTGGCGTTATAGACGTGACAAAAAGTAAATTTTCCATGGAATTGTCTGTTTTTTTTTGTCTAAACTTGTCTATCTCTACCTGTCCCTATCCATATTTTTTCTCAGCCGTTGATCCAGGCTGGCTGCTTGAATTGCAGGGTACTGCTCTGTGAATCTCTCCAGCATTAGGTATAGAGAGTTCCACCGTGTTCTCACATCAAGTATGAGTGAGTGTCGGGGCAGCTCTGACAAAAACAAGAACATCAATTTTAAGTCATATAACAGATGCTTTTCATCCTAGGAGACAAACAATACTTTTGTAAAATTGGATTCAAATACTATAATATTACTTTGCAGAGCTCATAAATAATAATAAGATAGATCAGACATATAAAGTCATTACGTGTCAATGCACAACAGCTAAATAAAGTGAACTTTGTGTGTCTTACGTAGAAGTTGTTGCTTCTCTTCAAGAACCACCTTGGCCATTGAGCGCCTCTTCATCCACACGACAATGGCTCGGACCTTGGCCACCCACTGGCTCACTGAATTTAGGGAGTATAGACTTTGTGCTGCTAAATTAAGTGTGTGGGCGAAACAGCACAGTTTCACAAATTGCAGGCTCTTAATAGCCACATCCATGTTGCAGCATTATCTACAGTGACTGCTACAACTTTATCAGATATGCCAAACTCTGACAGAACATCACTAATTTCCTCTGCAACAACACAACCGGTCTGTGCTTTGTACACAGCCTTTGTTTTTAGCACTTTTTGCAGCATTTTGCCCTCTTCTATGTAGTGTGCTGTGATGGTGAGGTAGTGGTCCTGTGTGATGCTACTCCAGCCATCACATGTGAGTGCAACAGCACTGACTTCACTGAGCTCTGTAATAATGTTAGACTTCTCAACTGTGTACCACTGTTGCACCGACATCTTCCCTCTTGCCGCTATGGTGAACGGAGTCGTGGAGGCATCAACGTTCGTAATTTCAGGCCGTAAATTGTCTATGAAAAAAATATGCGGGCTAATTTGTTAGCCGCCTCAATGTTGGCGCAAGACATATTATTTAATGTATATGTATTGTTTTACTTACCGGGTTCGGACTGCAGTGTCGTCACTGCAGTGCAATGTTGGGGGTCAGAGCCAGAGCCAGAGCCAGAGGCAGCGGAGGACGGTCAGCGCAGCGCATCAAATACGGGGCACACATTTATTTGCACTCCATGAATGCGGAGATGTTTTATCATATTCGAGGTGCACCCTCCTATGCATGAAACAAGTTTATGGCAAATGTTGCATTTTGCCGAGACATCCTGCTTTGAAAAATGAAGCCACACTTTGGACCTCCGACGCACGCTATCCATGTTCAAGTTCGGTTAAGCCAACACTTCCGGTGGACGCTTCTTCGTTGGTGTTCAGCGGTTTCTTCTTCCGGTCGGCGGACTGGGAATCGAAACTAGAAATCGAAAATTAAACTTTTTAACGATTCCGGGAAAATCGCAAAGCTAGTCCCGATTCCAATCGATTCTCGATTCTCGATACCCAACCCTAAGTCTGCAGCAATATTTGTGTAGGTGGTACATCTTAAAGTTCTCTGTCAGCTTGCCTCCTTTTTGTAGTAAATCAACGTCTATTTCAGATCTGATCAGGCCATCTTCTTCCACTATTCCATGGTGCAACTCTTGACCCTAATGTGCTCACATGGATACTTTTGAGCAGTGGACAGCATGGGTGTTCTGACATATGATGAACTTTGTGTTGTAATGGTTACTAGCTATTTGTACTACAGTAGGCCTTGTTCTCCTGGGTACTCTAGGTCCTTGGCAGGTTGATCAACATATCTGAGAACTCACCGTGTTGATTTAATTCATTTCAGTTCATTTCTTTTCTAAATGAGGACTTGTGACAGTGCTGTGCACCTCAGGTGCTCAGGGTACTTTACTCCACACTGGATTGCTTGAACACACACACAGTCCTGTGCTCTGTTGTGCTTTTGGTCTTGCAAACGGGAAGATATTTGTGACACAAAGACCACATTCAGATCTCTTAGTAGTGAAAGGGCATCCACTACACTTGGTGTTAGCAGCAACCTTTGTCCTTCTTTTTCCTATGATCTCAATTCCAGTGAAATAGTTGCAGGACTTCTGTTATGTCTTTGATAACTCCATAGCTACGTCTTCATGGAACTGTGAGTCATCTCTCTCGTAAAAACTTTCATCTTCGATTGAACACAATGATTTGGGAAAGGGTAACCTTTGCAAGTTCAGCGTAATTCTGAGGGGTGGCTTCCTCCTTCAAGCTGCAAAGTGTGATTTCAGCAGATCTCTCAAGGTACAGATGAAGTATCTCAACATCTTCAGTGAAGGGTAATGTTAACGGTTTGTTATACTTACATCACTCAGTGTGTTCATGGCACTGTGAGACACTAACTTTGCCCACTTGGAGGTGTACAGTTTCTTGAAAATTTCAGTGGACTTGATCAGCTCTCCATCTTCTACCATGAGGGCTTGAAGGATGCTACAGATTTTGTGTAGTGTATGTCCCAATTTCAGTGCAAGGCATGTTGTTTGTTTGAGAGTTGCTCTTCATCAAAAGCGGAAACTTTCTTCACTGCTTGCCCAACTCTCTGGAAGTTTGCTGGTTTAATAGCATCCTCTAGGTTATGCATTGAGAACTGTGTTTGCAGACATAACCATAGGCGTCCCACTTCATGAAGCTTCTGCTGCATGTTTTCAGACTTTGTTGGGTCCTGTCCATGTCTGTTGAAGAGTGACCGGACAAACTGGATGAGAGAAAAGTCATTCTACACAACTGAGACAATCTCATCTTGTTTCATGATACTCAGGAGCTTCCACACTCCACGTGAGATCTGCTGACAGGATGCAGACTCTTGAGCAACAGCCAAACCTAGTACTTTGGTTTTACTTTTACTTTGGTTTGCAGGGGCATCAGCTGACATGTCTCCACAGTTCCTTCAGAATTTACTATCCTTGACAGTACATTTGCCTTGTTTTTTTCTTGACTTTCACTGCTCTACTTCCTTCTTTTAAAACTGTAGAGTTATGCCTAAAAGTTACACCAAGCGTTCAGCATCTCGCCTTATCCATTTCACCTCATGATATTGTTGCAGTGTTTCTGTGCTGTGTTGTGTGAACTTTCAGTAACAGTGTTGCAGTTAGTTAATTGATTTAAAGCCCTACAAAGCCTCCTTTGTTGTTAATTATTATTATTAAATTATTATATATATATTGTTTGTTGTTAAAATGATTATGTATGTAGTGTACTGACCCTGTCGTAAATTCTGTGATTTCTGACTGTCTGTGAATGTGTGGTTTGGGCATGTATGTAGTTAGATAAAAAAAGCGAGGGGGTGAGGTGAATTGTCATTGTTGTTGTTTTGGCGCAGTTACGGCTGACAGTAACTATTACGGTTCATGTAATAAAAGAAAGGTTTGTGACCAACTCCTCGTAATCCTTTTAATGTCTGGTCGGATGCCACAGTATGCTTGAGAGTATAGAAAGTGTTGGAAAGAGTATGGAAATGTGTGCAGAGTGCTCATAAAGGTTTAAAATACATATATACATAAGAAAATAAATACATATAAAACAGTATAAATAGAAAAAAAAATGTGGTCGCTACTTCGCAGAATCTCTGTTTGTGGGGGGAGTCTGGAAAGTAACCCCTGTGATAGACGAGGGTCCACGGTGCAACGACATTTCGTTTGGCAGCATCTCTTGTAGCAGCTGCATGTCACAAGCACGGAAAAAAATAAAAGTAAGGGTAATGATTCTTCTTTGTGAAGCTTAGATTCACTCTCTGGCTTATCTTTCTGTGAGGACTTGATAGAATTAGGCGAATTTGACATTTCAGTTTCATTGTCACTTTCAAGATATGTCCCAACATTTCGAAGTACCAGATACAACTGGAACACTTGTATCTGCCTTTTTAGATGTTCCAATATCAGGTATTACTCCTTAGGCATTAGGGGAATGCTTGCATCTGAATCCTCACTGTGATGTTGTGACTCTGGTGAGTCTGGTATGTAATCCTCCCTGTTCAGAACTTGATATGTTATCTTTATCTGATGACTGAGCATCCTCAGAACATTTAGCAAACAGTTGCTCCTGAAATTGTGAAAAACTCTATTAGCGTGTTTAGCAGCTTATGCAGCTGGATTCTAACAAAACTGATGTGGTCACAAGATTACACAGTCCATCTTTACAATCTATGGACCTGTGGTTTGAACCAATCAGCATCCTGTGATGTGTTTAGTGTGACAGTCTATGCTGATGATGACAACAAACAATCTGGTTGGCTGTAAGTGCCTTCTCTTTTCAAGCTGTTGCCAAGGATGACTTCCCAGATGGTTCTGTTTAACAACCATTTCGAGTACTACTTTAATGCAGGGACGGTACTCACTTGTGACTGGTGTTGGAAGTTATCATCTGTAATTTGTCCGAGGCAGGATTTATGCCAGACTCCTGAACAAACTCCGATTTTGAATATATGCATTTTAACACTGTCTAGTCTATTTTTCTCCTATTAACATGCATCATATCCTGGATGACTTGGCAAAATAAGCCTATGTTAATTGTAAGCTATTATTAATCATCTTTTCTCTTTCATTACCATAAAAGGAGCCGTGATGTGATCAAGGAAGTGATTACTTTGGAGCTAAAAACAATCACAGTAACTACTTAAAGCAAGTGGAGGCTATTCATCTGACAATATTGTTAGCCAAGATGAAACTTGATTTCAACAGACACTCAACATTCAAGTCATGTGGGATGTGGCAAACTCACTGTATTTTATGGGAAGGAGGTCAGTCACACATTAAAGCCCAGCACTATCTGTCTATAACTATTTGCCACAAACTGTTCCAATCCATGAAATGTCTCACCCTTGCATTCATAGCAATGCCACAACACACACTGGATGTACTTGTCTAAGGTGGCCAGTGTTGTACACACTGGTTGATGTTTTAGGCACTGATGGCAAAATTGTATGTTTTGTTAGTTTAAACTTCAGAACATATGCTGATATCTAACCAGAGTACAATATCTTAGTCCAAGATCAACATGGTGAATAGCTTACCTTTTCACTCTTGACAACTGGATACCAATAATTGGACTGACTCTGACTCTTCGAAGTGTTCACCTACAGTGGAGACCAAGAGTTAACGTACAGGTAGGTCTATAATTTAACCATCAGAGTCTTGTGTCTATGACAACATACTGTATTTGTTAATATTAGATGGAGAATAAATTGTATAGATTCTATTTTCTAGAGCATTACTTTGTTTCTCAACGGCCAGTCTGAGTAATTAGTATGTTCATGTGCTGGAAAAACATTTCAGAATACTGAAGTCTACGCCTAGACTACCTATATATCAAATGTTGAGCTAAAAATAGCAGCATTCACACTGAATTTATTACAAGATCAAGAAATATTTTACCAGGTCCATTGTAGTTTCTTTATTGCATCTTCAATAACTAGTAAAGCAGACTATATAAGAATAATAAGCTGGTGATAGCGAGCACATGAACTAAATGAACTTCATCCTGGCTCTGAAAACTCAATTTTACAAGCGATCTCCTCTTGTACTGAACTGTCCCCAGGTTGAGACAAGTTTAACTGAACTAGCTCCACAAGATGTCTTGACTCGCACAGATGGAGCCAAGGAGCCATGTGTGACTCATCACCCTTAGTCTCTGTATTTCCATCTTACTCACTGCCCTTGTCCTGCTTCTTCAAACAGAAACGAAAATTAAGTCTTCATCTCAATATGTTTACACTAAAGTTAATGATGGCTGTGACGCGCGGCTGCTCCTCCCGTCTCCTCCTGGTGACTCCTCCCCTGGCCTGCCGAGCATTTGAATCTTATTTGTGCTCAGGTATGGGGAGGAGACTATTTAAGGATGCGACGGAGGCGGTTCGGTTGCGCTCTCTGGCTTGGCTCTCTCACCTTGCTGCCACACACTCACCCTCGCTGGCTCACGTCGGTGCAGCGCCGGGTGGAGTAATATTCATGTTTATTTGTGCTTTTTAGCAGGGGGATTATTTCTTTATTATTTTAGTTTGGGTTGTAGGTGACCGGTAGTCCTGTTTTCGGTTTTGGTTCAAGTTAGGTTTTTATTTTAAGTTAGTTGGGATGAGGTCGGGGTCCTACGGCCCTATGTGGGCTGGCCTCTATCCGATTCCCTCTTTTGTTCTTTTTGGCCGGCACCTACAGTCCTTTTTGGTTCTTTAAGGTTGCTTTTCCCTGCCTTTTGATTTTGAATTTCTAATAAACACACTGGCAAACCTCCATTTTCTTGTTTGGCGTCCCTTCTTATGTTACTCGTCTTGTGAGCCGTGACAACCGTAATGGCATAAGCAGGGCTACAACATTACATGATTATTGCGTGATTGCAGGTTAATATTTTAATCTCAGAACTTCATCAAAAAACAGGGTTTGGGTTTGTATCTCTGCGGTGCTTATAACTTCAGATTAGTTCCATCCATTTTTAACTGAAAAACCCCACACTACACCAGATACGAAACAACAGCTCTCTGCTGTACTTGACTGTTTCATAATACATGTTTATGCACAGGAATTTTTTTTTCAGATAAGCGCATTTAAAAAGAGAATTAATTAATTATATTTAGCCACAGGTTGACTTAGCCCAGTTAACCAGTGAGTATAACAAATAGTTGGTGTTAAAATAGAGTGTCAGAATGGAGTGTTTATGAATTAACTGTGCAACACATTTAACAATCTTAATTTCTATGACGAGCTCCGAACCTGGATATAACGGGTGTTCATTTATAAACTCCGCCCATTTGTTATACCCGCACCACAGTCATCCCGACAACTACCGACTGCTTATCACTGATGAGAAAACGTTGTTTGGTGAGTAAATGTGCTTCACCTTGTGTATAATGTTATGTTTGACTTAAATATTTATTGTTAATCCCGCGTGCGCGTGCACAATATAGCGCTGTGTCCGAACAACAAGCTAACGCTAACATTCGAGTTTACATACTACAGTCAGTAAAGACAAGAGTTCCAAATGTCCTATAGGGAAATATACATTATTTGAGCGTTTTCTGTCTTCCCTAATACAATACTGGTAAAGTTGATAGAGACCAACAAGACAGCGAGTGGTCGTAGTTGCCCCACTGGAGGCTGCTGTACTACGGTGGAACCACTCACTGCCTGTTTGGTGGTTGACACGAAGTCCAAAAACTCTGTATTAGTCATTTGACTATATTTCTCATTTTATTCAACTTTTTTTGTGTGTTTGTGTTTGTATGCGTTTCTTTGACCAGGAACTCTACTATGACCTTGAGGCCAATCTTTTGTGGAGACTGGAGACATCTCAACAAATACTGTAGGAGCTACAGGATTATTCTCTCTCATGTTTCCTGATGTTTGGGAACAAGTATCTGGAAAGTTTGATGTGAAGTGGCATTTAATTTGTTGTTTCATGCATTTAAAATAAATGTTTTGAGCTTAATATGGTTTCTTTATTCATCATAGTTTATTTTACATGTAACTAAAAACAATATTTACACCATACGGTGTAAATATGGAGTAAACACTTGTTAACAAGTGACACTATGAGACAGTTGATATCTAACACTATACACTAGTGTTGAGAAAAAAATAACACTGAATATTGTTGAGAAGTGTTAAATATTAGAGTCAATAATAATACTTTGGGAGTGTTAACATACCAACACTTCAAAAAGAGTCACACTTTCTGGTGTGGACCCAATATAGATACTTTAAAATTGTTCAGATTAACTCTGATGGTGTTGATTTGGGTATGCTGAATTTGCTGTGTAGTTACCACAAACAAAAAAAACATAAGTGCCTGCAGTAGCTTAGATATAAAAAATGGACAAGCTAACCTTCTAATCTAGTTCCTGTTTTCAACAAGACAAGTAGTTAATGTGCAAAACTGCATGAGGCACACAAGTCTCTTTTCCTCCTAGCTACACCAACGCTGCTGCGGCTAACATTAGCTCTTCCACCAAAGGCAGTGTCGGTAAGACTAGCAGGAATGAATGCTGATGTTTGAAACATTCATACTTATTCCTGCGTCCCGACAAGATTGAATGGGGGCTAATAAATGAGTCACTAATTTAAAAATTAAAAAGTTAAAATGAGTACCCATTTTATGATAAACTGCGTTTTACACAAGGAAGATTTGACAAAACTTGCTCTTATTTGCAAAAAAACAAAAACAAAAAAAAAGCCTTTCTCATGTAAAAATGTACTTACAAATATTCATGCTTACCTCTGTGTTCTTGAATATGTTTGTGATGGCTGCAGCAGCTTTCAATTCCGTTCAGTTGGGGGGGGGGGGGGGGGGGGGGGGGAGTCTGAATTCTTTCTTTGTCTGGGTTTTGACCATGCAGGTCTTTCTCTCTCGCTCTCTCTTTCTCTCACTTTCTCAATTAGAACAAATGCCAAAAGTGTGCAAAATTTCCCTGGCAATTAAATTGCAAGGCCGCAGAGGGAGAGGCTAGCGAAGCAGAACAACTTGAAATAGCTTATAGAAAGGACTCCCAGGCCCTTTAATTACACCACTATTGATTGCTATGTGCAGGTTTCCCACATCCACTAACTGCTTTTTCTTCTGCATTTAATATCCAGCCAGGAATGCCACTGAGATGCTTCAGACTCTGATTATACAAATCGGGTCTTTTTATTTCGTCACACTTCCTGCTTAATATATGGCTCCAGAGGTGATATATATAAAAAAAAAGGTAATTGCAAGACTTGAGTACTATTATTCATTTTTAGATCTACTTCCGTTCTTTTAAAAAACAGTATTCTGAAATGGTTTTGCTTGTCTTTTGTTCCTAAAACTTTAAAAGTTTTCCTTTTTCTCCCACTGTGTGAGAAAAGTTTTTCTTCTGTCGGTAACTGGGCAAATGGTTAAAGCTTTGTAAGCCTGAGCTGAGGTGTGGCAGTGCTTTGAGCTAAAAGAGACTCACCGTAATAATCTTAGAATTACATTACAATATGGATGCAGCTAAAATGCTTTCCCATTGTTTTAGCGTGTTAGAATTGAATCAGTTGCTAAGCAAACTAAGAATGATGGGATTTATTTGATTATAAACCAAATTGCTGAAGAAACAGAGCGTTTGACCTTCCTTTTAATTTGACAGTGATGGAGACATTTCACCAAAAATCATTAATGTCGTTGGCATGGTACAGGCAAAGTCACCATTTCACTTGGGAACAGAGCGGTGAACTCTCTGTCTAGACATTTATTGTGCTTACATGTGCGCCAGTATCCCATTTATGAAGCATGGTTCATATTGAGGATACAAAATACAGAAAAATCAAGTTATTCTTATACATGTATACACAGGCCAATCAAAATCTTTGGGCTAACTACAGGGTTGGGCTTGCAATTTATATATATATATTACAAAGAAATAATTGCAATACAAAACTGCAATTTTAAAAGTACAAATCAAACAAAATACTGACCAGTAGTGATCTCTGTACCTTTTTTACTAACCTGTTACCTAAACTAAATTAGGCTAATCTGATTATTTCCACATTTTTACATGATGCACTAACATGAAATTTCTGACTATTTAAGTATTACCGTACGTCATTTTAGACATTTGCATGACTTGTTTTGTAGTCTCCTTCCTTAGAACAGAGGTCAACTATGGTGTTTAAAGTACTGTTTCAGAGACTGAAAAGCTGCAGGGTGAGGATCTGTGCCCCCAAGAAACAGCCTGTCCAGCTGTTTTGAAAACACTGTTGCTTACAAAGGAAACCATGAAAGCCCCAGGAGCAAATGGTGCTAAATAGTGTAATAGTGTGTGTTGACCAGAGGCAATTGCTCTAAGACTAAGACTACAGGGGAGGCTCAGCCTCCCCTAGAATATCGCTGGCAATTTCGTCAAATACTACGAATTTACATTACTACTGTAGTAACCTTAGGTCCTCTCAATTCTCCCCCTCTCTGGAATGTGAATTTACGGAGTTGTTTTGCATTCGAACTCTCCTAACAGATCAACCTTTTACACCCATAGCTATAAATGTGCCATGTCCCGATGCTGGACAGACCCATGCTAACGGAACTCCCTAAACCTAAGCCAAAATAGACAGATTTACACTTCTGTGGAATTTCCCCACTCTGGTTTCTGGACTAATTAGTTCTGAACGGAAAGAACATTAATGCGATATCGGAACTACAAAGACTGATTTAAATGACTTTCAGTTCATGTGGATAAAGTCTAGAAGACTTAATGTTATTTCATTGTTTATTATCATGTTTTAAGCTTGTGATGTACTAATTCTTCCTTTTCAGAGACACACACATGCAAATATACCAAACACCTTCTTGCTCCCCTCTCCAAGAGTGACCAAGGAAGTGAATCAGATAAGGGGTCGTAAATAACTTCCTCCCAGAACCAGACCCTGACCTGTTTTTCTCCTCTCTAAAAAGAGCATAGGTTTAATAATATGACTATCGAAATTGCATTAACCTAGTAAGTTATATATTGTTGTTCAGGAAGTGCTAACGATCACAATGAGACGATTTTGATCCTCGTACGATAAAGTTAGCCCAAATTCATATAATTGGTCACAGGGAAGAAGTATCAACATTGCCATCAAGTGGTTATCTTTAAAAGTATTTTCCCTCTTTTAATCATTGTTGAAGTTAAAGCATGTAGAACTTTAGATATGTTCTTATACTAGTAGCTATTGTGAAATCATCACTACGGGAATTGTTATTTTAGAAACACAATCTTTTAGTATTAGCAAATTGTCACTGTAAAGAGAATATGAGTTTATTAATTAATTGATGCTTTTGAATTATTTTGATTTTGCCGTTCAGATACGTCATCTTGTTATGTTGTAATGTTGAGTGTTGTCGCATACGAAAACATTGCTAACAAGCCATGATGAGTGATGGAATGGTTACATTTAGTAATATTAAATAGGTTAAGAAGATCAGGCAATAAGACGTCTCAAGACAAAGGAGTAGGCGTTCCCTTCACTTTCCGCGCGAAGAATTTGGAAACCCGACCTACACACGCCCTGAATAATTAACTGATAAAACCAGAGAGACGCTCTCTTTTCTCGGCACTTTTACTTTACTTTTACTTCTCGGCACTTCTTTGACTTTTCCTTTGCACTTTCTTTTGTACTTTAACTTTCTAGTACATTCTAGTTTTCATTTCCATTTTCCGTTTACGTATTTACGTTTAAACTTAGTAACTTGTTTTAAGAACAACTTGAATATTTCAAGCTCTGTTTGTTTCTCGTCAGATGTTTTTCCCTGACGTACGATTTTTATAGTGACGTAAATAGTTTTCTAGCTATTAATTTTATACTCTACCAACCGAAGTACTAACCATCATCGTTCATAAGTTAGCCAGCGTAGACAGCTGGGATATCAGAGAAAGACCCAATCTCTTCGACGGATCAAGAAACCAAGAAGCTGTTGCCATAGCAACGATATCAAGAAGACGTGACGAGCCGGATTCTTTCTTCAAACACAAAGACATTGCCAAGTGTCGTCTACTGCCTTTGACTGAACACCTACAACGCTCTCAAGCGAACTGGGTGCTGGAGTTGCAAACCAAGCAACGAGTCCTATCTACCGGTCCAAGAGAGGCCTGCATCAGCTGTGCCGTTATCGTCACCAACTCGTCACACCGACGCTCCGCCATCACCGACGCCGAGAAGACTCTACGGAAAAGTAGGCTGAATCGTTCCTACCGCTTAAGACAAAGAGTTGGTGTCACTACTTTGAAACTCCCAACTAATATCTTTTAGAGAAGATTGATTAGATTAGGTATCAAATCCATTCCCTTTTGATTAAACCTTAAAACATCTCTATCTCTCACCATCGCTCCAGAAATTAATAATTCCATTATTATATTCGTTTTATTTGATTATCTATGCATATATTCTATTAGCCCCTCATTTACTCATAGTTGTCACTTTATTAAATAAATATTAGTTCACACTTAAGAAGTTGTTTGTGGTGTTGTTTACGGCAGAGAATGACTGGTAAAATTTGTAGTAAAGGATTCATCCTTCAGATATGCAAATTATTTAACTGAGACTGATAAACTGATTTAAACCGTGTTCATCCTACGATAACAGGAGGTGGTGCCCCAACGAGACAATTTAAAAGTGTATGTTATCCTACACTACTCAAACTAAAATGTGACATGATCGACTTCAGGGCTACTTCTTATAATAACACAATCATTAATAAGTTTTATCTGTTCGTCTATCGTGATTTTTTTCTCATATTGCTGTAATGGCACGGTCCGTTTAAAAACCCACTGAGGCTCGGCTTCAATGGACTTTCAATGGGGCTTCAGAATGGGCCGATCTCAGGGCAAAAAAGCTAGACGTTTATTGGACAAACGCTCCAAAATCGTCACTTCCAGGGAAGCCGGGCGTCTCAGGGAGTCAATGGGCAGTGGGATATACCTGGATGCCGATCTTCTGTATGATGATTGGATGAACTGTTAACGTGGGATCCTCCCCCTCTCCGCCATGTTGGCAGGATTCCAGCGCCAAAACATGATTGTTTACGTGTGTTGTTAACTCGATAGTAGAGGAGGTTCTCACAATTCCGCACTGTAATACCATGCCTGGAACTGACTGCTGCGTTAAAAACTGCTCCAGTACCTCACATGATACATATGGAAAACATAAGAACAATGGAATACAGTTTTTTAGGTTACCGAAACGCCACCCACAGCAGAAAGCCTCGTAACTTTCCAAAGACTTGTGGCTTTTAAATTCCTGCATCGTGTGGTAGCTCACACCAAAAACAAGGCAATTTACAATATCCATATACGTGCACGGAGGTAAATGGTCCGGGTTTCCGTGCCGCTGAAGGGAGCTCGTGTGTTTAATGACTGAGAGCTGTTTCATGTAAGCTTGTCCCTGTAAGGTCCATTTTCTTTCGCCTTAACTTTCTCCATTGCTTTACTTTCTTACTTTTCTTGTATCTGTCCCGCCGAAATAATAAACACGCAAAAATTAAAGAGCTCTGGAATGTTTCGTCGCGCCTCCGTTAAGTTGTGAAGGTGTTGCCCCTGGCAACCGATAGCGTCTCCTATACATCATGGCCGACCGGCTCAGACCCCGCCCAAATCCACCCAAATCGGCACATGACACGCTACTCAGATGAGTGGTGAAACGTCTTCTCCAAAAATCTACAAGTCCCTTTTTTGAAACTTTTTGGATTACCATGACCTGGAAGACTGAGAACCTTCACATACATATACAATATAAGGAGAATTAATGGTAACACTTTACTTGACAGTGTCTACATAAGAGTGACATGATACTGTCATAACTGTGACATGACACTGTCATAAAAGTGTCATAATCTTTATAAACATGTCATAAACTTCTATGACCTCTGTCATTAAGTGTCATTCGGTTTTTGTTATGACAAGTTGACATTGCTTGGGCTGTCTCGATTATGACAATTTGACATTAATCAAAGTGACATTACCAGAAGTTGTCTTGGTCATGACAAGTTGACATTAAATATGTTTGGGATGTCTTTGTAATGACAACTTGACATTAAGCAGGATGACATTACCAGAGGATGTCTTTGTCATGACAGCTTGACATAAACAGAAAATCCACCGCTTTTTGTATTCACGACATGTTGACATAATGATTATTATAATCAGATGTGCAAGATCAGAGAACAATTCTAGCGTGTGTATGTGACATATTTCACAAAACTGACTGTCATGACACCATTATGACAGTGTAATGAATACATTCTGTGACCTAAAGTAAAGTGGTACCATTTTGATTTATAATTAATATATCATGAAGGATAATTGCTGTCATGACACCATTATGACAGTGTAACGCATACATACTGTGACCTAAAGTAAAGTGGTACCATTTTGATTTGTTATTAATATATCATGAAGGATAATGGCTGTCATGACACCATTATGACAGTGTAACGAATACATTCTTTGACCAACTCAATTTTTATATCAAAGTTTTAGTGTCAATAAGTTGTCAAATTACTCCATTTAAGTTGATATAACTCCTTTCTTTTACTTTCCTTCTACCCAGAAAAGTCAATGCAAAATGTTACCTCAAATTTGAGTATAAGTAACTTATTTCATTTAAGTCAGAATAAATTAGACATGGCAATTCCAGTTTTACTGTCAAAATGTATTTATTGTAACCAACATCAATATCAATAACAATTTTTATCACAGCAATATCAGGTGAAGGATGTGGTAAACACTAAAGCCCTGCCAAATATATACACTTGAAGAACAGAAACCATCTGATCAACATTCACTCAGTTCACCTTGTGAAAAAATAGATTGTGAGTAGATCAGCCCCATTAGCAAGGCACAGGCTCTGGGTTGATCTACGTCTTCCAGGACTTCTGTTCCCTCAACCACACTCCATGCGCTGGCTGGATCTGACCGATGTGGCACCTCTGGTTACAATGATCTTCAACACTTCAGTGGTGAGATCTCCATCAACCTAGCATAAATAGGTCATAATCAATGTCAGAATTAAACACATAACAATTAAAAACAAGACTAACACAAACTATAGTTTTTCTGTGTTGGAATTACCTACCAAATGCTTCTTAAAGAGATTATCCTCCTTTTCTCCGAGGTACACCACCAATCCACAGGTTGCAGCCTCTGCTCATTTCCACAGCATCATCCTGTGAATAAGACGACAAAAATGAAAAACTACTCCTCCCCAAAATGTAATAAATACCACACATAGCAATACAAAACTACTTTGCTTATGCACACACAGAAATAGTAATATTTCTTCAGTCATTTCGATTAAGGCACTAAGGCCCATTAACGGCTAACGGTTAGCGCGTCTCTGTTAATTTATCATTATTAGCGTTAGCGGCTAGCAGCTAGCCGCTAACGGCTAACGCCTTTCCACAACATATTCCTTAGCTCATACCTGTGTCTGCAAACAGGGGGCTGAAGATTAATTCCCGCAGCAGTTCTGGGACTGCAAGTTTAGGCACCTTATAGCCGACTCTAATGCACTTCTAATTAAAAGTTAAGTTACTGTAAAGCTTTTAGCTAGCTAGCTAATACATTCAAAGCATGCTGCGGACATTTCAATTGTAGTGTTGTGTAACTCGACTGAGCGCTTATAGTTACTTGCTGTTGCACATAATATTAAGAAAATAAAAAATATATATATTTTAACCAAGTAATGTTAATCCAACCTTGACCTTCACTCCTTGGTCTTTCCCTGGCTGTTGCTGGTGCAGTCGGACAGCATAAAATGGCCGCTTCTTCTTCTTCTTCTTCTTCTTCTTCTTCTTCTTCTTCTTTGGGGTTTTACGGCAGCCGGCATCCAAAAAGTTGCATTGTTGCCATCTACGGGACTAGCACCTTAGTGCACTGTATTTGGCTATATACAGTAATCCAGTATCTATTAAAAATGTGAAAAAACAACATTTTTCCCTCCCGCTTGACCCTACTTCTAATATATTTTTTAATGTTACTTCTTTCAAACCAACTTCATGCAATTCTCTGATAAGATCTTGTCTTTGGAGGACGTAATTTCTACAATAAATCAAAACATGTTGTACCGTCTCAGGTTCCTGGCATGAACACAAACACATTCTGATGTTTTCCTAAAATAAATAAAGTGCTGTTCAGAAACGTGTTCAGAATTTTTTAAAAATAAAAATAAAGAAATTGAAATAAGTTATCAACTTAATAAAACAATGGACATGTAACAAATTGTGTATTTTTAGCTGAAAAAGCTCATGTTTTTCAGTCATTCTAACTAACCTCCTGAATCATTTTTTTTTTCCGAATAATCATTATGTCAACATGTCATGAATACAAAAAGAGGTGGGTTTTCTGTTTATGTCAAGCTGTGATGACAAAGACATCCTCTGGTAATGTCATCCTGTTAATGCCAAGTTATCTTAATAAGGACACTCCAAACAAATTTAATGTCAGGTTGTCATGATAAAGACATCCTCTGGTAATGTCATCCTGCTTCATGTCAAGTTGTCATTACAAAGACATCCTAAACATATTTAATGTCAACTTGTCATGACCAAGACAACTTCTGGTAATGTCACTTTGATTAATGTCAAATTGTCATAATCGAGACAGCCCAAGCAATGTCAACTTGTCATAACAAAAAACGAATGACACTTAATGACAGAGGTCATAGAAGTTTATGACATGTTTATAAAGTTTATGACACTTTTATGACAGTGTCATGTCATAGTTATGACAGTATCATGTCACTCTTATGTAGACACTGTCAAGTAAAGTGTTACCGAATTAATTAGTAAACCTGTTACATTTAATGATGTAATAATTGGCCAGTTTTACAAAACTGGGCTTCCCCTATTTGGAAGACCAGCAGCTGCCACTGGTGTTGACATCACAACTGATCTGAGTCTAAATACATACAAAAACAGGACACGTTGTCACATCGTTACTTACAGTTTTATTGTTAAAAATAATGCAATATCTGGGAATAATAGGTTTTCCATTACATTTAGGTTGTGGTAAGCACACACAGTGCCTTTAAATAGTCTCATCAACTTTCAAAACTTAACTTAGAGTCACCTCTTACCTGTAGAAGCAGCCCTATCTGTAAACCCATTCATCATGAGGGAGAATTACTCTATGACAAATCTCTCTCCCTGCTCTCTGTGCGTACGTCTGCAGATTGAATACACAAACGGGCCACATGTCCCATCCCTCCTCTTTAGCCAGAGTCATTTGTGCCAATGTCAAAAGTGATAAATGGGTTATGTGGCGCCTATGAGAGAAAGCAGTGAATTTTTATAATGTATTAAACAGGAGCGAGAGGGCAAGCAGAGATGACGGCGGGGAGGGATGGACGGCGGCGGTGTAGCAGGAAAAGTGGGCTGTCATGGTGTAGCGCTGGGCTGTAGGCAGGGGACTTCTGTCACACACAGTTTGAGCCCCTGCCTCACATCTTTACTGGCACTTCGTCTATATTTCCCTCAGATATCCAGCCATCAGCCCCCCTAGAGCTCACAGCCGTCCAGCAAGGCAGTCGAGCTGGCAGACACAATACCCAGTGACCGCCCTGTCAAATGCATCATATGGCACTTGGTGTGTGTCTGAGTGTCTTCTTTTCCTGTCTTTGTGAGAGCCGCTTGGATTTGCAAAGCTTCACATGAAGGTTTCTAAACTGAGGTCATTTTCATGTTCCTTATTTTTCACTGTCAGATTTAAGGTTGATAACATGGAGCTAACCCAAACCCTTTGCAATCAAGAGGGATGCGGATACTAATGAACATACAGATGTGTGTGTTTAGTGCTAAATACAAATGAACAAAACACAACAATAATATCCTCTAGATTTTCTAGCCTTCCTCTGAAACTGAAAGTACTTCTTTACCGTTAGTTCAGTTGGTTCTGGTCACGTTGCGTTGCACACGATATCAGACTGCTACGCTGTGGTGCTTTTCTACCTATTAGTACCCACTCATTCAGACAAGTGCACACATTCTCACGCAAGTGGCAAGCACTAGGAGAAACTCTGGATTCAGTGTCTTGCTCTAGGACACTTCGGCATGTGGTCCATGTACCGGGGATTAAACCGCTAACCCTCTAATTTGTGGACAACCCACTCATACTGTGTATAAGGCTTGACTTTGGGGGCAGTTGCAAAAGCAGGAAGCAGGAATATGAGTTAGATAAATATCAAGGATTGGCTGTGGCTTCAGGTTCTTTTCTAGATCAACTAGAACGGATGTGGAAGGGAAAATCGACAGTTGTCCACATGGTGGTAGGATCACTTGGGCCAGTGACCCTCCCCCCACCAAACTGGAGCTCCAGCAGATCTGTCTAGAACAGTGGTTCTAGACAGTACTAGCTAAGATGCTGCACAGGTTCCTCAAACTTGTAGAGGACTCAAGCTTGAAGAAAAAACATATCTCAAAAAGTGAACTGGGATTTTTTTTTTCTTTTTTATTACCTTAATGTTGACATAATAGTTCTACAAAGCATCACATTCTCTGTATGAATGTGTACATAAAAGTAGGAAGCCCACAAAATTGCCTTTTTAAGCTGCATGTAAGGTTATTGGTATTCATTGCCACACCTCAGAACCTCAGCTCTCTATAACTGAAGAAATCCCACATACACACCACGTGGCCACAGGAATAGGAACAGGCTGATCAGAGCAGAACAAAACACAAATGGAGTCTATAATTATTTTAGTGTCACTCCAGCTGACCATCATGTATATCACATAGGATAAAAGGTACAAACCCGATGCATTTTCATAAAATTATCCATAAATTTACTGGTACTGCTTCCACTAGAGGACCCAAAGGGCGGGTAGAGTAGATGATAAATTGCTTTTTATTTAAATAGAGCTTTTCTACCTGTTGGCACTAAAAGCACTTTACAGTCTCGATCACAAACAAGTACTGGGGTCAACTCTGGGTTCAGAGGTTGGCCTCAAGCAGATGAGGACGACAATGAGATCTTGCTCAAGGTTTCAACCTGGTTAAAGGGGAGTTTTTCCTTGCCACCGTCGCCTTCGTGCTTGCTCTGGGGGTTTCGGGCCGGGTTGTGTAAAGCATCTTGAGACAGTATGTATTGTTAAAACTGAACTGATTTGTACGGAATTGCTCGATGTCCATGTACATGTCTATGTACCAGCAATCGACCCAAACTGAGAGTTGTTTTCTGCTAAGGCTACATTAACATCCTTAACAACTCACATACCATTCCCAACTTAACTGGGCAAGATTTGGAACATGTTGTCTTTTCCCTCTGTAGCATCCTAAATTAGATTTTTTTTTTTTTTCCCCAGACCGGAAGAAGATAACGCTGACTGTTGCAAACCAGTTGTCCTTCAAGAAGATTTACAACGTTGTGGGATACCTGAAAGGAAGGAGGAACCCAGGTTTGTAAAAAAATAAAAAAAACCTTCTCGTGGAGTATCAGTATTTGGATGTGTTAGCAATGACAACCAAATGCAGAGTGTTTTTAATTTCTGCAGCTACTTAGAGCAAACCCATGACACTAAACCACAGTCGGTGCCTGCTGGACTGATAATAATTTGTCCCGTCATGTTCTTTAGTTACTGTTGGGTTCTTGCCATCTCAAGGTGTCAGCAGAGGCGCAGATTCTTGTTTATGTCAATAATTCTCTGCTTTGCAGTATACAGTTCATTTACTCACAAAATCCAAAATCCTGAAATTGGCAATAAGACGCACTTAAGAAAATGTAAAACATGTGCATCCTCTTGCTGGTTGTATTGGTCACATAGAAGGCTACACCCAGTGAGTTCAGTTTATCGTATATGCTGAAAACTGGGGAATAACAAGCATGACTGGGAGCGATTGCCAGAGGACCAGCAAAGGACTCAAAGAAGTTTGAATTAGACATTTTTGGAGGAAAGTCCAGGGTGATTTTTTTCCTTGCAATGATGGCACTTCACATCAGCATTTCAGTGACGAAGCAAATTATAGGAACTAGATGTACCAGCCCTGTGCTCCACAAATATCCTCCCTCTGAAGGAGGTATTATTAAGTATAGGTCAACTGAATGACTTATGATAATGTGTTCGTGCTCAGAGCTCTGGCACTTGGGCTTGTTTGAAAAGACCAGCAGTTCATACCTACGAACAAACCACGCTCATCATACTTGGTATAGCTGAAATGTTTCATCCACATCCAACCCCTTTAAAAAAAAACAAAAAACTCACTATATATGTATTTAGAAATAGTTTATTGTCATGTATAAATATAGCCTAATGATAGTTCTCTTGAAATAGTTTGAATACAATTCAGCATTGGCTGTTTCACTTCCCGTGTGTACTGTTGTTTCTCTGCAGCCACTGTAACTTTTCATAATATTACATCTAGCAAATCCAAATTAGTCAGCACATCACTAACCACGGTAATATATTGAAGATTAGTGCAGCACGGTTGTGTGCACAGTGTAGATGTTTCAATAGCCAGATCTAGCATCTTCACTGTTTTCATCAGGGTGTCCTAAGCTTAAGCCATTCTGCTTTTGCAGAGTGTAATCTGGTATCCCGTGCTCATGTATGTCTGAGATAAGTTTATCGTTCTCATGCTCCAGTTCTGCTTTAAGTAATACTCCTCGCAATTAGCACAAACAAAGAAAGTTTTCATTATCCAAACACTGAATGGATGTCTTTTTTTTGACATCAAAACCTTTTAATATGAAAGGAAACGGTGAGCTGTACTATCATGTTATGCTGGCTAAGTTAATTAAGACAATCTAATTCTGTCATGGATTTATTCATGTTAACAAAGAGAAGTGTAGTGCCTTCCTAGTTTGAATATAATTAAGCATTGACTGTTTCACTTCCCTTTTGTACTGTTCTTTCTATGCAGCCACTGTAACTATTCATAATATTACATCTAGCAAATCCAAATTAGTCAGCACATGACTAACCACGGTAATATACTGAAGATTAGTGCAGCACGGTTGTGTGCACAGTGTAGATGTTTCAATAGCCAGATTGAAACATCTACACTGATGTCAGATGCACCTTTGCAGCTTTGGCAGAAAACTGAAAAAACAATTAACTGGCCTCTGTGAGTTAGATTTTATTGTAAAATTCGCCAAAATGACAAAAAGAAAAATGTGTAAAACTTGCATGACGCTACTGAGGATACACTTTTATCAGCAAATAAATACACAGATATACGAGTTCTGTTTATTTTAAAATGGACTGTAAAATGAAATAGGACCCATGACAACACACAAAACACACTGAGTTCACATAAGCATGTAGATGATGCTGAAAAGAAATCCCTGCTTATCTAATAATGTCTTTTGCATCAAAACCAGACTTAAAGGGTAACTACCGTTACTGGACCTTATTTCTGGCATGAAATACGATTGTTCACTCACCCCAGAGGTTGGGCTAGACTTTTTCGTTGTCGATCATTTTGACTGACAATGTCATAAAAATTCCGTCATAATCTATTTTTACCCGCCACTTTAATTTTTTAAAATGATAATAATAACTTTAAGTTTTCAGAACAGTAGGCTACCTACTTACTTTAAATGGTAACCAAAAAAAATGACACGTTGTCCGTACTCGGAACGGGACTGTTATAGCATTAACAGCTCTTGGATGGTACCGTAGGACTGAAGTGCTTCGGTGGTATGCAAATTCCATTTGGGTAGCTGTTAGCTGCATAGACATACTATAGTCTATGGCAGCAGTTCCAAACTTTTTTGGCCGCACACCCCCTCCAACTGCGCTGACCTTGCCAGAACACACATATAACAAAATAATCACGACCACAACAATGCACTCTCGCATTTGAATTAAACTGAAATACTGTAACATTCAATATAATGAAACAAAGTTACACACAAGCTTCCACTTTTAAGAGCAAAGGGGATGATGACATGGCTCAGGCTGAGGCTCAGAGTCAGAAGGAAGGAAATATGAGGAAATATGGATAAAATTTTCAGCCGCATTAAACAAAAACTGCAGCAATGACCGTGGAGCTAACACAACCGCATCATCATAACACAGCGGTTATGGAAATAAAATTAGAATTAAATTGTAATAAAGTTACACACGACCCACAACATAAATAACAAAGAGGATAGGCTCAGAAACAGATTAAAAAAAAAAAAATCCATCTGACGATTTTCAAGTGCAGCGTAGCTGGCTCAGTTAGTTGTGCATATAGGGTACGGTGCGTAGAAGAAGATAACTTCTTCTCAGCCATTGCATTTTGCATCTTAATGCCCCGAGGGGTGGAATCCCTGGTCTATGGTTAGCAGTTAGCAGAGCTCTGACGTGTGCATCAATGTAATCAGTGTACCAGGAAATCGTGCACCAACAAAAGTTCCGCGATGTTTGGAACGCAACCTTCAACGAGAGACAAGAGCCCATTAATGTCACTTGCCACCAAGTGGTCAGGGGTGTGAATTGCAACCTGTCAAAATGACAGACAGCCTTCAGATTTTTCCGTCATGTTAAAAAAAACCACAAAAAAAACCTCAATGACGGAAAATATTCGGTTAACGCCACCCCTGACTCACCCATATACAGTAACTTTGGTGTCATTTTTAGTCCTTTGGAAGATATTTAGCTCCAGCAGAGCTCCATGTGTATCCATATAGTACGAGTGATCGGGGCACCAAACGCAGCCTCTAAGTAAAGCATTATCTGCTGCACAACTCGTTCAGTCCGTTGAGTCCACAGTTACCTGTTTATTTGCGGACTTGCAGCGATTTATTGTTCTTTGGCCAGCTATTCCACACTCTGCCTCCACATCCTCCTTTCAACAAGCTGGCTCACGGTAAAGACATCCAACAAAGTCATCGTCCACAACCTCAGAATCAGAAAAATATTCAGCCATGTTGCAAAAAACTAGCAGTAGCAAATTACAGGTAAACAAGCTGCCCAGGATGCACATCGCGATCAGAGGTGACATCATCCAGGTCATAGGTCAGAAGGTCAATCTGCAGACCCACTATATGGATATACGCGGCGCTCCGCTGGAGCTAAATATTTTCCGAAGGACTAAAAATTATATCGAAGTTATATGGGTAAGTAAACGATCATGTTATATGTCAGAAATACAGTTCAGGTTGAAAAAACAGTAGAGCTCTGTAGATCAATCTACAGACCCCCGATAATGATAACGGGTAAATCCATATCATAACAAAATATTGGCGAAATTAACAAGTTTCCCGGCAGATAATGCGTTATTTAGAGGCTGCGTATCGGTGCCCTGAGCACTCCCGCTACATAGATATATGCTGATCTAATTATCTCCTGAACGAGTGCAAATGAACAAAAGTGATATTGGTGAGTGAACAATGTTATTTTATGCAAGATGGTATTTTATTAAGAAATAAGGTCCAGGTTGTAAAAACTAGTTCCCCCTTAAGGCATCTTTGAATTTTTTTTAGTGTTGATTGATTGAATAAAAACAAGGATTTTAAATACCATCTTGCTCTCGAATATTGTAATGGATTTTTATTTCTCTAAATGTTCTGACATTGTAAAGGCCAAACTTTTAATTATTTAAGTCGAAATCATTAAAAAAAAAACATAATTATCAGCATGTTAATTTCAAACTGCTATAACAAACTCTGTACTAAGAGAGACAGAAGATTACTTTCAGTCACATTTGTGTTCATCTTATGCATCTTATGAACCCAGTGGTGAAAATGTCTCCTAATCTTTTAACTCTGCACTGCACTGTACCAGCTCCTGAAGCTTTTCCTGCTAGTTTCTAACTCCACTGCCTGCCATTTACAGTTATTTATTTCAATATATGGAATTTTTTTTTCCTTTTTCTAAAGATTTTATAACTCTATAACATTTTATAAAAGTTGGTGGATTTCTGGAGCTTTACATGCAAAACATGTTTTCTTCCTCTCACTACATGGCTGTGTCAGCTAGGGTCATTCCCAACATTCAGTATGATGTCTTTTAATTACAAGGCTACCCGGCCGCTTCTGCTTAGCGCTCTCTGCCGTTATCCCTTTTTAATTGTCATGCTGTAGACGATAGCCTTCATCTTGTCCCGGCCTCACCCCCGCTGCCTTCCTCTTTACCCACACTCATCTCCACTGACGTGACGCTACTGTACCTGTTCTGCCCACTCACTAGTGGAAAATTGCCCCACTGATTTACAGTGTGATATTAAGCAGGCATAATGGGCCACTAAAGCAGATAATAAGGGCTGCAAATCTTTGGAGGGAGCGACACTTTAACTGGTTGTTGCCGTTTGATTATATGCCTGTTCCACATTAACCCTAAACAGAATGAATATTCATGCATGTTCACAATGGGCCATTTTCAATTAATCCTGTACTTTTTTTTGTCTGTACACACACAAACAGTGTAACAGTAAATCTAGACACTGGTTGCTTTTGTGGATAGGCACACTGCAACATCAAAGCTACCTTGTACTTTGAGCCAGAGGCAAGGCGTGGTTGTCTGTACTCTAGTACAAAATACATGAAATAAGCTCATAAATATACATTTCTTTACAAGCAGTTGTACAAAAAACATTTGACTACAACAAAAGGTAGAAAGGGCCTGAAAGTGCTGCAAATAGGTGCAATGGCTCAATGGTGTTGATGCTGATCTTTCTCTCTTTCAATATTTCTTTCTTAACCCTTTGATTACAATTGTGCCGTGAAGTGTCTTATCAAAAGATGTTAGTTTAACCACTATTGCAGCTCTCTTAACATGGCATGACCGCCTGTTGGAAGTCAGCATTGTGTGGGTTGGATCATTGAAGATTATCTGAAACGCTTCCATCTGATCGTATCTGTAACTGTCTGAAAGAGATAATCCAACAAACAGTCTCAGTTTACAGAGTGTCTGGTAATCCCGGTATGAGGGCAACACTTCGAACATATTTCCACATTTGTAGGAATCATAATTTCTCATCCGTCTCTAAGATGCCATACTTTTAGCCAGCCTTTGAGTGTGAGCATTCAAAACACTTCACTTTGTATCAGCTAGTTATTTTGAAACATACTTAATCCTTTATAGTTAAAAATAAAAGACGAAGGCTACATGCATTGTGATACCCCTATACTCGACTAAGTACAAAGGTGAGCAGTTGCAAAATCAATATGATTAGCCACAACATTAAAACCACTGACATGAGGAGTAGGTGATATTGACCATCTATTGACAGTGCAATATGCAAAACTTCTGGACCTGGCATTTGTGTTACTTAGACATGTACCACCTAGAAAACACCAGGTACCCCCACTTCACACTCCTTGATGGCAGCAGCCATCCCCAGCAGGATGCAGCCTGATGCAGGCACACACACAAAAACAGTTTAGGACCAACTAAAAAAACATGAAGAACAGCACAAGGTGTTGACCTGGCCTCCAAATTCCCTAGATCCCAAACTGATTAAGTATCGGTGGGAGGATCCACAGAAGCCCCTCCTCTCAACCCATAGGACCAAAAGGTTCTCACTAACAACATTCTGCTACCAGACACCACAGGACACCCTCAGATGGGTCACAACTGTCTTGGAGGCACAAGGGTGAGCTACACAGTATTAGTTATGCTTGTACATGCAAGTCAGATTTGACAAGTAACCCTGTGTTATAAAGAATGAAGAAGTGCTTTCAGCAAACAACAAGAACCAAAACACTGGCCAGTGGTCTAAACTGTTTGATTAAATCTAAAGAAAACTCTCCACCATCAATGACACTGAACCACAGTGGTGCCATCTGAACAGTTAATAATTTCTCCTGGCCTAAGGGCAGCAAAACATGACTTTATGTTCTCAGTGATTTTTTTCTTTAATTCCTCTGTCTTATAAATGATTCATTTAACCTTCCGTGTGTTAATCTCTTCTTTCACAATACACATAACCAAGTGGTGTACGGTAATCGTCAATGTAATTTACCCCAGAAGCTCTCCACAGTGCAGTAATATGTTGTCAGACTCTTGGGCTAAGCTAGCAGGCTTCTCTAAGCACCTCTTTTCTCATACAAAGTCATCAGTGCTCTGTGTTGCAGTGATGAGGTTTGCTCTGTTCCTCTCTTTGCCTGCAGGAAGTTTCTTTGCACATCCATACTCCATCACCCTGTCTTTGTGGAGAATGTAAGGCATACAAAGAACCCTGAAGCATTCGCGTTTGCGTGTGTGTGTGTCTCAGAAACCACACTTTCAGACTGTTCGCGAATGCCTTTGTGCCACTTCCACCGAGCTTCACTACTGCATTTGTGCATGATTGTGTAAATCTACTTACTGTTTAGTTTTGCAATCCACTGTTCACATCTTCTTTGTACATCTTCTTTGTTCACTTATAGTATACAGAAAGGAGTCATTCTTTAAAACATGCTTAGAACTAAGCGAAATGCTTTAGCCTCAGCATTCCAAGAATTAGTGGTACTTGACATGAAGAATGTTGAGAAATTCCTCCGTGATGGAATGTGTCCCTGTACAGACTTCACGGGAGATAAATAGTCCTAAGATCACCGTGGCCGGGTTCACATGGGCTCCTCACAGTGTCAAAAGAAAAAAGAAAATTCATTTCACTAGTTCCATGAATTCTGGAGTTTGAACTGCATAGATAATCATTCCAATGTATTAATATTATTGTTTGCAAACAGCATACAGTGGCTATAAAAAGTACTAATGCCCACCCCTGTTTAATGCCAGATTTTTGTGATGTGAAAAAAATAAGAGCAAATCAATCATTTCAGAACTTTTTCCACTTTTAACGTGACCTATAACCTGTACAACTCAATTGAGAAAAAAAAAGAAGAAATATTTTAAGGAGAGAGAAGTTAAAATAAAAACTAAAATAATGCATAAGTGTGCACACCATCTTATAACTGGGGACGTGGCTGTGTTCAGAACTGTTAAATAAAATGTTAAATAGGACTCAGTACCAACTTGCCATCATTTAAAGTACTTCTGATTAACCCAAAATAAAGCTGTTCATCTGTTCTAGTTGACATTTTCTTAGTCCCATCTTACAGCAAAAGCCACGGTCACGAAGAGACCTTGCAAAGCATCAGAGGGATTTCATTGTTAAAAGGTATCAGTCAGGAGAAGGCTACCGAAGAATTTCCTGGGCATTAGATATACACAGTGGAACACAGTGAAGGCAGTCATCAGCAAGTGGAGAAAATATGGCACAACAGTGGCATTACCAAGGACTGGACATCCCTCCAAAACGGATGAAAAGACAAGGAGAAAGCTGGTCAGTGAGGCTAAAGAAGCAGAATTTCTGGCAAATACTGGCTGTGTTGTACATGTTACAATATCTCCCATGTTCTTCATTTGTCTGGGCTATGGAGTAGTGTGGCAAGACGTCTTTTCTTACAAAGTAAAACATCCAAGCCTTGCTAAATTTTGCAAAAACATATTTGAAGTCCCCCCGTGACCCTAAACAGGAATAGGTGGGTACAGAAGATGAATAAATGAATCAATATTTGAAGTCTTCCAATAAGCATGTGGGTAAATGTGTTAGGGTGTGATGAAACCATGGCTGAACTTTTTGGCTTAGCTAACTTCAGAAGGTATCTTTGGTGCAGAACCAACACTACACATCACATGAAGACCACTATACCCACACTGAAGCATGGTTGTGGCAGCATCATGCCATGGAGCTGTTTATCTGCTGGTACTGGGGCCTTAGTCAAGGTGGAGGGAATTGGGAACAGACCCAAATACCAGTCAAGGTTGAAACAAAACCTTCAGGATTCTGCCAGAGAGCTGAAGATGATGAGGCACTTCATCTTTCGGCACAACAACAAAAAGCATACATCGAAATTAACTAAAGAATAGCTTGACAGGAAGAATATTAAAGTTTTAGAATGGCCCAGTGTGGGCACAGACCTGAATCCTATTGAAAATTTGTTATCTATAGAGGGCTGTGCACAGGAAATGCTGTTTCAATCTGCGAGATTTGGAGCATTTTTGCAAAGAAGAGTGGGCAAATATTGCCAAGTTGAGATGTGCTATGTTGATAGTGAGGCATCAGTGCTAATCCCCTCACCACTGTGCTGCCCTTCATTCATTCATGCATCTTCTTATTTTTTTTTCAAATCACAAAAATCTGGCATTTAACAAGGGTGTGTATATCCAAGCCAGTGCCATCGAGAGAGAGTTGTGACACTCCCATAGACCTCCGTTGTAAAAAATGGCGGCACTTTTAAACGCCTACTTCCGGATTTGAAAATCGGATTAGTTCCGAACGCTGTCATTTGGGCGTTGGACCTTATTCACTTACATTGCTATGTATTGAGTTGTCCCAGAGGTAAATTGCTGAAATATCGACCTCTTTTGAATTGTCAACTGTCTATATTGTATCAGAGGCCCTTTGCGATGCTTATACTGGTCTTCATTTGTATATGCACAGTGTAATTATTTATATTTTATCTTATATTATCTTATCTTTATCCAATTTTCTAGCATTAGCTGCTAGCTAATTAGCCAGCACGACTTCCCCTGCTGTGAAGGTAGTTCGGTGATGAATCGCTACCACCTTTATAGCAACTTTTATTTAATTGAATTTTGGGATATACTAA
This sequence comes from Planiliza haematocheilus, assembly GCA_005024645.1. Taxonomy (NCBI): domain Eukaryota; kingdom Metazoa; phylum Chordata; class Actinopteri; order Mugiliformes; family Mugilidae; genus Planiliza; species Planiliza haematocheilus. Next base: position 3,442,516 of record SRSE01000306.1, read on the forward strand.
CTTTTCATTATGTGAGGTGTTGGCTGTACTTAAATTGTTGTACTGTTCCTATTCCATGTTCACTTGTACAATTTGCCCAGCGCTACTCGCTGATTCTTGATGAGATGCTAATAGATTGCTATCCCATGCCATGAGCTTGTGATCAGGGTATGTCAAGGCATTATCGTGACTTGTGATTTGAGCGAGGGTTATTTAATTCGGAATGACGGGAATTTTAGAAGTGAGCTAGCTTCTAGGCGAATTCTGAACGGACCGCCATGGCAGACCTCTTTGCGTTATCACGAAGGTAGGCTAATAGCTGAAATCGGAATTAATAAGCAAAATCACGGGAATCAATAGCCTAATACAGCCCAGTTGTGCTCAAATGAATATCATGAGACGTCTACCATCAGATAATGATATGGAAAAGTTAAGTTAGAGCAGCTAAAGCCAGTGCTACTACCCATGCGAACATGAACACTAAGCTTTTCCCTGAAAAAATGTAGTTTCTGATGTCACCCTGCCTCTCCAAATGCAAAACTGACATTAACAAAAATGCAATAATGTAATAACAGCTGAAAAAGTACTTGGGTGTGTGTTTTATTTTATATTTACTGTTCAATAATGCAATCGCTGCTGTCTGTCCCATAGAAGAACATGACAGCCAGCGTATGTTTGGAACTAATTGGGTTTTCATGAACCACGTGACAGCCATAGCGGCGACATCAAAGAGTGTCGCAACTCTCTCTCTCTCTCTAGGGCACTGATCCACGCTAAATCATCCCATGGATCATTATGAGTACAATTGCAAGTCATTTGATGGTCAGCCATAATTATTGCAAATGCTGCAATCATGGTTGGTCACTGTGACTGGGGGAAGAGGGGCGCAGGCGCAGGCGCAGGTGCAGATGCGGTCAGGCAGTTTACTGGAGGTGGTTGTCAACAGGTTGATAGTTGGATGTAGTGTGTCAGGAGGAGGTGTCTTAAGATGAACGTGTGTCAGATGAAGAGTTGAATCAAATTAAAAGGGAAGATAGAGGACAGAGGCAGTGACACAAGGAAACAAGACCCCCCCTAAAACAATCCCTGCCTCTGGAGTTGGTGCTCGTCCTATCTCGACTTGCTCCTGACTTGGTGTGACCTATTGGTTCTAGTGTCGTTGGATGAGAGTAACCCTTGCTATAGCACTGCATTACAAGACAATCATGGTGGAACTTGCCATACTAGCGATGGTATTTCAACAAATTACAGCATGTTATTTTGTGTGCATTATGTCTCGTTTGCCACAACCTGTGTAACCACCGATTGCTGGATAAAAAGCTGTCCATCGATCCGTCCTCACTGCTGACCTAATCACTGTGCATTAGGTTGTCCTAGATAGAGGGAAAAAAATGCTGTTAGCAAAATTGCCATTACTGGAGACTGATTTCTGAGTCCAATTCAAAAGTAAAGGTTGAATGTAAAGGCAAAGCACTGGACTAAATAAAAACGTGAAACTGTAACATTCCAGGATCCACTGGCCCCATCTAAAAGTCGATTAAATCTCCAGAAGTTAAATAATTTCATGAACTCACTTCACCTCACTTCCTTTATACACACTGTATGATATATTAATAACTGCATTCCCATACTGTAAATGAATACTCAAATGAGAGAAAATAGCCTCCATTTCTGCTTCATTTTCAGATCGCTATGTGCTGGTCGGCAGTCGTCATGACAGCGACCAGGGCAGTGGGACTTCAGCCATTATGAATCAGCTCATTGCGGCACTAACGGAGCAGACCAAGCGAGGATGGGTGCCGGACCGTACCACTGTGTTTTGCTCGTGGGGAGGCTCAGCCCTGGGGAACATTGGGTCCTATGAGTGGGGAAAGGTCAGCAAGCACAAGAGCATCTGCTTTATTAAATGTCAGCTTTGAGGTCAGAGGTAGAACCTTGTGGGATGATTTAAGCCGATGTGAAAATAGAGAAGCTAAAACCAGGCAGTGCCATCAAAGATACATATTATACACACACAAACACCCCCACACACACATATATAGTATATGTATATAGTACAATACATATCACATAAGGATCACCATACATGCTGAGCAACCTTTTCATTTTGTCAGAGGGCAATTAAGCCGTTTGTGAGTTAACTTCCAGCAGCCATATTAAAGATGAAGTTGATGGATGATTCCGTGCAGCAGCAGCCTGTGCTGACACACGAGTGCTGGCTAGATGAAGTTTTACTAAACCCTTTGTGGCGTACTCAGCTCAATGAGGGTTTAACTCTTCAACTGATGATTCTAAAAGTTTTATTAATGATGCTGCTGTTGCTGCACAAACTCACTTTGATCACGCCGTGAACGCACTGACAGATCCTCAGAACCGAGAAGAAGAATAAAAACGAAATATTACCACCCTTTAACATCTCAAACACAAACCACTAGCTGTCTTATATTAATACAAAATTCTCTATCGTGCTTATAATTCTATTTTCTATTATAATCGTCTGAACATTAACTATGGTGCATGATATATTTTAATAATAAAATCCCATTTGAACACCTACTGAATTTATCAGAACCTTTTTCGACCTTTTTCAACCTTCAACCCACAAAAAACAGATAGACTAAACAAAACAGCATCACATTTACTTCATTTAGGAGACACTTTCTTAACCGCGTTAATTTTAAATTCTGACCATGGTCTTTTTTTCCCCCACTACTCTCCAAACTAAAAGACATATACTTTAAAATAAAACAGAACATAAACTTAAGACCATACTCATAATGAGCAAAGAAGGATGCTCTGCTATGAAGATAATTATGGCTCATTACCATACACTATTGTCCTTGTATCATCTTCTAAGATATTGTAGCAAATAACCACACATTTGTTTTAAAATGGGACCTTTGCCGATCACAATGACTGCATTAAAATAATTAAATAATGGCATGGCTTGGCAGGACGCAAGAATGCTGAACATGATCCACACTGTACTTGAGTGAGTTTATTGAAAGCCTGAGTTCAGGAGAGTTTCACACTGTGAGAAGCAGTAGTCAGTCTCAGTTTGGAGTAAACAATGTGTCGGAGTGTGGCAAGTAGGTGAGAACCACAGTGAGTGGAAATATCCTCCAAAGGGAGAGCTGCTGGCTGGCATCAGAGTTACCAACACGCAGTCGATCACAGGAAACACTTAAGACGAGCCTGACATGTGCCACTAGGAATATAACGGTATGTAGAAGGAAGACCTGGAGTTGTGTAGTGATGAGCTGAGGAAACATTTGGGAATTCAAAACTATGACTAGCCCACCTAGTCGTAGTTACATGCTGGACTCTTTTCGGAGCCACAATGTCATATTGGGTCAGTGTATCACAGCTCTCCAGAGGACTCCTCTCCATGCGGGATTTGTTAGGCCAGGTGAATCGACAGTAGTTTCCATCGATTCTCAGCAGCTCCAGTATTGATAAACCAGGTTATGGCAGAGCAGCCCCATGTAAGATAAGGCTTGAAGGCAAGCAGAGGTCGGCAGACAGACAGGTGGCAGTGGCCCCTGATCCATTGATGTGAACAATGGGGTGTATGCTAGTCAGAGGGAAAGGTAAGTTTGAAGTAAAACAAGTAAAAATGTAAAAAGCGCTATGCTCAAACAAAATGCAAAGAAGATTAATTAAGATAAGAGTTGCCATGGTTATTGGTGCAGTTTTTTTAAGACCCTCTCTTTATCTTCAAAACTTCAACTTTGAGCTAATTTCTGGAAACTGTTTAGATGTGGCTGTGTACAGATACATACTATATTTGCCTCTTCACCACAACCAAGTCAACAAAGACAAACAAAGTTAACAACATAAGTATATTTCAGTTTATTAGAACAGTGAGAGTGGTAAAGAAAATGTTGTCTCCTCCTCATCCTGGGGCTTCCACCTTTCCATTAAGAAACATTGGACCTCTCCTAATCCTGCTGTAAATTAAGTTCCAGACAGCAGTTCCGGGGTCTGAGTCCCTTTTAGTATGTCAGGTTTGGTTTTAGAGTTTATCTGAACGAGCAAATTTGACATACAAAAAAGAAAGAAAACTGAAGGGGAAAACAGATGTTGTTCAATTCATATAAAACTGGAAGTTTTTAATGACATAATAAAAACAATAATAATAATAATAATCCCCCACTGCTGCAATCACACTATGTTAAAATAGCAATTCCCATTCATTCTCAGGCTTAGTACAATATTATTTGTAAAATGGGCTCCTACGTATTCTTCATGAAACTGTCAGATTGGCCTAATATTTCATTTCAGATTTAATCAGATGTATCTGAAAATTAAATTACACTGAAAGCTGAAAACAGAAGTGCAAAGCAATAAAGCTGTGACAAGGGCAGTAATCAAGGCAGGCTAGAAGAAGTTTTTGTAAATTTAATGATGACAATTATTCAATGAATATGAAATGATGATAACCTGTGTGTGTGTGTGTGTTCCCTCCAGGATAACAGCGTTGTCCTACAGAGCAGTGCGGTGGCCTACATCAGTCTGAACGCTCCAGTCAGAGGGACAGAGACTCTTCGAGCTACAGCCTCCCCAACACTGCTGCAACTCACTTCAGACATACAGAGGGTAACTATTACATCCAACTCCTTGTGCCGCATTTCACTGTAGCTGTACAGACGTACAGCCTACAGGGTAATTACAAATAAGTTCCTGACATCACTGCAACCCACCAATAAAATGTTGGTAGTTCCTACACATTTACTCCCATTAAATAGTATCTATAGTAAATAGTCCTCCAACAGTAACTGTTCAAACATACACCAATTGGGCATAATATTATGACCACCTCCCTAATATTGTGTAGGTCTCCCTTGTGCCTCCAAAACAGACTCATCAGAGAATGGACATGGGTCTTCTGAGGGTGTCCTGTGGTGTCTGGCAACAGGATGTTGTTACTGGGGGCCTTTGGGTCTTGTGGGTTGAGGGGAGTCGCCTCTGTGGATCATCCCACAGATAAATGATCAGTTTGGGATCTAGTGAATTTGGAGGCCAGGTCAACACCTTGTGCTGTTTTTTTTTTTTTTTGTTTTTTTTTGTTTGTTCCTAAACTGTTTCTGTGTGTGTGTGTCTGTGTCAGGCTGCATCCTGCTGGGGATGGATGCTGCCATCAAGGAGTGTCATTGCTATGGGGTGGGGGTGCCTGGTCTGGTCTAGATGGGTGCTACATGTCTAAGTAACATCCAAATAAATGCCAGGTCCAAAAGTTTCCCAGCAGAACATTGTATTGTCACAAGATGGTCAATGTTATCTACTGCTCCTGTCAGTGGTTTTAATGCTGTGGCTGATTGGTGTATGTGAACCTAACTGTGACACAGATATTGCAAGTAGGACTATTCGTCTAATTCAGCCCTAATATAATAATAATAATAATAACCAACATCAGCTTCTTAAAATATAAATAGCAGTGTGCCTGCAGTCTGCGTTTGACTCTTTTACCTATAAAATGCTTGTTTTACCTCAATGTCCCAGTTTTTCATCCCCTTCAGTCTCTCTTGGTTCTTGTTTTCCTCACTCTGTCTTCCCGTTGCACTCCTCTTTCATTCTTGCTCTGTTTGACATGCTACTTGAAACAATAATGAGTGAAATGTCACACCGAGAACTAAGAGCGACTTTGTTCTTGAAAGTATGCCACATTGTTCCTGTGAAAGCGGGAGGATAACACTCTTGGTATGATCTAAATAAAACTAAGTTCCCTCTTACCCCGTCCCACACTTCACATTCACGCACCCTCTGCAGCGGCCATTCTACTGATTAAGAATAGCAGCTTTATGATTCAGCTTCCCAAACTGTCTCTTCATTCCATCCTGGGGGTGTTTTGCAGACATGATCAGCCCTTGCAGACATGTTCTCACCAACTTCTACCATCTCTTTAAACTTGGAAAACTTTTGCCTTTTGAAAAAAAAAAGGAGAAAAAATTAGATAAAAAAAAAACATACCTCATCACCATTCTCTCTCATTTCCTTCCTCCGCCTCCACTTTTTTTTTTCCAGTTTTCCTCCTTCTCCCTTAAGCACTACATCCCTCTCTCCCCACCTTGCTCACTCTTCTTCTATCACCTCTTAATCTCCTCTTTCATCAGAGGCAGACTCTGGATCTCACACCCTCTTATTTCCCTCATTAAAATCTTCCTCTCTCTTCTTTTATTCCTTCGGTCTTTGTCTCCTCGGGTCATGCTCTATAGTATTTTTATTTGTGTCTTTAGATTAGTCAGCCATCAAGATCCAACTTCCTGCCGAGTTCAGGAGAATTTACAGGAGGTCACAAGTGGACAGATAGGAGAGTTCAATGTCACTTTATTCCCCTGCTCTACCATGAAGTAATTAGCAGAAATGGCCCAGTCTGCCTGTCACACTGAACTGTAATGAAGCTACAGACAGCCTCCGTTAAAGCCATACAAAGAGGCGACTGAAGGAGACCGGGAGAGAGAGATTTCTACTTTATTAACAAAATAAGCCATAATACAATATCTTAATTGGGAATAACAAGAAACTTAACTAAACCTTATGCTCAGACACTTTTCTTACTGTATACCCCATGGGACACTGGTTGTGTGGTAAATACTTCAGAAGGAAGACATTTATGAGAGCTTGTATAGAATATACTTCAGTTGCACTGGCTTTCTCTTCATTGCCTGAGGATGATATTTAATTGAACTTGACACTTATTGAATTCAGATCTTGCCACCGTGGATGTAATTGCCTACATATAACTCCTTATGTCCACGATGTACCTGAAAGGCTGACTTTTTGAAATATAGCACAGCAATCAAAGTGAAATGATTGTTTCATTAAATGCTCACATCAGCCTGAGTTTGGTGTCCCAAGAGGACTGAAGCTACTCTATTCTTGCTGCATGCTTTGCACATCAAAACTCCACAGCACTGTAGAAAAAAAAAGTAGTATTCTGTAATAATTTCCAATTAGTGATGCAGCACAGCAGAATGCGTGAATTCAAAACAGTATATACAGTTCAAAGTATCTGAATTGTCACAGAGTTTTACTTCTGGCGTAAAATGTTAAATGTGTGGAAAGCTGTAGCTGTACAACAGACTGGCAGTAATTTATTATGATGATTTATAATTATTTCATATAGTGAATAAACAACTAGCTACTGAACTTAAATGTCCAGCATGTATGGAGCAACATGTGTATCTGTTCACCTAGTATGAAAGGCCACCTCTTTCATTCTTTTTTTTTGTTCTCCATTTCTGGTCCGTCTCTTGAGAGAAATTCCATGTAATTTGTATCTGTATCTAAATGCACCAATATACTCCCTATTTTAAAATCTTTCATTCATCCATTCACTTCTGTGGGCTGGAGCCTATCCCAGCTGTCGTCGGGCGAGAGGTGGGGTACACCCTGGACAGGCCCCCAGTCAATAGGCTCACACTCACACCTACAGCTGATTTCGAATCACCAATTAACCTAACTGCATGCCTTTGGACGGTGGGAGGAAGCCGGAGTACCCAGAGAGAACCCACGCAGACACAGGGAGAACATGCTGTGAGGCACTAGTGCTAACCACCACACCACACTATGGCATTTCCTATATAATTGAATAGAAGTGACAATAACAGTATGATCTATAAGAACTCTACCTACATGTATCAGGATCCCTTGCACGCGATAACCCGCCTAGCTTGTGAAGGTTACAGTTTTTAAATCAGCCATCTCTCTATTCAAAAAGTTAAGGTGCCTGAAATACCTTTACCTCACTATTTATGTTACACAACAAAAAGAAGAAGAAGAAGCCACGAAAACTGCAAATGAAGCATTCCAACATTGTTTTATATCACCACCCTTGCCTGTAACTAGTAGTCTGCTGACAGCATGTAGCATTACAAGACATAAATAATGTTAATCAATGAACCTCTGCAATCTCTGTCCTGCTGGTCTGTTTTTTTTTTTTTTTTCCAATTTAATTTTGGAATCGTAAAGTAGGTCTCCAGGACAGTTTTGTCCAAATGGAGAGTAAACATTTGCGTGTGGAGTAAATATAATAATTAACCCTAAACCTGGCCAACTAAATTATGCAATATTCTGTGTTGATGACATTTGTCACAGCAACAAGCTGTGCATTTTGGCGTCTAGAGCAGACTATAAGTCAAAGCTGAAAGAACTTCCTAAAGAAGAAGTATCGGTTTTGAAGCCGAGTCACATTGTTCACACTATAATTTGGATAAACAGAGATAAGGTTGAAAGTCAGCGAAGTGGCACATTTAATTAATGGAGAGTGTGGAAAACATCGACAGTGTTGAGAGATGTCCAGTCACATAAGGTCAAACTATACTAATACGCCCCCAATAGAAGTGGGAGAGGAAAGTCCGAAGTGTCCGAGTAGAGAGCAGCTGCTGGTTTGCCAGAAGTGAATCTATGTACAGTATCCGCTAATTTTGCTGGTGCACAGCTCAGCAGTTCACTCAAAAATTTAAAAATATATGTTAAAACAAATGTATAATACAGTTGAACCTGTTTTTGCTTTATAATTGTATGGTAGTATATAGTTATTTTATATTTAAGTAGTGTTTCTTCTCTTATGTTTTAGGAATTGATTTAATGATTAAATTAATTAGATATGTTGTAGTTCACCCACTCCACATGAGAGTATATCTCTTCTCTTCTAGAACCACCTTTAAATAATGAATAATCTTATTGATGTACAATATTATATGTGTTAGACAGGCGTTTGGCTGTAGTTACCTTTTTTTGTACCACAGCAGCATCTGATCTGACATCTCTATCGGCTCTCTAGGGCAACATACCCAACTGTTTCCATGCAGCCACTTTAGCACTGTGTTAAAAACCCTTTTGTTCCCAGCCAGCACCAACCAGTGTTTTGTTAACAATCAAAAAGGCCAATGAGTTATTACAGCTCTACAGAGTACTGCTGGACACACCAGAAACCCTTTGTTTATCCTCTTGTCTCGCCTCACCTCCAATATAATTGTCCATTTGGTGGCAGTTGTATCTCTATGGCACAGTCAGTCTCTATCGCTCTATTCATCATCTCAAGTGTGTCTGGGTTGCCCCAGGTATGTTCCCCAACTCCCAATATTTAGAAGCAGGTCTCAGCTTATCATTAATCATGTTTGCACAACGGCCATAATACTTGCTACTTATCTTACTTTGCTAGGTCCTGTCTTCCAAACCGAGATGCTGCAGCACTGATAGTTTTGGAATGGGTGCTTGGGAACCAATTATATTACAACTAGATGCTCCTTTTGTGGGGGACTTACACCGGGCGGTGGGGGTGTAACAGAGGGTACATTCACAGAAAAGATAGAAGGGGAAGAGAAAAGAGAGCAGAAAGAGAGAAACAAGGGGCGCTTAGGTGGCTAGGAGAATACAAAACAAATGGAGAGGACCTTGTGCTTTAATTGGGTATAGTTCCAGAGATGTATGTGTCTCTAGTCTCCTGTCAGAGTGCGGGTGGCTTGTAGCTGGTACATTGAAAACAAATGGTCACCAGTGGACAGCACATTGTTAGACTGATAAAAGACCACAGTGGCAAATTCTTCATTGTGTTGTGATTTAAACCCTTGTGAACTCTGTGTGGAGACATACATTGTTTATAGTACCTGGTGCCACCATGTGTCCAATGTAGTATAATGCCATACTGCCTTGCGACCCAAGTCGATATATAATGTGATCCAAAAGACAAAAACTGTTTTAGAAATCTGTCATATTTTCTTGTGAACTGATTTGTAGGCTTCTCATTATCAGTGTCATGGCAAGAAGCAACAGGGCAATGCATGGCACTCTGGCTCAGTTGTGTCCTTTGATTAGTGAGACCAAGTCCTAACTCCAACCACCAACAGGAGGCTATCTAGTAGTGTCTTAGAGGACAAGTACCATTTGTAAACCCAGGAACAGAAATATCAGAAAACTCCAGTTGGACTAAGACATACCAGTATGTCACTGTGGATGATGGCAAAAAAGCAATTTTCGTATTTTTGCCAGACGGGTTTACTTTATATAAGGAGAGAAGCAGGAGAGAGTTCAATACTACAGTGACTCAAACCTACAGAGTAATACGTTCAGTTCAACTCTAGGAGTGTTTTACCATTCTGGGGTTGGACTCATGCACCAAATTAACGCCAACCTGACCAAGGAGAAGCAGCAATCCATTCTACTGAGGCACACTACACCCTCTGATTCGTATCTTTGTGCCAAATGATTCTTATGCAGCAGAATGGCTTTGCAATTCTTTGCAAGAATGGCTAGAATGGCCAGTCCTGGCTGTCATGGACTTTCCTCCACAGTCACCGGACCTGAACTGATTCTGGAATAACATGGGTTATCTGGTTTGCTGGTATACATATAAAGGAGGTTGAATACATTCTACGGTATTATACATTTTCAGAACTTGGCATTTCCAGATGAGCCACTAGTGTCTAATTCATCTCCACGTGTGGTTGAATAGATCTAGAGCATTTATTGGTAGGTGTATACCAGTAGGTTTGATGATGTGGGCGAGGATCGGACCTTCTTACAGTGACTCATTGGCTTAATTCTGTCCCCATTAGACATAAGTGATTCCAGTAGACCATTCATTCTCACTGTGGCACATTTAACCTGGTGAGGAACTTGGTTTGTTTGTGTGACCTGATCTCCTCTGATATCACTCTATCTCTCCCACACCCACCTGTGTCTAGGTAGTTTTTTTTTTTTTTTATGCAGAATCCTTTTAGGAATAAACAGCGTGATTTGTAATCCCATCAAATGAGTCTAGACCGATAAGAATCCAATCCGAGTTTCTGTCATATCCCTTGAAACATGTTGAAAGTTCAACCAGATTGTATCTTTATTTGTGCTTCATGTTCAGCTCTACTCCCGGTGACTTGATATTAACATGTGGATTAGCAAATATTTAATAAGCTAAGTATGTGGTAAGTGTTTTATTTCCATAAGTACACGCTAAGCTTGTGACGAAAGACAATATATCAAACTCAGATGCAGTAACATAAAATATGTCCTCTTAGGACAGGAACATTACTGCCTGCCGCAGTAGAGCAAACATGATAAGAAGCCTTTTCACGTGCCTGCAGAATAACATGCATGGTTGTCTTACTGACTTTAATGAGCATAATAATTGGTTAAATCAAGATCTGGTGACCTTTACAGTGCCTATACACAGTATGTCACAGTCTCTCTAATCCTTCCATTAATATAACATACTGACATGTATAATTGGGCACCTTCTCAGTGACGTAAATAAGCGTCCTTCAGGGCACCCACATGTAAGGAAACATGACTCCATAATGAGTGCCCTTTCAGTAAACAAGACCCATGCTGACATGCCCTCTAGGGTGCACTGTATGGGAGAAAAACACTACAGTGTCATTCTTGGACGGTAGAACATAGTGAATCTTTTGTGTTGGGCTCCTTTATTAGGAATTGAAGCAGGCACTTAAAAATATTTACAATGTGTTGTAGCTCACATTATGCCATAAAGTAAATTTTGGTACAGTTCTTCTTTGCACCGCACCACCTTCAGGCTGTTCTCGTAGATTTAGCTCTGTGCAGCTTTAACATTGATCCTGCAGAGGTTTGTAGTGCAGCAGGAATCATTGCGGAGCTTTTCTGCTTTTAAAACGAGCGTATGGATTTATCAATTAAGGATGCTTCATTTGTTTTGCATTCAGTCCCGGTTGGAGCTGTTAGCAGTGGATTTACTACAGGTCTGAGATGAGCAGGCTTTTCGGTGAAAAGTAAAGCAACGAGCCAAGGATTAGTGGTTTGTTTTGCTGCTTATGCTTCATCCATGAAGTGAAATTGGAGATCCAGTGCCCTGCTTCTTTAGTTACACCAGAGCTTTTGACTGCCTGCAGTGAGCAACATCCACAACCCACATTCCGTCAAAACTTTGGTCTATTATAGTTCAGTAAATCTACCCAGAAAATACCCATGTGACCACAGAGTCCAAAAAAACAGTAAAGTTCAGATGATTAAAAAACTGTCCTAACAGAAAATACAAATTTACTCTCACTGGTGAAATGTAGTAGAATAAAGCAACTTACTTACAACTACCATCTCACACTTCTGCATGTATACACCAGTCTCAAACCTTCCGAGGCTAATCTCACATAAAGTCGGTTTGGTTCTAAAACAATAACCGTGCTTAATTGAAATCATCCACATGATGTTTCTCAAATGTCACAGATCTAAGCATGTTTCCATAATGTTGGATTTTAAATGAAATGTGCATTCACTCTGACAAATTGTCCTCGTGGAGCATGCGCCTGCTGGAAAAATAAAGGCCGAAATTTAATTGAATTATGACATCCATGACAGGTTTTCAAAACACAAAGAAAGCGGTGACAATAGGCCAGCTTCCGAATCACACTGTAAATGGTGAATATCAACATCATCCACATTAGGGGATATGCAAGGATGTCTAATTTATATGCTTAATTTATGTGTATCCTCTCGCAAAGCCAGCAAAAAAATGAAAAAAAAATATGAATAAATCACCAGAATGAGTCTGTGACTTTATGGCCATCCAAGCTGGTTCGACAGCACACTTGGCATAATATTTGAAATAGTACGCTGTTGGCAATATGTTTGAATTACCATAGTTCTTGTACTGTCAGGAAAGGCATTGTGTGACTGCGCCAGGCTCCATGAATCTGCATAATCACAAGGAGAAGCTGCTCGGCCTCAGAAGGCATTTATGCTACTGCAGCGTGGCCCTTCCATCACAGTTTCATATCACAGCGACAGAACATAAGTAGGGGAACGCATATGAAAATGTGTGTTAGGTGAAGAATGAGCACTGTCATTACTTGCGGCTGTGACATTTGTCAGCTGCTGTGGTGTGATGCATTTGTCCGGCAGTTGCTTAGCTTGCCTGTTCTGCCATGGCTCTGTAAGACTTCCATATGTAAGGAAGGGAAGCAGTTGCAGTAAAATAACCGGCATTTATATTTCAGAGAGATTTATTTTACCTAATAGATGGCCCTGAAATTAATTAAAGGTGATTATGGCCTAATTTGTGTATGACCTATGGCCTTGGAACATATAATGGCTGTTAGCTAAGATTAATCAATGCCTATTCCCTAAGTGCACAGTTTCTCTTGGAAATCTTCTGGAAGGTTGACATTTAAACCACTCAGCAATCGCTTGATCAATTGCTCTGGGAAAAATATATCATGACTGGGGAAATGCTTGAATAAATGCATACTCCCATGTCCTTCATCACAAATTGTCCTGATCTCCTCATTACTTTCATGGTGTAATTGTGATTTACATTAACTTGTGCGGATTTCTGTGAATGCATCTGCAAAATTCACAGGGACTTCTGCTGGCTGTTCATAGTGGATGTAAACCAGTGCCACAGAATACTATTACCAGACTTGTACCAGACATTTTTTTGTGCCACATCAACCAATCAGAGCTGTGTGACATGGATTAAAATAGGAATATCTTTATCTTGAGCCAGGCTACAAGGCTACATTCAGAGAACAGCGACATGTGTAGGTGAAACTTACACTACCGTTCAAAAGTTTGGGGTCACATTGAAATGTCCTTATTTTTGAAGGAAAAGCACTGTACTTTTCAATGAAGATAACTTTAAACTAGTCTTAACTTTAAAGAAATACACTCTATACATTGCTAATGTGGTAAATGACTATTCTAGCTGCAAATGTCTGGTTTTTGGTGCAATATCTACATAGGTGTATAGAGGCCTAGTTCCAGCCACTATCACTCCAGTGTTCTAATGGTGAAATGTGTTTGCTCATTGGCTCAGAAGGCTAATTGATGATTAGAAAACCCTTGTGCAATCATGTTCACACATCTGAAAACAGTTTAGCTCTTTACAGAAGCTACAAAACTGATCTTCCTTTGAGCAGATTGAGTTGTGGGGTCAATTAAACGCTCAAAATGGCCAGAAAAAGAGAACTTTCATCTGAAACTCGACAGTCTATTCTTGTTCTTCGAAATGAAGGCTATTCCATGCGAGAAATTGCTAAGAAATTGAAGATTTCCTACAACGGTGTGTACTACTCCCTTCAGAGGACAGCACAAACAGGCTCTAACCAGAGTAGAAAAAGAAGTGGGAGGCTGCGTAGTACAACTGTGCAAGAAGATAAGTTCATTAGAGTCTCTAGTTTGAGAAACAGACGCCTCGCAGGTCCCCAACTGGCATCTTCATTAAATAGTACCCGCAAAACACCAGTGTCAACATCTACAGTGAAGAGGCGGCTGCGGGATTCTGGGCATCAGGGCAGAGTGGCAAAGAAAAAGCCATATCTGAGACTGGCCAATAAAAGAAAAAGATTAAGATGGGCAAAAGAACACAGACATTGGACAGAGGAAGACTGGAAAAAAGTGTTGTGGACGGACGAATCTAAGTTTGAGGTGTTTGGATCACAAAGAAGAATGTTTGTGAGACGCAGAACAAATGAAAAGATGCTGGAAGAATGCCTGACGCCATCTTTTAAGCATGGTGGAGGTAATGTGATGGTCTGGGGTTGCTTTGGTGCTGGTAAGGTGGGAGATTTGTACAGGGTAAAAGGGATTCTGAATAAGGAAGGCTATCACTCCATTTTGCAACGCCATGCCATACCCAGTGGACAGCGCTTGATTGGAGCCAATTTCATCCTACAACAGGACAATGACCCTAAACACACCTCCAAATTGTGCAAGAACTATTTAGAGCAGAAGCAGGAAGCTCATATTCTATCGGTGATGGAGTGGCCAGCGCAGTCACCAGATCTGAACCCCATTGAGCTGTTGTGGGAGCAGCTTGACCGTATGGTACGCAAGAAGTGCCCATCCAACCAATCCAACTTGTGGGAGCTGCTTCTGGAAGCGTGGGGTGCAATTTCTCCAGATTACCTCAACAAATTAACAGCTAGAATGCCAAAGATCTGCAATGCTGTAATTGCTGCAAATGGAGGATTCTTTGACGAAACATGGATTCAAATAGGAATATCTTTATCTTGAGCCAGGCTACAAGGCTTCATTCAGTGAACAACGACATGTGTAGGTGAAACTTACGCAGATACGCAGGTTGTTGTAATTACGTTTACATAAGCCGCAGCTTTTAAACTGCTGTACTTTGTTCATTTGTCACAAATGTTCACTGCTAATAGCAACAGCCCCCGTATCTGACATCGGCCATCGAGATAAGTCAGTCGTTGACAGCTGGAGGAAAACAGAGTGATGTCTGCACATCGTCCATGGGAACCCTCGTCAACTTGGACAGATAAAAGGATTTATGTCACAGAAACCAATGCGGGACGCTCACAGATTCTTGTGCCCACAGAAACATAGAATAAAGAAAATAACCAACTTCTTTCACGGCGCCCTGCTGTCGTGTACGATGTAAGAAATTACAGAAATATTCACAGAATTACGTGAAAATGGCGATTACTGACTGAATTATGTATTTGTTTGTTGTGGTTTAGTAAGAGAAAAGGATTAGCTTTAGACTCCAAGGTTTCGGTGCCTTCATCTCTCTTTCTCCCATCCTCTATCTCTTTGTCATTCATTCCTGAATTGCCTTTTAGTTCAACAGCTGCAAATGCATTCTCCAAAGACCATAGTCTGGAACAGAATTATTATTATCAACACACAAACACACACAATGCATATTTGTTTTTGTCATTTACCACTTTGTTTTTCCGGTGCATTGCATTTGGATTCCAGTACTAGGCCATTCTCTGCCACCCTCTGCTTCTGCTTTGATGGTGTGGATGTGACTCAGTAGAAAGAGCGGGTAGGGAGAGGGGGTTGCAGTTCAATCCCCATTACATGGACCGCACACTGAAGTGCCATTGAGCAAGACACTAAACCCTGAGTTGTGACACAGATGTGTGAATGTGTGAACAAATGGGTATATTTGTCATAGGGTGACTGTAAAGCACTCTGAGTACCAATAGGTAGAAAACTGTTATATGAATACACTATTTACCAAAATCTTATCTCTAAAATAACGATAATTACCATGTGTTCAGTAAAGGCAAATGTTCACACATCTGAATCAGGTGGTTTGGGGAAAAGCTTTCTAAGGTCATACAAGGGTTTATAAGTAAGCTGCAGAACAGTCTTGCCCACACTTTTTTGGCTTGCGAGCTACTTTGACAATGTGTCCCTTTAAGAAAGGCAGTTATCTTGAGTTGTTGTTGTTGATTGGACACCCCTGCTGTAGACTGTAGACATAGCAAGCATCTATTGGTTTACTATTAGAGCTGAACTGAAGCATAGAGACAGGGTAGATGACTGATTTGATGTCATATTTTCGACCCTGGACCTACTAAATATGTGCAAAGCATCCTTGAATGACTGACAGGCAATGTGCTTTGTGCTTATTGCTAAAACTAAATAAGTTCATTAAATTTTTGGAAAAAAAAGATATCTTAATCTTGTCATGGTGTGCTAGTCCAATTAACTGAAGGACAGGCCATAATTACACTGATTACTAGATTGAATAAAACAACAAAATGATCCGTGGACAAACTATTGTCTAGTCCACTGACAGCTGGTGACAAAATAAGAGTCCCAGCTGAAGGAAAACAAAGCACCAGTGACTCGACTTTACCACAGAGTGACCCTCCTGGATCTCACCCAAACAGCTTGTCAGTCATTCCACACCAGACTTGTCAATCAAACCAGTCACGCTCCCAATCACACTCTCTCTTTGAGGACTAATATCTGCTCCATTATGGATTTATTTTCAAAATGATGACCAGCACAATGATCAGAAGGAGGGAATTAGCTAGCCCTGTGATAGACTGGCGAACTGCCCCACCCTTGAGACCCTCTGCAGGAGAGGCACTTACAGATAATGAATGAATGAATGGAGGAATGAGTATTGAATGACATAATAATGACTATTCTCCAGTTTCGTTTGAGCAACCCAAACCTTCCCAAGTTGCAGCTTATGGGCTGCAACATAAGTGGACAGCCAGCATCAAACTTGGGTGGGTTTGTTGCTGCTTGGAGTGATCTCATCTTGACCTGTGGGCACACAACGCTTCACATTTATATTGTGTTTATTGACACCTGCAATATAACCCTATTCAAGCTCGAATATTCTCAACGTATTAAGAAGATTTCGAGCCTTGATGCCCAAGTCCAGTAAGCCATTCTATGTAGCACATGTGGTTTTGTGGACTGAGCTGTATTGAGTGGGAAGCTGAGATCTCAAAATGATTTCACTCTCTCCTTATCATAGCAGACAAAGAAATTAAATATTGATTCCCGGTGTGGCACCACAGGCTGAAATTATCCATTCTCTCTGCTCTGTCTCACTCTATCCCTTCATGTTCACTCACTTATTCTGTCTTTCCTCCCATTGCTTCCCCTTTTTCATATTTCTATTGTTTTATTATTCCCTCTCCAAAGGACACACACACACTCTTTTTAATGCACTGTGACTTGTTGTAAGAGGGGAAAGGAGAGAAGAGATACATGGCTAGACTTGAAATCTTTGCTCCAGCTGATGGAACGATAGTCTGTCTCTATATTTAATCCTACCTCATGAGTAAAGGTGAGGTGTTTCTTCTCTTTTTCCCCGTTTATATTATTGTTGGAAATCAAAAGCTCCAGACCATTTAGTGTCGAGTGAATGTCATAACCTCTGATCACATTAGATTCTATCAAAAGCAGCTGTATAGGTTCTAAAATCTTAGTTTGATAAAGGTAGCACAACAGTCTAAATTATTTTCTTTGATACAGAAAATATAAGATGGCATCAAAAATCATAAGATACAGACCGAATGTATGTAGTGTTCTTAAACCTGCTGCGTTCCAGCAGTGTAAGACACAATTAAATTATTCCCCTCCAATATACACTCTACATGAAAAACCAGACTACTCCAATAGTGGGCTTTCAGTAGTAGTACAAATTAATGTATTCATCCATTCACTTTCAACCATTAGGTCACAGCAGTAGTGGACTAATTCCCAGCCACATCCTCTTCTTCTGCCCCAGTGCGCTGTAAGCATTCTCAGTCCAGCTGTGATATAGATACTTCTCACTGTATGGAACTCATGTGTTTGCACAGCAGGAGAGAGGAGAGAAAGTGTTGCCACTAATTAATAAAAGCTGTATGGCTGTTTTCAGTATCTAAAAATTATGAAGCTGAAAATCAGTAAAATATTGAAAGGTAAACACAATATGAAAACCAAAGACGTTTGTTTATGCTACTCACATTCTCAAACCTTTATTTCCTCTTCTTCCAAGTGGCGATAGCCATAGCTTAATGGCATCTAACAGGAACTCCAGTTTGAAATGGGAACTAGTAAACGTGATAGAACTGACCCAGACTCAGCCCAGTGTCACAAAGGTCGAGATAATTTTGCATTTCATGATTTAACGTCAGTGTCAGGATTGGTGTGACGTAACTTTCGTCACACCAATCCTCAAACACCGGCAGGTGTTTGCACTTTCCTAGGAATTGACCTTTAATGCAATGAGACAGAAAGTAGCCCTTTGGACATGTTTTGCATTGTTTGAATCCCACGCAGTAAGCTTGTATACCATCAGTTTTGCAGTTATATACACCTTTTTAATAACAATAGCCACAGTCCTTCCCTGACTGTTTTTACCTGTCCATGTTTTACTACCTATACTAGCAATTCCTAGAAATGCTCAAATACTGAAGTGGGAAACATCTTCAAAACATTTCATTCATTCATTTCTGTAACTGCTTGTCCTTTGGAGGGTTGCAGGGGGGCTGGAACCTATCCCAGCTCTCACTGGACCAGAAGCAAGTACACCCTGGCCAGTCCTACGGCCAATTTAGGATCACCAAGGGCCCATGCAGGCATAGGGAGGACATGCAAACTCCACACAGAAAGGCCTGGCCGTGAGGCATCAGTGCTACCCGACACACCACTGGGATGCAATCAATGCTATTCTTGTCTGGCAAAATGGTAGCCAACCCCAAGGGGTATTAGGTTTTGCAGGTGCTAAGCCGTAACCTTTCATAAATACGTGAGAAGCATAGGTTGAAATTACAGAACCTGCTACCATTAAAGAAGGTGGATGTTAGCAGATCTTGAATTACTAGCAGTATAGCTTCTGCTCGTAAGGTTTTGACATTATCATTATATCTGTCAAGTTTGTCTACAGTGTCATGACTTCCCAAACTCGATAAAAGAAGGACTTAAACAGACTTAGCATTTCACTCAGTCTTCAGTTTATTGAACCAATAAACAATTAAGGTGAAAAACCTTCAAACACAAGAACAAAACAAATGTAAATAAAATGCTGCGTTTTTCATCAACCAACCAATCAATCAATCAATCTTTATTTATAAAGCACTTTTAAAAACAACAAGGTTGGCCAAAGTGCTGTACACAGCAAGGTAAGTACATATTAAACCAATTCTACTGCATATTGTAATAACTGTTTTTTAACAGAAACTAAAACACTTGTTAACTAAAATACCTTAGTTAGTCTGATTTAGATGTCTTTTGAGTTTTTTTTTGTCTTACACATTACATCTCACACAACACACATTACTTCACTAAATTCTCTCATTCATAAATACCCAATACCACTAAGAGTAACAACAAAATAAAAATGAGTCAGCAGAAATGAATAAAAACTTTTTTGTATCAAAATTCTAATTTGAAAAATAGTGATCTAATTAGAGCTAACTAAAAATAGTAATCCCTAAAAATACAACTATTATAAATCTATTATGATGTTTTTTAAGCCTGTTCCACTCATTCATTTTAAAAAGCTATGCAGCTGTGATGATTATAATTTACTAAGTACACTGATAATGGGGTGAGTCATTTACCATGATTAAAATAACAATGGTTGCTAGATAGGTTTTTTCGTTGTTTAAATAGAGACGGAGATGAGTAGTCAAAAACTTTAATAGAAATTCATTCAGAGGGGGGCGCTGCTGCGCTGGTGAGATGCAGACGTGATTTTCAGCAGCTCCCAACAGGTGGGATTTCAAACGATCAAAAATGACCATTTAGCCAACGTTTTATTTCGGAAATAGTTGAGGGACTTTCATAACGCATTTCGAAACAATAATTTCAAGTTTTGAGTCCCAAGGATGGCGGGCAGAGGCAAAACTAATAAGCCAGCAACATCACGTGGAGGGGCTAACTCCAATGTCAATGCTAACGAGGAAGAGGAGGTAACGGCAACTATGCTAAGAGATATGATGCAGTCTCTGAAAGCGGACATTTGTCATTCAATCGAAGAGGCAATAAAGGGACTCCAAACAGATATTGCCGCTGTTAAATCAGAACTGAGTACAACAACGGGGGCATTGCAGCAGTCCATTAATTTACAAGAGGAGAGACTAGCCGCATTGGAGGACTCTGCTACAAAGACTAGCGATGGCTTAGCCGAAATGGAAGTGACAGTGAGTGCACTCAAAGGTGAGATCCGCACACTCCAAAGTAAATACGAAGATCTTGAGAATCGGTCGAGGAGAAACAACCTAAGAATTATCGGTATTGCAGAAGGTGCAGAGGGCAAAACTCCGACAGCGTTTATTTCCAACCTCCTAAAAGACCTGTTTGATCTTAATGAGCAGCCTCTTATCGACCGAGCACATAGACTATCTCAAGCTAAACCGAAGACGGGACAACCACCCAGACCCTTCATTCTCAGGGTACATTTCTTTCACGTCAAAGAGCAGATTCTCCGCCTAGCTCGAGAGAAGAGAGACCTCGCATACAACGACAGGGCCATACACATCTTTGGAGATCTAACCGCTGGGGAGGCCAAGAGAAGGGCGGCTTTCAACGACGTGAGGAAGATTCTACAGAACATTGCAGGCGCCCGGTTCGGCTTCAGACACCCGGCTACGTTCAGAATCACACTGCCAGGCGGAGAGGAACGTCGCTTCACAGATCCTCAGAAGGCTATGGACTTTGTCAAATCAACCTCGCCCATATCCCCAGGTTCGGACTGATGGTCTGCTGCGATGGACTTTGTCTACTGAATGCAAAGGTTACATTTTTCTACATACTTTCTCCCTTCTTTCTCTATAATGGTTAATAGGTTGCGAATGCCTTAAATGTGGTTCTGATAGTATATTTGCTTAAGGTGCTGCATACTGCTGATGTTCGTTAGCTAGGCGCCTGATTTCACACATTTAAAGTTTATTTGGTGTTTAAGCATGGTTCTACAGTCTAGTTTTTTGGTCATGCACTCATTATTTAATGACACCTGAAAATATTGTTTTTATTTGCTTTCTTTGTCTCACGGTTTTGAATAGGCATACAGCTGTGGTTCCACAGCTCTTAAAGCTAAGGTTGAAGCTTAATGTTGGGATATAGAGTGAGTTTGCACCCATGTTGGGGGGGTGCTTGGTGGGGTGGGGGTATCGAGGTTAATGTAGTGATCTGTTTCTGTGTTTTTATGTGTTTTCACCCACTTAATGTGTTGTTATGGCCACAATACGTATTTTTTGCTTCTTTATTACTGTAGTACAGAGTATAGTGGTATGTTTCCTCTTATAATATGGCTTGCATTAATTTTGCTAGCTGGAATGTTAAGGGGTTAGGTCGTCCTAGTAAACTCAATAAGGTGTTGGCTCATTTAGACAGTATGCACATACAGATTGCATTTCTTCAAGAAACACATCTGTCTCCTTCTGAGCATGTGAAATTGAGAAGAAGGTGGGTCTCACAGACCTTTCACTCTCTTTTCAACAGTAAGGCCAGGGGGGCGGCGATCATAATACACAGAAATGTTTCATTTTCTGCTTCAAATGTCATTGCTGACAGAAATGGGAGATATGTTATTGTGACTGGGACTTTATTCAATACTCCTGTAGTGCTGGCCAATGTGTATGCTCCTAATTATGATGATGAAGGTTTTTTTGTCAGATTCCTGTCATCCATCCCAAACCTCGACTCTCATCATCTGATAATTGGGGGCGATTTCAACACATGCCTAGATCCAGTGTTAGATAGATCATCCAAGAGACAAATAACTACTTCTAGGTCTGCAAAGACGATAAATAGTTTTCTCAAAGACTATGCAGTGGCAGATGTATGGCGCTCACTGAATTCAACTACTAGGGCTTATTCTTTTTTTTCTCATGTTCATCAAACCTTCTCCCGTATTGATTATTTTCTTTTAGATAAGAAGCTTCTCCCATCAGTTAGGGCTTGTGCTTATCAAGCAATTGTTATTTCAGACCACTCACCACTCTCCCTTCAGTTGAAATTCGACCATGTACCTATAACTCGTCCACGCTGGAGATTTGATACAAGTATGCTTTCAGATGAAGACGTAGTCAACGCCATTGCCTCTGGCATTGATATTTACAAACAAACTAATTCTACTCCAGAAGTGTCTCATAGCACATTCTGGGAAGCTTTTAAAGCGTTCATGCGGGGTCTGTTAATTGGTATATCATCATTTGAGAAAAAACAACGCACACAGACAATAAACCGACTGACTGATCAAATTCGTAAGATTGATAATCAGATAGCCAATGGCCCATCACCTGATCTTATTAAGGATCGTCTTCTTCTCAAGGCAGAATTTGACTCATTTACATCATTAGATATTGAAAAAATGGCACTCAAAACCAGACATTCATATTATGAGTTTGGTGAGAAGGCGCATAGGCTCCTTGCTCACCAGCTCAGACAGTCCTCTGCTTCTAATGTTATTTCTGAAATTAAAACACAATATGGGGTTACCAGAGATTATTTAGAAATAAATAGCATTTTTAGAGATTACTATATTTCATTGTATACTTCCGAACAAAATTGCACCCTCCTTGAGATGGAGCAGTTTTTCACAGATATTGAGCTCCCCAAGATTGACCAAGCTACTATAGAATCTCTAGACAGTCCATTATCTCCTGGAGAGATTGCAATGGGTATATCTGCTCTACAAACCAACAAAAGCCCTGGCCCTGATGGGTTTTCAGTTGAATTTTATAAAGCATTCTCTGCTGAGTTGGTACCATTTTTATTAGATATGTATAATGAGTCATTTGAATCAGGAAGTCTGCCCAAAACATTATGTGAGGCCTCTATCACATTGCTATTGAAGAAAAATAAAGACCCCCAACTCTGCGGCTCTTACCGTCCTGTCTCTCTTCTGCCAGTAGATTTTAAAATTCTAGCAAAGGTCCTGGCCACTCGTCTGGAATCCATACTTCCACATATAATCTCTCCAGACCAAACTGGATTCGTCAAAAACAGATTCTCCTTTTTTAACATACGTAGACTTTTCAACATAATCTACCATCCCTCACAGTCTACTTCACCAGAAGTGGTAGTTTCATTAGATGCCGAAAAGGCATTTGACAGGGTGGAATGGAGATATTTATTTTATACACTAGAAAAGTTTGGTTTTGGACAAAACTTCATATCATGGGTCAAGCTGCTGTATGTAGCCCCTATGTCTTCAGTGCGGACAAACAATGTCTCATCTGAACTTTTCTCTGTTTCCCGTGGCACACGTCAGGGATGCCCTCTGTCACCCCTATTGTTTACTATTGCCATTGAGCCATTAGCATTATCTTTACGTCAGACTACACAACTAACAGGGATTTTTAGAGAGGGTCAAGAACATAGGGTCTCCCTGTATGCGGATGATCTCTTATTATATCTCTCTGACATTTCCCATTCCCTACCATCTGCCTTAAATATATTGGAAACATTTGGCAAGCTCTCAGGATATAAAATTAATCTGTCCAAGAGTGAGCTTTTCCCAGTAAATGATGCAGCGTGTTCAATGTCGTTCAACACCTTCCCTTTCAAAGTAACTTCTAAATTTACTTATCTTGGAGTCAATGTGCCAGACAAATTTTCAAAACTTTTTAAAGAGAACTTTTCCCCTCTCATGACAAAAGTCGAACAGCTCTTAAAACATTGGACCCATCTTCCCCTGTCAGTAGCAGGACGAATCAATTCAATTAAGATGTCTATACTCCCTAAGTTTACTTATTTATTTCAAAATATTCCTGTTTTCATTCCAAAGTCTTTTTTTCGTAAATTTGACAGCATTCTCTCATCATTCATTTGGAATTTTAAAACGGCTAGAGCTAGAAAAAATCTTCTGACACCGCCTAAGTGTGTTGGTGGCATGGCTCTTCCCAACTTCCAATTTTACTATTGGGCATGTAACATCCGACCCATGCTGCATTGGTTATATGAGGACCCTGGTGCTGATGCACTTTCTTGGCAATCTATTGAGTCTAAGTCATGTAAACAATCCTCACTGGCTGCCCTTGTATATGCACCTCCGTCATCATCATACACAGCTTACTCAACTAATTTGTTAGTGAAAACTTCTCTGAAAATTTGGAATCAGATAAGGAGACACTTTGGTTGGCAGTCCATTTCTCTTAAATCCCCTGTTTATGCCAATCATTGTTTTAAACCATCTGTTATGGATAAAGCTTTCCTTACATGGCACAATGCAGGCATTAAACAATTTCAAGATCTATATAATAACGGCACTTTTGTCTCCTTCCAATACCTGTGTGATACTTTTAATATCCCTAGAACTCACTTCTTTCGCTTTCTTCAAATCCGTAACTTTATCAGGAATATATCCCCGATATTCCCAAGACAGCCCCCTAGTACTCCCTATGACCATATATTAAATAAGCCTTTGTCGTTCAAGGGTATTATATCAGCCTCTTATGGGATGCTGATGACATTTTCACCCTCCAACATCTCAGACTTAAAGTCTCAATGGGAGGGCGAACTTGGGGAACCAATTTGTGATGAAGATTGGGAGGCTGCACTGGGCAGGGTTCATAGTTCATCAATCTGTGCTAGACATGGGTTCCTACAATTCAAGGTCTTGCATCGTATCCACTGGACTAAACTTAAACTTTCTAGGCGGTTCCCTGATGTAGACCCACTATGTGACCGTTGTAAGTGCAGTCCAGCATCACACACTCACATGTTTTGGTCTTGCACAAAATTAACGCAGTATTGGTCATCCATCTTTGACATAATATCAGGCTTCTTGGGACAGCCAGTCTCACCATGCCCTTTAGTTGGGTTATTTGGGGTGGTACCTGATCATTTGGGTCTAACCAGGGCGCAATCAAACAGTGTCGCTTTCCTAACGCTTCTAGCCAGGCGGTTGATTTTGATAAAATGGAAAGACTGTAAACCTCCAACATTCACACATTGGGTCAAGGATGTTCTTTATTTCCTCAAACTCGAAAAAATAAGATATTCTTTAAAAGGATCAGCGAAAAAAACTTACTATAAAACATGGGGACCTTTTCTGGATTATGTCAAGACGCATACCACTTTCATCTCAGAATAAGTAGAGAACAAATGTACACAGTATAGAGTTGCAATTAGATATAAGAATGATAACAACTTGTAATAAGTGGTCACCCCCTCCCCTAAATGTCTTTTCTTTTTGATATTTATTTTCTTTTTTTTTTTTTTTTTTCTTTTTTTTTTTTTTTGTTGTTGTTGTTTTGGTTTGGTCTTCGTCTGTTTGGTATTTTTTTTTATTTTTTTTTATTTATTTTATTTATTTTTTTTTTTTGTCTTTTGAATTGCTGTAATTTTTTTGTCAATATGTATCAGTTATTACAAAATGTTAAAAATGTTAAAAATGTTAAAAATGTTTCAAATATGCTCAAGATGTAATGTCCAAATTGAACAGAAATAAAAAGAATGTTAAAAAAAAAAAAAAAAAGAAATTCATTCAGAAAGTTCACAAAGAATGACAGCTGGAGCCTAGCCCAGCTGTCATTGGGTGAGAGGTGAGGTACACTGTGGATAGGTCGGCAGTGTACTACAGGGCCAGAGACAAACAACAGTTTGCATCCACTCCTACGGGCAATTTAGAATCACCATTTAACCCACAGTGCAAACCAACACAGGCACATAGAGAACATGTAAACCCTGCACAGAAAGACCCCATCCAACCAGTGGGTTTGGACCGTCTCACTGCGAAGCATCAATGCCTTATCTCAACACCACTGTACCATCTGCTATGTACATAAAGTATAAACCTATCTCTGGTTAATAAATGCATGGTTCATGTCCAGACACGTGATAGATCAGTTGAGACCATCTCATCACATCCAGTCCTGTTTGGAGATCAAGGCACGTCCCTGTGTTGGTGACTTCATTTAACCTAATGTGAAACAGAGTTTGGCTACTTTTTATGAGCATGCTCGATGAATTGGTAGTCCTTCATGCTTGGTTTGGCAAAAGCTCTCTGGGTTGGCAGCTGTATCCAAAGGGTAGAAGGTGCACGGTAGGTTAATTGGTGATTCCTGGTGAATTGATGTTTGGACAACTGGTCTGGTCGTTTTATTAATTGTCATTTGAATTCATAAAATTGTTGCCAATTGTTCCTTGTACTGGTTGATATGTTTGGGCCTGTGGAATGTACGAAACTGATATTCACTATAAGGGTCGGTGGGAAACTTGACTTTTTGCCCATGAGATTGATGCTACCAGGTCATGGACCGTAGACAGAGATCATTTGTACTTCCTGTGCTCTAATATATTTGCATTTATGTTGAATGATGAAGTCTGACTATGTTTTTTTAGGTTTCTCTTTGTTCTATTGAGCCACAGAGGCCATGATTGCATATATAATAATGGCCTATTGTGTATTCATTTAATTTAAAAAAAAATATATATATATATTTGTTGGTGTTTAAAAATATTACACCCAGCCGTTCCCTTGATTTACACACTCATAAGCGCTTTAAGTGAAAGGGAAGCTGAAAACGTCAGTAAACATTATGATGAATCTGTCCTTCCTGTGTAAGTTCCTCACCATGAATCTCAATCAACATTGAAATTATACACACATGAACAAGCATTTGTTCCCACCCTGTTAATTTCCATTATCAGCTGGAAGTAGGTAATGAAATGGCCTTCATGAATACTGATATCCATGAGAATGTTTTTGCCCTTCCAGTCTTGTCATGGGCCTAAATGGAAAACTGCATGATTAAATAGAATTTTTAATGTGAGTCAAGGTTAAAAAAACAAAAACATATATATATGACTGACAACGGTGCATGACAGTAGCTGGGATGATTGGACACCACCACTCTTGACAGACCTTGATAAAAGGAAACTCTAATTAAATGCTGTGTGACAGAAGAACGTAGTGACATCAGGCAGGCTCAGAGGATGTGGACAGTTGAGATAAGCCTCCAGTTGACTGACTGCTGCATTCTGTTTCCTTCCATTACCCACTCTAGCCTCTGCAATTTCTGTAACAGCAGCAGTGTTGTTCTTTCAATTAGAAATAACACCAGAGAGCAGTCAACCCAGGTGACAGGCTACATGGTAGTGGCGGAGAACTGTGACAAAAGCTTGAATTGGGCAATTAGCTAGAATAACACCCTCCCCTCAATCCAGCCCTTTTCTGCAGTATACAGTCTTTAGCACAATTTAGCCTTGTCCTTGACAATTTTGATTAGTTCCAGCCTTCAAACATTTTTACAGAAATTGTGCTTTTATCAAATAGTTGGGGTTTTTTTCTAAGGAGGAAGGAACCGGAAGTAGAGATACACAAACTAAATCACAGACACATATGTGTATTCTCTTTGACACACCAAACACTTGAGAGACATATGGGACTTGATGGATTCATTAAGAAT
The DNA here is from genome assembly GCA_005024645.1 of Planiliza haematocheilus. Taxonomy (NCBI): domain Eukaryota; kingdom Metazoa; phylum Chordata; class Actinopteri; order Mugiliformes; family Mugilidae; genus Planiliza; species Planiliza haematocheilus. Next base: position 3,470,085 of record SRSE01000306.1, read on the forward strand.
CAAAAGATGCTATTAAAGTTGCACTGTGGGCTACCTAAATCAGGATATATGAATGTGTGTCACACAGACATCTATGCCATTTGTTTTGTTGCATCTTCCAGTGTGTTTCCCTCATCCCTCATTTCTCTTTTCTCAATCTCTCTTCGTTTTTAGAGACAGTTGCTGAGTTGCATCCGTGGTGGAAACTGTCCTGGACCCAATGTCAGCTCGCTGCAGTTGCCTGGAGATGTGAATTTCTTTGCCAACCAACTGGCTGTGCCCACCATGGAGTTTGCCTTTGAGCAGACTAAAGCCGAAGAGGTATGTTCAAACCCCTACACCCAACTATTTTCCTTCCACTCCTCCCATTTTTACTACTACTACTACTACTACTACCACCACCTTCTTTTTTCTGATGACACTCTTGAATTTTATACTATGGTATGTGGCCAGGACGCAATCATACTTTGTTTGTCAGTTCCTTAATATTTTACATAGAGAAATAATGAAAACATGCACCGTGTATGACAGCTGTCCTTTGTCCACTTAGGAAGTGAATGTTATAACAATCTGCAACAGTGTCAATTTAGATATCAAGATCATTTACAAACTCACTTTAACCCAATGCAATATAGATTACGCCTTCACAAGCAACATGCACATCACAGAGCTTACAAATTATGCATGCCCCCATTTACTTCCATTAAAAATGCAGTATTGATGTTGCACTGCCTTGGGGTGGAAACAGAGATTTAGCCCCAGCTAAGTCGGCCCACTCAAATTTGGAACTTCTGGCTGGGACGGCAACTTTGAGCTTAATTAGTGCGGGAGATCTTCGTGATGTTTATCTGCCCTTGAGGCGTCTTTACAACCTGAAAATAATAGGTGGTGGAGAGTGAATCTCACAACACTGTCTTCAGTTAGAAGAGACAAAAAAACTTAAACTTAGAGAAAACAGTACGATACACAAACATGTTTGACTCTGTTGGGAAATGCCATGTATGCACTGATTAACATCAGTGCGACAACATTTAGACTGTGTAATCAAAATTTCTTTACTACTTATTTTGGCACTTCAGAGTGAGCGGGACAGAGAGTAGATGCAACACAGGCTATGTCAAGACTTCACAGCACAGCTTGGAGAATATGCAACATGTCGAGGAACTGAATTTCAAAAGCTTCAAATACTGTAAGACTTTTCTGGCAGTTTCAAGTTACTGACAGTGATAGAATAGTAGAAAAGTAGAAAACAGTATAATTTATATGTGAAAAAATATAAATGGTGAAATTATGCAGGTTATACAATACCCTACATGAAAAAGAAAAGAAAAATAGGCTGATAATGTTTGATGATATCTACTAATGCTTTGAATTTGCATTTATTCCTACCTAATGGGTAGTGGGTGATGTCGACTAATTGAAGGGTTAGCAGTCCAATCCTGGTACATCGCAAAAGTGTGAAAAACCCCAGGTTGCTCCCAGTGCCTGGAACTGGTCGGTGAATGTGTGCGCTTGTAGCAGTAGGTAGAAAAGACTAAATTTAAAACAAGACTATGTGAGATGTTTTTGCCATCTCTCTCTTTCCCTAATTAGATCATTGCTTTTTTTTATGAGGGATTTGTTTCATTAAGAGCAGAGTCGCCTTGTGCCAGACAGCTATTAGTTGATATCTATCTGTTGTGCCCAGGCAGGAAAATGTGAACCTGCAGGACATCTCCACTGAGAATATGGAATGAATCTTCTCCTCAAATGGCCAATTTCCATTTTCGCAGTGCAAATGCATGTCTTTAATAATGCACTGCCATGTGAAATTTTAAATGAATTCATGAATAAATAAACCTATTATTAGCATGAATACGACTTGTTTTCCACAGCTTCACACTGTGTGGTTTGGGAATGAATCAATCTGGATATTATCTGAGAACTGGTGCGAGCTGGACTGATGAGAGTGATATTTCTGCCAAAACTGTAAACTGAAAAGCTTTTTTATTTTTCCTGTTACGAAGGGATTTACTGCAAACTCCATTCTATATCTATACTAGACATATGAACATTAAACAAAAATCTTCCTCCTCTTGCTTTGGTGAAGATGCACTGATGCAGCAAATATCTGCATACTGACTGAATTGGTTATTATATTATATAGTTTATGACAGCCATTTAATTGTGTTAGTGAAAACTGAGGACAACATAAGACAATTTCCATGCGCACCTATGCAACATTACAGTGCATTTAACATCAGACATAAATATCTCCAGATAGACAGAGGGACAGGAATAAATAAATGCATATCTTAATATTTAAAATGTCAATTTAAATTAAATAAAAAGAATTGGCAAGACAAAAAAAAAGACCTGCATTACAGTAACGGACTAAGTTAAATTACCATATATACCTGCTCTATCACATTTTGCACGCAAATTTTCAACATGATTTTACTATCACATAATGCATAAAGTATGAATTCATAAGAGGTTTTTAAAATTTGCAAAGTTTTCCCTGTGAAAAACTGTAACATCAGTCCATGAAAGCAGCCATTTTGGAAACGGCTGCCAAAAGCCTGCTACTGACTGCACAGCGTGGATAAATTCACCAGGGGCAGATGACAGGTTTTTCAGGGAACTATTTGATCATGTGGGTCTTGCAGACCTCTCACAATATCATGTATCAAACGTAATATATTTTTCATTATCGGGTAAATACGGTCAAATGTCCAGGAAGCATTGAGCAAGTACAAGAAATGATCTTAATTAGTAACCAGCGTGTGATGTCGAATTAGTTGAATTTGCTTCCATTACAACACATTCCAATCCTCTCCCATTAACATTCTGTTTGTATAAAGCTGCATTTTCATAGTGTGGCGACAGTTACGTAATGCTAATATCTGCGTCATTGTGCAGATTGCTGTTTGTTATGCTTCAACAAGTCTTGCTGGGTGGATTTTGTTGCTGCAGTGGCTGTCTGTGCAGCTAGCACACAGAGACAGCTTTTCATGCAAAGTCAGATTTGAAAGGCACCCCCTGACAAGCACCTGACAACATAATCATTAAGTAAACTGCTTTTGTCAGCTGGGATTGTTCTGCTCAACTCTAATGTTACAAATGGAACTCTGGATGTCAAAAATGTTGTCGGTTTGGAAAACGGTTCACTCAAATTATGCTCAGTTATTTTTAACACTTGTATACATCACACTTTTGTATTCCATCAAGTTGTGTGTGGTTTTTTTTCCTTCCACACACTGAACACAGATTATGATTGGCACTTTGGCTTTTCCACCTCTCCATTTTACCACTGTTGTCATGAGCCTTATTTTTGAGGAGGAAGGAGTAGAGCTGTGATACCGCCTGATTTTCAGTTTCTCTCCAACATGACGTATTTAGAGCATATCATTTTGGCAAAGGTGTCACCTAAAATAATTTATTCATTAGACATTATTTGAGTGTAATATTCTCACTCAAAAATCAATAAAACCGTGTATGTTGATTGTCTCAGGGTGCCCTAAATAGATCCGATACTTGGACGTGAAGACTTACAATGGTTACTGACTCCTCTAATGACTTTAGTAGCCAATTTGTTTGATCATTGTGTTGCCAAAACAGAGCCTTGGCTAAACTGAGCAATCACAGTTGACCAGAGAATCAGTCATCCAGAGACAAAATAACTGTCTCTCTTTAGTTTATCTGGGCTAGATGGGACAAGCAATCCCCCTCCCCCCTAGCTGGCCTTTATCTGGCAAAGGCAGAGTTGTTGCTGAATGTCTGTAGGAGTATCTGGACTGTCTGCCATGCTGTGGGGTTTGCTGCGAACCACAATTCGTTGTCCACACAGGCTCCTCACTGTTCAAGTTGGCCTCTCCTCTGCACTACCCATATTAATGGACAGGTCAAGGACAGGTAAACAGGTGTTCGTTTCCTGAAAGCAGCACAGGAATCACTTTTGCCAAGGTTGCTTGCCTCTACCTGAATAGAGCACAAAGACAATAATGACAATAATAGCTGGTTGTCATCTGCATAAAATCTGACATGTGCATAGTTGTATTAATATTTATATTGGTTTTATTTTTATTTTGCACTTATTTAGGTTGTAGTGTTTTCATTCTATTTTTAACTTCCAGCAACTACCAGTTGCCATGCCAACCGCTCCACAAAGCAGTCCCCTGGTTAGTTTGGTTAATGCGAAAAGGTGGCGATATGTTGTCCCTATTTATACTATTTCTAAGACATTCTCTTGAAGGACTTTTGATGACTAGATACAATAAAAGAAAAAAAAATCCACTTCTGTCTGTATAAATAATTAGGGGTCACTGCTCCAATGCTGTTTGACGAAACTGTGAAATATTTGCCATTTTTATGGAGCAATTAGATGGCACTGGTCTTAGTTTACAGTTAATTGGGATTTGTTGACAATTGCTTTTGGCTATGAAGCATACTTATAAAAGGAACATCTGTTCTGTTGTTTATTCTGTTTTAAGGCTGACCATCCCTATTAAGAAATGAATATGCATGGGGCAAATATTACAGAAGATCAAGGACATGTGTGCTGAACTCATATAGGTAATGTTCCTGTTGTGAGTATGCTTCAAGGGCCTTTTTCATAGCGAAAAGCAGAAATTTCTGTATGCATTCAGACGTATTGAGATTAAGTAGGGATGCTCGATGTTGGCTTTTCTGCCGATATCCGATATTTTGATATTGTCCAACTCTTAATTTCCGTTACCGATATATGGGTCTTTTTACACCAAAATTATTAGGTAACAACATATCACCTATTATGGAATTAACACATTATGCCTAATTTTATTGCGATGTCCCACTGGCTGCAAACATAAATGCAACATGGCTTTTCAAATGTAAACACTGTGCAAACTAAGTTACAGAAAAAAGTGCCAAAAAAGTGCCATTCATTTATTTTTTAGTGTTTTTAGGGAGAAATTGTGCCTCAGACAACACTACAGACAATATCAAAACAAGGAAGACAAATGTAGCGTATAACTCCGCATGATTCTTCTTGAGATGGGTGATCAAATTTGATGTATTAAAGGAAGACGCCTTGTTTCCTCCTCTCATAACCACCTTTGCTTTGCAGTCATTGCAAATCACAGATTCACTGTTAATAGGTGACACTTGGAAATACTTCCAAACCACGGACATCTCATATACCGGGCGAGCTAGCTTGTTAGCCACGGTTAGCAACTTACGAGACTAGCGTGTTGTTGTTGTTATACGTCATCAAGCACACCCCTGTTAACGTCCCATGTTGCTTTCATGCAGACTCGGAAATGCAGATGCCTACAGAACAAGTATCGGTTATAAAAACCCGATACCGATAATTCCCGATATTACATTTTTAACTCAATATTGGCCCTCCGATATTATCGGACATCCCTAAGATTAAGCATATTCAGGATTGGATATGACCACATACTATTTTATGATAATATGCCAGTTTCACAGCATTGTTCAATATTCCAAACAGACCTCTATGTGTGATGTACTGTGTTTGCAGTTGTATTCATTCATCCTCATATGCTGAGTTAACAGGCTTGCATTTTTGGTATTATGTTGGGAAACCGCCAGATGTTTTGTAGCAGTGCTACAGCGTTTCCGTGACAGAAGTGTGGTTCACTGAACATTCGTTTTCTCGTTTAACATCTGTTTTTTCTCATCCCATGAAAGTTTTCTCCCGTGTGCAGTCATTATTCTCTGTGCCATCCCATAATTATTCACCTCCTGCAACATTTTACAAAGTTTGTTTCGCAGAGTTTGCATGCTTGTTTCACGGTGGCTGAAGTGTCATAAAGATGTTCATTTATATCTGAGTGGGTGCATACTAGGATTTGTGAGATGATTAGAATCTGCAGCTCATACCACAGTAGTACATATCCCCTCCACAAAACTATGACATGACTGGACCGAGCCAGGCAAGCAGTGGACTGTATAAGCATTAAGCATTAATTGTGATATATTGTAATAGAATTGAAAAGCTCCTTCTATGTATTTTTCTTCACCACTGTGTGCAGAAATCTTGAAGTAAAATTCCATCCTGTTCGTGCTACGCGTGGGAGTCATCTCTGACATGTGTCATCAGGCAGTTGCCTTGGCTTTGGGGACCTGCAAAAGAACTCAGACAGGCCACTGAGGTGTGAGAGGAATATCTGACATCTCCTCATCTTTGCAGTTCCTTGGTTCAGGGCTACACTCAGGTTCAGGTGGGGAGAGTGAAAAATGAATAGAGTCAGAGGGCGCTTCATCTTGACTTTGGCATGTACTCTGTTTAGACCAGAGGCCGTTACTGGAACAACACTCATCAGGCAATTATAGTCCTTCAAAAAATGTAAGGACAAGAGCTGCAACTTCTTCCTGCTTGCCCTTCCTATCGTTTGTGACTTTGTTAATTTACCTTAAACAGCAGTACACTCATAAAACATAACCGTAGCACTGCAAATTGACTCGTACAAGTAAATCTGTTCACAGTAACAACGACATCACAGCTAAAGTTTTATTAATATAGATTTTAACTCATAAGACTATTGTGCCTCCCCTGCCTTCGCCCGATGACAGCTGGGATAGGCTCCAGCAGACCCCCGTGACCCTTAACAGGAATAAGCAGGTATAGAAGATAAATGATTGAATAAATGAAAAGACACGGTACCTTTTATCTTTTGACATGCAAATCTTTCAGTGCATCTTTCCTCTTTTGACTCTGTGTTTGCCTTTTTATGGAGTGCAGTTTCAGTTTATCAGCATCTCCATGATGTCTTTGTTCGGTCTCTTTGCACTTAAAGGCCAACATTTAATTTAACTGTCACCGTCAGATGTCCAATTGAAACCTTGTAAGAAGAGAAAAGAGAGCAAGAGAAAGAGACATAATGCAAAATACTTTGCTCTGCGAGATGGTGCACAAAGTAATCTGAGCAGAAATAGAGCCCCTTCTGGCCTAAAGACACACAACCCTTGGCCAATTGGACTTAATATAATATGAACTTTGTCTAAACTAGCTTGCAAACTGTTCAGAACCAAAAGGTCTGGTGCAGATTTTTAGCTCAAATACTGAGTTGAATGTGCAGGTTTGTTTTGGTTGATCTTGATTACCTAGATTGTAGTCTAGGATGTCAAAAGGAGAAAACATTTTGTATCATCCAATAATATATCTGCTTTTAATGTATTTTAATGTATATTTAACACCAAATAATATGACTCAATGTCATTTACTACTCCTGTCAGTTGTTTCAGTGTTGTGGTTTGTCAGTGTAAAACCTCATTAGTTCAGTTGCAACATCCATTGTTGCCTGAATAAAGTGAGTGAAGTTCCATTAGATACCACGCTTGTGTCACATACTGGAACTAGCATTTTCCCGCATCCCTTCAGCATATTAATGGTTACTAGCCACAGTAATTGGTGAACTGGCCAAGCTTCTGCGTGCAGAGCAAAAGCACACATGCATTTTGCCTTGCCACGATGGTAATAAGTAGCTCCAGTAACTTTAGTCTAGTTTCACCTGTCATCTGTGACAATAATTCTGCATTAAGGACTGCTGGCAGAGATGTTTTCCTTCACCAGCATTACCTGGTATTCTGTTGAACAAGTGTCAGTGAAGCAAGTAAGATACATATCACACATATGTCAATAAACAAGTAATTTAACGCATATTTGACAAGATGCTTTGAACTGGGCTGCAGTTTCATCACACCACACTAGCACTCCAGGAAAATATCGCATGATTTATTATCGCGTCTTGCTGGGGAAATACCATTTTATTACACCAATTTTCAGTGGCATTTGGTCCACTTCAAATGGCATTTCTCTGCCTGCATGTCTCGGTTGTAAAACACAGTAAATGGAGTCTTGTTAAGTGGCAGTAGATACCTGTCAGTGCCTCCAACCATCTTGCAAGTCAGAAGCTGATGAGGAATGATAGAGGGATATTACATCTGCATCCAGCCCTCCCCTGCACAGCTGTCGGGCCAAAAAGTCCTTTGGTGCTTCAAATGGTAATGATACGGCTGGACCAGCTACGCAAGCTAACACACTAACACACATCAATGTTTGTGCACATGTTCAAATCTCCATCTGACATCTCTCACTATAAGTAATTCCGTTTACAACTTTGAAGAGGGTATAATTGAAGGTGAGAGGACATATGAAGTCTGTGGGGGGAGTGAAGGACACAGAGTGAGCGAGGAGCAGGAAAAAGGTTGGAAACTGAGAATATCATCCTTGGTTGTTAATATCAATAAATCATTACTACACTAAATTTGAAACATTAGTGCAAATTACCATATATCTTTGCCAAAAGGCTTCTCAGTCTCCAGAGGATGTAGCAGAGAGGCTGCTGCGTTTACTTTATAGCATAAAAGAGAAAGCACAGAAGAAATGAAAGAAAAATGTTGAGTTTCAAACCAGATGTAACGGTGATAGCAATGCTACCCAATCAACAGTGATCTACTAGACAATTTTGGGGTGTTTACAAGTTGACAGCAAAATCTAGCCAAAAGTGGGTAGGTGTGTCCCAGGTTTGCTGAAACTTATCAATGGACTTGCCATTCCCCTTTAATTGACATTGATAATGCCCTGGATTATGATTTAAAAAATCTGTGCTGATGTGAATGCTTTTTCACTCCAGTCAACTAAGCTGCAGCACTAATCTGACACACTGGTGGCTCTTACATAAACCAAGTGTGAAGTCCTCTTTGGAAACTGTCTGGGTAAAAGGAGGTACTTGGCAAGTGACTGGATAAACCATCTCTGTATCAGTGTCTATCACAAGCTAAACACAGCAGTCCCTGGTTGGAAATTTCGGACATATTTTTTGAGGAAAATTAAAGGCTACGTGATGCATGTCACTCCTAAAACCTCTAAAGCATAGTATATTGGAGCCTAGAAAGATGGACTGTTGTGTAATATTGTGGTCTCACAAGTCTTGGAAGATTGCTGCTACTTTTAAAGCAAGCACTCAAGTCCTGAGAACCACTGGACAGGCATGTGCTTTCTTGTTGAGCACAGATATGGCAAAGATGCTGTTTCCAAACGGGGTCACTTTTCATTCTGCTGTCCTTCCATTCAAAGTGATGTTTAGATAAAACCTTGACTATGCAGCTTGAAGAGTGAGTGTTGGCAGTCCCGTTCCGAGTACGGACAAGATGTGTCAGCAGCATTGACTATCAGCAGCCGAAACTGTTGTTGTTGTTGTTGTTTTTGTTACAATTTAAAGTCAATACTGTTCTGAAAAAGTACTTAAAGTTAATTAAACATTAATGAAAATGAAATGCTATTGAATATTATCATTTAAAAAAAAAATTGACGGGTAAAAACAGATTATGACAGGATTTTTATGACCATGTCAGTCAAAATGACAGACAATGAAAAAGTCTGGCGCAACCTCTGGTCATGACAGAGCAAGTCCTACCTCGCACTTCTGTGTCTACAGCCTTCCTGACATTTCATTACAATTTGAGGCACGGTAAAAAGACCACAGTGGTTTTCCGTGTTACCTGAGCATGCTGTTTGATCTGCTTGCATGTTTGAGTCAGTGTGTTTCAGTAGAATTTGTTTCCTGAAGCGCAATAAAAGCCTGTCACAGTTTATTTCCTTCCATCCTTTCTATGTGGCAAATCCTATATTTGCAGAACAAAAATCATTATTTCTGACTCTAAACATTTTTTAAACCTTACTTTACATTTATATAGAGAGAATTATTCAGACCTTTTTACTTTCGTTCTTGTGGCTTTGGTGTCTGTGACCTCCATTTGACAGGACTCACTTGTCAAACAGGGGATTAGCAATGCTGACGTACACTTTCGGTGTTGCATGTTATGGAAGTTGTTTTGGTGTCACAGTGATGTTCAGCAGAAAGATGGACAAATTTATGTCTACGTAAAATGCTTGATTTGAGGAACTCCATGTTGTTGAAACAGGTGAGGCCTACACCGTCACCATTTGTGGCACACAACTGTATATTGTGCCATGCCAGCTAATGTACATACCATTAGGGAAGTCCCAATCAAGTTATTCTGACTGGATCTTTAAATATTTAGTATCAGCCGATCCAAGTCCTAATCTAAAGTAAACAAAATCGAGTTTTCTCTTTGTTGGACTGTATTAACTAAAATAAACATTACTGTCAAAGTTAATGTAGTGTCAAGAGGGTAGCTTGTACCTTGGCTCCCGAAGCGCTAACAGTTGGTGAAAATCGGTATTCTCTGCTAGTGAAATGGGATGGTCATTCAACACAATAAACTCTATAACTCTCTCTCTTATATTTTTCACCTTGAAGCCGTCAAGAGGAATATTTTATCTTCTTTTACGCTATGTTCAATGTTTTTCATTGCTTTGGTGCAACCTTTACTCAGCATATTCAGTTGAATGATTATCTCATCTCGCCAACCACCCCTATAGGAGCCATTACGTAAGTTTAAGCGGAAGGCTTCTGCTAACCACTAGAGGGCAGACAGGTGATGTTTACACTGGAGGCTGGGGGTTGTGACACGCATAGACATGTAACATAGAGGCCTCATTGAGTGGGTTGGCCCATTTTTGCAATACGTCAACGTCGCCATCAAATTGGAGGAGGCAGCTCTGTCCCGCGAACCAATACGAGTCAATGGAGTGAACTTTATTAAGCGTCTTCTACAAAGTACTATAAGCATTTACACACACACAAACATATATATCCAGGGAACAGTTAGGAACCAAAAACAACGTCTGTAACATTAATTACTCAGAATGTTACAGACGTTGTTTCTGGTTCCTATGGCGGCGACGTTGATGTACCATCCAGCGCTCAATGAGACGTCTATGTATATGTCTATGGTGACAAGTGTTATATTGATTATTGTAACCAAGACACTGATGGGCAAGCAAACAGTTTCTGTGCTCAAATTGATGTTGTTTTTGGTGGTTTACGTTTATGACAAACCTATTGGAAGTGACAGACTATTTATTGAGCAGAAATGCGGTAAAGAAATAAAATGTGTTGTGAAGACTGGATTTGTTTGTTAGTACCAATCCTGTAAAGTTTTTCCATACAGCAGACATGTGTAATCACATGCTTTTCTGTTTGATTTTTGACAGCTTTTCATTTTATTTGGCAGCTTTTAAGCTAGGCATCTGCCATTAAGACAGAAGAAGAAGTTTTGATACTATGACTGTGATGTGGTTTTGCTTTACAGCTGAACTAAAACAAGGAATTGCAAGCCCAACCCCAATCCGATAATTTTAAAAATGCCCAGATTGGCCTTGATACCGATGTCCCAGTACTAATCTGGACATGCCTATATATGTATATATATCCATACCATTTAACTGAATAAACAACTGAATAGGAATAAATGCTGTCACTTACATAGCCTTTTGTTAGGTACTGCCTAAAGAGACTGAGAAAGTCTTTACCTGTTATTAAATGAAACCAAAGAGGCTTTACATCTGACCTTTCTGCTATGTGTATGCTCTATTATATGGGGTTTGGATGTTTTATTTATTTTCTTTATTCTTTGTCTTCTTATTCAAGAAGAGCCGCACAAACTTCCACATAGATATTAGTCCATCTCTTAATACATTCTGATTTCCTGTTTGTAGAACTCACATCAGAGCACATTCTTTCATGTTTTCCACTGGGTGCTATAGGTTTCAACAGACCTTTCTCTTGCAACAGTAGAACTTTTAAGCACAATGGATCAGACCGCTAAAATCACGCAGAAATGCTGCAGTACTGTAGTAGTAAAATGATGCACTGAAATCACCAACAATACAATAACCCTCATTAAAATATCTCCACCCTGATGAGGTGACATGTTTGATGTTTAGACTTTCCACACACATCAAATTACTCCTCCTTAAAAGATCACTGTTGGCAACGTATCTGTGTCTTCTCTCTCCTGCCAGCATGATTCACATCAAAACCTCACTGAACAAAGTTTTACACTCCACCAGCATCGTGTCTGAGCACGCGTGACTGACTGCCGTAGCAAAAAGGCATTTGCCAGATGTTTCATCATGCCTAAACTTAGCTTGTTTTAAGGCTGAACTCACAATGTACAGTTACTTATCAGCTCACCTGACAGCTGGATTTGTCTTATCTGAAATCCCATGCAACTTTGATTCACAAAATGCTTATGATAAAAAGCGATAAGTAGAAAGCTCAGGGAGGACTGAAGACAGGGTAAATCTTACGTCCTCTCAAATCTTGTCTTTATCTTCTTTTTCATTTGTGCATGTCTTCACATACAGCAAATATACAGCAGTTATAAACAGTGCACACATCATAGGGTTTATAATATTATCTCTTCTCTTTTCTTACCAGAGGGTCTTTGCTACTGTTCTCATATCTCAGTAATGAGCTGCTATCTAACTAGGAGAAACAGTAGCAATGATATCATATATATACTGTATGGGTGCTTCCAGTTAGGAGTTGGACCGATGAGTCAACTTTATTGCTGTGCCATGATGCTTTAAGCAGGAAGTTGACTAGTCACTGATCACGTGTCAACATGGACGCCTCTAAGAAGCCAGGTGAGGAACCCAGTGGGTCATTGCAGCAAACTAGCAGCGGTTCATCAAGTGTGTGGAAACAGTTCACTAAAGATGAAGCCCATTCAACAATGATATGCAGAATATGTAAGTCAGTACTGAAATACAACAAAAGTACTACTGCAATGCACAGTCATCTGAAACCTCATCTGAAGCGGCATCTGCTAACGCTAGCGGAGAAACGGTCCTCTGGAAAATCCTCTGCACAGCAGTCAATTAAAAACTTCACCAAACGTACTGAGGTAACAGAAAAAGGAGGCTGCACATCGACAGTTTGTCAGACTTTTAGCTGCTATGCACAGAAAAGGATTTGGACATACTGCTTTTTATCCCGGCTACATTATCCTATCTTGCAACACCTTGTGAAGTTCTATTAAATGCTATTGATGGTGCTGATTTATATAGACAATACTTATCTGTCTATGTCTTATCTATAAGTATTGATAAGTCACATATTATTTGACTTAAAAAAAATCCTAAGTAAAAAGTCCTACTTTCAGTATGCCTTTAGTGCTTTTGAGTGCCAAGTAATTTAGTGCATTTAGTATCAAGTAACCTCAATCAAGTAATATCTAACCCAGGGATGGGCAACTGGCGGCCCCACTCGACATGGCCCTTCGATTATTTTTTTTTAAATTATTTTGTAAAAATGCACAAAATTAGTGTAGTGTCGATGAAAATTTGTGGCCCCCTCCATCATTTAGGTTGCCCTGATCTAACCCCTTTCCTTAGCAGCTCACTGTAAATTATCCAAGAAGTAGTGTGTTATTTATACTAGAGGAAGTCTTAGTGATCCATTCTTTAATGTGTCTTCAATGCGTCTTGGATGTGTTCACACGTGCACCCAAAGCTGGCCAACAGGATTCTTATGTTAATGCCAGTTCTGAACAGGGCTCTCACTGACATTTACAGTACAACAGTATTTATTGTTGGCTTATGTTTTCTCTTCCAGTGAAACGCTCCTTTGTTTTATGAAATGTATTCAGATGCTTTGCCACAGTACATTAATGTATACTGTGTATTGCACTCATTTACAGCTAACAAACTTACCAGTCACCTGCCAAACTAAAAGTTGTCTGCATAGTAATTGAGAATTACAGTCCTGTTTTTATAGCACTGCTATAATGGTGTGCATTACTTAGTTTTTGAATTTAAATGAATTGATTTAAATGGCTTAAACAGCCCATGTGACTGAAGGTGTAATGTGGTGTGAACGCATAAGCAGTGGATAAAAGTGGCACTTGATATATGGTCAAGAAAAAATAAATTCAGCCGCTGCTAGGGATTACATAAAATTAGATTATATCGATACTTTGTTTATCCTGTGTGAAATTCGGTGTCCAGCTACATCACACAGAAACAGATATGAAGGTATTTAAGTTACATAATAATGTGAATATATAATACTGTGTAAAAAAATATATGGTGTTGGCAGCAATGATTTAAGTCCACTTGTTTCCTCACAGGGAGGCGTTGTAGAGTCTTATGGCCTAAGGGACAAATGACCTCCTCAACCTGTCCATGGAGCAGGACAGAGACAGCAGCCTGTCACTGAACAAGCTTCCCTGTCTGACTAATGCTAGCCACAATGTATGTGCATTCTTTAAACATACCACACGATGATTTGAATTTCCTAATAATCCTCCAAGAGCATTGCTTCTGGTGATGTGTAACATGGCATGTTTGTTGACAAGAACCCAGCTCTGCATGCCACATTTGCATACAGACACACAATAGAAGTGAGACGCTGGAAAACAGAAGCTCTGATTCTGGTATAAATGCACAGTCTGTCACTGTGTGTTATTATCCAAATGGGACACAGATTGCAAATTAATGCCAAATCAAAACTGGATCCCATTTACACCTGATCTTTCAACGGTTCTCTGTAACACTATAGTCTAGCACTATAAAATGATGCATGAAGGTTTCGAGTATCCTTCATTTCTCCCCCACGGCTCAATTTTTCTTCTTACGTGAAATCTGTTTCCCACTCTTTCTATCCACTGACATCCTCTCGTCTTTCTCTTTATCACCTTCCTCCCCCTTTTTGCTTCATCAAAACAATATTTATTCTCTCTTTGCCAGAAGGAAAACAATCTGGTAAGCTGTAACCTCAAGCAAACTCAGCAACACCCATAAAAAGTCAAGTAGGTTTTCAGAGCTGTCAATTACCGTCCCCATTAAAATACAGTATCCTCCTATAACTTCCAGTTCTTTGATATATGCTATAAATTCTACGTAATAAAGATTAATGTCCACAAGTAAATCCTATTCTGCAAATAAAAAAAGTAGGTAAACTGATTTAAGGGTTTACCTTTCCCTGCATCCCTTAGTTATTAATCTCAATCACCACTCTCTCTCCCTCTTACTGCTGTGCCCATCTGTATCTTACCCCCTTTGTCTGACATCCATACCACTTTAATAGAAAATGAAAGGGTCTCTCAATCTCTCTCCTTTTCCTACCTCAGCAGCAGCCATTTCTCTCTATTGCACACACACACGAGCACACTCTAACCACACACACTTGTACACAACTTCAACAGATGTTCAGTCCAATCAGCTGGATTAGAGGTTTTAGTATTGATATCAATTACCTCCTCAAGAACAGACGGTGCCAGAGCCAAGCCAAACTACCAGACCCTCTGGAATCATTGGAGGAGAGGATGGAAATGAAACGAGGCATTTCTTCATGCTGTGTAGTGACATTCCTCCAGCATGAGGTGGCTTTGGTGGATGGAGGACGTACAAAGTGCACAACTCTCACTGGGGTTTGGGCTCACATCCAATCTCCCATCCAAGGTTAGGTTAAAGCACAAAAACAATTTCTTACTTTATTAACTTTAATTATAATTTTGATGGAAAAGTGCCAAACAAACATAACCACAAAAAATACCAATAATAATAATCTACTAGTCTTTGCAAGTGTACACTGATCAGCCACAAATTTAAAACCACTGACACGGGAAGTAAATGACACTGACCATCTTGTGACACTGCAATGTTCTGCTGGGAAACTTGATTTACACTCCTTGATGGAAAACATAATCTAGTTGCAGTTGCATGTGAATTGTCTGCATTGACTGTTGCAAATGAGTTTCAAAGAGACAAAAATGTGGCATAATTTAATCTAAGGTCCAGAATTACTTGAGATAGTTTTAATATTTAATATTTGGCACAGTACAGTACAAGTGGCCATCACTGCAAGAGTAAAAGGGCAAGTAACTGGACACTTAGAGTGTACATGTTTATTCTGCAGCATGATTTTGCAGCCACTAGTCCAAAGAATGTTACTGACTTGTATACCATCCTACATGGTAACTCGCAATGTGTTGAACATAGCAGTTATAGTTGTCTGTCATCGGGCACCTCAGACATTTTCCCTGACCTAAGGGGTGAAAATTAAACATGGGTCAGAATGAAAACTGATGTTTTTTAATCAGTGAAAATGTAGTTGACAGTAACTCCTTTTTTTTTTTAGTTAGGACAGTATAACATCATAAATTCTGTATTAAACTGACTAAATAATGAATATTGCCTCAAAAAATACCCCTTTCCTCATGTAATGATTGTGACAGTGTGATTTATTCTTGATAGATAAAGTATATATATTCTCAAAACTTTGTTGATCAGTCTCTTCAAAACAATAATAATATGTCACAATAATAATGAGTGACATGGGTTACTACGCTAGCTCCACTAGTTAATACAGTAAATCCTTAGGTAAATCCTTATTCAGGGTTAAATATCGGACTAGTCTCTTGCATGTGACTCTAAAGATATGCAAGGTGAGAGTCACGTAATAATTGGAGATTGCCTGAAGCATGTATAGACTAACATTAGTAACACTAGTTTGTCAAATGCAATATTTTTTTATTGCTGAGGAGAAACATTTTAATGGGAAGTTTGAGATAAGAAGTGGAGGTGGAGTAAGCTGACCTTTCAAGTAGTCTGATTTTTTTCCTTAAAATATTTCTGAGAAGGCGAGGCAGGCTACCTGTAGTCTGGCAAATCCAATCGCATATCAACTGCTTTATGTTCTCACTCTGATTCTGTTTGTTTCTTCCATTCAGATCTAATTTAACCACCATCAATTTCTTTTTCTGGACACTGTCCACCTGGAAAATGCACTGGCCTGAAAGTGTCTTACACTGCTAATTTGTTATCACTGGTCTTAACCACGAATACAGTAGATGGAGCTGTGACTACCACTTGGAAACTGATTATGTAGATGGTCACTTTGTCCGTTCAGTCCAACTATCAAACTTTCTTTTCTAAGCAGACTGGAGAAGTTCCAGGTTACAGTAAATCTGTACAGCTACAGTCAAGGGAAAGCCTCCTTAAAGTCGAAGGCTTTCCAAACGGACTCAACGTTGCATCATTTTAAATGACTCACTCAAGGGAATAAACCTAAACATTGTGTCATATCCCTTAGAGTTACCTCTTTAAATGCAGCTCAAACTATAGTCATTTTATAGTATTCTCTTGGAAATGACATAACCTTGCTTCCATATTAAGTGTCTCAAACTGCATTAGATGAATGCACCAACTAAAGTTCAAACTCATAACCCTATGGGTAATTTAGGACTTAGAGGAATGCTGGCAGGCACCTCTGCAAACGCCTATGTCTGTATAGGCCCTTACCTCAGGGTCGGCAACATACAAGCAGGCATATTTGATTCCCCGTATGTGCACGTATTCATGTCTTCAAAGTGGTTAAGCAAATATCTTTAGGTCATTGTGTATTTCTGGAAGTGCCAGTGCAGACAAGCTTCTATGCCTGTTTAAGCCTGTATTGTACTTAACATTTGGTTCTGTGTTGGGATATGCAGCACACGGGAGCAGATTTACTCAGTGTCCTTCAACTACGTTCCTCTCATAACTTGCACATAGAGCGTAATGGGATCATACATGACTGAAAGCATGCATTACATAAAGAGTTGTGTAGCTTTTTTCAAAAAAGGTGCTTTATATTATAAGAAGACACAGGGGCACTAATCATTAACTGTCAGAAAGGGTGATGAGAAAATTATGAGCAAGTCTATTTGATGCAATATATAAAATATAGTGGTTGCACAAACTAAATTCACTCCAACTGTAGAGTTTTATCTCGTATAAAAACTCTGTAATATTAGAACAGCATGTTATTCATCATTAATAGAAGAAAACAAGAACAACCCCAGATCTCTTTTCAGCACTGCAGCCAGGCTGACAAAGAGCCACAGCTCTGTTGAGCCATCTAGGACCAATACTCTGCACGTTATACATGTATCCATTAGGCAAGATTATTAGAAAACATGGCATAAACTTTTATTGCTATGCAGATGACACCGAGTTATATTTAGGTTAAACTCCAAGCATGCCTTGAAGACTTAAAGGCTTGGATGACCTGTAATTTCCCTTATTACAAGTCATTATACTTGGCCCTAAACAACTCAGAGATTAATCATCTAATCATGTGGTTTCTTTGGATTTCTTTTTACCTTGGCCTCCAGTACTACTGTGAAAAACGTTGGTGTTATATTTGAGAAGGATTTGTCCTTTAAATTGCACATAAAGCAAGTAACCTTGACTGTCTTCTTTACCTGCGTAATATTGTCAAAATTAGGAATGTCCTGTCTCAGAGTGATACTGAAAAACTAGTTCATGCATTTGTCTCATTCAGGCAGGATTAATGTAATTCATTACTGTCTGGCTGTCCAAATAGCTCTCCTCCAGTTGATTTAAAATGCCGTGGCAAAAGCATTGATAGGACTTAGCAAGAGAGATCATATTACTCCAGTTTTAGCTTCTTGTCATTGGCTCCCTTTCAAATCTAGAATAGAATTTAAAATCCTCCTCCTTACATACAAGGCCCTTAAAGGCTGCGCTCCATCAAATCTTAAAGACCTCATTGTACCATATTATCCCAACAGATCACTTCGAGAATGAAGCAAGCCTACTTGCAGTTCCTAGAATTTCAAAATGTAGAATGTCGGGAGTTTCCTTATTGACAAAGCATATAGCTAGGGCTGGACTGAACCATCCCTTAGTTATGCTGCTATAGGCCTAGGTTGCTGGCGGATGATGCACTAATACCTTAGTGTTTAAAGAGCCAGATGAAAGTGCAGTTTGTTTTTTACTAATCAGATCAGAGATTTTCTTACTGTTCTCAGAATCCTCTAATTCAATTTGGCAAATTCACTCCTGAGATTCTATCATTAATTAAGAGGACTTCTTGAATATCTTTCTGGTCAAGCACCTACATGCTTAGTCACTCAGTTTGACTCGACAGCCAACTCTGTGAAGAGTCCTGGTAGTTTCAAACTTCTTCCATTTCACATTTTTGTGGACAGTCTGCTCATGGGAACACTCAAAACTTTAGAAATGGTTTTGAGGCCCTGCTCAGACCTTTACCTTGTTAATGTTTTATTATGGAGGTCAGCAGAGAGTTCCTAGGACTTCTTGGCTTGGTTTTTGTCCTGACAGTTAGTGTGAAGTGAAAATTATATATACAGGCGTGTGCCTTTCTAAAACCTCTATTCATTTAGCTTGTCGCAGATGGCCAATCAAGTTTTACACACATGTCAATTATTATTAAAGATAACAAGATGCACAATTTGGAGTGCCAGAGGGTCTGAATGTTTTTTTAAATGACAGGTTTTAGTTTTGTAGTTCACTGAATAAATTCACAACACTGAACAGTGTGCAAAGTAAAAAAAAAATGAAAAAAAGGACTTTTTTACGAGGCAGCTGTACAGTGGAGCAATACAAATGTCTTCTTGTAGCTTTGTCCTTGGTCAACTGTTCTGGCTTTTTCTCCTTTTAGGTCAAAGTAAGACTCTATGAAATACGGTTATTTCAAAAGTGTCCAGCCTTAGTTGCATTTTGGTTATGATATAGTTACTGCTCTGACAACAGGCATTATAACGCAGTCATTGCACTGCCTGCTACTCCTGCAGATACACCTGCATCCGCGTTGTGAGTATATGGCAATGCTGTTTGGCATACTGTAGTGCTATGAAATGGTTTAACACTGGGGAGGTGGCAGTCTGCAAATGGTATCATACCCATCCACTGAGATAAATTAAACCACTCCATTAGACATACACAACAATTGACCAATTGTCTCCCATTCCTTCTGATAGCTTGCAAGACATTGCTTATTATGTAACTAACTGTTCATTTAATTACTACAGATAAAAGTCCTTGCTGAGTTGAACTGTTTATCACAAACCTGTTGCCCTGTCTCTCTGCAGCATTCTTTCTACAAATTCTCTACATTTCAGGATGATAAGAAGGCCCTCACTGAAATTATACTTTGTGTGGTCACATGTACTTTTGTTTTCTGAAATCAGTTTTTATGGATTAAAAAGGCTCTTTCAACATTGTCCATTTCTTGGTTTTGGACCTGCTGGTTTAATGTTGAATAAACGGCAAAGGGACTTTCCATTTTAATCCAAATTGAATCTTTTTCAACAATCACACAAATATTGCAAAATCTATTAAGCTCTGTCCAGACAATGTACATCTAGTGCCAGCTGCCATGTTTCAAATAAAGCAGTAAGTACTGTTGTTTAATTACTTTTCAAAGCAAAATTTTTCATGGCACATTTTGATTTGGAATTTCAGCATTTCACTTCATGGTAGACAGTTGCATGTGGACTTGTTGGCGCTCCAAGTGTGATTTAAGGTGAAAGTAACATTATGTCAGCTGATGGTGTATTAAAGCTGGACAGATGTAGAATCGGTGGTTGCTAGGGACTCACTGAACTCTGGGTGGTGGATAAAATGAATATATTTATGGTACATTCTGGTTAGGAAAAGGTTCCTGGAGCTGTCTGGAATCTGTAAGTATGCTCACCTTTCCACCGGGAACAATCTGACCAGCATTAAATCATGACGTAAAATGCCTGATGGCTACCCTGGTAGAGGCTTTGAGCGGTCTGAACCAGTGGACTGTGGCAATATGAGGCATCTCTAGGTGAACCTGCATCAAACTGTGTGAGGCAGAGCACTGGGGAATAAGGGCGCTCAGTGAACTCAAACCACATATACCAAGGTGTTGTAAAGAAAACAACACAGGAATGGACAATGCATGCAAGAGTGAAGATCAGCACAATATTTCAGCTTTTTAATGTACTCTGTTGAGCTCAACAATAAATACAGAAAAACAGATATTTCAAGCTGTCAAACAGTCAGGCTGGGAAGATATCTGCAGTTTTTTCTTCTTGTGGCTGTCAGGATATCAAATAACCTCTTATTAATATCACCAACAACCACCATTTGATGTGTATAATTGTTCAAATTGAGTATCAACAAGTCAGAGTGCTTAGTGAACATTGCTAACTGTTCCAAGTTATGACTGAATCACATAGAAAAGCATGGTATCGCAACATCTGCATATATCACCATATTGATTGTCCAATTTCTACCTGCCCAGTATGTTCAACTGTTTAATATCTTATTTTAACTTTAACCCTTGTGCTACCTTTGGGGTCTCTGGGACCCCAAGTGAATGGACAGACAGATAGAGAGCATGCAGGAGGGTAGCACGAGGGATAAAAATGTGAGAAAATGTCCTGTGAATAAGTGCTTTTGCCCTGAGTATTTGGAACTTTCAGTATCTGTCAGTTATTTACAAGTGCCTAGGAAGCACAAGTGAAAATTGCTGTAATGACACCTTATTGGCTATAAAGAACAGCATCTCAGGTTACAGGAAATGTTGGAACTTTTCAGATAGCGCAAACCATGACGTATTTACACTAATCCAGGTAACAAACAATATCTTGTTACGGTAAGAGCAATGTTTCTAATGTAATTAGACTTTTCACATAAAACTAAGTGTTAAAGAAAACCAAAAACCATATTCATTTTGAACGGTGAGCTGTAAAATATGGCAGTATGCCTTCACTGCAAAGCGCCAAGGTTTTCCTTTTGAGACACGTGTCAATGATGTTGAATGCAGTGAAAGAGAAAGGTGTAGTGCTCAGCCCACTCATCGACATGATCCACGGAAATGGCAACCTCTGAAATCATTGTGGCTCAAACCCATACTTCAGACACCCACCTTTTTCAGGGTCTCTTAGTGCAAGCTTGAGGAACACTCCAAATAATCCATTCACGAGCAATGTGTGAAAATTGAGTCGCTGATGCATGCAGCTGTTTATGTAAAGACTCATTTGCAAATTGAAATAGCAGAGCCCGCTTCCTCTTGCTCTTCCTGATCTCTGGGGCGATCAGGAGACGCACCGCCAAAGGAAGGACAAAATGGATTTTTTCTACCAGACTAAACCGCCGTGTTGGGCTAGCTGTCAGTGACTGTTACTGTTGTAGACTGTCCCTTTGACCCTGAATAAAGTCCAGTCAGCCTGTTCCTGAGTACTGCTGGTCCCCTTAGGGCAATTTAAAAAACACTGTTGTTTAGTGTTAAAAACTAGTAACTGGGTTCCATTATGTAATACTGTTCCTTTTGCGTGCTGTACATTTGTATATCGCTCTACAAGAATGAATTAGAAACCAGAGCAGTTTCCAGTTTTCTGAGCACTCCATCACACATTGAACCGCTGCAAATGTAGCATCTCAAGCAAACCTAGGTCTACAACATTCTTTAGCTTTACGCTGATCAGGCATAACATTATGACCACCTTCCTAATATATTATGTAGGTCTCCAAAACAGTTGTGACTCATCAGAGAATGGACATGAGCCTTCTGAGGGTGTCCTGTAATGTCTGAGTTTTGTTAATCAGGGTCTTTGGGTCCTATGTGTTGAGGGAAGAGACCTCTGTGGATCATCTTACAGATACTTGATCAGTTTGGGATCTAGTGAATTTGGAGGCCAGGTCAACACCTTGTGCTGTTTTTCATGTTTTTTGTATGTGTTCCTAAACTGTTTTTGTGTGTGTGTCTGTGTCAGGCTGCATCCTGCTGGGGATGGCTGCTGCCATCAAGGAGTGTCATTGCTATGGGGTGTTGGTGCCTGGTCTGGTCTAGGTGGATGGTACATGTCTAAGTAACATCCACATGAATGCCAGGTCTAAAAGTTTCCCAGCAGAACACTGAATTGTCACAAGAGAGGCAATGTTATGTACTTCTCCTGTCAGGGGTTTTAATGTTGTGGCTGATCGGTGTTCGTGGGAAACTGCTCACTCCACCTAACCTTCTACAGAATTACAGAATTAGCAATATTACATAGTGGAACCCTGTAACTAATGAGGTCAAGCCACTAACCATCCACTCAACTCCAAATACAGGCTGAAGCAGACACGCGCTTGGAATGGTCTTTATTTACAACATTGACTTAATTAACAAGTGAATTCACCCGAGCTATGGTGTGCTGCCAGATTACTTTGGCCATCCAGATGCTCTTGATAGCAGGATGAATTTGCAGCTGCCTCTTTTGTTCCCCCAGTGACACCCAGTGGCGAACTATCAAGACAGAAGAAAGACAGATAGAGAAGGGATCAGATGGAGATGCAAAGAAAACAAGATAGCGAGACGGACAGAGAGAAACAGAGGGTGCGTGCTTACTTTGGGAACCCCAACAGAGTCCAAATGAATATCTCAACACACTATTGATCTGGGCACTGTCACTACTATTTTTTATTTCAGCCCTCCCGCCTCCTACTACCAGTCTCTCCATCTTTTGCTCTCTGGCTGTCAAATTCAAATTCATCTTTTTTTTTGACTCTCTCTCTCTCCCTCTCCCTCCCTCTCTTGCTCACACTGTCTCTCTCTCATGTGGTGCCCCAGGGTATAATCAAATAACTGCCACAGAGATGGAGTATATCAGGAACTGGCATGCAGCTCAGTGTATGTGTGCTTGAAGGTCTGCTTTCCAAGCTAATGTGCTCACGAAAATAGAAAGGTCCTCGAGGGGTTACTGGACAGGCTTGAGCTTAGAGTTAAAGAAAAGACAAAGGCATGTTTCAGTCCTCTAGTCTGTGGCATTTGTGCAACATTTCAGAAATCACACTAATCAAAATACTGTGTGTTGAGCTCACTATAGCAGATGCTTTCCCTTGTATATGATCGGCAACAAAAGCAAGACATGAAAAACTGATACAGTAAAACTGCACGTCTATGCATGCATACCTTCTTCTTGACCTTCTTGATCTTCTACCTAGCTTCTTGACTAAGTCTGTTGTCAGGGTTTTGGGCTTAGCCTTATCACCATAACGATGTCCCTTCACTGCCAGGGTGTATCTCCTAATGTTAAGGAGTTGTTCAGAAGGTTAGAACTGTTCCTTCAGTCAATTTGGATGGGACCACCCTCATGCACACCTTGTGCAAATTTGCACCCTCCTTAAATAATGCTGCAGTTTCATGTGGTGTCAGCATCAGGCAATCAAGTATATGCAAGAGCTCACATTATTTATAGTGCTGACTGACTGATTTTTAGATTGTTTACTTGCCAATTAGAGTAGTGGAGGATACAGTGATTACTGCTGTGCTTTAAAAAATTGTATCCTGTGCTATTAAAATTTGTCACTTGACAACAATGTAGACAATTTTTTCAGTCTCTGCATTAGGGGTTGTGTGGACTAGTCAACTTTACTGCTTCGCCATGACGCTTTAAGCAGGAAGTCAACTAGTCGTCAGTCACGTGACAGTAACACAGGGACGCCTGTTGTTACTGGACTTCACTTTCTACTGTGACACGCAGAATAGGTTCTGAATAAAAAAAATGCGCTACAATATTACGCACTCATCAGAAAAGGCTCGATATCTTCTTTTGAGTGAAACACTACAATATGTATTCAGGTCAAGAATATAGATTTCACTGTTGCACAGCATTACTTGCATGCGTGACATCATCGACTAGTCGGCGTCGACTCAACTGTATATCACATATTAATCTGAACTCATTCATCCCCCAAATCTGAATGGCAACTGGGGCATAATCAAGATCATTAAAAGATTGTGGCTACAATTGTTGTTCATGTCTTTAGCATTGAGGTGATTGTAATGTGAAAAAAAGTCTAATACCGCATCCCATTTAACCACGATCACAGTGCTTAAAATTACCAATTTCTGATAATGATGATGAAGATTTTCTGTGGTAACGCCTGCCAAACCACACTGAACAGGTGTCTTTGATACTGTAAATTGTGTGAAGGTTGTCCAATGTGGACACAATTCCAAGGAATGATCATTGTGCATCATTTTTTTGGAGGATTTGACTCCATATTTCATATTAACGTTCACATACCTGCCCAAAATACCATTAGCCCTGTGGTGTAATGTTACTGTTTGTCTTTGGCTGTGTGGAGCCTTCACAGGAAGTTTGTACTGAGAAAAACAGAGACCATTAACCAGGCTTTAGTTGGTCCTGCTGCCTAATCAGCCAGTAACTCCCCTAGATCCTCCAAGTAATATCAAGCACAGCAGAAGAGAACAAGGGAGAGAAGTCGAATAAGAGAAGATGAAGGATAAATGAAGAAAATGTGGGGAATTAGAGATGAGGAGTAATGGGATGATGAGAAAATACGGCTGTGCCGAAGACAGGGTAGCAATAAGGATGAGAAAGAGAGAGAGAGAGAGAGAGAGAGAGAGAGGTCATTGGTAAGAGTCGGGGAAGAACAATATAAAGGTGAAGGAAAAGTCATTAGTTTCAAAATAACAATTTTTTTTGCTGAAGTATTTGTTTTAATATCTGGACTGGACTTTGAGCATGCAGAGATTCAGCCTTTCTCTGCATTGTTGGTTTTCAGCGAAAAGCAAAAGCTGTGGATGTCACAGCAGATCCTAGATCAGTTTAGTCAGTATTTTCAGACCAATTCTGACCAATTGTCAGCAGAGTACAGTAGAGAGCATGGCCAAAATGTGATGTTTACAACTCCCAATAATCAGGATCATTTCAAGTGATCCAACGACTTTTGTTTTCCACCTGTCTGTTCAGTTTTTGGGAATGCAATACCGCGAGGCTCAAATTGGAGGTCATAAGCCAAAGCCGCCGTGATCTTGCAAATCACGTTTAGGCCAACAGGCCCAAAGTTATGACAGTTGCAATGGCCAGCTTCACTGGGACGTCATCATGTTGTTTGTGTCACTTTGTTTTAATGCACATAATTAACGTATTGATTATTTAATGAAGTCATGATAGAACGTACGTGGGATTTCTTTCTTTCTAACACCATTGTCCAGTAGTGTCAATTGGCATTTAATCAGCACATGTTTTGTAAAGTGTTCATTTCAGATTATTTAACCTTTAGAACACAGAGTCCCTGTACTAACAGAAATGTTGAAAATGTAATTTGTAATTTCTGACATTCCCTTTGTCTGCATTTGCCACCTACAGACTTTATACAGTCGCCCAGGAAGTGTTCACTGGAGTTCTGTGCCCTCTCTGCGGTCTGCGCTTGTCTTCTTTTTGCAGTTTGAGCATGTGTCTCTTGGAATACTGATGTTGTTGTTGCGCTTTGCCTTAGGTTCCCTGTCTAATTAATCATTACCACCCAGGGTGACTCTCTGATGAATATCAGGGGGTCTATTTTACTATGTATGCTGGTGAAGAGTATTTTGTTTTCGGGAAGCTTTACATTTTGAATATTTTTCTTTTTCTTTCCCTGTCATGTTTGAATTAATATTCTTGTTTGACATATTTTACTCTACAGCTCTCAGAGCACATGCTAGCGAGAAGACTATGAAGTAAACTACTGTTGATGTTTTAATGTTGGAGCTTCGTAAGGGGTATAGGTTGATATATCTGCGTCCAAATAAGTACCATGCATGTAAATCTCTGGGTTATACATACTGCACATCTGATAATTATTATGGTCTTGTACAGAGATGGATCACACTCACTGTGAAGTTGGTCAGCATAGCTACTGATAAAATGTTATCAGCCACTGGAGTTTAAAGAAGTGAAATGAGGCAAAGAGGGGACAAGAGGATGATGGTGTGAGACTGGTTTGTGGCAGAATTTTTTAGGTTATTGTTTTAGTTGTTCCTTAAGGATTTGTCATCAAGATGCTTAACGCTTCTTGTTTACGATGTAGACCGTTTGAGTCCTTGAATACTTTGGTTATCCAAATGGTCAAATGGAGAGTCTGCCTGGTACAGTTTTCCACTTAAACCTTTGTAGAATATGCCTGTTTTGAGGCATCTCTTTAAACTGTTTGTACAGTTGTAATCAGTCAGTTGCTGAATGAGTTCAGTGCCTTTTCTGGGCATGAGGTAATTGTCATCAGGGTGTTCTAGATCAATCTACAATCTAATAAGGGTAGGGTTTGAAAGATATGATATTGATTCCTAAAATCCTTTGAGGGATTTCGTTAGATGTATGCCACGGCCTGCATCCTCTCATCTCACAAGACAGGTTGAAGAACCCAAGGAGATTAGCCAATGTGTGATGGAGATCCTACCTGAGAGCACCACCAGGACTCAAAGCTGGTCAGATTTAAAAGGTATGACAACAGACAAGATCTGCATCAATTCAGGAAATTAGAGCAATACCCAGCCCTACTATCTTATATATGATATATTTTAAGGCAACACTAAAAATGTTTTTCGGTCTATCACAAATGTATCAGACATAGTAAGAGCCACAGTGCTACTGGCACAGGCACGGAAATCCAATCTCTGAAGTCTCACCTGTCCATAGAGGCCAGGACCATGCATGCGGACCTGATGGTTTTGGAGCTATTCCTGATTTAGCTCTAGGCAACCTTCACTTTCCAGGATCCTAAAGCCTGAAGAGGTTAATTATGACCAGACTGTGTGCTGTTTGGATTTAGAGTTTTAACAGTGGCCTACACAGCCACAGGTAATACATCAAATGTTACCTTTTGTGTCCGAACTGATTCAAGGGTTTCAGTATTTGTATGAACACACATGTGGATAATAAATATAAGTGTGCACGTCTGCTGTTAGACACTTAATGATAGCTGTGAATGTTCCCTGACAGGGCCTGACTCCATCAACTACTTATTTCACAAGCATGACTGGCTGTCGAACCTCACTCTAGCAGAGTTTTAAAACCACAGTTTTACAGTGAGGGAATCCAATTACACTCAGCACCTGGATAGACAGGGCAAACGGGATACTGACTACGAAAAGGAGAAGAAGAAAAAAAATCAATGACAATTCAGCTGAGGTGGAACTAAGCTCGACGATGCAGCTCCCTTTCTCCGCTCTGCACTCATTTTGTGATAAAAGTGAATGTCTGTCTGGGTGTTTATTTCTCACAAACTTAGCCCATTAACCTCTTGAACACTCTCAAAGATTATTTTTTTGTTTTGTTTTATTGCTCTTCCTCTTCCTTTGTTCTCTCTCCACACTATCAGTATCTCCATTTCCCTCTCTCTCACTGCTTTCATCTCCGTTGTGTGTGATTTTGTGCCTGCATGCATGGATGTGTCAGTGTAATCCACGTCAAATGTAACATGTCTGACGCATACACTGTATATCCTGTTTCAAACATCTATCAACTCTAGCCTAACCTGACTCCTGATTTTTGAATCCCAAATGATGCAAATAGGTCTGGTGTTGTGTGGTTGTCAACATCTGTTTCACCCAATTGGAGAAGCATTCATCTATTAAGAGCATCGCTGGTATGATTAATGCTAAATTGCACTACAGTGTCAAAGATACCACCACTAGATTTGTTATCATCATTAATTAATACAAGACTGGACAAACAAAGTAAAACAAAGTAAAAATAGAAGCAGATATGCTACCAAGTGCTGGGGAGTGATTATTCCTTCCATATTAGACCGCCACCCCTGGTGAGGCGTAAGACCATGTAGCTGCAGCCGCTTGAAGGTGCATACTGATATGGGTGGTTAGGTTTCTCTTGTCGGCCATAAAGTGTCTCACTCAGGTTTCTGTATCGCAGTTACTAACACTGAGTTCGCTGTCACCAAAGAAGAATAAAAGCTCTGGTCATGCAACTCTACCTTTTTTCGCCGATGAGATAGTTCGTACTGGAAAAGCTGGTTACTATGCTACACCGATCACCCACAACATTAAGACCACATTCCAAATATTGTGTTAGTCCCCTTGTGTGGCTGTGTCAGGCTGCATCCTGCTGGGGATGGCTGCTGCCATCAAGGAGTGTCATTGCTGTGGGGTATGGGTGTCTGGTCTGGTCTAGGTGGGTGCTACATGTCTAAGTAACAGCCACATGAATGCTAGTCCACTATTTTACCACCACTTTACAAGAGAACGGCTCTTTAAGTCTTGTAAAGTGAGCAAATGTGAGACTTTTTTGACTCTGACTTGACTATTCCCTTTTCTGTGAACGTATTTGTCCACTTAGTCTTATTTGAATTCGCAGAATGTGCCAGTGGTGTTATGCAAATTGGTGTGAATGGTAAGGAAATTCACATCATTGCTCCTCTTTCTGTCGTTGAGTGTATACAATTAATATTAATCATAATTAACATAATGTCAGTATGTGTTTAGGAATTATTTTCTTTCGCAGATCTTTCTGGAAAGAAAACACAACAACCACAAACCACTGAAATGTATTCTTTGCAGAATAATCCACTTATTATCAGCATTGTAGCATTTGCTGAGCAGGAGGCCTGTGAATTTATTTTCTGACGGTTTTGAAGTGTGTTCAGCTTCCTGTTATCTCAGCTCTTACTTTCATCAGTTGTCATGATCGCTCTCTAAAAAGTACTGTCTCTGCTCTATAAACAATGCATTCATCATTTCAAACAGTTCTAGTATCACTTTGTCAAAGGAAAGTCTCAAAGAGGCTTTTAAGTTCAATTTAATGATGAGGACTGTACAGGGTGGGTAAAATAAACAAGTATTTTTGAGATGGTAGCATTCAAAGATCTGAAATGATATATATATATAAGTATATATATATAGACATGCTGTATGCTACTTACAGAGCAAAAGATAATACTCTCAGCCTGATATTGTTCCTTTAGTTCAGTTGATAATGCTTTTAAATAAGGTGATTCTATCTAAATCTGGATGCAATATACATTTTTGTCCTTAGATCAAAAATTCTATTCAATATCTGATGATTTTTCATCATCACAAAATTTTGGACAGAGATCAAGTCCTCGGCCAACATTTTAAAGACACTTTTTTTGGTACATAAAAGAAAATCTAATCTATGCAATAAATTGGTAAAAGCCATTATATTGCCTCATCTCAAACAGACTCTCCTGGCTCTCCTTAAAGAGGGAAACTACCCCTGTGGAAACAGCTGTACTTGAAAAATTGGCATTGGAGGCATACACAAAGATGGTTATTCATTCATTCATTCATTCTCTATTAACACTTATCCTCTAGAGCAGCGATGTGAAAGGGTGGTAAAGGTGTATATATCAAACTTGTTATGCATATGAGTTAGTGTACTCATTAATCTGAATACTTAGTATATATTTTTACTTCACTGTTACTTGTAACAGGGTGTATTCGATGCTGTACTTTGTAATGAAGGATGGTTGGCAGGACAGGAGTAGGTTTGGTGGTTTTGATGTGAAGAGATGGTTGTTGGTCTTTCTGCCTGCTTTTTAGCATGGAAAAATGCCGTTGTAGAGTTTGCAGACTAACTGCCATTTGCTTAACTCTCTGCTCTCATTCAGCACCAGTGTAGATTTGGTTTTCATAGCATTGTCGTATATTTTAAACTTTCATCACAGCAGGAGCTTCATTGCATATCAAACACACGCACTTTTTCTTTAAAAATATATATTCACTTTCCCATGGTGTCTCATATTGAATTAAAAGATTAAAACTAAATAGTTCAATACAGTCAAGTGCAAGTTCCATGTGTGGGCCATATAGTTTGGACAGCGCCGCTTTAGAGAGTTGCTGAGGTTGGTGGGGATGGGTGTTGGAGCTTATCCCAGCTACCATTGTGTGCGCTAAACCCTGGATAGATTCCCAGTCTATCACAGGGCGCAAACAAGGTTATATACCTGTGCAAATGCTGAAATTCTGCAAGGTGTGAATTACAGGAGGTTTGGGACAACAGGAGGATCAGAAATGATTTAAAGAGAGCTGAAAAAAGAAAATGAAAATCCAGACCGCAAACAGAGAAGACCGGGCACTTCAGTCGCAACTCAAAGCGGCCCCATTGGCCACAAGGTTGCCTTCTCTTTCTGCCCTTGTGCTTAACGCTCTGATGATTAACTAGAGACAGGTGCGTTCAACCATCTGCTCCAGGAGCAGTGGAAGCAATGAAATGATGATGAAAGCACAAAGGAGAAGACACACAAGGAACGTCCGGAAACACTCACGGCACAATCGGCTCTCACCGATTGCACGAGGCAATAGAGATGCTGTAGTAAAGCTGTTTGGCTGGTTTAATAGACTTTTCTTTTTACGTCCTGAGTTAGATGGTGTCACATATTTTTAGAATGTCTGCTAAATGAAGCTTTTTTGTAACTTTTGCTTTAAAAAGGCTGGCTTGCCTTACTTTTCATAAGCTAACCAATGCTAGAATTTCAAATCTTGGGTAAACAGCTTGTTAGCTGTGCCATCAATGTACTGTATTATCTAATGTTAGCTAGCACTAGTGTAGTAGAGTCAGTGACATGATGAGGAATTTTTAATTATTATTTTAATAATATGTGGATGTGGTCATTCAGTTAGTATAGTATTGTTTTTGTATTGGTTTATAAACCTCTAAGAGATGCAGTAGATGAGTAATTGAACAATATTAAAATTCATTCATGCTGAGGGCTGAGCAATTATTATTATGATTACTATTATTCTTTATTGACGTAAACATGAGCAAGAGGAGAGGAAATATTTGCCCCTCATTTAAGCTAAAAATCTATTAATTTGAAACGTGTTAAATTTACAACATGAGGGGATTATGCATTTGATCATAGTGTCTTTGGCTTTGATTTGGTATTGTGTGTGTTTGGGCCATATACAGCATAAAGATGGATGGTAGAAGCCAAAGCAAGTAGAGCTCCCCCTGTTGGCTGGCTCAGGTGGCACTAAAATACACGTCAAATATTTTTGTTTTATCAATGATGGTTTCAGTCATTTTAGGTAGTTAATATAATGTTGATATATGTTCAAATGTCAAATGTTGGATAAGTTGTGTTTAAGTTAGTTATTTGACGCTATATTAACTGGATGGCATAATGGCAACTGCCAGTTGCCATAACAGCCACTCTGTAAAGCTGTCCTGTGGGACCATAAGATTCGTAAAACAACAAAAAATCTTTAAAGGTGAGCACATTGTATAATCCAACAATCATTGTAACTGGTGCAGGTAGAGCAGAGGGCAGTATTAATTAAATAGCGTCGCTTTGGCCAATGCAAGGAAGTGGGAACGCATTGTCCATATTTACATAGTTTGTGATTTGGGCAGATACAATTGTTACTGTTGAGTGTTTGTTGACTTACTTGCTGTTTTGTGTTAGAGTCCTTTGCTGGTGACCATCCATCCATTATCATTTGTTATGGCTGTGACTCCGTGGGTAGAGCAGGTTGTTTGTGTGTGAATGGGCAGATGTGTCACTGTGACTGTAAAGGGCTTCGAGTACCGACAGGTAGAAAAGCACTAACCACAAGACCGATTATCATTTATCCTTTCATTAGGCGACCACAGTCTACAGAAATTATCATCCTCTGCAGACTGTAGAGATGATGTTGAACAAGAACGATTCTGTCTTGGACTTCCTGTATGTTCTGGAGGAAATTGTGATTTGTAGCTGAATGTTGAAGCGAACATGGTGAAGATGTAAAAGGCCATCTTCGGCAGGCAAGGTGTGTCTTCAGCAGGGACATTTTATTTTGGCCAGAAATTGTGTTTTCGTGCAGCTCAATTAGCTGAGGCTGCAAAGAAGCTGTGGTAGCCCATGGGGCAGATTTTCAGCTTAGTAGAGCTTGTTTTCTCAAGCTGAAGTCCTCCAAGCAGATTTAGAGATTTTCAATCAGCTTTAGCGGAAACTCATTGTTTCCTCAGGTTTGTCCGAAACATCTTTATGTTCAGCGTGCCCTCCTCCATGCCAAGTTCCCACACTTCCGGCTTCATCCGAAATGCATGCAAAGTCACTCCATGTGTTGTAGTTTAAATTTGCATTGCAGAGATGCATCTGCTTCCCTTTAGTTCTCTTTATTTTGTGGATAAAAATTATAAAAATCAAAAACCTTAGCTTTCTACACTCTGGTATCTGTCTTTGCTGACCCATGTTGTTGTGGTAGAGCATTACATAAGCAGCCTTGCACACTGTAGGCAATCACCAGCTTCAAGATGTCGCCCCCTTGGATGGGTTTGCAGTGAATAGATGAGGCTTGTCAAAAGAACCATCAGTTGTGTTTTGCTGATGCAGTGCTATTTTATAGCAAATAGCCTTTTTCAACTATTGTAGCAATCCATATTATGGCAAGAACAGCTCAACAAAGAAAAGAAAAACAACAGTCCATCATTACTTCGCCACATAAAGTGCAATCTCTGTAGTTTTTTAATTTCAACTTGAGGAAACTTTGAAGCCCTGTGATGAAAATGTCTCTGCAAAGATTGTTGGTAAAATTGTTGCAAAGAAAGAGAACTGTTGGGGCCATAGGAAACCTGGCAAATGGAAATTAGATCAGTGGAGACCTGGACTTTGGTCTGATGTAAGACCAATGTCTGATGCAAAAGCTTTGATTCCAGCTGCTGTTTCTGTATGAAACACAGATAAGGTGAACAAATGGTATACATGTGGTGCCCATTATGAAGCTTGAAAGAAGAGCTTCGTGGGTGACTTTTTTGGCCATTTATTCAGAATCCAAGGCCATCCTTTGTTACACGCATATATTCTCTGTATGGGCTGTTTGACCAGAAACAAAATGATGGTTGCATTAGATGAACAGACCCCCATTGTCTCCAAATCTACATCCAGTTGGGATGAAATAAAAAAAAAAAGGAAAGAAAAAAACATATTTGGGAATCCCTTGAAGACTGTTGGAAAAGCCCAGGTGAAGAATTCATGAAGTTGGTTGAGAGAATGAATAAGAACGGTCAGCACTCAGTGACAGCATACTTCTTATTAATTCATAACATCATGTGCATGACGGTTTCAGACAGATCTTCTCTCATACACTTGCCATGAGGGGTTGTAAGTTTCAAAAGTTCCTCACAAAACTCTCATTTTTCTTCACTATAAAAATAACAAACAGAATTAACAGTGCACATTCCGTGTTGTCTGTTGATTCATCCATTCGAGATCAATTATGCATTATTTATGCCATCAAAAAGCTGCTCGAGCAAAGCAGCAGAGGAATGTGGTGGTCATATTTGATTTATTTTCTCCTTCTTTTCATCCCCTCGCCTTCCTTGCTGCATAGGCTCCATTGCACCACTTTATATACTGTTTATCAGCTCTACGTCCAGAGACCACTTCTCGTGTTTGCCTACTGTAGGACCCATGCCGCTCTCAGTGAAGCCTCCATGGCATGCTCTTGCTGTGCCATTGATTTTACATTATTCTGTTGCTGGTTTAATCTGACAACTTGTGTGGATAGTTCTTGTTCTGCAGTCAGTCAAAATGAACTCATTTTCCTTAGCCCATTTTTCCATCGCTTATTTTGAGCATCTCACTTTTTCAATTGAATCTTTTACATCCAATTAAGCAAGTAACTCCAGAGATGAGTGAGCGGCCGAATGATTAAGGGTGAGGTTATTTTGCCCCATATTCTAATTGACTTTTTCCGTATATGTTGAATGGAATTTAGTTTCCCTCCTAAGATTCCAGAGCACAGATCACTTTTTCTGATCAGATGTTACAGGAGACTGTAGTATCAGTAAATGCAACATGCATTTAAGTTGCAGAAAAAAAAAACATATCTTGTGTTTTGGGTTTCTTGACAAATCATATTCTGTTGCCCGACACCACAGGACACCCTCAGAAGGTCTATGTCCATTCTCTTATGCGTCACAACTGTTATGGAGGTACAAGGGAGACCTACACAATATAAGGAAGGTGGTCATAATGTTATACCTTATCGCTGTATACTACTAGTGTTCCAAAAGAGCGTCTGTTAATGGCTATGGAGCTGCTTTATAATAGTTCAACAAACACAAATATATGGTTTGGCTGGTAATAGGAGTATTCTTACTCCTACTGCTACTTCCAGCGGGGACAGCAAAACTAGAACTACAGAGAATCAGACTCAGACTTCTCTTTATTGCCACGTGTGTTCACACATATGAGGAATATGTTGTGGTGTTTAATACATTTCATGTACACATAAGTCCAGAAAGCTGAACAATAAAGACATATACAAGAAAGAATATAAATAGAGGATAAACTGTATACATACTGTACGTATAGCAGAAATCCTGGTCAGTGCAGAATAATATGGATAGAAATCCTTGGGGCTAAGTTATTGCTTTACGCATAGGGTAATCATGCAGACTTGCCTGCAGTTTTCATTTTTAGACTGTACAGAAAGGAACATTTAAAATAATTTGAATTGTTTATTTGTTTAAGAGCTTACTTCTTTTCCTACTGTTCCTACTTGTTACTCCATCTCCTCCGTAGACTGAAACTCTGTGCATATTGCATTGACGACAGTAGAAACTAAAGTCTTCTCTCAATATTAAATATCAGTCTCCTGTTTTGATAGATCACAGTATTCAAAATTTACGACTACCGCCAAAAAACTATAGCCAACGAGATGCAGAAGTGAAACTTGCTGCTCGTCGGGCTACCTTGCATAGTCTACTCTATCTCAGTGGAGACAATGAACACATGCACGACCTGGTAGTGTAATGGAGTCTGTTTCATTACTTTATGAAACTGAAGTAAAGAAAAAGAAATTAAATGCTAATAAAAATCATCCACTCCTCGTGATCAATCTGACCCAGACACGTGGCGTCACTTTCACATGATTTTAACTGTACTGTCTCCAGTCAAAAGTGGGCAATTCACTATTTTGTTTTATTTTTAATTTTTTTTTTTTTGCATTAGAACGACTGAACTGTGTGTGCTGCGTGTGTGTTTTTGAAATGAGATTTGAATCGCACACTTAAAACTTGACAGATACTCTGCTCTCTGAAGGTCATGTAGCATTGAATGCACCACCTGATGTGAGCTTGTGGGAAGGCAAATGTACAGAAAGCTGAGACTGCTGTGCAACAACTTGGTGCAACGTTGAAATACTCAAATAAAAAATAAAGATCCAGAAGACTAGATGAGTGTATGACAAAATGTTTGGGGAGATGCAGCAGTCAGTTCGTTGGTGAATCCATTTTAATATCTATTAAATGTATCTTAGCTAATGTTAGCCTTGAGGTCTAGAATGTCAGCTGCTTTATATCTTTGTTGACTTGTTTCTCTCACTGACTCTTGTTCACATACTGATGTAATCATCCAGTTTTGATCCTAAATATCTTATTAAATAATATATTAGCTGGGTAAACCCGAAGAGTCTCCATTAACCTGATTTGATCATCAATTCAGTCGGTGAATAAAAGGCTATGATAGTGCTCTTGTCGTAAAATAATAATGTCTCTAAAGGGCATTAGGTGCGAGCAGGTCTAAGTGCTGAAATGAAGGGTCAGAGACAGCCTGTACTGTGAAGATGAAGCAAGAACTAGATAAGCAGTACAAAGGCCTCCAGGTACAAAGTGAATGGATCTCAGGTATCTTTCATCATGGCTATTGCGTTCTTGTTTAAAAGCTTGGGTACTCCATTGCCCTTCATCCTGGTCCTGTGAAGTAGAGAATAGGGTGTCCACTTTGGCTAATGGTACTGTACTGTGGGTGGGTGGGGTGGGGGGACAGGCGGATGCTGTGGACCAAATGCACAGTATATACACAGGGATCTGTCAATGCTTGTAACAATGATTTTCTTTTTTTCTTTTTCTTTTTTTTAATTATATTTGCCATGTGATAACCACATATTTCCTATATTCTTAAGATTGTTGTTAAGACTGTTTGTGCACAAGTGAAACAAAGAGATGAAAGCTTTATCTCCTCTCCTTGGTCTGTATTTTTGGGATGGAGGGTTGTATTACGTAACATTATACAGCATATTACGTGTCTAGTACTTATCTAGGACAAATTCCCCAATTAGAATCCTTTTTGGTGGTGATTCTGCAGTTCTCTTTATTTTGTGGATAAAATATTTTAGCGTCACTCCACTGGCTGCCCGTTCATTTTAGGATCCATTTTAAAATGATTTTATTTGCTTTTAAAGCGTTGAATGGCCTTGCCCCACCGTATCCTCTCTGAGCTGCTGCTTCCCTATAACCCTGGCCGATCTCTTAGGTCAGCTGACCAGCTGCTCCTGATGGTGCCTGAAACCAAGCTTAAGCTCAGAGGGGATCGAGCGTTTGCTGTTGCAGCGCCAAAACTTTGGAACGGATTGCCGCTGCACATTAGGCAGGCCACCTCACTGTCTCATTTTAAAACCCTTCTTAAAACCCACCTCTTTTCTTTGGCTTTTAACACCATGTAGAGTGTTGATTTTATGTTGATTTTATGTTGATTTTATGTGATTTTATTTTATTTTATGTGTATACGTGCATATTTTATATTTTTACTACTTAATTTTTTATTGTGTTTTTATTGTTTTCTATTGTGCTCTTTATTTATTGTGTTTTAGCCGTTTCCTGTTGTAAAGCACGTTGGACACCTTGTGTTTATTTAAATTGTGCTATATAAATAAAGTGGATTGGATTGGATTAACCAGCGAGTTTATAAGTGTCTTTGGTCCTGAGTAATTGCTCAAAGGTCAGTGTGCACTGGTGTTTATTTTTATGCATAAAATAGAACATAATGCTAATCTTGGTTAAACTGGCTAGCAAGCACACTATTTTTTTATGCTGGTGTTAAGCTTTGTGCAATGGATTGTGGTCAGCTTGAATGTGATTTGTAATGTGAACATTACTCCCCATGTTCCTTAGGATCTTGTCTTCTAGCTACGTATTCCTTGTGTTTTCCATGTGATTCTTATACCTTGCTTTAGCAATGGTTTCATTACCTTTGACAGATTTTTTTTAATTTTTTTAATTATTTTTTTTTACCGTTTTCCTAGGTGCCATCCCCTTTTGCTTGTAAAGGCTTTTAAGTCATACATTTGATTTTAATTCAGGGGCCACGTGAAGCCCTATTTGATCTTAGGCAGGCTGAACCAGTAACATAATGGCATTTAAATAGAAACATCTCCTACAGGTAAACATGTTGTTTTAGTGCATAGAAGTGCATTATGAAGATGTTTAATTAATGAACTGTACTTTTACACAAAACTTTATGAACAACCTGTAATTTTGCCATCTGCTGATTAGTTCTGTTTTTTTTGTTATATCGGCAAGTCTTACCAAACTAGTGCGCCCCTAGTGGACAAAACTAGGAATAGCATTTACTTTTATTGAAATACTGCAGTTAATGTCTTCTATGTAATATTCACACCTTGCGTATTCATTTTACAGGCCAGATTGGACCCACAGGCTGTATGTTTGACACCCCTGGTTTAAGAGATAGTTAATTCATAATTCTAGTGCTAGTCTGAAAATAAATTGTCTAAAAGCCAAACATTTACTGATCAACAATTTTACACTGACAAATACATGACCAAGTGCTCTGTATTTATTTGCGTGTGTGTCCTATAACGTTTGACACTACAGTTGCAGAGAACCACAGTCTGCCCACAGAAACAGGCAGCAACAGAACCCTCCAGGGTTTAAATAGCACTTGAAGCCATGGTTTTATGAGAGCGCGCAACAGATGTAACCATGTGTTTCATCCTAATTCTGCTCTGAATGTAGGCGCCGAGGCCTCTTTTGGGGGAACGCTGCACATATTCACCTTGAAATCAACAACAGGGGCACATTTTGAGGCGCATGTTGTGTTCTATAATTCACATATTGATTCAGAGGCAGTGTGAAAGAATTGATAAAAACTTTCTCGATTGTCCTGTCCAAATGCGAGAATTATGCAGTAAAACCTCTACTCCTCGTGTGCCTGCACTGCGCCTGCAATATTGACGGCTTGAGACTGGCAGTACAGCGCATTTTTCATCTGCTTTACTTGGCTGAAGCCTTTAACCATTTCCTTTTTACGGTTTGCAGATTTTTGAGGTTTTGTTCCTGTAACCGTTGTGCATTGAGTCAAGCATTTTTATGATTCTTTTTCTTTTTTGTGAGCATAGAAAGAAATAGGGCCTGATACAAAGTTCAATTCACAGACACACAATTTCTGTTTTAAGTGATAAACATAACATTTTCTTCATCCTATCTAAGTGTTGCAGTTAAGTATATATACATTGCCTGGCCAAAAAAAAAAGTCACCACCAAAAAAAAAAGCGTCACACACTCTTATATTTTGTTGGACCACCTTTAGGTTTGATTACAGCGCGCATTCTCTGTGGCATTGTTTCAATAAGCTTTACAAGACTTTCCATCCAGTGTTGCATTCATTCACCAAACTCTTCTGTTGATGATGGGAGAGTCCTTGTCCTTGCTTGTTCAAAACTCTATTTTCGTTTATCCTCATAGAATTGTACATGGATGTATGATGCCCTATTTATAATACGGTGCAACACTACTACACTCACATGTGAAAGCCAATGAAAGCTTTGCACCAGTCATACCCAAATGGTTTAATAAAAGTAAAACCTTTACCTGATTAGGGTAAGAGTAAGAGTTGGTGTTTTCAACACTACACTCACATAATTATTGTATATATATCACAAATAGATTAATCAGGAATTCTATAAGTTTAAGATGATAATAAATAATGATAAATGTCTGCCTAACACTAGTAGGATCCT
The DNA here is from genome assembly GCA_005024645.1 of Planiliza haematocheilus. Lineage (NCBI taxonomy): Eukaryota > Metazoa > Chordata > Actinopteri > Mugiliformes > Mugilidae > Planiliza > Planiliza haematocheilus. Next base: position 3,509,255 of record SRSE01000306.1, read on the forward strand.
CAGGCTTTGTCAAACATTTCTTGACTTCCAGGCTCCTCTGTGTAGGAATGTACTGTATGTGTCTGCTGCTTAATTTGATAAAGAATCCTCCTTGAAGGCAGTGCCACGGCTCAGTGAGGTGCTTTGTTTTTCGGACATTACAAAATATACTGAGGTGACAGTAAGGTTATTTTAGGGTGCGTGAAGGCAAAGTTACGTGACTTTGTGTCAGCATCTAAGACTGTGTGCGTGTGAGTATTTGACAGCAGAACAAAACGTCCTGGCAGCTGGGTGGCCTTGAGAGCATTTACTATTGTTTCCTGTCAGAAACTTGACAAGTCACTCATTTCTACTTCTAGAGGACAGAGCTATTTGCTATGGAAAGAACAAGATAGAAATCACTGTGGTCCCATGATAACAGAAAGGTTTCTAAATGTGATAATGATTTGACTTGAAAAGTCAGGATGGGGGAAGTTTAGAAGATACTCGGTAACAGTCGCCCTTTCTTGTCTCTCTCTCACCTCTCTTTTTCAGACCACCAGTTTTCTGTCAGAGGCGCAATTTTCTGCAGAGTCACCAGAAACGCTGGATCCACTGTTCAAGTTCCATGAGACCATTGCTAAGGTAGGGCCATTATTATTAATCATACTTCTAAAAGTAAACTGTGAAAGGTGCTTTAGGTATACTTTAGGTATGGATAATGAATGGATCATTTTGAGTATTTAATAGCATTGTTAATTCTCCTAAAGGAACAGCTCATCCAAAATCTAAATATTTTACCTCAAGCTCCTTAGCGTCAATTAGACAGCCAGCCAGCCAGCCAGCTAGCTAGCTAGCTAGCTTTATTGATCCCTTTGGGAGGTTCCCGCAGGGAAATTGACATCTCCATCACATATAGCACTGCCAGACATACATGTAGTACCAAACACCCAGTAAAGAATAAAATAATAGTAATAAAAATAGCACCAGAAGGTTTTTATCCTCACTCAGCAGTGGAACCAGGAAGTTGTATTACAGGTTTCCTCAGATACAGAGCCTACTTTGTCAGGCTCCGGAACGTAACTGGCAAAACACATACAGACAGCACTGGCACCAGGCAGCTGTTGCTAGGCAACCACAATGCCAGCTGCTGTCAGTCACTGACTTGGTGTACCAAATGAAATTAGCAGGTTCGTTAGCTAAGTACAGTGCAAAAAAAAGTGAACATACTCTTTGGCTGCAACAGTTAAAGCCGGCTGGTGTTTATTGATGTTTACTGGAGATGAAGCAGGCTGTGCAGGAGCAATCAGCGCTGTCTTTACATTCACGGCTTCACTGCAGCGGATCTAACTAAGAAAGCCCTGGCACTGAAAAAAGCAAACAGCACAAATGTGTTTTCACATTTCATAATTTGCACATCAAAGGCAAGTTGCTACAAACATGCAAGGAGTGTGTGGAAAATAAGAAAGACGAAGAGGTCAAAAGCAAACACTACGTCCTGTGTCATTATAGCTTTCCGTTTTTTGGTCTTCTGCCCTAACAGTTATAACTTATTCTTCTACAGTGACGCATCTGTAAATGTCAGATTAAGTGCAAGCTGCTTACATAAACTGTTGCCAAATTAGGATTGCTATCTCAGGTAGCAGGACCTTTTTAAAATTGCACTCCCTGTTTGTTGGAACACTCTCATTGCTTATAAATGCCACCGGTTCACCATAGCTATCGCCACTGTAAGATAGCTGTCACATATTACAAATTACGTAAGGCACAGTGACATTTTCATTATCTTTTATGGAGCCCAACTCTAAATGAAGACACTTCATTTTGGTGTGTCCTTACCTTGGCACCTCATATGTGTGAAATTACACTTAGTTTACAAGTACCGCCCTGGCAGAACTGTTAGCGGGGATAATGGCTCAGCCTACTACTGAGCTTGTTAAACAATAGCCCTTCAAATAAACCAAAGGAACTTTATTCAGCGAAGCGGAGTTTGGAGGAGAGGACAGAAACAGATTCATTTGGGAGAGCAGCATGTGTGGGAGAGTTTGAACAAAAGAGGCTTTTCATCCGGCGAATTGCAATATTTAGACTTGTGTAGCATTCTGGCTGCGCTGCATGCGTGTCTGATATATGTGTGAGACTTTTTAAATGTGCAAGTGTATACAAGAGGGGCTGCAGCTCCTGCTTTGTGTTCTCTAAGCCCGGGCTGCATTTCAAGCCAAAGCAGATGCCGATCACAAAACTTGGTAAAATCCTATCAAATTTCTTTTCATGTATAATATTCATAAAAGCTTGTTTTTACTAGGATTTATTTAATTCTTTTTACAGCAAACTTTGTCTGCATATATTATTTCATCTCGCTTATTACCAGATGCGTGTGTCCCAGAGTTTGACTTGAATTTACGAGTTCTGCCGTTCGGTGCAGCTGCTTCACAGTAGAAGCCTTCCAGAAAAAAAGCAAAGAGGAGTGATTAACCCCCAGAGCTGAAGCGTTGGCAAGACTTTATTCAGTATTTATTATTTTATCATATCTCACTACTTCTCATAGAGCAGCATATTAACTATGATAATTCTGTTATAGTAATCATGATAAACTGCTATGAAAAAGACTCAAACACAGAGTTGTGACGAAAGAATGTCAGAGTTCCTCTGTGCAATAAAAAGACTAGGGAGAAGTCAAACGTCCTCACAGCTTTACCACTTTTCTTCCCTTCTTTCTATTTCCTTCTAAATGCAGTTGGAAGTCTGTTTTGTAAGCAATCACCTGTCGTTCATAGGAGCCCCCAAACATGGCTGCGTTATTAAATTTCAAATCCACAGTCGGTTTAAGTGATAGCAAGAACTGGTATGAACGGTGTGTGCGCGTATACCAGCAGCGTACGGTGTTGTTGTTCTCTCTACAGGCGACCTCCACATCCACCCCTTTGCTACTGGATGGTAATTGCTCAGCTAAAGGGTGATTTGATTTTCATTCAACACCTCTTTCCCCCGTCCGCGAATAGAACAGAGTTAGGAGGCTTACTGACCTTAAAAAACAAATGCAAAAAAAAAATAAAAAATGAAGACAGGCCATTCTTGTGACATGAGCATGTTGCAGAGTATTGCAGCACGCTCACGCCACTCTCATCTACAGTCAAGGGTTGAAGGAGGTTGTGCGGTGTCAGTCTGGATGTTCTTGGACTCGGCAAAGTCTGCTCGTAGAAAATCTCTGCAAGTCAGACGAATCAGTCAGCAACTGATGTTATGTTATATGACCCATTTAAGCTAATAGATTTCCATGACTTTTCCGTGACTTTATAGGAATCCTGATAAATAAACATTTCATGCGTGCATGATGATTAACGTAACATGCATTCATACACAGTGGATTAATATAATGTAATTCAGTGTATCGTGTTTTACATGGCTATCTTGCTGAAAGGGACTAACTGAAACAGTATCTGTGATGTTAGTGCTTTGTTTTTATGTAGAACATCTGAAGGCTGTTTGCTGTCAGTCTGCAGTGGGTCATCATTGCTTCAGTAAATTAATCCAAAAACAAGCTGAAACAAGGGCAACTGGACTTGTTTTCTTGAAGACATTCAATCACTCATCAAAGAAACTTCTCCAGTTCTAAAGGACTGGTGGGGTGTTGTCACTGTTCAGACTTGCCATAAAGTCCAATCTGGGCTATCAGGCTGCAAGTGACCAGCTTTAGGTATGTGCGTCCAGACCTGGAACACACTACGTGTCTCCAAATGTGTCCCCAGACCCAGATCCAGTCTCAGTTGTTCTCAGTCAGGCTCTGTATGCAAATAAACCCAGACGTCATCAGGGGCATCACATCGGCCAGACTGGATCTTAGTGCAGTGTCTGAACAGGCCCATACATGTAGTCTCTAATGATTTATTATCAGCTGGAGAATCCAGTATCTAGGTGTGAATGGTTTTTTGGGGACACACTGCATTGTAGAATGATGGCAGATTATAGAATCTCAATCCATCTCCTCTTGCTCAGAGAGAGAGGCTTTTTTTCCAGGTTGACATAGATGTCTTCCTTTACTCCACCTTCAAACCATCTCTGTTGTCTGGCTAAATTGTATATGCTGTTGTCCTCAAAGCAGCGTCCTTTGTCCCTCAGTTAAAGGTGGACAGCAAGCTGAGGCTTGAAGAACTAGTCCTCCAATGTTAGGTGTTTGACTACTGCTATCTCCTCCTGCACCCACTGAGACAAAGGGTTTTGTTGCTGATGCTGATGCTTCTTGTCCCTAAAATGCCACCAACTCATAGAGTCTGAGAGGTTCCGCCCCGCTCACCCCACAATGTCCACGAACACACCTCTGTGATTAAGTGCAAAGATGACCCTCTTGACAAATGTATCTGTCGGCATCCACAGTGCCATTACTGAAATGAGTCCAGTCAGTCAGCCCAAAGAGGTGTGGTGTGCATGCCAGTCACATGTCAATGTCTGTTGGAATGCAGTCAGCTGTTCAGGTAGCTGCAGTGAACATACAGCCATCAGCCAAACATTCAAGTATCTGTGGGATGCACTGGAACAAGTCTGATCCACAGAGGCCCCTCTCCTCAACCTATAGGACCCAAAGGCCCCCTACTAGAAACATTCTGTTGCCAATCACTGGTGATGGCTCTTTTGAAATATTCAGCTCTTATGGCTTGGCTCCCATAGAACAGCCGACTCATATGACTCCCAAATGGCTCTTCGTTGAGTTCACTCTGAGCCTTCTTTTTTATCCTAATTTAGCAATTATTAATGGTGTGTGTGTTAGTAAGCAATTTTTCATTTGTTGTTTTCACAAAAGCCTTATTTTTTCATTACAAAAAATAGTTACAATTGTTTAATATCCATCCCTGTCTGCATGGATTCTTTGGAGCGGCTGAAGCTTCTAGTTCACTACAAAGAATCGACTCGTTCGCGAATGACACATCACTAGCAAGACTCCCTTAGGTAGCCCATGCCCATTCTCTGATGAGTCTGGACTTTTTTAGAGGCACAAGGGAGACCTACACAATATAAGGAATAATGTTATAATGTCATAATGTTATGTCTAATATGTGTAAGGTTAATGGCATGAGGATTAACCATTTAAGAACCTGTTTATGAACATTACATGTTCACGGTCTGACCATTTGAACCCCCTCTTCAGAGAAAATCAGGACGACTGTTTTAAACTAAAATTCTGTTGAGCAATAATCATGCTCTCACATTTGAAATGACAGTTTCCATGTTTTGTTTTGTTTTCTTTTAAAGAAAGTGTAAACAAGACATATACTGTAGTGTTGCCATGGATTCAGAATATAAGCTGTGGGCTGCAGATATGTAGTGTTTTTCCAGATCTGACTGAGAGTTATGACTCCTGAAAATTGTAGCAATCTGGTGACTACACTTTCACTGCCACTGCTACGGCAAACGCTGAGCGAATTGCTAAGCGAGCCAAATCAAACTACAATGACTAACCCCCTGTTTTTTTTTTAAATGCTGGCACACATTTCCTTTCACCTCACGCCGGTGCTCTGACTTTCCTGTCATCCTCCCTCACAGTTTGACCCCTGATGTACAGTTTGAGGTGTGGGCCAGATTAGTGTCACTGTATGCTTTATAATGACAATGCAGCCAAGAGGCCCCTCCTCAAACAGCCCCTCAGTGCATGTATAATAAGATGCTTCTAGGCCAATGACTTTTACAATTATTTGTTTTGCAGCCTGAAAAGGAGAAAGCTTTGTAATGACACCCTTTTGAGATGTTAACATTGCTGTAATGTTGCCATGAATTCAGAAGGTAAGCTGTGGGCTACAGCTGTGTAGTGGTGTTTTTGTTTTTCCGGATGTGAGAGTTATGACTCATGAAAATCATAGCAATCTGGTGACTACATTGTCACGGGCTGGGGGCTTTACATAGGTGGCCTTTTAACTTTTACCTTTTAAGCATTTTCTAATGAAAGTTGTTAATATGAGTTGATGCTAATCCGTGTGTGGTTAAAATACACATTAGCTCATTTACAAATGTCTTCATTTACCTTCATTACCAGAGATTACAGTGTATATATAAACGTCCAGGGTTACAGAGTTATAATCTGAGTGTTGTGAAGTAGTGAACGCCCTGGCTCTAAGAGCGGATTCTTTGTAGTGAACTAGAAGAGCCAGTTCCCGTCGGGGAGAGCCGAAGCTTTAGCTGCTCCGAAGAATTCATACGTTTAGCGACGCAGGTTAATACCAGGTCTTAACACACGTACCTAAAACTGGTCCCTTGCTCTCAGATAGCCCAGATTGGCGAAATAAGACACTCCAGTGCAGACATTTTGTGAGCCAATTCACATTCAACAACAAAGGCTGAGAATGTGGCAATTTCAAGAATTGGAAGTGTAACCTGCTCCAGCTGCTTTGCTCCTCTTGCATGAGGATTCGCAGCTTATTCTTCCCAGTTATGCCGAAGAGAAGGCTCATGGTATGGTGGCCCGGAGGAGAAACAGGGCTAAGTGAACGTGACAGCGCTTGGATGCAGCTGTGGCTCAGTCCGTAGCCCGGGTAGTCCATTACATAGAGGGTTAGCAATTTGATCCTTGGTAGACTGAGATGTCCTTGCACAAGAAAACTGAACCCAGAGTTGCTGAATGTATGTTCCCCTGTGTAAATGAATAGGTTGTTGGATTGTTGTGATAGTAAAAATTCTATATAAACACACAAACATATATCTCACAATGCATTTTTATTATTATCACCTCTCCTTTATTATTATCAACCTCTCTTACTTTCCTTGATTTATTTTCAGCCTCCATTTTTATTTTTGTGCCTTTTTGGGGGGGACCATTTATAAATGTGTTCCGTAATGAAGTTTGCTCACTTCATTAACTTGAATAATATCAGATGATTCTATTTGTTTCATTATGTTTATTTCTTCTGTAACAACATGTAATGGCTCATTCTAATTTCTTGGAATCAGTGCAGTACTCCACAAAAACAGAAGTGTTAATAAGTTTTCTCTTTCCATCTAAACATCCTCATTACTTCGCCCAAACTGCTTTTCTTGTCAGTACTGTACTCACCAATGGATGCCACTTGAAAAGTATTGTGTGTGTTACACCGAGGCAATGCTTTTTCTCCACACTATCGACAGAGACATTAAATAGGTAGGCTTGCGCCTGCAATTTAAAGGCGCTCGGCAGGTGTTTGCATTTATTCTGACTGATTAGGTGTCTACTCAGGCTGAAGTTAGGTGGAGCTGTGTGAATAGAAGGGCCACCGAATGTAATGTAAGAGTGATAAACAAGCAAATTGTCCTTCATGGCTGAGGCAAAGCATGAGGGTGATGGAGCTCACTGTACTCACCCCAAAAAATGTCCAAACACCTGTGTGGTGGACAACATGGGGCTTGTGTTTTCATGTGCTTGAGTAATGACATGTGACAAAACTGCATTTTCTATATGTGGGATAAATATGCACTACAAATATAGTTTTATAATATTCACCTTGTACTTCTTACCATATTAGGTTAAGAGTGTGTTTATTGACGGAGATGTGTCCAGTCATCAGAGTTAAAGACCTCTGTCTCTTCGAGGAAGGTCGCAGCCGTAGTGGACAGAGGAGAAATAAGGTTGTCGTTTGGCCTTAATCATCACATCCTTGGAGATATGGCAAAGGGCCAGATGTTATTTGTGCAGGTTGTAAAAAAAGAAGAGAGGGCAAGAGAGAGAGAGAGAGAACAAGAATGACAGTTACATAAAAATACAAGGCCAAGCGTGCACAACACGTCCTGATGAAGGGCAAAGATATGGCAGAGATGCTATTCTCCGTGTTAAATATTCAGATTGGGAGGCGGGGTTGCGTGCTGTTGCACAGCTATCTTTCTGAGGACCAGTTTGAGTTGGAGTGTGGACATTTGTGCAAAGTGAGTGTCGTTTTGGTCCTCACTTTTTACAAGGCTGTTAAGACTTGGTTTTAGGGTAACGGTTACAATTAAGTTATGGTTAAGGTTAGGGTGAGGGTTAGGTGTAGGCGCTTAGTTGAAATGGTTAGGGTTAGAGACTAGGAAATGGATTACGTCAGTGAGAGTCCTCACAAGATATACAAACGTGTGTGTGTGTGCATATTAGTAAAAAAAAATAATAATCTATGTTAAATAGACTATATACAGTAGTGTCCTGCTATGTGCAGTTAACATTAATACCATAGTATATTTTATTTTATAGAGATTTAAGTCACATAAGAAAGTAAATACTTCACTCAAACAATGAAATAAAATGCATTTTGTGTTTGATGAGTACTAGCAATACAAAACCAGTGCTTTGTGTTTGCCATTGATGTAATTTAAAAATGATGATGTCAAGAACAAGGCCCGTGAACACACAATATGTGCCTGTGTCATTTTATTTAATAATTTATTAAAAACCTCAAGGACATGTTGGAAAATGCATGTCCTTGATGTGACCATGCATATCCCTGCAAGGAAACTGGTAAATTACACCCATGAATGGCATGGCATTTTAACGCATAACATATTAAATATAGCAGATAATCACAAAAACACAGTGGAGAGCAAGCAGCTTGTGAAATTTCTCAGTCATCCAGGTCATAGCATAATAATAAAAAAACACACACATGCAGAATACTAGTTAAATCAAGAGTAACTGCTTGTTGGGTTTCATCTAAGTAGCTTCTTCACTTCTAACAGACTGGTGGAGAATTGGGTGTTGCCCATCTGGAACTGACTAGGGTCTGTTAACAGCCAAAATCACAATAAGGAAAGTCCACGTTTAAGCCAGAGAGGACAGATGGTTTGAAAGAGCAGTAAAATACGGCATCTATGTCAAACTGGAAAACCCTTCTCTGAACACAGTAGGTAGACTGAGATATAATGTCCCCCAAAAAGTTCACACCATGAGAGTGAAGTGTTCAAACAGAGATTCCTTCCTGACGGATTCTCCTGACATCCAACCTGACGTGTTATGCGGCAGGAGGTTCTGGCCACCTTGAAAAAATGACGAGCCAGTGCAAAGGCTATACAATGGTCTATTTTTTAATGGTTGATTGAAAATAAAACAAAGCGATATATGACAGTGAAAACTTCTGTACCGTTTTTATCTTTTCTTCCCACTTCCTCTGTATTTTCTCCTCAGACTCAGACTCTACCCCCCTCTCTATTACACACACACTTTTACACCAACACCCTCCGTCCTCCTCGCTCCCTATGGAATGGTGTGTGTGCATTGTTAGTGTTGCAGCTCAGGGACTTTGCCTATGCTCAGCGTCCCTGTACTCATTTGTCAAGTGCAGTTTTGGACACAGCATAGTTGGAAGGGTTCAGGGTGGCAGGTGGCAACAACACTCATCTCCCCCCTTTCTTTCACTTTCTTTTGTTCTTCCTCTCCCCTTTTCTCCCTTGGCCTCTCAGTGGTCGATGTGTAGCTATTTTTTTTTGCACAACATCGTGTATGAGTTGGCACCACCCGGACTTGGCAAGTTGGTACTGCCATTGATCAGGCCAACAACAGATAGCACTCCAAGCTCCTTCACTGGCTCCTCCTTCACACTGCTGGGTATACACAATGGACTTGGGACGCTGGTAGTGTTTGTGTCAAATATAGATGCACATGGTATGTTTTCTGCTTGACGACATGCCCCCAGATTGAGCAGTTCACATCACCCATATGCATTAGCAAGTATCACAATCCAATAAGTTGGTACCTCACTAACTGGAAGTGTCCTTACCAGAAAGAGTACTTAGACACTATTGTCTATGTTCCATTAGTTGGATTTCCCAATAAGTTAGCAACACTTTGATTTTTCCCACAAACTCTACAAGCGGTCCATTGCTCATCTGCTATCTTCCTCCAACATTAACCAAGTGCTTTTATCTAATCATTCTTAAACTGAAGCTTGATTTATAGTCGTGTGCCACTCATGTAGTGAAGCTCAAGACACTATGGTGTAATCAGACGTTGCGGTGACGCAAATTGTAACAGCCGTGATTGGTCCAAAATACATTTCCTTTCTCACACGACTCGGACAAGCTCAGGAAATTCTACCTTCTTTGGCCTCCTCCACACCGTTCTGTCCTGTGTCCAGTGATTTTAGGGAACGTTTCTGATGATCCACATTTATTAACTACAACGTGAGCTGCTCAGTTCCACTCACCGTTGTGTGAGGTACAGAAAGGAACTCAACTCAGCCAGGTACTCGTTCCGTAGCGTTTTAGTGGCATAATTACATAACACTGCCAGCACACAAGTGCACAGGTACAAATGCTTTCAACAGGATAGTCCTGTATGTATTGGGCTCCTCATAGATTGGTTGAAGGAGTACAAAACAAGCTCTATGCTTGAGACAGCAGTGGCATGCATATGATAGGGGTACCAGTTAATGGGGTAGCAGAAAAGGCTTTGGATGGCAATGTTCTACTTTATCTTTAATTTTTTTGTTTTGTTTTTAAATAGAATGGAGTCCTGACTTTTTGTGAAGGTTCTCCTCAAAGCTGTTCACAATGCTGCACGCAGCTGTGCACATGAAAAGCAATGAAAAGGACTTTTGTGGAGAATGGACATAAAGCTTTTGAGTGAAGTGAAATCCCTGCATACTTTCTCATCTTCACACATGGCCAGCTGCTCACTTTGTGAAATGGACATCTTGGATTGAATCTTGGGTTTCAGAAAGTTACAAAAACTGATGGTCACAGACCCCTCAGTTTTTCACTTGAAAGATGTGAGGGGATGGTTTCGGATGCTGTTTGAGAATGCCACAAGGACTTCATTTGAAGCATACTGACACCTTTATCTCAGATAGCTACCTTTTTTGTAGGACTGTCTCTGCCTAGTTCATAGTGGCTTTACGCGGATCATTATAGGTCAGATTCTTAAAAATGCCATTGATATCTTCAAAATGAAAGTTTAAGTTACAGCCACCAAAGCATAGAAGAGCACAAAAGAGAAAACTCTTGAGGACACAAAAGGCTTATCCTACCTCAGAGCATAAATATTTCAGTAACGTCTTTCCAAGACATTTAGACCATACAGTACTCACAAGCAGTTACATCACTGAAACATGATTGAAAGTCATTTCATGTTACATCTTCGAGCAAAACACAAACAGAAGCAATAGTGTGATAAAAAGTAGGAGGATAGACAGGGTGACAGGATGGGCAGATGGTAATATAGGGCAGACGGAGAATGACAAAACAGCAGACACACTTGCAAATATAGATGAAGGGGATAGTGATGAAGACTAACTCTTCCTCCCGGTGAGTGATGAGAGAAGCGGAGGACTAGAGAATTTGACCAAAGCAAAAGACACGAAAAACTGTAAGTAAATAATTATTAAAAGCCAGATACATACAAGGAGAAAGGGCTGCACAGCCTGAAAAGAATAAAAGGAAGAAACAGTGCACAAACAAATACTTGATGCTCTAAGGGACTTGCATAGAAGGTGTTAGAGAGATGAATGGAAAACGTATTTATGTTACCTTCAGGTAAGACAGTTGATGTTTGTAATTTAAATAAAATCAGCCTTTAAAAAAAGTTTTTAATTTGCAACAACTTGTCACTCATCATCATTCATTTTAAATCGGAACGAAAGTGACTCTGAAGGTGAAGTTAGGGTATTTGAAAGAATAACAACTCAAAATCAGGGAGCAGCAAAGGGGGCTTTTGGAATAAGTAATGAAAGTGGACTTGGTCTTTCACATTTAATACCAGTTAATGATCATGACAGCAGGTCACGGAGCCTTAAGATTTCCCTGGCCAAAGTCCAAACGAAGATGTGAAGTGGCGATTTTAAAGGGTCCACTTGGTACCCAGGGCAGAGCCATTCATTTCCCCCTCTTTTAAGCTGATGCTTATCATCACAGGAAAAAGGAAAAAAAATAAAAAAAATCGTGGTCGAGAGTTTGACCTAGAAAGTGCTCAGAAAATATTTATTAAACCTCATTTTGATGTTCATTAATGAGTGATGGATAATGCTGCGGATAGTTTTGGCCATTAAATTTGTGTTAGGTTATGTGTTGTCAGGATCAGATTCTGATCTGTCAGTAAAATGTTGCTTGTTTAAAACTATAACTGTCTATTTCAAAAAAGGAAGAAAAAAACATAAGTAACCTATTATTATTTAACCTTTCCAGAGCTTATCAGTTGCCAGACCTCATATATTTGCCAACTGTCTGTTTTATTCACCTTCAACATCATCTGAACCACTGCCGCTGGAAGAGCTTCTGCCCTCTGCTTTAAATAACTTCTGCCTATTTGACTAAATCCTCTCTGACTTGTGCTCCTGCATATCATCTATGCGATAGTTTATTTAAAATAAAAAAAATAAAAAATCCAATTACTTGGAATTAGCCAATGGATTTTTCCAGGTTGACATTATTAGTTGGTTAGGAGTAGAATGATAAATCCTGAGCAATCTCCATCTCCTAATCAATACCTCAGACACAGTGACATTTAGAGTCTCCCTTTAGTACATTTCCCCCCAACTCATGGATTTCAATGTAATGAAGAAATGAGTATATTAGTTGTTTTAGGGATCCAAATGCTATGATATCTACTTTACCACCAATGTTATAACATTTTACTAATAATACTAATCATTAACATTTTGCTAATAATACAAATATTCCTTGTACCTTGTTGTCATGACGAGGTACACGTTTTGTATGTAATGTAATTGCTTCCCGGGCTTGTCCACTGCTCTCTCGATAAATGCTCAAGGACATTAAAGAGGAGACTATAGTGGAGCAAAAAGGCTTTTCCATCTGCTAAGATCAAAGCCACAGCTTGTGTGTTGATAGATTAGACGTATCTCTGCGGTGTTGCTTGTAAAGCCAAAGGGGCTTTTTGGAGAAGATAAGATCTGCCCTCCTGAAGCACTGTGGCCTCTGAGACATTTCCCAGGGGCCACGTGTGGACGAACAATTTGGACGGTCCGCATCTACTTGTGAATGTGTTTCAGACAGACTACCTGGAGCTAGTATATTTTCATCGAAGTCACTGCTGATAATCCCAGCAAATTACCGGGATTATCAGTGGTTATTCTAAACTGGATGAATTTGAATGTATTTAATGTTCACAGTTTACACCAAACCAGCATTTACTCACTTCCTGAATAAATTTTATTTTGCACACTGGGGCTAAATATAAATATATTATTTCTCCACCATGTACATGCGTGTACTGTGCGGTTGACTTCTTGCCACCACCACTGGGTACAGCTCAGTTCTGTCTGATGGACATAATTCTCCTTGTACAATTTGACATTTCAGCCTTTTTATTCATTAATGTAGCTGATCTGAATACAAGAAAGTTTTAATCACGTTGGTGATTTATAATAAGTGGGCCGGGGATAGACAGCAATTTCACAAACAACTCACACTAGAGGCTGCATAAATTCCCCACTCGCACAGACAACCTTCATTTGTCAGAGGGGGTGATTAAGGACCATAATCATCCTGAATATCCATTCTTTTAACATAATTCTGCTTAACCAACCAATGGATTTCCACCATTGACAAGGGATAACTGACAGTTCCAGTGTAGTTACATATAGCATGGTTTTTATCAGTCCCCACACAATAGTCATATCAGTGTAGTTTCTGACATTGCAACATCAGGAAGTTGAAGTTGTGCTCTTTCATAAACTGTGACTGAGTGACAGCACATAAACAGAAGTAAAACGCAGTAAAAACATTACTATTCTCATTACTATGCTGAAGAACTTGTCCATCTTAGCACGCCCATAGCATTTAAGTGGCTCCTTGTAGAAATATCTCTTCTTTGCATGTCACTGTAAATTTCACTGACACTTTGTTCCACATCCTTAGCCTGGTTACAAAGTCAAATATAGTCAGTCACCTAGTGAGGCGGGATCATTAAAATGTATTGCTACTATTATCATGCAGAGACCCACCATCAGTGGGTCTGCCACCTGTTATGGGGGCACAACGCACTGAAGGATGACCAGACACCTGCATAATGCAGACCTCACAATCCATCTTGCCGCGGCCCAGTCCCCCGTTTACTCTACCTCATTGTAGCTTTGCTCTGTTCTCCTTTTTTTTCAGTACGTTCACCCTCTGCTGTGGCTCTCGCGGTGAATACCACTGCCAGTCATTCCAGTGCAGGCATAAAAAAACGTTCAGACGCACCATTGTACACACGTCCATTCACATGCTTTACTTCTGGGTACATACATGTAATACTCGCATGTAAAAATAGTCCTTTAAATTCAGAAACACACAACACTGATACTTGATACTGTAATCTCCAGTCGCAGCCAGACTGTGGGACTTTCACTTCATGCTCTAAGCACTTGGAGTTAATGTGTGGAGAATGGAAAGGTACACGGCATGTAATTAAATCTGCCCACTCCCTCGAGGCAAGTTATTTTGGGCCCAGTTTGAGGACAGTTTGGTTAAGATGTCATGAAAATTTCAGTGCTTGTGAGTCATTTACCTTAAGTCTTTTGTTCCACTTTGAAAATCCAAGGACTAGTCAGTGCTTAATTGGGATGCTAGAGTGTAACCTTTTGTGACAACACTCAAAACAAATAGGCCGGAAGCACCTTACCACCATCCTGACAGATGGATGTAGTTCTGAAACAACTGTGTCTTGTTTCCTGTCATTTAAATTAAAGAGGGAGACCTTTTGTGCCAATGGATAGCAGTGTATCTACACAGAGTGCTGCATAAAACATATTCTTACCCATCTGTCCATTAAAATAATGTGTGGTGTTTTCGAAAGTAGGTTTCCTTTATTCGTATATAATGGTATTTGATGTGCATTGTGTCAGTGTTGGGCACGTTACTTTTAAAAAGTAATTAGTTATAAACGGCTAGTTACTTCTCCTAAAAAGTAACTGAGTTTGTAACTGAATTACTCAACCATAAAAGTAACTAGTTACCAGGGAAAGTAACTATTGCATGCACTGAGGAGGTTCATGACAGTAACACAACTACAATAACAAGTAACTGTTTAATCCTGAAGAATGTCTTTCTCAGTGTTAGTAGTTTTAGTGCTGAATGAGCAACACCCCTTTGTAATCCACATTACACGTGGAAAACGCTGTGTTCTGTACCTGGTGTAAAGTGATCGCTACACAAGACAAATCCGTTTCTTGAAGGATCCCACCTCTCCGTTGTTTTATTGCAGTAATCCACATCTGCCGTCCTGTAAAATGATTTCCCATTGCTTGTCCCACTATTGTGGCATCTTGGGGCGCAACAGCTATTGACCATTTTTGGATGTAACTAGTACAAGGACAAGTTAGTTGCTCACAGTTGTCACCTGAGTAGTAATTAGCAAAGCGCGCTTTCTTGCTAATGTGACGTCCTCTACCGGAGCTCTATTAGTTACTTCACTTAACACTTCATAACGCACCACATTTAATTGATGGCAATGGTGTTGTAACGATGGAAATAGTAATTAGTCAGATTACCCGTTACTGAAAAAAAATATAATAACGCAGTTTATTTTAACGCCATTATCCCATCACTGGTAACAACCCACATTTGCTAGAAACAAAGATAAACCAAACTAAACCACAATGGCAGTGGCTTAATTGAACTCATTCCGGTCCAGTCCAGTGAGTGAATGCCTTGTTAAAGTACAATTCAGTCCACGGAGTCACAACAACAACAACAGTGTCAAAGTAACCAAACTAATTAGAGACACACCGGTGACCTACTCATAACAGATCACAGCCACCCAAAGAGTCTAGGCTGCTTATAAATACCACGACAGCAGCAGCACATGTCTGAACATAGGCGAGATGGAATGGGCTCATAACTCACTTCAGTCGTGTGCAACATATCTTGCAAAACTGACAATTAGTTCATATGATTGCTTTTGAACTATTATGTGACAGAGACTCGAAGATGTTCAAAAGCATAGTGGGGGAAGAACTAGGGGAAGCCAAATAAGCTTGGCTGCAGCTTTGGTGTGAATCACATTTGCCAAAATGAATGGAAGAGTTCAACATAATTAAGTTTTATTTAACCCACACCAAAATAAAAGTCACTGATTGGTGATGCCATATTTTAACAGTAGTTAACAGTGTGGTTATCTTACCAAGGAAGACCAGTCAGGATGGAAGGAAAACTCAACGTATTTATTCAATACAAAAGTAATTGAAAAGTGCTTAATGTGTACATGCTGTACTGGACTGTTGTGTCTATAAAAGAGGGTTTAGTCAAGAATACATAGATGGCACCAACAAATATCCCCAGTGACAAGAAGGTGCCGTAAAGGGTATCCAAATCTCACCTAAAGTCTGCACCTTTTACCACTATCAATACTAACACATAGGTCCACACATGTCTGTAGGTAACAAGGAAGGAGAAACCATAATCCAAGTAAGCAACAGAATGTGCTTTAATACATTCGAGCAGCAGAGTCTGGATGGGTCCATTTATATGTAGGCCCTGGGCAGTGATTGGACAATCTGGGCTGGAACCAACCAATTGGCAGGTACTACCACACTCACAGGTGGAGACCAAATGGGCAAGACACAAAAACAAACAGAGGAAGGGGAGAAAAAAACAACAACATAATTGACTATGCAATTTTCAGTTTGTCAGAAAATGATTCAGATGCACGAAAAATATTCCAGTATCTGTCAGGGATAAGGGATTTTGACAAAGGATCCACTTATTTTTGTGTTTTTGATGGATATCTTTAAAATAAATGAGTGAAGATCTTATATTGCAAGTTTGCACTGTTCACGTTGGAATTTTGTTTAGAATTATTCCACCTAGTCATCATATATTAAAGTCGGTTATTTATTCACTAAAATCTTGCATATGGGATGGCTGAAATGTAAAATGTGAAAAGGATGTATAAAAAAATACATATATATTTAGTAAGGCTTCGATGAATCACAAATCACCACCTGCATTAAGAAGAGAGACAAACTGAAAAAAAAGATAATATGTTTGCCAGTCAGCCAGTCAACTCGTGAGTCAGCATGTGAAGAAGTGCTTGAGTCAGTCAGTCAGTCAGCCAACCACCCACTCGTTCAGTCCTAACAGCCCAGTTTACGACGGCCCGCTATAAAACATGAGCAGCTGACAGCTACAGTCACTTCTGTCTGACACACTCCAGAGTTGCAATGACGTTACAACAGCAGCGGACTGCATCGCTGCGATGACAAGCTCCTTTATCACCTGTTAACAGGAGGTAGAGTTGGTGTGTGTGGGTGTGTGTGCAAGCATGTGCATTTTTGAGAAAGCGGTGGAGCAAGTACGAGTCGTACGTTAGTGCTGGTTGGTGAGTATGTGTGAGGCTGTGTCGATAGGTGGTTGTGTACGGGTAAGTGTGCACTTCGGAGACAGGCGTGAGTGTGTATGAGAGCTGACAGAGGCGTCCAGGTTGACAGCCTTTGTAATGGAGGAGAAGGTCATTTGTTAGACGGATCCTCCTCTGCGGCCGCCTGCATGTCTCCCTCTGTTCATCCTTCTCTCCATCGCGTCTCCTGTAAATCTCTCTCAACCACTCTTTCTTTCCCACTTACCCTCCATCTCCCACCATCCCTCTTGTCTAATGTTCCTCCTCCTCCATCCCTCTCTTCCTCCTCCCTTGCCCAGCTCGGGCCCTCATCCATCAGGCCTAATGATTAAGCTGCTGCCCTGCTCATCTGAGGCCCTGCTTCATATTTCCCAGAGCTGAAAACTAGCTTTAGCGGAGCAGCAGTCGAGCACGCTTCAGCAGCCAAGCAAACTGATGCATATTCCTCACACAAGCATGAGTACTCTGACTAAATAGTATTTATTTAAATTAAGCTCTTGGTTAAAAATAGTATTTGTGAAGCAAACATAGCACCACATTGAGGGACTTCTTCATTTTATGCAGATCATTGTAAAAGCTGCTCAAATACTATAGGATTTCCTCTTTCTAACAGCATCACAATTACTCTCTGTGGATGGCTTGTATTTGCAGATAGCATCTTACAGTTTTAGAAAGAATTATACATTGGTGGTCTGCAGAGCAAATCAAATGGGACCAGTATTGTGGAATGGGTCCTGACTGATTTGATTTGAAGTGGAGAAACTATGCCAAGAAACCAAAGTTCGAGGTCACTGATTTCATCAAGGTATGCTTTCAGGGTTTCTCAGAAAACCAAGGAACTTGCTTAGCTTCATATCCTCCCACTCAACATTTTTTATGACATGATAACAGATGAGATGATTCAGGAACACCACCTACAAACCCTATTTGCAGACACATTCTCCCAGTACAGACTCAGATTAAATAACCCCAGACACTGTACATGCAAGTCTTTATTATACGTAAGTTTGGTTTCCAGGTCTGTTAGCGCCTAAACAAAGGGTTTTACACTTGTTATCATTTCAACGCCAGTCTGCAG
This sequence comes from Planiliza haematocheilus, assembly GCA_005024645.1. Classification (NCBI taxonomy): domain Eukaryota; kingdom Metazoa; phylum Chordata; class Actinopteri; order Mugiliformes; family Mugilidae; genus Planiliza; species Planiliza haematocheilus. The sequence goes on from SRSE01000306.1 coordinate 3,527,548, forward strand.
GAGACTGCGGTGAAAAACAAAGAACTGAGAAGGAGAGGAGAATGGCAAAATATGATTCCAAACAAGCATTTGTGTCTCTCTTTGAACCAAGAGAATTCACCATCTCACAGCCATTGTTGTAAAAGACAAGTGGAAGTGTCAGGCACTTAGAGAAATTGTCTTTTGACCTCTATCTCTATGCCTGCTATATCGCAGTCCATCAACTGTACTGTCACTTTTGCTGCTCGGATGGCTCCAGGAGTTCTAAGAATTTCTGGCAGTAGGGGTGAAAGGGGTACTTCTTCAAAAGTCTCTAAGAGGTATGTATTTGACTGTTCTCATCGCTGCGTCTGTCTGGGAGAAATGTCCTTGAAATGGGAGACATGACTTTTCAAATGAAGTTTTTAAGGCTTTTACTTCCACACTTTTACACCATCAAAGTGTGTTTAAAACCGCAAACATTAATTCAACTGAAAGAGGCCCAGACAAGAATAAAGTTAGTTTTAAATGGCTGTTGAGAAATCACAATGCTAATTTATTTATTTATTTATTTATTAGTGTGGATCTGTGTCTGCAGAAACAAACTGTCTGCAGGCTTTACAGCTATTGTCAAATAGAGCGAGAGTTTTTCTTTTTTTATCAAACCAGTTTCCATTTTTTTCTGGCAGGTATCTGGACCAGTATCTGGACCTTGTTGGCCTGTTTCTTGGTCTTGCTCCATTTTGCTCTTATTCTAAACTTAGAAATTTAATATCCTAAACCTCACCTAATGCTACAGACACACCAATCTGACATCAAAGACATGAAGGCCAATGTGATGTTGTCTCACGTTGCCTGTGCCTGGACCACAAAGCTGCACTCGAACACGCCGCGAAGACTACCTTCACAAGAAATAGCTTCAAATGAGCAGGTGGCATTGTTACACTTTCACTCTTTACTCAAACGGGGAAACCAGGCAAGCTATTATTACCTGGGAGGCTAGGGAACCATTGTACAGAGCATTGTAATCATGCTGATCGGTTGGTCAGACATCAGTCTAGATCATGTAACTGTGAAAAACAAACCTGTTTATTTGAATGTTTGATGAGATGAAGATATATTAACAGAAGTTCTGCTTCTCCTCTCATGCACTCGTTTGCTAAGCTGAGCAGCCAGTCAGATTGAAATGACTTCTTTGAACTGATTCAAAATGCTTTCACGCTCCAAGATTATGCTGTCGTTACACCTTAGCTGACCGATCCTTGTCTTCATTTTCCCTGAACTCTTTGATAGCTCCAAAGTCTCACTAAGTCCGCTCTCCATTTTGCTCATGTTAATTATTTTACAGAGCACAGAGCTGGGCTGCTTTGATGCCAGCAGATGTCTTTCTTTCTTTCTCTTTGCATGAGGACTCAAGTGATCCCTGTCTTCCCCCATCTTCCCCCGCTCTGCTCTCTCTAACTCTCTCTCTCTCTGTTTCTCGCTCTCTATTAGTCACTCCTGCAATCTGCCCTGCAGTAGTGTTTCAAGTCCCACTAAAGCCAATTAAAGGAGCCAGAAACAAATTTGCAATTTGGCAAAACGGCACTTCAGTTGAAAGTGTTAAAAGATACGATTCTGAATCCCACTGATCAGTTCATGCACGTCTTCTCCTCGCGGGAGGGTGGAGAGTAGCATATGCCCACTCATGCCCAAATGGCCGTTCACTCACACCGGCGTGCACAAACACAAACGTTAACTGTAAAAAATGAGACGATAACATAAGGCCACATGACTCTCGCACGCTGTAGGCTGAGCTGGCAGGTGTAGCACTCTAACATTTAAACCCCCATGTCTGATGAATTATTAAACCAAAACATAATGCAACCCTACTCTAACGGTGTCAAGAAACACCCGTGGATGAACACATAGCAAAACAGCCCAAGGCTCCCTCACTGCAATAACAAGTCTACTTCTATGTTTTTATTGGTATTATCTTCTTGTTTTTCACTCTCTTCTGCTTTTACGTCTAATGCTGCATTCACCGGACAGTTTTTCCCCTGTATTCTTGTTATCCTAGTGGCTTTCACAGTGCTGAAGATGCAGAAGATAAAACATTGATTGGCATTACCATTTAATCAATGGACGGGCATGAAAATATGATGCGGCTGCTCCCAGGGCGCCGTTGATGGTTGATATGAGTGAGATCGGAAATGCCCCAGAGTGCCCAAGATATAGGTCAGCACACACGCCAAGAGACCAAGATATAAGCTGCATATGTGGAGTCAGTGCGTGCGCTGTCATTTAAAATAAAGTATTTCTACCGGGCGTCAAAAAGAGAGTTATCAGGCTCAGATGATTGGCAGGCAGGGGAGGGGTGAGCTTTTCATTGTGTTTGCTGGGGATTTAAGATGAATGTGTGGTAGATCTCCCTCCCCAGAGACCTGATCATCAGCTTGTGTGTGTGTGTGTGTGTGTGTGTGTGTGTGTGTCTCCGTTTGTCCGTTCGTCTGTCTGCTTACTGCCTCCTCTAATGTCACATTCGATCACAGCCCATCAAATTGACGCCAAGCTGAATTGACGGAACGGTTTAATAAACACACACACAAACTCACACATGTTTGTGTGGCTATCTTTATGAGGACATTTGTTGATGCAATTCATTTCCAGCCCCTTACCCTAAACCTAACCATCTCTACTGAGTGCCTAATCCTAACCCTTACCCTCCTTACCATAACCTAATTGTAACCTTTACCCCAACCCACAAACAGTACAAACTCTTAAAGGAGTGAGCACTGGCTAAAACGTCCTTACTTTGCACATGAGTTCTCTCTCTGATGGTGTAAAACTAAAACTGATCCTCAGAAAGATAGCTGTACAAGAACACTCACACACATAGGAAATAGCAGGAGAGACAACATAAACGCCACATGTTATAAGACAGACACACACTTCATTTTCTATCGTTTCTTGTTTATGTACAGTAAGTTAGTATGTCCAGAACAAACCAGATATCGCAGAAAGCAGCAAGACAGGAAACAAATGACAAACAAATGCATACAGCATTCTGCCATACACATGTTCTCCCTCAGGAAGTACACAGTTGGTTTTGCAACTTGGTTTCAAAGTAATGCATAAAGCATTCCCATATTTTTGGACTGTGTGTAGGTGGACTTTTGTCAGCTTTTTCATGGCCAGCCAGCAGAAGCAGTCTTTTTATCAGAATGTCTTTAGGGGTCCTCTGCAGGCATCAGAACCCTTGGAGCAGATAAAGTTTTAAATGGACCTCCTCCAAACTGCACCAAACACATCGTAAATATAACAAAAACTGTCAAAGGGCACATCGGGTTTTTTCAGAAGTTTTTTTTTTTTTATTGCACATTTTTACCTCTTCACTTTAATTCGCTATGACAGTAGCTTACTTGAGACGTATGTGTGTGTCTGGCTGTCAATGCACAGTTACAGTTGACAGGCAGACTCACAGTTTCCACATGCAGACATGTCCTGTCCTTAAACTTTATTGCAGTCAGTGTGCAGAATGATGACTCATACAATTCAAATTCAGCTGGTAGAATGAGTTCCTCTCCAGTCATGTGTGACTTCTTGCCTCTTGGTATCTGCTAAACCACCATACGATAGTTTCTGGGCTTTTTGGGAAACTTTTAGAAAGTTAACCATTAACTGTTTGTGGCAGGTGTAACCGCAATGTTGTGTTTGTTGCATTGCGTAGTACAATGCAAGTGGTCTTTATGTGTATAAGCACCACTTTTTTTATCCAAAAACAGTCAGAGGAGGTGAAAATACTGACGTAGGCCACTGAGAACCCCCAAGAATACCAATTTGAAATGTGATTGGTTAAAGCAACAGCATGTATTTCAAGCTTCAGCCACCCACAGTTTTAATTGTGAAGGCCCGGGCACATAATGGCTGAAACATGATTGGATAAAAGCTTTAATGCAAAGTTACACTGCCAAAAGCACCACAGCTGAGAGACAAGTCATAACATGCAAAGAGAATAGGCTATTGGGAATACCTTAATAAGATAAATGGAAAAATATTACAATGTCAGTGATTTTGATAAAATTTAGGCCAGCAGAAAAGACTTTTCTGGCCCACCACTGGTTACACATAAGTCAATCAATACGTTTTAAAGAAGTGAGCTTTAGAAAAATCCACCCTGTTGTCATGAATTGGGAAATTAGTTCCAGAGTTATTGTGCCAAGCTGGAAAATGGTTTGTTCCTGCTGTGAAGTTGGGCTATTTAACATGTGGGCCATCCTCGAGTTTCCACCAGTTTTGGCATCATTTTTCAGCCCCAAAGGTTGCCGCTTGACCTGAAGTCATCTGTAGTCTGCTTCCTAACCAGGCTAACAGGACAAAATTGTCTTGAAAAGTTTTGTGTGTGTTGTTTTCATTTGTTTGCCTGACTCACATTCTGGCAATAGACCCCCAGCACAAAAGATCTCATCCCACTTTTTTTTTTTTATAACAAAACACATTCAGACACATCTCATTTCAAAAAATAAATAAATTAAAAAAAAAAGTAAGAATCTAATTAATTATGGCATAAGTCTATCTCGCTGTAGTTTCAGGGTCCTGCTATTGTTCGCGCTGACTCATTGTCACATTGTGATTGCTTACAGCGACGGAGGAAATGTTAATGCAACACCTGGGATTTTCCTATTGTAATAAGTCAAAATGTTTGACATGAAAAATGTCTTTTGGGAACCACAGTTCCACTGAGTGTGTAAGGCAGTGGACCTTGTTTTCAAGGATAAATTCTCAGTTTCTTCTCTGCGTTTTTACTGTTGGTCCAACAGGTGTTTTCTGTGTCTAATTGATTAGACTGCTGCTCTGCTAAATTTACGAATATCTATTGCAGATATATCTATCTTTAGGTTTTTTGTTGTTTTTGTTTTACATTTTGACTGTCACTTTTCTGCACTTGCTTCATTTGCACTTATTTCCCATGGCAGAACACATTTTAGTAGTGCATAAACTTTAAGTGGTTCTCACCAATGTTACGATGCTAGCACCAGTAGTCATGCGTTAGCACTGACAACAATGCCACAAATTATGTAAAGCAAATGATCCACCAGGGACACATAATGATGACTTTTGCTGTGTGCGTTCTCACCACAAATCTGGGACAGTCTCAGAAAGAAAAGAAAAAAACTGTTGTATTCCTCACTTCCTTTGGCAATGCATACTTCAATGGACCCCGCGCAGCTCTTTGAGTTAGCAGGAGCACCATATGTTTCCTGAGAGCACAAAGAGCATCTGATTCTTTTAATGGCACTCCTCTCCTCTCTCTCCCATGTCTGATGTTTTTCCCGCCTACGTTCTTTCTTCTCTTCTTCTCTCAAATCTTCTTTACTTATCTTCTACTCCCTTCATCCTCCTTCTATCATTTATACTTCCATCCTCATCTGCTGTCCGTCTGAACTCTCTTTTTCAGTTCAGGTGATCCCTGACCTGGTTACAAAAACTCTCCCCGCACTTTGTAGCTTCAGCTGTTATCGTATATGTCACTCAACTTCTTATACTGTGCTCTGTGCGTGTTTTACATTCTATAGGTTTGCAGTCTTCACGGTGTATAGCGTACGTTTCCTCTGTTCCTGACGGTTCTTGTGATGTCTGTATGGAGAACAGGTGTAGCTATTTGAGGGCTGTAACACGAGGACGTGTAAGGATTCCACGTGGTTTGATTTATTCCGCTATTGTTTTGCTGACGAGCACATTCAAATCCCAGTGAGACAAGCTTTTATACAAACACAGCAATATGGAACCACTTGGCCTGGAAGTGGTGCAGTGAGCATCAAGGTTGAGTGACTTACTGAAGGGCACGGTAGAAATTCACCACCTGGCTGAAAACTATGAACATCCAGTACGAACAAAGCACACAGAAATAAAAAAACACTAGAGAAATATAATTTGCACACTGCAAATGTCAGCCCAAGTGTGTGTGTGTATGTGTGTGTGTGCGTGCGTGCGTGTGTGCACGCTTGTATTCTTGACACGTTAAGGTCAATAAAAGGTCAAATTTAAATTTTACAAGAGAAAACACACCAACATCCCCATCAAAATATTTTACTGCTGTTGAAGTTCAGTTACGCACTGCATGTATTTGACTGATGCAACCTGCTCTGCTCTGTGCAACTTGGCATGCTGGACGTTCAGATTCCAAATGGGTAAAAAATAAATAGCTGCTGCTGCCATTCCTTCATTATGTATAAAGAGACTATGAGAGTATAAACATGACGGTAGGATCTGCTCCAAATGCAGAAAAGCACACGTTCTTAAAGAGGAGGGCTCCAGAATTGCAAAGGGTGGTGGTGGTATGGATTTGGATAGGTAACATATTTACAGGCAAAGCTGCTATAATGTTTGTTTTAAAGTTTAGGCGAGGAGTTAATACTGCACATTAATTATTTATATTAATAATACAGTACAAGAAAACCATGAAACTGGATGTTTTGTTTTGGTACAACTTTATGTAGTTTGAATCTCTTTGCAAACACGTACAGTCAAGGGTCATTTATCTTATTAGATATATCTTAGTCATATGTGTTAGAATAAATAAATGATTCATTAATGTTAGTGTATAATAAATAAATAGTCTCTGAGACATTTTGATGGAGTAACGTGAACTATAATGATAAAAAGGACAGCAGAATACATGCACTTCATTTACCTCACGTAACTGACGCGGCCGATCGCGGTCTTCAGTTCCAGCAAGACTTTCTCTTTCCAGATGAAATGGTGAATTGGCACACTTCGAGTTTTAGCAGGATTAGACTGAACCAGAAATATTTGCTCGTTTAAATTCTCATTGTCCCAGTTTGCTTCAGACAGCTGAAAGACTTGAAACAATATTACATCTTTACAAGTAACACATAGTAATGTCCACATTTCAGAAGGGATATCATATCATGTACTGAATGTGGAGCAACTTTAGCCGTGAGTTAGTTGTAACTTGCTTTAATAGTATTAGTCAAGTTAGCCTGTGGATATAACGCACAATAAGTATGAAGTGCTGCCAGAGTGCTGAACACACATCAGATTTTGATATTAATCCCTGAGTGTTACAGGAGCAGCAACTGAAGCAAAAACAGTGCTGAGCTTGAGACACTCTACACTTAGTTGCATCTGGCCAGTATTAGTATTAGTATTAGGTGTGAGTAGCTCGGCTGGCTGATGCAGTTTGTCGCTGGATGATTTCTATGCACGGAATGGATCACTTCTGATGTAAGGCTGCACTGGTGTTAGCCATACAGGTGGAAAAAGCACAACATATCGGCCTAATTTCCTGCATGTTGTTGTGTGCATTTTGGCAGTTTTGGATCAATGCTTGGTCTCAAAGCAACCTGCTGTCTCTAGCAACATTGCTGCTGGCATGCAAAATGCTCTTTGGATGACCGGAAAACTGCACTTTCTGCTTGTTTGATCAATAACACGCGCATTTAAACAGTAAATCTTGCCCTGAGAAAAAGCTGTAGAGCACCTACACACACACACACACACCGAGCCTGCTCCTGTGCTCAGCAATAAACACAATCTACAAAGACATCTGTCAATCTGCTTCTGTCTATATTTGCCTATCTTGGTTTTTGACCCCTAGCGAAACATGCTCACACACACACGCACATACACACACACAGATACGACCATCTGCTGCTGTAATGAGCATGGCTGAACGCCGCCATTTGCAGTATCAATCTTCCAGGCTACACATGTCAGGCATTGCCACGCAGAGACAGCAGGCGCGGGGGCGAGCCTTTATGGTCGCCAAAGTGTGAATTAATTAGCGCCATGTCTGGGGGTTCTCATTCACTTCTCCCCAATATGTCACGCTCTATGATCTAACAAGGCCTCGAGCAGATAAAAAGCACATGCTGAAGCAAAGTCATACTCTGGCACATCCTTAAATTGTCCTCCAGTACATGAGCCGAATGGAGGCACTGTGGAGGAAATGAGTTTCTTCTTAGATTTTTTTTCATTAGTTTTTTCTCCTGGGAACATATTCAGTGACATGGAGATTTTCAATTTATTTATTTTTTCATTATAATTTTCTGGCCCTGAGACAGACTGGCAACCTGTCCAGGGTGTACCCTACCTCTCACCCGATGACAGCTGGGATAGGCTCCAGCCCCACTGCGACTCTTCACAGGAGCGTTTACAGAAGATGAATGAATGAATTTTCTGAAGGTGATTATCATATCTAACGTCTGCGACAGGTTAAATGTTTTCTGATCCATCTGTGTTTCTCCTCGACTGTTGTCACATTCATGGGAATTTAACTCAGTGTTTACCCAATAACGCTTTGCCAATGATTTAGTTCATAATTGCTTGTCTCTGGGAGAAAGATTTTTTCTGTGATTTTTGCTCCGTGTCAGTAAAATCCAGATTTTTTCTCACACATGCAGTGTGTTTAGAAAGAAGTGCCGCTGATGGGACCATCTGTTATTAAAGCGCAGGCTCGTTGAAGCAGGGAAAAGATGTCCTCCAGAAACCAGCTCGCTGCATGCCTCGTGTCTGTAAATATTAGTCCTGGCACCGACCATGGGTGGTGGCTATGTATGAGTTAATGCATGAGCAGCGGTGTGTGTGACTTTCCTTTTATTTTCCTTCTTTTTTTTTTGTATTAATGAGTATAGATGCTGAGCAGCCGTGTCAGAAATCACCTAGCAACCATCTCTTGGCACATCATGAGTTGTAGTAATGAATTGTCTGTGCATGAAAAACGTTAAAAAGGCCCCTTAAAAGCAATGATTACCGTGATGTTTGGTCTCATTTAGATAATTAGTAAGTCAAGTAACCAGTGAAGAAAACTATTAGGTGCACTTACATCAATCAGACATAACATTATCACCACTTTCCTAATGTGTCCTAATGGTGTCTGGCAACAGGATGTTGTTAGTGGGGACCTTTGGGTCCTGTGGGTTGAGGAGAGGGGCCTCTGCGGATCATACCATAGATACTTGATTTGGAGGCTAGTTCAACACCTCATCCACATGAATGCCAGGTCCAAAAGTTTCCCAGCAGAACACTGCATTGCCGCAAGATGGTTGATGTTATTTATTTCTCCTGTCAGTGGTCATAAAGTTATGACAGATCGGTGTATTTATCAAAGTAGTTTCTACTGCACCTGGCAGTACTTACTGTGACGCACCCAAGTTATCATGAATGAATGCCAGTGCCCAACCTTGCTGCTGATCCTCCACTTTCAATTTGATTATTTCTTGATTTTTTTCACCCCACAAAATTTAGACAGAACACACAGAATAGTTGCCAAGCACACAGTGTTGTAGTGATTTCAGAATCCTGAAATGGATAAACATGTTGACCAGTCTTTTCCTCTCGGACAACATGTTAGCATGGTAAGAGTAAGAACGTCACTTTCAGCTGGTTAGAATTGTCGTAGCATGTCATGTGGAAGAAGCATTTATATCAAAGTGTGTCTGTGCCTAAGCTTAGCCTCACTTGCTAACAGGATTGTCATCAGAGTCTTGTTATATGTCACGTGCTAAAAGCTCACTGATGCAGGACTTGTTTAGCTTTAGGGTCATGTAAGTTCAGCTGGGTCAGCTGTTCACGCTAGAATGCAGTACACACTCTCACAACTTGAAATCTTTTCCTTCGCGGCAGACGATTTCTTCCCTCTAACGAGGTAACATAATACTCTGTGTCCTCGGGCAACCTCGGTTGGTACCAGCAGCAGAGTCGACATTTACAGATGTGAAATTATTTTGGAGTACCACTTTATCACTTTGGAAGCTATGCATGTGTACTGTAATGTTTGTTTACACACTTGAGCGCAGCTTGAACAGAGAAATTGAACATCACCCCTCCTACTGTACTTCACCATGCGGCAACTATTCATGTGCTGTTGTTACATAACTTAACTACATGGCTATGGTTTATTCATGAGGCCTATTTTGGCCCAGAGAACTAGGTGTCCTGAATCAGACAAGAATCTCTCCATCTCTCCTAGTGCCCCAGGGGGGAAAGCAGGCAGGCAAGTGAGATCGTAGACTCGGACAGAATTACCACTTCACTGAACGTGGAAGAGAAAATGATCTTCGTCACCTGCTCTGCCTCTTCCATCCACCCGTCTGACCGTCATCATTTCATTTTCTCGCCTTCTTCATCTGTGCACTTGCGCCCGTGGGGATATGTGTGTGTAAGTGCTGCACAGCTCTGAAGGCGACGCTGCCACTCTGGATGTCTACATGCATGTATTTATGTAGACCCGCATTGCAAATTACGCTCCCAGTCTGGATAGGACAGGAGCTGAGTGAGGGGCTGTGTTTCTTGTGCGTCACTGAGGATACGCCGTAGCTTCTCTAGGTCTAGGCGAGAGAGAGCGGAAAGAGCCAAGGTAGCATGTCACAGCAGAGCCCTCTGCTGTTTGAAGCACCAACCACTCAACCTGTCCTCTGTTTTAGATACCCAGCTGCTGTACAGCGATAAGTCCTTCAGTCACAGTGATTTTCACTGCTATGATCAAATGTCGAATGTGCAGTGAAGGTTTTATTTGAGTATTATCTGTATATTCTGGTCTTGTCCTTTACTAAATGTCCGTTTCATCTCCCAATATATCTCGCACACTTTCCTCCTCTGTTTCATTCACAGTAAGACTGTACATTTAGCTGCAAATGCTCCTCCAAGTAAGTAAAGAAGAAAAAGAGAGATGGACCATAACTGCCCTTTACCACAGTCATAATCATCCCTGCGTTTCTGACATATATCAAATGAATTAACTGCTTCTTTGTCATTGCATACGAAATCAAATCTTGATCAGATCTGCTTTTATGACAGTTATGAAAAAAAAGTATATATCTGGTAAAAGGAAAAAAGAAAGTTGGCAACACAGGTAGGAATTCTTAAACGTGTGCCTTATCCAGCTATACAAAAAACAAATATGGAGACATACCATGCTGCGATTTCCTGACGTTACACTGTCCTGATTTTAGAAGCCTCTTGTTATGCATGGTCAGAGTTACTCTACTGGACTGGCACCACAGTAGTTTGCCTAAAAACAACCGTCTGCTGGATGTCCTGTCAAACCATGTCCTGTGTTCCTTGTAATTTTACAAAAGCACAAGTCACAGGGTTCGCACATACTGTGCTTGCTCACAGTGGTGTCAAGGTCAAGCAGTCGTGACTGCACCTGCCTTAAGTTGTCCCGAGGTTTAGCAGGGGGATCTTACCCGTCATTGGTTGACAGCCTTTCAGGCTTGATCCTTGTAAGGAGTGGATTTGTTTAATTTTAACAAGTGGGATAAGATCAACCCAGTTTTAAAGAGGAGGTCATTGTGCCTGACCCGACTGGTGCATTTCATATATATGGGACTGATGATCAAATCAAATCAAATTTTATTTATATGGCACTTTTCATACTTATATAGGCAATACAAAGTGCCTCACAGATTCTTCTCTTTCTGCTTAATTGACTTTCTCAGTGGCCAGTGTGGCACTTTCAAGATGTCTATACCTTGCTGGCACATATTTGGTCATGTATGTACTCATGGCCTTTTTACAGTACACCTCACTATGTACTATTCTATGACTTTTTGTGTCTTGGTAAAGGACACCTCAGCCTGCTGGGACATCAACACATGAGGAAGCATGGATCAAAGCATTGGTTTAGCAATACCAGTTAGCCTTCTTAGATGAGGTCAAGTTAGGTTTGGTTGGGAAAGGTCATCTCAGGTTCTGGTTTCTCGATGGTTACTGAAATGTTTTTTCTAAATAGATTAAATTAAATTATTTAGTCACAGTTTACCCATTTGGGTTTTTATTTTCTCAATGGGGCTGTATTCAGTTACAGCAGGTAAGGCTTGGTTAGGTTAATTTAGCCTTGGTTAGAGTAGATATGGTCAGGTTAGTAATGCTGAGGCTAGAAGTGTGCTGTTAAACTATCAGTTGGTTTGCCTTGGTATTTCCAGGTGGTTGCAGTGGTTTGTCGAACATTTCAGTTTCTTTATCTAAATTTGGACAGGTTAGGAATCCAGTGTTGTCTAAAATGTCTCTAAATGTTTAAAAGAATGCATTTGGACTGGAGTTTCTCTAAGTTCTAACTTCTCATCCAGAATACTTCCCAGGTGGACAACAGCAACAGAGTGTCCCTTGTCAACTAGATGTAATTTTAGTCCTGACTAGGGCTCTGTGAAGCCTAGGTGAAGCTGTCCACAACACTGACCCCATTCACTCCTTGCATTAACAAACATCCTGAGCAATCTGATCAAAAGTACAGATGTGAGCACACCCAGGATGCAGTGAGGACACAAGTGAGTGATAGTCAACCTCTGACCACATTAAGTGGTGGTCTAGGGCCCCATCCAGACCTGGCATTAACATCCGTCCTGGGCAATCCAAAAATTGAACAGCTTTAAGTACCTTTGGTCCCCAGTAAACAGGGTTGGCTGTGCTGTTCGTGCTGTCTAGGTAATCAGATGTAATCTGTATAGTAGAAGTATCTGCATATTAGAGGTGCAGACACTATTGTCTAGCATTCACTTTATGAGGGCTTTGTCCGACATGCTCCCATTGCGAGAATCTAAGTGCAACCTGTAAGCAGGGTTGGCCGTGCTGTTCGTGTGCAGCATCGTCAGGATCTTGGAGTGTGGCGTCTTCTCTCTGCCTTCACCACGAAACAGTGAAAGTCGGGCCGTGTCTTGAGCTCCCTTCACTCGGCTGTTGAGACCACAACTCGTGCCTTCCTAGTGCATTCTGTGTGGGACTGCACTGCACAGCCCAGTGACGTGTGCTGCCAAGTGGGCATCTCAAACGGCTATCCATGGATTCCAGCCCAATGCGGTCGCTCCTTCTTGTGCTGCTAGCATTCTACATGACCCGATTAACTGCACAGTTATTCCACCATGTCCACACAGCTTTGAAAGAAGCCACCAAAGAAGACTCTAAAATCATCTAGACGTCTATTTAACCGGCTCAGTTGAGTCCTACCACATTTGATTGATATATATAATCAGTAAATGTCACCATTCAAACATCTTACATCTCACTTGGCAGAGAAACGAAATGTACTACCAGACTTGACCACTAGCAAGAAGCCCAAACTAAGGCACTCAGCCACTCCAGGAGCGAATCCGCTGCAAATTCACTAGTCATAAGTCCTTGCTCTTAGTTAAGCAGGGACTCATGAGTAGTGAATTTGTAGTGAACAGCCACTCACTCTGTCAGCAGAGAAACAAAATTTAACCAACTCAGGGATCATTCTCATCTCAGAGAAAACACAAATATTCGTAACACGTTAACAATGAAACAAAACAACTTACACCAAAAGCTCAGCTGTGGGCCAGGAATAGTAATAAACCTATTAGCTAAAAGCAAACCCAACAGCTGGATATTAACCCAAATAAGAAAATGAAATTTTGAGGCAGGGGTACACTCTGGATCCTCCAGCATTCAACAGTCTTCTCTGGGAAGAAGCTGTTCCTCAGTCTGGTGGTCATGCTCTTAATGCTCCGTAGCCTTCTGCCTGAGGGGACAGGGAGGAACAGTACGTGTGCAGGGTGGGTGGCCCTTTTCCTGCATCTGGAGGTGTAGATGTCCGTGGTGGTGGATAGACTGTGTCCCACCATCTTCTGTGCAGCTTTCACCACCCTTTGCAGAGCTTTCTTCTCTCCTGCCGAGCAGCTGCTCTGCCACACAGTGATGCAGGAGCACAGGACACTCTCCACCACACACCTGTAGAATGCTGTTACAGCTGCTCCCAAGTCTAGCGCGCCTCAACCTACTGAAAAAAAAAGAGGTGCTGGTTTGCCTTCCTAATCAGGCAGGAAGTGGTGGTGCTCCAGGTGAGGTCGTGAGTGATGTGGACGTACAGGTACCTGTAGCAGGAGACCACTTGCACTGCTGTCCCTGCGATGTGCAGGAGAAAGGGGGACTGCGGCCTGTCGTTTGAGAAGTCCTGGACCCGGTTTCAAAGGGTGGAGCTCAGTCCAAGTGAAGTTGGACTGAGCAAGTTTCTGTACCAGGGTCTGTGGTATGATGGTGTTGAAAGCTGATGTGAAATCCACAAAGAGCATGCGATCATAAGAGTCCTTGTGTGGGTGAGGGCTGTGTGGACCACACCTGAACGCATCATCCCTGGTTTTCAGCAGAGAGTGGACCTCTGCATTCAGCCAGGGTTTCTGGTTCAGGTAGCATGTTACTGTCCTGGTGGTGGTGACATCCTCGGCACACTTGTTAATGTAGCTGAGGACAGCAGATGTATAGTCAGACAGCTGCCTCTCTGAAGATCTGCTAGTCTGTGCGCTGGAAACACTCCTGCAGTGCGGGGACAGCATCACTGGGCCACACGGTGATGGTCCTCTGCATTGGTGTGTGGTGTCTCAGCAGAGGACGGCAGGCAGGGACCAGCATGATGGAGATGTGGTCGGAGAAGCCAAGGTGGAGGTAGGGGATGGCTCTGCCGCACAGCCAGGTTTCTGTCAGACAAAGCAACGTGCAGTTCCTCAGCCTCAGTTGAAGTAGGTCTCTCTTGTTGTCCAGGGAGCAGACACTGGACAGGAACAGGGTCGGGATCGGTGGCCAGTGTTAGCCTTTAGGCTAGCTATCAGTCTGCCCCGTTTGCCCCTCTTCCGCTTCCGCGAACACCACTATTGCATGCTGCCATCTTGAACCACCAATGAACTTAATGAGCATGTCTTTCGACAGTGGGAGGAAGACGGAGTACCCGGAGAGAACCCATGCATGGAACCATGGAACCTTCTTGCTGTGACAAGAAGTGAAATGAACATATTTAACCAAATAACTAGGGCCGATATTGAGTTAAAAATGATCGATATTTGTTCTGTAGGCATCTGCATTTCCGAGTCTGCATGAACGCAGCATGGGACGTTAACAGGCACGTGCTTGATGACGTATAACAACAACAACACGCTAGTCTTGTAGGTTGCTAACCGTGGCTAACAAGCTTGCTCACCGGTGTATGAGATGTCCGTGGTTTGGAAGTATTTCCAAATGTCACCTACTAACAGTAAATATACGATTTGCAATGACTGCAAAGCAAAGGTGGTTATGTGAGGAGGAAACAAGGCGTGTTTCTTTAATCGAGCATCCCTACATATAACCCACGCAAAAATAAACCAAATCAGCAACAAAAGAAAATATTTCACCCAAATTAATGAAGCAAATAAGCAAAAAAAAAAAGAATCAAACCGACAAACCGAACCTGAAACTGTGTGGACACGCGATGGAATTACTGTGCAGCACAAGATGGAGCAACCACACCAGGCTGGAGGCCATGGATAGCCGTTCGAGATGCCCAGCTGGCAGCACATGTCACCAGGCTCTGTAGTGCAATCCCACACAGAACGCACTAGGAAGGGAAGAGACACGAGCTGTGGTCTCAACACCTGAGTGAAGGGAATTCAACACACGACCCACACTGCCACTGTCTCGTGGTGAAGACAGAGAGAAGATGCCACACTCCCAAGACCCTGACAATGCTGCACACGAACAGCACGGCCAACCCTGCTTACAGGTTGCACTTTGATTCCCGCAACCGGAGCATGCTGGACAGAGCCGTTGTTGGGTGAATGCTAGACAATAGTGTCCGCACCTCTATTATGCAAACACTACTACAGGGTATATCTGATTACCCAGATAGATTACATCTGATGACTCGTTGCTGCTGTCAGCAATCTGTGAAATTAACTCAACAACCCCCTGTATAAGGTAAAAATACGTGGGACCTGAAGAAGCCTTCTTTCTGTCAAGAAATCTACCCCCCATTTGTTCCCCTTTCTTTTACTGCTCTCTTTTTTAGTTTGTACGCACATAACCGTGCAACCTAGTGGAAGTGTTCAAACTACCATCTGTGCCATTTTCAAGTTGTTTTGTATGCCACCTCTTTTCACGTTGTCCCACTCCAGTCTTTCCATGCCCTCTCCTCCTCCTCCATCTCCTACGTCTTATTCTATGTGTGTTGTAATCTCAGCAAATCTCAACCTCATTGTATCTGCCTCTTCCTGTCACAGCGTCACCTGAAATGAAAAAAGTTAAGTCTGGAGACACAGGTGACTGTTGTAACACTGGCAATGATGCGCAGTGGTTGAAGGAAAGAATAGAATGTATGCATGTATACGCAAATGTTTCATGTAATATAGTATTCCTCGTTGTCTCAGCTAGTGGAATTAAACTTATTAAATCAATATTTTACAAATTTAAGTGAAGAATTTTGCCAAGTATTCAAATCTCGTCTTTATAAACAATTAAAAGTGACTGTACAAAGGAATTTCTTACTTTTCTGTGAGCTGATCTCAGTGCACCTGCTGATGACGGTTCTGTTCCTACGGAACCTGACCAGCCAAGTGCGTATTTAAGCAATATTACCCGAGAGGGTGTGCTTTAACGTCATTTGAGCACGACGGTGATGCGGTCAGGACCGAGGCGCTTGCGCAAGCGCCTCGGTCCTGACCGCATCACCGTCGTGCTCAAATGACGTTAAAGCACACCCTCTCGGGTAATATTGCTTAATTACCATCCTCCATTTGCATTCAAAGATTCACATATTAGCTCAGTTTTATTTAGACTGCAACTTGTGAGAAAAAGTATGCCACTTGTAAACAAGCTCTAAAGCAAGTAAATGTAAGGTTTAGCCAGTTGAAAACAGTTCTATTAAAGACAAAATAATAAATAAGTTCTCTCAGTGTTTTTCCAGAGTGGTCTCACCTCTCCAAAAGTCCATGTGGAAATGATGCAGCATCGTGTTTCTATGACAACGGAATCCAACAGAACATTCTAGGGATGATGTCACTATCACATTTAGTTTTGTGGCTGTTTCATTGTTCAGGAGTGAGTTGTGTTACTTTTCATCCTCATTTACCTGCCAGCATTTCACCTAGATGCATCAAACATGAAATAAGACAACATATGGCAACAAACACACAAAACCATTAGAAAGCTGTCCATCGTGACATTATTATAGCCACATGATTGTAGTTAACATCTTGATCAAAAATACAGTTTTTGCTTGAACTGAGTCAGTTTTTTTTTTTTCAGTGGGATGGAAAGAAAGGTTTTTATTTACAAATCCATTCCTGGCATGATTCTTACATAGTTATCTTCTCTTTTAAGCTTGAAGCTTGAAAATACAGTGTTTTAAGGACATTATGACCCCCTTCCATGGTGTAGGTCTCCCTTGTGCCTCCAAAACAGTTGTGGCTTGTTATGGCCCCTGTCACTTCAGTTGGCCCATTTACAGGTGAGGAGACTCATCGCCACGTCCCTGAAAGACTGATTGGTTTGGGTATCCTATTTAAAGGCTGTGCCTGTCACTCAGTTTTGGCTAGTTTATGTTTGTATGGTCACATATAGGTTTGGGCTGTTGTTTGTTGATGTGTTTTGAGTTTGGTTAAAGAAGTAGAGTTTCATTTGAGATTCGATTTCTTAGAAAGGACTTGGTCTGTATGTTTTGTTTTACTCATTTCTTTGATTTTACTGGTTTTAATGTTGCTTCCCTCACCCCTACCAGAGCCGGTTTGTAACATGGCTTATCAGAAAATCACAATGTTAACAAAATATATAAGTAGAAGATCAGGAATGTTTGGTTTAATAGCCAAAGCAGCAAGGGACTCTGTCAAAAACAAGGTTGCATGACTGTGATTTTTCTCTCAAAATAAAGAGTAG
Source organism: Planiliza haematocheilus (assembly GCA_005024645.1). NCBI lineage: Eukaryota > Metazoa > Chordata > Actinopteri > Mugiliformes > Mugilidae > Planiliza > Planiliza haematocheilus. The sequence goes on from SRSE01000306.1 coordinate 3,545,146, forward strand.
CACAGAGTACCATGGAATTGTCTTGATCATTGGATCAAATGTTAAGCCTTGGTTTTTAATGACAGTCATCATGGTAGGTAGCAGGAATGAAAGTTGGAATGTCCAAAATGGGAAAAGTGGTTGTAGCTGTAATGTCTGGTCGTGACTGAGGGGCAAACCAGTGTTGAATACGACCTTTTCATGCTGTTGCCCTAATATACAAGAGAGTTCTTCCAGAGCTCAGAGGCCAGTCTGGGTCATCTGTCAAGGATGAATCTATAGGCCCTGGCTATGGCCTTTGACTCCTGAGTAGTATGAAAAAGTTTGGGCACCTCTTAGGAAAATCATTGCATCAGTTTGTCACTTGCTGAGCTTTTGAAGCAGCAACTTTATTTTAACAAATGTTATACCTTATGGAAACAGAAACATCTCGGTAGTGAAATCATTTTCATTGGTCCAACAGAAACATTTTTATGTATATTTAAACAAAAATAGGCATGTGCATAAATTTGGGTACCCCAAAGAAATAATTCCATTAATATTTAATAGACCCTCCTTTTGCTGCAAGAACAGCCTGTAGACGCCTCCTATAGCCACTGACAAGTCCCTGAAGTCTGGCAGGTGGTACTTTGGCCCATTCCTCCATACAAAACGCCTCCAGTTCAGTCAGGTTTCTTGGCTTCCGTGCGTAAACAGCCTGCTTCAAATCAATCCATACATTTTCAATGATGTTAAGGTCTGGGGACTGGGATGGCCATTCCAGAAGATTGTACTTGTGCTTCTGCATGAATTCCTTGGTGGATTTTGAACAGTGCTTGGGATCATTGTCCTGCTGAAAAATCCAACCCCGGCGTAGCTTCAACTTTGTGACAGATTCTTGAACATTCTTGTCAAGAATCTGCTGATACTGAGAGGAATTCATGTGGCCCTCAACTTTAACAAGGTTTCCAGTCCCTGTTCTAGCCACACAGCCCCATAACATGATGGACCCTCCACCATATTTCACAGTAGGCAATAAGTTCTTCTCATGGAATTCAGTGTGTTTTTTTCGCCATGCATACCTCCTCTTGTTCTGACCAAATAACTCCATCTTAGTCTCATCTGACCACAGTATTTTTTTCCAAAATGCTTCTGGCTTGTCCAGATGTGCTTTTGCATACCTCATGCGACTCTTCTTGTGCACTCAGGAAAGGCTTTTTGCGCATCAGCCTTCCAAAGAGCTTTTCCTGGTGCAAAGTGCGCTGGATTGTGGAACGATGAACAACTACACCATCAGTAGCCAGATGTTCTTGTAGTTCTCTGGAGGTGGTCTGTGGCTTGTCTGTGACCATTCTAACCATCCTTTGCTTGTGTCTTTCCAGTATTTTTTTTGGCCTACCACATCTTTCCTTCACAAGGACTGTTCTTCTGGCCTTCCATTTCTGCACCACATTTCTGACTGTGGAAATAGACATCCCAAACCTTCTTGATAATTTCTTGTACCCTTCTCCTAATTCATGATGATGAATTATCTTAGTTTCTTGGTCAGTGGAGAGTTGTTTCGATGCCCCCATGTTGCCAGGAGCATAGGACAAGCAAAGCCAGCAATTGCCTCTGTTAAATAGCCTTTTTCATGATTGGTTTTACCTGTCTTTGTAATTGAAGGTCTCACAAGCTAATCAAAGCAGTTTTGGGCTGCAACATGTCAGCTACAAATCCCTACAGGTCTTGAAATCAATGTGATTAAAAGGGTGCCCAAACTTTTGAACATACCATTTTTTACAATTTAATTTATTATAATAAAACTTTGTAATGATACTCTAAGAATTTTGGTCTGGAAAACACTCAACACTCAACACTCAACACTCTTGTTGCTGTGATTGTCTTTTATAAAGTTAGAGCAAATTATTATGAAATCTTAGAGGGGTGCCCAAACTTTTTCATACCTCTGTATTTGCTCAATACACTGGTTTGTATGGAGTTTCCAACAGGCAGCCTTGATATTTCTTTTCAAAACATAAAATGCATTTGAGGCCTTGACCACGATTTAAATGATGCCTGCATATAAACAGTTTGAAAAGATGGATCAGCAGGGTTTAATAGATTTAATGCTGTACTGCATGAAGTATCACTGTGTGATATCTGGCGACTTACTTAATCAACCTAAGCAGCTGTCCCTATGTAACACTCATTTGCTAGTATTTTGAAAATGGCTTACAGTGTACAGAACGGTTCTGCACCTCTCTGTGCTGTTGTCACTGCCACTGAAATCAATCTGGCAGGGGGAAAGATTAGAGCATTGATTTGAAGCTGGTGAGTAATACTACTGCAGAAAGCATACATCAAAAGCCTGTAATGTGGCGGGACAGAAAGGGCCGATGATTTCTTATTTATGGGCTTATTTTTGGATCGTCTCTTTCTAAGGCAGAGGCGAGAGAGAGAGAGAGAGGGTGAGAGGGGGGAGGAGAGGAGCGAAGAGAGGGAGATAATGATGGAGGAAGAAAGGCAGAAAAAAGGCTGTGACATAACTGAAAGTAAAAGACAATCCAAGCTAAAGAATTATGACAGTTGGAGTGGAGTGGAAGATAGAACAAACTAGTCTGAGCATTTCTTCATGTTTCTCCTTCTCTCCTCCTCCTCCTCTGTTTATTTCATGACCCCTCCTCCCTTCATCTCATTTCCTGACCCGACCTTTTAGATTTTAATAAAATCATCACCATCTGTCGTCACTACATTTCTGGAATGAAACTCAATTCACTTGCCGTAACAGCGTCTGTGAATTACCACCAATAGAGGAAGTAAAGGAAAACAATTATTCCCAGTATGTATACAGTGGTTTGAAAAAGTTTGGGCACCCCTCTAAGATTTCATAATAATTTGCTCTAACTTTATAAAAGACAATCACAGCAACAAGATTTTATTTCCTACAGAGATGTAGACATTTGAGTGTTTTCCAGACCAAAATTCTTAGAGTATCATTACAAAGTTTTATTATAATAAATTAAAATGTAAAAAATGGTATGTGCAAAAGTTTGGGCACCCTTTTAATCACATTATTTCAAGATGCTTTGATTAGCTTGTGAGACCTTCAATTACAAAGACAGGTAAAACCAATCATGAAAAAGGCTATTTAACAGAGGCAATTGCTGGCTGTGCTTGTCCTATGCTCCTGGCAACATGGGGGCATCGAAATAACTCTCCACTGACCAAGAAACTAAGATAATTCATTATCATGAATTAGGAGAAGGGTACAAGAAATTATCAAGCAGGTTTGGGATGTCTATCTCCACAGTCAGAAATGTGGTGCAGAAATGGAAGGCCAGAAGAACAGTCCTTGTGAAGGAAAGATGTGGTAGGCCAAATAAAATACTGTAAAGACACAAGCGAAGGATGGTTAGAATGGTCACAGACAAGCCACAGACCACCTCCAGAGAACTACAAGAACATCTGGCTACTGATGGTGTAGTTGTTCATCGTTCCACAATCCAGCGCACTTTGCACCAGGAAAAGCTCTTTGGAAGGCTGATGCGCAAAAAGCCTTTCCTGAGTGTTCGTCACAAGAAGAGTCGCATGAGGTATGCAAAAGCTCATCTGGACAAGCCAGAAGCATTTTGGAAAAAAATACTGTGGTCAGATGAGACTAAGATGGAGTTATTTGGTCAGAACAAGAGGAGGTATGCATGGCGAAAAAAACACACTGAATTCCATGAGAAGAACTTATTGCCTACTGTGAAATATGGTGGAGGGTCCATGATGTTATGGGGCTGTGTGGCTAGAACAGGGACAGGAAACCTTGTTAAAGTTGAGGGCCACATGAATTCCTCTCAGTATCAGCAGATTCTTGACAAGAATGTTCAAGAATCTGTCACAAAGTTGAAGCTACGCCGGGGTTGGATTTTTCAGCAGGACAATGATCCCAAGCACTGTTCAAAATCCACCAAGGAATTCATGCAGAAGCACAAGTACAATCTTCTGGAATGGCCATCCCAGTCCCCAGACCTTAACATCATTGAAAATGTATGGATTGATTTGAAGCAGGCTGTTTACGCACGGAAGCCAAGAAACCTGACTGAACTGGAGGCGTTTTGTATGGAGGAATGGGCCAAAGTACCACCTGCCAGACTTCAGGGACTTGTCAGTGGCTATAGGAGGTGTCTACAGGCTGTTCTTGCAGCAAAAGGAGGGTCTATTAAATATTAATGGAATTATTTCTTTGGGGTACCCAAATTTATGCACATGCCTATTTTTGTTTAAATATACATAAAAATGTTTCTGTTGGACCATTGAAAATTATTTCACTACAGAGATGTTTCTGTTTCCATAAGGTATAACATTTGTTAAAATAAAGTTGCTGCTTCAAAAGCTCAGGAAGTGACAAACTGATGCAATGATTTTCCTAAGGGGTGCCCAAACTTTTTCATACCACTGTATATGTTGTTTTTGGAGACCCCAATGTAATCTCCACATGCATGTCTTATGTCAACCCAGGAGATTTTTTGCACAGTACAAAAATGGATTAAGTTGTTCTTTAAATTTTGCTCTCTGATAAAAGTTTTGCCCTCACACTGAGCCTCACTTCCCACATGTATTAATTCACTTAAATGGCCAGGTAGGGTAAGGTGCTTATTAGACTGTCAAGCAGAATATGAAAATGCTTGAAATATATCATTAACTGGCAGCATCACTACATCTAAGCAACATTCAGAGTATCTACCACCACTATGTATATATTTTTTAACTTACTTTTAATAATATCAGATCAATCATCAGACTGGTGTACTTCTGCATCTTCACATCGTCTCCACCTTGACATGAATCTTACAATAATTATTGCAAGCTCTAAACTCAGTGGAAAATTATATATTGATGTTAACAAGCTACATGTGGCATCTGCGAATGTGAGAGTCCTAAGTGAGAGCTGTGGCCCTGTAGTGAGGTTACTGGCAGCCTGCCCCTCACTCTGGGTCCAGACTTGGCCAAGGCTGACCTCCAACACATTCAACCTGTGAGGGCCAGAAGTGTGGGGGTGTGTAAATGTGTGTGTACGTGTGTGTGTGTGTGAGAGCGATGGGTAATGTGTACCACTGAGTGGATGAACCTGGTACTAAGCTAATCATCCAAGAGTCTGCTCAACTGGAGACAGGCTTGAGGCTCATTGGCCAGGAATCAAACAGGTCAGATGGAACACACACACACACACAAGTGAGGACCAGCCAAAATGTCCTCATTTAGCACAAATGTCCTCACTCCGATGATGTAAAACTCAAACTGATACTCAGAAAGATAGCTGTACAAACCCACAGACACACACACACACAGTTATATGAATATCTTTGTGAGGACATTACTAAAAACTAAACCCTAACCCTCTAAATGAAGTGACTAACCCCCACCCACACCATAATTGTAACTTTTGCCCACTTCTCTACAGCCTTGTAGAGAAGTGTGGACTGGCAGAATGTCCTCACATTTCACAAATGTCCTCTCTCTGATGGTGTAAAATGCAAACTGGTCCACAGACAGCTGTACTAACACACACATACACAGGAATATTACATACTTATCTTTAATTTATCCATTTTCATTCAATTTCAACACACACATGGCTGACCAAAGCTTTAAGTAGATGGTCTTGCATTTATAAAGTGCTATTCTGTTTCACATGCCATTGCCTGACACTGGGTGCAACCCAGTGTGCAGTGTCTTTCTCAAGGACATTTCACCATGTGGTAACCTTCCTGAATTGTTAACCCTGTGATTCATGGACAACCCACACTAACTACTTACATCTGTCTGCACTTTCATATATCATTTAACTAATGTCCAGCCGTATAAAAAAAAAAGCCTATGCGACCTTAAATATTAAATAAATAAATACATTTGAATACATGTGTATTTATCAGTGCAGGTGGTGACAAAGGTTAAGGTGCATACCTGTGGTGTCCATTATTTGATTTATCCAGTTGCATCCAGTTTGCCACTTCTGTCCAATGTAGGCTGACGTATAACAATCCACATAATTTGATTTAAAAAAACAACAACATGAAATTGCTTTACTAGAGAATAGAAGTGAAAAGGGAAAGAAAGGGTCTATCTAGCTCTGTATTGTGTCTTGCGGGCTGTGAAATCTTTTTAATGTTTAAATGAAAGTTGCTCAGATTTAATCATGCGTTCAATTTTCCTGCCTGATAGAAATGATTCCACTCGTAATGTGCCACTCAGAAATACAGATTTCTTGCAATGCAGGGTGGACGTCGATGTGTTTCCTGCAAGAATGAAACAGTCTTGGAGGTGAATCGATACATCAATAAACCGAGCTGTGATTTAATACGGAATAATTGGTTAGCACACGCTGATGTTTTACTCACAATAAAACACCAAGGCGAAGCCATGCCAAGTCCTCTACCTAATGAGAGAGTGGCTGAATCAGTGGCAGTGATCTGTTTACATCAAGATGACAGACACTTCAGCGTGAGAGTGGTGCCAGACAGACGCTCTCTGTGATTTGGACGGTGCTTCTCAGTATGCAGCGCCAGAACAAGCAGGGATCTCCATAAATGTTTGCTCACATTGCAGCCAAAGGTGTCCCAATTATTTATTTCCCCCTCACAAGACAGATGTTATCTAATCAGTCAGAAAAGCAAAAGGTTGCATGGAGCCTCAGATTTTCAATTTACAATCTGGACCACCAAGGTGCGCTGTGCGGAAAAATCTGATCTGGTGCTGGCAGCAGCATGAAGGACGAGACGCAACATGATGTGGCTGATTGAATTGTTGCATCATACTAAGTACCAGTCGTAGTCCAATAGACCATGATTGAAATGTGTTTCTGCAGAAAATCTTTTATATATATATATATATATATATATTTATTTATTATGTAGCCTAATATATATATTATTATGCTACATTTTATGGCAGGATTTGTTGCACATATATATATATATATATATATACACACACACACGTACACACACCACTCTCAAAAATAGATCAAATAAGAGCACACTTACGCAGTAATAAACGCAATATAGATATAATTAGGCAAAGCAGAAACAAAAGCATAACATACATAATTTCCTGTATAAAACAACTAAAGAGCTACAGTTAAAAGTAGTGAGACACACTGCTGGTATTAGTGTGTCACGGTAGAATTCTGCAGTAAAAATCAGGACCAGTCCTAAGAATAATGTCATTTTGGTCTTGCGTGTGCTCTTAAGATTAGACAGCGTTAAGATTTAATCTCAGTTCCTAAATTATTCAACAGCGCAGTAAAGGTCTCCGAGTCTGTTAGGAGTGGCCTGGAGAAGCAGCAGCCACCAGCCTTACATATTCACATGGTGTGTCATGATACCCCAGACACAGTGACGGCAACGTGAAAGAGTCACATAAGGGATTCTGCATATTAGAGAGTGATTAACGTCTCTACAGATATTAAAAAAGGCATATATTTACAGCAAGATTTTACTAGCTGAGGTGAAGTGCAAGGATTATCGGGTTTTTGAAGCACAATAATGAACAAAGCGTAGGCACTGTGTTTGAAAATGACAACAAATACTTTGGCTGTCTGTAAATGGTGTCATTTTCAGCTTCGTCGGTGTGTCCTCTGTTTTGGAAGAATGAATAATTGAATGTACATCAATTTTGTTTCTATACAAAGATATTAATATTATCCCACATAGCATACTCATTATACTGTATTTAGAACTGCAAGGAAACACATTACATGGCATGTCAGTCTCAACTGATTTGGGGTTTCAGGGATGAGTTTGTGTGTCAATATAACTGCAGGCCTTTTTCTGAGACATTACCGTCTGCTCATACAAAGTCCCATTCTTTCATAATGATTCATTAAAAGTTTAGGGACACGTCTAGTAAGCTGGACAGCCTACTTCAAGTCTATTCATCAACCTTTCAGCCACATCTCATTGCACTGGTAAATGGTCTTGTACTAATGCAGCACTTTTCTACCTTGGTACTGAAACAGCATTAGAGTCACAATTTTACATCTGTTTGAAAGTTTCTCCAAGCACTTGGGGTTTAGTGTCTTGCTCAAAGACACTGTGGATCAATCTGACTGAAGATATATTTACTCAGACAGTATTCTTCAGTTAGGATAAGGGTTGTTTTATAATAGTATTATACCAAGCACAGGCAGTCATGTGTAGTAGAGCCCACACATAAAGCAATGCACATTTGTAGCTCACACTTGGTTACTAAGGGGATATCCCAGGCTCTGGTTGCCTAGGTAACCCTTTTGTATATTTCCCACTCCAAATATTCCTGAGTGAAACTATCAGAAGATAAAAAAAAACTGTATACAGTATATGGTAAGAGGTCTTGTTCAGCTCACCTGCAATTAGAGGATGTCGTTCAGATTGGATAGCACCCAAGCTAAAGGGGAACTACTGTTTTTTACAACCTGGACCTTATTTCTAGCATGAAATACCATCGTTTCCTCACCGAAATAACTTTTGTGTCATTTGCACTCATTTAGGAAATAATTAGATCAACGTATATCCATATAGCGGGAGTGACGGAGCACCGCAACGCAGCCTCTAAATAACGCATTATCTGCCACAAAACTTGTTAATTTTGCCAATATGTTGTTATGATATGCTAATACGCTATTCCCCGTTGAGTCCGGAGTTACCTGTTATCATCATCTGTACAATGGTATGGGTTCGTCCATAACCTCAGAACAGGAAAAATATTCAGCCATGTTGCAAAAAAAATTGCAGCAAGAGAGATCAAAACCTACGCCAAAATTTCGCCGAAGACAAGTCATACATATTTGTATCTCTGAACCTCCTCAGCTAACCTTTCCTTGATGTGATGCATCTTCATTGATCCAAAACCAGACAAAAATATAAAGCGCAAACAGGGTTACCAAACGGACCAGTCACAGTTCTTGCGGTCTGCGTCGTTGTGAGGTGCACATCAGGCTACAGTGTTTGGGTCTGTGTAGGGTCTGTGGTGATGCTGTAGCTATGGCGTCAAATTGACACAGAAGCCTGAAGCACTCATTAGTCTGAACAGCACCTTCTAATTGGTCATTAACAGATCCTAGACGTGAGTCTCAGGTGTTCAACACCCACAAATGTTCTAAATAAAAACTACACTCTTGGACGACTTGTGAGACATCTTCAAGGAAACTTAAAAGTGTCCAGTTGCCTGTTTTTGCTATAGACTATGACCTGGATGACTGAGAATCATCACAGACATACCGTATGCATTCCATTTGTGTTGAAGAAAATAGTCCATAAGCTTTGAGACATGAGTTCAGTCTTTGGGAAAATCATGAAGCCCTGAATACTGTAATACTGTAAATATCACACATATTTCACCGGTAAGTAAAGCAAATCATACACACAGCGCAACAGACTTTTTATTTTCTGCTTATAACAATGACATGGTGTGTGGCTGCAGTCGTCAGGAAGAGAAAAGACACAAACTAATTTAATTTACATTTTATTGTCTGTGTTTCTTCAGATGACAGCAGAAGCCATTCTCCGCCTGGTCAACGATCCCGTGCTGCCTTTCTACCCTCTGGACATTGCGCTGGATGTGCAAAACAAACTTAAAGGTAACACTGATGATCATATAATAATAGTGTTGGTAGTGATGGTGCGGTTGGTGGTGTGCTACAGGGGCACTGTACACCACCTGCCCAGCACCAACAGGAAGATAGACAAAGTTAGTAAGAAGGTGGTGAAGAATTACACAAAGCATGCCCATGAGTTAAAGTGGATGTACTCAAGGTGTAAAATTAACACCATGACTCTTAATTACTTTTTTCTTGGGTTTGTTTTTGTTTTGTTTTTATAGCTGTGCATGTGTAGATTGTGTTTGTTGCCCAAGTGACACGGACATTATGAATGTGAATAATTGTAGAGTTCCTTGAATGCAGTAGTAGCGCCTGTAATGAGGATACATATCATTAGCTTTGCCTGCTCACAGGGTCAGTAGTTCACTCTGCAGCCAGTTATGAAAAAAATGAATAAATAACTGGATAGATTGTGTAGTATTTTCTGTGTCTCTAATGTGCAAGCCCTCATGGCACCAACACTTCTATAGTGGTATATTCGCAGTGTCTCTACATGTTGGATTTTTGAGTGTGTGTTTGTGTTTTTGTTCGTCGTTGTTGACTTCATATTAGAATGCATGCTCAGATCAGATTGTCTGGCTGGTCAGTACGGAATAGTAATGGGAACTAACTTCCTGTTGTTGCTGCACCGGTATACAACACAACTCACAATGTGAGTGCTGTCACATAGTTATTTTACTGTCATAATTTAAATTAAGTGTTAAATAACTAATCAAACCACATATTCTGTGGATTGACCTTGAAAGTTTGGAATTTTTGCAAATGTAGCATAAACAGAGTAATTTTGTAATTGACCAAAATAATTATTAAAAAAATAATAAATATAAAACACTCATCCCTGATAATTTATGCTCAAAATCGATCCCTACTGCAAACAAATACTATGCAGTTAATATATTAATGTGAAAGACTACCTGTCACTCCTGGCACAAACTGGATCACATGAGCAATTTCCAAATTTCCATCTGCAATTCTGAGCAATACTCAGCTTCTGTCAAACTACTGTCCCCTGTTAAAAAAGCACATGTTGTAAGGCCCACTGTCCACCGGCGGGGACACAAACAAAAAGTACAATGCAAGGTGGTTTCATTGTTGTGCATATGGTCAACTTCTAACGTCTTTAAAAGTTGCAGAGCTCCTGCTGTACATGTCACACGCCAAACAATGATATAGCACTGAGAAGGCCAGGATGTCTCCTACAAATTCTGTAGAATAAAGCGTTTTGTTTTGTTTTTTTAAATATGCATTAGAGACTCGGAGTACAAAAATTAACTATCTTGCATATAGATATGGAGTGATCAACAGACAGAAATAATGGGAACATTATGTCAGTACTGTATATTTGGAACAAAAAAAAAATGTTGAGTGTTGTAACATTTTGGCCACATTGGAAGTGAAAAGCATCCTACTAGCTAGAAAAAGAAAGAGTATTATAGATTACATTTTAATTTAACTTAGACATGGATTGGCCGAACAAGTACATGTTAAACTTGGTGTGTGACTTACTAGAAATGATTTACATATTGATCACCAAAAATGTGTTTGCAACTTGCATAGTAAAAGGAACACAGCCCTTTATTCAAGGTCTGAATTTAAATCTGTGTCAATTTACATTACCAAATATTCAACCGTTAGCATGCTGTACGACGTCTCAGGCCTTCTGAGCCCACATCAGCTTATTCAGTCACAGTCTCCCAGCATGCAGACTCTGTCCTTGAATATTAAGATGGCCCTCGAAAGAGGATGCACAACAAAGGCTGTGATACACTTAGCTTGCATGCTGTCTTCACAAGAATTCAAGAATAAACAAAATGCGATATTAGTTTTGTTATGCATCAGGTAACTCCCCAAACTACAGCAGTGATCAATAGAATGCACACTACGGCAGAATCAATTCTTCATGCCTCGTGATGAAAATGAATCTATAAACCGAGTGGTATCAGTCATTTACAGACAATGATCAGAAATTGAAAGCGATGGAGAGACGAGCTCTACCACATGTACTGTTGCTCCAACTTCAAGTCTCATTCATTTTGCGTAAGGCAATCAGTCAGTGCCTTAGGTTCACTGGCTGTGTCTAAGCATGTAAGCATAGTCCCATTAAAGCCCAGATTGAGTGGTTACGCTTCCTCATGTGAGACTAATGGACAGATTATAACCTGAGAGTGACTGAGATGACTGATTATTATAGCTGCCCATACCCCCTATGTCTGTTTCTTCATCACTTGTTTTATCCCTCACTGTTGCTGTGTGTCTATTCCCTGGCCTTTACCATTTCGAGTCAAAGGCACATTATTGGTTAAGTTTGCCCCGCCAAGAATACCTGTGAAGGGTCTGCCCACGGTCAGCCAAAGGTCTGCTGATGTTAAATCAATAATTATGAGGAGGAGGAGCTGAGAGAGCTTCAGTTCAACTAAAGAAGATGGTGATGTCAAAATGAATTATTTGACACGTTGCACGCCATAGGAAAAGAATAATATATGAAGAGAATGAAAAGGATAGAATGAAAATTTGGCAGGGACAAAATCATCTGATTGGTGTCGAGGAGGAGAGGACACCCACTGGTGCTGATATGGTCATTTGAGGGCAAGAAAAGAGAGCGGATATTAATAATATGCATTTTTAAGCATCTTCCTCACTGAACTTCAGCTTGTGAAACCATTTTTGAAATGTATGTAAGTATTTTTAATGTGTGTGCCTGTATTCCTCCTTTTTGTGGAAAAAAATTTTTTTTCTTAAGTGTATTTTGGACTGCTCCAGTTATTCACTGGATTTGTTGAATAACTTTAACCGAAGATCTTTGCAACGACGTGTCTAGGGACTGCATTTATTTTATCTTTTTGTCTGGCCTGGAACAAGATGCTAACTTCAGTCCTTTCTAAAACCTCTATGTATGCATTCATTTCCTTGCTCGAGTCCTGGGGGACAAAACAGACCTGATATTTTTAAAAACAGACTGTGTATAACTCACTGCATGAGAAAAACATTGCTGAACATTCCATTACAGAGAATAATGTGTATATTAAAAAAACAGTGTGAAAATAACCCTTGTATGACCTATGTAAAGGTGTGAAGGAGTAAAGTCAAGTCTTTTATTTGAGAGACAGTCATTAAGATGTTCATGTAGATATTTAATTTGAAATGATACAACTTAACACTAAATGCTCTTGAAGGTAATATTTGATTCTAGCTGTTTCCCCAAAACCATGCTGCGCGCTGATGCTGCTTTTAGAGGAAACTGGAGCAAAGTAAACCCCAAGAACCCCAAGAACTGTGGCTGAATTTATAAACAGAAAGGGTTAGCCATACTAGATATTATGGTGTCCTGGCCAAAGGAACAAGAAGCACCAGCATTCTCTGGTGTACACGGTGAAATGGATTTCTCAAGTACATTTGGTTTTAATGCAGGAAGTTGTAGCTGACTGCAGTATCTCTGCTCCTGTATCGGCATTGCTATTTGTCTTGTTGCTTGCAGGACCTGAGAAGATTATATGACTCAGTGGAGAGGTGTCTGCTGTTGGTTCAGCTGACATCACATCTCTACTGTGTAACTCATACGAGGATTTTTTACACTCTTGTTGATAGAAATAGTTCATGTTGGGGAAGATGTAGTTGATTTAACAGAACAAATTTTTTTGCTTCTTTTGCCACCAAAACTAGTTTTTCCCACCCTTTACTTGTATGGGCGTTGTCACTGCAACCTAACTTAGCAATACCCAAGAGGGCATTGACCCATTGGATTTATATCCATCCTCCTTTATTTGGGGCAGTAATCCTCAAAAACAACGCATCAATGCAAGTGCACTTCTTTTAGCCAAATGTTTGCACGCTATGATGGCGCAAACAAATTTTGACCAGCACAGAGTTGAACAAAAGCAAAGCGATTGAATAAATCTCCTCAAACATGTATATGACTAGCCTCATAGTAACAATGGAGTTCAACTGTGGTTGAAGGTCGTTGAAAACAGGCTTTACAACATGCATGTCCCCATACACCACCACACAGTGTCGTTTTACTTATGCTAAACATTTAGTTTTATTATTTTCATCAGCTGTGTGTAATGAGAAAAGAGGGTCCTGTGACAGATTTTGGGCTCTTTATTGTGGTTATTAAATTGGTATTAAATTTAATTCTAGGTGGCATTATAAATGTCTTAAAGTTATAAATCTGAATTAGTTGCGCGTGCAGATATTCTCAATGATTGTGTTTTAACCAAGCAGCTCCTGCACAGCCAGAAAACAGGTGGGAGAGGACTTTTATCTCGGCTGGTTTAAAAATACAGAGAGGCACCAGATGGAGAGAAAGAAGAGGAGGAGGAATGGGACAGTGAAATAAATAGTTTCTGATGTGTGTGAGTGTGGTAACAGATAGGAAGGCATGATAAATAATTCCTGTTGTTGTGCGCGGCCTGTTAATGGCAGTGGTTGCAGATTTAAAGCTGGCATGTAAATGGTAGAGATGCCTTATAATTTTAACCATGATAAAAGGACAAAGGAGTGGCATAGACGTAGGATGAACCACTGATTTCAAAGATTGATTTTCCACATTTTCCATTCCATTTTTGGCAGGAACAACAAAAACCAATGTACTTACATGGTTGACGTCATTGATTGCATAAATATATTGACTTGGGTTGAATTTTCAGTGTTAATGTAATGTAATTACTAACTATAGCACCCACTGCTAGACATATTTAAAGTGTTTATAAAAAGTGTTATTTTCCAAGTGCAGGAATTCTTTAAAATGAGAATCAATAGGGTTCATGATAGGTAAAAATCAAGGCAGCAGTATATATATAGAAGTATATATATTTTGACTATTGGTAAGATTTTTGTCCGAACTCAGGTTCCTAACCAGTGCCAGAGTCGGCAAAACTTGACATAGGCTGTGTAGGACAGATGTTCATGGCTACTAGGAATTGTGTAATTCACAGTAAGTCAACAATTATCAGGACAACAGCATTCTGTATGGATAGGCTACTTCCTGTTTAAACAAAATCGCCACGAGGAGGTGCTAAACACTGTTAAAATAACTTAAAAGTCTGAGGCAAAACTTTAATAAATTTAATATGTCTGACAATGAAATTCACCAGCGAATTGTTAGTTTGCAGCCTCCTCACTGCTTTCGAGAGGATTTGGACCGTTCCTCTTCTAGCATTACCGGACCCCTTTTCAGATGAGTGTGTAATGCAGTAGTAATTTTATTGTATTACAAGACTGACTTACATATTTTGCATGTCACAGTAGAATGGGCTTCGTGAAGTATTTCCACACACTTGATGAACCGCTGCTAGCTTGCTGCAGTAACCCACTGAGCTTCACACCTATCTTCTCAGAGGTGTTGTTATTGTCACGTGATCGGTGACGAGTCGGCTTAATTCAAAAAGCGTCATGGCACAGCTGTGAAGTTGGCAAACCGTCTAAATGATTAGTCTGTATAACCAGAGATAGCAAAAGTACTCACATTCTGTACTTAAGTAAAAGTATAGATACTTGTGTAAAACAACACTCTGGTAAAAGTAAAAGTACTGATTCAACTCCTTTACTCAAGTAAAAATAAGAAAGTACAGGTTCTGAAATGTACTTAAGTAAAAAAAAAAAAATGATTTTGCCATAAATTAAACAATTCATCCGCTGACAATTTTGCAAAATGAAAACGTTCTTGCAAAGTAATCTAGACTTAACGTGACCAGATGTCCTGCATGAGCATGTGGATCATTTTTAATCATAAATAGAGGGTGATTGGGTTGTTGTTTTTAAACTACTAGCTAGTGTTAGCTATAAACATGGACATTAGACCAGTAATTGTCAAATAGTGGAGTCAGGTGGACTTTCAGTATTATTATTATTAGTATTATTATTATTATTATTAATGTCTCTTTTGACGCAAAACGATAAACAAGCTTCCAGTCACTAGATGGCAGCAGATCTCAAACTGATCAATAGGCTGCTTGTTCAAAACAGTAGAAGAAGAACACAGGAAGTGAATTGTCGATATCCTTCTCTAGTCCGATCCTCTAGTCATGTCCAGTCCGATAATGTCACGTCTTTTACGTCTTGTCATCAATGGATGTTAAAAAAGTAACAAGCCTGTTTTTCCAATGTAAGGATTAGAAAGTACAGATATTTGTGTACAATTGTAGGGAGTAAAAGTAAAAAGTCGTCAGAAAAGAGTTACAGATACCTAAAAAAATCTACGTAGGTACAGTAATGAAGTACGTTACTTGCCACCCCTGTGTATATCCCCTAATGGCTGGTATTGTAAAGCTATACTACAACGTTTAATCATGCTGAACACTGCAATGCTGGAATACAGGAAACACTTTCCTAATAAAGTCTCTATGTGAAACCACATTCACTTTCAGTGGCTAACAGCAAACGAGGAGAGGGAGCAGAGCTCTCTATCATGGGTGTTTCAGCAGATTGCAGCCTGCATGCATCACTGGTCAGCATGTGTCATCTCAAGTTCCCTGTTAAGAAATGTGGATGAAGTCAAGACAAACTGTTGTGAAAAGGGTTATTGTGTGTGGGAATGTTTCTCACTAGTATATGGTCACAGAATTTAATCATTCGAATACACAATGTCCGGTGGCACAGTGGGGTGGTGGTTACCACTGACAGCAAGAAGGTTCTGGGTTCAAATTCAAGCTGACTGGGGACTTTCTGTCTGGAGTTTGCGTGTCCTCCTTGTGTCTGCGTGGGTTCTCTCTGGGTACTCTTGCTTCCTCCCACCACCCAAAGGCATGCTCATTAGGTTAATTGGTGATTCTAAATTGTCTGTAGGTGTGCATTTGAGTGTGAATGGTTGTCTGTCTCTCTGTGTTAGCCCTGCGATGGACTGACCTGTCTGGGGTGTACCCCTGCCTCTTGCCTGATGACAATTGGGATAGGCTCCAGCAGACCCTGCGACCCTTAACAGGAACAAGCAGTTGTAGAAGATGAATGAATGAAAGATTAGTTTAAATGTTGAACATTTTGTGTGTGTGTGCCCCTGGTCTCTGGGCATTTCAGCAGCCCCCTCCCCTCTACAGCACAAGACTAGTGAAATTAAATGGATTCTTCACAGTCAGCATGCAGCACAGCAGTATTCATGACTGGCAGTCATGGAGGATACTAAGATCAAACAACTGGAGCTAATTGAACCCCCTCCCCTCGCCCCCAAAAACCTTTGTTCAACTTTCTAATCACCATTTTCCTTCTTTACCTCTTTTCTTACAGAACTGCCTTTGGCCTAGTCTGATCTGACATAAATCTCCATTAATTTACAGTAGAGGTTGCATTCAGTTGCAGGGCTTCCTTTGGTCCTCAGTAGCAGTGCTCAAAGAAAGGTATACAAGTCTGTTGTGCTACAGTATACGCTCGAGTCTTCCAATCTCTAATACTACTCTACTACTTCTCGACATCAGTACGGTAATTAAAAAGCAAAGGGGAACTTTTCTAGCTTTGCCACCGAAAACAAACATACAATAGACACTGAAACAATTCTCGTGAAGGTATTGAGTCCTCTTTGTACAAACACTTAACAATCTGACAAGGGAACGAGAACCTTGTTTAAGTTGTGTACATCAATATACTGAAATAGACCAAGCTAAGCTGTGCATAAATCTTCTTGTAAAATGCAAACATGTTTATAATTTTCTTGTACATTTTGTTCATTGAATGCTGAATAATTCTTAAAGCTGAACTGAACTGCAGCTGTGGAGCTGTGGGCTGTCCACAAGCCAGAAGATTAGCAGTTCGATCCCCAGCACATGAACTACATGCCAAAGAGTCACTGAGCAAGACAAGACATTAAACCTGAGTTGCTCCCAGTGCCCTGTCATTGGTGTGTGAATTTGTGTGCGTTTGTGTGAACAAGTGGTATGACATTGTGACTGTTCTTTGAGTAACAAGAAATGCGAGATATAAACAGACAATTTACCACATAGCAATCAGAAGTGTCTCATTCATTCATTCATCTTCTGTAAGCGCTTGTTCCTATAAAGGGTCGTGGGGTCTGCTGGAGCATATCCTAGCTGTCATCGGGTGAGAGGCGGGGTACACCCTGGACAGGTCACCAGACAACCATTCACACTCACATATACACCTATGGCCAATTTAGAATCACCAGTTAACCTAATAAGCATGTCTTTGGATGGTGGGAGGAAGCCAGAGAACCCGGAGAGAACCCACGTAGACACAGGGAGAACATGCAAACTCCAGTCGGCCCACAGATTCGAATCCCCAGAGAAATCACAATGAAGGGAACCTATTTGCCTGAGGATGGTCATAGATGGTCAATGCAATGTTCTGCTGGGAAGCCTCTTGACCTGGCATTCATGTGGATGTTACTTAGACATGTACCACCCACCTAGACCAGACCAGGCACCCCCACCCCATAGCAATGACACTCCTTGATGGCAGCAGGCTGACACAGACACACACACACACAAACAGTTTAGGAATAACTAAAAAAAACATTCACTAGATCCCAAACTGATCAACCACAGAGGCCCCTACCCTAAACCCATAGGACTCAAAGGCCCCCACTAACAACACTGGAGGCAACTTTCTTTTCGAATTCTTTGATAGTCTGACCTTGAATTAAATGAACATTTTATTTCAACGCACCTTAAAAAGTACTTTAATAAACATAAAGCTGTGGAAGACTACTTGTAATCAGTGAAAGAGTGTTAAATGAAAAGACGTTGTGAAATTGAAATAGAAATAAATTGACTGTCCAATCAGTGATCACCAAGGACATCACAGCCACCAGCATGAAGAATAGAAATAAGCTACAAGAATTTACAAAATTGTTTCAATAAAAGATTTATATCAAATACTTTATAAAACCTTTATGTTTTTACGGCTCTGTTTCAAATAATCATATAATAATCATTATTTTATCATCATGTAAATCAGCACCACTGGCTTGCATAGTAAAGCTTATAGGCGAAGAATATGTTCAGAGGACATCAAAAAGGCATTGCCCTTCTTCACATGATATTAGTATTATGGTAACATGACTGTCATCATCAACATTTATTGTCTGTCCATAAATTGACTTTTCTCTCTTGGTTGTGGTCACCTCTGTTTGGCGTATTATACAATAGGGAATCGTTGTGAAGCACCTTTCTGAGAACTTCTGAGATTTTTAAGCAGAAAAAAAATATCACTGGCACAGCTGTAGGTTCAGACATTTCCGTGGTCATGCATCTGGTTTCTAGGTACAGTAAAGCTGAGATAGAGTCTGTACTAGTTGTGGACAGCCTGCATGGGTACTTGGCACAAAAATCTGTTTGTTGGGAATCTGCAAGTTTGTGAGGGGAACAGACCCGACCTGACCTCAGTCACAGTCAATCAAACGTTTTAATTTGTTTAGCTGAATCTGGATGCAGTCGGGTAGCATGAGCTGATTACGGACTCAACTGGGACACAGCAAATAGTGTCAGAAAATGGCAAGAAGAAGCGGGAGTATAAAAACCTTGATGGCAAAGAGCGGGAGAGTGGTGACAAAGCAAACCTGGACCACAGAAATGAAGGAGAGATTAACTGAGTTGTGGCAGGTTTCTGTATGACTCTGGTTGCAGTGTGTAACACAACCGTCACACTCAAGGGAGTTTTCATGAGAGTTTGTTTTGTTCTGTTGGCTTTAGTTGGTTTGATAAGTCTTGTAGTCCGTGATTCCTCATCAGGCGAAGTTGTTATGTGTGTGATCTCAAGTCTTTCAGTCGTTTTAAAAAAAAGCTGGTATGCTGAAGCCAGTCTGCCAGCTTTAAGCACAAAAATGTACATTTTGATATTTGTTTTTAACTATATAACTGAGAGCATGTTGCTCTTTCGACTTGGCTAAGCCTTGAACTTTTTTCACTTGGGTCCACTGTTAAAAGATGTTAGTCTACTTTTCAAATGGCAAGTGTTCTTGCATCTGTACAATGCATTTGTATTTATTCATACAAAGAACTTTACAGCCGCAAAGAATGGGGTTAATGTACCAAATCGCTAACCCTCCAGCTCATGAACAACCTGCTCCACCTACTGAGCCACAGCCGCCCACCTAGCAGGCCTCTAGCAATTTCAGTTCTTTAGGGGCAAAGGTGGCTCCCCCAGTGTCCAGAGCCAGAATTCCTGCTTTAACCCTTTGAATGTTTCTACAAGGTTCAGTGACCTTTTTAGTAGCTGAAGCATCGGTAGATCTCTAAAGTGACACATTATGCTCCTGGAGCTGGTCCTGGTTGAGTTGATAGTGATAATTTAATTTTATGTAAATAGGATGGTTTTGTTTCCCACATAATTACAGAATGTCCAGTATTCTTTAAGAATAATGCAAAATGAACAAACAAACTAACAAACCTTGGCATTCAGCAATATAAGTAGACGTAGGTGGACTAAAAAGAAAATTTCCAGCTGAATGAAAGCATCACCTTAAAGCTTTTTTGCTTTCCTCTGCCTCTCTCTGCCACTGTTACCGCATGAGGCCAAGTCCCAACTGTATACCCGAATGCAAACGCACTCACACACACCCCTATGTGTCAAAAGATGTGATGGATTACAACAATCAAACAATATTTCATGAGTCCCAGCTGGCTCCGAGGAAGCAGAGCCATTTAAATTTGTAGGAGAGAACAGATCTCATTGTCTATTTTTGTCCCCTCTGTATTCCTTCTTCCCCTCCAATGAGTCACGCTCTGTTCCCAACATACTGTGGCACACTCTGATCTCAAGAAACGCAAACACACACCTATGCCATGGTATTTTGATTCGTTTTTTTGTTGTTGTTGTAAGTTACTGATTTATATCTCTATTAATCCATCTTCATCTCCATATTCTTTGAGCCCGGACAGACAGGTCTTCAAGTTCTCAAAATCCCGAGATAAATGTTTAAAATGTGGAATTACATATACATTACACATGCAATATACATACTGTAACTGTATATTTCAATAGTAATCTCTGATCACCTGGTTTGCAGAAAAGGAACTTGTGTGTTTGCGGAATGATAGATGTTTAGGCGTCATGGAGAAGAAGAAGGAAGATGGGTGGAAACAGCCTTAACAGTGGACCTAGTTTTCCTTTAATCCCATATTGAGGGAAAATTCCAGTGTGTGGAGTTCCATGTAGGTCGATGTCAAAAAAGAGAGCCTGGGGGTTGAATGCCAGGCCTGGCATGGTTATTTTTCTCTCTGCTGATAAAGAGGTCTGTCTCATTTCAAACATGGGTTCCATGGGTTCTATTCCAAATTTAAATACTAGCCTTGTTTAATCTGGGATGAGAACCCGATAATCCGAAAATTGATTTATTGCTGTGACGAAGGGAGTATAAAGTGTCGTTTGAATAAGATGGGAGGTCTCATGCATGAAATTGTCTGGTATGCGCCTACATGACTGTAGTTTTCTAATTATATCTATGTCTAATGGACAGTTGAGCACCTGCACATGTACATGTAAAGATAAATGTAAATGTCCTGATACAGGCAGTGACACAACAGATTTCAGCCTTTCTAGCATGGGTCCATTGGATCCAGCCAGATATCATTTAATAGAGCCAGGAATACAAGCCAATTAAGTGTAAATGAAAGGTAATTGATTTGTTGTGCCAAATGTACTGTAAAACAGGCATGCTCTCTGTTGACAGGCTAATGAGGAGAGCCTTCTGTGAGTAACTGGGTTTGTGTGTGCGTTTGTGTTCTTGCTTTTATTAAGTTGTGGGGACCAAAGTTCCGCGGATTACTAACATTGCAGGACCGGTTGTCGTTGTAGGCCCCACAATTTTTTGAGGGTTAAAACTTGTCTTGGTTGGAGGGAAAATGTTACCTTTAACTGTGGAATTTTATCAAACAGGGTTTGAAACACAAAAGTTGGTGTATGTGTTTACGTATGACAGGCTGGGGTTGGAGGGGGAAGGGAAAGAGGCCAACACATAAATCTAATCTCATTATGTCAGGAAAATTCAAAGCATTACATTCAAACTCATAAAATACTTAAGTAAACATGGCCAAGTCTTGCTTCTGATTTCTAATTTTACTGATCCCAGCAGCTGATGAATGGCTGGCAGCGTCTCTGCATCTGACATGTTACATGCCTGACCACTCAATATGTGAGGAGTGTCACGCCGGTAAGATTTCTTAGGACACAGTCTCAGAGCACAAACCAACAGACCCGTATTGGAGCAAGTGACAAGTTTATTGGTTTGAGACAAGAGGAGTGAATGGAGCTGGCGGTGGAGTCTCTGGAGAGAGCTGAAGACTGCAGATGGACGGACGGAGCTGGTGGAGATCAAAAGGCGAGGTGTAGCAGGATTCGACGAAGAGATGGGTCCGGGGAGCTGGAGACAAAACACAGGAAAGTTAGCTTACGAAGCTCAAGGGGAAAAAAGGCTAGAACCGCTAACTACAAACTATACCACTGAGGTAAGCTGACGATCTGGCGACGAGTGGATGAATGAACCAGGCTTAAGTAGATGGGAAGAGTAGGTGGCTGATGAGGCTCCATTGAATGCAGGTGGGAATGCAGGTGACTCCAGCTCCGCCCAGCTCCAGACCAACCTCAGGGAAAAGACAAAACCAAACGAACCAGGAAACGTAGATCCTGACAGTACCCCCCCCTTAACGGGTCGCCTCCTGGCGACCCCCAGGCTTGGAAGGATGGGCAGCATGAAACTCCTTGACCATGGCAGGATCCAGGAGAAAAGACCGCGGCACCCACGACCGCTCCTCTGGTCCATAGCCCTCCCAATCAACCAGATACTGAAGACCACGACCCCGTCGTCGCACATCCAACAGGCGCCGAACCGTAAATGCCGGGTGGTTGTCGACGAGCCGGGGGGGAGGCGGGGGTACGGCCGGAGGGCAAAGTACACTGTGATGAACAGGCTTAAGCAGAGAGACATGGAAAGTAGGATGGATCCTAAGGGACCTGGGCAGTTCAAGACGGACAGCAGAGGGACTGATAATCTTAACAATCTTAAAGGGGCCAAGGAAACGAGGTGACAGCTTGCGTGAGTCAGTCTTCAAGGGTACATCCTTGGACGAAAGCCAAACTAACTGACCTGTACGGTATTGGGGAGCAGGAGTCCTGTGGCGGTCAGCAGCTCGCTTGGTCCGAGCAGAAGAACGGAGAAGACAAGCGCGGGCCTTGTCCCACGCTCTCCGACAGCGCTGAAGATGTTGCTGGATGGATGGCACTGCCAGTTCCTTCTCCTGACTGGGAAATAAGGGGGGCTGGTAACCCAGTGATGCTTCAAATGGTGACATACCTGAAGCAGACGACACCAGGGAATTGTGGGCATATTCGATCCAGAGGAGGAAAGCGCTCCAGGAAGCAGGGTTTGCTGACACCATACATCGCAAGGTCGTCTCCAGATCCTGGTTAGCTCGCTCTGTCTGGCCGTTAGCCAGAGGACAGGCTGGCTGTGGCCCCAATACCTTGGCAAAAGGCACGCCAAACCTGAGACACAAACTGAGGTCCACGATCTGAAACGATGTCCACTGGGATGCCATGTAAGCGCACAACGTGGTTAGTAAACAGATCAGCCGTCTCCTTGGCAGATGGCAGTTTGGAAATGGCAATGAAATGTGCAGCCTTAGAAAAACGATCAACCACAGTAAGGATGGCAGAATTACCTTGGGATACTGGGAGTCCGGTAACAAAGTCCAGTGCCACGTGGGACCACGGCCGACCTGGAACGGACAGAGGCTGAAGGAGACCAGAAGGTGGAGTATGTAAAGTCTTCCCTCGAGCGCAAACTGAACAGGCCAAGACAAAAGAGCGAGTGTCCTGGTCCATGGTGGGCCACCAGAAACTGCGCTTCAAAAGGGTAAGTGTTCTCTTTATTCCAGGGTGACAGGAGAATTTGCTACTGTGAATCCAATGAAGAACCTTGGCTCGAACCGAATCGGGGACAAACTGAAGGCCGGGGGGACCAGTTCCTGGATCGGGTTGAGAGCGAAGTGCCTCTTGGATGCTTGACTCAACTTCCCAAGTGATTGGAGCAACTAGACAGGAGGGAGGGAGTATATCCTCTGGTTTATCTGGGGACCCTTCTTGGCTGAATTGGCGGGAAAGGGCATCCGGTTTGGTATTACGGGAACCAGGGCGATAGGTGAGGGTGAAGTTGAATCTACTGAAGAAGAGTGCCCACCTAGCTTGCCGGGGATTCAGTCTCTTGGCGGACTGGATATAAGCCAGGTTCTTATGGTCAGTCCATACCACAAACGGTTGCTCAGAGCCCTCCAACCAATGTCGCCACTCCTCCAGGGCCATCTTCACTGCCAGTAATTCTGTTGCCTACATCATAATTGCGCTCCGCAGGTGACAGTTTTCTGGAAAAGAATGCGCAGGGATGGAGCTTGTTGTCAGGACCAAGGCGCTGAGAGAGGACGGCTCCTACTCCTGCGTCAGAAGCATCCACCTCCACAATGAACGGCAAGGAGGAGTCGGGATGAACGAGAACCGGGGCTGTGGTGAAGAGCCTCTTGAGGAGGAGAAAGGCTGCATCAGCCTCCGAGGTCCACTGGAAAGGAACTGCAGGAGATGTAAGACGAGTGAGGGGTGCAATGACAGTGCTGAAGTTCTTAATAAACCGGCGGTAAAAGTTGGCAAATCCAATAAACCTTTGCAATTGCTTACGGTTGCTGGGAATAGGCCACTTAGTCACTGCCTCCACTTTCTCCGGGGCGGTCTTAACCTGTCCCTCCTCAATAACAAATCCCAGGAAACAGACCCTCTTAGCATGAAATTCACACTTGCTTGCCTTAACAAAGAGTCTGTTCTCCAGGAGGCGCTGAAGAACTGCCCGAACATGTTCCAGGTGCTCCTCAAGGGATCGGGGAAAAAATTAGAATATCTATATACACAAAAACAAATCTGTTCAGGAAATCACGAAGATCATCATTAATTAAGGCCTGGAAAACTGCAGGGGCATTGGTTAATCCAAAAGGCATGACCAAGTACTCAAAATGACCCATAGGGGAGTTGAACGCAGTCTTCCATTCATCCCCTTCCCTAATCCGAACCAAATGATATGCATTACGGAGGTCAAGCTTGGTGAATATGGTTGCACCATGGAGTGGAGTAAAAGCGGAATCAATGAGGGGCAGAGAGTATTTGTTCTTTATAGTTATGTTGTTAAGTGGCCTAAAATCAATGCATGGTCTTAATGTAGAGTCTTTCTTGGGAACAAAAAAGAATCCTGCTCCAAGTGGAGATGAGGAAGGTCGGATTATACCTGCTGCCAGGGAATTCCGGATGTAGGTTTCCATAGCCTCATGCTCCAGTCTGGAGAGATTGTACAGGCGGCTAGAAGGAAGAGGGGCACCAGGGAGCAGGTCGATCGAGCAGTCATAGGGCCTGTGTGGAGGCAGAGAGAGTGCTTTAGACTTACTAAAGACTAGCTGTAGATCATGGTATACCTCAGGGACGCCGCAGAGGTCTGGAGGCTCGGGAGAGTGATCCAAAACTGAAGGAGGACAGTAGGCAGATTTTAAACAGTTCTCAAAGCAAAAAGTGCTCCAACTATTGACTTTCCCACCAGACCAGTCCATGTTGGGGTTGTGGAGTTTAAGCCAGGGGAGTCCAAGAATAAGGGGTGCATTAGGAGAGGAAATTATGAGGAGTCGGATTGATTCCCTATGGTTCCCAGAAACAATAAGCATGAGGGGCTGGGTGCGGTGAGTTACCTTGGCCAGGACTCTTCCATCTACAGCTACTGCCGTCCGAGGCTCCTCCATAGGTTCTAGAATTAACCCGGCTTGATCCGCCACCTGTTGGTCAATGAAATTCCCCTCTGCCCCAGAGTCAATCAACGCCAGCATAGGCAAGGAAAATCCTTTACAGTTGAGGGTTGCGGGCAACTGAAAACGATTAAGTGGTTCCTGGGGAATATTTGCTTGGCTCACCAGGATCCCCAAAGCTACTGGTGAGCCTGGTCTTTTGGCCGGACTGGGCAGAAGGCAATAAAATGTCCCTTTTTGCCACAATAGAGGCACTCACCTGCCTGGCGCCTTTGTTGCCTCTCCTCAGGGGTGAGGCGAGCTCGACCCAGCTGCATGGGCTCTACAGGGGTACTGGAAGGTAGGGCAAGAGCTGTAGCAGAAGTGGTCGACTGGAGGCTGGTGGTAGGCAGTGGCCTGGTGGTAGGCAGAGGCTGAAGAGACTTGGACCTGGGGGCTGGAGTCTTCTCCAAAAGACGTGAGCGGAGCCGGGTATCAATCCTATTGGTGAGTGAAATTAAACCATCCAAACTTGCCGGCTCATCTCTAGAGACCAGCTCATCCTTTAATTGTTCATTAAGTCCCTTAACAAAAGCCGTTCTTAGAGCACTATCTGTCCAATCTACCTCTTCAGCCAAGGTCCAGAACTCAATGGTGTAGTCGGAAACTGATCTAGACCCCTGGGACAAACTCATTAATCTCATTGAAGCGTCGCTCTGAAAATCAGGGTGATCAAACACTCCTTTGAACTCCTCCAAAAAATCCTCAAAACTCTGATCTGAAAACGAGCGACGAGAGAAACGGGCCTCAGCCCAGTTTAAGGCCTTTCCTCTTAACAAACTACAAATATACTGCACTTTAGACACGTCAGAGGCAAAAGAAACTGGTTTTAACTGGAAGACGGTGGAGCACTGGAAGAGGAAGCCTCTACAACGATTGGGCTGACCTGAGTATGGTTCCGGATCTGGGGCTTTGGTGTCCTTGGGTTCAGGGCTCACTGGAGCTGCAACAGCAGCAGCGGCAGAAGGGGGAGCAGAGGTCTGCAAAGGAAGAAGGGCAGAGAGCTGAGAGGTTAGTTGCGAGATATGTTGGCTGATCTCTTGGTTGAGTTTGAATAGATCCCGAATGTTCTGCTCGTGTTGTCCAAGGAGGTGTCCTTGCTGGGATACCGCATGGCGGAGGCGTGCAGATTCCGGGTCTGTGTCTGAGGTGTCCATTTTGGCCAGATCGTACTGTCACGCCGGTAAGATTTCTTAGGACACAGTCTCAGAGCACAAACCAACAGACCCGTATTGGAGCAAGTGACAAGTTTATTGGTTTGAGACAAGAGGAGTGAATGGAGCTGGCGGTGGAGTCTCTGGAGAGAGCTGAAGACTGCAGATGGACGGACGGAGCTGGTGGAGATCAAAAGGCGAGGTGTAGCAGGATTCGACGAAGAGATGGGTCCGGGGAGCTGGAGACAAAACACAGGAAAGTTAGCTTACGAAGCTCAAGGGGAAAAAAGGCTAGAACCGCTAACTACAAACTATACCACTGAGGTAAGCTGACGATCTGGCGACGAGTGGATGAATGAACCAGGCTTAAGTAGATGGGAAGAGTAGGTGGCTGATGAGGCTCCATTGAATGCAGGTGGGAATGCAGGTGACTCCAGCTCCGCCCAGCTTCAGACCAACCTCAGGGAAAAGACAAAACCAAACGAACCAGGAAACGTAGATCCTGACAAGGAGAGTGTGAAACTCAAGTAATTATCAAGTAATGAAATATTTCATGACCTTCCTGACCATTCGTTATCTGCATCAGATTATTAGATGTGGTCTAAGCTTATCCTAAATTAGGTGAGGTACATTCGGGACAGTGAACCTGTCTATTGCCTACATCTTAGTACCTTAGTATTAGGTCTTAGTATAGTATAAGGTCACTGCAGAGATATCTTCAGACAGTTGGGTTTTTATAGGTACAGTCATTGGTTTAAGGAGAAGAGTGCTTTCTACAAGTGACTTTCTTGAACCTCGGCTGTTCACCAGGACTCCATGACCACAGACACAGAAAGACACAGGTTTTCTTGAGGATTGGGATGATGGTAGAATGGGGCCTATAACTGAGCCAGTTGGTCAGCACAAGCTTTTAGACAAGATTTAGTGATTTAGTGGTCTGGACCTAGTGCTTTTTTGGTTTTCTGTCTTTGGAGGAGCTGTCTCATGTAGTCATGTAGTGCAGCTTGAGTACCATGGGTCGTGCATCATTTTTTACACTATTTTGAACCAAACATCGAATCCATGGTGACTGGGCCTTTCTGTGTGGAGTTTGCATGTTCTCCCTGTGTCTGCGTGGGTTCTCTCCGGGTACTCCGGCTTCCTCCCACCATCCAAAGACATGCTCATTAGGTTAATTGGGGATTCTAAATTGGCTGTAGGTGTGCATGTGAGTGTGAATGGTTGTCTGTCTCTGTGTTGGCCCTGTGATAGACTGGCGACCTGTCCAGGGTGTACCCCTGCCTCTTGCCCGATGACAGCTGGGATAGGCTCGAGCAGACCCCTGTGACCCTTAAGAAGAATAAGCGGGTATAAAAGATGAATGAATGAATGAATGAATGAACCAAGCAATCATCAGACCGACTTTAACTGTGACTGTGTTTTCCGTCAAGACAGTTACCTTGTTGGCCAGGGTTTGCAGCATATACTGTTTGTAGCTTAAACTACGTCTCAAAGATTTGGCTGCAGCATTGACTTATCACTGTGCACCAAACTTCACTGATGCAGACACAGATCCAGCTGCCTTTTGTTTTCCCTGATAGCTCCAATACAGCGCCTGCTTAGAGTAGGTGAAAGCCTAGCAGGTGGTGTCCACTGTCAGGGATAAATTCAGTAACAGAGGGCAGAAGAACCTGTGAGTCTTTGTTCGGAGAAGTTGGTAATCCATTTTGTTGTTGTTGTATGTTTACACTCAAGCCACACTTACACTTGTTATGGGAAATGCTTTCGGGTTTAAATAGCACTTGTGATGTGATTCTGTCTATTATACTGTAGGGCCTTACAGTTACAGTGACACATCCAGCTATCCATTCTGAGAATAACACGGCGTTCATTGTCTGGCTCACGGCCACACTGAACCGCTAATACTCTAGTTCGTAGACAACCCACTCTACGTATTGCAATAGAGCCTTCACATTTACACCTATAATAAAAAAGGTGTTCTTGTGATCGTCTTTCATCGATGTTAACTGAGAAAGGAACTGAATAATGCAGCATTCTCTGTTGTAGAGGTGAAAGGCAACCTTGAATGCTTCCTTCTTATTATACTACTGCTGGTTTTCTTGCTGTTTATGTGGGTGGGAAAAAGGTTTTCCCACCCACATTTTTCCCACAAAGCCTTTCCAGACTTAATCTGGTCCATTTCACAGGTTGTGTTCATCTGAGTGAATATCTGAGATACAAGTTTAAATTTTTTTCAGCTGCAGCAGATTTAAGTCCAATACGTTTTGCTCAGCATTTTAATACTTGAAATCTTCATCCGTCATTTTCTGATACTTGCCCTCTTCCTGCCTATCTTTCTAGACAAGAGTGTGGTGTCTTCACCCCTGCTGTCCTCAGCCTCCTCTCTCAGGGACCACGCGGCTTTCTTCCAGTCAGAAACAATGCGGCCAGCCAATGACCCGAAAGAGCGCGACCCCTCCCACGTGCGGATGCTGAATGATGTACTCCGTGACCTGGAGAAGAGCTTCATCATCCCACAGACACCGCCTGGAGTGTACAGGTAGGAGAGAGGTTACTGTCTCCTCAGAGTTGCAACACTGTTGTTGGGCGGTAGTACGTAATCTGTTTACTTTTAGTCCACTCATGCATATGCAGTCAGCTTTAAAATATGTGGAAAAGGTTACTGAATACTCACAATGCTGATTTTTTTTTATTTTTTTTTTATTTTTTTCATTATTATTATTATTTTGTTCTTGACATATGAAAGCTCTTACAGAAATGTGTTTGCTGGTGTGCTGTTTATTCCTGGTGCAAAATTATTCAGGTCATGTGCAGACTATGTTCTTTCTGGGTCAACAGTTCCTTTCTCTCCTTGCTGAACAGTATAAGCCATTCCAGTAAGCATTAAAGAGGTCTCATATTTGAACTAAGCAAACTTGCAGGTGACCCAAATGACGTCCTCCCACCTTGGGCTTCTCTTCTCCTGAAAGCACGGCCCTGCTTTCCTGTTCGGTTAGGTCAGACATTTAGCTCTCCTGAGAAGTCGAGGCATCACGTCTGTTGACTCACATTCCAGCATCGCATGATATCAATTTATAATGCCTGTAAAATATTGTTGCAAAAAAAGGTAGGTTTTTGCTCCCATGTTTGCTTGCTGGCAGTCTTTCTTGTTGCATTTGTGCACGCCTCTGTAGCTTCAATATTTACTTGATGCATTACTGCCAATAACTGCTGATCAGTGGAATGACGAGAGTCCGTTGGCAGGGAACATGTGGCCCACACAACAGATTGGTCTGATAAACACTTCTCAATAATAAACAGCTTTCATGAGCAAACTTCAGTGGAAAGTGTCCCTTATCAGAATTACAGAATGAAAACAAGAGTCTGTCAACAGAAAAAACTTGTATAAAGACTTTAATATTCATGCTTGCTTTGTCTTCAAAACTGAAGTACACATTAATGTAGTAGTAGTGGTCCTTCTGCTCTGAGTTTTAGCTATACACTTAATTACGTGCTTCAGTGAAGGTTAACCACTAACATGATTAGTGGTTATTATTGGAATATAACATTATGACCACCTTCCCAATATTGTGTAGGTCTCCCTTGTGCCTCCAAAACAGTTGTCAGGGCCTTTGTGCCCTGTCATATTGCGCAGAGAGCACACAGGCACTGCTGCAGTTAACAAAAAGTATTCTTTCATAAAAGTTACTGGTGAACAAAGGCCTAACCTGGCAGGAAAAGCTACCAAAAGTTACGGTTGGAACATCCAGTATAGAAACTTGAAAATCCAGACAAAGTCTAACAAAGGAAATCTAACCGCAGCCCGAGAGAAACTCGATAGAATTGAAGAAAAACACAAGGAGCACAGAAACCAACATGCACCAGTAGGATCGCAGACAAACTGACAGCGACAGAGGGAGAGCACGGGCAACAAGACACGAGTGAAAAATAGTGGTAAAACACACAGGGGCAGGAGGATAACAAACCATGATGCACAAAGAAAAAGAACTTTCCAAATAAACCAAGAAATGAAAGGACCAAAACCTAGGACCTTGGCAGGTGATCCAATGTACTGGTTTACTCAGAACATGCTGGCAGACAAAGAACATGTTGCTACTTATCAGTAGAAGACGAAGAGTCAATTCACTAGGGTGGGAAAGAAGTTTAATCCCATATTTGATTTTGTAGAAGGACAAGTCCCCCCCTCCCGCCTCCCCCGCTTGGTGTTAAGATTTGTTTGCTACATGAACTCGGGAAGAGTTGATGTGGGCTGTAATCTGAGATGCTGGTAATTTGCAGTTTCTGAGGCTGGAAACTGTAATGAACTCCTCTTACTCTGCAGCAGAGGTACCTCTTAGTCTTCCTTTCCCAATGCAGAGCTCACAAGAGACAGTTTCATCATAGTATTTGTCAGTTTAAGGTTCCTAATATCTATCGCTATTCCTACTATTAACAACTATGAACTATTTATACAGTATACGGCACATAAAACAAGAGCATGTGTTTTGTATCAATCCATCTTTAAATTACCTGCTGTTTAGATGTGGCATTCTATGGACAAATGTATGTAAGATCAAATAAAATATCAGCAAATAGATCCCATTTATATTAATAGTTGACTTCCAATCTAACTTTGCTAGCTAGCGCTTATAAAGTTAAGCTACTTCACGTTACATGTGGAGTCATTTCCTGGGTTGGGTTGGGTTCTACCAACTCTCTTTAAATCATTTTAAATCTCCATGGTCTAAAAAAACCAAGAGCACAAACATCTCATGCTACGGGAGTTGGCCGTGCCGTTTTCTCCGTCAGGTTAAATTCCAAATAGAGCAGGTGAGTGACCAGCGTTTGGTCGCTCCGCCACAGTATTGACATTGTATGGGAAACCCTGTACAATGGTTGGATAGGGCTATTTGCTGCACAAAATAACTGATAGCCTCAAATGTATCAAGAGAGCAAAAAATCTTTTGGCAAGGCACACTTGTTAACTGAAAACTATTACAAGAGATGGCCTCAGTGAGATTGTTAAGCTGTACTGCGCAAACTACGTATGTACACTATGAAAGATCTAAAGTGCAATACAAATTTAGTTTCATATTAAGCTCTATATGTATTTTTTCAGAAGTCAGAGGTCTTCAGGCTTCTTCTACTGTAGCTCATAAACTGTACTGCTGCTTGAAAACTTTCTAACACAGTGAATAAAGAAGTCCATACAACTAACAACTTCTGCTGCATGCCCACAACTGCTCTAGATAAAAAAACTAATATATACAAAAATATAGATATAAACAGATACAGATTGCGGGCTTTTGCATGGACCAACCCTTCCCACCTCTTTAAACCATACTAGAAAAAAAAAGTCTGCGCTGTCCCCAGTTACCCCAAAATAAATAACTGAAGATGTGAAAAACAACTTGCTTTAACTTTAAATAAAAAAGGCATGGATCAGAAACAAAGAACTACTGTGTAAATAAAATATATACCATCCCAGAAAAAAATTAAAATAAAAAATCTATTACCCTCCCCCCAAATATTTTTTATACTGCCCTTAAATCACCTGACTTACCATGTTGAGGCCGCCATGATTTAAACCCCATCAGCCATCTATCTTGCATCGCGTGCATTTACTTCTTTTTCAACTTGCTCTACATATGGAGCAGACCAGCAATAATGTAACATAAAACTTGTGCTTCACAGTATTTCACACATATTTATTCCAACTGACGGGGGTGAAAAAAAAAGGGAAAAGTGGAATAATTTACACTCAACCGCGTTTGATTTTTTTATTCATTTATTTATTTATTTCCAGGCGGCGGCTTTTCTGGGCGTAGAAGCAGTAATTCATTGTCTCTGCAGTGCATGTGTGAGAAAGTGAAAAGTCCAGATTAGTCGATGAATTTATTTTAGTCAAACTGTCCGGTTTAAGAATAAACACAATAAATCATGTAAAATTACATTTACTTGGAGGAGAGCTGACCTTGACTGATAGCGAGGACTGTTTTCTCTGCAACTATATTTCTGTCCCACAACAGCAACACCTCCTTCTGTTTGTGCCGCACAGTATGTGGATGCTAATACCACACTGTGTCTGCCATCCACCCACTGCTCTTCAGCTGTCTGCTTTACCACTAGATTCCTACAGAATAAATGGCTTCTGCTGTTCAGCGTTAGTCACAGTTTATGGCAGTAATAGACATGTTAATTGTTCTGGTCTGCCATTAGCACCCAAGCTAAAATTAGCTGCTCCATCATGCTTGGAAAGCATTAAGGCTTAATAGCACTCATTTATAAAGGAAGTTACCATTCCCTTTACCATTCCCTCACAGGACTGATACAATTAGTCTTAGAGTATTGAACAGTCTCTAAAATGCCTGTTTTGAAAACCGGGGGTGTAATAATAGAAGAAACCCATAACTAGGAGATTTTTGGTTTTAGCATAGCACCAACAAAATGTCTTAATGACGCCTATGATTTGTAACTTGTGTTCTTTCATTAAATGACACATAAATATAAAGATTATCACCAAATACTGTTTCTACTCCTGCATGCACGCCAACCACTTGTCCAGAATTTCCACCATGAGTGAGATCTTCAGTTGCCACGTTCTAAGTTGCTCCTGCAGTCTCTGCTTGTAGCAAAGCATTTTCAATGTTTATTTCATTCTCAGTACCAACCAGACCCAGGAAAAGGGATCACATCACTCAAATTTTAACAGGTCTTCACTGGCTTCCAGTATGTTTTAGAATCGATTTTAGGATCTTACATCTGATGCTCTTCATGGCTATATCATTGGCATTTCAGCTCAGTAAAAGCTTCTACTGTCTGTTCCTGGGGCCCGCCAGAAAACAAAAGGGGACAGGGCGTTCACAGTTAGGGCCCACGGCTGTGGAATAATCTGCCTGGGAAAATCAGATCAGCAGACTCAGTGATCTCCTTTGAACCTTGCTTAAAAAATGTCTTTGTTAAGCACTTTGTTATTTCGAATTTGAAAAGTCCTTTATTATTATTATACAATATTGCAAGATGTTTTTGGTGAGTTCAGACCTTTTGATATAGCTAAATCTTTTTTTTATTTCAACTCAGATTTAAAGACAAATTCAAAGAAATATCACAATGTCTTTCATAGCAAAGTTGAAACCCACTGAGAGTTTGGCAGCAGGAGAATAAATTCACATCCCTCCCTGCATCTGTTCCATCCGTCCATTTCTTTGCAATCTTCAGGGTGAGATTGTAACATTAATGATATATAGTATATTTTCCCCCAGTAACATGTAAACTCAATGTGACAGCACTGGCTTCTTGTGAAAATAAGCGAAACACACAAAACAAGTGAGGGCACACACAAATACGCGCACACAAAACAGCAGATCTAAGTAGTCTCACAGTCCTCTTACTCACAGTGTGCCAGAGAAGGTTACTCAGAGAAGCCTTGTCAGCTGTCCTCCAAACAGACTTCATATTTGACCCTGGTCGGTCACTAGCCTGGTAGTACTGAATGATTAAGTTGAAACATCTTAGAGAGTCAGAAGTGCTGCAAACTACTTCACAAACAGTATTAGATATTGAGTATAACTGTAACAGCCTAAATTCTTACCAGAATACAAGTCTTGTAACACACCTTTATGCATTTTATTATGGCATGTAACCAACACAAAGGAGAAAAAAATTCAACTTCACAACAATCAGTTCAATTCAATATATTACATTTTATTTATATAGCATCAGTAACAATACAAATTGCCTCAATATACTTACAACTTCAGGCCTAAAATCCTGCCTGAAACCCCTAGAGCAAGCCTGAAGGCGACAGTGGGAAGAAAAGTAGAGATGGAAGATCATGTTGCTGAAACTGAAGAACTCCAGACGAAGTTTACTCTGCAAAAAAAAAAAAAAAAAAAGCAGAGTAGTGGAAAGTTTATCTGGCTTCCAAGCTACAGCTGTAATACAAATGGAGGCCAAAAGTCAAAGAGAGACGAGAGGAATCTGGTCAAAATACTGTCTGTGCTACATTCCAGGAGCTTCCATGTACAACCTGAAGTTAGTTTGATATTCACTATCACTACTGGGGAAAGTCAGTTTCCATCCAGTCCAGGGTCATTGCAGTTTTTACAGACAGGTCAGTGCAGTCGGGCCAAGCAAACTTTACACCAATTCAAATGCAGACTCCTAGTTTATGCCTTCCAGGGTTCTTGGGAAGACCTGAACATGGCTCCCCCAGTCATTCATTAAAATATATATATATATATCCTTGCATTGCCTGGATATCTACAACATACAACAACTTTTTAACAAATATAAATCCAGTGGTTGAGCATGAACATTTTAGATATATTCCAGCATACAAGTAAAACTCTTGGATTAACTTTGAGTAACAAGTCGAGTATTTTGAATAGCCCTCTTATCCAACTGCTTTTAACTGCCTTTTAAATGGTAGTGGTGAAACATGTCCAGCCTAACTTGCACATTTCATTCACTCATGTTCCATTTATATCCCAGGTGTTTGACTCAAGTACACTTTATCTAGGGCAATACATGCAGTAACCCCTGCTGGTTCACCGATTAAACTGTCTGCAAAACATTGGACCTAGGTGGAATTGGAACTGATTGATGTTGGCTTTAATGTTTTTTTTGGCTGTTGCAATGGAATATCCTTGGGACCCTGTATGCGGTCAAGATGTATGAATTACTTACAACTTGTATTCCTCTGAAGGAATTGTTGCTCATGCAACTTATGCATGGGGTACAGTAGATCCACGAGAGGCCTGCCTGCCACATAAACACTAAAACATTTTGAAGCCAAGTTTTAAACACAGAATCATAGTCATTGTAAATTTAAACGTGTCTGTTGTTTGTGACACATGGTTACTGTGGTCTGTAGGTATTCTCCTCAATATTCTCCTTACATACTCTTTAATGAAATGATGTCTGTCCTAAGTTTCAAAAACCCCACAGGTCAGGTGGTATTTCATGTAAAACCTGAAGTCCCAGAATCAGTACATAGAGCTGACATCTTGGTGCACAAATGAAAAGATGAGATGTTCCCGTTCCCATCCATATTTACTGTACAGACACCCAGCATACACATACTTGCATAAAAAGTATTGCACAATATCTCAGGAACATCTTTAGGGAATTTGCAATTTATGAGAGTGTCTGCCACGTAGCGTTGTATTCATTGCCTTCATTATGTGGTGATAAAATCAAGGGAACATCCATAGGCATTGTAATGAATTTGACAGTGTTGTGCAGTGTTGTGCAGCTGACTGTTTAATATTGCTATACGTGATTAATAGCTCATTGTCACCTATGTCAACAATTATACTGTAATAATAACACCCTCAACTTACAGCAGTAGTCTCCCTGGTGCCACATACTGCTTTTATGTAGTATAGCAGATGCAGACTCTTCCCAGTGGTCTGGCTTTGAATCTAAATTGTGCGCTGAAGGTCAGCGCTCCTTCACACCCTACAGCTCCCGATCCTGTGTCTTAACAGATGAAGAATCACTCCATTTACTCTTTAAGACTGTCCGTTCAGCCACTTTAAGAGAAATCAATGTACTTCAGCCCCGCGGAGAGCAACACTCTGCAGTCTCTTCATTCTGACCTACAAATGACTACTCTGCCAGCCCCAAAGGCTTGACTGTGTATATGTGCTTTGCTTTTTACGCGCGTGCATCCCAGTGTGTGCTGCACGTATGACAGGAAGACAAAGAGATATGGAGGTGGCCGAGGTCCTTTAAGGACAATAGTTCAGGTGGCACGGCGTGTCTGTGGTTTGTTTGTGACAGAAACTTAAGCACAGGTCAAAATATCAAAAATAAAGTTTTATAAGTCCAGTGTTTCAATCGGTCATTGTCTTCCCTTGAGACTATGAATGCAATAGATAGTATCTCAGTGGTCCAGAGGGTGAGACTGATCCACTGCAGGACAGCTGACATAAAACACAGTCCTCTGTGGTCAAGCTGTCAAACAATAAAATGCTCTCACAATAAAAATCTCACTGCATAAATTAACTGCAATTTGATGACAAATAATAATTGATAAATAAAGGTATATGTCATCCTGCATCCAGTTTTCCTATCCATAGCAAGTCTTTTCTTTTTCCAGGGAAAACTCATAGACCAAAACTACACTAAAAAGTGTTAGGTTCAACATTAACTTCTTATTCTGTTCATTTAACTGTCCATCCCATTCGTTGGAACTCTGGTGTAATGCATGTAACTGGACTTAATCACATTTATATCCTGGGTGAAAAACTGCTTTTGACTAAACCTTAAATATTTATAATTTCCTCCCTTTCCTATCTCTCTTCTTTACTTTTAAATTTTCTTTAAATAGGTTTCTACTCTTAATTTGCATTTGAATGCTTTGACGTTTTCATTTCTTAAGCATTTGTATTACATTATGTAAAACGCTTTAAATGGCCTTTGTGTGTGAAATGTGTTTTACAGATACATTTGCCTTTCCTTGTAATATTTGAATAGAGCCTAGGTCAGGGTTGTTTGATTAAAACCAAAACTGGGTATTAAGCTGTTCTTTAAATGCATGCGATTTACACAAAACACGACTCAGCAGTTGTAATAATATTCCTCAAACAACATTTAAAAAATGTGGACATTCTGTCTCTTATTCCATTCACGTACTAAAACATGCAAATTAACGCTTGTAAACCAGTCAGCCACAACATTAAAACCACTGACAGGTGAAGTAAAAACTATTGACCATCTTGTGACAATCCAGTGTTCTGCTGGGAAACTTTTGGACATGGGATTCATGTGGCTGTTACTTAGATACGTAGCACCCACCTAGACCAGACCAGGCACCCCCACCCCATAGCAATGACACTCCTTGATGGCAGCAGACATCCCCAGCAGAATGCAGTCTGACACAGACACACACAAAAACACTTTAGGAACAACTAAAATATCACGAAGAACAGCACAAGGTGTTGATCTGGCCTCCAAATTCACTAGATCCCAAACTGACCAAGTATCTGTGGGATGATCCACAGAGGCCACCTCAACTAACAACATTCTGTTACCAGATAGAAAAGGACACCCTCAGAAGGCCCATGTCCATTCTCTGATGAGTCATAACTGTTTTTGAGGCACAAGGGAGACCTACACAGTATTATGTCATAATGTTATGCCTGATCAGTAAACATAACTACCAGTTGGTGGTCATCTTCAGCCTGAAAAACTGACACTTTCTCCCCTCTCTTTGTCCCTCCATAGGAATCTGTTATATAGCCTTCCAGGAAAGAAAGCTCAATTTTCCATCCTCAAGTTCTCTCAAGATGCTGTCCTACACTGCAACACCACCAGCAAAGCCGTCAAGTACAACTCTGCAAACAAGGAAGTTCTCTGCTACAGCACCATGAACCAGTCCCTGTCTCTAATCCTTAGGGCCATCAGGTCAGCTGAGAGACTGGTGTGTTTCGGCTTGGACCTGTTTGAAAATTACCCAAGTGACGCGAAAAAATGATTTGGGCTGACACAACTGCCACAGATCAAGCTTACAAAGTTCAGCCCATTGGACACATTAAAATACAACCGACCCTCTGAATAACTTCATCGAATCTGACTCTTCATACAACAGTCCTGGAAAGCTTGATAATCGAATCCCTGAGTGAGCATTAGCACCGCTCAACAGAAAATACCTTTAAACTCACATTTATCCTTTAGTTCTGCACTTCCCCAATAAGCAGTACTGAATGGTAGAAACTGGTAGAAAATTCACACACATTGAATAGTTTTCATATCAAGGGTTGTAAAAAACAATTTGTGATGAATGAATGTATCGAAACTAAGATATGCAAATAATATTGCTACAGTAGGGTCATTTAAATTGCACTAAAGTCTCTTCCAGTGAAAACTGACCAGTACAGGAAGTTTTTGAAAAAAAAAAAAGAGAGAAAATACAGAAAATGAGATCTCAGTTTTGCATTTGAGTTTACAATACACATCTGAGTTTAGTTTCTGGAGGTGTAAGCCTGGAGGAGAATGAGTTTAATGTGTGAGCAGTAGTTTTAAACGATTTAACGTGTCATTTTATTTGGTAAGCTCTTGGGCGCCCACGCTGTTTGCGGCAGTGTTGCCTACTTTATTTTTAATTTTGGGGGAGGAGCACGAAGTTGGCTTCAAATTGGCAAATGTTCCTTGGGTAACGCACAATTTATACTTCTGCATTCATTTGACGCAGTAGCTAGGGCATCAGCCCAGACGCTAAGGCCGTAGTCTGATGTGCATTTCCCCAGAAATGTAACAATGTGTCACGAGCAAGAGCTGTGATTGATCCATTTGGTAGTTGCAATTTCATATTGATTGTTTTGGATCAGTATAGATGGAAGAATACTGAGCTGGAGGTCGTATGTTATTCAAAATACAGTATGTCGCAGAATAGCACTGTCAAAGCTAAGGTAGCAAGGATAGGGTAGGTCATACCTTTTTCTAGAAGCTCAAACAAGTGGTAAAAAACTAAAAAACCACTCCAGAAATGGGCTGGTCATCTAATAGCATAAACTCTGTAACCCTCTCTGTAATATATTTAGCCTTGACGTTGTCTCTAGTCATCAGAGCTTACTGTTATTGTTTTGGTGCCACCTTTGCCCAAGTGTACTCGGCATACTCTGGATTTTTAAGTAGTTTTTTTATTTCATAATATCGAGTGACAATCTCCTACTACCACATTGCGAAACATCTGCGTTGCACAGTTTGCTCTACTCCCATTTTTG
Source organism: Planiliza haematocheilus (assembly GCA_005024645.1). Taxonomy (NCBI): domain Eukaryota; kingdom Metazoa; phylum Chordata; class Actinopteri; order Mugiliformes; family Mugilidae; genus Planiliza; species Planiliza haematocheilus. The sequence goes on from SRSE01000306.1 coordinate 3,584,324, forward strand.
GCAACTTTCTCGCTAGCCAACTGCCGTTAAAACAGAAGACGCTTTGTTGCTACAGAGATGTGGTTTTGTTTACGACAGACGTAAAATAAATAGTTACAAAAGATCAGGCTTGGCTGAAGCCTGATACCAATCACCCAATACTGACCTCCGTGCTATTTTTTTCTTGATCATTGAGATGGTTATAGCCTTTTTGAGTTGCTTTCTGGTCAAAGCAGACATGTGCTTGCACTATTATGGAACTATGTGTTCTCATTTTGCAGCATAGCCAACAAAATGCATGTCAATACAGTTTTAGTTGTATTGCAGAGACCCAGGTTCTGTTCTTGGTTACCAGTGATTCTGGTTTGTCCCGGAGCCCTGAACATCACGGCAGTAACTGGCACTATTTGGTCAGGGAGCGTGTCTGTGCACTAGTTTATCCTGCTGGTAAAGCTGGTACAACTCCTCAGGTGAAAGGACACAGTTGGCTACACTGTATGCTTTGCAGGAGGCATGGTGTACTAAATCTGCCATAAGTGAATAACGGAGGCTGGCAGGGGCACACATCAACATCAAAAATATGGCAGAGAAGGGGACGCTAAAGGCAAACATGCACGGTAAAAATCTGGAATAATGGCCATTTTTAAAGACAGGAGACTTCGTTTGAGACCATAAAACTTTTTAATTATCCGAATTAGCCAGTCCTTGAAAACAGCCATACTGTTTGGATACTTAGAAACTCAGTCGTGTGTAGCATTCATAACTATCCTACGGACTAGATGAGGTGAAAATGCAGAAAAATGTGAACGCGTCGGTAAACTCAAGTGAAGTTTAACAGCAGACCGAGCTTCACCACACACAGCAATGCCAGCTGGATGCATTTACAACGATTATGCCCTGTTTGACAATCGCTTTCCATCTCCATTTGTCATTCTCTCCCATTTTCTCAGTGTCTGCTACACACTGCAAACTCTTAATGCGTTTTAAGTGGCAAGAGTTAGTGTTATCTCTCTGCCTCCTCTTTATTCTTCACACATCCTCTCCCTCATTAATGCCACCATCCAGCAATCGCTGTCATTCCACTGCTGGTGATGAAAGATTTAGGAGTCTGAGGCCGATGTGCTTTAACGGCCCCTGCACAAGCTTGAATGGAGACCTGAGTGATAAATACATTTGTCATGAAATGGTACGCAAAAAAAAAATAAAAAAAAATAAAAAAACATGATTATTGTGAGGAAGAGCAATATTGTGTGTTGGTTTATGGTTTTCAGACTGTCACCACACTGTTCAGCCGTCCTTTTAACACTATAGGAACCGTGAGATTTGAGATCAATATAAAAGTAAGTGGTAAATGCAGCTTCAGGTGTTTTTTTTTTTTGTAGTTAGGCATGATGTTTCCTAGAGTAGTGTGTGTGATAAAAGCAACAAGTAAAGCACTATTTTATAGTATGAGAACATTTTGTACCTTAACTTATTTGTAATAGTTTGGATGTAATAGACCTTTTTTTAGCATGATGGAAGGGAGGGAGGGAGGAATTTGGATGGGCTTAGATTTTGCAGCTTGTTATCGGGTATGACATTAGACATTTGTAGAGTTCAAAAACAAACTGTTCTGAGAAGTCGTTTAGCATCTGGAAAAGACATCAATAGCATTGTCTGCAATTGCTTCTTTGTTTGCCACAGATAATCTGTTTTCTTTTGTGTTTAGCACTGACACATTCAAACAGGTCAATTTTTAGTCTGAAAAAAAATGATTGTGTTTTTGAATTTGTTACAACTCAATTTTTAGCAAAGGTTTGATACGCAAAATTTTGTAAGGAAAGCTGATTATTTGTATGTAATTGTCTAAACTTTTCAGGGATGGAAACAATAACATGTCCAACGCTTTAAATCATGTGCCTTTCATCAGTAAAAAACGCTTTAATTTATTTCGCAAATGTTAAATAATAAACAATAAAAAAATCAATAGGATAGTTGGTGAAATCTGATAAATTACCCACCGCATTCAGACTGCATGGGAAGCAAGTTTTAGTGGTGTTTGGATGGTTTTATGTAATAGGAAATAGAAGATAAGCAACTGTTTCTGTGCACAATCTATATGTAGCAACAGCTTACCTCGCTGTAGTTGCATCCACTGATTATGGGGAATAAGCAGACTGCACAACACTGAAACCTTTGTAAATGCATGAATAAGTCCAAATGAAAATGTGTTTGTTGTTCAGTCTGAATGCACCTTTTTTATACATAAAAACAAACGAAAAATATTTAAATAAAATGAAGCTTATCCAGCTACTGTAGGTACAGGACAAAATGATGACACTGGAATAATACTATGTTGTCATTCAGATTCAATTCAGTTCAGTTCAGTCAATCTACAAGTCAGTCTAGGTGTTAAAACTATATGCATTCTTTACTTTACATAGTAACTGGATGCATCAGTGGGCCACAAAGATAATAATCATGCTAACACTTTCCAGAAAGAGAAATTAACAACTTAATGATATGCCTGCTACTCTTATAAATTGACATTACAAGCATGTTTATCCAAAAAGCTTTTTTCTAAAAAAAGGCAACTGGACTTGTGGAGCTTTTTGAGATGTTTTAGAGGATAGGAAACTCCCATTGAAACTTGCTTGTTGTGTAAACAACCAGAAACCTCTGCAGCTAATTTCCATTAACGGTTAGGTACCTGTCGTTGAGGGGGACTGTTTTGTCCCTGTCCCCCTTTCCCTAGTGTTCTAAGGACACTTGTCAGTCAGAGGCTCCAGTCTCAGGGTGTGAATGGGGTTGAAACCATAGACATATATACATGCCTCATTGAGCACCCTAAAAACAACGCCTGTAACGTTTTTGATACAGACGTTGTTTTTGGTTCCTATTGGTTTCTTGAATATATACAGTATGTTCATGTGTGAATTTGTAAATGAGAGGCATTAACTTACAGCACTTTGTAGAAGATGCTTCATAAAGTTCAATTTTTCCATTGACTTGTATTGGTTCACGAGACAGAGCTGCCTCTTCCAATCCCACATACAGTAGACGGCTTCCTTTACTCCTCTTTCAAAGCATCTTTTTTCTCTGGCTAAGCTTTGCACGTTGTTATCTTCTAAGGAGTGTCCTTTGACCCTCAGGTGAAGCTGGTTCTGTATTGGTCCATGTCTTTATGGATGGGTTTTTTGGTTTCCTCAGTGTACAACCTATCCACAAATGCATGTACCAGTCTTATCAGGAAACAATTCAGCGGTCCACCTACAACGTAGGTAGACTCTACAAGTCCAGTTGCCGTGTTAAACCTTTTTTGGATATACCATCACTTGAATGACTAAGAACCTTCACAGACAATATAAGAATGTTTACAACCAGTCCTTCCCCCATTTGAAAAACAAGTTTGTTGGTTGGCTGGTCTTGGTACATTTTGTAAAATCAATGTATAGCCTATTGTGATACAGACTGAACATACTGTAAGCAGTCCTAAATCAACAACCAAAAGTAGCTGACATATTGACTTTTAAGTCGTTTTCTGACAACCGTTATTTAACAATGAGACACTTTGCCATGTCCTGCATAGCCCTAATGTGCTACAGTATGACCAGTCTGCCTCGCAACATGTCTCTTTCGCATCTGTTTTGGACTTTTGTTTGGTGATTGCATGAGCCGTGCAGAAAGTCATTATTACTCACTCATTATTACACCGGTTATTGTTCTATTACTGTTTATGTTACAGTGCTGTAAATAAATATCTACTGTGATTCTCTTAACATTAATGCTTAAAGGGGTAGAGGCCTAACGAAGGTAAGAAGGGTAAAACGTGACATTACATTAATATGATTAAGTGCAGTACAGAATGGATGATTGCACAATCCGGGCTACACACTACCTCTGAAGAGGTTTGAAAACACTTGAACTGGTTGAACCATGAGCGTCCACTGTATACAATATTTATCCAAACATGTGGACACTTGGTCAGGTTGACCCGATATGCAATGTTATGTATATTTTTAATACAATTAGACAATACTGGAAACTGCTGTATTGTAGAATTTGCACAAAACGGTGAATGTTCTTTTGAATGTTTCTCATTTTCCAATTAGTTCGCCAAACCTTTGCATTTATCAAGGTCTACCAGACTCTGTTGATGTTTTTCTGAATTGAACCTGATTTAAAACATTGAATCGATTCCATTAGTGTGAAGTTTTAAATAAGCTGAAGTAAGTAATGCTGTTATTATTTGGCCTGGTTTCAGTGTGCATGGCAATAACACCAATATCTTTCTGTATGCAGTAATTTTTCTGGCATGATTTCTTTTTGTCTTCTTCACTTTACAAGTCTTTTTCAATTCTTAATGCAATAAAAACAGTTTTAAGCCTCTGACTTTGTGCTTGATAGTGTCATGTACCACTGGAAAGACGTTACAAAAGGATACATGTGTTTAGCATGTGGAATAATTAACTAAATTGTTTTCTGTGAAGCATCTCTGCACAGCTACAGCTCCCTTCATTCTTCTGATACCATGGTTCTTATCCGTATCTTTGGCCTTATCTCCCTGAAGCATGGTCACCACAGCAATCAAGTCTGATGCCAAAACATCAGAGGTTCTCACTTTTCCTCAAAGGGAGTCACAACATGTTTTTCCAGAAGTGTGCACTGGCGACCCACGAGTTTTCCAGTCACCTCACATTCTGACTCATATACTCCCAGAACTGGTCTGTACTTGGTGATACTATTGTGCATTCACTTGCTTGCAACGTGTACTGCTCTAGAGAGTATTACTGGAGTCTTTATATAGGTTGGTTTGACTTCACCTGACTGTTTGCCCAGTGAGTGCAGACTACTGTGGTGTAAAAATGTCCAGAAATTTTAAATCTGAATGCCACTACATTTGCACCGCTAACCAACCAAACCTGGGCCTGCAAAGCAAATGTTGATTACATATTGCAACCTGATATTCTATGATTACAGGTCTTTACGGTTTGCACCTGAGATATCTCACTGATACCTGATACTGGTATCAGTGTCGGCACATCTCTAACAATGACCTGGAACTACAAACTACTGCTTTATTGTTGGTTTAGAAGCAGACTCTTATGGCTTTATGGAGGGAGCGTGTCTAGCCTCCATGTTTCTAGCCCAGCGTAGGCAGACTTAATTCTTATCAGAGTATAAATATGGTGGGATTACATTACATGGTGTTTATCTACCATTACAGAGAAAAAAAAAATCTGCTCTCACAATCAGATAGTCCAATCAGAGCCATTTTGTTACAAGCAAATGAAATTCCATTGGATTGTCTCAACAGGTCTTTGCTGGGGCAGGATCAGTTCCCATTGGAGTGTTTCCAGACCAATTCTCTGCCACAGATGAATAAATAAATAAATAAACCGTTAGTCTGGTTTCCAGGCTACAGTGTTTCTACATTAGACTGGGACAAACAAACCAAACACTAAAAACGGGCTGCAGTTAAAGTTTTTTTATTATTATTATATTTTTGCTCATCAACTTTTCATATTATATCTATATTGTCTAAAGTTTTTCATAGGATGACTCGTCTGTCCTCAGCGAAGTCAAGGTTGCAGGTTAGTTTCAATTTTATAAGATGTGAGATTCTGAAATGAATGGACATTACCTAGTTGATAAACCTGAGCTGAGCAGCAGTCATATATCACCTGACCTTCTATTCAACTATTCAACTATTCAATTCAGCTCTTTTTTTCAGGATCCCGCATACATAAGGATTATTGAAATAAATATCAAAGACTTTTCCCCAAACCTTTTGGCAGTGGGGATGAGATACTACTCCAGCGATAGGCTCATTACTGGTGGAAAAGCTATGCGCAGTCAAAGCTCCGTACTTCTCCGTATGACAACATCATATTGTTGATTTTAGCTTTTGTTATATGTATGTATGGTGTTGAATGCCAGTACATTGCTGCTGCAACAGAGAAATTTTTCCAGTTTGGGATTAATAAAGAAACTATCTAATCTAATCTAATCTAATCGTAGATGAGGTCAAGAATAACACTGACGCAAACTACAGCATCCCTGAGAGAAGAATTCCAGTAAGACGTGTCAGGTAAGAAGCTTGAACTTTGATTTAAAAATTGTAAAATAGTATTTGCACTGACGACTTGCGAAATGAAACAGGGCTTATTAGCTGGACTGCAGCAGGGGTACCCAGACAGTATTAGTAGTCTGGCATGATGTGTAACCCACTGAGTAGCCAAAACCTAAAACCAAATGTAAAAATGAAAGCTTCAGCACCATGCCTACCTGTGTTAAATTAATGAAAGGAAACACGAGAAAGAGAGCTGTAAATAATTTACAGTGAGCACTGTGGTTTTAAGTGTTAGGATTTCCATTTTTTATTTTTATTTTTTTTTATGTCCTACACTGGACCTTCAAATACAGTAAGCGTGTGAGGCAACAGCTGGATACATTGGTGATTCTAAACTGGCTGTAGGTGTGAGTGTGAATTGTTGTCTGTCTGTGTTAGAACTGTGATAGACTGGAGACCTGTCCAGGGTGTACCCTGCCTCTTGCCTGAGGACAGCTGGGATAGGCTCAGTTACAGAAGATGAATGACTGCGTTTACATGGTCTTTAGTATCCCGATTTCAAGGCTTATCCCGGCTTTGAGCATATGCAGGATATGGTGTTTACATGGACAAACAAAACTGGGATACTTCAAAAACCCCATCAAAACCAGGATACTAAAAGACCATGTAAACATGGTCAATGAAAGATATTAAGCATAGGACTGGTGACTGCCACTAGTCAACATAGTGTTTATAAGTCGTTTTAACCATCTCTAACATTTTAAATATGATAGCAGCGTTATCACAAATCTGCAGTAAAATATATTACGTGCTCTCACAAAGAACAGGCAGAGACTAAACAAAGGTCTGAATAGATTGATTTCTTTTTCTTTTTCGTTTACTAAATACTAACACAATTCCCTGGAAGCTCACAGCATGCCTCTTTAACATTCACAGGCTACGAGCACACCAGGCTGTCTCATATCGGCAGACTATGACTTCAGTTCACTTTTGAACATTGGGAAATCATTAAAATAGCCTTTCAGCTTCATCATGACCTTTTTGCTGCATCTTAATATTATGTTTGTGCGTTCATGAGCTGATCCAGACACTGAGTTAAAAGCCAGACGCACGACTGATCTCTGCTGACATCATTTAATTGAATACCTTTATTATACTTGCACCAATCAGGCATAACATTATGACATTATCCTAACTTTGTGTAGGTCTCCCTTGTGCCTCCTAAACAGTTTTAACTCGGAGACACGGGCCTTCTGAGGGTGCCCTGTGGTGTCTGGTCTCTGTGGATCATCCCACAGATACTTGATCAGTTTGGGATCTAATGAATTTGGAGGCCAGATCAACAGACTCTTATATTTACTTAAACTTATCAGAAGCATTTCCTTTTCATATTCAAAGGGCTCCAGAAATTCAGCAGCTTGAGCAGTACAAAATGTTCCCCAAAGATCATGATTTGTATGGAAGACTGAAAAGTTCACGCACTGGTGTACCACTCCCCTGGGCAGAAGCATTTTTTTTTTTTTCTTTTTGTAAAAACAAACTATTTATCCAACCTTCTGCCGTGTTTTGGCAGCACACTGTTCTTTTGATATGGATGCCTTTAAACCTCCTTTGAATGTTGTCTTCTGCTGGTGACATACAATTTGAAAGAGTACTGGTAAAAGTTTACGCTCACTATTCGATTCATTGCTGATGCCAGTCATACAGCTTGGAAGAAAATTCTTTTGCAGCTGTTTTGATAAGTTATCAATCATTTAAGTAGATTTTTAACACATTTGATAACCTCACTCTGCACTGCAGCACTGCAGAATATGAGTAATAATAACATATGCTCTAAATCAAAGCAGCACATACATAAAAAAAAAGCACTAAAAAAAAAAAAAAAATTTGTTATTGTAATTTACAATAGTTAATCTCACTGTTAAGATCTGACAAACTGGTAAATTCTGATTTGGTCCAGCAAAGTTAGTATGATGAAATATTAAAATAAATAAATAAATACTGTGAAGACCAAAACAGAAAAGATACTCAGTTCAGAATCATAGGAAATGAGCCGACTGGTGAATATTTAAAAATAACTTGAATTATTGATCTCGCTTCATTTTCTGTTTTCTGTTGGCCCGTTGCTTCACCCCAAACCGTGGCTGTTTAGACTGTGCTGAGAATAAATTAGAGAGGAATCGGGTTAAATTGCAACAGACATTTTGTTATGTTATATGACACGGTTGCCTTCTGCTTCTTTTTTTTCGTCTGACTATTGATCACAAAAATAAGAGGCCCAACATTTCTTCTTTGTGGCTGTTCAGTTACGCTGTTTAGCGGCAGAATGTTCATTGGGGTAGACTTCTTGTGAAAGTGTTTAATAAATGATTTTCCTCATCGCCTGACCTTCTAATGCACTCTTTCTAGTGTGAAAACTGCATTTGATGAGACTGTTATGTATACAGAGTATATTCATCTTATTTGTTTGGGAAAAGAACTTTGTTGACAATTTGTTGGATCCATAGTTCGGGGACAAACTTTATTTTGGTCGTAATAACTGTTGTGCATTTTGTGGCCCGGATCATACAGTAAATACTTGTTCCATAAATGCCCAGAGTTGTTGACATCAGGTGACTGTGGATCAAAGTCAGGATTAACGTCTGCTTCAGTATGAATCCTTCTCCACAAACCACAGGGTGCAGTGTGTCTCTGAAGGCATCAGGATGGATTTGATTCACAGCAGACATCCAACTCCAACATGGCAAAGCACTCCCACGCAGATATTCCAACCACCTTGTTTCACTGCAGGTTTGACGCACTGCGTTGTTCTCTCTGCCGTTTGCCTCTTTACATACGCCCGACTCCATCCGTCACTGTGATGCGCTGGTTTGTCTTAAGTGTTATTTTGAATACAATTACATCCTGTTTCAAAGTGTTTCAGAGTGCCATTCAGTGCCTCTGTAGAAACCTTTAGTCTTTGCTTAGAATTACAACTTCACTTCTCACACTGTCTTCACCTACTTGAACAAGCCTCCACTCAGAGCCATCTGCTTCACGGGAGGACACATCTCAAGTAAATTTGACCTTCTGGGTCAGATTAACAGTTAACATGTTCAGTGCCCATAATACATTCATGTATACAGTACACTAGTAAAATCTAAATCTAACCATTGTGTATTACTCAGACACACAGCAACCAGCCTATTTGTGGGCTCTTTGCCTTTATGCCTTATCCATGTTACTGTTTTACACTTTTAATGAACACTCCTTTTCATTTGTATATGAATGAATAAATTACAAAAGAAATAAATAAGAAATTCAGTTACAAAATAAACATTTCCAGGTGGAACAGTGGTTTGGTGGTTATCACTGATGCCTCATAGCAAGAAGATTTTGGGTTCGAATCCATGGGCCGACTGGGCGGAGGAGTGTGGAATTTTCATGTTCTCCCTGTGTCTGTGTGGGTTCTCTCCGGGTACTCCGGCTTCCTCCCACCATCCAAAGACATGCTCATTAGGTCAGTTGGTAATTCTAAATTGGCCGTAGGTGTGAATGTCAGTGTGAATGGTTGTCTGTCTCTCTGTGTTGGCCCTGCGATAGACTGGAGACCTGTCCATGGTGTACCCCGCCTCTCGCCCGCTGACAGCTGAGATAGGCTCCAGCAGAACCCCGGGACCCCTCACAGGACAACTGATTACACAAGACGAATGAATGAATGAATGAATGAACGTTTCCTTTGAGTCCACTGATTTACTCTCTTCAGGTTTTAGTCATGTGTTTCTTTTTAGTGCATGCTGTTGCTCGACACTTTGTTCAAACTAAATTGCATTTGCATTTGTGACCTTCCGAGGGTGTCCTGTGGTGTCTGGCAACAGGAAGTTGTTAGTGGGGGCCTTTGGGTCCGATGGGTTGAGGGAAGGGGCCTCTGTGGATAACCCCACAGATACTTGATCAGTTTGGGATCTAGTAATTTTGGAGGCCAGGTCAAGACCTTGTGCTGTTTTTGTGTGTGTGTGTGTGTGTGTGTGTGTGTGTGTGTGTGTGTGTGTGTATGGGCCTGATCTGGTCTAGGCGGGTGGTATATGTCTAAGTAACATCCACAGGAATAGCACGTTCAAAAGTTCCCCAGCATTCCCAGCACTGAATTCATAAGTGTCATGTCTTCTGTCTTGTTCTCGTCTTTTGTGTCTTGTCTTTTATCAGCCTGTTTAGTTCTGTCATGGTTTAGTTTCTTGTGTTTTTGTTGTATCTTAAGTTGCAGTTTTTCATGATCATTGGTTCTGTTTCCTGTTTTATTTTGTCAAGTCCTTGACTTCCTGTTTGTCATGTCTGCGTGTTCCCCTTTGATTAGATTATTGGTTTCACCTGTGTCTCGTTTCTTGATTTGCTTCACCTGTGTCTTGTCACTCTGTTCCTCGTGTGTGTTTATATAGCCCTGCTCTTCCCTTTGTTCCTTGTCGTGTCATGTTTCATGTACCTTGTTCCATGTTCCTCGCCATAGTTTCATGCCACGTTATGTTAGTGTTTGGTTTTTGTTTTCTTTTGGATATCCTGCCACCTTAGCAGCGTTCTTGGTTTTTTGTGAGTTTTGTTTTCGTTATTAAATACACCTTTTTGCCAACTCCTGCCTGCGCCTCCTTTCAAGTCCTGCATCTGGGTCCTAATATTCCCTTCCCCGCTTACCTGCTGTGACAATAAGATGGTCAATGTTATTACTTCTCCTCTCAGTGGTTTTAATGTTGTTGCTGATCGGTGTATATCCGCCGTGTTTGATCAAGTAGACCGTCCCTCGCTATGTGCTGAATTAATTTCTCACTTTACTTGGTGTTCAGCCAGTTTTCATGTTATCGTGTTGAAGGTGTATCATGTCAGGCGCGGGCAGCATCCGCAGGACCGCGCGCGTTCACGCGTCGCAATAGAGAGGGCGGGAGAGGGACTGAGGAGGAAAATAGAGTGAGTGAGAGAGAAGAGGTGGGGGGAGCCAGCCAGGGTAGTGAAAATGATGGCGACCGATGCAGAGGAGATAAGAAACCACACAAGCCCCTGTCCCATCCCCGACAACAGTCTCAGCACTCTGTCCATCAAAATAACGCGGAAAAACCAAGATAGACACTGGAAGTTGCGGTTTATTTATCTGCAGTGCTGTGAGTACCCGCACGCATCACGACGTCTAGAGTCAAACACCAACAGCTATAAGGCTGCACAAGTCCGGTCAGAAAATGAATCGAATATTGAAATATTGGTTGTCACAAGAGAATAAATGTACACTAAAAACATTTTGGAAAAAGTAAACCTTAATTTGACGTGTCGTGGAGGGGGGTTGGGAGGTGGTGGTGTACCGGGATAAACGCTCGCGAGGACAGTCGTGGAGAGGACGTAGTTTCCTGTAGAAAAATAAATAATCTCTACTGAAATTAAGGTACACTGCCTGGTATAACAGGGCCTCTTAACCAGTCAGTCATTTACTTTAATATTTGTTTCACCATTCATTTAACCCCAAGTAGAATTTCACCATTTTAAAAGATAATTTGGCAAGTGAATTACGCTTAAAACTTCGTATTTTAAGTGCTGTTTGGTGAGACATGTCAAGAAACTTCTAGGCTACATACAATTGACACAATATCTTCAATTTTCAATATGCAATTGTGTTACATGATTTTGTAACGTTTTAAAACAATTGACCAAACCTAGACGTTAAAGCATGCACAGATATAGCCACAATAAACACGAAAACAAAGACAATGGCGAGGAAGATATTAAAACAGCTAAATCATACGTAATACATTAAAGCAGACTTTGTTAAAATAAGAAGGGCGGCACTCAACCTGAAAAATAAAAATAAAAAACAAACAATTAAAACATGTCTGGCTGATTGTAAAGTGGTTTAATGTACTTGACAATGCAGCAAAGCTAGCTAACATAGCTATTGTTTGCCTCCACCATTTTAGCCATTTTTTTTTTACCAATAACAAAAGGATACAGTCATCTAAGCAAATAGTTGCAAACATGTTATTTGAGTTATCATACATTACATTAGATCATGTATAACTTAACAATGCATCGGTATTATTTATTATTATGGATTCTTTATTATCTTAAAGGCATGCTTAAGGTTGGAGTTAAGCCTGGTATGGCTTCATGTTGGATCTATAGGTAAGCCGCCTACACCTTGCCTGATGTGCACCTCCCGGGGATGTAACTACACGTGTCACACCAGATGTGATTGTTCCGAAACGCATTTCCTCTTTCATGGTTGTCAGTGGGGAGACAAGCACAAAAACCCATACACACCACAGAGACAGCGTTTTTAGCAGAGCAATTTGGACACACCAGTGGACAGGTTTAAATCTTGCATGCTGGGCTCATTGTGGCGCTATTGTTGGAGTAAAAACCAAGCTTTATTCTCTGGCGTCCTATTTACCAGTTATTATCACTTGGTCCAACATGCACTGTTTACCACTTTCATCAGATAATTTGTTTAGATGGCTCTCTAAGCCCTCTCCAAGGCTATGGCTATATTCAATTCAATTCAATTCAATTCAATTCAGTTTTATTTATATAGCGTCAATAACAATACAAATCGTCTCAAGACGCTTTACAAGACCCGGCCTGAAACTCTCAGAGCAAGCCTGAAGGCGACGGTGGCAAGGAAAAACTCCCTTTTAACAGTAAGAAACCTTGAGTAGAACCCAGCTCATATGGAGGGACCCATCTGCCTAAGGCCAGCCGGGTACAGACAGAGAAAGAACAGCAAGATAAACATACACATATCTGACTAAAGCATACAAGTGGGATGCTATGATACAAACTAATGATGTTACATGACAGTTTGAAAATATAAGGGGAATCATTGGCAGGTTGGAGAATTGTTCATTCAGGTAGGAGTGGATAACAGCAGGATTCCATGGAGTATAAAAGCTGATTCTGCACTAATAGTGTTATAGTATCTATAAGTGAAATATTAGCTAAGCATTCTAATTTTGGGTGCATTTGCTTGTGCAACAGTGTCTGTAAATCTAGATATTATATACAGCGTACATTTATACATTTACCAAAATTAATTCCCTGAATGACTACAATCAGTTATCCTCACTTTTGGGAAGCTTTCCAATCCCCCACAATAGAACTGAGGTTTGCCAACAAAGTGATGCATGTTATAGGTCTGTTTCACATAGTTGATTTTGAAATGTCGGTGAGGGAGAATCACAGTTGTAAATAATATATTGTAAGTAATGGTAATGTGGCTGAGCCAAAGTCTTCCGGTCAAAATGGGTTTTGCTTAATGCTTTTGGATGTAGGGTTGCCAACTTTCAAATACAAGCTGGAGTAATGGTCCAGTTAATGAATGAAATTCGATTCATCTACAAGTGTATAAATCTTTGACAAAACATATTGAAACCTGCTGGGTGGATAGATTGCATGACATGGGATTTGCTACAGTAGCTGTGAAGCCAAACATAGTAATAGACAGTCTAGATCAGTGTGATAAAAACTGAGAATAGACTTTCAGTGTTGTTGAAGACATCTTGTAACCGGCAGTCAAACTTTTGAAATGAATTATATATTATGTATTTTTCATTGAGGGAGGGGGCGTAAATGTCATTTTAAGAATGTCTCACTTCATAATTGAACATTTGTATGGAAACACCATATTAGCCACAAGTTATTATTCAGATCAGCATACCTCGAGGGGATCTTTAAGGTCAGGTTAAGTCCAAAGACTTCAATATCCAAAGCTGATGTTCATATTGCAGTCATGGGCCATGTCTGAGTCACTTATCAGATCTTATTAAGACTTCCTTATCACTGCTTCACCTTTTCTTATTTTTATTTTTATTTTTTGGAAATGTCACTGTCACACACAGTGAGTTTCACACTCTATGGCAATGTATCTGGAAAGTGGTTTAGTTATTCCTCATTGAAAATCCATTTTTAAATGCTTAATGTCAAGTTACGCTCTTGGTTCATTACACTTATGGCTTCTCTTGCTTCTCGGCTGCAGGAGAATTCAGATATTTACCAGAAAAGGATAATGCAAGTTGTATTGGTTAGAATCTGTATCAGTGACAACGTGTGCAGAAGTTGAATGTTGTTTCTCTGGGTAATAATTATGGATTGAAAATTGGTTTGTGAGTAAGAAGTGTCAAAAAGATGAGGGACAAATGGCTAAAGCATCACAACGAAAAATGCCAGTGACCATTTAGTCACTTTGTCCATGTTCTGCACTCACTGATATAATCCTGTTAATGTCTAGAACAACTTATTGAGTTGTTACATTACATGCCTCAGCAGCGGTGAGAACACGGACAGTATGGAAAAGATTACAATGGCATGTCTGATTACTGACGCCATATGTCCCTTAGCAATCATTGGATGGGTGTTGAAAGCACACAGAATAGGACAGATAGAGAGACTCCTGAAAAATGATCGAGCTGATTTAAAATGACAGCTTATTTCTTATGATGATGAGCGGTCCTTAGAGTGCAAGTGATGGATTTCAATGTGACTGAAAAGTGACCGGCCTCGTCAATACAGCCATCCACTTGTGGTTGTGGGTGGGGGGTTAATGGTGTTTATTGTCATCACATTTCTTTATAGCAAGTTGGAATTGACTTTCTGTAAATGTGTAAATGTGAAAGCGTTTGCATGAAAGTTGGCAATCTGAAAACACAGCTCACTTAAAGATAATATACATATATTTTATTTTTGCAGAGGCATATTATGTGGGCATCTTTGACATTTAAATTACAGGGATACAGTTAAGCTAAAAGTAAAGTGGGCATTTAAACTGTTCAACACTGACTCTGATGACGTTAAAATCATGGTCATTCCATCTGTCGCAGGACCCCCATGTTCTTGTCACAGTTATTTTGTAATCTTTATTAATGTAACTAAAATGTAATTTTTTGAGCTTGTGTCCTGCCAAAAATTTTTTGTATAGTCAAAAAATCCATGTAAAGTTCAACTGTCCATTCACCTCACATGACCTGTGCATTTTTTTCTGGTCCCGTTTACTATTTTACCTCTTTAACATCAAGTCAAAAGTCTTCGTCATGATTGATTTCAAAACCTACTATGATGTCCCTTAAAATGTCATGATAGTAAGCCTATTTCAAATGTTTGTTTCTATGATTGTTGAACCCATACACTGTATAAAGATGGATGGCAGAACCGCTCCTCAAAAATGAAGCCGTAGTAAGTAGAGCTCCCTCTGGTGACTGGCTGCAGTATAGGTCATAAGCTCCTCCTCCTCCATATTAGTGGATGGGACCAAACCAAAACACTAAAATACACATCAAATACAATTTTTTCAAGGATGGTTTCTGTCATTTTAGTTTAATTTTGATTTTAGTAATTTTTTTGCATAAGTTTTAGTTATCTGACGCTATTGAAACAAAATGTGACATAAAGTTGCCATGCCAACTGTTCTGTAAAGCAGTCCTGTGGGACATGTAAAAAGTAAATAAATAAATAAACAAGTACAGTGTATAATCCAACATTTCCTTGTAAGATAAGATAAGAAAAGAGACCCAAATGAGTTTGGTAGCAGTGTGGTCAGGTCATCGATATCCACTCCCCTCTTGGACCGAGAAAGTCTGGATAAAAAGTCGTGTGTACATGCAGTGTGTACATGCAGTGCCATATGGCAGCTGTATCTATACAGCTTTAATATACAGCTTAACTCCCTCTTTCCACTCACATAGATTGCTTTACAGGTGCATGCTGCTGTTCTAGGAAAAATGTCCTTAAAAGTAATTGTACCTTTTCAGCTTAAACGATCAGGGGGACACTTCTAGTGACTCGCTGATGAGAATAGTGGAGTGTTTCGTAGCTATACGGCCAGATATTACTCTCAAGAACTGATAGGGACACAAAGCAGAGATATAGAAGAGTAAATGTTGGATAGACATCAGGCAGCTGGAAACATGGCTCCAAATGACAAACAGCTGTTCTGTCTTCCTTCCTCCCTTCAAACTCAGTAGCATTCTGTTTACTCTAGTTTTACAGCATCACACATTTTCACTTTCGGTGTGTCCAGATAAAATAAAATAAAAATAAAAATATTTTGTCTTATTTATCTGATGGATTTTGACACACATTGGCCGAATTGTTAATTTTGGTAATTTCATGGGCTTTGTTGACAACAGGTCAGGCAAACAATGTGTTACCCTTACATTTCACTATGTGTATTGGTCATATTAAATCCCATAATCATAATCATATTGTGGTTTCAGATTATACTAAAACCAAAAGTCACTCAGATCATGAGTTAGTTTGCTTTTCTTCCAGAGAGGGAAAAAGCACCCATGGGTTTATCAGCAAACATTAGAAACCGTGAAACATCATATCAGGCGAGATAAAGGAGGGTCCAGGGCATTTGCTATAGGACTGCTATAATTTCAAATGCATAGTAGTGATGTAAGACATTTTGGTTGTGTGAGAATGAACGAGCACAGAGATGATGTATGCAGCTTTGAAAAATGTAGTTCATTTTGCAAATGTGATTGAAAAAGTAGAGGAGGACCAAATACAAGCTCAGGGCTGGGCCTGGGGTTATTAGAATATTTGCTGTCCAGTTTATTATTTTTTTTTTTAACTCAGCAGACTTTCTACTCAATGCTGACATTTTGGTAATTGTGTTTAGTTGTTATTTTGATTGTGTGAGACTGTTACTTGTGAGGTGCTAAACATATTTTCCATTTAAACTACTCATTATTCTTTTTATATTTGTTAATAACAATGTCCTATGAACTGCTGTTATTGTCTGCATTCAGTAACATTTTAATTTTGTGAACGTGTTATATCTTTGCAGATTTCTTGACCATTGCAACAATACTGGGGACTGGAATCTTAGGTGAGTATTGACATATTTTGCCAGAAATGCATGAATCACAAAATTGCCCCTTATTCATACTCATTACTTAGAATACCATTTATAAAACCCAAAGTTTCACACAAACATTTAAAGAAAGTGTTTTGTGCTGAATTGTAGTTATTCAGGTCAGCATAGTGATTCAGCTAATTTGGTGGTGAAAACTTTGTCCTTTTTCATAATATTACTTGAAGCATAATTAAAACTCTGTCCATCTCTTGGCTGTCACCAGCAGAGCAAATTTAACTGTGGTTTATGAAGTGTAGTTAACACCAGAGAGATTTTTGTAGAGGTGGAAATTACATGGGACATTACATTTAACTACTTTGTTTGCAGCGGGGTCTGCGTGTAGTTCCACAAAGGTGGAGCCCTTCCAAGTTAATACTTGTCCAGTCACTTAAATCTCATATTGAAATCAGCGCTATCCATTAAATTTTACGGTGAGTTTGAGCCAGAGTGGAGAGGAATGTCTACGAGAGTGAAAGATGAGTAAA
The DNA here is from genome assembly GCA_005024645.1 of Planiliza haematocheilus. Lineage (NCBI taxonomy): Eukaryota > Metazoa > Chordata > Actinopteri > Mugiliformes > Mugilidae > Planiliza > Planiliza haematocheilus. The sequence continues at coordinate 3,601,704 of SRSE01000306.1, forward strand.
GACAGTGACAGACAGGCAGGTGGATGTGTTAACTAAAAGTCAGACATTGTCTAGCACATGTCTTCAGATCTTGTGGGAATCAAATTCAGAAACACTTTATTATTCATATATTTCAATTTCTAGGTCTTCCAGTAACGATAGCCCATGCTGGACTGGTGCCTTTCCTTGTCTCCTTTCTCATTGGCTTCTTCGTCCAGGTAAATAATGCACATCCCAACAACGATGAACTAACCATACACAATTCAAGAAACCTCATTTTTTTTTCTACAGGGGTTGCTTATCTACCTGTTTGTAGAACTTCTTCAGAAATGCCAGGTGGTGCAGCTGGAATCTCTAAAGGTCAGTAGCTGAACTAAGCCAGTATTGTACATATGCTTTATGAGCACAGCTGGAGTCCTTATAAGTAAAGGTTCAGTTAATTAATCTGTATAAAATACTGGAAAATATGTTTACAACAAATATGTGCTAACAAGAACAATACACATGAAGATTTTGACAGGTTCTTTGTTAAATTTGGTTCAGTTTTATCAATTGCCTCAGTAAGTCATGACAATACATCGATCAGCCACAACATTAAAAACACTGACAGGAGATCTAAACATTCACCATCTTGTGACAATAAAATACAATACAAGGTTCCGCTTGGAACCTTTTGGAGCCCATGTGGATGTTACTTAGACATGTACCACCCACCTAGACCAGACAAGCCCCCCCACCCCATAGCAATGACACTCCTTGATGGCAGCAGCCATCCCAGGTAGGATGCAGCCTGATACAGACACACATAAACACTTTAGGAACAACTAAAAAAAAACATGAAGAACAGCACAAGGTGTTGACCTGGCCTCCAAATTCAAGTATCTGTGGGATGCATTGGAACGTGCCTGATCCACAGAGGCCCCTCCCCTCAACCCATAGGACCCAAAAGCCCCCACTAACAACACCCTGGTGCCAGACACCACAGGACTCCTTCAGAAGGTCTGTGTCAGTTCTCTGATGAGTCAGAAGGGAGACCTACACAATATGAGGAAGGTGGCAATAATGTTATGCCTGATCTGTGTGTGAGAGCATCCTCAGTTCCTTAGCAAGAACAAACTCATCTAAATGGATTGCAGCCTTTATAATGAATAATCTTTTAAATACACTTGGATAAAATAAAATAGGGGAGAAGTTAAAATGTGTAACTTTTTTATAACTTGGTCTATGCTGCTGTTAGACGGGTGTTGCAGAGTGCATTGTGATGGATCAAGTGGGTGTCGAGGATCCAGCCCCCACAGAGGAAGAGGATGAAGATGACAGTGAGAATGCAGAAGCAGGTAAGAAGACTTTTTCTTCAAATTAAATTCTCCCTATTAAGTCAATTTACTTTCCTGTTTGTGAGGAGCCAACTGACACTGCAGGCATAGCTGAACCCTTCTGGGCTAGGCATGAGTATTTGTAATGTTACTGATTTTTATACACAGTATGTTTATTTCACCGTGACCTATTTGGACTTCATGTCACTCTGCATTTGCAGTTCAACTCATCACAAAAAGATGTTAACTGAGGCCAGTGAATGCTTGACACATCTGCACTCACATAATACAACTGTTGACACATGTCAAATTCCTTTATTAGATTTAGAAGAAACTTTTCAACTTTAACAAAAAAAAAAAAAAAGATGTAGATAGGCAGTGGTTAAAACTTGTGATGGAACAAAAAGATTATACAGAAATTAAGATGGGCCACAGAAGTGAGTCCAGTCTGATGGGACAAAAGAAATGTTATGATTTATTTATTTCAGTCTGTTTCTAAACTTGAAGGTACGTGGGTTACAGTCAAAACATCCATACTGTTGCAAAACATTGTATTAAATTGGATCATTATTGCTCTGTAAACTGCTGCACCAGGACAGAGTTGATTTGAATTACACTGATCTCTTAACTAGATGTTTCACATCACTGGTTGCATAGTGGCATTTTAATCAAATAAGTCTTTGTGGCCGAGATACACACCAGCAGGCGTCACTTTAAAACATAAGGCAGGAGAGAATGCTTCCGCTGTTGGCACAGTGCTAATTTCTGAATCTTTCCTGGATCCATGCATTTTGTGACTAAATAATCATATTTTAGCAAGAAGCCTCACTGTTTTCTGATCTGCACCTCATTTAATTGTTAAATGTTGAGCCAGATTTTATTCTGTGGTACACTATAAATAAAACGTGTATTGCCAGAAAATATTCGCTCATCTGCCTTTACATGCATATGAACTTAAGTGACATCCCATTCTTAATCCATAGGGTTTAATAAGTTTAATAAGACGTTGACTCACCCTTTGCAGCTACAACAGCTTCAACTCATCTGGGAAGGCTTTCCACAAGGTTTGGGAGTGTGTTTACAGGAATTTTTGACCATTTTTCCAGAAGCGCATTTGTGGGGTCAGACACTGATGTTGGATGAGAAGCCCTAGCTCACAGTCTTCGCTCTAATTGAAAGAAAAACGTGCACCATAATCCCCCCTACACCAAACTCCACACTTGGCACAATGCAGTCAGACAAGTATTGTTCTCCTGGCTATCGCCAAACCCAGATTCGTCTATCAGATCCCCGGATGGAGAAGCATGTGATTTGTCACTCCAGAGTACCTGTCACCACTGCTCTAGTGTCCAGTGGTGGCGTACTTTACGCCACTGCATTCAACGCGTTGCATTGCACTTTGTGATGTATGGCTTGGATGCAGCTGCTCAGGCATGGAAACCCATTCCATGAAGCTTTCTTTGCACGGTTCTTGAGCTAATCTGAAGGCCACATGAAGTTTGGAGGTGGAATTCACTGAACTCATGTGAGCAACCCATTCTCAACCCATCCCATGTTTGTAGAAGCAGTCTGCATGCCTGGGTGCTTGATTTTATACACCTGTGACCATGGAAGTGATTGGAATGGGTGAAAACTTTTGGAAAAACATTGTAGTTTCCCGTCAGTAAAAGCCTTCGTGCACATATGTTTCATGGTAAAAGCCTTTCCCTTTGTTTTAATATATTGTGTCGTGTTGACAGTAGCGTACAGGGGTCAATACAACCGCAAAGTAGAGAAAGCAGAATTAAATAATGAATGAATACTTTTTTTTATCTGTTAAAAAGAAACTTTGCCAAAAGTAGCAGGTTAATAAGTATGACATGACTAGATAAAACTGTATGTTATACTGAATATAACTTGATAATTCTTCTCCGTCCTAATAATTTCTCCTTTTTTATTATTATTTTTTTGTGTGTGTTTTGTAGTTTTATTTGCGTTTTTGAAAAAGCCACTTCCCTTTCACTTCCACTTTAAAAGCTTATGTGTATGTCGTCCTTTCCTCATTTGTGGTAATACAGTTCGATAGTTATACCAGAAGTCAAGGCGGTGTAGAGTAGTCTCTTTATTAATTTATTACAACAGAACCTTTTGGGAAAAACATTGCCTGTCATTGTCACATTAGCCTCTGTTTTATGCAGTGACTGTGAATGGGTATCTGGATTCAAAGACTGAGGTTGGTCTGTTGCGTCACAATTTCCATATTGTGTGAGTATGTGTGCATGTGTCAGTGTAGCTTGGAGCGAACAGCATGACAGAACAATCGTGTGTTCACTGAAAGCTGAGAAAAAGCAGGCAACTAATAATTTGATGTTCAGTTGTCAAGGTGTAATCTCCCCCACACTTTGGTCTATTTTTACCCTCTTCCATTATAGCCAGAGGTATTTGAGCTTTCAGACCCTGAGGCAATACACAGAAAACCTCTCAACCATAATTATTAGTTAATTAGTGATGAGTCATATTACAGGCTGATCCTGGAAGCTTTGTCACTTCACCTCTGAATGGTACATACACACACACACACACACACACACATACAAATGCCTCATTTCAACAAATTCTGTTACTTGATCACGTTCCTTTGCAGTGGTGCTCAGAAGTCTGGTAGTGACTTTAGAGATGTCACTAGAGGTTTGTGTCACTCACATCCATCAACTGGAAAACGCCATCTGGCTCTGCCCTGACACAGATGCATGACTGACCTCTTCAACTGTATGTGTGGATTCGCAGAAAGCCTAAACAGTAAATGCTCCGCTGTTAGAAATGGAAAGGTAAGGCTGAATAACACAGCCTCTGCGACTGCACTGTTAATAAAAATATCAAAAAGGAACAGGATATGACAAGTCACCTATATCTTTGAATTGAATAATGCAGTTGGATTTATTAATTCATACACACATTAAAAGACTATGAAAGAAAGTTTTAGATATATTACGCACACACAACATAACTCTCCAGGCTATCTGTCGGATATTAACTGTTGCTTATTTTGTAAACTCCACTTTCATCCTTTTTCTTATGAAAGGATAATTGACTAGTTTTTAAGTATCTTTTTAAGTATTTTTTTAAAAACTTGATTCAGTTTCCTGGAGTCCCTACAGTGGAGGTTGAACAGCTTATGCTGAAGCCTTAACAAAGCCCATGATTTAAGCTTCATAATTATAATTATATGGACGATTGGCTTCTCTGGCCTATTCTTCTTGGCAGTTTGGGTAATGCCACTGACAGTGAAAATTATGCAGGGAAATGGCTATTTTTTTGTTCTGTGTAACTTGCCATGTCTCATTTTCAGTGACAGGCGTTACATCTGTGACCTAATATTGAACTGGTTGTGCACTTGTGCTCTTTGTTTAATTTTGGTTGTTTCTTAATATTCGCCTCCTATTGTAGCTGTTTTTGAAGATAAGACTAACTTTTACAGGATATATATTAGCAGGAGAGATGGGAAATATAAAATTAAATTTATCAAGATTTTATTAAGTCGTTTGCTCTAGAGTACTTCAGCGTTGAAACTCTAGCCTTGTTTCCACAGCAAGGACCTTCCCCAGGGACTAGTACCCACTAACTGCTTTTCCACAGCAGGTACCTGGAGGAAGTATTTTACCTCCCTGTAAAGTCCCGGCTTGGCTCATCCGCAAAGCAGTAAATCATAATCAAGAGAAGCATGGCTTGTAGTAATGCTTACTGTTACTATATTTATATAATTAAGTAAAATCTAAATATTTCTTGCACTAGTCCACAGATTGGGAAAACATGAGACTTTAAAGCATTTCTTCTTACAGTATGTGCTATATTTTCCTTTTTTGTTCAAACCATCATTATCTCATAACAGACAAAATACCTTTTAAGCACAGAAGCTGGTGTAGAGGACTGGATTTTTTTTTTTTTTTTTTAAACTGGAGCACATATGGAGGCAGTATGTTTGTGTATCTATACGTGTCAGTACCCTGTTCTTATATAATGGACTTCTGCACAGCTATTAATTTAACATGCTGGTTTGTTATTAATTTAACATGCTTGTTTTAACTATCACATTTAATAATGTACTGTCTGCCAGGACCACTTTCATCAAAGATATACCAGAAGAACTTTTGCATGGGACCCGGTGGGTTACTTGAAAAACAGAATTTGCTCAGATAAGGCAGTATTTTGGGTAAATTTACACAGATGGTTGAAGCAGAATATTGCAATATTATATGTATATACACATGCATCGATCAGACATAATATTATGACCACCTTTCTAACATTGTGTAGGTCTGTCTCCCTTGTGCCTCCAAAACAGTTGTGATTCATCAGAGAATGGACATGGACCTTCTGAGGGTGTCTTGTGGTGTCTGGCAACAAAATGTTGTTAGTGGGGGTCTTTGGGTCCTATGGGTTGAGGGGAGGAGGCTCTGTGGATCATCCCACAGATACTTGTTCAGTTTGGGATCTAATGACTTTAGAGGCCAGGTCAACACCTTGTGCTGTTTTTTATGTTTTGTACTGGTGATGGCCGCTGCCATCAAGGATTATCATTGTTGTAGCTGATCGATGTATATATCATAGTAAAACTGAGACTGGTAATGGGGGACTGGGGTGTAACCTTTATGTTGCCTGATGGTCTCGTCGAACATTTTAACAAATCTTCGTTAACATACTCCACTATTCTTATGAGGGATCACCTTGAGTTACATCTTACAGATCACAAGAAGATCGGAACAGAAACATAAATTATTGCAAGTATTAAACAAATAAATGTATTATTCCCTCCTACAATGGTTGAACATGTTTTATTTTAATATTGATATTCCATTCATTTGCTTTTGAAATGCTGCATTTGTGCTTCAGTATTTGTCAACTTCAGAAGACCTGGAGAAGTGAAATAATATGAACAGCCAAATTAAACCATTTGAGAAGGAAAATGATCATCCATGTCTATTTTGAGGTTTTAATCTGTTTTGACTTACAAGTCTTTTACTTTGTGCCACCAGGAAGCACAGCTATACAGAGTATGCCCTTTCAGTGAAAAGACAGCCTTGTACATCTATATTTCTGTGTCTTTCAGATACAGGTTTGCTGCAGACTGATCCAGTAGCTATGCACAGCCAAGCGGAGGGCCTACAACCCAACCTTCATCTGCTTGGTCGCTTCTTTCTCTCCCGGCCCATGAGCCATGCTTTCAACTGCATTCTCCTCTTCCAGTTGTAAGTTGCCATGGGAGTGGTGTTTGCATGAGCGTTGCATGAGTTAGCAATCATACATTAAGTGTGGGCAGTAGCATGTGGGTCACTCATCACTTCATTCGACATGTGATGTTTGCCTGCTAAACCTCTGTTAATGTGTTGTGAGGAGTTTTGGCATGACGACAACAACGTCAACCGCTCCTTGTACTAGAAGATTGCTGGATAAGTTAAATAGCAATCTGCAGTGGGCTAGGATGAAAGTGAAGCCTACTAAATCTAGGAGTATTCCCATTATTAAAGGAAAAGTGGTAGATAAGAAGTTTTTTTATAAATGATGAGGTAATTCCCACAGTGCTGGAGAAGCCAGTGAAGAGTTTGGGAAGATGGTACGATGCAAGTCTTAGTGATAAGGCGCAGTTTGAAGGGTTGAGGCAGGAAATGATTCAAGGCATTTCAAGCATAGACCGGTCAGGGCTACCAGGCAAGCTAAAACTGTGGTGCTGGCAATTTGGTTTACTGCCCCGGCTAATGTGGCCGCTGACGGTGTACGAGGTTGCCCTTTCAAAGGTAGAAAAGCTAGAAAGAATGAGTAATTCATTTATCAGAAAGTGGCTTGGTGTCCCACGCTGCTTAAGTAGCACAGCGTTGTATGGGAAAGGCATACTGGAGCTCCCAGTTACCTGCCTAACAGAGGAGTTTAAGTGCACTAAAGTTAGGCTGGAAATGACTCTAACTCAGTCAAAGGATCCAGTGGCTAGGAGCGTAGCACCTACTATTAAGACAGGGAGGAAGTGGAAGGCAAAAGAGGCAGTGCAGCAAGCACAGACAGCTCTTAAGCATAGGGATATCATAGGCCATGTACAGCAAGGGCGTGGAGGCCTAGGACTGTGTGCAGGGAAACCTCTGTGGAGCAAGGCATCAGCAGTAGAAAGGAGAAAGATGATAGTGGAAGAGGTACAGAGGCAAGAGGAAATGGTTAGATGCTCGAAGGCAGTGTCGCAGGCTAAGCAGGGTCAATGGGTGAACTGGGAGAGTGTGGAGAAAAGGAAGGTGAAGTGGAGAGAGCTTTGGAGCATGGAGGCCAGCAGGATTAGATTTATGTTAGGGGCTACTTATGATGTGCTGCCAACTCCCCAGAACCTGAACCAGTGGGTAGGTGAGGATGCTGCCTGTCCACTGTGCACTTGTGTCTGCACGCTTAGTCATATTCTGACAGGTTGTAAGGTTAGTCTCTCCCAAGGACGTTATACCTGGGGTCACAATCAGGTATTGAAATGTTTAGCAGCTGCAATAGAGGAAAAACGGGTGAATGTAAATTCCGTGGCCGTTAACAGAGAGAATAGAGGTATTAAGTTTGTACGGGAGGGAGAAAAGGCTAGAGGAGCAGGCTTCAGGCATAACATGGGACAGCTAAGGGTAGGAGGAGCCTGGGAGATGAGGGCGGACTTAAATAGCCAACTGGTTGTCCCAGGTGAGATAGCTAGCACTCGACTACGGCCAGATCTGCTGTTGTGGTCTGAGCCAGAGAAAGCAGTCTATTTCATAGAGCTGACTGTCCCGTGGGAGGATAGAGTTGAGGAGGCTAATGAGAGAAAAAGAGCTAAGTATGCAGAGTTAGCAGCAGATGCAGAGCAAAATGGATGGAAGGCTTATGTCCGCCCGGTAGAAGTGGGCTGCCGTGGATTTGTGGCAAAGTCGGTCATTGCTCTGCTGAGTGAGCTGGGCATACGAGGAAGAAGCCAGAGGACTGCGGTTAGCAATATGTCCCGGGCAGCAGAGAGAGCCAGTGACTGGTTATGGGTGCGCAGGAAGCATGCTAGCTGGGGAGCTAACTAAGGTAAGGATGTAGGCCGCATGTAGGCCGCATGTAGGCCCCAGTTGATTTGTTTGTTGCTTGTCACAGATTTGGTGGTTACGCGCTTCAGCTTGCATCAACGGAGCGGAGCATGGTAGATTTGTTTGTTTGTTATGTGCTTCAGCTCGCATCAACGGAGCGGAGCATGGTAGATTTGTTTGTTTGGCTTGTGGCTATTAGTTTCCATACTAGTTGTTGATAGACATCGAATGGTGAGGAAGAGAGGGTTGTGTAGTGGCGGTGTGGAGGGGGGTGATTCCAGGACGCTGGAAATCACTGTTAAGCCTTCTTGAGGTGTCGTGGGCCTAACTTAACGAAACATCGGTGAAGGGAGGTGCCCACTTGAAAACCCCAATGATATGCTGCATACTGCTGGTATTTGGTAGCCATGGTTTGCTGCTGAGCGGGCCATACAAGCCAGCAGCGTTTAGTTAGGTATGTTTTACAATGTTTGAGGTATCCTCTGCTGCTCAATGGGCTTACAAGCCAGCAGCCTCTAGTTAGCCTAGGTAGAATATAGGTTATTGGTCATATTATATGACTGTAGGCTTGGTAGGGCCTCTTAGTCGAACAGGGCCTCTAAACGTGTTTTGCCTGGGATTTCGGCACAAGGGATTGTAACATCTTGTCCTGTGTATTTCTAAATGGCGACTGTGGCTCAGTAGGTAGAGCGGGTTGTCCACGAACCAGAGGGTTAGCGGTTCGATCCCCGGAATGTGCCACATGTCGAAGTGTCCTTGAGCAAGACACTGAACCCCCAGTTGCTCCCAGTGCGTGGCACTGGTGTGTGAATGTGTGCGTGCTTGTGTGAGTGTGAGTGAATGGGTAGATGTGTCTCTGACTGTAAAAGCGCTTTGAGTACCAATAGGTAGAAAAGCGCTATATAAAAGCAAGGCCATTTACCATTTACCATTTTCCCATTCTGATTTCAGTCCAATGTAATGTATGTATGTGTTTGACAATTCACATACACAGTTTAGGGAGGATTTATAAAGCTTTGTGTGTCCACAAAAGCTGAATGGCCTCAATACATTTAAAATAGAATAACCACCAAGGTTTTTATTTGAGATGGACTGAATCTGGGAGAATCTGCATGGTAGTAGTTTACAGACTCTTCCCATCCACTGTGAAAGTGAACAAACAATCTGACAGAGCTTAGAGTACCTGCCAGAAAGAATGGCATAAATGCTGCTCCAGGTGTGCAAAAGATTGTAGAGCCTGAAAGACGTTGAAGGGTTCCTGAATTGAAGGTCTAAAGTTGTTCTATCTATCAGCACTCAAAATCAAAAGTGTTTTGAGTTCGCAAAAAAGACCAGAATGGTGAATTAAAATGGCCAAACATGCTGCCCCCAAGTGACCATTAAGCCAACCGCATATAAAAACCATCCTAGAGTCGTGACTGCCATCACATTATAGTCATAATTTAAAGAATGAATCTTTAATAGAAACATAAATACGTATTTGATTCTTAAAGGTTTCTGTTGACCCTGAGAGATTTCTGTCAGACATTATACTGCATTGGCTTGTGTGTTCCTATACTAAAATATTTTTCAAGGGGAGAAAAGTGTGAGGAAATGCTCAGCGTGATGCTTCATTCTGCTTGAGGTGACACAAAAACATAACCAGTGTTTGGAATAATCAGTAATAAACGGGTAGATACTGTTTTGTGCTTCTCAGTGTTTGGAACAGAAAGTGGGACTATGACAGATTTATAATAATTATGAACTAACCATTGCATCACATTGACCAAAATAGTAACTGCCAGCTGTTCTTGAGTGATTATGATAATTGCCAATTGTAGTCCAAGATTAATTCCTCACTTGTTCTTTAGCTACTATGCACATTTTTGAGTACTATACTGTAAAATGCTACTTACCGAATATGATACTGGCCTCTTTCCCGATTTCTGTTATAATCCATCCTATTATTTCACTCTCTGTTCTGTTCAGACATTGATGATAGAATACACTTCAGTATCCTAGCACATTTAATACCACAAAGTTGGAATGAAACCTGCCAAGTCATTTTATTTACAGTGTCCTGGACCTGCACAACTACTCTTAACTGAGCCAAGGCAGTAGACTTGTGTAAAAACTGTCCTTGAGGTCCAGACATTATATCACTGGCCTCTGCTGCCCAGTCTTGAAATATTGGGAGTTACAAACCTGAGCCAAATACTGATAAAATATGATCGCTGCTGCAGCATCCGCAGTCCGCCATCTTTTTAGTGACCAACCTGTTTTCACTTTCAGTTTTCCTCCCAATTTGAAAGTGACAGCTAAAAAAAAAACTAAACTTTAATTTCTGTACCAAGAGGCCACTGCAGCGGGTTAAAGTAGAGAAGTTCCGCTTACGAACGAATAGGCACTGTGATATGTGATCACTGCTGACACAAAAACATTGTGCATTCATTTCAGCAAACACACTGTGAGAACAGGCCATGTGCCCTGCTATTTTCTTTTATAAAGGAATAAGGAAATTTGATTTCCTTTATGCAGAACAGCTGCTTTTTGTTCTTTCTTTTTCATTTTTGCCACTGGCTGTAAACTAATCGTCTGTCGAGGTCCATCACTTGAAGTAATCGTCTAGAAAAGTCATTCTATGGGCTGATATTTGTTGTTTATTTGAGAAAACACCACCGATGTATCACCCAAAAGGTTGCTTCAATTAAGGTAAATACCAACTGTAGCCACTGGGGACATTCACTTCAGACGGAGATTTTGGCTCTTGCAGTGCTCCAGCTTAAATTGGTTTGTTCTCTTATTGTTTGTATGTAATGCTTGCAGCATTGACAGGTTTGTGTGTGTGTGTGTGTCCTCACAGGTTTGGGCCACTGTGCTTTTAGCATCGCTGGTGGAAGGTCTTGTTATCAGTGTGTGAGCAGCTCTGGAACACCTGGACAATCAATAGTTCCCTCATTGTGTTCAAGGAGGCTTAGTGGTCGATCAATGCAGGGGCTCGACCGCACAGGCGCACACACACACCACACAAAACATGACCTGCCTCTTTTACCCTTGGCGCCCCTTAGTCTTTATGTACTGCCCTACATGGTAGAGGTGTTGTAAAACACGGCGCACTCATATCACGCAGCACATGCACGAACCATTTATAAATGCACAGACTTTTAATAGATTAAAACAAAGTGTGTGTACATTTGTTTAATTTAATATAGCTATGTACTTTTACATAATTTAGAAAACTGGAATTTGTAGATGAGACTATTATACTGTTGTCTCCCTCACAAAGCCAGCTATATAATCACTGAAGCATGCAGACTAATGAGTGGGTAAAGTAGGAGAAATAGCAGTGGACTAAAAACTAAATGTGGGAAGAATATATTCCTTTTTCATCTCCAGTCAACTCCACTATACACATTTATTAAGTGTTAACAGGTTTGATGATTATATACCCTTATTGAGCGCTTTATTAGGAACACCGGTAGACCTGTGAACAGTAATTTATTCAGATGCAGGACATTCGCCTAATGTTCACATTAACATCAGAATAGTGAGAAATGTTATCTGTGGCGTGGCTGCTAGTGCCAGATGGGCTGGTTTGAGTATTTTGAAGGAACTGATGTCCTGGGAACTATGAATGATGTGGAAAAACAAAGACGGTCCAGTGAGCAGGGATTCTGTTGATGGACACACCTTGTTGGGAAGAGACTTTGCAGGACACTGACCAGACTTATTGGAGCTGGCAGAAAGGCTTTGGTAGGTCAGATAGTCACTGCAGTGAGCAGAAAATGATCTCATAGTGAACAAGCTCCAGCCTTAAAGTGGATGGACTACAGTAAAAGACTATAGAGCATCGTGCTCCCATCAGCAAAGTACAAAACTCGGGAGCTGTAGTGGGCACAAGTTCACCACAAAAGTGCCAGTGTAATAAAAAAAAAAAAAAAAAAAAACTGTAATTGCTATTTCTGTTGAGGGCAAAAATGTTTAGCTTGAAATTTTTGGTCAACGTTACAATCCAGACTGCTGGTGGTTGTGTTACGTTGTGAGGAATCATACACGTTTGTCCTGCACTAACAATCCAGTTCTTGTTGGATCTCCAAAATCTAATTGTAGGTGGCAGATAAATGGTTTAACATAGATGATCTCTTTCTCTCGTCTGTGGAACATTCTTTGGCAAAAATGTGTACATTGTTGTCCTCAAAAAAGTTTTACTTGCCCTTGAAATGTAGGTGGACTTCTGAGGAGTTGACTCTCCTGTGTTGTGCTGTATCACATAATAACATATCATGATGCTGCCAAATTCTAAGAATTTCAATACATTTTTAACAAATTTTGTTTAATAATTGGCATGTTCATTATTACTGACTGGAACCCATGTATGTCTCCAAAGAAGCCAAGCTTTTACTGCAGCTGTCTTCACTTGTTTGTTCGTGGGTTTTTCTGTCTTTATGTTTGTTTTCAGAAACTGAGATTAGGTTACTGACTCAGCCATTGCAGAATAGTCCTCTTCTTTAACTTCAAAATCTCCAGGGTAGGCTTTCACAGGATGTTTGTTTGTTCTCCATCTGCAGCATGAAGCTTCATTCAGTCATCTTTCCTTCATTTGGTAGAATCTGAGCATAAAGTCCCTTATACGTCACAATTAATTCTGTGCTTCTGTCTTCAGTCACTTCATCAATAAACACTACCACACCACATCGTAGGTCCATCTGTTTGAGGTATATGGCTGATATATAAAAAAAACAACAGTGATTTACTTTTTTTTATTTTAATCTGGATCTCTTTATTCTTGAAGTGTATGAATGTTTTTCACAATTTTTATTGTCCAATTATTCCTGGTGCCTGGAAAATGGGGAGATTACATAACAGTTGTATTGAACTTCAGTACTTTCAAATTAAAGCTGCGAGTGTGCGCTTAGCTCCCAAATGCATTGGCATTGTCCAAAGATATACGGACTAAACTGTAAATGAGACCTGTACAAATACAAATTAAACGCTCTGATGTGTGTGTTGATTTGTTTGCCCTCATCTGTTTGCTCTTGAAAACTTGGTTTCGAGGGACAAGTTCTCACAAAGGTTTAAGTCAGTATATAATACCAGCAACACTGTTGTGCCTCAGATGAGATTTTCCAAGCTAACAAAAAATATTTTTTCAATTTAAAAATAAAAAATAAAAAATCCACCCTTTGCATCTTGACTTTGAACTACAGCAGCTTTGACATCACTGGCTCTCTGTTCTTTGCTTCCCAGCTTTGGAAAGTTATTTATATTCAAAAAATGCAGCTTAGACTGCTTGAGATGAGAGGACTAGCCTGCAAGAAACTTCCTAAATTTGCTGGCATTTCCTTTTAAGATTTGAAAGCTAGGAGATCTGAAAAGAGGGGGGGTTAACTCAGCACTCTAAAATAACACTTAGCTGTCTGGAGAAACCACTAATGGATTTGCAGTTTTAACAACCAACTGTTGAGAGATTAAAGAAGCTTAAATTTATAAGAAATGGAACAGATGTTGAGCTGCAAAAATCTGTCTTGCCATTCACTTGGGAATGAAAACTACTGTAAAAACACTCATTTCCAATGCTCAGCAACATCCAGCATCTCTGTGAAGGCACAGCATTTTGCAGACGGACTTATGGCTCGACGTCAGCGTGTAATGTTCAAAGCACACGTGAAATGAACAAGCACAACATTTGCTTTAAGTAGTCCCCAAAGGCATCTTTTGTTTTGAGAAAATATGAAATAGAAAAGTTTGGGAGGATCAAGGCACTGCTCTGCAAACCAGAAATGATTTTAAAATTAAATCTCTTAGCTGTTTATAGCCTCAGGCACCATGATGAGGCAACAACCTACAACAAGTACTTGTCAGTCTGACAGTAGCAGATGACTGTTTAATGACTAATAACCATTTTTCTCTTTTCCCTTTTCCCATTTCCTTTGGTTCTCTTCTTTCCCTTTCTTATCTTCCTGTCTTTAGCATTTCAATTGGAATTAGTTATGTTTTAGCTGGCAGCGAGGCCTACGCTGCTCTTTTTAATATCAGGTAAGTCGACACCATCCTAGTCCCTTGAATCCTTTTCTTCCCAACTTTCAAAAGATCTTTGCCTAAACCATCTAAAGGCTTTACTTCCAAATTTCCCACAACTTATCTGGTAATATGGCCTTTGATCTGTGTTAGTTTGAACTGAATTTTCATACATATGTGACTGGTATGGGTTAGGGGTGCTTCAAGTTACATTGGAATGTACATTATAAATAGACAATCAAACATCTCCCTTTTTCTTCTTTACTCACTTTGAGTTTGCTTAGACTGTGTATGTACTGGATTTTTTGAGTTAGTATAATTAATAAACTGCTTTATTGTGTGGTGTGCTGTATATTGTCCTCTGCAGCATGTGCCTGCAGCAGTGTGAGGGGATCAGGGTGGCTTAGTTTGGCTCTAACATATGAGTCACTTTCACTCTGAGCTTTGCTCCCTCCTACATATGAATCATTTAAATTCTTTAAGGGGTTAGCAGCTCTCAAAAGAGTGAGTCATTTCAAGTGATTTAACAACACTTCGGTGAGCAGGGAAAACGCCACAGAAAGAATAAATAATGTGCAAGGCAAATCAAAACGTCATGCAGGTTTTCAAGATTGTCCGAGGTCAGAGGTGGAGACAGTGATTATTAAAAAACATCTGTGTCCTGCATCAATCTGAGCCTCCACCAGTTCCATTTTACTTCTCTGAATGACCATGAATTCTAACATCAGAGGCTTGTTGCTTAGGGCTGTGTGATATCTCAATAAAACTTTCTTGAAATTGAATTTAAAAAAAAAAAACAACAACTGATGCAACCTTGAGCTGAGTCTGGACACATGGGAGGGAGGTTCTGAAAGGATTGCACAAACATACAACATTTGCTTTAATAAAGCAAAACAAACACACACATACCAGAGATGAGAGTTAAATACTTCATTATCAAATGGTGAGGGTTTTTGTCCGTTGTTTTATGACTAACTTTAACATCTTTGCTATTTAATAACTATTGGCAGACATGGTACAGTATTTTAAATTGTTGTAGACAATGGGCAGTCATGTAAAGTCATCTTAATTTAGGCCTAATCTCACTGAAGCGTTTGTTAGCATGGTGTATTATTCCTGGAGATTCTTCCTTCCTCCTTAAAGCACTCTGCACCAAGTCCGCCGTTGTTTTCTGCTTGGCCTATTTGGTTAAAGAGCGAACTTGTGAGGATCTCATCCATTCGAATCTGTCAGATTTGAGCTTATGAACCTACTGCTTGAAAAACCTGCCCTCACTGCTGGTCATCACGCTCTTTAACTGGCTCCTCGGCTTCTGCCGCAGCGTAGATGTACTCGCTGTGAACCTCTTCCAGCTGGGTCTTTAATTATTGAAAGCTTCCTGCTGGGCTTTGAGCACTGCATTCTGCTCCGTCAGATTAAACTTGAATGCGTCCCCCTTAATTTTGAACTAGACTTGGTCTGACAATTCCAAATTGTTATACGGTCCTACCTTTAACGTTAATGAACATCTCACACAGTTAAGACATCAAGATCTTCACACCAAAAATAAATAAAATGTGACAGGTATTGTTTTTCTAAGTTACTGTAGATGATTAGGATGCCGTCTCAGGTAGAGTGGATTGTCTGCTTATCACGGGGTTGGTGGTTTGGTCCCTGACACACTAATGTGTCCTTTGGCAAGACACTGAACACCTTGCATGTTTGTCCCGTCTCTCCAGAGTGAGCAGTCTGGTTCCAGTGCAGTTAACTTGGTTAAGGCCAGTTAACAAAACAAGAGAAATGCCACCAGCTGTAACTCAAAGGTTGTCTTATTTACTTGTCATGTGTTCTTAGGTGGCTTTCTGAAGTCCACATTAATTTTAGTCGGAGGTACACTGCACACAGCACTCCAAAGTCTCGTTTTCAGTTTTACACTTCATACAGATGATATGATAAAGACATGTAGTTGCTTAGTACACAGTATTGTAACAGACAACATATCCCCAGTCATGATCAGAGCAGCCATCAATATCATACTGTGCACATGTAGAATAAAACAGTTTTCAAACAAAACTTGAAGCAGCAAGACTCACTGCAGCAACACTAATCGGCTCTTCAAGTGATCGTTGTCTCTCTCCCCCGACCTCACACCTACTCGTTCTCTCTTCCAAGCCTATAATTACCTTTATCAGTTAACAGGGCTAATTTATTTTGTCATGCCCCAGTAAATACTTAACCCAAATAATATTATTCACACTCTGCGGGATCGTTGGACCGCTTCGTTGGCACGCCTGGGCGCTTCATTATCGGCCTGCTCAGCGCCAGGGGAGATGCTTCGATGTGTTGTGGGAGTAGGAAGGCAGGGTTACTGGAGTGAAAAAAACCTTGGGAGGGAAACCTATGGATAAGCCAACTTATTCCCCCCTTCCCCAGGGGCAGCAATCAATAGGCATCTGGAGGTCTCTGTACAAAATCTCTCTTCTCCATCTTACTGCTGTAGGCTAGGAGGTGCTCTGGACACAAACCCAACTGAAACTCACTTTTAACTCAACCCACATTATGTATATTAATCTTACTGTAACAGAGGTTTGAAAGATCAAAAATGTTATTTTTCTATGCTGCTTCATCACAAATTACAGAATTAAACACACACATATATATATTTAACTATCAGTTAAATCTTGTGTGTATAATTAAAGTGACTACAAGCTCAGCCTCGTCTCTACAGATGGTGAACTTAAATGTTAATAGTCTTGTTCCTTGTAATTAGTACAGTTGGCATAATGAGATAATTTGATCTAATATGTTACGTAGCAACTTATGTTTAATATTTAAAGATATAAAAATACCCATTTGGTGTAATTATCTTTCCTGACAGTTTTAATCCAAATTAGTTAGGGTTACGATTAGCAAAGGAGTAGACAAAATTGACAAAGTATTTAGCTGTGAAAGACCTGAGGCCTGACAGCTGAAGAATGTTGAGCATATAACACATGATCTTTTGTTCATTTTCTATATTGCTTCTCAGCCAAACCAATATCTGTCTATATAATGTTACTTTTGGCAAATTGCTGAATGTCTGAATTTCTTTGTATGACACTGTAATTTTTACAGATGTATTCAGTGTTGGACCGTTTCTACAAAAGCTTCACATCTTAATCTCATATTTTCAGTATAAAACCTTAAACTTCAAAGTAACTGGCATCTTTAAATATTAACAGTATAACGGTACAAATAAGTGCAACATTTGTACAGATGTACTGACCTTGATACAATCAACGTTTTAGATGAAATTCTTGTTTTGTTGTGGCAGTAAGGTTGTTGTTGGTAGATCATTTGAATGGTTTTCTTCTGTGTCTGAAATCATTCACCACATTGGGAAAAGGATAGACTGCTTACGCCTGTTATGAAACATGCACATGAATAAAAGTGTTCATGTGTGTCTGTTTGTGTTTCCTCCACAGTCACGTCTATGTGATCCCAGCATTCACCTGGATTCTTACCCTTGCTATCTTACTAGCCCACACAATCATTCAGCCAATCACGTCGCTGCTCACCCTCCTGAAAGGAATCCTGCTCATTGTCACGGTAATTATTGTTCTCATTCTATAATTTGAGCAATCCTAATATAATACTTTCCTGGGTAATTATTCTGCATCACAAATTATGGCTCAACTGTTCTTCAGAGGGAAAC
Source organism: Planiliza haematocheilus (assembly GCA_005024645.1). Classification (NCBI taxonomy): domain Eukaryota; kingdom Metazoa; phylum Chordata; class Actinopteri; order Mugiliformes; family Mugilidae; genus Planiliza; species Planiliza haematocheilus. The sequence continues at coordinate 3,619,709 of SRSE01000306.1, forward strand.
CACAACAGTTGTTCAGCGACCTAATAAGAGAATAATAACAGAGAGGAAACAGTTGTGATATTACTAATTTGATGACTATAAGAGGAAGTAATCGAAAATTAATTTAGTCCTAACACAACGGTCCAAATAAAATGTGTTTTCATTAATATACATGAGCTGGAGAAAATAAAGGAAACACCTGTCAGTGTAACATAAAGCCTCTAAAAAAGACTTTATGAAAGGTGGAATATTAAAATGGTATTTGACTGTCTTAGCATTATATTGTGTACTTATTTGGTCAGAGTGGCTGAAGTATGTTTTCCATACGATTGTGTGTATGTCACATTCATAAACTCGTTATTTCTCATTAGTCTTAGTCCCATCACATGGGATGGTTAAAGTCTTCCAGCGAGTGTGTGGAAACTATTTGATCTAAAGTGTAGAAATCTTAATCCTACCCAATCACACTGGAGTGAAAGCAAAAAGTGCCTTTCATAATTAAAGCAGAATATAGTCCTCCTTAGTTTCCTGCTTTTACGGCTGTGTTAAAAAGCACTGCAGTAACATCCTGACAACCATTTAAAACCATTATATATTGTAAACATTTCAGTTCCATGTCTGAGATTTATTAAAGATAAATGGGATGTGTCCGGATATTATGAAAGGATCTTGCACCCATTTGATGTACAGGCTGAGGGAATACATTTTTTCAGCAACCATTACTTTCCCTTCTTTTCATAATTTAGTACTAACCAAAAAACTAAACATATAAATAAGATACTGCCATTGGGTACTTTACAATTCCACTTCTGCTTTTCTTTCTTTCTTTTTTTTTTTTTTTACTAATTTAATCTCACCTAACTAACAAAAGGCTTTAACAGCTTTTGGATGATATGGTTGGAGAATTAAACATAAAATGCAATTCCCCCAAATGTGGGACATCGCTCTTGTTTTTGGATGACAGCTTCATACAAACAAGACAATACACACAACAGCTTTCACACTTATTTTTGCCAAGCAGCATTATACACATATATATGATTGAGGGACATTAGAAAAACCCCTTTCTCTTGGGCTAAGTCCCACATTACATCAACCAGCCTCCAGTATTTGGACAAAAGAAAGCCGCTTCAGAGGCCAGCTAGGAATCATCCTATTTTAGACTCATTTGTAACTGCAAAAAAATAGAAATTCAGCAAATACATAGCAAGAGATAATATAGCAGATATTGTAGTGGTTGAACCGACTAGTTGACTAGTTGACTTTACTGCTGTGCCATCACGTGACAATAACGACAAGGACCCGAAAAGACAGGTGAGGAGCCAAGTGGGTTGTTGCAGATAATTAGCAGCGGTTCATTCTATCGTGACATGCAGAATATGTAAGTCAGTCCTTGAAATACAACAAAAGTACTACCTCAATGCACACTCATCTGAAAAGGCATCCGTGGCACCTATGCGAGCAGAGACAGTCCAAATCCTCTCAATCCAGAGGTACAGTATACTGCATTTTTTATCCTGGCTATAGTATCTCATTAGTGTTGTGTTATATTAGTTGACATTGTTGCTGTGGTTGTGGATTGTGTGTTTTTGTTGTTTTGTTGTTTTTTGTTTTTTGTTTTTTTCGCTAAGTGAGAGCCGCATTTTATAAGTGTCAGACTGACATGTTTATGGTGTTAACGTGGGCTACGGCCGACAATGGCCTGTGTTCAAGCTTCGGTTATTTTGCTGAAAAGCCTCCGTAGCTTCTTTTGTGTGAGATGCTACAATATGTCTTCGGGTCAAGAACATAGATTTCATTGTAGCTAATCTAATATACTGTATAATAGATATAATCTAATGACAATAAAAGAGACATTTTTAAATCATTGTTATATAAAGGACAAACGATAAAGATACTGCAGCAGTAAGGTGCCTTGATTCTGTGGTGAGAAGAAAAAGACTGATAAAGAAGAGGAGATCAAGAGCGTTGAATCATAGAGTGAACTTTTATTGCAGCTGCAAAACTTCACAAAAAATAATACAACTCTCAAAATCCTAGTTTATTCTGTCAGGATTGTTTTCTCTTCTCTGTGATCTCCTCAGTCATTCTCTCCAACTCCTTCATGTTGCATCATTTTGGTTCATTACTCCATCACAAAGTGAGTTAAAATGTGGAACTCTTCAGTTACGTGGCATAACTAACAATAATCAAAACTATTAATGATATATTGCGGGAGATGAAATTTTAAAGGGAAATTCAAGTATTTAATGTTGAATCTTCTCCTCCTACCTGTGTATGCGGCATTATAGTTGCCACTGCATAGGAATGTATATATTATACTGGCTTTGTTGAGGAGTGTAGCCAATTACAATAGCCTATATTAGAAATGTTCACCAGTATATTTAAATAGTTACCTCCAGATATATCCCATTGTGTGTGCTGCTTTTAGACCATTTATTAAAATGCAATCACATACAGTATGAAATGGGTGCAACAGAGATTTGATTGTTAGATTGTTGCCTCTCAGCAGGAATGTTCCCAGGTGCTTTTGTTTTTCTTTTTTTAACCCACTTGAGGCAAACATGCTGCAAAAGAATGTTTTTATTCCACACAGAGAGAAATGGGCTTGTGAGGTGTGTGGATTTTCTACTGAACTAATTATTGCAATTGAGTTGGATCGGGCAACTTTGTTCTGACTGAGGGATCTTTGTTCTAATTTGGCTTAATTATTCCGGTTCAAACTTTCGCCCCTCTTCCACATAGTCTGCATGTCACTTACCAACTCATAACTAAATGTATTGCAACCAGTGGTTTATTGTACATGATTAAATAATAGTCTCAATAACATTATTTAGGTAATAAAAGTGATACGTGTGTTACTTGTCTGCATCCTGGCCTTAGACACTTGTACAGATCTACCCATGATTGAAAACTGAAATAAATACAAATGTATAGAGTATTTTCTCACTTTCACGCTTTACGCTTCCCAACTTTTTTTGTTCCCTTAAAGTCTGCATACTTTTGCTATTTATTGATTTATTCAGCGTCACCATGACTGCATGTGAGGGTGAAGTCAAGCTGGCAAACAGGATGGAAGTGGTAGTGTACACTTGTCACTTCATGCAGAAGTTGTAGTACTTACTGAGCTCCCGCTGTCTATGTGCTGGTTTTGGACTCTTCCAGGTCAGTACTTTCCAACATGTTGAAGTGTCAGCTGCTCAGTAGGAACTCTTGAAGGAAGTGTTTAGGCTTGGGCCAGAGTCCATTAAACACCATCACATCCCACAAGATTTACACCGCCTCAAAGAATTGCACAGCTAACTCCACACAGAAAAGCTAGCCAGCAGGTTTGAGACCGGGACCTTCTTACTGTACAGCAACAGGTCTTACTCCTTGTTGCAAAAGACATTTTGTCACGTGCAGAAATCCCCCGCAAATACTGAGCTTTCACTTCTTTTGAATGTCGTTTGTTTTTCAGGTTCAGTTTATATTCCTCATTAATGCAGCTCAATCATTGACATATTGTCAGATGAGCTTATTCTCTAGGGATTACTAGCAAATCGATGTCAGCATTATTAAGTCCTATCCCACAGTCAGCTATGGGTTTTGTTCTGCAGCAGTTTGTGGTCCTTTGGGAAAAACTTAAGAGGCAGAAGGATTTGGGACATCACAAGTAATCTGGAAGCTAGTTATTGTAGGCAGCTCACTCACACACACCGAGAATGATCTTACTCTGTTGTATCCAGTAATCAAACGTTGAAAATTATATAAAAAAAATGATGTCCAGATAATCTATTGTTATTATCTTATGGGAAATTGTCATCAGTCACCAAGAATTGCTGTAGATCTTCAAATATTCCCACATGGGATCTCTAAAAGGATCAATAGGAATCTATCACAGCCCTATTAAGGAACAGTTCATTAGTGAACTGTCTGTTCTGTGTGAATCGCTGACGTTGTGAGAGAAATTCATGATGCTTAGGTTTTACTTATCACATTCACTGTTGGACACAGAAACATATGTATATTTGAATTAAAAACAAACAAACAAACAAAAAACATAATTTTCTAAGCTTCTCTTTCATTCACAATGTTTAAGTCCTGTTTTAAATATTACTAGCATTTGGCCAGTGGAACTCCATTGGAAATCATTGGTTTGTGAGGTTTTTTTAGTTGATGCTTTGGTTTTCACTGCAGTTTCCCAAGGCTTGGGGTTAAGGATCATGGCGCAACACAAACTTTGAGGTCAACTCACATGAAGGAGTCAAAAGAGTGAATATAATCATATAGGAAAAGCATTAATAGAGAAATAAGTTAACCAAAAAATCTGTTCAGAACCCATCCAAAGTGTATAAAACACAGTAGTAATAGAGCTTAAACAGACATTTACTTATTTCACTGACATATCATAGTTTCATCACTCATATTTCACTCTATGAGAATGATTCATTCTGTAGTCATTGCTGAGGTTTAAAAAGAAGCAGTTAAAATCTTTCTGACACCTGGTGTTTCCTCAGCGGTATTGTTTTGTTGTTTCATGTATGCCCTGTAGATGGAGATGTACTCAAAGAGACTCATTCGCAAGCATCCCCCTGCACACATACACACACAGTATGAAAGAAATGTGTCCTCGAGCTAGGTCCCAAACAGAGAGCGGTGTGTTAAGATTTAGAGGTTCAGTTCTGGAGCAAGGCACTGAGAGCCATTCCCTCTACTCTGCATCAATATGAGAGAGAGCAAGGCCGACTGCACCAGAATAAAACACACTATCGTCAAGCACTGGCCATTTATGGCCCAGCAAATGTGATTTTTCTCTTTATGGCTGAAATATTAATGTTTCTATCTTGGTATACTTTGGAAGAAAACAACAGTTTCCAGGCCCTGAGCTGCAAAGATAGAGGGGGCTGTGAAGGGGAGACGTTAAAAAGTGATGTCTAAGCAAATAAAAGGGTAGGTAATGTATGACCTTCAGTCCATCACCACTGTAAAAGATCCAAACCCAGACATAAATAAAATGCAGTGCATTTTGTTTGTAACTTTCACTTTAAAGACCATCCATATATGGGCATTAATTACAATCAAGCAGCAGCCTCCGGAGCTCAAATGTGAATCCAATGCAGAAGTGCCAAAAACTGCACTCGGGGCTGGCTCCATCGACTCAGTCTCCATAGACATCCATGTTAATATGCCCCAATTTTACAACAGAAATAAATGTGTTAACCGCCTTGTACAAAAAAAAAAACCACCACCCCGCCCCAGTTTATAAAATTTTCTGTATGACGGTTTCGTTAATCAGGCACTGCCAAGATCCACCACACAGATTCAACAATCCTATGGGTGACATGACTTAGGACTTGTCTGTCTTTATATACAGTTCATGGTTAAAATGTACAGGGAAACCATCCTATTCAATACCCCTAGCTTGTCTGAGCAGTGAAGTTGTAACATGTGCAACAAAACTACTGTCATGCTATCACACCCAACTCTTGATGTTTGCATTTATATTAAACAAACTTACCATGACCATACTTGAGTCTGAAAAGAAAAAATGTCCACACTCAATTATATTTAAGATAGCATTTCTCCCAGCTTGAAAAAAAGTTGTGACACTTGCCATTAACGATATCCACAATCATCCTCGTACTTGTAAAAACTCTGTTTCAGCAGCTACAACTGTTTCTCATAATGGTATCTGAACAAAATATACATCAGCTATATTTCCTTGTAAGAAGTCCATTACATATTTTCCAGACTGTTCATTGTGGATTACTGAAATTAGTCGTACACTAGGTTCATAAAACTGCGGGTCCACTCCATCCTGCAGGGCGATATTGATGTTTGTCAGATAGTAGGTGAGCTAGAAGTGTTACTAGCAAGCTCCAACACTGTTATTTTTTACCTATTTTTCCCACTATTTCAAAGCCATCTCTCCGTCCCCTGCCATGTTTCTCTCTGGAAACTCCTGTATTTCTGGGCCATCAAACTTAATTATGAACAAAGGTCTTACCCACACACAAATTTTGTATGATTGTTGTTGATGTTACTTAAGTTGCCATATTTTTCAATGAAACACAATCCACATACCACATACTCAACAATTTCCATCCATGTGTCACTGCAAACTGCCATACCCACAACCTAATTTTAAAGGGTAGGGTAGGCAGGCCAGTTCAACGCTCAATGAAGTTGCTAACTTGCTTCTGCCAGAATGTCAGAGTTTTGGAAGGAAAAAAAAATACACCTGCAACTTTAAGCAGTTGTACTGAGCTGTTTGCATTCACATCCGATAGTCACCGGGATGATGCCCGTGCTTCCTAAAACGTCTTAAAGTTTGATTCTAATATCAGACAAGGTGGAAAAACAGCTGCGCTCCCAAGGGCACCACATTTCTTGGCTATTTACTGGCTGACTACAGTAGATACTGTCAATTTCAGGTGGAGTGAATTCATGTTTGCTGTCTTTTCACTAGTACAGTGGCTTTGAGCTTGTCGTTTTCCTCAACCTTTTTTCTATATATATATATATATATATATATAGAAAATAAGAACAAGCTTATTGCTGAACTTTCATATAATCTTTCATTTTCTGTCATGTCAGTTGTAGCCCTCCCACAACAATCTACTGGGTACAGGATATGCTTCATAATAAAGAGGAAAACACTCTCATCTACTCTAGCCTTTTTTATTTTTACTCTAATGTTGTATGTCTCTAGGTAGAAATTACCAGTGGTTTGTTCAGAATTGCAGGTTGTATGAACCCTGTGTCTTTGTGGTGAGGCTGGACCGTGAAGCGCTTCCTACATACATAATGGCTGCCTGGTGATGGTCCGAGCTATTGTTTTTTGCACATTTAACAGAAAGTAGCAATTAATGAAAGAAAGCACTGCTACCATTAAGTGCTTACATATTTTTGAGATTACAGCAGATAGATGGAAATGGCTTTTCCAGCATTTGCAAGGATTTCTCAAAACAAAATCAGCGCTGGAGTCTCTTTGATTGGCTCCCTTCACGGGAGTATAATCCTAGATAAAGCATCCATAATTTATTCCAGTTTCCAAACTCTGGCCTCGGGGAGATGTTTCTCCATTGCAATATATATATATATATATATATATATATATATAAAGTAAAAAGAAAATAAAACACTTTCACTTTGCATCTGGGCCATTTTAAGTCAAATTTATGAAAAGTCAATGTGAAACCTTGGCAGTAAACAACTCATGAAGGTGACTGATGTTTTTAGCAAGATTTAAATGAGAGTATTTTTTGGAGGTCTGTGCTGAGTGGGGGACATGCATGCTGTCCCCAGAGGCAGCCATGCTGATTGAGATTGATGCTGGTGAAACAAAGGCTTGGAGACAGTTTCTTTTTTTTTTTAGGATATTTATCTTTTAGGATATACATCACTGCAACCTTTACATGACGGCAGCAGTGATTGTAAGAGTGGAAAGTTCATTTGGGGACTGTGTGGTCAAAACAAAACTGTTCATGACTGAACGTGGTGTTAAGTTTATAGATTGTGTGACGCTTGCACTGATTTGGTATCCAGTAGTTTCATTACACTTCATGACAGGAGGAATTACAGCAAGACAAAAGGGTCAAAAATAAAATAAAAGTGAGGTAGAATATATAAAAAGTAAACTATATATATAGTATATATAAAAATATACAAAGTGTATGTAAAATATACTAAAGTGTATATGAACAGTATAGTTGAATAAATATAGAAGGTATATATAAAATATACAATATACTAAAAATCCAGTCAGTTAGAAGGTCAATCTAGTCTAAAATATCAGTTAGATAATTGTTTTGTTTTTACTTTATTACTTTTTTTTTTTAACCCTACCACTCAATCTTTCCAATTTGTCAGTCATTCCCTCCAGCATCCGCTGTACTTTGATTTTAGTGCAAAGCACCAATTGTTAGCATGCACTCATGCTACACAAAGATCACAAAGATGGTGACCCCTGCTAATAAACAGCATTTAGCATTTTACCGGCTTACACAGAGCTGTTGGGCTCTCTGTATGGTGCATATTACTGTAACAGGATTTGTCCATGTGCAGCAAAGCTTTCTTTTATCTCACACTAATGTCATGGGATGTCCACAGCATGTCAGTCACTCCTAAACAGCCAAAAACATCAGATTTTCTCTCACTCTTTTCACACACTTTCAAAATACACTCCTCTCCTCTCCTCTCCTCTCCTCTCCTCTCCTCTCTGTAATTTCATCCAAATCGATGTCCTGCTGCAGCAGCTCCTTAAGATCTGACATGTGACTGATTGCTTCACACAAAAACCTGCAGCTAAATAAAATAACAGGGCAGCCCAAATGAAGTTTATACACCTTGATAAGAGCCCTATTAAGTCATTGTGAAATAGGCCTGGATGTAGCTTTGACCATTACATCAACCACACATAAAAATGCGCCACACACACTTTTAAATGAATCTCATGCACTGACCTGTGGAATTGTGTTGGAAGGTGGATTATTCACGGAGAATCGACTACAATTTCACGGCTTTCTGGAAATAATTAGCGTGACATTTATTCAGGCCTTATAATTGGTTAAAATTCCAGACCCTCACCTCTAATAAAGCTGTCATTGAACCTTTAATGCCGCTTGCTCCCATGACAGCAGGGGAATATTGCCGTCTAGTGCAGGGTGGTCAAATCACCCGGAGGAGGACAATGTAGTCAGGTTTATGGTGCATGTGTGTGTTTGTGTTTGTGTGTGAGTAGTTAAGTTAAATGTGGTTCATTCTTTATCCCCGCCCTAATGAAACTGGCTCACCGTGGGATGATGAGACGATTTTATAAAGATTGTTTAAGAAGCCTCGCTGAGGTTTCCATTCATCTAAGAGGCACTAGCTGACAAACAGGACTTTACTTTGAAGTCATTAAAACCAATCACCCCGTCCTTTTCCTCTATGCTCTCCTCTACTTTTTGTAATTTTCACCCATTGCGCCATTGTCCTTTCCTCTATTCTCTCTCTACTTTCTGGTGTAGTCTTTCTCTTCTCTTTTCTCTCTTTTGTCCTATTTTTGTTTTCCTGTCATCTTTTCCTCACTTACCTGTATAAAAAATTTAACTAAGGTCTTTTTCTTTCGGAAAAGAGACCTTTTTACTTGCACTTAGCACAAAGCTTAGTTTGTCTTTTCGGCCACACAGGGAGTGCACTCATTCATCTCTGTCAGTGTTGCACTGGTTTCTGACTTGTAGTGAAGTGGTTTTGCCTGACATTCAGTGAGATTTTTGTCCCCATTACAAATGACCACTGCTTCCCCAGCCTTCTGGGATAAACTAAAAAAAAAAATCTGGAAGAACTTTATTGTCATTTTATTGAGGATTAGACAACAATATAATAAATAAAGAAGACATTTATGTCAATAAAATAAAGATACTTAAGAAAAGGAAGAGAGTGATGAAGTGCAGTATGTGATATGAAAGGTGCAAATATGTCAGGCAGCAACTGTGATAGAAAGTTGTCAAATCCTTTGGGAATAAAAATTAGACATCACAGATGCTGGATTAACATATTAATCGACACAGAGAATGAATGGAGCGTAGGAAATGAAACTTAGCAATGCTGATTTTGCCGACTTATTATTTTTTCATTTAATTGTCCAGTGGCTGTGCTGATAGCCGGTGTGTTGTATGGAAAGGTTGCTTGAGACCAAATGATTTAAAAGTCCTTTTGTACCCACTGCAGCCACACTGCTTCATAACAAATAACACAAAATCCTCATCCAAGATGAGTTTTAAAAACACACGTTTCTGTGTTGTCATTGTATTGTTTTTGTAGATGTGAAGGTTTTAATTGTCATCCTGCAAGAAGAACAGCGTAAATAACCTTAAAAATGTGCCCAATGCCTGAGCTGTAACAGAAAAACTGTGTGTGTGTGTGCGTCTCAGGTGGCTGTGACATTTGCAGTGGGGTCAGAGGTCGGTCTTCAGAGCAGCAGCGACTTCAGTCAGATGGGGAAACCTTTCTTAATGGGCACAGTGGCTCTGGGTGAGAAGCAGCTTTGTACAGTATATGGCTCACTTTCTTCCTTTCTGTCTCCATCTCTTCATCTGTTTGGCCTTTTTTCTCCCAGTCCATGTTCACTCTTCTTTCCTCAGGAGAACTGAAGGCTGAGTTTCCAGTGCACCTGCTGCCACATTCTTTAAAAAAAAGCAGTTTGTACTGCTCTGTTATAAACCACAAATACACAACAGATAATACTGATGCAATAAGAAACAAGACAATAGGTGACCAAGAACAGATATGCATGTACAACATAGTTTTTTTGTGAGTCCTGAAATTACCCTACAACTCACAGATGTGAGTCATTTGACAGCAAAAATAAAATAACCTTGTTATAAAAAACTGTGTAAATCAAATACTGGATGACTCACATAACCTGCAGTCCCTGACATGTTAAAATGATAATTATAAAACACAACAACAAAAAATTAACATATACAGTAAAGCGAACTAAATACCACTAAAGACAACTAATTTTCACATAAAAAATGACTGTAGACAGAAGTGAAATGACATTTATGATACGAGAACTTCAGTTAAACCTGGTCTAAATCCATTTGACTGACTGAGCTCTTCATCCACAGCCCTCGCGAGTACTCTGGCTTCCTGAAGTCACTGTAACACATCAGCTGTGGCAGCACGAGGGGTGATCACTCCGTTTCATTAGCGTTTTGGTGACAGCCCTGGCTGTACTTCCATTACTTCAGAGGGCCATTTGAACATGCAAACTGCTCCCTGTGACAGCTGCTTTGCAGTTTGTCATTGTTAGTTGTGTGGAACAGTGCACAGAACAGCAGTAAATCACATTCTTAAGATTAAATAATGATTACTTTTAGCTTGGAATTTGAAGATTTCAAAGCCGCTCAAATAAAATCCAGACTATGACTCTAAAACTAACCACTGAAACCAAGACTCATACAGTGCTGCTCCTTAAAGCATACTGGGGGACCTGTTTCACAGCAGCTTACAGAGAAATATGAAGAGAAAGTACAGTAATATTCAATAAAATGAACCTCAAACAAGACGGCAAACTCTCGTTTTCAACATAGATGACTAGTATATACATTATAAACCATACTGTATTTAAAAAAATCACTTTACTCATATGAAATTGAGTGAACTCAGACTGTGAATCCAACCAAGGTTTGCACATATTTACTTTAGCTTTCCATTAAGAAACATCAGCTGAACATATTTTCCTTCTCAATTTTTCCACATACGGGGTTCTGTTTTGTGTAGACTCACACCTACCATGACTAACGATTTGTTGTCTCATCAGTTTAATCTTACAGGGTTCAGACAAATCATTTATTTGGGAATTTTAATACAAGTAATGACACAAATAAAGGATTCCTACAAGCAATAAATTCACAAATATGTTTTGTATTCTTGCTGTTCTAGTCAACATAGTGTATTTTATTAAAGAACCCATGGAAGAGTAAAAGAAGCCCTCGGACAAATACCATGTCTGTGGGAGTGACCAGCTGCTCTGTTTCCTTCTCCACAGGAGGGATTGTAAACGTGATGCCTCTGCTTTTCTCACAGATCTCACACAACAGAACACAGGTAAATCTAGTCTTGGACTGTAACCGACACTACCCGTTGATCTGCGGACTCGATGTACTGAATTTAGAAGAGGCTTTTAAGCCACTCTGTTGGTATTCCTCAGCATTAGTATGCTGAGAAAGATCAAGTGTATCTTGAGGGGAGCAGCAGAACTGAAAGCTTTGTAATAAACCGGCTTGTGCGAATGGAGGCTGACAAAGAAATATTCACTGGACTGATTAAGCTGTCTCAGTGATTTTCACATTTCTGCAGAAATTAATTGGAAGAATATTGTTTATATTATAAAACTGCTGGTTCCTACTGGCTATTTGTCATAGTTTTCTAACCCTGGCTGCTGGCCGGGTCAGTCTTTATTGATCGGGTCAGAAGAGTTGCTGGTTAGGGCACAGCTCTTATGCAGGAACATGGTCTAATCTTTGCTGGGCAGCCTAATGTCTCCGGATATGTGTAGATACGTGTAAAATAGCATCTTTATTGAAAATCAGGGTAACAGGAATTGTGTGTTGTGCAGTCCCTGCCCCACCCACCCAAAAAAAGAGGAAAACACTGGAGTAATGCGTTGTGATGAACACCTTCATTAATATCCAGTCACAAATGGCGAAGTACCTGTGTTCACACCTCAGACCGCTTTTCAGATCCAATCTATGGCACTGTTCAGACTTTGCATTAACATCCGTCCTGGGTAATCTCATTGCAAGTGTCCAGCTTTAAATACCTGGCATTAAAATGTGTCTCCCCATGGGTCAACCAGCTTTTCAGATCTGATTTCCTGCTCTATATGCAAATGAACTGCAACATCATTAGATTTTAACAGTAGCTGTTTCTGATGAACGTCTACCGCCGTTTCAGAACCACAACCATGACAGAGTTATTATTATTATTTTTTTATCTCTCTTTGAGACCTGCGCAAAACGTTTAATTTGACACATGGAAACTTTCCCGATGCACTGTAATATAAATAAAGACACTGGTGATTGAGGAAATACCCTTAACTCCACGTAGCTCCTTATACATCAACAGGATCGTATCAGAAATGAACCACCTTCCAATATGGTTTTTAATGACCGACTCTCACACAGTAAATTCATATTAAATAACTTCACATGTGAATTCTTGGCAGAATATTTAAAGGCTGTCATTACTAATTAACATACTTATGGTGGTTTTGTCTTTTCAGGCGATCAGTTAGCATTCGTGTGTTTTTTTAAATGAATGAGGCAAAACTGACACAGGAGAACCCCTGCTGAGTAGGAGGTCTTTAATGTGTTTCAGGACACATTGTGTGTTCACACTACCAAAGGAATATGGTCAAATACAACCTGCAAATGTGGTCAGAGATTGGATCCTTAACACATCCTAGGTACATTCATAGCTGTGTGCACTGTGATGGGATTTCCCAAGATGGATGTTGAAGCAAGGTCTGAATGGAGTTTTGGTTAGGCATTGTGATAATCTATTCATATATTTTCCATGTGCGTAACCACATTCATAGAAAACCTGCAAAGCAATGCCCTTGCGAAATGATTCTTTTTCTATTCACAACGGAAAGTAAAGCAAAATTATGGGATTTATTTGTCTTTCACATGCAACGCTCAAATCAGATGTTAAGGCATGTGCTTGATGTAAGTCATGAGTTAAATGACAAATCTCTATCCATTGCACAATGCTCAAGATGGAAATGTGCATGAAATAAATGGATGCAAACACACTGATGTATGCATCACTATCTTGATGTATATGTCCTCCCTGTCATTGACTGCAAGGCTGCATTTCTGCTAGTGTAATTTCTCAGTGCCATTGTCAAAATAACATATCAAGCTTCATATAAATAACCCCCTGGAACTGGGTAACACCACAGAATGTATCATCAAGCCTTCAGTGATTTATATCTTTTGAAGTCATTGTCTTGTTGAAGGTAGATCTTTTGCATTCACTGCAGATATTCTCTATAACACATGCAAAGACATGGTCTGAACTAGCAAGAGCAGTGGCTGAAAGTAAGTGCTACATACTGCTAAGACTGGATGATCCTCTCTAAGACTGTTACTGATACTGCCTTATTGTTTTTTTGCAAAATTCTTCTTTAATTCTGCTCAAGCAAGTTGTTCATCAACATGTGCTTCATGTGTAATCTTTTTATCCAGATCCTGTGGTTTCGAAGAGCAGTGCTTGCAGGTCTGACAACCTGCACGGTGCTCAACATCCTCTGGTAAGCATATTTTTCTTTAATTGTCCTGCTTCCCAAAAAAAAAAAATTGGGTCTGTTAATGACCAGATACTTTACAGTCCTTTTAAACTGAAAGCATCTCCAGTTGCCCTTGTTTCAGCTTGTCTTTTTGTTGTTGTTTTTTTTAATAGAACTACTGTATATCTATAAGCCTATAGGCCTGTCCAGACTTGATTATCCTTGAGAGTAATGCTCTTTGTCATATATGGAAATCTCCAATAAAAAAATACAGATATTGTTGGAAATTTAAAATAAGCAAATCACTTCAGCAGTCCAGCCACCACATGAGACATCGTTATGTTATACTAAATGCCCATGACCAGCTTTTCTGAATCATTTTATCTCAGAGGAAGGCACAGTCATCATTAAATTTAATCTTCTGTAGCTTTCAGCTTTCAAGAAGTCTGACAAGTAAATAATTTCTTATACTTTGGGCTATAGCATTGGGTTGTTACAGAAATAATCTTTATTGAGTATTTCTATGAGGAATATGACACTTGGTTGTGCCCAGAAAAGTAAAGTAAGTAAAGGGTTCAGAAAGAACAGTTTATGTCAGGTGATGTGGAAATGATACATATGGCTATTATAAAGCATACAGGATTGACTGTAATTGATGTTGCTCATTGTAATCATTATGATTATATGACCACACTGCTGGATCTTGTGGGAAGCATAGGCCATCCACTTTGGCTAAGAGGCAAGACATTTGAAGAGAGCAAACTGTTAAAGCCATATGTCCTACTTGAGAGGAGGCCATCTGGCAATAACAACCATCCACAAAGGACTCAAATGCACCAGAGACCACAGACTATCCACAATCTCTTGAACTCGACTCTGCAGCTGAAGAGTCAGGTGCTCTTAGGGAGAATGTTTAGCTCGCTGTTTCCTGCCCTCGACATACAGAGTAGAAATAATCCTCTACGGGATGGAGTTTAGTCCGTAAATATGGTTTGCAGTTCTTACTGAACAGTAGAACAGTGTATTTGCATATTCGTAGACTGCCACAATAAGGAATGCATTTGTTTGTTTTGTTGTCTTGGGAGTGTACATTTTTGGAAATAACCAAAATTGACCTTATTACCAGAGTATTAATAAAGAATTTTCGAGTGAGAGAAAATGCAGGGTTAAATGCACCCATAAGTGATCAATAACGTATAATTAAATTAAAATGTAAGACTACGCTACACACGCAGTTTGCATGCACAACACTATAGTTTGAACCCCAATGGAGCAAGGACACTAATTATGTGGAAAAACTCCTCCAAATATTCCTGCCTCGGTTCAGGTTTCAAGTAATTTGAAACGCAGACAACACTTTTAAATTGATTGCTGAAACTTGTATACATAGTAGTCCAGTGTTCACAGTTTAAGCTGTTTTAGAGTAAAGAAACCCCTGTTTTCTTGTCATCAGTGCTGGTGAGATGAGTGTCCACACACCCATGACAAATTTCACTGAGCTACACCCAACAATTGTTTGGATCTGACCTTTGGTGTACTTTACTGATCGGCTTCTGGCAAAACAACTTACAGCAGCTCCACACAATAAGTCTCTCTCCCGTGGGATACTTTTCTGAGATTTATGAGCTTCAGGCTGCTTTTATTTTATTTTTTTTGTCTTTTTGCTGCTGTTTTCTGTGTCCAGCCTACACACCAGATTCTGAGAGCAGTGTTACGTGGTAAAGTATTGCTTTATAATAGCAGATTAGAAATGCACTCTTAGAGAACTGCAGCACATAAGAGTTCCACCCTCTGACAACTGTTTAACATAATTTCTGTGTCACTGCTGAGTGTAGAGTGCATTGTTGTACAAACAAACAGGTATTTTCTGATGGCATGCTGGGGTTATTTCTTCCACTGCACTGCTCCGGTATCCTACTGAGTCACTGTGTTCCCAAGTGAGAGGAGATGCACGATAGAGGGTGTGGCAATGCCACTCCAAAGAGCCACTGCAATTTTGGTGCCAACAATTCGTGGGTTTAGAGTGAGTGTGATCCTCTGGTTAACTTTAATGCTCCTGCTAGTTCAGGTCACCACCCAGTAAGCACTCTTCTCCTTGAGGTCTTCTTAAAAAACATAATAAGCTGCACTGACATGACTTTGTGCGGCCTCAGGGCTTTCCTTGCTGTGGCAAACTTAATTTACTTGATCCCTTTGCAACAGTCAAACTTTGGCAAAGGTCTGACGTAGACCTTTGTTCTGTAGACTAGTTGCCACGAGCAGACATTAATCATTACGTCACAATAGGTCCTTCCAGGACCAACTATTATAGAGGCTTACTGTCGTATGGTTAGGGAGACAATAGTGGTCAGGTTTGTCTTAGATCAGAGGGTCCTTTCACACCTAGGTTGTTCTGAGCCTGGGAATGTTTGTCCCCCAGGCTGGTTCGTTTGGGCTGGTGTGAGCACAGCAATCACACTCTGTTCTGGAAGAAATGAACCAAGCTGACCTGGTTAGAGAGGGCGGCTTCAGCCCAATTGCAGTCATTCCCCAGAGATGTTTGTTTACAGTATGAACACACATCACCCGTGGCCAATAAGACTACCTTATAATTACATAACCATATAGACAACACAGAGCAGTAATTGCTCATGTCCCATTTTTCATAAGGTTAAATGCAAAATTGTAACAATATTGTTCCAATTGCTCCCTGAATCAATATGTGTGTGTGTGTGTGTGTGTTCAGAAAAAAAAATGGCCAGTTTAGAGTCACTAATTAATCTAATGAACATGTCTTTGGATGGTGGGAGGAAGCCGGAGTACCCGGAGAGAACCCACGCAGACACAGGGAGAACACGCAAACTCCACACATATCTGTCACAACACTGCGATACATTCAGAATGTATATGAAACCTCAAGGAGAGCTGAACTCAAAAGTGTATGTAATGCTTTGGATTCACATAATTTGTTCTTCAGAAGGTTTGAAGTCTGGCACTGTTCACTAATATAAGTTGACTGGAATCACCATAGCCCAGACTGCATGGATGCAAATCCCCTCCCTCCCCTTGCGTCCTCTCACCTCTCTCACTTATCACACTACTTCTTTTGGGGTCCTGTTCCTGCTTGACGCGCTGGTAAGCAATTTCCTCTGCCTCCATTTTTCAGACCATAATTTTGATTGATAATTATCGTTGGGGACATAATTCTGTTGAGCCACCCTGCAGAGTGAAAGACTAGTAGAATAAAATAGAAATGGTGTGTTGTTGGGTGCATTCGAGCGTAGCCACAACAAATGAATGGATAAATCTCCCAGAGCTGTGCTCTGCACCAGCGATTCAAAGAGACCAACCGCCTGTGCTGCAGAGAGGGAAGAAAACTTGCTTGTTCGTGACTTGCTTTCTCTCTTTGCAGCCTAACTTTATGGCCTTTGGTTTCCAACAAAGAACTTGTGATTCATGTTGTGTTTCAGAGTCCACCTTTTAGAAAACCTGCAAAACCAGCTGAATCCTCAAGGATTATCAGGCTGATTTCAACCAAACCGTAAGACGTTCACAATCCTCATCTGATGCTTGCAGTGTTTTGTGTGATTAGGAGTTCTAATGTGAGTGACATCATGACTTGGCAGGACTGTCTCAGCTTCATAGTTTAGGGGTGGTACAACTTCAGATTTTTTAAAGTCAACTATTATGCAATGAAAATTAAGTTGACACCAACTAGTCGCTGTTGATGTCACTAATAAATACACATTAGAAGTAGTGCTTTGAAACAATGAAATCTATATTCTTGACCTGAATACATATGCTGAAATCAGACAGCTCATCCGCTAGGGCACCAAAGGCTGCAACTCAGCTCCATCGATAGTATTTAGTACTGCTACAGCTAAAGGTCTGATAACTTTGACAATAAAATTTGTCAACTAATTGATTTGCAGCCACCTTCTCTCTGTTAGTAAAGAATCATGTGCGAAGTGCAATGCAAGGAGAAAGAAAAAGTTAACTAATTGGCACAGGTCATGACTCAGAGTAGAAATACCTTATCCCTCAAGGCATCAGTATGTCTCTAACTTCACTGATTTCCTTTGCTAGGTTTGTGTTGCTTGCCTGTTTCAAAATATTACAAGCACCCTTTTCAGAATAGATGTATTATCTACACTGCACTAAACCAGAATGCTAACTTCAGTCCTTTCTTGACCCTTAAAAATAAACCTGATAACCTGATAACCAAGGCTGACTGTGATGTCACTTCACTAGCTGCTTCACTGGGACTACCTTGGAAGTGTTACATACTGTCATGTGGAGCTGGCCTCATGTTGATTTGTTGGACTTCCTTTCGTTCTGCATGGCCAATATATATATACACTACCGTTCAAAAGTTTGGGGTCACATTGAAATGTCCTTATTTTTGAAGGAAAAGCACTGTACTTTTCAATGAAGATAACTTTAAACTAGTCTTAACTTTAAAGAAATACACTCTATACATTGCTAATGTGGTAAATGACTATTCTAGCTGCAAATGTCTGGTTTTTGGTGCAATATCTACATAGGTGTATAGAGGCCTAGTTCCAGCCACTATCACTCCAGTGTTCTAATGGTGAAATGTGTTTGCTCATTGGCTCAGAAGGCTAATTGATGATTAGAAAACCCTTGTGCAATCATGTTCACACATCTGAAAACAGTTTAGCTCTTTACAGAAGCTACAAAACTGATCTTCCTTTGAGCAGATTGAGTTTCTGGAGCATTACATTTGTGGGGTCAATTAAACGCTCAAAATGGCCAGAAAAAGAGAACTTTCATCTGAAACTCGACAGTCTATTCTTGTTCTTCGAAATGAAGGCTATTCCATGCGAGAAATTGCTAAGAAATTGAAGATTTCCTACAACGGTGTGTACTACTCCCTTCAGAGGACAGCACAAACAGGCTCTAACCAGAGTAGAAAAAGAAGTGGGAGGCCGCGTAGCACAACTGTGCAAGAAGATAAGTTCATTAGAGTCTCTAGTTTGAGAAACAGACGCCTCGCAGGTCCCCAACTGGCATCTTCATTAAATAGTACCCGCAAAACACCAGTGTCAACATCTACAGTGAAGAGGCGGCTGCGGGATTCTGGGCTTCAGGGCAGAGTGGCAAAGAAAAAGCCATATCTGAGACTGGCCAATAAAAGAAAAAGATTAAGATGGGCAAAAGAACACAGACATTGGACAGAGGAAGACTGGAAAAAAGTGTTGTGGACGGACGAATCTAAGTCTGAGGTGTTTGGATCACAAAGAAGAATGTTTGTGAGACGCAGAACAAATGAAAAGATGCTGGAAGAATGCCTGACGCCATCTGTTAAGCATGGTGGAGGTAATGTGATGGTCTGGGGTTGCTTTGGTGCTGGTAAGGTGGGAGATTTGTACAGGGTAAAAGGGATTCTGAATAAGGAAGGCTATCACTCCATTTTGCAACGCCATGCCATACCCAGTGGACAGCGCTTGATTGGAGCCAATTTCATCCTACAACAGGACAATGACCCTAAACACACCTCCAAATTGTGCAAGAACTATTTAGAGCAGAAGCAGGAAGCTCATATTCTATCGGTGATGGAGTGGCCAGCGCAGTCACCAGATCTGAACCCCATTGAGCTGTTGTGGGAGCAGCTTGACCGTATGGTACGCAAGAAGTGCCCATCCAACCAATCCAACTTGTGGGAGCTGCTTCTGGAAGCGTGGGGTGCAATTTCTCCAGATTACCTCAACAAATTAACAGCTAGAATGCCAAAGATCTGCAATGCTGTAATTGCTGCAAATGGAGGATTCTTTGACGAAAGCGAAGTTTGATGTAAAATCTTATTTCAAATACAAATCATCATTATTTCTAACCTTGTCAATGTCTTGACTCTATTTTCTATTCATTTCACAACGTATGGTGGTGAATAAGTGTGACTTTTCATGGAAAACACAAAATTGTTTGGGTGACCCCAAACTTTTGAACGGTAGTGTATATATATATATATATATATATATATATATATATATATATAGTATATATATATATATATATATATATAGTGATGACTTTAAGTGGTGTGCTTGTCTTCTAGTGATGCACCCATCATGCCTAGTGTCTACTGTACAAGCCTGTGAGGGCAGTGCTATGATCTGGGGTTACTGCAGTTGCTCAGGTCTAGGTTCAGCAACATTATGTGGCCAAAGAATGAGGTCAGCTGACTACCTGAATATACTGAATGACCACCACAGAGTCCAGACCTTAACCCCATTGAGAATCTTTGGGATGTGCTGGAGACAGCTTTGAGCAGTGGTCAGACTCTCCCATCATCAATACAAGATATTGGTGAAAAATAAATGCAACACTGGATGGAAATAAATCTTGTGACATTGCAGAAGCTTATCGAAACAATGCCACATTGAATAAGTGTTGTAATCAAAGCTAAAGTTGCTCCTATCAGATATTAAGAGTGTGTGAACTTTTTTTTTTTTTTTTTTTTGTCCAAGCAGTGTAGTAGTATGGAACTATGTCCATAGATGCTTCCTGAGAGGGTCTGTTCCACTTCTTCATTCACTCATTTCTGTAACCACTTCTTTAACCCGCTTGTCCAGTGAAGGGTTGTGTGGGGGGCTGGAGCCTATCCCAGCTGTCATCGAGAGGCAGGGTACACTATTGCAGGGCTAACACAGAGAGACAGACAACCATTCACACTCACACCTACGGCCAATTTAGAATCACCAATGAAGTTAACAAGCATGTCTTTGGACAGTAGGAGGAAGCCGCAGTACCCAGAGATAACCCACACAGACACAGGGAGAACATGTAAACTCCACACAGAAAGGCCCCAGATGAGATCGAACCAACACGCTACTGTGCTTTTCTGAATGTTTCATAAACTAATTAATATTCAGTGCAGGAGCAGGACATCCAGTGTTTACACCATTCTACATATTATTATTTATGAGTGACTCTCTTGTCCACAGCTGCCTGATACTGAGTGAAAAGCTCTCTGTTTTTGCAGGAAATGTCCAATTACCTAGGCTCAACAATCCTGAAATCATGTTTTATTCTGCAATAATTCCTGCTTCCTACTGAAACTACAGCAGAGGTCAAACTAGACGGTGGATAATTCATACAGATGGCTTCACCAGCATTGAAACAAATTATATCAAATAAAAAGTCACACTAAAGCAAAACAAAACACTACATTTACATAGTCAAAGTCAAACACTTTTTCCTGAATAGGCTTTACTTATGAAATGATTCCCCAGTGTAATCAGCCACCAGACACACAGCGCTGAGAGATGGTGTAGGCTACCCATAATACACAAGGAAAATGGATGCCCTTGTCAAGTAGAGCAATGGAAAGCTAGAACAACGTGAGCCTGCGGTACTGGGGAGTGTAAATAATCAAAACACCCAGCCGCCACGTTGTCTGGTAGGAGGGTGGGAACAGAATAATCAGCCGTTATGTTTGGAGCAAAATCATCATCAAGAGAGGTTGTGTTTAAATATCACCTCATTTTCTTGATTCATAGCCCTGACAACTAAAAGGAGGCATCATTCCAGCTTAGTATGTATCAGCCTTGCTGATAAATGTGTAATTAATTTATGTTGGCATCCCAGTGAGGCTTGAAAAGTAGCAAGGCTCTGTTTCCCTGTCAGGCTTGGGGGCAGTTTCATTTTTTTTAAAGGGCAGAAGTGAAACAAGGGTTAGAAGAACACGTCCGATGCCTCTAATGTCATACGGTCTCTTGGTTGGAAAGGCTGTGAATTTTACTCCTATTCCTCCCCATGCTACAGCCAGTCACCTTCTCTGTTATACTACTATTAAAGAAATGTCTGTAAATAAATATGTTGTCTCATATATTACAGTACATATACTGTAATATTGACATTAATATTTTACAAAAGTAAGTCCCTCTTCGCATTTAACAAACCTGGAATATTCCACGTGAAGCTCATTCAGATTACTAGCATAGCGTGGTCACAAGGAGAGTCACATGACGTAACATGCAGATGAAGGAATATAGCTAAAGAATGCAAAATGTGCTATACAGTATTTAACACTGCCCAACGAAGATTACTGCCACTTTTTCAATTGGTCCACATTACCAAACACTAGGCAGCCAAAACGCTCAGGTTCATCTTCATATTCTTAGTTTACCGGTTTTAGGATGCAGCAAATCCTCAGCAAAATACTGTATCTGACTTTCTTTCTGCTGTTAAGTGCTCCGCATTGTTTATTATCTAGTCTCTTCCTTTGTCTGGGGCTTGGTGCTAAGCGCTGGGATTATTTTTGCTGAACACAACAGCCTCGTGCTCTGAGGAAGTTGGATGACATCCCTGGAACCAAACAACAACAGCACAACAGTAATCAAATGCATCTCAAATCTGCCAATTGTTTTTAACATTTTCATTGTGAGATGTATTTATTCCTGTCTACTTCTTCAGAGATATAAACAGGACTGGATTTAAATATTCACATGGGAATTAGCGAATCACTTTAACTACTCCTGGTGATAAAAATTATAAAAAAAATAATTAGAATAATAATAATAAATAAATGAAAAAAATAAAATAAAATCCTGAGTGGACATGTGTTTTGTGTGTGTGTTCATCTTAGGTGCTGGGCAGTTTTGGAGATTGTCCCCCAGACGTCAATGCCGGAGAGAACGCTAGTCGCTGAGACGACAACTGATCCCAGGGGCCCTTCCTCCTCCGTCCCCCCCAGCCTGTACACCAACATCTCCCTAGAAGAGTGAGTGTTTACTCTAAATGTTTTTTTTTGTTTGTTTGTTTTATACTAACTGGATGTTAACCCCTACAGCATTTCAAATTCAAATCTGGGCTTCACCTGGGCTTCATTTGACTTGCGCACTTCCGGAGCACATTAGAATACACAGAATAGGACAGGCTATCGCCACTGATTTCCTGAATAGATTCGATTCCAACGCACAAGGTCTCTGTTCAGTTCAGTTCAATTCAGTATATGTGTCACAGATTCCACAATACGTCACCTCTGGTTTCACATCTTATGGCTTTGCTTTTGTCCAGCCCTTCTCCTTGTCATTATCCTTCCAATCAGCTTTTAGGCCTGGGCTTCTGTCATATGTTGGATCTCTACACCTGAGGACTAGTCTCGTGGTGCAGTCTAGCGAGATCCGTTTGCGTGAATCCAGTCTTGTGAGACCGCAGCAAAATTGTCAGCAACGTCTTGTCAAATCGAGATCAGTTTGAATCAACCAGCCCTATCCCAGATCGCCTCTTCTTAGTAGAAATTTGTATTTAGGTCAACATTTTGGCTGAAAATGCATTTTTGCAGAACAGATCAAATATGATTGTTAACAGCGTCTGGAGTAACACCTTGACATTTTTGAGCTTTTATTTTTCATCACACAACTGGTGATTGCTAGGATGTGCGTTTGTGGACAAAATGGCATTCATAGATCATTTGTCGCTCCCAGTTGAATAATTAAAAATTGCTTTTTTTTTTACATGACTTTAAGTGGTGTGCTTGTCTTCTGGTTGTCCGATGGGACAGATGCCAAAAAAGAGAAGTGCAGGTTTCAAATGAAAATTGCTCTCACTGGATCAAATAAATCAAAGAAAAAGTACAGAACGCAGGGAGTTTTCTGCTCCCCTCTTAAAAACGATTTACAGGTAAAAGTGGTAAACATGTTGGTTTAGATGAGCAAAAAGTTCCCAGTTGAGGTTCAACGTTGTTCTGAAGGATTGAGTATCAGTCTTGGAAATTAGTATTTATGTCTGGTGAGGATGTAAGAGCCGCATCTTGGAGGACAGTTCATTTGGAAATTGATAGGCTCTGGTTCTGTTCTGTTGTTTTTAGAATGTAAATGTAAATGTGCTTTATTTATATAGCACCTTACATCGACTGATACCTTGGTTCAGGTGCTTTACAACAGATTAAACGATTTAAGACAACACAAAGCAGACAAATACATTATTGAATAACATATCCGCCTTTAAATGGCCCAGTAGGTGTGGACTTCTTATTATATCGTTACATTGTTCGCAGATCATTTAAAAAAAATCACCTGATTTCCATTTCTGATACTAAGTTAGCGTTTTGTCGTCTGCATTGTACATTTCATTTATGCCTGAGGGTGACAGTGATGTAAATCAGCAGAGAATTCTGTGAATATGTGCAATTAGCAACTCTTGTACTGAATATGTAATTATTTCAAAGCATCTTTGAATCATAATCGCTCCGTGGCTCAGGCCTTCCCTTTC
Organism: Planiliza haematocheilus; assembly: GCA_005024645.1. Taxonomy (NCBI): domain Eukaryota; kingdom Metazoa; phylum Chordata; class Actinopteri; order Mugiliformes; family Mugilidae; genus Planiliza; species Planiliza haematocheilus. Next base: position 3,643,668 of record SRSE01000306.1, read on the forward strand.
CATTAAATCCTCTTTCATTGCACTGATTTGCAGAACAACCATTTTTCATTCTGATTGCTTGACATGAATTTTTATTTCTGCGTTATTCTTTCCCCACCCTCTACCCATCACTGTTCATTGTTCCTCTGTTTAAAAAACAGAGCTCCTGCGACCCACATGGGATGAGACAACCTCAGTGACAGGTGCTCTCTGAGCCCTGCCTGCTTCTAGCTTTCCTGGACCAACATTGCCCCCTGGTGGATTTTAAAAACTGGATGAAAAAAATGAAATAAAATAAAGCATCTGTTTGGAGCACATGGTTGTTTACACCACTTCAAATCCCAATCCTCTAACCTTGTTCCCCTCATCTGTTAAGTCTTTTAGAGCAGCTACGCTTTTAAAGCCATGTAAGGATACAGGGGGTAATAACAAGGATAAAAGTGAGGACAGTGATTCTGTGTCTTTGCTGCCTCTATGTGTTGGGATCAGAAACAACTGTTTGCTTTTAGACACCATGAAGTTTTCTGAACACTTCAGCTAAAGATGGAGAGCATTTCTAGGTCAGAAGTCTCACATGAGCTCAGGGTCTCCTGTATCTAAATGAGGGAAGTTCACATATATGCATACTGTCAATTGCATGGTGAAGACATCCTTTTGAGAATCAGTCAAACTGAATTTTCATTGTATGATTTGCACAAATATTGGTCATTGTTTCACCCGGCAGAAATCATTGCTTTGTTAAAAGTGTGAGTGTTTTTAAATAGCTTTTTAAATGTTTAAAAGTTACAGCATGAGGTAAGAAAAAAAATAGAGTTACTTCAAATCCATGGACTTGAAAACAGTTCATTATCAATGCTGACTGATAATTAAATGCCATTAATGGATTCTCTGGATCATTTGGAGCCACAGGGGCTCAGCGATGCGATGCAAGAGACACGAGGTAAAATGGAGACATTTGCAGAACAATTTCCGTCTAAAAGAAAATGCTTGCCTTGTTTTCCAAATGAAAATGGCAACAATAGTTTCCGTCTGTTATACTGTACAAGGATGACAGTGGTTAGGGTTTGTTTCTCTGATTTGTAGAATGGTTTTATCACAATTACACAATTTTGTATATCACTAGGGATACACAAGGGAACCAGGTTTAAACTGACTACATAAAAAGTCTGAAGTACGTCAGAGTTAGCACGAGGCATGGAACTACAAAGGCGACATTAATGAAGAACACGCCAGGTCGAAATCAGCCAGTCCTGAATTGTAATTTGAAAAATGAAAAATCATAGAAAAATCAAGACTTTGGCATAACTTGATAAAACGTCTGCCTTTTGTTCTTAAAGAAATGCTAACCAACTTCTGCAGGGAACAAACTTTGATTAGATTTTAATCTTGTTTTCTTCTGTAGTCTGTCTGGAAAAAAAAATTTGCAAAACTCCAAGGAGGTCACACGCAGAGAGTGAGAAAAGCTATGAATGTGAGCATTTGGGTGGTTCTGATTTCTGTTGTTTGGAAACACAGTTGATGTCACATTATTCTTAAAAAAGTTCGATGTTCATGGTTTATCACAGTTTCTACGTCATATTCTTTATTTTAAGGATGATTGTGGTGGGCTTAGGAAACAAAAGAAATCAATTCTTGAAATAATGCCATAGAACTGGGATTAAGAATAATCAAGTTTGTAGTTTTTGAATCATAAATGTTTTTCATTTAGAGTTTTTCCCCATCTTCTGCCTCTGCTTGTCTTTGCTTGTCACTTTACCTCCAGTCTGCCTCTGTCTCATTCTCCTTTTTAATCGACATGCTGAACACACAGGAAAGGGAATAAAGCATAAACCATGTTCCTGTTAATGCACATGTTTACATACCCTGTCCCTGAAAGATAAATACAGTATAGAGGAATAGTAGCTTGTCTCAAAACCATACCATATCATTTTTAAAATAGGTGTGACCGCTGCCTTTGACACCTGAGTACACATGACATCTTTCATACCTTCAGCATCAAGGTCAGATCATGAAAACAAGCCTCGTGCCGTGAATGCATCCTTGTTCACTGAGACGGATGAGTAGGAGCCTCACATGCTTTCATTCAGATGAGTGCAAGAGTTGACTGTGCACTCTGTGCAGCAAAAAGCTCCTCTCAGAGGATAAACAAGCAGGTCACACCTCGCCTCAGGACAGCCACCTGCCTTCAAAGCACAGCAACAGGTGGCGAACCTCCCAGCTCATTCCCATGCATATTTCTGTACAAAGCTGGAATTACATGTTTCTGCTTAGTTAGCAAGTTGACCGCTATTATGGGAACGACACCTGCCATCGGTTTTGTAGCAGCATAGTGTGGTAGCACTGACAGTGGGCCTCAGCTGTTCTTGTTAGTGTTAAACTGAATGTGACTGAGAAGTATGGTGTATGCTGAGAAAAAAATATATGTATATATATTTGTGTGGATGTTACATACCAAGCACCACTGCTACATAGCAATGACACTCCTGGATGGCAGGAGCCATCCCCAGCAGACACACACAAAAACAGTTTAGGAACAACTAAAAAAAAAAAACATGAAGAACAGCACAAGGTGTTGACCTGGCCTCCAAATTGACTAGATCCCAAATTTATCAACTATCTGTGGGAGGCCTCCTCCCCCAATCCACAGGACCTAAAGGCCCAGCTGTTTTGGATGCACAAGGTTTTCCTACACAAATATTAGGTCATACTATTATGCCTGATCGTTATACATCAAGCATGTGCCTTTCCATCTGATTTGAGTATTATACGTGAAAGAAAATTGGCCAGATTGCCCGATGGATGTATTTCACAGCTTGCAGCTCTGTGCTGCACTTAATCGGATTTAAGAATTTGTTCCTGACAACCTTCAAACTCATCAATTTGTCCTCTCTCTCCTGTACTTTACTTTTTCTGTTTAAAAAAGTTTAAAAATGCTGACAACGTGTTCCCCTTCATACTTGTCTGAGTGACGTAGGGCACATTATTACTAAGGACTAGGGGTGGTCCACGTTTAACTTCAAAGCAGACATTGTTCCATCACGAGGGACGGCCGTGGCTCAGTAGGTAGAGCAGGTTGGTAGAATGTTCCCGGCACATGTAATCACATGCCCCAGGTGCTTGTCACTGGTGTGTGAATGTGTGTAAGCTTGTGTCACTGTGACTGTAAACCACTTTGAGTACCAGTAGGTAGAAAAGCACCAAATAAATAGAAGACCATTTACCATCATGTTGGACCATTGTTACTTTTTTATGAAAGCAGGAGGGAGGTTGCCATTTTTCGCTCACTTTTGAGGTGGGCACTGAAAACGTTATTTAAGTTTTTGCGGCATACAGAACAGTATTGACATGAATTTAAGTGAAAACTAAGCTTACAGTGAATAGTAACTAGCCAACTTAAAGTTACTGTAAAGAGCTGGCACTTATAATAATAATAATACATTTTATTTATAAGCGCCTTTCAGGACTCCCAAGGACACTTTACAAAAACATACAGACACAAAACACTTCTCTCACACAACCAATACGCACATAGTGTTAACCTACTTTTATCTCATGTGAGGGGTCTGTTGTTTTTAGAAAATAATGATCAGTTATTATAAATTCTAGTGCTAATTGCTATGAAGACCTAAAAGTAACAAAGGGTGCAAATGGTGAGTGATGCCATTTAAGTCATTATTCAATTTCTAGCAGCAAAATGCCAACACAGCTGCGTTTTCAATTCTTAAAACTATGCAACTCGTCCACTGAATACTTATTTATGCAATCTGCTGATAGCTGCGCTCCCTGTTCTGTCTCAGCAGTGTCATCACTCTTGATGGCAGTAATTGTCTTACACATTTTGACGCATTCTCAAATTATGCTGGAATGCAAACATTATTTTAGGATTTTCCCTTCACGTGCTTATGGATTGGATCTCCACTCCATTTGTATCTGAAAGGACGTATTGGTTAATAGTTCTGAAGTTTGTTTCCTTTCACGGCATTTGCAGAAATCAAGCAGCAAAAGCTCTTCCTGACAGTCTGAGGCTTATTAGCTTTGCCGATTAGCAACTGCATAAATGATGCACACAGTGCGGGGTCTTTGCCGTTTCTCGTCCCGTTAATTGGTTTTGTCTCCCTGATCCCCCTGCTGTGACTCAGTATGTCACAACCCAGAGTTTCGAAACTGGCTAAGCAGCAGCTGCAGAGGAGGAAGAAGAGAAGGAAATTCGAAAGGGAAGCAGATGTGTTATTGTGGCGTGATGCTGGGTCGCTGCTAATTTAAGTTTCCTCTGATGCCTGGTGAAGCCGTATCTCATGTTATGCTTCATGAAAACACCATAACAGTCAATGTTTAGCATTAAACACATCCGCTCACTTGTAGAAAATACATTAAATATGTCAACATTTTTCTGAATCCTTTCATCATCTGACAAACTGAACGCCAGGGAAATAAGCATGGAATGACTTTACACTTTACATTTGATGATCTTAGTTTAGTTAATGGTCTGGTAATCACATTGTATTAAATAACTGGCTTTTTTACGGAAGATGAGAGCAGCCGTGGAGGCGTTTTTTTTTTTTTTTTAATCCTTTAATCTCAAATTCCTTAATTATCTAAGACAAATTGATTTTTTGGGATAATGTTTTAATGTATTGTTATCTTGAGAAATAACTCTGGATTATGCTACATGAAGGGATCTGCCAAAACTAATGCAATCTAATGATTAATGTCCCTGTCTTTGATGAAATGTTGCAGAGCGGCTTTTGTTTAACTGATCATTGAAGCTGTGTTGTTCTGGGCCGTGTTACATGTATGGAATGTTTAGGATATTTTATAACCTGTTTAATGTAATAGGGTGCAGTGGGATGCAGATTGGTGTGATCAGTCTATGGCTGATGATACCCAGGCTTTTTACTTGAGAGACACATCTCACCAAGTATTTGCCAGGAGTTTGATCTTTGAATTAATCGTAATTCCCTAATTCCTTCTGCTACATGTGTTAGATTTAGAGACATCTAGTGGTGACATTGCATATTGCAACCAACTGAGTACCTCACCCTTACCCCTTATTGTACAACCGTGATCCTAAGGTTGCGGCTTGATCTTAAAAATGTGGACGGCCCACTCTAAAGCCACTTTAGTTTGCCTGTTTTTGCGACCATGTAACTCATTCTAAACAAAACAGTTTGTAGTTGCATGTGATTGTACGGCAGTGAAAACACACTCGAATACTATCAATTTCCTCTAATAAGGACCCCTACAAACACACTGGACCTGACAACAATTTAGCAACATCAGTGTCAAACTAAACTGTAACACTTCCCATAGGCCTAATGTCAAATGCCTATCTTTGCATACCTCTTTTATGAATATGCACTGCTTATATGCAGTTTTCCCATCAGCCCGTCCAGTGGCAGCGTTAACATACAGCCTTTAGTCAGACTTGTTACTCACTTGTTCTGATATTGATGTTGTGGAAATGTAGCCAGTGATAAAACCTCATGAGATCAAGGCAGCGGCACTTTCTGGACCTGGCCTGCACAGACGCTCTCCACCACCTGCACAGCCTCAGGGCATGATGGGAAACACCTGGCTCTCACTTGGTTGGAAGGCTGAAGGTTTATTCTCTCAACGAAATAAACGTTGTGTGGTTGATTATAATGCTGTCAGAGAGCCTGAATATATTTTATACTACTGATCATTAACTACATACAATATGTCATAGTGTAGTTATTTAATTTTCAAAGTACTTTTTTAAGTACTTTAACAAAAACATCTGCTAAGTGTGTAGTGAAGTCTCTTAAAATAACTTTCCACATGGATAGGCTTTCCTTACTGATGAGTAATGCAAGTTAGTATTCACCTTGTTTGCATCTATCATCTATTTATTAAACTGTTTTCAGTACTAAGTGTAGTAGATCTATTCAGGTGATGTGAAGCACTTCTGATTCATATCGCAATGTATCCCACAGCGCTTGTGTAAAGCATTTTATCAGGCTTTCCCATCGTAATTAAAACTACCAGAGACTGTGTGCAAGCTGATAACATTTTTAAATCACATCTAACACGATGTGTTTCTATGACCTCTTTCCGCAAACAGATGAGAGCAGGCAGCAGCGGGGGGCAGAGCCAAGAAGCTGCAATGAAGTCTGACAGTTTGCAGACAAGGCACAGTAGCCCTCACACAGCTCTGCTGTTCACATCAGAATGAGGAAACAATGACATGCTGGTGCCATGGTGATTTGAAACTGCTGATTCATTAACACGTTGTAAAGTTAACTCAGATTTCCGCAAATAAAATAAAAGCATAACCAGTAAATGGTACTTCTGCAGATAGAAATACATTGGGTGAAATGGACATAAAGGCTACTGTAAGTCAGACAACCACTCTACAACTGTGATGAGCAGGAAAGCCGATCAGAGCAACATGTCTAACTTTGAGGCAGATGAGTTACAACAGCAGTAGTCTAATAACATAAATCTCGGCTGTAATGTGCACAGGCTCATCAAAACTGGGCCTTAGAAGACCATAAAACCGTAGCCTGGGCTGATGAGGTCTGTGGGTTTAGATGGTGGTGTCCAATGCAGTAATCCATGGAGCCATCCTGGCTTTCTGTCAGACGTCAAGGCTGCTGTTTTGTCCAGGACGGTTTGAATGCTGCAACCACAACGCACAAGTATTTCTGCTCCAAATGCATCCCGTTATGGCCCCAATGCCTCCTTCAAACATCACACCCACTTCTCCAGAAACAGTTGTAACAAATCTGTCCTTTTAATGCTGAGTCAGTTTTAGATGACTGCAGTGAGATGGACTCCTTGTCCCTGAATCATCCCAGCACATTGGTTTTGTCATCAGTCAAGCATGATTGGGCACTGCTAAAAAGTCACTTTCATGGGATTATATTGTTGGTGTGCAGTACTATAACTTTAGGTTATTTACATAACCCCGGTTCTCTGAGTAATATGAGTGAGATGTCTCACTATGGGATGCACGCCTCGCTGCAGCCCTCAGAAGCATTTATCTCATTACGCCAATCCTGATTGGCTGGTGAACGTGTTCGTCCGCCACAGGTAGTCCCACCTACCTTAAATAGCTCATGCGGACGGCACCACCCTCATTCAAGATAAGCACCTCTTCTCACTCGCCCAAGCAAGAAGGGTGGTCTGGTGAGACATCTCACTCATATTACTCAGAGAACCGGGGTTATGTAAATAACCTAAAGTTCTCTTTCATAATATTTCGTTCGATGTCTCACTATGGGATATGGTTGCTCCCGTATTGCCAGACAAACTTATCGAGCGTCCACCAACCCACAGGGAAAAGGTACTCTGTTCCCATCAGGACAGCAAAACCGCGCGTGCCACGCACGGAGCGGAGACGTCCAGCATATAAAAACGGACAAAAGTGAGAGGCGAGGACCAACTCGCTGCAGCACAGATGTCCTGAACAGAAACTCCCCTGAATAAGGCCCAGGATGCGGCCAAACCCCGAGTCGAGTGCGCCCGCAGACCCGCAGGTGGCTGCAAACCCTGACTCGTATAAGCCAAAGCGATTGCCTCCACGACCCAGTGGGACAGGCGCTGCTTTGTGACAGGTTTCCCCTTATGAGGATTAGCCCAGGAGACAAACAGCTGATCGCTCCTCCTGAAACCCTTAGTCCTATCCATGTAAGTGCGCACTGCACGGACTGGACATAACGCATGCGACCACTGCTCTCCAGGTGAGGCAGCAAAAGCCACAAGGTCAATAGGAGAACATGAGCCCACCACCTTAGGCACAAATGCCGGGTTGGGCTTAAAAATCATCCTCACATCCCCCGGGAAAAGCTGAGTGCATGATGGATGCACCGAAAGCGCATGGATGTCACTAACCCGTTTAGCCGAAGCCAGAGCCAGTAACAACACTGTCTTGAGAGACAGGTGTTTCAAGTCTGCCCCCTCCAGCGGCTCAAAAGGAGGACCCTTGAGTCCCTCCAGAACCACAGCCAGATCCCATGGTGGCACCAGCGGTCTGGACACGGGGAGAAGCCTGCGCGCTCCCTTCATAAAACGGCAAACCAGTGGGTGCTGGCTCGCTGTTTGCTTCCCAAACCCCACGTGACAGGCGGCTATAGCTGCCAAGTACACTTTAACTGTGGAGAAGGCTTTTCGTTTGTCAATCAGGTCCTGCAAGAATGACAATATCACCCCCACTGGACACTGAAAAGGAACGTGGCCGTTTCTGTGACACCAGTCCTCAAACACTCTCCACTTACAGTCATACAGAGACCTAGTGGAAGAGGCTCGAGCACTTTGTATAGTGGAAATCACACGCTGTGGGAGTCCCACAGCTGACAGATTAAGCCACTCAGGGGCCAAGCCCACAGCGCCAGGCGTTCTGGGTGCGGGTGGAAAACCGTCCCCCCCCCCTGTGATAACAGGTCCCTGCGCAGCGGGAGCTGCCAGGGCTGCGCGCACAGCAACCGATATATCTCCGCCAGCCAATGCATCGCAGGCCAATGCGGAGCTATCAGAATCAGCGCGTGGCTGTGGTCCCTCACTCTGGATAGAGTGGGGGGTATCAAGGCCAGGGGAGGGAACGCGTAAAGAAGCTCGTGCGGCCAGACGTGCGCTAGCGCGTCTATGCCGAGGGGAGCATCCAGGCTGCGCAGAGAGTAAAACAGCGCGCACTGCGCGTTTCCTCTTGACGCGAACAGATCCACCGTGGCCCGGCCATAACGGGCCCATATCTGTTCCACAATCTCCGGGTGCAGAGTCCACTCCCCGTATACCGGCGCGCCCCTGGACAACAGGTCCGCGCCCGTGTTCAGAGCTCCCGGGACGTGCGTCGCCCTCAGGGAGAGGAGACGACCGCAGCTCCACAGGATCAGTCTGCGTGCCAGCATGTGCAACTGACGAGAGCGCAACCCCCCTTGGCGGTTGATGTACGCTACCGTCGTCGTATTGTCCGTCCTCACCAGGACATGATGGCCCATGAGAGACGGAAGGAAGTGTTTCAGGGAGAGGAACACCGCTGAAAGTTCCAGAAAATTTATGTGAGACCGCTGGAGGTCCACACGCCAGCGGCCCCTCACTGACCGGCCCTCGTGGATTCCGCCCCACCCTGTCAGGCTGGCGTCCGTAGTGACCACCTTCCTGGACAGGACAGAGCCCATGGGTACCCCGCGGGTCAGAAAGGACGGGGCTCGCCAGTGGCGCAGCGCCCTGACGCACCCCGGTGTGACCAACACTCTCCGTGCGCCATGACGCACGGGATCCAGCCCGCATGAGGCCACCCAAAGCTGGAATTCCCTCATGTGGAGGCGACCGAGACGAACCACGAGAATAGCTGACGCCATCAGTCCGAGTAATCGAAGACACAATCTGAATTGAACAGATTTGCCTGGATGGAAAAGCGCGAGACATGTCCTGAAAGCTCTCACTCGCTCCGCCGAGAGGCGCGCCGTGAAAATCACCGAGTCCAGGGATAATCCCAGAAAGATTATGTCTTGTGTCGGGGACAGCATGCTCTTTTCCGCGTTTATCACAAAACCCAGGTCGAATAGGTGCCGTGTGAGAATACGCGTATGCGCCATGGCCTCCTGCCTCGATTGTGCCAAAAGCAGCCAATCGTCCAGATATGTGGCCAAGCGAATGCCCTGCTGTCTCAGCGGGGCTATCGCCGCTTCCGTGCACCGCACGAACACCCTTGGGCTTAAAGACAGACCGAATGGGAGCACGCGGGTACTCGTAGCAAGTCCCCTGGAAAGCGAACCTCAGATACTTTCTGTGGGGAGGATATATTGGAATGTGGAAATACGCGTCTTTCAGATCGACAGAAGTGAACCAATCGTTCTGTCGCACCAGGCGCAGCAGGGATGCGTGTGTGAGCATCCTGAATTTGTATTTCCTGAGAAATTTGTTCAGAGCACGTAGATCCAGGATAGGGCGAATACCACTCCCCCCCCGTTTTGGGACCAGAAAGTCCCTGGAGTAAAAACCGCTCTGACACTGTGCGGGAGGAACGACACAGATTGCTCCTTTGTTTAACAGTGAGAGGATTTCCTCCTGCAAAACACGAGCTGACTCTCCCTGGGCCTGGGAGTGTATTATGCCGGCGAATCGAGGGGGAACAGCGGCAAACTGCAGCCTGTATCCCCTCGAAATCGTCCTCAACACCCAGGGCGAAGCTGCGAGCGCGGCCCACCTCTCCCACCTGCGGGAGAGAGGTGAGACACGCTGCAGCTCCTCCACCATGAGAGGTCCCAGCCGCGGTGCGGTGGCGCCCTCTCGTGGTGGAAGACTGACATGGCCTCCGGGCGGTGCTGTGCACTTTAGCCCAGGAGGACAACGCAGTGACGGGGACCTCACTGCCCTCGCCCCGGGAAAAGCCGTGGCTTTTCCCCGGGGGGGGACAGCAGGTGCCGCCACCGCGCTGTTTATTTTTATGGGTTTGGCTTTTATTAGCTGCGCCCTCGGCACTCGGCCTGGATGCGACAGCGGGACACTTTTTATTTCCTTTATGAAAACTTGTGTGTGTGTGCGTGCTTGTGGACATGGGAGAGGGGCAAATGCTGAACCCTCTGCCGTCAGATGTCCGTCTCTCCCGGTCTGCTCTGGCACGGTCCGTGGGAGCTGGGACATGGGGGCGTGGGAGGCCCCGGAGTGCACGCTCGGAAGCCAAACAGGTGGAGCTGGAGAACGGGGAACTTCCAGCTGCATCACCGAGAGGGGCGGTCAGGCCGCTCTCTTCTTCTTCCTGGCCTGGTTGTTGGTAGCTTGCGCGGGCTGTGCCGGCGGAGCTGCAGCTGGGGCCGAGGGCTTCCTGAACCAGCCGGACCGACCGGGCACGGGCGGCGGGGCGGGCTGAGGCTTCGGATGTGTCGGTATTTTGAACTGCGAAACCTGGGAAGCAGCCTGCGCGAAGGTTTTACGCTGCGCAGGTGGAGAGGGAGCTGGGGGCTTGCGAGGGAGGCAGAGCTTGAGAGCTTCGTCTTCCTTCTTTTTGGCTTCACACCGTCGTTGCATTGATGCTAGGGCGGAACCAAAAATCCCCTCCGGGACAATGGGCATGTCCAGGACGTCGTCCTTCTCTCTGTCCGACAGGCTGGCGAGGTTGAGCCACCGCGCCCGCTCCTGCAGAACCATGGTCCCCATCGCTCTTCCCGTGGCCTGGACCGCGCAGCGTTGGACACGGAGACACAGGTCGGTGATGACCGGTATCTCCTCCCACGCAGCTGGGTCCTGAGTTTGCACAACATCCTCGCACAACTCAGCCTGATAAGCCGTGAGCAGCGAGAGGGCATTGAGCGCTCTGGCCGAGAGCGCCGCCGCCTTGTACGCCTTCTCAGTCAGGGCTGACTGAAAGCGGTCGGACTTGGCCGGCAGGCTGGGGCTCCGGGAGGACACCGCTGACAGCTGGGGGTGAAGGTGAGCTGCAACAAGTGGCTCCATCGGAGGCATGCGGAGCAGACCCAGGCTCTCCATCGCCTCACAGTCGAGGGACGAGGCCCCGGGAACCGGGCTCCGGCTGCTGTAGGGGCGGTCTCTCCATGAGCGCGCCACCTCCTCCAGCAGCTCCGGGAAGACGGGGAGAAGTTGCTTCGTCGCGCTCTTGGCCAAGGGCAATTTCTTCCCCTCGTAGCGTGATCTGGTGGTCTCAGCTACGACAGCGGGCCAGGGGATGCCCAGCCGGGCAGCAGCGCGTTTGCACACGTCGAGCATGTCCGAGCTGGGGGAGGGAGAAGCTGGTGTGCTACTCTCGTCTCCATCCCGAGAGTCGACGGAGGCCGCGGGCTTTGCAGCCCGAGCCGGCGTGATGAAGATGTCGTCCTCTTCTTCATCCTCTGATATGAGGAGATTCAAGGCGCCATCATCATCCTCCCCGTAGTCCAAATCCAGGACGTCTTCCTCCAGCGGGGGAACCGCGGCTAGCTCGTGCTGGGAGCCCCAGCTGGCGCTAGCCTCCGGTGTCGCCACCGCAGCGACCCCCACCTCCTCTTCGCCCTCGACGGTGGCGCCGTCGGAAGAGAGATAGGGGTCACGGCCAGACAGGCTAGCCTGGCGGGCTAGTCGTCTGCGGAGACTCTTGATGGTGAACACCGCACAGTGTTGACACGAGCCGGGGACCTCGATAGCCGCCCCCGGGCGTGTTCCAGCCCAAGACAGCACGAGCAGACCTGGTGTGGATCCATGCTCGATATCTTATTCCCGCAGCGACAGAGTCTGGCTCCGGAGTCTCCGTGCCCTCTGGTGTGAGGGGTTTTAGCCTCCATTCCGTGCGAGCTGGTGTGCAGGCAGGGAGCCGAGGCAGTTAGCTGGTGTGCTAACCGTGAAGAAGCCGAGAATTAGCTGGTGTGCTAATGCCCGGTGCTCGAGTAGCCGTGGTGGGGCGTCGAGAGCAGTGCTGACCAAGCCGTGGAGGGCAGGAAAGCACTGAGTTCGATCTGGTGTGACCGACGAAGCAGAAAAAATGTCCTAAGCTAGTAGCGCCCAGCGACAGAAGCTAAATAAGATCCGTCTATGGACAGTTAAGCTAGCTAGCTCTGGACGCGAGTTATACTCCGAGTGAGAAGAGGTGTTTGAATGAGGGTGGTGCCGTCCGCATGAGCTATTTAAGGTAGGTGGGACTACCTGTGGCGGACGGACACGTTCACCAGCCAATCAGGATTGGCGTAATGAGATAAATGCTTCTGAGGGCTGCAGCGAGGCGTGCATCCCATAGTGAGACATCGAACGAAATATTATGAAAGAGAACTTGTTCTTCACAGTCTCCATATTCCTCTGAGTACACTTCTCACTGTTCTCTTTTAAAACTCCATCAAGGAACAAAGTAAATACCTGTCTCACTTGTCACTCTCAATATCGCTAAGCAAAGGCAACTGAAATGCCACACGTTTCTGTTATTCTGGACAAAATGATATACTCTCTTTGTCCTAACAAGATGATTTAAATCACATAGGTTTTCCTGTAAAACTTTGGGAGATCCTTATTCTGCAGAGATCTACTTTTGTTGGTCTGGGCCAACCTGAAACTGAGCGGTTCCACCTGAACTGTCCCGTCTCCCGTCCCGTCTCCCGTCCAGGGCCAGTTAATGCACTGGTGGATGTGGAAGAAAGAGTGTAAGTGTGCAGCAAGCTGGGGTCTCACGTTAACCAGATAGTGGCAGTCTTCAAAAGACAAGTAGAAGAACAACACAGGAACTCATACGGCCATAAATGTGCTTCTGGTAACTGAGTGCTCTGAACTCCCAACAATTCTAGTGGAGAAAAAAAAAAGTCTGACATTAGCTTCTAACGGCTGTTTGCTGTAAATACAAACCTCGGTGGCTTGGATGTCACCCGTCCTTCCACTTCACATTGTGTAGGCATGAAACCACATCTGTTCAACTCATTGCTGGCAAACATCTCTGCTGCATTTTTTAAAATCATTCTAGAAGACTCTCTCGGCTTCAAGCTTAGTTTGAACAAAAACCTCCACGACCTGCACATGGACATGTTGGAAAAAGAATACACAATGTCACTTAAGGAAATAAGTCTTAAGACTGAAATTGAGATGGCTATGAGAATCAAACAGCTGACCCTGGAGGAGACAAGGGTCGAAGTGTTTACAAATTTGTGCGAAATGGAGGTGGGATGCAGAGAAAGAGGTGATCACCACAATGAATATTTGCACCAGAGGAAAGAAATAAATAGGAAGGAGATGGCGAGACAGGAGGCCAAACAAAAAGACCGCGAGGCGAGTGTGACAAATGAGCCGAAGGAATGGAAGATACAAGAAGAACAACTGATGGAGAGGTGTCAGTGGGAGAAGGTGATGATGGTGAAAGAGGAGCCCATCAGGAGACTCACTGCGAATGGTCCAAGAAAGCAGCAGCAGCAAAGGGGGCGTGAGGAGGTTTGTCGTTCTAGAAGTGAAGAAGAAGTAAGCTTTAAGTGCCTGAACTGTGAGCAGGGCAGGGGAAAATCTGTGCTCTGCAACAACTGGATTGGAGAGGATGAATCAGACAGTAAGCCTGTCAAGGAACACAGCAACCTGCTCAAGTCTGGACGTATGTATTGTATCTCCTTTGTATCAACTTTACTACTTTTAAATACTGTACATTCTTATAAGCAGTCACTGTTTATTTTTGTTTTAAAAAAGCAGCCACACTGAAATATAGAGAAGACCTCTACACCAAGTGGATTTCACCCAAAGACTGGAGCTGTAGTACCAGAAACCGCATCCTTAGAAAATCTATCTCACAAATGTACAAGAAGTTGAAGAATGTATGAAATAATAAAACAGTGTAAGACTGAAAACATGTGAGTGTTTCTTAGCAGCTAACATGCAAATACTGGAAGTAGACAAAATGTGAAGGTTGTGTGTTTCATCATGAGTACGTTCCATAAATATTCAAAAAAAAAAAAAAAAAAAAGCAGCAGGTGTTGAAAGGTAACAAGAAAGAAGTGATCTAATGTGAAGAGTCCTGTCACATTTCTTCATCTCTGATATGCTGATCAGCCACAACATTGAGACCACTGTCAGGAGAAGTAAATAACATTGACCATCTTGTGATAAAATGAACAATGTTCTGCTGGAAAACATTGGGACTTGGCATTCATGTGGATGTTACTTAGACATGTAGCACCCAGCCAGGCCAGAGCAGGCACCCCCACCCTATAACAATGACACTCCTTGATTACAGGACCAGAATGTTTTGGTCAGAGATTTGGTCTGAGACACTGAAGCTCAGGGTCTCGGAAAAATCTGAGTATGAGATATTACGTTTTTCTGCTCCACAGCCATAATGTTGTTCTGGTTTCTCACATTCTCTGCGTTCCTTCCTCCCAGCTGTTTTTACAGTAAGTGTCAGGTTCCCTTAGCTGCAAAGGAAAGCCACTGATAAAACTACTAATGAAACCTACAGCACTTTACAGCGGCGCTAGATAAATGGGCAAAATTAGAGTTTAAAATGGAAACACTGATTCATAGGTTTAGCCCTGACCTGCCACATGTTTTACAACCATTTGTGGCTCATTTAATATTTAGGACAATATTTTACCCTGCTGTAGATTTCTTATTTCTCCCCAGGAGATTGTTCTGCCGGCTGGGAGCTGGCCAGCCACCAGATGAAGTGAGAGCCGGGCTCTATATTACTAACTCCTAATGAAGATAAATACGTGTAGAGGGCAGTGGTGTAAATGATTATCACCGCTGCAAATTTAAAGGCATGGGAAGATGGTATTATTATTATTATCATTATTATGCCTCAATTTGGCCGTCAAAAGTTACATCAGTGATATCTCTGTGGCTTAAAGGCACATACAGTATGTGCTTATGTGCTCATCCATGATGGCTTCAGAGGATAAAGAATTACTGGAAATGCTTTAAGTAGTGAAAAGTGCACACTAATGCACTACAATGGATAATTACTGTGTGCAAGTTACTGGTTATATCCCTATATCACTATTTGGAACTTCTTCAACCTCATGAGTTGCCTTCACAGTATGTTTTTACACCGTTCTCCATCAATACGGTGAAGCACCGTTCAGTCATTTTTACTTCATTTATCTGAGTCAGAGCAGACAGCATTAACCTATACATTTTAGAATTCATCCTGCTTTTGTCTTCTGCTGCTAACACCTTCTCCCTCCACCCAAAGACATGCTTTTTAGGTTACTTGGTGATTCTGAATGTGTCATAGATGTGAGTATGAATGGTTCTGTCTCTCTGTGTTAGCCCTGTGATAGACTGGAGACCTGTGCAGGGTGTACCCCGCCTCTCGCCCAATGACAGCTGACACCCCTCACAGGACAAGTGGTTACAGAAGATGAATGAATGAATGAATGTGTGGTTGTAAGAGCAAGCATCATATCATGTGAACTTGATGTTACAATGTGTTACACTTTGTTTTAACGGCTCTTTCCTTGACCATTGTCACTTTTTACCAGTTTGCTGTTTTTGTCATAGCATAAAAGTCCATAACATTTAAAAGAAGTTTTGTTTTGTTTTGTTTTGTTTTTCTCACACCATTTGCCAGGAAGGCTGTAGAAATAGAATGAATGAACGAACAACATGTAAAATGTTGAAAGACATTCAGTTCAGTTTACTGTCAGGCTGGGGGAGCAGAGGACAATCAACAGTTAATTACTCTTATGTGTATGTCTTTGTTTCCCCTCAGGTCTGAGAAAGCAGGAGAGATAGCAACCATTCCACTGACAAAGGTAAACCCTTATTTTGTGCTTAATTGGAACGTGTTTTGAAAAGCTGATTGAGGTCAATTCTGTTTTTCTAACGACTCCAACTTGAGGTTTCATTCATGCAAGATCTCCCATAAGTCAGTGGAATAATGAAGCTAAGCTGATTGCCTTCAACATATAACCCCTATTTAACATTTTACAATAGTTATTTGACGTTTTCTAAAGTCTTTTGCTGGACATACAACAATAACTCCATATGAAACATTAGGTTCATATAGTTCTCATTTAACACATTGGGTCCAAAAATACACAAAAATCATATAATCTAATTTAAAATTATATACTATCTATTTATCATAATAAAACCCACAAACATACTCGATGAACTGGTTGGGAAGTTGAAAATGTGACCATAGGTTGCAAATATGAACATATAAAAAGTAAAATTTAATTTGGTCAAACAATATACAAATATTTCCCAAAGAAACATGTAAATGTGTTGACATTTTTCACCTTCTCAGCTGCAACTCTTCAAAACAAACTCATTTGCAAAATTATACATAGAGCTACACCAGTGCTTTGTGTTCCCTCAGTCCCAGAGTAGCATAAATGTAACATAAAAGACATATTTATTTTTCCACAAAGCAGTTTCTGTCCACAATAAGACAGAGCCACATCCCTGGATTGGCACTTCCAGGGAATAAGATGTCTTGTTTTGTCCACCCGGTGGAAATGTTCCAGGCCTGTACTCTCCACCCCATGCAGTTGGAAAACCAATTCAGTCTGGAAGTTCCAACTCATTTGAGGTGCTGATGTCGCAGTGCAGCATGTAGGCATTTGTAGTGGCCACAAAGTGCTAAAAGAGGGTGTGGTGCCAGCCTGTTGATCTGCTGTGGCAAGGATAGTACTGGTTGGACAGGTCAAACCCATCCATGTTTTTGTTGAAGGCAATGACTGGGACAGGGTAGGGGATGTTTGCCATCTTTCTTCTTCACCCTCCTCTTGACCAACTCCCCAGAAACTGCTGGATAGATTGTGGCGCATACGGACACCTCCCATGTGTCCATCCATTCCAAAAAGACCAGGGAGCCCACCCTGATCCATCTCACCATGCCCCTCTCTGATTTTCTGGAGGACATCCTTTGGACACCCATTCCTGTCGACCCTGTACGTTCCACAGGCTCCAAACTTTATGCCGGCGAAGGAGCAACTGTGAGCTGGTGAAAAAACTGTCCATGTAAACATGGTTGCCAGTTCCAAGGTATGATGGTTGACTCAGGTGCATGACAGCATCATACAAGAGCTCAGGCACTGTGTGTGTGTGTGTTGAAGTTTGTTGTGTAGACGTTGCTGGAGTCAGCCAGCACTAACAGCTTGATGCCCCTCCTCATGAGTTTGGCCTTCATGAACTGGGTCGTGCCAGTTTTTGCCTCAGTGGCCATAATTCTCTCACCAACAGCCAGTTCCTTCCTTGGGTGATAATGAGCCTGGCAGACAGAGAGGAAGACGTTGATAAGGGGGCTTGATCCTGAATAATTTGTCATACGCTGGAGCTCCCTTCTTCCCATCATTGTTTCTGTCCTCCTCCGGGTCAATGGGGTGGATGCTCCAAAGCAAAATTATGACTGTAGATATTATCAAAACCAACTGAAACCTCATATATGAATATTATACATTACTCCGGACGATGAAGATAAAATAGACTCACACTCTTCCTGTCCAAACAAGTCCATGACATGCTGGACACGCCAGTGAACGCCTCACTTTCTCTTGGAACTGTCTTCGTCTTCTTGTTCACCTGTCTTCTTCTCTTTCAAACACTCTTTCTTTTTTCTAGTAAAACCATATGCAGAAAAATTTGCTCTACTGCTCATGTACTCTTCAGTTTTACTTGCTAAATGTATTATTATTATTTTTCATAGCCACTGAAAAGCACCTGTTCATAAATGTCTTTACAAATGGAGCAGGTTTAGCTGTTTACAAAGACAAGGAAGCATTGCAAAATGTCCTTATATCTGTATGCAGCTATATCACGTGATATAAACATTTAATAACAGCTTATGTACACCTTATGAAATACCAGTGGGTTCATAGTGTTTACATGTCAGCACCCAGGGAACCATTGGCTATAACATTTTCTACCCCCTTTAAGTGAACTGTATCTATGAAGATCAGCCAAGGCCCTTGCTTTCACAGAGGGCCTTCCAGTTTCACTCTGGTCAGTAGAGGCAAAGGGAAAGAAATGAATTATTTATTAAAAGGGATGTTGTTATTCCTGATTTTCTCATGGGGCCCAGTTGAACTACTTTGGGTTGGCCTGGTGGTGACTGAAAACAACACACTGCTACGGTACATTAGTAAAACAAAGTTAAAAAAACAAATCAATAAATGAGTAGTAAGATAAAAATATAATAAAAATAAATATAAAAGTGTCACCACACTACTAAAACTTTTAAAAAGATGCATTTTAAGTCTTGTTTCAAAAAGGCCGAGGTCAGTTGATGCACAGAGCATCACGCCAGGGAGATCAAAGAACTTCAAGATAAAAAGTGGAGACTCTCAGGAGCTTATTCCAGAGCCTAGGTGCAGTAGCTGAAAAGGCTCAGTCAACCCAGTGGTTAAGTTTTGACCTGGGCACTCCCAACATGAATTGATTTGATGACCTTAAAGTTCTACTGCACTCACGAATGGTCAGCATCTCAGACAAATAGGACGGGGCGAGGCCTACTAGATAGCAAAGCTGCAATAGCTTGTCATTTAAAACATATCCAAATGAATATCTACAACTGCAATAGCTTTGAATACCATCTGATCAAAGATATGGCCTAAGTGTCACTGTGTTCTTCCTGGTGTTTTTCTCCATATATTAACGAACAGTTAGAACCAACGGCATAAAAAGCCATGTAGCTTGTGTGATGACCCTGCTCTCTGAGCCACATGTGGGACCAGATACTAGTTTTTTTGGAGAAGCTAGAGAACAGAAAATGGAAAAGGCTGGCCCGGCCTAGCTCACAAACTAATTGGTAGTCAGTGATTGGACAGTGGAGCCATCCTGGGCAATGTATTTAAAAACTACAAAAAAGTTGTCTTTCTTGGTGGTGTCCTCATTGTCAACATTCACCGTCATCCATCACCCCCACCCACACACCCCTGCAGATTATCCATGAGCGTTACAGAGCCTACTCCTGGGTGGCTGAGCTGATCCAGGTGTTTATAGCCATGAGCGTCACCGTGTCCTTCCTGGTGATGGGATCGGCCATGAAGCACACCAGTAAGCTCACTGTCACTGTTCATCACACCAGCAAGCAGTAGACGTGGTGATCCATGTGGTACATAGAAGTAGACCCTCAACTGTTACTGACCTCCCTCAAACACATGTTATCAGTATTCAAGCCTTTTTTTTAGTCGTGTTTCATATTGACAGACTGCTTTCACTTGTAGTTGATGGTCTGGTGAGCTCACTGTGGAGCAGCAGACTGGAGTGGCTGTCCAAAGCCTGGGAGAGAAGCTTGCCAAACAAGCAGCACATCTGCTCAGGAAAAAGGTGAGTGTTCACTCTGGGGGAGCCTTAATGAGGGGGGTGCTCACTGAAAGACATTTAGATCCGGATCTACGGACCTGTCCACACGAAAACGCATTTTTGCGTGAAGCAGATGTTTTTATTTGTTTTGGCCTATCGTCCACACGAATCCCGTAAACGCATAGCCCTAAAACGCACTTTTTTGAAACCGGGTCACAGGGTGGATAAATTCGAAAACGCACTTCTTGTGAATCTGGACAGGGGAATCCGGAGATTTTGGAAAACGATGATGCCATCGCCACCATCGCCACCATGGCCGCACCCCTCGAGCAGTCTTCCACCTCGTATATCTCGCGAAACATCTCATAACAACATCAACAACAATGGCGGTCTACATGCTTGCGTTACTACTGGAGAACATATTGAGCCTGTTATGGTTACTAGGGCAAAATCTAATTTTTGGTTTCTTCGAAAGCCGATTTGTAAACAGCGCTCAAGCTTCATGCGCATGCGCCACCTCTTCCTCTCCGTTTTTGGTGAATTTCTGAAACTGAAACAGCGCCGCCTATAGAGCTGGGATATGAAGTAGCGTTTTCAGTCGTGTAAAGACGGATCAGTCTGGACGCGGATATTTTTGAAACCGTGCCAGCGAAAACGGATAAGAAAAAGATCGTTTTCGTACGTGTGGACGAGGCCTGAATGTGAACATATTGGCTTAGAACAACATAGAGCCCTGAACTGGAACATAGAGCCTCCACTTTAGAAGTCCTGCCAGGTGACACTCTTCACTCTTCACCAATAAGGAAACGTATCCCCAGGCTAAAGCCTTTGTAGGTTTCTCTCTGCTCTTTCTGCTCTTTCACCACGTTTCCCTCAAAGCCAGTCCAACTGATTTCACATGCTGTTCATTCAGGTTATTTCCTTGTCTCTGTCCCGCTGCTTTATTATTTAATCTGCAGTATATTTCCTCTCTCCCTTCACATAAACGAAGGCTAAGAGGAACAGTGAGACAAATAATTCATCTGAAGCAGTTGTCAGACGTCAGCACTGACTAGAAGTTGATTTCATGCTCCTCTTTTCTCTCTGCCTTCCAGCATGGCCAAAGGATTCATGTCACTGCTTGGATTTAGTGTCATCTTCATTGTGTCAGTGTGTGATCCCAGGGTAAACAGCACACACACACACACACACACACACAGTCATCAGTGTCACTTGGAGTCGTGCCAGTCACCGGTGTTTTCCATCCTCTTCAGGGTTTCGTTGTCATGCTGGACAAAGTTGTGTCGTTCTCCCTTAACACAGAAGTGGGACTGTTTGTCTTCATCATGCTGAGAGAGTCCAGAGAAGACAGATTCCAGTGAGTACCTGTCATGTTCAGGGATGGAGAGAAGTGAGGGATTAGATTTATTTTAAGTGAAAGTAATGCCAGCGAGCAGATTTCCATCCCAGAACACGGCTGTCTGCAGCTACCTCACCACAGTAACTCATCCAGCAAAGAGCTCTCTGTGCTCATGTGTACATTAGGTTTTATAGTCCGGCTAAACAGTTAAGTGCTACGTTGATGTTTATGGAGGAGCACCTGTGGAGCTAACCTATCAACAGCATACAGTTCTGAAAAAAATGAATCAAAATAGATGGAGACTACAGTGACCTGTAATAACCGAGTGATTCTACAGGTCTCACTCGAGCTTTTCTTACTCTCTCTTTCTCTCCGTCTCTCTCTCTGTCCTTCTCCTTCCAGACATCTCGCAGTCCCTCTGCCCGTGGGCGACTGCGTGTTCAGCCTCAGCTGGCTGCTGCCCACTTACTTCCTGTTTGCGGTGACCTACGACGTCCTGCAGACGCTGGCAGACGTAGCCCATTACCTGCATCTCTACAGCCGCATTCAGGAGCCGCACGTCCACAATCTGACCGGGAGTTTAGCGCCAGCAGCAGCGTCGGCAGCCAATCTCTCCATCCTGCTCTGATCCACGAGCAGCCAGATAAGACACGGACTAGTCAAAGGAGTTCAAATTGCCAAAACTCAGAGACAAAGACAAGTGTGATCGGCCTTTGATTGCCTCTTGGGTGGTCATTTGTTTGCCCTTGCACTGCACTTTCCTCAGACTGCTTATCAGTCCAACAGCATGCCCAGCGGTGCAGCAGCTGCAGGGGGCGCTCTACTATTTCTCTCTTTAGCCTCAGCAGCCGCTCCTGTCTATTTAACTACACATTCGTTTTTAAATTCCCCAAAAATCTGAAATATACTTGTCTACGCACACCGAGCCATATTGCCCACACAACTGTGAAAATTAAATGTGCACACATATGTCAGATCAGCTGTTCTGAGCGATTAGAGGCTCAGTGGTCTGTTCACATGCATGTCCACAAATCCAGTAATTAGTAAGTAGTTTTCATTCAGGCATGTTCTTCAGTCATCCTCCCAAAGCACAAGCAAAGAATTCATACTGACTTAGAGACTTAAACAATTAAACATGAGCAATGTACTGATCAGCCGTAACATTAAAACCACTGGCAGGAGAGGTAAACTCCCAGCACACACACACACACACACACACACACGCAGACACACACACAAAAACAGTTGATATCTGTGGGACATCATGATCTACAGAGGCCCCTCCCATCAAAACATAAAACCCAAAGGCCCCCACTAACAACATTCTGTTACCAGACACCACAGGACACCCTCAGAAGGCCTATGTCCATTCTCTGATGAGTTACAACTGTTTTGGAGGCACAAGGGAGACCTAGACAATATTAGGATAATAATGTTATGCCTGATCTGTGTATTTGTCATTAATGGCTTTTTTGCTATATTATAGTATTAATCAAGTAGCTTCTGCAAGTATAAAAAGAAATGTAAGTTTGAGTAAATGCATATAATGCAGCATGCTGCTTTAGCTTCACTATAGTCTGACGTGGAAACACAGAAAGCACCAGCGAGTGTTGGTGGTTTTATCGGTTTATTAAAGCCACTCAAGTTAATTATTTTTGTGTTTTTTGACATGAATAAAAACGGATTGATGGTCGTCATTGACTCTAGTCTACACACAGACAGACACACACACACAAATAAAAACTCCAAACTCTTATCAAAATATATTTTATTCTGGACTTGAGTTTCACGGATCTGACTTGAATGATGACAGATGGACGTGATGCAAGCTGCAAAGAAAAACAAAACAAAAAACAAAACGAAACAGAACGTCAGCCCCTCGCAGAGACACTGCCGGGTCGCCATGACGGCGGAGGCAAAGGCTGACTCGGCGACTTTGGCCGCGTTCACCCAAACAAACTGTGGCACAGACCAAACCATGGCATGGACACATCATCATGGACTTGGCCTGTGTGAGATATTTGTATTAACTCGTGATTCCATTAACTGGAATACTTCAGATACAGGGAAGGAAAAAAAACAACAAAAACGATGGTACACAGGACTCTAAATAGGAACACATGAAACCTCTTAGTCCAGTAGTAGAAATGTCCAATTTATTACAGGGCAAATATCATCTGCAGTTGTACAAACGTTTCTCAGAAGCAGGGGTGCTCTTGGAGGCAGGTTTTGGTTTAATTAAACCTCAGAGTGAAGCCAAAGTAAAGCTTAGAACACAGCGTGCACAGAGTTGAAATGTCAAATCAAAATCATCATTTGTTTTTTGTTATTTTTTTACCAATTTGTGACGATTCTGGAGATTCTTAAATTAAGCTTTTCTGTTTAGTCTAATATCACCAGTGAGAATCAGTTCTTTGGTTCAGGCCTCTGAGATTTAACCGGAGTATGGAGTTATAGCCATCGAGACTGGACACGTTTAGCTCAGAAAGACACACTTAATATTTTTTTTTGACTGGGGCAAAAGAAATAAATCCCCATCCGGTCAAATTGAAGCACACTAACACTCTGCCCAGGCTGAACAAATGTGCAGACAAACCTGCAAGTGGTTTCACTTAACTAACGTGCACTTGCAAAAACGACTATAGAGCAGAGATTTGTCATTAAAGTAGAAGTTTTTTTACTGGCTTCTTTGAAAATGCAATAAAAATGTCCAGACACAAATATAAATCCATATTCGACCAATGAGATTCAACCTGCTTCCAGAGCAACTTCCTTCACAAAAACATCTGTATGACTCCCAACATCAGCTCATGAAAAAAGAGGGGGCTGAAAAATTCTTGGCTCAATTGAAAAATTACAATCTTGAGAGGAGTTTGAGGAGTCAGGAGATTTCCCTCCCTTTCAGTTCTGGGACAAACTTCCCAGTGAGATTCAAGCGAAAGCAAAAAAAAAACAAAACAAAAAAAAACATTTCTTTATTGAAACACAAGACAAATTTAGTGGTAATTTGCTCCCGGGGAAGTCGCTCCCCCAGACAAGGTGCCTTCAGAATGACAGCTCAACTCAGTGAGCTTAACATTACAGGGTCAACCTTTACTATTTGCATCAAAGTAACAAAACAAAATGTTTAAATTTATCAAGCATGGAAATTAACACTGCCAATAAATCATTGATTCACATTTTTTTTTTCAGATCTACAAAGCAATTACAAAAATGTAACTTTAAATTTGTCTTTAAAAGAGTATAAAACGTCTCATCAGGGACCTTCGGAATAAACGCGAGCGGGAGTTTAGAGGTGGAGAACCAAGAATGGAGGCGAGAGGGCAGATGAATTCAAATACACTGACAATGCAGCTCATGTTTTACTGATTTAATTCACCAAGACGGTCACGTTGAGGGGAGAACACTTTACATTTGACCTTTAGCCACGTCAAAACATTGCGCGGCTTTTGTTCCCGACCTTCAGTGCCTCTAGCGGGTCCGACAAGCGCACATGTACCTTTTGATAACCAATCAGACGAGGGCGCAACACAGAGAACGTGTCGTCTCGCTTTCTGTTCCTGTAAAGGCTACTGCTGGGAGAACAAAACAAAAAACAAAAAACAGGACCCCAGAGTCGCTCTGAAGCCCTCCACTCCCTGCCAGACAAATTTGTGGCCGTGTTATTAAAAAATAGCTTAAAAAATCTAGTTTTGGTTATAAAAATATTTCACAGGGACGTAGTTTTCACGACGTTAGTTTGAATTAAATCGAAGAGGGTGGAGCCAAGGAATCACGGTTTTCAAAGACGAGCTGGTAAATCTGAGCGGCATTAAAAGACAATTTTAAATGTAAACTGGAAATACAAACACAACATTACTGCTTCACTTCTCTGTGTTTGGATGAGGATAATGCTGGCCAAGACGATTTGATTGGCCCGGCAGAACATAAGCAGCTCCCAACGGAGACTTGAGCACAAACGGCAACGCTCAACGCTCTCCCTGCACCCAACTAAAGGGCTTACACTTTATAGAGCTCCTCTAACAATGCTTATAATGGAACAGAGAACGGGTCTTCTTCCTGCTGACAATCCCACAATGAGTCACTTTCCACAGCATGAGCGTCCAGAAAGAGAAAGAGATGTTGATCTTGAACACAGCTTCAGTGTCTTTTACATCTGCTCTTCTCTGAACAGCTACCACTCTTAACTTGGTCGCTGTTTTTGGTTTTGCATATCAATGATCTACAAATTAGGATAGAGGGATAATGAAGTGATGAAGTCGTCTTCTTTCCTTTCGGATGCAGCAGCATTTTAATCATGCTCTTCTTTGGCTCGACCCTCTGTGGTTTAAAACCTGCTTTTTCGGCAGCATCCTTCAAGGAGTTGTGTGTTTTTTCAGATACTTTACACATTTAATTGTGAATCCAATTAGAAGTGTGTGAGTAGTATGTATTCTTTTGCTGGTATTCTACTGCAGTCTGAGCTGAGAAGTGGAGGGAACAGTCAGATTCTTGCCTATTTAATATTCATGAGCAGACAAACGAACACTGGGTCAAAGAGTCCAGGGAGCAGAACTTTGGGCAAAAGCATCCAGATCAGATAGTGCACGAGGTTTTTAAAGCATCTAGTTGTACATCATTGTTGTCGTGTGGCCGTGTGAAAACAGAGCATGTTGTCTGGAGAAGACCTTGTATGAACTACAACAGCAGTTAACTGCGGGTGGAAATCCACACTGAAATACAGTGGGGTGGGGGGGCAGTCATGATGAGGACACCGTTTTTCAGAACTGTTAGCTGTTGGATTTGTGTGCATGTACTTCCCCACTCGTAAAACTCTGACCTGAACCGCCCCCGCTCCCTCCCCCAGAGATAAAAAATATAAAAACATTGAAACAAAAGATCTGAAATTTAAAAAAACTAAGTGCCATTCTATTTCGTGGTGGAGAAGTTGATATGTCCGCACAATGAGATCCGACTAGTAACAAAGATCAACACTTTTTTCATTGTTTTTCATTTTGATGACGATGAGCATGGTTTAAAGATCAAAAAAGCAAAAACAGCTTCCAAATTTTGGTACATATACGGATCTGTAACTTTTTTTTGTCTATCAGTTTTTTCTTTTTTCGCGGCGTCCCTTCTGCATCTCTCTGAGAGTCTGCACAGACAGAAAGGGGCGCTTCCATCTGCCCGTTTATCTATCCATCCATCTGTCGGTCCGTGTGTCTGTTCGTCCATCTGTTCGTCCCCGGGTCTGGACCTGCTGTGTCGGGTGCTTGTTTCCTGTTCCTGTTTCCTGCTTCCTGTCTGTTGGTGGGCGGGGCCATAGTCGTAAGCGAGAGCAGTACGCAGGGCAGACAGGGACAGTCATTTGGCTATGTACACATTCATGGTCGGTCCATGGCTTCCAACAAACAGCAGCACTATTTCCGAAGGTCTAATACACACACCTAGAAGAGACGAGACATCAACTGTAGGACAGATACGCAACTGCTGCATATGCATGCTTACATGTTATATGTATATATGTGTGGGTGCAATGACACTAGCCCGTACAACAGTGGTAGCTTCTTCCCTGTTATTGGGTCAATTCTGCACGTTTTGCTATTTTCACATCTGGTTAGATGACAAACTACATTGTGTTGTGTATGTACTCATACTATATGGAACGACAATAATCTAATCTAATCTAATAAGTAGCTGTACGTGTGTTGACTTACAGATCCGTCTGACGCGCTGGCTCCCACTTTGTCCCCTGCTGCATTCCAGCAGACCTCAAAGATTCCCCCCGTCCCTCTGTAACTGTGGACTAAAGCCCCCGTCTGCAAAGGTACAAGCATTTTCTTTTTTAACTAGCATCTCCATTAAAATGAACAGCAAGCCTTTCCACAGAAGTGGGAGTTCCAAAGTCCACGTTCTCCTCCTACCTGTGTATTCCAGATGTGCACACATTTGTCGAAGGAGCCACTGGCCAGATGCCGCCCGTCGGGGCTGAAGGCCACACTGTAGACGGGCTCCTGGTGTTTGGTCAGCGTGTGGATGCAGATGCCTCGATCCACGTCCCAAAGACGGACCGTGGAGTCAAACGATGCACTTTGAGAACAGGAAACAGTCTGAATCAGGACCTGGAGATTGGCTTTACTGTGCAAATGTGCACAAATTAAGGTGGAGTGTGGACAAGACATTGTGCTCCTTGGCCCAAAAGTTTGAAACTCGAATGAAGGAAATGTCTGATTTTGTGGCATAAAAAACCACATCCATCATTGCTGTTAAAGTCATAAACAGCATAAAGCTTTCCAACTGTGACCTCAGAACACTATTTTAAAAATCAAACACAAAGCATGTGGAGCTCTTCCTGGTGTCTGTGTGTCACAAGTCCGACCCCTTCCCTGTTAGTTGATGGGACTTTGGCCAAAGGACAAAAATGAGTTGTGCTGTGAACTGTGCTATCCAGTTAGTTACGTTTGTTTTGTGAGACTAAGTGAATTAACTAGCTCACTAAGCTCTGTGGAGAAAAAGTCAGCAATCTATAGTTGGCATCTACAAAGTCTGAACCCATAACGGTGCTTGTTTTGACAAAAATAAGTACAGTATATAATCCAACAATTCTTTGTAACTGGCAGAGGTACAGAGGGTAAAACTCCAAACCTGCAAGAGGGTGGTGCAGTGTGGGAAATAGTTTTTACAGTCTATGCATACACAAACACACATACCTGGCTAGCATGAGGTTAGCACTGGGATTGTTGGTTCCAGGACCGGTGGGACTCCATTTGATGGTGTAGATTTCTTTGCTGTGGGCCTGCAGGTCATGGACACACGAGTCCTGTTTCATACTCCAGATCTGAAGACACAAAAGAAAAAAAATCATTAAAACAACTTCATTATTTACTGAATTAGAAATGCCTCTTAACAGGACTTTGGTTGATGCAATCCATACTGTACCTGAGCAGCTTTATCCAATTTGATCCACTAGTGTGATTAATAATAACAATAATACCGCCATGCCCTAGCCCACATAAAGAGGTGGACACTGGGAATGTGAGGTGGTTGTTAAGCAAAGACTTGTGCTTTACCAAAGTGTTTTTTTTTCCTCCCCAAATTCTGCAATGTTAACATGTAAGTGCACTCTGGCATGGAGCAGGTTGACTTCAGGCCAGTAGCACAGTCAGGAGGGTTGGCTATGACAACCATGACTTTCTAGTTTGTGGTAACTGTAGCAGTGATAATAACAACAGAACTGACCTTCAACGTCATGTCGTCTGAGCAGGAGGCTAGCAGGTTCCCTGTGGGATCCCACTTGATTGCATTTACTTCATTCTGGAGGCAGAGAAGAAAAGGATGAAGACATGTAGGAACGCACCCTGAAGACTCTTCTAAATTGATTTAGATTAAAAACTGATGGCACAACTTCAGCAACTCACAAATCATCTATGTAACGTCCACAAACACAGACCACTTACTGTGTGTCCCTGGAATGTTTTAATGGGTCTGTCCTGTCCAAGCTTACAGACATGGATGCACATGTCCGTACTACAGGAGGCAAATGTATTGTTGCTCTGCCAATCCACATCTAGTGCTGGAGCTGTGGGAGAGTGACAGAGGGAAGTCAGCGGGATGCAGAACAGCAGCAGAGTAGATTTACAAATCACAAAAATACTCTGTACCTGAATGGAAGGGAAACTGTTGTTTGGCTTCTCCTGTATGGGCATCCCATATGATTGTTGTCTGTCAGGAACACATGCACAGTTAGAGCAGAGAGTAACTACCAATAATGACAAAAAGTCTTTAAGTGACTTTCTTAGAAAAGGGAGTTTACAGGAGAGGTTATTGATTACCTTGTCTACACCTGCACTCAGGATAAAATTGCCTTTTTTATTCCACTTAAGGGCAAAGATGGGACCTTTGTGTTGCCCGAGAGTACTGGCCAGGTTTCCTGTGGTGCAAAGCACACAAAACATGAGCACAAACTGTAAGCATCAGTTAAAATAAATACATTAAAAAGAATTTATGGTGCAAAATATGATGAGACCTGACTGCATTATGCAAGCCTGCCTCTGGATGGCAGTCTTTCTCTGGATTGAGTTTGCCATGTGGCACACAGGCTGTAGTACAAATAATTGCTGTGTCAAATAATACTACCGTTCCCATGGCAACTGGCGTATTTGTTTTAAAGACTATGCAGAAAATATACTTTTTGTGCCTAATTCGCAAAATAGAAGATAGAAAACAGATCACAGTGTCAAAGCTATCTCACCATCTTTCGTCCATATTCTGGCAAAGCCATCATAGGAGCCCGTTGCTAACAGTGTGCCCTCGCTCTGCCAGGGAGAGGGAGAGAGAGAGAGAGAGAGAGAGAAAAGGGAGAAATGTCAATCTTTGTCTGCACACCGTCACTGACATGAGTCCTGTTCTTCTGAAGCAGGATTTGTTTTGAGAGTACAGGCAGCATCATAACATAGTATTTTAAGAGAGGCCCATGTTTCCCATCACTGGCCGAAGAAATGTTTTCCCTAACTTAATTCCCACCAGCTGACCAAAGGAAAGATTCCCCTCTTGCATTTCACTGTTAAATACCTTCAACAGTTCCATTTAGTGCTCTTACGGTTCCTTTGTGATTTTTTGCATACAGCGCACACCAGGAGTATGTACAGTACACTGGAAATGCATGTCTCTGCCAGAGTGCCAGGTATGAAGAACACATAATACTGTCTTTTGATTATAGCTGCTGCTCTTTGGACTGCTGCCTATGGCGCTGGCTGCTGTTTAGAGGGTTTTCATCAGCAGCGTCAGTTGTTTCCTTTGTCCTTTGTTAGTTTTAAAGGCCGTCAGTGATTTCTTTTCTCTTCACATTTTTTTTTTCAGCTCTCTGTTGCAAACACAGCAGCTTAAAAATACAGACAAAAGTGAAGGTTAAACAACGAATGCTAAAGGAAACACTTGGGTAACGAGTTATGCTGGTAATTTAGTTTTGCTTAACTGGAGGTCAGGCAACCAAAACAGTCATTTGTGTAAAATGGGAAGATGCAACTGAAGAGCGTTTTTTTCATAATACTTGTCTCTTTGCATGTATGGATTTAAATGTTTTGCAACTATAAAAAGAAAAAGAAAAAATAATCAGTTAAAAAAAAAAGCCACTCAGTAATATCTGCAATCAAGTCATCCCACAGCTTTCACATGGTCTCATCTTTCATGTGTGTGTGTGTGTGTGTGTGTGTGTGTGTGTGTGTGTGTGTGTGTGTGTGTGTGTGTGTGTGTGTGCTTACATTCCAGTCTAGTGAGGTGACGTCTTTGTTGCTGGGGACGTCCTGTCCTCCCTCTCGTATGCAGTGCCTCAGGACCAGCTGTGTGGAGCTGCTGGTACTGTTCTCACTTAGGTTCCAGATACGAGCTGTTGAATCACCAGACCTGAGACACAATTTCACAACACAACATTTCAGGTTGCTGTCTTAAATAGCTGCATGTACATTAACTAGATTATGTGTAATATTAAAATAAACTGTAGTATGCTGTAAAGTATGTATGTATAAAGTTTGGTTTTATAAAAAGGTTTTTTGCGTGCAAGACAAATTGACAGTGCAGTAATCCTAGGATATGTTTGGCAGGTATGGGGGGTGTTTTTTGTCATTGTAAGAACAGTTGGCTTCCTCCATCCATCTGTCTTTTCATGCACAGTCCTATTTCATTGCTGGACATTTCACTTGTTTGTCAGAGGAGAACGGCAGACAAGGGGAAGGTCGACTCACCCTGATGCCAGTAAATCGCTGACTGGGTTCCAGGCACAGATAAAGACCTCTGACTCATGGCCCCTCAAGACCATGGCCTTGTTCTGGGGGATCTCCACATCTCCATCCACTTCCATCAGGTCCGCGTGGTTGTCTGAGCACAGAGTTTGATGGATCAGACAAACACATCCAGAGAATGTTGAGAAATCACATCAACACATGGTAAGATCTTTGCAGTTGTGGATGATGGGTCTGTCTCACAGCGATCTCTAATTAACCATGACACTTAACTTCAAGGTTTATAATTCACTATACCGAATAAATGTCGATAAAGTGGTAGGTAACTACCATCGTTCTGATCTGAACATCTCACTCACTTGCTAAGGCATGAGCTCCGTTCTCCTCTCCGTTGGCAGTATTCTCTCCATTCTTGGCGTTACCAGCAATGCTGCCTCCGGTGGCCGCCGCTGGTGCTGATGCTGCGGCCTGCTGCTGTGCCATTTTATCTCGATAAGCCTGCTGCCGTGTCTGGACAACATCTGGCATCACCGCGTCAATCAGAGACAGGGACTCGATGGGCCGGCCGTCAAATAACGTGCCATCCTATGGAATGTGGAATTGAACAACATTATTTCCCCTTTCCATGTGGATCTCAATCACGTGCAGGAAGTTTTAGACATTTAGATCTTAAATTTAAAGCAAGATGTGTTCCTAAATGTAGGACCAGTTATAAGGGATATGTAATTGTATCATATCTGATATTAAATGTATTCTCTTCTGTATAACTGATTTAATTAATTACAAAGCTGTAAATGATTGTAATTTTATCAGTGAAATTGTTTAGAATGAATGGGTTTATGTTGGTGATACAACAAGAAAGTACCACATTCTATGGTATTATCCCATGGTATTGCCTTTTTGAATAGATCTATTTAAAAGCCTTGAAGAGTCAAACAGCCCCAAAATCCTCACAATCAATAGATCTCTGGCTGAGTCAGAGTTTGGGCTGGCAGCCAGGCTCAAGAATAAATTAAAACTTGAAAGCACAAAAAAAAGAATCCTGTTGCTGTTAGTGTCCCACCTCATTGATGCTGACTTCAGCCTCCACGTACTGCAGGCCCTTCTGGATGATGCTGATGAGGGCAGCAGGGGGAACCAGAGCGCCATTGATGTTGGATTGACTAATATGACTCTCTATACCAAAGGTAAATGCTGAGTGGGAGAACCCTGGAGAGGAGAGGACAGAGAAGAGGAGATAGTGAGTACTCCTTCTTTCTGGAAGGCGATGACATACTGTATATCACAGTGGATATTTTCACCCTCAGATATAACATGTTGTCATGGCCACCATTCTACCAATCTTGTCTCATAAAACCAACATGTTTCTTTGATTTCTGGGTCATAAGGAAATATGTTACTGTCACCCAGCACAGTCCACAGATAACTGATTTGAGTGGTAAACCTTAAGCTTGGCTACTTGGGTTTTAAAATCTGGCCCAGTTGTGAAATCAGCTTGCATCACCCTTTGGGAGAAACTTCACAGATATTCTTCTCTCTAATCTCAAATGTGCACACACTTTAGGATGGGAAAACAATAGCACAACACAAACTACAGGATATTACCTAGATTATCTGTCCTGATCAGGGAGCACTGAAAAAAACAACAGAGACTGTTGCGCAACAACTTGCTGTAAATGTACTGATCCACACTGATCTTGTAGTTGGCAGTAATGCACATGTGAGTCTGTTTGCCAACTGCCATTCAAACCAAATAAAGAAGAGGAAGCAGCAGCACAGGAAGAATAACTCACCGTAACCTTGCAATATCCATCTACAGTAGTATGCTAGCTAACATTAGCCTAGAGGGCTATTGTGTATACCATACACGATATAAAGATGGAGGCGGAACATCAAAGCAAAAGTGAAACAAAAGTAAGTAGAGCTCCCCCTGGTGTCTGGCTGCAGTATAGGTTATAGGCTCCACCTCCTTCATGGTAGTGGATGGGGCTTGGGCCAAACTAAATCACTAAAGTACATATCAAATCATTTTGTTTGCCATGCCAACCACTCTGTAAAGTAGTCCTGTGGGATTGTGAGAGTTGTTAAAAACTTTTTTTAAATTTTTTTTTTACAGTTCATAATCCAAAGTTTCCTTGTGATTGGTGGACTTACAGCAGATCGTAATATTAATTAAACAAAAACACGAAAGAGTCTGGCAGAAGTGTGGTTAGGTCATCAATGTCACAGACACTGGCTGGAGTGACAAACTTTATCACTGAATTCAATGCAGAACAACACACTGATAACTGTAACCAACTTTATATGTTGTGACCACCGTTGTAACACTAGATAAAATTCATGAGGCTATATATTAGGAAATACTGTCTGGTACAATCTGAACTTATTTTCTTCAGTTTATTTTACCACTGCCAAAACAAATTCCTTTCATTGCCAATGTCTAATGTTTTTAACATGTGATTATCGTGTGCACATTCAGTTATTATGACCTCAGCTTGACCCATATTTTGGGAAGCGATCAAAGCAGCAGTACGTCTATGGGAAATAAGAACATCATGAAGTAAATCATTTAAGCCTACTACATGAATATTTTAATTAAATAAAGTTCTTGTTCAGCAAGTCAGTGCACAAGGTGAAGACAGGATCTACTGTGTATGTTAAAGGTTTGTACAATTTGTTTTATTTTTGTGTTTGAATGAAAGTGAACTACAGTGTGTCCCATACAAATCAGCTCCTGGTGTGTAAATCAGCACTTAGTGGCAGCACGCTAGCAAAGATATTTTCACTGTTCACAGGATAATGTGCTGATTTAAGGAAGGTCCAGTTCAACAGTGCATATTTTGCCTTAATGTGACTGCTATATCTCCACGGGTCATGTTATCTTTACACTCTCCACCTGTATCATATAAAACACAATATACAATTCTATAGACTGTTACACACACACTATACACATGTTGTATGTGACAATATATGTTGTATATCCCAACAAGACTAGCACAAGGTCCCTGCAACCTTTGAGTTTCACTGAAACTCTATGTGCTGGAGAAGTTGTACTAAATGAAGATATCCAGCACATAAAACTATGTGCTATGTAAGTATTTGCTTGATGTATAGAGAGTATTTGTTTGGACAGGTCTTGATGTTTTCTGATTTTGTGAAGGTGGAACATTATGTGGTTGCAATGGACACCAGTGTTTACTGAAGCTGAAGCTGGTTCCACAGCTGAGATTACTCTCATCCATGGGCACATATAGATTTTCTCATTCTGTCGTCAACAGGTCATTTTTTTTGTTCTCGTCAGTCAGCAGCAGAGCAGGAACACCACGTTTCTGTCTTTATCCATTTATCCTCCTCTTCAGATTTTTCATTTAATTAGCTCCTAATATTGGACCTCCAGTTACAATAAATATGGTTGACTATTAAACTGAAGTGAATTGTAGCTGCCTGCCTAAAACTATGTGAGGTATCCATAGTATTTTGCTGGTAAGTAAGGACATTTCCAAATAATTAAAACCACAGTAGCACTGTATGTGTAAGTCAGATTGTCAGAAAATAATAATATGTTGAGACAAAATGTTGAGTGTAATCATGGTTTCCTTCAAAAACAGATGCAATAATAAATACATGAAGGATAGAAACATACCTGATTCCTGTAGGTATCTGTAGACCAGAAAGTTGACCTCATCACTGCTAATGCTCATCTTTACTCCTGTTACACCATGAGGTCTGCACACACTCACCTAGCCTGAAAAACAAAGAAGTGTTCATGAGTGAAGAGGAAATGAAGGCATTAACACTACTGCTCTACGTGTGTCATGTTCTCTTTGAACATCACAACACATCAACAAAAACCTGCTGAATGAAAAAGAAGCAAATGTTGACCTAGACCTAGTCTAGCATCAGATCTACACCGCATCCTATGCTGTAGACACCAGCGCAGCCTGAGATGCACAGGCCCAATAATCTAACTATACATTGGGGCAGCACAGACCGCAAGAGCCATAATGATTCAAAATTCTATTCTTCATCAGTGCCCAGACAGGCACATAAAATGCTCCCTCTTTTAGGCTCCTTCATGCCATCTACTCAGACGACTTTCCTCTGGTCTGCCCGGTGACTTTTCTCAGTATTTTTTTCTGTATCACTGTTTGGAGTGCAAACACATGACAGCATGTGGATTATTTTTTTTGTTGCATACAGGCAGCACGTCCAGTTTAACATTATGTTGACCACCTCTTCCAACAATCTCAACACAGATGTAAAGAATCTGTCATAGCTTCTGTTAAATGATATGATCCAAACAATGCCAATCGCACATGCTGGCCTCCGAGAGCAAAAATCCAAGAGCATGCTAGCATGATAAGCCCATATCTGTGACTTCTCTGGTCAGAATGTATGGGCCAATTGACCACCACCATGTTGAACTCATATGGAATATATTCTCTGCTGGTTGTGTCCTGAAAATTAATGAGAAGAGAGAATAGCAATGCTACTTTGTTACTAAAGCTGAAAATACACTGCTGGCTAGGTTGGCTAATTTAAGCCAACACCGAAGTCAGTAATAGTGAATATTTTTGTTTCATTGTTTACCCTTTTTTGGCCCAGCACCTGCCCTTTTTAGTTCGGACAAGGGTGAATTATTCTCTCAGTTTCTGCTTCACAGAGCACTCTTTGGACATCACTGTAACCTTAGACATTTGAGGCAGTTTAACATCAGCACACAACTAATCCAACCGCAGCAATGTGCGTCACAGAAGAGCTTTAGTTTTGAATTTACCATATTTTCCAAGATGCATTGACAACATCTTCCAACCATGGTGCTATCAAATACTTTCATTATTTCACTTTTCTTATTTCTTACTTGAGTACAAACAGCTGTTGTTACTGGCTGTAGGCAGATGTTGGTGGTTAATTCTCCACCTTTTGAACATATCTTTGACCCTAAATGTTACGTCATTCAGTGACACTTATGGCACATATGGTGACTGTTATTTGGCCTTAGCTCAAACAACATTAACACTGAATGAAAAGACTGCAGTTCATCAGAGTGGAGCCACTCTGTTGACACTGGGTGCCAACACAGAACACCCCTACAGAAATGTGAATTTGTCTTTGTTGTTGATGCTTTACAATAGAACATCATCTGACCAGCTAAACCTATTTACTTTATGAACCGAGACCAACTGTGAAGTGTGCAAGAATGTATTTTAATACTACATGTGTACAAAGGTGCTGCAATCAGATGTTATTATTCACTAGACTGATACCAATTATTTCTACATGGAACACTAGATTACTCGGATTCACCTGTATCATCTTTAAAACATTATATTTCACAACAAATTCAAGGTAATAAATATTGTCTTGTTGAACTGCAGGTGTTGGACAGTTGAATAGTTTACAATGTCATCTTCATTTCCCATAGACCAAAGCTCATGATAGCTGTATGTTTGCCTGTGGTAGATATCTGAAAGGCTGGAATACAGCAGCACTGTTGTAACAAATAGTGTATAACACATAATCTGCTCACGTCCTACACTGCCTCTGCTCCACCACTCAACCACTTCTACTCCTTCTGATTCACTAATTTCAACCGAGCAAAAAAAACATCAGCAACAATTCAACTTTAGAGATTGAAGGAGGAAGGAAATCAGTTGGATTGTTACACTTCCTGTGGTGTGACTTCTTCAGTGTGCACACCCAGGCATATCTGACATTGCATTGTGTTTGAATTAAAAAGACTGGGAACCACAACTTAAACGATTCTTCTCGGGGACCCAGAAAGCCAGTTCCAAAAGAGAAGCAGCTCAAAGCTCATTTCCCCTGAGAATAATCAGCCATGTAAAGCCTGGAGCTCAGAGTCTACGGCTGCCTCTCCTAGGACAAGAAAACTTTCTGTGCATTTAATGGCATTTAAGTGGAGGAAACTCTCTCCTGGGTACTGTGAGCAATAGGCAGCATTTCTTTTTTCACAGATCTTAGAAGTTCATTGTCTGGAGCAGCTTAACATTTAGCCTAAGCTGTAGCCTTAACATTGCAGCAATGTCAAACCCAGATGTGGGGCAGAGGTTGTCAAGGTCAGACTGTGTTAACAAATATATTTTATTACTCTAAACAACTTACATAATTAACACGATCAGTTTCAATCAATGAATCTATTTATTTTTTTCAATTGGTCAGTGTGTAATCAATGTATTGATTATATTTTCTATTTAATTGTCGACTGTTTTCTGAGTAGTCAATCAATTGATTAATCAATAAATAATACAACTTCCCATAGTGAACTTATAAAGCATTTTAACATGATATTCATGAGAAACCATTTCAAACTTTCAAATCCTTTTTAACTGAACATGCATGTTTATACTGAGAAAAAAAACAGCCATCCAGCCGGTTTGGGTAAGAGCTCTTATGCTGTGACGCTATCCACCGCAACACTGCAACCCTAGCAATTAGCAGTGCAGCTAGCATCTGCTCTTGACTTAAATCAGTACATTTCTCAGAAACAACTCATTTGAACAAAAAGACGACTTCAAGGATAAGACCACCAAACAACAATCAGACTAAATTCACTGGAATAGTCCACATAACCAGCGTTTCAGCTACCGTGGGGAGTATGATATTTTAATAGTCATGCAATTACTTTTCTTCAGCATCAGTTTTGGCAGTTTAGATACCCTAGTTGTATTACTGCATGGCGTTTGTTTAGGGGCTTTTTCAAGAAACATTGCCATGTGTTGACATATTCGGCAAAGCGTGGTTGCAGCCCTACTTTCAATGTCGGTAAACTGTAGAATTTCACACAGCGATGCTACCGTCTTATATTCCTTCTGTGTGTAATTAGAAAAAGAAATGTGATTAATCTTTAATGATAATCTGACAAACTGATCACTGCAACAGCCAACTTGATACTGCTGCACACTGAAGTTAGACAGTGCCAGTATGTCGATATTAGTGACAACTTTTGCTGATCCACTGTCGTCAAGCCACAAAAACATCAACAAACGCTGCACTAGTCACAGAGGCCGCCAACTCAGAGGCAGTTGCATCTCCTTCACTAGAGAATAAGGCTGCCGTGGTTGAGGTGTGGGGATCTGTTCATAACCCTCGAGACAGCATTAGAAGAGGAGGTGGTGAGGTTCTCTGGCACGTTGGCTCAACAACACTTATCTGTGCCTGGACCCCCTGTCTCCAGTGAGAGGACTGTGTTTCAATAAAGACTACTGCCAGTGAGCAGACAATTTTGAAGGTGAATGTAGTATAGTGGGAAGCCAAAAGCCTTTTTGTCACGTTGAAATGAGCTGCAGCTACAGGCCCATGAAACCCTGGCACTGCGGAAACACTCTACTAAATTAGGCCTATTATTAAATCATAAGCAGCTGTCAGGCTGCTTTCACTTCCAGTTAACAGCAGTGTCATACTGCAAACATTTACATCTTAGCTGCCGATGAACTTTTTTTAAACACAGCACACCCATACAGTTTGTGGTCACAGTTTGTTTATGACATAATGTATGCTAGTCACTGCAGAAAAAAATACACAGTAGGACAGTTCAGTCCGAGGTAATATAAAGTCTGCGACATACTGTGCAGCAGCATTAATAGCATTTAATCGTGCACCACAGCGTGAGATGGGCTAGTGTAGATGGGTTACAAAAAGGCACTATTTCTCTGAAGCCTTTTCAGTGTACTGCAGCTAAAGGTCTAATGTCTTTGACAACAACAACAATTCACAACCAAATTGCTGGAGCCTTCTTGTCTCCGTTATGTTTGGTGAAGTTGTTAATTGACTACTGTTGAGAAGATTTGGACCGTTCCTCTACTACCCTTTTTAGATGAGTGTGCATTGCAGTAGTACTTTTGTTGTATTTCAGGACTGACTTATTTAAAATACACAGGACAAGATGTTACTATCCCTTGTGCCGAAATCCCAGGCAAAACACGTTTAGAGGCCCTGTTCGACTAAGAGGCCCTACCAAGCCTGCAGTCATGTAATATGAGCAATAACCTACAGTATATCCTATATCCATCTCACATAGTAAACACAGTAGAATGTGCTTGATCTTTAGTGAATTATTTCCACACACTTGATGAACCGCTGCTTGTTTGCTGCAATACCCCCCTGGGCTTATCACCTGTCTTTTCAGGAGCGTAATGTGATCAGTGACTAGTCGCCATGATGTTTACAGCGCCATGGCACAGCAGTGAAGTCGACTAAAATCCCTGTTCTGCAGCAGAAATTATTAAGTTAGCATAGCTTTTCTACTTACACCACTACACTAATAAATACAGAGACCAGCAGCTTTTCCATCACATTATGTTCTGATAATTCATTTTTTATTCTACCTCAGAGGTGGCCCAAACTTTCAAACTAACCAATTAGATATGTTACAACACAGCAGAAAATAGAGCTCAATCAACATAAAATCATAAAATAAATTGATTTGGTGAAAAACACATTTGAAAGTTACCATTCAACATCCTCAAGTTAGACCAAAATCATGACAAAGAACTCCAGAAATTCTATTTATTTAGGACACTTTAAACATATAGATGTGCTAAAAAATTATAAGGTGACTAGGCAAGGTGACATGCATTCATGCTACGTGACAGACGTTCACACTCTCTTGCTCTTGGTGTCTGTCTTTCTCTGTCTTGACCTATTTTTAAGGACGCCAGTTAACTCAAAGGTAGGGAGGATTGATGCAGAGCCGTGTATTACAGGCGTAAATCACATAATACAGCCTATAATTATGATCTGTAATTTAAAGAAGCTGCTTCCACACTAAACTGGAAGGCAACTTTGCTATCTGTTTGATTAAGCACAAATAACAATATCCAATCTGTGTAGTAATGGAGCACTCAAAAGTTTCTATTTCTACAAGTCATCCGGTCTGTTATTTAGCCTCAACCCACTGTTCAAAAAAAACAAAGCTGCCTCTAAAGTTACACAGAACTGAACTCACTAAAACCTGCCAATATTGCCAAGAAAAATCAAGTGTTGGTTTTGTTAGTTGACTGCTGCCTGTCTGTAATAAGTTTCTTATATAAAAATGCACAAATTATTTCCTGCCAAATTTATTTTCTCTGTTTGAATACAATACTATTTGAAGGCCACATATTATTTTATCCCATTGTATTTACAGTAATGGTAATGGGTACAGAATGTATTTAGGTTGTAAAGCTTGAGGCAGGGCAGAAATAAATGCACCTGCTGTTGTGATAGTTGGAAGTGAAAACCTACAGACTGTTTAGTCAGTGATCATTCAGACCCTATTCTTAAATCCCGCCTGACAGCAGCACTGCCTGGGGAGGACCATGGGTTTGTAAGCGGCAACCTACAGTTCCCACCACTACCGACCCACTGCAGTGGCGCTGTGGAGCCACCAGCTGCAGCCAGGAGCCTGTGTTGACAGTATGGCACAACGGAGGGGGGGATGGGAGAGAAGAAGGGAATCTCTGTCTCTGCATTTCTTCCCTCCCCCCATTCCTTCTCCCGCTCTCTCTCTCTGTGATTGCTGCCAGTGGCAAACTGGCCTGTACAGTAAATCTTAAGTCACAGCTCAGCTCAAAGAGAGAAAGGGGGAGGGAGAGAGACTCACAAGATAATCAGTAACCAAAGGGTAATCAGGACATGGCTATCAACGCCATGAGGCATATAACTGCTTCCCAACAATGACGTGTTAGTGAGAAAGTCCAATGGAAATCATATTGGTAGAGTCCCTCACCATATGAAATCAATCTCACCAAGTAAATCAGGTTATCAGGTGATATCACAATTTGTTAACTGAAACGTAATCAAAGATTTTACAACTCTTAGAAAAATGCAATAAAATGAAATGCTTTATCAATACATACTAAGGCACAATGAGCAGTCACAACAAAGGGAACTACTTGTTTTTGTTTCACATTGCACAGCCCTACTATATGTACTCTCGTGCACATGCTCTCGTGCTGTTATTCAATTTAAAAGCTGATGAACGTTGACATACACTATATTACCAAAAGTATTCGCTCACCCATTCAAATGATCAGAATCAGGTGTTCTAATCACTTGGCCTGGCCCCAGGTGTATAAATTCAAGCACTCAGGCATGCAGACTGTGAAACAAGACATTTGTGAAAGAATGGGCCGCTCTCAGGAGCTCAGTGAATTCCAGCGTGGAACTGTCATAGGATGCCACTTGTGCAACAAATCCAGTCGTGAAATTTCCTCGCTCCTAAATAATCCACAGTCAACTGTCAGCTCTATTATAACAAAATGGAAGCGTTTGGGAACAACAGCAACTCAGCCACGAAGTGGTAGGCCACGTAAAGTGACGGAGAGGGGTCAGCGGATGCTGAAGCGCATAGTGCAAAGAGGTCGCCGACTTTCTGCACAGTCAATTGCTACAGAGCTACAAACTTCATGTGACCTTCAGATTAGCCCAAGTACAGTACGCAGAGAGCTTCATGGAATGGGTTTCCATGGCCGAGCAGCTGCAGCCAAGCCACACATCACCAAGTGCAATGCAAGGCGTCGGATGCAATGGTGTAAAGCACGCCGCCACTGGCCTCTAGAGCAGTGGAGTGATGAATCACGCTTTTCCATCTGGCAATCTGATGGACGAGTCTGGGTTTGGAGGTTGCCAGGAGAACGGTACATTTCAGATTGCATTGTGCCAACTGTGAAATTTGGTGGAGGAGGAATTATGGTATGGGGTTGTTTTTCAGGAGCTGGGCTTGGCCCCTTAGTTCCAGTGAAAGGAACATTGAATGCTTCAGGATACCAAAATATTTTGGACAATTCCATGCTCCCAACCTTGTGGGAACAGTTTGGAGCGGGCCCCTTCCTCTTCCAACATGACTGTGCACCAGTGCACAAAGCAAGGTCCATAAAGACGTGGATGACAGAGTCTGGTGTGGATGAACTTGACTGGCCTGCACAGAGTCCTGACCTGAACCCGATAGAACACCTTTGGGATGAATTAGAGCGGAGACTGAGAGCCAGGCCTTCTCGACCAACATCAGTGTGTGACCTCACCAATGCGCTTTTTGAAGAATGGTCAAAAATTCCTATAAACACTCTCCTCAACCTTGTGGACAGTCTTCCCAGAAGAGTTGAAGCTGTAATAGCTGCAAAAGGTGGACCGACATCATATTGAATTCTATGAGTTAGGAATGGGATGGCACTTCAGTTCATAGAATGAGTAAAGGCAGGTGAGCGAATACTTTTGGTAATATAGTGTATTATGTGCAAGGGGTTATGTCTTGGGGAGTTGGTGGAAGTTTGTACAGCAAAATTATTTGAAGAGGTCTACACTTAGTTTAGGCTCTTGCACCGAGCATGTGCATTGCACGTTTTATTCTGCTCAACTGTGAAGTCGTTACAACAAGGCCTATGATGAAAGGTGCACCATTTCTACTGTGAAACAAGAAGGTGGTTCGCTGATGGGGATGTTTGAGCTTCAAAGGCACAGGAAAATACTTAAGAAAATTTTGCACTCATCAGCTTGGAAGCTGTGCATGGGACGTACTTGGATGTTCCAACATGACCCGTCATTGGCTAAAGCAGAATAAAGTGAAGGTCCTGGAGTGGCCTCAATATCACTGAGCCACTCTGGGGAGATGTCAAACGTGCAGTTCATGCAAGACAGCCCACGAATTGGAGGCTTTTTGTCAAGAAGAATGTACGTTTTTATCATCTAAGAAAATAAAGAGCCTCATCCAGAACAACCACAAAAGTCTTCAAGCTACTGTATCACTGATATTATTAGAACTACACTAGTTCTTAATACTAGGGTAGTTCTAATACACAGTATTAAGAACTAGGGTATGTAAACTTTTGATCAGGTCATTTGGTTGGTTTCTGTTGTCATTAGGATTTAAAAAGAGTAAACACAGTGATAATAAATGGCTTTACCCAACCACTAACCATGAGTGAAAGAAATTTTTTTGAGTTATTATTCATATTCTCTGAAACACGGCCAAGGAATCGTAAATTCTGCCAGGGTATTTAAACATGAACACACCTGTAATGCAAATCATTTAGGTTTCATATTATTTGAAGGTTTTTCTGCATCACAGACTCAAGCTGGGGTGACTGCTGTTTTGATTCTACTCTAGAGCAGTGCATAGGAAATGGAGAACATTCCTATTTAAAGGCTCTGTCTGAGGCCTGACAGCTGGGTCTATTTTCAGAGAGTAGGAGGAAGAAATTCAATTCACATTAAGTACACTTTGAGTTAGTATTTAAATATAAATCTATGTATATCATTGCACAGCATATCATCACTGAAAGACGTCAGGTTATGTAATAGGAAGAATCAAGAAAGGTACAACACAACTATTTTACAAATTGCTGCTTTAAGGTCCCCATCCAAACAGCCAAATCTGTGACTGGCCAGATTAAGATAACAGTCAAGTAACAGTTCTGGTACTCTTTGTTGTCTTGTTCAACTTCAAGACCAAATTAATCCCAAGAATGTGGGTTAATGATGATAAAAACAAGACACTAAACAGCCTTGACAGAATAGGCTGCTGTTTGTGTACTGTAACGCCTCTCTGGCTTTGCAGTGGTAGCTTTCTGAAGCAGAAAAGAACTGTGGCTGGTTACGCCAATCAAGGCAATGCACAAGAGACAATTGCACTGTACAACTGTCAATTCAGCATAGAAACAGAGGCATGTAGAGTAGCCTAAGTTTCTTCTTGCTGGAAGCCATTTAAGTTTTGGAGCTTCTGTCATGTATAGCAGATATTCAGTCAAGAACCATCAACAGCAGCAAGTATAACTGGTACTTGGAAGTAACAACTTCTCTCTCTTTTTGCAGAGGAAAGTTGATGTTCAGAATTCATTATGCTCTGACATTTCATTGCTTCTCATACTCAATGGCAGCACTGTAAAGCCATGTTTTTTATACCACTGAGCAGCTGTGTACAGTGTAATGTCAACTGAACAATCTGCATGGGCTCCTCCCCTCCCCCTCTCCAGGGTTACCAGTCTCTTGGAGTGACAGATTGTACTGGCAAGCTTGGTTCTGCCTCACATGGCCTATGTGAGGTCAGTGAGGCTAGCTGTCTGTTAGTGACAGATGGTTGCATGTAGGCCCTGCCAGCTAGCCTCACTTGAAAGGTAGTTAAACCTGCTCTGGGCAGCACGTGTCCATCTACATGCAGCAGGTCAATGAGGGCCTCCGAATCAGCAGTGGTTATCTCACAGCGAGCTGCCGTGCTGGATGTAGATTAGAAGACCTCACCTAAGTAAGAATCCCAATCACTTTAAGAAAGTCTCTAGAAGGTCAAGTCTGAAGCACATGTCTCGAAGAAGTCGTGGTTAAAGCCTTCTTTGGAATTCCTATAATGACGCTAGACATCACATTTACTATGACACTACAGGTGGACATTACTAAAAAGTAAAACCATTTAGGTGGAGGCGTTCAGTAGTTTGCATCAAAACTTGAATCACATAGATAAAAAACAGAGAGAACTACAAACCTACAATTAGTTTTGACTGGCTTTACACTTGGCATGAATGCCTTGAATGGTTTTAAGCCATTA
Organism: Planiliza haematocheilus; assembly: GCA_005024645.1. Taxonomy (NCBI): domain Eukaryota; kingdom Metazoa; phylum Chordata; class Actinopteri; order Mugiliformes; family Mugilidae; genus Planiliza; species Planiliza haematocheilus. The sequence continues at coordinate 3,687,901 of SRSE01000306.1, forward strand.
ATCTGCATAGTGTGAAAGACAAATAAGATGAGCCAATATACGACAGCTGGGGATATCACCTGACATGTAGCTAGGGTGTGAGCGAGTCTAGAGTCTAGAGTCTTGGAGTAGCATATGATGTGATAAACTCCATTTACCTTTGTAAATACCTCCCTACCCCCCCAATCCCACGCCTTCGCAGCTTTTACCCATCCAGTCCAACAGGCGGGGTCCGATGACACGGATAGCTGCCTGTCTGAGCTGGAATACTTTCACCTCCCTTTTCCCCCTCCCCGGTGCAAGTTGTTTTTGACTTATTGTGTTGTAAAGTGTGTTCATATGTGCTTATGTTGCTGAGGTTTTTTACTGGTCCCACACTGTACTCCTCCAGAGGAGTGAAGTCTGGGAGCTGCTTTTTTCTCCTCCTCTCTCCTCTTGTTCCTTCCCTCTTTTCTAGACCCCCAATTTCCCAAAATTGGCACAGATACCCATCGGCGGCCATGGTCTTTTTCTGTAGGACCAAAGCAATTTCCCCATTGCGGGACTAATAAAGGTTTCTTATGTCTTATGTCTTATGTCTTAAATACCCAATAATTTGCTGGTGCAGCATGATGCTCCAATAAAGGGGAAAACAAACAAGTCTTACTTTAGAAACTGTTTAAATAAAATTACTCTTTGTGCAGCAAAACAGTGGCCTGACAAAATAGTCATTTTTTTGGTCAGTTTGGGAATCCCTGTCTTAGATGATCATCCGTTCTCTGCCGCAGAAGATGCGGGATTTCGTTGGCATAGTAATTTCTTTCAGTGTTTCAGTTTTTGGCCTTGGTTTCCTCATTTTTAGTCATAGGTTTCGGCCAATAATTTTCATTTCGGTGCATCCCTACATAATATTCCAAGCTTTTGTGAAGAATATGATCCACTCAAAAAATATTCATACGACCTCTCCTTCATATGATGAACCACTCAGTTAACTGGCTGAGGGAAACAATGTCATTCTGAAAAATCTTACTTCTTGCAAATGCTTACTTAGAAAGAGGATGACTATGCCTCCACCTACCAGTCTGGCTGCAGTTGACATTAATGTAGACTTTGAAGGAATTTAATAAAAGTGTTTTTGCAGATTATTATGATGTCACAGTCAATCTGACCTTTTGAATTTAATATGCCATCAGCTCATCATTTTATCTTATTAGACATTCGAATTCTTGGCCAAAAATGTGTTTTATGAGGTCACAGTGACTTTGACCTTTCACTACCAAAATCTAATCTAATCCATTCAGTTCACCCTTGTGCCCAGGTGGACATTTGTGACAAATTAGAAAAGGATAAGACTTTCTTGCAATATTACTTTCACACAAATAAGACATAAGAACGGATAGACAATCTGAAAATCTAGGGCTTGGTATCTCCACTGATTTCCCTGAATAAACGTGATTCAAATGTGGTCTGATTAGAGATATTTCAATTATAATAACGCTACATTACGTGTTGTAGGAGCATCCAATTATATGCAGAGGTATTTTTTCTATGTATTCTATGTATCTATGTATTGAGAGTAGCCAGGGACATTGTACTTCTTTTTCTGCACATACTTCTTTTTGCTTCTTTCTCCAGTTATTAACCAATATTTGTGGCATGAGTCAATTTCAAGGTCTCCCTTTAGACACTGTCTGACAATGTGCCTTCAAGTGTGGCCATTCATAACGCCCACATTTAATTTCTAACCTTGTCAGACAACATGCATTAAGAACTAGTTCTAAGAAATGTGACCAGAGGTCTCAAGTAAGGCAGCAATGTTTATAAATGGCACTTTTTTCTGGTAAGAAACTGCGTTATTTTACAGAACTTATTAAGCTCCAAGATATAGAAACTGCAGCTATACATCTATTAAGATGCTAATGGATCAGCAACAAACCTCATCTCCACATGTATTATCAATATTCTCTTAATTTCTCTCTGATTCATCTGCTCTGCTCTCACAGACTAAATGCCTGTTCAGTTCAGACCTGGTATCAACATCCGTCCAGAGTGATCTAATTGCAGATGACCATCTTAAAGAACAAGTGTGTGAAGATGCATTTTAGATGTGATCACTCAGACCACATTTGAAGAAAGTCTGGACTACTTGTAACCATGTTTTTTAGTAGCATCATGGCTACGTTTACGGGCCGCTTACTCAACTGACATCCTCTTGCAAGAGCGGAGTTTGGGCTCATTTATTCAGAGAAAACACAAGCAGAAGCACAAACATGAGCTCTACAGTGAAAGAAATGACAGTACAGTACAGAGAACCTTTCAAAATATTCTTTAAATAGTCTGTCCTTGTAGAGTGATAAGCTAGAAAATAACTGATGTCAAGGCTGCGACTTCAAGGCTCTTTAAGTCCCACAATTTGCATCATGTCCCCGTGCCAGGACAGCCGTTCCAATTCAGCAACTGTCTGCCCAATATTCTACTGTGCCCCAAAGAATGTCTGTGTGTATTTGCATAGAGGGAGCAAAATTGTGGCTGGCTCTCCACTGGTTGCGCGAGACACATGTGGAGATGAATTTTAAAGCCAGGTCTGTTGTGATCAGATCACTCAGTACTCATGTTAGTACCAGGTCTGAACAGGGTGCTAAAGACAGTATTGAGTTTCGGGGTAAACCAGGCACAACTCCTTTGCAAGATGTGTGATTACTTTGTTTTGGACCCGCTAGTGTAGAAGTGTCTGAAATATTTGTGGTGTGCTCTCAGAAAGAAGGCGCGTTCTGCAAGATGCATAACTCTAAAGCAGATTCTTGCTGCTAAGTGCTGCACTGAATCTATACAGTGGGCTGAATCATTTTAGAACAAAGACTTCTCTATTCTTCTCTATTTACATACAGCAGCCTTGTGAGTGCAAACGGTACAAATGGATACATTAATAAAATTACAAACACATCCTAAAATCAAAAGCTATGACTCCACAGTTCAGTAGAGAAACATGGCTTTCTTCTAAAATCAGAAGCAGGGGAATTGAGACTTGCGGTATTGATGTCTTGATGAAAAACATTTTGCAAGTTCGAAACAATGCTAGGAGTCAGTCTGAAATTAAAGCCGTAGTTGTTGATACAGGCTTCTGCAGGGCACAAACAAATTGGGTGTGTAATTTGTATTGCACTCTGGACCTTAAAAAAAATCTGATTCAAATGCGCCAACTGCGAAGCAAGCGGAGTTACATGCCATTCTCAGCACAAAAAAACAAACACAACAACACTCTTCTGACATCACTGTTTGTTTTCCTCGAACAAGATGAACCCTCTGTGTCACAGTGTATCACAACAGAACAGGATTTTCTGTGTTATATGCAAAATTACTTGATGACTTGTATGACAATAAAAACCATGGACAAATACTTATAAGCTGTTTATGTAAATAACTGTGACGACCCCACCCTCTAGGTTGGGGGCTGGGTTTTGGCAGGCTGCTGGTTGGTCTGTTCTTCTGTTCAGGTTCGTCGGAGGTGGGACCATCATCAAGAGGAATGCGCCACACCTGGGCCGGTGTAGCACATTTGAGCCCGACGCTGGGATCACGGGGGGCGGACTCCTCTCCAGGCCGTCTCAGAGGACGCCATGGCGTGGCCGACTCTCTTGTTTTCCTTTCTGTTCCGCACCCACACGCACACATGCATCCACACACGCCTACACTACTGATCACTGATACTGATCTTTTGCATTATTATTGTTTATGTTAAAATAAACGTATCATTTGCGTTGGAACCCCGTCTCCTCTCCCATCCTTTGTTACCGTCTTAGAGCCGGACTGTAACATGTGGGGGCTCGTCCGGGATAGTTGACCCAGGAGCGCAGGTGAGGTTTGTGGGCGGATTTTCATTGGGTTTTGTGAATGAAGTCCGTAGCGGTTGTAGTGTGACGTCAGCACACAGCTGTTGCTGGTTACAGTGTTTGTTGAGTGAACGCTCAGCTGATTGCGGGAGTAGCGTTGACAAAGGGAAGTGGTTCTGTCTGTGAAGCCGCTGCTGGTTGCAACAAGGTAATTGTGGGCCTGTTGGTCAGTTTTTTTTTCTTTGTGGCAGTGGACCTGACGGCCAGCCGCGGCCATCGTAAGTTGCCGTTGTTTCTGTCCCTGTTAGGCTGAAGTGCGGACTCCCTTTGGTGTTCGTAGTGGGGGGTTGTAGTGTGGTGTGAAAGTGGCTGGAGCAGTTGGCTCGGGAGCACGGCCGAGGCTGCAGGTAAGGTCGCCAATTACTGGTTGCTCTGCCGGGTCTCTGGTAAAAAGTGCATAAATACCCACCGCAACTAACGCCTGAAGACTAGGGGGGGAGTTTTAGCTAGTCTGGTTAGGCAGTTAGAGGGACGGTGCTACGGTGACGCTGGGGCTGCGTAGGCTGTATTGGGCTCCGCGTGCTGCAAGTTTTGTTTTGTTTTGTGGCCAATTAAGCAGCGGGCGCAGTGAAAGTGAGTGTGGATGAGAAATGGCGAGTGTGGAAGTGTTTTTGAAGGAGCCTTCAGAGGAGTTGTTGGAGGACTTGTCACGTGAACAATTGATCCGTGTTGCGGAACATTTTGGCTTGGATGTTGGTGATAAGAGAATGAGGGAAAATATGAAGAACATTCTTAAGGCTAATTTGTTTGACGAGGGGTGTTTCAAAGCACCGGCTGCTGGTCCTGTGGGGAGCAGTGTTGTGTCTGACCGCGATGGGGTTATTGCACCCGATGATGGGCTGTTGCGCGGCCGACTGTCAAACAGTGAGACGTTGAGAAATCTGCCGGTGTTGCTGGCGCATTTGACCGGGGAACAGAGTTCTCAATTGTCTGCGTTGATCCGAAGTTTTCCTAGCCTGTTCGGGGATACTCCAAGTCGTACCCATTTGGTAGAACACGACATCGATGTAGGGACTGCGACAGCAATTCGCCAGCGGTTCTACAGAGTATCCGAGGAAAAGCGCAAAGTCATGGACGGGGAGATTGGGTACATGTTGGAAAATGGGATCGCTGAGGCATCGTCCTCCAGTTGGGCGTCACCATGTTTGCTTGTGGAAAAAGCAGATAAGAGTCCGAGGTTTTGCACGGATTACCGTAAGGTGAACGCGGTCACAAAACCCGATGCGTATCCTTTGCCACGAATTGAGGATTGCATCGACCAGGTTGGAGCGGCACAATTCGTGAGTAAATTCGATCTCCTTAAGGGGTATTGGCAGGTCCCGCTGACAGACAGAGCGAGGGAGATCTCGGCCTTTATCACGCCATCTGGGTTGTTTTCATACACGGTAATGAGTTTTGGGTTGCGGAATGCGCCTGCAACATTTCAGAGGCTCATGAATATGGTGGTGTCTGGCTTGGATGGTTGTGCAGTGTATTTGGACGACGTGGTCATTTACAGTGAAACGTGGCAGGAGCATATATCTCGTATCCAAAGCTTGTTTGTCCGCCTGAGTGAGGCCCGGTTGACTGTGAACTTGGCTAAATGTGAATTTGCCAAGGCCACAGTTGTGTACCTGGGTAAAGTTGTGGGGCAGGGAAAAGTCTGTGCGGTGCAGGCAAAGGTGAGTGCAGTAGAGGAATATCCAGCTCCCACCACCAAGAAAGAGCTGCAGCGGTTCCTTGGGTTGGTGGGGTATTACCGCAGTTTTTGCAAGAACTTCTCTACAGTGGTAGCGCCCCTCACGGACCTTTTGAAGGGAAGCGCCCGTTTTGTCTGGTCCTCATTGTGTCAGAGAGCTTTTGATGATATTAAATCTGTACTGTGCTCGTCTCCTGTCCTTGCAGCTCCTCGCATGGATCATCCCTTTGAACTACAAGTGGATGCGAGCGACGTGGGGGCAGGAGCGGTGCTGCTTCAAAAAGACACGAACGGTGTAGATCGGCCCGTGAGTTTCTACTCCAAAAAGTTCAATGCCTTCCAGTTAAACTATTCTGTTATCGAGAAGGAGACCCTCGCACTTATTTGGGCATTGCAACATTTTGACGTATATGTCGGCTCAAGCGTTCCTCTTGTGGTTTATACTGATCATAACCCGTTGACCTTTCTGCACTCTGTCCATTGCCCAAATCGCAGGTTAATGCGTTGGATGTTGTACTTACAGTCGTATTGCTTGGACATCCGCCACATCAAAGGCTCGGAGAATGTTGTGGCCGATGCCCTGTCGAGAGTTTACAGCTCCTGATTACCTTGCTTGTCTCCTTGTGTATAACCCTCTAGTCTCTTCTGTCACTCTTAAACGCTTCTCTAGGCGCCGAGTTGCTGGGGGACAGGATTGGGCTCGTTGGCGTGCCAAGGATTAGCGGTAGGACGGTCAGTGTGAGCTTTGTGAGTGTATTTGTGGGTTATGGGTATATATAAGTATTGGGTATAAGTAATGGTACCGTACTATGTATTAGCTATGTAATATGTCACTGTTAGTCTTTTGAAATGTGTTAATTTGGGGGGGCTAGCAGTTGCGGCGTTCCTTGTGGGAACCCCTCTCTTATGGGGGGGGGTGTGACGACCCCACCCTCTAGGTTGGGGGCTGGGTTTTGGCAGGCTGCTGGTTGGTCTGTTCTTCTGTTCAGGTTCGTCGGAGGTGGGACCATCATCAAGAGGAATGTGCCACACCTGGGCCGGTGTAGCACATTTGAGCCCGACGCTGGGATCACGGGGGGCGGACTCCTCTCCAGGCCGTCTCAGAGGACGCCATGGCGTGGCCGACTCTCTTGTTTTCCTTTCTGTTCCGCACCCACACGCACACATGCATCCACACACGCCTACACTACTGATCACTGATACTGATCTTTTGCATTATTATTGTTTATGTTAAAATAAACGTATCATTTGCGTTGGAACCCCGTCTCCTCTCCCATCCTTTGTTACCGTCTTAGAGCCGGACTGTAACAATAACACACATACACTGGGAAACTAACAGCTACAGTACTGAGTTGTGGTGTCACGGGTGAAACAAACAAGCAGAGACGAGGTCTCAACAATGAAGAAAACAAAGCCTCCCAATACGACTGGCCCAACATTAATCAGTGGATAGATTCCTGTGTGCAGCTGTCACAGTATAGCATCGTGGTTCAACCCAGGAACCAAACACTGACAGCCTGAATGTAAATAAACATAGGCGTCACCAAGGAGACATGTAGCGTATGTGGGCTCTATCCTGGTTGGTATATTAGGCACTGCTGGGCAGAGTTCACAGGAAATCTGCTGGACTCTTCAACGGTACAAAACAGGAAAAGGCTTATGTTCTTTCAGTGGAAGTCAAAGCAAAGCTTTCAAACATTCTAGCAATCACGAGAGGCAAAAATAAACTCAGTTATTGTTCTCTTCGGTCAACGAAGACACCACAGAGTAGAAAGGACATAGTGGAAAAAGTGTTCCACAACTGTAACAGCAGTAGCATGCCACATGTGTGTTTACAGCATTTTCAGCCCCATTGCTGTTGTAGTCCACCTGAATCACTCATCTTTGGCGTTCAGTCACATATACATTTTCGGGTCATATGTGAGCTGATGTTATGTGTGTAATTATATGTGTAGGGTGGCTCATCCACAACTGTTCAGTTCAGTGCATCTTAACTGTATCTATGTACTTGCAGTGGCTTCAGGATCTGAAAGCATAGTCTGCTTGGCCAATGTTGAGAACAGGCAGAAATATTTACAGCCAACAGGCTGTAGATCACTCACCACAGTAGTAAGTCTGTATGCACCGCTGGTATTTTCAGTTAGGGCCTTGTATCATGGGCCAAAACCTGCAAAAAGGAGTTTAAAGCTCAGTTAAATGCATTTGAATTAAACAAGGGAAAGCAAATGCATATTATGTCAAACAGCATGCATCAAAGCATTTGTCATGTATTTTCACAACATTAGTTTCAGAGTTTCCGTTCAAGTGCCTGTACAAAACCCTCGACACATTTCACAGATCTCTAAAAGAGAAGTGCACAGTTTGTTTATGGCAGTCACTACACATTTTAAATTAGAATTATTTATCATTTCACACAATTTTGTGTAAGTGAGAATGTACGGGTAGGGCCACAAAATATGAACATGAATATCTGCACAATTTAAGTTTCAGTCCATTTTCTTTCATATTTGTATTCATTAATGCTCTTGTCAGATAAGGAAAGAAGCTGTTCTTTGGCAGATCTAAATGGTACCCTTCAAACCTGTTTGACTGCCACACAGCAAAGGAGTAATATCTGAATATTTCTTATTATGAGAATTATAATTATTGTTTTATCTTGTACCCCTGCATGTGGATATCTATGCATGTCACTAAAATTCCAGATAAAAGCATCTAATTGCCACTATGATTTACCTACCCTGAGAATAAACTGAATATACTGTATTTCGGGTCAGTTTCCTGAACAAACCAAGCTATCTGGCTGCATTAGTTTAGCAATTAGTAGTTTTCACCATTTCTGTCCACTACATTTGGTCATGTGCGCACAACACAACATGCATGGTCTGTCAAATTATTCAACCAACCAACATGTCAGCAAAGTAGTAACCAGATCAACAAAAAATTATATATTTACACAATGCATTTGTTACAACAAAGCTGTTCATTCAATTCATACATGACTTCCTAGAGACAAAAAGTGATAATCTGGGAGAGCACAACAAATATTTTCTAATTTAAAATAACCCGACGGAAGGCAAAAAGAGCTTACAGCAACAGCCAGCAGCACACGGAGATCGAAAGGCCTGATCATGTGACTGGCACTCATTCAGATGTCTGAACAATGGTTCATGTCTTCAGAGAGACAAAAACGCATCAGTAGAGCTTGTTCCCTGCACACATTTGCAGTTAGTAGCTTTTATCAAAATGTAAAGCAATACACTGCTTTGCCCTGCAATCATCAGTTGCTCTGCATAGCCTATAATGTTCCATTTTGAGTGAAAGTGCAACTCAGCTCTGTGGTTATTATTAAGGCTGAAGTCTACAGTGTTTTTCGAGCATTGTTGGATTGCATAATGCCGTGCATTTGAAATCACTGAACATTAAGATTTTTTTCAAGCGCCTTCTCTTAGCTCACTGCTTCCTTCTTTGTTTTTCCTGACCTTAATTTCCTCTGTGTATTGTGTCTTTTGCTCATTGTTTCCATTGATTCCCCTGCCTTGGCTGCCTATCTACAGTGTTGGTGAAGCTGTAGAGCAAAGCAGACATCATAACCACAAAGAAAGCGAACAGGAGTAGTTGGATGTGGCTTGAAACTAGTGTCGCATGTTGCAGTTGACTTGTCGAAGGACGTCGTGACCCTGGCATGCCAGGTTTAAGATACACAACACAAACCACACATCCCAAAGATTCTCAATGGGGTTAAGGTCTGGACTCTGTGGTGGCCAATCCATGTATGAAAACGATGTCTCATGCTGCCTGAACCACTCTTTCACAATTTGAGACCAGTGAATCCTGGCATTGTCATCTTGGAATATTCCTTTGCCATCAGGGGAAAAAAACTCCATTGATGGAATAACCTGGTCATTCAGTATATTCAGGTAGTCACTGCCCCCACAGGCTTCTACAGTAGGCATTAGGCATGATGGATGCATCACTTCATCTGCCACTCTTCTTATGCTGATGCACCAGTCACTCTCAAACAGGGTAAATCTGGACTCATCAGACCACATCACCTTCTTTGCTCCATAGTCCAATTTTTATGCTCCCTAGCAAACTGAAGCCTTTTTTTCCCAAGTTAGCCTCACTGATTAGTGGTTTTCTTAAGGCTACACAGCTGTTCAGTCCCAATCCCTTGAGTTCCTTATGCATTATACTTGTGGAAATGCTTTTACTTTTACTATTAAACATAGATCTGAGTTCTACTGTTGTCTTTCTTCAATTTGATTTTACCAAATATTTGATTGCAGATCACGATCAAAGACAATGGTTCCCCACTATCCTTTCAGCTTTTAATAATGCGTTGGACAGTTCAGACAATCTCCTTAGATGTTTTCTCTGCATGCCAATGTTTTGACCTTTCTCAAACAGACTAAGATCTTTTCCACAACCACGAGATGTGTCTTTTGACATGGACGTTTACTCATTGCATCAGTTGGGGTTAAATAACTTGTTGCCAGCTGAAATAGCATCACCCATGCAGTAATTATCCAATAGGCGGCTCGTAACAATTTGCTTAGTTAAATCCAGGTAGTGACATTTTTCTTGGCTAGGCAGTGTACCAGGCAGTTCCTGCTGATCCCTCAGCCCCAGCTAGATAGAAGGAAGACACATACAACTGGTGAGATTAGATTAACAGAGTCAGCAAGTAAACGACATATGATTTTCTTTTCAGCACTGACAAAACATAGCGCTAATTCAACAAAGTCAGTCTGCCAAAATACCACAGCTTGGCCTTCATGGTAGTTTGACTTTTTAGGATTAGAGAAGTGGAGCCCTTGTTGTCATCCAATGCAGCTTATATCAGTGTCAACAATGGAACAGTTTCTGTTTTTAAGTAGTTTTTAGGCCCACTGGCCACATGAGCTGGGGGAGGGGAACACTGCCAAACAAGGGTGTGGTGTGTGAAAACAGTCACGCCAATTCACAAAAAGTGTCATAACCAAAGCCCTGTGATTTTTCCAATGCAGATATTTAAATGAACAGCCTTGACGAATACAGATTCATGAACAATGATAGGATAATGCCAAATAGTGACCTGAGAGACGAGCTTGAGACAACGGATACATGAATTCAATTTGCTATATGAAATAATTTTATATTGTTTGTCCTTCACATATAAATTTTAAAAAAAGTTTGACAGGTAAACACTAACTCAATCTGGCCCAGAAATGTGTATAAACCCACAAGGTTGCACTAGGGGAAAAAAACCACAGGTACACAAGCCTGTCTATTAAATACAGCACTCTGTGTGATGCTGTGTGCTTTTGTTGCTGACGGCTTTGTTGTCAAAGAATGCTGATGTGCAAATCCCAGTATGTCAGTTCTACTATACACTTTGATGAAACATACCAACAGTGACAACAATTTGTATTACCCTTACTACTGTGCCCACTGTTATTTTAGCATGACAGCATGACACAGCACAAAGCACCTGTCTTTATTGGCAGTTTTATTTTGCTTTGCCACGGGGCTGTGCACATCCACTGATCAATCACAGGTAGGACAGCCACAGACGGTGTGTTTAGCTGTGGCTGCAGCAGCAAAGCCCCAGGAGCACTGCTGTGTTTACGTAGTCACCACACTGATGTTGCAGGATACCAACAGTGACTCACACCGACTGCAAAAATCTGTTACTACGTCTGATTTTGTTGATTTTTTCTAAACCCTGCTCTTACTTTTGCAGGAGGGCAACAGTTCAAGACAGGGTTGCCATTTTGATTCTGATTTTTTAATACATCCGTTACTGTGAGCACATGTTGCAAAGATGACCTAGTAAAGCACAACTTGTCGAGCAGTGGAATAAATAGAAGTTGCTGGACGTAACTTAATGCAGCAACGCCACCATAAAAATAGCAACATCAAAATAAAGCAAAATATAGTTGGTCATTTTCTTTGTTTTAAAGTCATTCTGACAATTCCCTAGAGCACTGTCCCTTTCTATTTAAAGACAAGTTATTGCCACTTAAATCTCTAGACTCACTGCTCCATTAAATTTAACTGGAGCTTTATAGACCACAGGCCACTCAGCAACAATGTCACATTATGAACATGGGTCATACGCCTAAATCCATGTTAATGCCACATATCTATGAGGAGATCAGTATTCTCTTAAAGCTGTCAATGCAAAGCTGTATGAGCCACGCCCAACCAATGACAGATCAAGCAGATTCAACCCAGCATTACAGATAAACACATCAACTTCTGAAGGATTGCCACAGTGAGCCCTGGCAATCCTTGATGGTAATGCAATACAATATATCAGAGCACTACAAAGATCCCATGACATTTAGCTGGAGTTAAACACACCTTGGCTTCTCTCTCTCATGAAGCACAAAAGCACTGCCTCAGAGGGACAAACTCTGCATAGTAAAAAATTAAATCCAAGTCACAACAATGTTATTACCATAGATTGTCTGACCGTCTGTCGGACATTTTGGATCTCAGCTTCTATTTTGGAAGTTCATACTGCAATAAGGCCAAACTGTGGTACTCTGGTACTCATTCTTGTTGTGTCACTGACATTGGCTTTGTAATTCACATTAGGGTTAAGCGGTATGACAGTAGACACGGTAAAAGTGTCTATCGGTAGAGATTTTGCAATACTGTTTATACCGGAGAAAGACCAGATGTCTGCGGCATCTCTCTGAGTCACTGTAATTACACCGCCTCGACACACGGGGCACTGCAGGCATTCCAGCAGACTGCTTGGCATGGTTGCATGAGCATGACGAAGAAGAAACAGCTTTAGCTGAGTGATAACAAACATGGCGGAGAGTGAACATTACGCGGAAACGGAGGCAGCCCGACCCATCCATGACGAAGAAGAGGAGGAACTCGTTCCGAAAAGGGGCGCTACGTCTGTTGTGTGGAACTTTTTAGATTTAGATTTAGATTTAGAAAATCTGACAATGAACAAAAAGTGATACTCTGCAAAGAGTGTCGCGCGACTGTTGCTGCTGGAGGTGGAAACACTGGCAACCTCTTTCACCACTTAAAGTTAAAACATGCGAAGCAGTATTATATTATTACATTATTACATCTATAGAAGTAACCTTTAGCACAGTTATTTTGTGGGGTTAAAAAAAGCAAACATGACGTTACTGATAGTCTTTTACTACAGTATTTCCCCTGCCATCTACTTCAACAATGTAATGTAATGTAATGTGAATGACAAAAAGCCTCAGAAAAATTATATTGGGTGTATGAAGGATAATATATACGTGAGCCCCATTTTGGTGCAATTTAATGTAATATATCTCTAATATTTTGTCTTAGGTCTACTGTGACTCAGTAGGTAGAGCAAGTTTTCAACAAACCATAAGTTTAGCAGTTGGATCCCTTAGCGTGGGGTTCAAAGTGTCCTTGAGCAAGACACTGGTGTGTGAATGAACTGGTAGATGCATCATTGTGAATGTATAGCACTTTGAGCAGCAATAGGTAGAAAAGCACTACTCAACTTAGAATATTGCTCAGCTACTAATAGATAAGACCAGTCTCATTCTCAGATTTCAATCACACCACATATTCACACTGTAATGACAAAACTAACCATGGCTGACAACAAGCAATCAACATGATGCTGAATGCTGTATGATAAAATCTGCACGCACAGTGCAGCTGTGTTGAACCTAGTCTTGAAAGTTGCAGGCAGGACAAGGACTAGAACTGTACTGGTGCATTCCCATCTGGGACAAACAACCTTTGAACAAGTTACATGGAGAATACAAAAACACAAAACGTAAGGAGGAGGACAAGGTGGAGAAGGAACCTACAGCAGGAACTCGCGGTACAATCCCAGCTAGAAGTTACGCAACAAGCTGGCTCTGAGAGGCTACAAAAAGACACCCAACAGCTGACTACAACTTGAAGAAGGTGAGGAGGATACTCTGCTTTCAATGTAGGGACAAGTCATACAAAGAGTGGGATCTGACTTTGGGATTTCACTAATGCAGTTAGCAAAATAGCCATTTCTTTCCGCTGAAATGATTCATAAAACTTTTTTACTCCTATACTACCAATATATAATATGAAAAAAAAAAAAAAAATGCACAGGCACAAGTCTGCCAAGCTATCCATATCTACTACGGGCTGCCTTTATTCTTATTCTATTTTTTTTTTTTGTATCTTCTGCATCTTGCACTGTTGTTTCTTGCCCCACGGGGATGAATAAAGTCTTATCTTATCTTATATTGATAAGTTACTCTACCTGGTGTGTGTGTGTACTGACTGGCCAACCCTGCTAGACCAACACAGTGTTATCAAGAGAAAAAAATGAGGTGGCAGTTATTTAAAACCACAGCTATTGATGATTTTGATGCAGCTTATATTAGAAAATTGTCTAGCTTTACTTTAGTTTTGACCAGTAAGTTAATGATAAGCCATCTTGCTTTAAGTATCCGAGTGATTCACAGGACACAGAAAAAAAACAGCCCCAATCTCAACACGTGACCGTTTAACAGGCCATGATGTTGGACCAGTCACTAACTAGGCAGTAATTCAGTCTTCATATTAAGTAAGAATTGTTGGGACCCAATATAAAATTCTGGATTATATCATGATTGCTAATTATGATTCAGCATTCTAATTCATTCAACAAAATTGTGAGCGGGGACTTTCCCCAGAGGTTGTGGCGGAGGCTGCAGGGTACACATAATCACCCTGGGTCACTCTGCAGCACAGGGAAAAAGGAGACGCAGGCCTGTAAACTTCAAAGTCTTGCTAGTGAAGGGGGGAGGGCAGCTGATGCATTCTTCACAATGTTGAACTTGACCCCTAGGGTTTGCCACACACCATGTGACTGTTGTCAAGTGTGTGTGCGCTTGAGTGAACACATGTATGCACACATGTAAGCAAGTTTAAACGTGCATGCAGTATGTGAGTGTGTGTGACCACTTAAAATATCACAAATCAGAGAACAGTAGCTTTCTCTGAACCAATGCAGTGAAAAAGAACTAAATATTGAGCATACTCTGACATCCAAAATCCCAATATTTTTTGGCCGTGCACCCCCTTCTATGTCCCAGCCGGGTTGACCCACCCCCACACAAGCTTCCACTTTTAAGAGCACACAAGCTGGATGACAGACTTAGGCCCTGTCCACACGTACGAAAACAATCTTTTTCCTATCCGTTTATGCTGGCAGCGTTGCAAGAATATTCGCGTCCACACGGCGCGAGGTGAAAACGACTGAAAACGCCTGAAAACGCTACTTCATATGCCTGGCCTATAGGTGGCGCTGTTTCCGTTTCAGAAATCCGCCAAAAACGGAAACGGAAGTGGCGGAGCATGCACATAAAGCTTGAGCGCTGTTTACAAATCGACTTGTAAAATGTTGCGTATGTGGTTATCCAACAGCCTTTTTTGCTCAGCGTGGTGGCACAAGAGCATGATATTTTGCCCTAGTAACTCTAATAGGCTCAATGTCTTCTCCAGCAGGAACACGATCATGTAGTCCGCCATTGTTGTTGATGTTGTTATGAGACGTCTCGCGGGAGGTGGAAAGCTGCTCGAGAGTAGTGGCCATGACGTCATCGTTTTCCAAAAGCTCCGTATTCGCTGTCCACACCGAGTCACGAGATGTGCGTTTACGGATTTATCCACCCTGGGACCCGTTTTCGAAAAAGTGCGTTTTAGGGCTATGCGTTTACGGGATTTGTCTGGACGATCGGCCAAAACGAATAAAAACATGTGCGTTTACGCCAAAATGCGTTTTCGTGTGGACAGGCCCTCAGGCTCAGAGGCAGGAAGCAGATAAGTTGGGGAAAATGTTGTATTTTCAGCTGCGTTAAAAATGGCAGCAACTTCAAATGACCATAGAGCGAACAAAACCCTGCCATCATAACACAGCAGTTATGGAAATAAAATTATGACGCCAGTAATTTGAATTAAATTGCAATTAAGTTACACACGACCCACAACATAAATAGCAAAGAGCATAGGCTCAGGAACAGATTAAAAATAAAGGAGGATCCATCTGAGGATTTTCAAGTGCAGCGCAGGTGGCTCAGCTAGGTGCGCAAATACAGTGCGTAGAAGAAGACAACTTCTTCTCCGCCACTACATATTTCATCCCCCCCTAGAGGCAGCTCCTGCTCCAACACATTCCTTCTGTATTTTTCCAACTGGCCCACACTGTCACGATTCAGTGAGCTACCTATTTAGCATTGTGCCGCATGTGTTGCCAGACTTTCTTCACAAATATGGTAATAATAACTAGCCTGGAAGCGAGCCAACCGCCCACAAAATGTTTGCGGTGAAAAGTTGGTGTGGAGTTGTGGAGAACAGATTATGCTCCAGCAAAGATCTGCCAGGGCAATCAAATCATTTGTGAAAGCTTTATGTGGTGATAGACAGAGGAGTATCTGTGACAAAGCCATACACATCACCTGAGTGCTGTGGAGTTAGATTTGTCCACAACAAAATGGCTCTGATTAGTAGATGGACTATTCATTATTCCATTATCTCATCTCATTCTCAGTTGAAACACGCTTCATAATGAAATCTAAACGATGGAATACCTGATTCATAATATAAGAAATGAGTCTTGCTACGCCAGGCTTAGCAATGACTTAGGATCCGATCTTAGTTTCGCACTCTGCACATAAACACCAACATCATTTGTAGCACAGTAGTTCTTAACCACAAACAGCGCTGTTTGTTGTGCGTGCATGCGATACAAAAATGTGAGAGGTTATGAGTAGGGTTGGGACTAGCTTTGCGATTTTCCCAGAATCGTTTAAAAGTTTAATTTTCGATTCCTAGTTTCGATTCCCAGTCCGCCGACCGGAAGAAGAAACCGCTGAACACCAACGAAGAAGCGTCCACCGCAAGTGTTGGCTTAACCGAATGTCTATTTGAACATGGATAACGTGCGTCGGAGGTCCAAAGTGTGGCTTCACTTTTCTAAACAAAATGTCTCGGCAAAATGCAACATCTGCAATAAGATTGTTTCGTGCATAGGAGGGTGCATGGAGTTAATGGAGTACAAATAAATGTGTGCCCCGTCTTTGGTGCGCTGCGCCGGCCGTCCTCCGCTGCCTCTTCCTCCGGCTCTAGCTCCGACCCCCATTCTGGCACTGCATGGACTACACTGCAGTCCGAAACAATACATATACATTAAATAATATGTCTTGCGCCAACATTAACATCTTGCGGCAGCTAACAAATTAGCCCACATATTTTTTTTTCATAGACAATTTATGACCTGAGATTGCGAACGTTAGCCAGGCTGATGACTCCACGACTCCGCGATGTGCTGCGTCTACTCCGTTCACCATAGCGGCAAGAAGATACAGTACAGGAGCACAGTAACATGTTTAAGTACCTGCAGCATCATACACTCATGTGCAAATGTGTTTTCATGAGATTTTCAAAAATAAAGCTTGCAAGGGAAGTGTATTTTCATAAATTATAATATTTCAGTTCATAGATTTGATATTTATATTGTAGTTGAAAACAGCCCTGTGAGAAATTCATAGTAGGCTCATAAAAAGGAAAAAGTTCATCGAATAAAAATTGATGGAGAAGGTCAGACTATTTCCTTCAGAAAGACCGCTGGCTAGCTAGCTCATCTAAAATATCCTAAACTTTTTTTGACCCTGCCTCTTAAAAGAATTGGAATCGAGAATCGTTAGGAATCGGAATCGAAACAAGGAATCGGAATCGTTCAAATTCAAACGATACCCAACCCTAGTTATGAGCACAAGAAGTTTGAAAGCGCACAAGTATTTTTTTATTAATTTACTTCTAGTCCTGATATTAGCTATTTTGGAAACCCATACACAGCTCAGGTAATAACTTAAACCGAGCAAGCGTCTATAAATGGCGGCAGTTTTTCTTTTAGGATGGAATTACATACAGCCTACTCACAGTCAATAATTTCATTTGTTAATTCTTTCTTAATAAATGCATCTTCACATTGCACCTAACACTGTGTAATGTTAATGTCGCTTGTATCAATTTCTGTTTTAAATCCATCTTTGTCTCCAAGATCAGACATCAGTTCATAAAATGTTGAATTATGTACCACTTTGTTCATCCTCTCATGAGGATGACTAGTCTTACAGGATTGCGCAATGAATTAAAAAATTAGTCCACATGCCAAGAAGATCCAACACATGATAGGAGGTACAACTCTGAGAGCATCGTCAGTCCTGAAAGCTGATGTGTGGCGGGATTTTGGATTTAAAAAAAAATTAATAAATGTGAGAAAAGCTGGACAAAAGAAAAGCCATATGCAAGACGTACCAGGTAGAGGTTAAATACCACAAAAGACAAATTTGAAAATATCTTTCATAACTAAGCAAAATAGTTTTATAAATGAAAGAATAATAAATTAAATCTAATCAGGGCCTTGTGAGTCAAAATTAAATAAAAGCAGGAACTCAGAAGTAAAATACAAAAAAAAAGAAGCCAAAAATGTAATTCTATGCATCTATTTAGTTTCCTCTCAGGCACTATAAATGTATCAAACCATGATACCAAAACCCAAGTGTATACCATACTACATTTGATGTACTAATACCCCTAGAGAAAACCTGTCCACGCCCCCTGCCAACTAGCCGACTCAAGTATCTACCTCTTGCTCTAATTTACTACTTACAAGTGGCCAAAAGAGGCCACGTGACATAAATGCTGTCCACAAATCCATACGGAGCAACAAACAGCAGGACCGGATCCAACAGAAGTGAACTGGATATTGGGCCTTTAAGGCAATAGCTTACATGGCAAACATTTGGACTTCTCACACAGGCATGTACAAGCATATTAATGATGGCTTGGTTTGATTAAGTGCCATGATAATTAACCAACACGCATAAAAGGATGGACCTCCCTATATGTGGAAAGCGGTCATAATTAATTCACAACTCAAAATGTCTGTAGAAACTGAGATCTAGTTTCACTATTCAACCGCAAACTAAAACAAATTTTCTATTCACTTTATCTTTAAACGATCAACACAAAGTCAGTTCACTGAACAACTTTGTTGTCCCGTTTAGCATGACTTTGTTGTTCAGTCCATAGATTGAGTACAGGATTTAATAAATTACTTAAATGAACTGGATATAAAGTATTTTTTTCTGGTAGGGAATGGGATTTTTAAGAAATGTGCAGATTTATTAATGCATTATCTATTACCGCTGGAGCCTATCTCAGCTATCACTGGGCAAGAGGCAAGAGATCCTGGACAGGTCGCCTGTCCATCACAGGGCTAACATACAAAGACAAACAGTGCACACTTATGGCCAATTTAGAATGACCAATAAACCTAACAAGCATGTCTTTGGACTGTGGGAGGAAGCGGGAGCTCTCAGAGTAATCCCACAAGGGTTTTTACTACACCACTATGCTACACCACTTTGAACTTTATGACAACAAAGTTTGAATGTTTGCATGAGCTTACAATTATCTGCGTTCCAAAGTTCTTGTTTATCAGGGTTTCCAGAAAGTACGGAAACATAGCAGCTGCAAAACAGCGGGAGCAAAATACTAGTAGTTCAAAGTGTTTGAAAAAACAAATAAGATAAGGTAAGATAATTATTTCATTTATCGCACAGTAGGCAGCAGCGACTTCAGTGTAGCCAATACTTTTGGAGGAAAACATTCTTCTTTTTTGTTACATTTCAGAAAAGCTCCACAGCAAGCAAAACCACAGTATGCATATTAAATATTAACATTTGAGGAGGAATGTAAAAGCATGTATTTTTTTTCATTTTATCATTATTATTTTAGCATCCATGTAAGTAATCAGGTTGAGGAAACATTGACTCTGTAAAAATGTTGAGGCATGTCTCACTTATTTAAAATGCTGGCATATATTTCTCACCGTCTGTCACATGATCCAGGGTAGTTCCATACTTGTCTCGTCATCATCATGTTGCTCATTACATAGTTATGGAAGACATTTTCACTCACTACACTTCAGTCCATTTTGTCTTTCCCTCTCCTATTCACAACACTGCAGAGCACTGGTTACATAACCGTACTATTCTACCACACTTCCTCTATGATTTATTAAGGCCATCTAATCAATGTGCCCTGTGCAGATAACGTGACTCAGCTGCCAGCTCTGCAGCCACCCATATTCCTGTGTCCTGTGCTCAACTTTGCTTCATTTATGACTATTCACATCTCTATGTTACAGAGAGAACTGGTTCTTGATTTAAATATATCTTACTCCTCAGTCTAAACATACAAGTGAAGCTTGAACTCGATCAGTCACCCTTTGACTGTCAGATACAGTCAGGTCATAGACGGCTAAGGTCTAGCACACACAGCTATTACATTCCCATGAACCTGTTTTTGCTTTGCATCAGCTTAGGAAATTGTAAAATGTACAGGAATTTAATTATAACCAAAGACATGATGTACATACTTCATACTTTTGTAATTTGAAGCTTCCAATACTAATGTGTTAAATTATATAGCTTCCAAAAACAGGTGGCTACATAGCACTCTCTCATGTCCAATGAGAATACTGCAACCTTGGGTACCAGGCAATACTACTCTGTTCAAAATACATTATCTGCACGCACTCCTTTCCCTGATGGTTCTGAAAGTGTTTAACCAAGTTCTTGGTGTCTGAGTTTCCAACACTGCTGCCACCATTCAAAATGCTCGCACTGCATAAATTGTACTGGAATATTTTGCTTTTTTCTCTCAGTCTTAAAATAAATCAGACAACTGACATCATGACAGAGCTGCTGCCGAAGGGCCTCACTCACATTTTTGCTCCACTAGCGTGGCACAAGCTGCCCATCTGATAGCCGTGATACACAGCACATTGCTCATAAATGAGTTGTAAAAAAATGTATGTGGCGTTTGAAGTAAATCTATTTGATCAAATTTTATGTGATTTTACCAACTATGGCAATGGTCACTATTTAATTCATTTCAAGTAAATTGTGAAAGAAAATATGAAAGATGCAAAGAAATGCATGGCAAGTTGATAACACAAAGTCACCTGTTAATTACATGTTACTGCTGGAAGGAGTTTTATAAACAACTACCACTGTCACTGGAGCTTTTCTACTTTTCTAGAACCTCATAATTTGACATTGCAAAACCTCCAGGATGACCATAAGGTTGAATCAATATTGTCAACAAAAGAAGGCTTAACAAAATGGGAGATTCATTGTTGGGCTACTCAAAAACAATTTATTGTGATTAATACCAACTTCACATACCATATTTTGCCCCTGTATCAGATTAGACGGTTACAAGGTCATAAACTCTTGACATATCTTGGCCATGGCACATATTGGACACCGACCAATCAGGGCTTGCTCTGTTTCATATCTTGCATTATATCATTAGTGGGGGGAGATGACTGTGACCTACTCTCAGCAAATAGACAAACTACGTTGGTAAAAAAGATCTGCGTGAGCCTGGTGTCACTAAACCGGTAAGTAAGTTATTTTTAAACACCACGCATTTTTTTGATACTCAAATACACACAATCGGGTAGTTATAAACACTTTCTGCATCACAGTTTGGGGAAATGATAGGAACGCGACCTATGCAGCAATACAGCTGTGGAAAGCAAGCTACAACAGTTACAACCAGAGTACATCAGTCTCAATATGACACTAAATTCAGTGTAATAGTCCAAATATTCAGCAGTTTAGCCACAGCTGAGAGTAGTTTCAAGTTTAGTAACTGTTCAACCTCTTCGTCGTCTTCTTGGACTACTAGCAGTTCTTCGTTACTGATCGTATTACTGCCCTCTGCGAGATATAGGCATCTCTTAAGCATCTCAGTTCTAAGGAATTTCTTCACTTTTGATATTAGGGTAAGGGCTTTTTAGCACACCTTGCGCCATATCAACATGTTCTATACAAATCGACATATTTAAAATACGCGAATGATCCAATGGTTAAGAACGGTCTCTCCCAACTTCATCATTGGCATACATAATTACACGTATTTTGCTGCTAGACGTCAGTCGGTTTAGGCATGACTAAAGAGTATGGCCTGGAGTATGTTCAGAAGAGTAGCAGAGGGGGGTCAACACAAGCGGCAACCTGCATTACATCTGCAGGTCAGACCCCAGCTATAATTTTGGGCACAGGATACCATTTTTTTCACATAGAGGTTATGTTAGTGTTTTATACAGATTATATAGCATATATATATATATATATATATATATATATATATATATATATATATATATATATATATATATATATATATACATACATATGTCTTTGTTTGGAATGTGTCCTTGCGCTACACACAAAGCCATCAACAGTGTCATCACCTTCTTAAGGAAGTGTCGCCACATGTTCTTTCTTTGAAGTTACACGATGATACCACAAAGACTGACATCAGCAATGACAATGAGGAACTTTACGTCACACAAACCCACACGGACCCCTGGAGTCAAGCAGACCTGAATTAGACTTCAAATTACAAAAAAATCATGGAGTGACTTGTTATGTTCATCAAATATATTATTACTCATCTTCAAATATTCACTATTTAAACATTACATATCAGATCTTGCGTATGATAATCTCCTTGCAGGGTTGGGCAGTACATTCGTTCAAACAATAAAAGAGTTTTGGAATGATAAAATTTATAAATATTACAGATTACTGCTTCATTTGATGACGCTCAAATGCCAAGCCCAGCCGTTTTCTGTAGTTATAACAATAACATTGACTTTTGCCATTTCCTTGGACACACCTGCACAACTATTCTGCCAGTCAGCAGCGAACTTGAATCACAGCAGAAGTCAATGCTGATGTCAACAATGTAATACCAAAGGCAGGTGACAGTGCTTCGTGATATGGACATGGTTTCTTTTTCCAAAATCCAACGTGGAACAGACCACTGTGCTGTGTAGAGGTTGTAAAAAGTCTATTGGAAACAAAAGCCCCAGCACAAAATACCTGTTCCACCAGCTGACGCTAAAGTCTACAATAGAAATCGGAAATATCAGGAAATAAGTTGCTTGCGTGGTGAATGACCCTGTGTTTGTTATGATGCTGAATTGACAAGGACAGAACAGAATCTGGTTCAGATATTCTCCTCTGCTGCTTTATCTTTTTTTTTTTTTTAAATAATGCACACTGGCAGTCCAGTGAGTGTTGCATATTTTTTGGTTCAAGTTTAGGCAGACGGGAAAAAAATTTAACAATCCTAACTCGTCCATAACACGTCAGTATATTAAATAAGGAATTCAGCACCTCTCAAAACATTAGCATATCCATTTCCTGTTTTAAATTTAGTTTTCTTCAATGTTTAATCAGACCACAATGCCATGCAGGCACCAGAATAATTATACAAATATTCAACAAAAGTAAGACAGTGTGTGTTCCACGAAAATGTA
Organism: Planiliza haematocheilus; assembly: GCA_005024645.1. NCBI lineage: Eukaryota > Metazoa > Chordata > Actinopteri > Mugiliformes > Mugilidae > Planiliza > Planiliza haematocheilus. Next base: position 3,710,801 of record SRSE01000306.1, read on the forward strand.
CATAAAAACTTTGAAATACCTTAATCTGATAAGTCTGTGAATTTAAACTCTGGCTAAACAGACTCTGAATTACCAGCCTTTTCCTTCCTAGCAGAGACACTCAAGGCTTATCTGGGACTGGTACATTGTGTCATTGAGTTGTGCTTCACAAGGTTGGCAAGTGGCCCTCCTGGGCGTGTGTGTGTGTTCACCCCTCCCCACCACCGCCACACCGCCCATGGCTTTGGAGCAACCAGCTGCACAGCACTCTAGTAAGGTTTCAATCAAACTGGCACAGAGGTAATAAAGTAGAGGACACAAACAAATACAATGAACTTTGGCACATTGTGAACTAAATGTACGTTGCCGATAACCAAGGTTGAAGTGTTGCCTTTACTCAAACTTACATACATATGATCCTTCTACAGTACAACAGAGCAACTGGTGTGTAGCAACTGGTACAACTGTTAGACAAAAAAAATGCTAACTTTCAGTTTTGTTTCATAACCATTCTGTCTCTTCTACAAATACAAACATATTTTAATGTTGTTAAGTGCTTTCAAACACAAAGTATTCAAATTAAGTAAGAAATAAAGAAACAAAATAGTGACTGAAATGTATCTAAATTTACTCAAAATAACACAAATTTAAAGCACAATTTAAAAAAGTTTTTTCTTTTACACCATTTTTTTTAATTTAATTTATGTAAAGTATAATAACACGAGAAGTATACTTAAGATATTATGATCATGGTAAAATGTTCTAAATCGTTTGAGTACTTTTAATTCACAGCTAGCAGTAGTTGCAGGAAGGAAGGGCGCGCTCACAAACACAAACCACGCACGAGAACTGCCCTACGAACACGTGCACGCGACAACGCGCGCCTACTCACGCGCCGAGGCAGCCCATCCCCCACCCCCGAGAGAAAATATAAAAATAAACGTTCAAAACAGCGCAATAACACGACCAAACCTCGCATCTACAGTCCTGCGTGACCACTCTACACGCGGGTATCATTTATAACGGCAATAATGGCGTAAAAATAAGATAAACACTCACCGAAAGCTCCAAATCACACAAGGGGGGTGTCTTCTCCTCTGTGCTCCTAATATGGAATCTCCTCCTCCACCACCGTTGTTTTTCTAGCTCTGATTAAACCTCGAAAAAAGCGTTATAACGGGCTTCAGACCCGACCAGCCGGTGCTAGGAATCCCCAATGACCGGTGTGTTTTGGATACACGGGCATATACAGTGATAAATCCCCTTAAAAATGAGCTGGATGTACAGTTGGGTCTAGAATGTAGGTTTGCTCGCTAGTAGAGAAAAGAGCCAAACGGTTCAGTAGCAGCCAACGGCTTCAGACTGAAACACAGAGCGGGTGACCCGGCAGGCGAAAATGAGGTAGGCCTGAGCTCCTCTCTGCAGGAAGCACACTCCAGTCACATAAACATCAAAATGGGTGTCGCAGTATGGAAAAGGATTGTGTAGTCGTCGGTCTCTGGCTTGGCGGCAACGACAAAAAATTACAAAATATTACGTAAAAATAAAAAAATAAAAAATAATAATAATAAAAGTTATGCGTTTAGCGCTCAGCTGTAGACTAATTCATAGCTATTTTTGATCGTACTTTTCAACTGAAACCTTCTGTGCTACTAAAGTGTGTGTGTTTTAAGTGTCACACCAAAATTATTTAATTGTATGTTACTTTTATACCTAAAGAGATGCTTATGATTGTACAATGTTTGTTCTACATTTAAACTATGATTGTACCATAATTGCAAGTGTCTCTACTGTAATAGTTATCCACCTTCGGAAACAATGCTAGGTGGTGCAGCAATTTTGGCATAGTTACTACAGTTTCCTCATTTGTCGCATACACTACATTTTTCCACACACAATCATTGGCCGAAGGTTTGGCTGTGGAACAACGGATAAACTAGCTCAGCTGAATAATTAGCTAGCTGCTTGGCTTACCTGTCCATCCAGTTAGCTTTTGTCCTGCCAATTTAAACTATGGAAAAATGAGAAAACGTTTCTGGCACCTAGGGAATTTTTGACCAGTTCATATAACACATATACTGTGCAATGGCACAACAGGGCAATGTTACATATGGAGATAGGCCTTCGCTTCAGTTTTCTCCGTCAAATGCTTCAAGGTGCAGTGGTTAGCCTTGTCACTTCACAGCATGAAGGTCCTGGTGGTTTGCTGAGGTCTTTCTGTGCGTACTTTGCATGTCCTTCCTGCAAATACGTGGGTTTTCTGTGGGTGACTCTGCTTCCTACCACAGTCCAAACTCACTCACGCTATTCAATTGATTCTAAATTGGTTGTAGGTGCAGGGGTGAATGCCAATGGTGTTGTCTCTTTGTATTAGCCGCGTGATAGACTAGTGACCTATTCAAGGTGTACCCTGACTTTCGCCCAATGATACACAAACACACACATGATGCACTAAGGATAAGTGGTAATAGATAGAGCATTAAATTAACTTTTAGAGATGTCTGGTCTGGTTGAGATGCTGAGAATGCTCTTCTCCTTTTTAGAAAAACACAAATAACCAAGCCACTTCCACATAAAGCATTCTACTTCTGTATCACACTGAGTAAAACAGAGCTACTACAGCTAGTACACACAATTGCCCCTCATTCAGCATTGGAATAAAACTGACTTAACCAGTCACACTATGTGATAATGAAACTGTTGTTGAATACAATGTTGAACATGGGATTATTGCATTAGTTCATATAACATATGTCAAAATCTCGATTCCAGTGACTCCTCCCCCAGCCACACAGTAATTATGGTAGAAACTTGGTCTGGAGGAAATCACTGAAGTGAGCGTCTGCATAAAACTGGGTGTGAGCACTGTATGGAGGAATATAACGGCTTCATCTCCCTGCAGTTGAAAGATACCATTAGCCAAGAACCTAAAACAAAGAAGAAATGTCTCTCCTTAAATTACTGAGTATAACTATATTTAAATTGTTTAGATAAGTGTTCACTTATAGTACACACACCACCACCTTTAAGGCTTTATCATGAAGCCATTTTCGAATAATAATTTGAATGGAAAATGCCTGTAGTTATAATGAGTTGATGTAGTTTTGTTCTGCTATCATTCAACGAGTGCGAATGTTTAAATCATACTGTCATCTGTAACAAAATTAAACGTGGAGTCCAATTTGTTGGATCAGCTGAGGTGAAAGTTCAATAAGGAACATCTTATTGAGCCAGCCAATCACTCCCCTGTCCCTGTGCTTTAAAGTTATTCCATCTGCAGGCCGCCCGTTGCACAACCCTCCTCCGCTCCATGGTCATCCCTTACCATCTTCATCAGAGGTCTCTGACCTTCAGCCTCCTGCCAACTTTCTCTTAGCCACCACCACCAATGGCTCCATGGCTGAGGTGCCCTGAGCATCCAACCCCCAAATTGCTCCCCGGGCACGGTCCTTAGAGGCTGCTGCCCACTGCTCCAACTGTACACACTACTGTGTGAACAAATAATTGGGTCAAATAGCAGGGACTGCAATTTCCCCACTGTGGGAATATTAAAGGTTAAAATTTTTAATTTAATTCTGCCTGCATCGTTTGAGATTCAGTTCAACAATACTGCCACTCTCAGAATCTATCCACCAAACTATTATCTTGCACCTTCGTGTCCTTGTTTCCTCAATAATGGATAAAACCACCTTAAAAAACAACTGGCATGTTTAATTTTCTCCAGATTTCTTCACTTGAAAAGTTAATGCACAATTCTATACCAAGAGGCAAAACAGTAATGAATGATGTTTTTCATCTCACCTCACGTCATGTCATACAAAGCTTGTTTTTTCCTCCCATCACGGGTCTCATGTTGGAGCTGAAGTTAATAAAAGTGGATCAACAGTTTTACTGAAATAACTGCAATATAGGACACAGAGAATATGTTTGAGATGTTAATAGGAGACTGAGCAAGGTTTGTACGTCTGGCCGCTAAGACACACTTTGGACCTGGCCTAGTTACATTTCTAGGTAGGTGCATGTCAGGTTATGCCAAAGGCTTCAGCACAGGGTCTAGAGCTACGGTGTAGGTGTAGGGTAGCTATGATGTAGTAATGCACAACTATAAATGAAGCTTAAAAGAGGGTCTCTTGAGCAGAATTTCACAGCAGAAGGCTAGAATTTACATAGATATTTATGCTAAGTTTTATCTATCACTTATGGAAGGACCCAAAGCAAGCAGTTCATGTAAGGGAAACGCTCCAGCATCTCATAATTGAAGTGGTTTTGTACTGAGCAATGGCTAAAATTCCTCCCAGCCATTGTAGAAGACTGATCAGAAGTTACAGGAAATGTGTAGTTGCTGTTATTGCTGCATAAAGGTGCTGCAAACAAGGGTTCACTTACTTTTGCACCTCACAGATTTGTACAAATGATTGTTTTTCTTCAATAAACAAACACCAAATCACATTTTTTGTGTGTCATTTACTTGAATTGGGTTCTCGTTGTCTAATGTCAGGACTTGTGTGAAAATCTGTTGATGTTTTGATTCATTTTTATGCAGGAATATAAGGGAGTAAATACTTTTAAGCAGCATTGTATATTCAATAATCTATTTTCTGCTTCATTTTTCTGCATTTGAATTCACAGGCATGACAGCCTGGAAGAGGGTATTTAATAGTACAGCAAGGAGACAGTTTGAAGCTTTTATTAATTTAAGCTACCTTGTATGCCACTGCAATATAGCAATCTGCATCTCTTTGACATAGAGATATTATTATGTTACCATAAACACTGGACGTGCAGCGTGGTAGAGATAATGTAAACTCCAACCTTTAAAGAGATGGAGGGAGAGGGAGCAGACACACAGAGTCGTATATTCTGCAGACGTAAACAATGGAAAATGGGCAGCTACTCATGTATGCATTAAGTGAAAGCATATGCTCATCAACATGCACACACACACATACACTGATAAGGCCAGCTGAGACAAAGAGACTCCCATGCCCAGACAGCAAACCCGGGGGTGCTGTGTAGAGTGAGGATGGGTAATGACTTTTAAACGTGGTGGGAGGACATGAGTGTATTTTTTTTTCCTCAGCCTGTTCTTTCACATGCCTGGGGAGGTATGCAGTACAAGAGGGGCCCAACATTTTGGATGGGTTAATTAGTTTTACACTGTCCGCACTTGTTTTTGGTTTTGAGAGGAAATGCAGCTAACTGAACAGTGGTATGTCACTTTGATGCAACCGTGGTCTATCACTGCAACTTTTACAGTAATCTCTGTTTTACCATATAACCCACTGCAACACTTCATATGCCATTGTGGACGCACCTTCTGTGCCATAAACGTTAGGCCTAAACTTTCCTTTTTGATAAAGCTAATAGTTAGAGCTGACTCAGGTGACACTGAACTATCCTGTAGTTATTCTGCTATAGGCCTAGGCTACTGGGGAGTGATGCACTGAGCACCTATTCTCTAATATCTGTTCTCTGGCACTGAGCTCCTATCCTCTAATTTTTTATCTTCTCAATTACCACTCATGCATTTGTGTGCTACTGCTGCATAACAGCCAGTGGTGGCAAAAGTATTCACATTCTGTACTTAAGTAAAACTATGGACACTAAAAAGTAGTAGTAGTAGTGATTCAACTCCTCCTCCTTTTACTCAAGTAAAAGTAAGAAAGTACAGGATCTGAAATGTACTTAAGTAAAAAGTAAAAATTATTTTGCCATTAATGAAACAATTCATCTGTTGATAATTTTGCAAAATGAAAAAGTTCTAGCAGAATAATCTAGACTGAATTGACCAGATGTCCTGTATGAGCATCTGGATAATTTTTAATAATAAATTGAGGATTACTGGGTTACTGGGTTGTTGTTTTTAATCCACTAGCTAGTGTTAGCTATAGTATCAAAACAGTGTGTTACCATAGCATTGCTAACGTTGTAAACTAGCTTCCAAAAAATCCTCAAAAAGCTAATGATAGCAACAGAAACCACAGCACATGAATTTGTTTTTTTCACATTAGACCAGTAGTTCTCAAATAGTGGGGTCAGGTGGACTTTCAGTATTACCGCTGTTACTGACGCTTGAACTGCTTTTAAACAACCCTCCAGTCACTAGGTGGCAGCATAGCTCAAACTAACTAAAAGGCTGCCTGTTCAAAACAGTAGAAGAAGAACACAGGAACAATCAATGCTCTAGTCCGATGCTCTAGTCATATGCGATCCGGAGGTTAAAAAAGTAACCAGCCTGTTTTTCCAATGTGAGGGGTAGAAAGTGCAGATATTTGTGTCCAAATGTAGGGAGTAAAAGTACAAAGTCGTCACAAAAATAAATACTCAAGTAAAGTACAGATACCTGAAATATCTCACCTCCGTTAACAGCTGTCAATAAAGTGGACTTTTTCAGTGCAGCAACCAGTGCCTAGACCTCAAATTGAAATCAAAGGCCCAAAGTAATTATTCAAAGCTAACTGTACATAAAAACATACAACTAATATACTATAAGTAATCTGTGCACTAGTGTACAGTACACAAAGTTCAGACATTCAAAGTATTTTTCCCCCTTTGGATACCAAATTAAGAGTTGGCTGAGCTTACTTCTGTAACTAGTACAAGATATCCAGCATGAGGCTATTACATTAAATGGAGGACCAAAGGAGCAGCTCCACATTTTGAGAAAATTCTGTTATATTTGCTTCTTTGCAGACAGTTTTATGAGAAGATTAGAAATTTGAATGCATGACAGTATAAAAGCAGTGGTGTTAATAATGAAATGAGACTGCAGCTAAACGTGGCACTAACGCACATCTTAATCTGAACATATTACCTGGACAAGAATAGCATATGTTGCTGCAAGAGATTGGATCCTTTCGTGTAAATGCAGCCTGACAACATTCATAAGAAGAAAAAATAAAGCTGCACCGAGCATGACAAAAGGTCACCAGACTCCCACTCTTCCTGCTAGCTGATGCAGCACTGATAAAACCTGTGGCTAGAACATGTTTTCCGGCTGAAAGCTGTGTAGAATCGGGTTTAAGTGCAAAATGATCAGCATCAAGTGTAAACGCAAAACCCGTGATTTAAATGTCGTTATCCAAATGACGTAAATGCCGCCTCAGATCACATGTCAATGAATGGGAAATGGATCGACAGTTATTAAGAACACCTGCATTTGTGAACTTCAGCTCCAGTTTCTGGCGCTGATTATGTTCATTTTTGTTGAAATGAACTGTAAGAATGTCACAAAACAAGTCTCAGAGGATCGCTTGATCTCCCAGTCGTCCGTCCAACCAACACAAAACACAAGATTCTTGTCATCCAGTTTAGCCAGGAGGTATTGGATGACAGGTCAGCAGGTACAGCAAGAGGAATTACTTGGATTGGAACGGTATGAATTACAACCAGTGACACTGGAAGATGCTTATAAATTTACTTTTTGCCGTGGGAAACTGTATTTGCTTCGCTCATTGTGTGAGAATCAAAAGGCAATAACACCTGCAGATATGTTAAAGCCCTGGAAAGTTTGTTATCCTGCTAAGTAGAATATTTAACCAAAGTTGCAGGGGAGGTTATTTTATATTTCCAAAGGTTGTGAAAGTGCAAGTGGTGAATTCAAATGTGTAGTGTTTTGCTCTCAGCCCTCAGACTCAGTCCCAATAAACATCTTTGTCCGTGTTCCCACTAATGTGGATAAATAAGCAAAGGTATGTTTCTTTCAGTTTCATTATTTCTATCCATTCTAATCATGCACCTAAAATAGACCTGTATGTAAGTGTGCACCACGCTGTGACTATTTGACACTGATTGTGTGCACAACCATTGTTCTGGTGTCCCTCCTGACCTTTTAAATTTGGTGCGAGATAACAGTTCGTGTGACTTTAAGTTGCTGTCGTAAATCCTAGACTTTACAAAGCCATATAGTGAGTTTCAGCACACCGTTGACCAGTCTGACCTGCGACTTTATTGTTTTGGTTCACTCTCACTGCATGTCAATAAAAAAAGCTCTACAACTCACAACCTATTGGAAAAAACTCTCCCTGGGGAATATATTGCACTAACTGCTTAGGAGCTAAAATAGGACTAAAATCAAGTGAATACCGGACTGATATTCTTCAGTTTACATGAAACACATGTCCCAGTGAATGATGTGAGTGAGTGTTGTTTCTGATCTACTGGATGTGTAAATGGCAAGCTGCTATATAAACCCAAGGTAACGGTATGTCAATACCAGGACTTGTTTCTGTTTATGTACAAAAGAAAAAAAAAAAAAATCAGTCCTGCACGTTTCTGTTAAGATCTCGAAGGGGCTGCAGCGAAGATGAGCTAAAAGGAATTCACAAGCTTTCACCTAGTAAAAGCCTTCTAAAAACATATGAAGAAAATGTTGTACACACAAAAACCACATATTCATTCTTTCTTTGGTTACATATTTCAGCCACTGCACACCCACAAAAGGCGTCGGACTTTTAAACCCCACACCAGAATTATACTATGTCCACTTCAAAGGACAGGTAATTCTTCATAGCACCTCTGGCATATTTAGTGCTTTGACAATGACAAGGTCTCAACAAAGCATGGCTCCATAATACGTCTTCATAAGGCCTTACAGTAATGGTTGTGCTCTACCTACGGAGCTATAATTTATCCTCCGCGGTGGAGATTGGGATAGCAGGGTTGGTCATTGCTGTTAAGTGATTAAATTATTTAGTGCAACAGAGATGGAGACGGAGAAAAGGGCTATTGCATGAGTGCCTGTCTGCATGCCGAGCGCGTGTGAGAAAAACAAAGAAATGACTCGTGTCGTTTACGTGTGCGCTCGCATGTGTGTTTGTGTCCGCGAATGAGAAAAGAGAGCGGCGCACGCTGCCTCAGCCTGATACGACCAATGGAGGTTGGTGGGTTTAATATCCTCATCGATTCCGGCTCACCTCATTACACATTAACATTTACAACTAGCACATCCAGCTCAGACTGTTAAAGACTCTCCTGAGTGAAAGGGAGATGAAAAGACAGGGAAGTGATCTGAGAAGAGAGGAGGAGACAACTACCAATAATAAATCCCAGAGTGTGCATATAAACCTGACTTGTAATATCTACCAGTGGCAGTACCACTGATGTGGTTGCTTAAAATGAGAACTTAACATGAAACTGAATGAGACAGCAGAAAAGAAAGGAGAAATACTAAAACATTTAAGGTATATGTGTTTGTATTCATGTGTTATTAATAATAATTTGGTCACAATGTGATGAAAAATGAAGGTACATTTGAATTCAAAGCCTACTTCTGTTGCTGTTTGCATGTTAGGATGCAAATAGCATTTCACTTACCACTACCTCAAATGCCCTTTTCACATTAGTATTACCCACAGGTGTCATGGGATCATCCTATGCACAGTCACACGGGATAAGCCAACTCTTTTTTACTGAAATCTACTGAGATTATCCCAGCTGTGATGTAAAGGCTCTGCTACTTTCTTCTTCCACACCACAATATGCCAGCTGAATGTTGCACATTTTACACCACTACACTACAATAAAGAAAATGGAGTTAAAAAAGTAATAAAACGTTTTAATTATTAACCCCTTCACACCTAGGGATGCGAATTCGTGACTCCAGCCAAAATAACGCATGTAATAATGCAATGTCGATTTGTGCACATTCATAAAATTACTGGGAACCTCTTGCAAGCACTAGTTTCTCGCAGGATCAGTCAGAGTGGGAAGCAAAAGCACAATTAATTCAGGCATTAAGGGGTTAATGTGACGAGAGCATTGATGACCAGGCAGAATTCACTTACTACCTGGTATAGGTCAGTACTGCTTTTACAGATGAAATGAACACATTAGTGCATCACTAAATAATATCCAGTACATCAAAATGTACTGCCATGTATGTTATCCGTCTCAGTGGAAACACCTCAAAAAGTCAGAGATGCCATTTTGGATGGGACTGGTATTATCACAAGACGTCTGCGTTTCAAAAGTTTTGAGGACATGGCTGATTCACTCTGGGTTAAGGTCACTTATTACAAATGACGGGTCCCCAGGTATACCTAAAGTGTCACTAATAGCAGTAGATGCTCAGTCATTCATTAATTTAATAATTTTGCTTGTCCTCTGGAGGGTCACAGGGGCAGCTGCAGCCTGTCCCAGCTGTCACTGGGTCAGATGTACCCTGGACAGGTCGAGATTCTCAGTCATCAAAATACATATCATGCATAATTGTATTTATTAGTCAATGCTGTTTAAGTACCACAAAAGCCATAAAAGCAACAGCGGCAGTCTGTAACAAGCAAATGATACAAAACTAGTCTGAAACATCTTTAAAATGAGCTCATGTACAGTATATAAGTGATAGTTTTGAATCAATAAAGATGGAACACATCAAGGAAATGATAACTGAGGAGGTTCAGAGATACAAACATTTGTATGACTTGTCTTCAGCGACATTTTGCCGAAAGTTTCAGTTGCCACTGTTGAAAGTGAAGCAGGAAGTAGAAACCAGACAGGCAAAAAAGACACAGTACTGAGTGTGTTCTGGTTGCGTGCGTTGGTTACGGCGTCAGTGTCTCGCAGTTCTCTAAATGAGTACGATTTATACGCAGAAATCCAAGTTGCTTCTTCCTAAGACAATGAGTCATGCACGATGAGAGATAAAAAAAAAAATCAAATGCAGCATGTATAAATGACAGAACGGTAGGAAATGGTAAGCAGTGTCTAATTTACCAAATTATCCTAATGAAGAAGCCAGCATCAGAGAGGCAATTCAAATTGTGTAACAGATGAGAGGATTAAAAAGTTTTTCTTTCTTATCAACATGCACCGTTTGTGCATTTCTTCAGTTAACTAGATGTTTTTGGAATTACTTTTTCTTTGGTTTTTAACGACCAGAGTTTCACACCAATCCTAGCTGTAGACCCCTCCAACTGTGAGTCACCCAAGATGCTCTCTGGGGAAAATAAATGTGAAAGTCTGAACGGGTTTGACTTCCAGGACTAGGGGTGTCATAATAGCCTTTTCCACTTCACAACACGATGGCCATGAAAATGATCCAAATTAATGTTTATTCTCCCGCATGAATTAATCTGACAGTTATTTTTCCGTTTAATCAGCCCCCGCCTCTCAGATTCCAAGGTCACACTCTCACGTTGCTTGTTTTGTTTGAGTCCTAAAAATAAAGATATTAAATTCATTATGCTATGAAATGAAGGGATAAATCACACCGTCACATTTGATGAACTCCTGGATCTTAAGTAGTATTGCTATCTCGAGCACCAGCTGCTGGCTAAGTCTAGCACATCCAAGTCATGGCATGTGACAGATTATGATTGACTTCCGTAAATAGGGCTGCTCTGTGGGGACCACTCTGGAAAAATGGAGTGAGAGAATCAGTAATGGCTCATAGCACATACTGTATCACATACTGTATCTCCTCTGAGAGGTCTGTAGGAGCAGCGTGCAGACTCCTAGGTGCATTGATCCAGTCTCCTGCGTGGATTCATGCATAGTGGAGTGTTGAGTCTAGCCCTGGAGTAAAATATGGATTCATATGAATGACGCAGACAGTAATACTCAAACCCTGCATGATGCAGCCTTGAAATAATTAATATGCAAATCAAGATAGAAGTACCTACATATATTGGAGCTTTTTTCTCATTCTGTCTTTAAGGTGCCCTGTGGAGTTTTCTTGTACGCAAACACAATTATTTTTGCAACTTTGCCCTAAAGGGGGTACACACTATCACCTCTAACATATTAATCTGTGGAGGTGCTGGTAGATTATGTGACATTTGCTCTGCAAAACCAGTACGCTGCTGGCTGTTTAGCATGATGACATAATTATTGAACTCATACGAGTACAGTGTACTCCTTACACCGTAAACCAAAGCAACAAGTTTCACTCTCAAGTTAAAATTACGCTCCATAGATTAGATTCCATATTTGAGTGTATGTCGATGTCACACAAGTCATCATTAAGTCTTAATGCCTCGTGTTTGTGACTGACTGGAGAATATTTTTGTGATTAGATTATGATGATGTTAGGCATCCTGAGAGTGTAAGCCCAATAGAAGGCAGGGGATCCTTGGGAGTGAGGGCGCTCGTGGTGGTGAAGTGCAGACAGCAATTGTCTGACTGAAACTGTGATTGTATTAACTCCAGAACCTTTTTCTGTTCGTGAGATTGAGTTTGGAATAGTTTGTGTAACTGTTTAGGGTACATTTAAGGTACATTTAAGGTACATTTAAGGTACTGTGGCACACATGTCGTAACCTACATGTAGCCAACACTGGTACAAGCCATTTATAATATGGCTATACTATACTAGTCAGCGCTCTGTCTTCTTTGCCAGTCTTTTCAACAGTTGTGACGATCCATACAAATGTTTGTATCCCTGAACCTCCTCAGTTAACCTTTCCTCGATGTGTTCATTTTTATTTATCCAAAATAATCAATTTGAAAACTGCGAGAGATGGAGAAGCACCCTGGAAATAGTAAAGTAGATACATGCTACTACCAAGCGCACCAATCACAGCTCTTGTTAATAGTTACTAGCTGTAGTTACATTTCTGGGGAGGTGCACGATAGCTACAGCACTAGGGTCTGCGCATGGTCTGCACAGGGTCTGCACAGAAGCCTAAACCGCCTATTACAATTTTATTCTTTAAGCTCCTTTCTTGGTGTTTCTTGTCCTGCTTTACTTCCTGTCTGTGTTTTCCCTCAGAGTATATCATTGGTTTGTCTCTTTAATCCATCAGCCTCTGTGTGCATATACCGATCAGCCACAACCTTAACACCACTGACAGGAGACTGAATAACAATGACCATCCCCAGAGGCCTACCTCCCCTCAACCAATAGGACCCACAGGACACCCTCAGACGACCCATGTCCATTCTCTGATGAATCACAACTGTTTTGGAGGCACAGGGGAGACCTACACAATATCAGGAAGATGGTCATGTTATGCCTGATTAGTGTATGGTCCTGCCTATTCTTTTGTCAAGTCGTCTGTTGAGTTACCTTTGTTTAGTTACCTTACCACTTGTTCATGTACCATTGTGTTTCCTAGTGTTTTTGTTCATTTTTTTTTCCTGTTCCCGTCTCCCCCTGTGTCTGTATTTCTTACCTTGTAGCTACAAAGACTTCCTTGACATCCAGATGATTTGGTTGAGGATTCATGGAAATTAGTAGGCAGAATTAAAACAACCTTTCCCAACAACAACAAAGGACACTCCGTACGTCTCCTGATCTAATAAAATGCACAATATGCACTGCTGCTTGTGGTTGATGGCTTTTCACCACAACGCAGCAGTGACGTGAGGCACTCATTTTCTTCAGTCCGGTTCTGAGCAGTGAGATACCTGGAGATGATTTTAATGTGTTGAGTTTAACAACCGAATGGATCAAGTGTTTATGTGGAAACAGGATCTCGGTCATTGAGCTGTAAAATTGTTTTGTACTCAATTTCACCTTCAGCATCCACCTACCAAGTCAGTTGAGATGTCATTCCCAAACCTCTGAACTGTATTGGAATCATGTTAGGCCTCTGCTAGATTAGCTTATCTGAAGAATCTTTTCATTTTTTATTGATGTATTGTTAAAAGTAGATTATGTTAATCATAACGCAGAATTAATACTATTGGAACAAGGAGATTCTACAGTCAAAATCCATATCTGTTTTCTCCTACCTCAGTTACACGGAGTACGATTCCCATTAACATCACTTGTGAAATGCATTCCACATTCATTATATGCAGTTTACAGGTTTACATTGTACAACAGGTCCGGATTTATTTTATCAGTGTGACAAGTAATGTTATCCAATATGCAGTATGTACACTGATTGAGCATAAAATTATAATCAGAGGTGGACAGAGTACACACCTTCCCTACTTAAGTAAAAGTACAGATACCTTGTCAAATGTTACTCCAATACAAGTAAAAGTAGCTTAGTCAAAAATTTACTTAAGTAAAGTACTAAAGTATTTGCTTAAAAAAATACTTAAGTAAAATTATTTAAAAAGTATTTCAGGAAATACAGGAAAGGAAAGTAGCTTTATTGTCATTATACAATCCACTCTACAATCCACAGCCCCAATCAGACAGTCTCTCTCTCTCTCTCTCTACAAGCTCATACAATTACATTTAAAATGTTCATCAGCAATTCAACAAACATTAAGCTAGCTAACGTCAGTAGCTACTTTACATACCGCGACATGCTTTTTCATTCGACGAGTTCTTTTAGGCCGTGATATCATTTGTTCGCGGTAAGCACAACAAACATTTAAACTGTAACGAATCACTTTTTGTGGCAAAAATCTCAAACATGGTTTTGACGTAAGGCCACCGTTGCTTCTCCAGGTGTTTCTCCAGTTTCTTCCTGCATTGTATGAATTGTATGGCATGACGTAGAGAATCAGCAAATCAGCAGAATCAGTTTATTTTCTCAGAATTTTGAAAAAAAATAAAAAAATAAATAAAAATAATGATCAGCTGATGTAAGCTCAAAAGTAGTGAGTAACGAGAGACAAAACAGAAATGTATGGAGTAAAAGTAAAAGTATCCCCCAAAAACAATACTCAAGTAAAGTACAGATACTCAAAAACTGTACTTAAGTACAGTACTCAAGTAAATTTACTTCGTTACTGTCCACCACTGATTATAATCAGCTGCCTAATATTGTGTAGGTCTCCCCTGTGCCTCCAAAACAGTTGTGATTCATCAGAGAATGGACATGGACCTTCTGAGGGTGTCTGAGGGTGCTGTGGTGTCTGGCAGAATGTTGTTAGTGGAGTCCTATGAGTTGAGACATTATATTTAAATTATTTTTAAATATATTTGTCACATTTTCCTGTTAGTGTTCATAATGGTATGCCTGATCGGTGCCCCCCATGAAGTTGAATCATGGTCAACTTCCCTTTATCATGTAAAGTACACATGCATCTAAATATAATATAACTATTTCCTCATGCTTGGTGCTTGGTTAGTAACAGGAATAGCAGTGTGATCTTGGCAGCAAGGTCATTTCAAATGATACGCATTAAAGGATACTTTTTGTTCCTTTTTGTTTTCCTTCTCCTGTCTTACTACCCATTATGTCCATCCCTCTGCCTAGCTACTCAGATCAAATCATCTATCTCTACACAAGAGCAGAGAGAGAGAGAGGGAGGGAGGGAGGGAGGGAGGGAGGAAATAAGAGTAAGAGAAGTGGGGGAAGGGCGGAGAGAGAGCTTATTGTAAACTGTAAGAGGTGTGCAGCAACTGGGACAGATTATGTCTGCGGAAACGAGGACTGCAGGATCCCACCCATCCCCCACACCATACAGACTCACACACAAACACACACACACACGCCACACACAGACACACACACTTACACACAGATACACACGCACACACACTACAGCTCATTTGTGCCTGGCTGGTCACCTAACTGCAATAGATAGATTCCACCCCACCCCCTATCCTCTGCTCAGTCATTCAGACCTGAGAGAGTCAATAACAAGCTGACATCATCATTGGTTTTGTAGGATACAGTGCTGCCTTTATTCTAGCAGCCATATGAGAGAGAAAAGGAGAAGGGGAGAGAGTCAGAAAGAGAAAAAGAGAGGAAGAGACGGAGATATAGCGCGAGAGAGAGCAGGATCTTGTGTACCCCAATGAGGTCGAAGGCTGAGCAGCTGAATGCAGGTCAGAGCACTAAGGTAGAA
Source organism: Planiliza haematocheilus (assembly GCA_005024645.1). Lineage (NCBI taxonomy): Eukaryota > Metazoa > Chordata > Actinopteri > Mugiliformes > Mugilidae > Planiliza > Planiliza haematocheilus. The sequence goes on from SRSE01000306.1 coordinate 3,726,476, forward strand.
ATAGGTGGACAGAGGGGAGAAAGACAGAGCGATGGTATGGTGGGGGAGGGGGGAAGCAGCATGGATGGTCATTATAGTATACAGTATCTGGAATCAGTAACAAGTACCCAAGATGCATATCTCACACCCTTTGTAGATAAAAGCATACAGTCTCAAACAGTCACGCTAATTGATTTAACGTGTTTGAAAATATGGCGATTTAATTTTCACGTGTCACCATCTGGTGTCAGGACTTGGTTAGCTAGCATAGCAAAGATTGCAAGCAAGAGGGGAAACGGGTTCCCAACTCTCTAAAATCCAAAGGATAGACATTTCTGTTCATGAACGTTACATGACTTATAGCTGGAGCTCTTCTATATGGATCAATTGCTCAAACTAACTATAAAATATTGATGGCAATGCTAATAACAGGTGGTAATACAACAAAAAAAGTATAAATCTGGTTGAGGTAGATCTGAACAGAATCCAGTTGATGGACATTAACTCTTTTGCATTAGCTGCTAGTAACAGGAGAACTTGGCCCATGCTTTCATAGGTCCATATGTCATTCAGATTCATGGACACGCACAGTTTGATACGCCTTCAATACTATGTTCATGCAAGCAGTTTAGTGATCAGTTATAGTTTTGCAGGAAAATTGGATTTCAGGAAATGGGGACATAATTTAATAGAAAATGAAGCGTTAGTCAGCACTGTTTTTTGTTTTTTTTGGTAGTCGGCTCTCTTTTGTTTTTACTTCCTGATTCACATCCACTTCCTGTTTCATATTCAACAATGGCGACTGCAACTTTTGCCAAAATTCTGCTGAATACAAATGTTTGTATCTCTGAACCTTTCGAGTTAACACTTCCTCGATGTGTTCCATCTTTATTGATCCAAAACAATCAATTAGAAACCAATCAGAGCTCTTATGGTCTGCATATGTTCTGCAATGTTGCCGTAGCTACGCCGTCAAATTAATGCAGAAAGCTAAACTGCCTATTAAGGTTAAAGCGCTGAAAACTGGCAGTTTAGACTATTTAAGTGTAAGATACAGGGTCAGTTTTGAAAGAATTCGTCGACTATGGCAATGAGTTTGTAGTGCTCATGGTTATATTAAGAAAATAGCATTCTGGATCATTACAGTTTCATTTGTCCGATCATCTTGACCGTCTTACGTACTCTTCTAGGCATTGGGAAGATTCACCAAAATGAAAATGCCATGGATCAAAATGAAATAAATGAATAAATAAATCTAAATAGACAAAATTGTCAAACTATTTTACGTAGTGTCTCTTAAAAGTAAGCTCCAAATTCTTTTCAGCGAACGATGAGTAATCGTTCTACTGAAACAACAAAGGTTGCAGGTGACATGCTACATATTCCAGTGACAGTTGGCGTTGGGGAAATGCCAGGAAATGCAAGAATGTGGCAACAAAAGCAGACAGGAAGAGCACAATTCGGAAACGTTGGTTGCAGAATGCTTGTGTGCAACATGTTGAACTCAAAAAACTGTTTGTGTGTTTTTTTAACAAAAGCCACTCCACACATTAAAGGTAATAATAGGACATGGGTAGCTTAGCTTAGCTTAGCTTAGCATAGCTGGACAACTAAAAGGCTTAAATCTAGATATGATGGCTTTTTATCTGTTTTCTGCTGCTTCCAGTTTTTGTGCTGGACTAGTCGAGTCACTTGCACGCTTGAATATCTGTGTATGTTCTTATCAAGCTCGCATAAAGAAAGAAATATGTCCCAACACATTGAGCTACTCTGTTAAAGGCAGAAGTCCTGGCGCGCACACATGCACAGCCACGACTACTCTGCCCTCCCCCATCACACACAGACAAGCCTTTGAATATGTGGACACACTCAGACACACACACGCACAACCTACACAACATTCCAATCAATTCTCCACACTCGGGTTCAGCATTCCTGCCTGGTGTTAGCTGCTCCCCTCCCACTGCACAAAGGAAGACGTGTGTGTGTGTATGTGTAAAAGGCTTTAGATGTTGCTATAGCAGGGGGCCGCAGTGAAAGACTCTCTCTGTCAGATCAGCTGCCCTGAGCTCACTTTCTAATCCGTGGCTGCAACAATCTGCTCTGCTTCCCAAAAATGCACTCAAAAGTCAGCTCGCTGTATCTTGACTAGCAAGGGGCAGCGGACGCAATCAGTTACCACTTTAACACTGTTAAATCAGTGTAGGCTAGTGTAATTATATATAAACTACGAAGGCTTTTCTGCAAGTTTACTGAAGCTTGAACACAAACTACTGTTGGCACTTCTAATATGTTGGAAAAAAACGTGCTCTACATCCACAGCAACAATGTCAACAAATAGAACACAACAGAAGCGAAAATAAACACATGCGCTCATCAATACTGTGTGCTGCAGATAGGTGTTGCCCATATGAATCCAAACCGTCTGTAGCATTTATTAGTACTCCACAGCATGTTTTCAGACAGGATAATGTAGCCAAAAAAAAAAAAAAAAAGCAGTATCTCTCAAGCTTTTTCCGTGTAGCAGTTAAAGGTCAAATAACTTCAGACAATGAAAATGACCAACAAATGGTGGATTTGCAGCCTCCGTCTCTCTGTTACAGGACGTTTGGCGAAGTCCTTAACTGACTACCGATGAGAACATTTGGATCGTTCCTCTGCTGGCGTTAGCGGATGTCTTTTCAGATGAGTGAGCATTGCAGTAGTACATTTGTTGTATTTCAGCACTGGCTTACGTATTCAGCATGTCACGGTACAATGGGCTTCATCTTAAGTGAAGTATTTCCACACATTTGATGAACCATTGGTAGTTAGCTGCAGAGTCCCTCACCTGGGCTCCTTACCTGTCTTCTGTGTTATTGTTGTCAGGTGATCGTTGACTAGTCGACCTCCTGCGTAAAGCATCATGACAGCAATAAAGTTGACTGGTTGGTACAAACCCTAATATATATATATGTATTTTAACTCTTAAAATCACAGAGACAGCAGATTTGAGGAAGAGGTTAGAAGGTTAGATCCGTGTCATCAGTCAATAGGCAGCCCTGGATAACTGAACAAAAATCTGCAGTCACAAAAGGGAATGCAGAAAAGCAGAGTGCAGGTGGAAGAAATCTGGTCTGGTTGTTCATTTTAATCTCAATAAAATTCAACAAAATGGTTAAGCATGAGCGAGATTGGCTTATTTCTCCAGTTTAATTTTAATCCGCCATCACAATACTCAATAATAATAATAATCAATACCCCTCTAAGTCCATCTGCTGAAAGTGATGCAGGCTGAAATGTTTTTGTCTTATTTTACTGATAAAGTGAATGCCACATGAAGTATTGTTCCAAACCCTACACACTTAGAGGTCTGCCTCACGCTTTTAACTGATTTTACCGCATTACTATTACTGAACTTTGAATTTAAAAATAAAAATCAAATAAAAGTTGTTGTTCGTTTCTGGTTTTTAAAAGTAAACTTGAAATGCCAAACATTGCACCGGCCACAGAGTGACACGAAGTCAGGGTATAATGGATGGAGTGTTCAAAACCAGAGGAATGGCAAAGCGGTAACTAACAGCGTTTTTCCAGAATATATTGTGGAATATGCTGCAGTTTACCAACTACAATTTTGAGAAAAGTAAATACACAAACTATACCAAAAACCAAAAAAGATAAAAAAAATTAATAAAAAAAATCTTGCTTGTCCTGGATGTCCACAGCTACCTCTAAGGTATGTGGATCACTTACACGATTGTAAAGTAAAATACTACATACCGTACAAAAGAAATAAAATATAACATCAAGCATGGTTGTGCACCCACATATTGAAGGAAGCCCATACAAGAATAAAAAGCAAACATAATCCCAATTGCAGGGAAGCATGTGTGCTCAGCCGTGTCTGGGAACATGATGATGTGCCTGTATGTGTGTTGTAGGCTGCACAGTGGACAAAATTAAGGTAATTTCACGGCCTGGTGGTGCCGACTTGAAGCCACTTGCTTTGCTGCTTCTGCTGCAGTATAACCAATGGAATGAACATGTAGATATATATGCTGCAGTGAATAGCAGGACCACTCCAAATCGCACCACAGAGAAAAAGTCAACAGTGCGTAGCTGATATGAAGGCCTGATACTAATATGTGGGGGTTTAAGCTGTTCAGAGTGGACACTGGATTGTTTTTGTCCAAACTTGAAAGGTTGAGCGACATTTAGTCGGATGTTAACTGAATGGACAGAGATTTTCTCGTGCGTTTTTTTTCTTTTGAGCCAAGGCACGCTAAATGTTTTTAGTAAGTGCAACAAATAAAAACCTGACAAAATCCAACTGCACGATGCTGACGGGAAAGATCTGATCTGATTTTTAAATGAGGCAACAATCAGCCCCTAGAGTCAGTATAACCCTTGGACACACCTTGATAGTGGCGATACTCCTGTCTCATGTTTTACACATGGCTCTCAAGTTTCAGAGCCTTCCACAGCTACGAAATGAATATCCCTCCACCTGTCAAATGATCAAATAACATTGATCAGATAATCTAGCAATTAAAGCCATTTCTGCGCGTCTGCTGTGTTAAACTTGTATTGTGCTTTAAACACAGAGTGTGAAGTAAAAGTTGTAGGTCAACTGCCACACCTTGCCACACACAAATCCTTCACTTTAAAAACAAATCATTGGTGGGTAAACGTAACCAGGCAAACCAGGCCTGTTAGGCTTTGAGAGGAATTCAAATTCAAGGGAGGGTGTGCCAGGGTGCCACAGACTAAACTAAAACAAAAATGCCTTGTTGCTCCAGTTTTGGTCCAGAGTTTCTGTGTTTTTTACAAGGTCTTTTTGTAGGTTTAACAGTTAGGCCCTTTTGTCTGTTATGTTTTAACATGGACAAGTTCATTAATTCGGCCCTGTTATCTCATATTCCTTTTATTATTTATTTTCAAAAGCCTCCCGTCCTTCTCCACACTGTATGTATAAAGCTATTTCAGTTACCTTCTGACAGTAAAATAAATCTATTAAAATTTTCCTTCTGCTGTGACTCTCTTAACGTCCTTGATCGTTGTGTGTTCTGTATTTAACCATGAACGGCACTATTTGCTGTTTGACTTGGGGAAGCGACAGGAAATCTGTAACAATCTGCATAAAAGGATGCAAATACCTACGTTACGAGATTGGTACAATGCAGAATAGAATAGAATAGAATAGAACTTTATTGTCCACTGAGGTGGAAATTTGGCTTTGGCTATGGGACACACAATAATTCACACTGTACTGTAAGCATATAGAGTGCCAAGCAATGGACACCGCAGCGACTCTATGGATTACGGCACACTGTTATGAGACTAGAAAGTCAGACTGAATGAGATCACTGTCAATTTTTGTGTCTTTATGTTCCTCTGAGATCGTCCCGCATTTGGCCTCTGGTTGTTTAAGTCTTTTAATTGAGTTCTGTGATTTTCCAGCAAGAACGTTCCAGAGAGCATTGAGTAAACTATCTGTTCCTCAGCCAGGGTGGTGATAGCCAAGATAGCCTGGTAACGGCACTGACCTACATAGACCCAGAAAGGACGAACAGGATGAAGTCGTCAGCACACAGGTTTGCGTGTGCAAGTCTGTGCTCTTCCTGGAAGATAGTGGAGGAAAAATAAAACAATTACACAACTGAATCTTAACTCACTATTTCCCCCTGGGTCAGGTTTTGTGTCATTTTTATTTTATTTATTTTTTTGTGCAGCAAATTTAGCATGACTTTGTAATAATATTAAAAGGGAATTTAATGATGCACTGATGCACACTTTTTATTGTGAACTGAGTACTTACTGAACATGATGCTCTTATCAAATATTACATTAATATAATGAAAATATTTTTATATGACCAATAAATTGAACTGTTACTATGTGACATAAATACATTAATGTGTCCTTTTTTCTGTCGCAGATCTGCAAGTCAGTGTGTTGTTATTGCAAGGTTTGAGTTGTCTGGATTTTACTTGCCGGACTTATGGCAAGCTCTGCTTCACCTCTCAGCTCTTTTTTTCTCACCTTCCTCCAGTCTGACTGCCCTTCTCAAATCCTCAAGCCGATTTTACACAGTTATCTTTTTCAAGCCAAAGGCTATAGCTTGTTAAATGACTTGCTTACCCCTCTTCTTTTTCCACCTTTGAGGCTGCACAAACAATGAGTTTATAACAAAATTACATATGCAGCGTGAAAACAACAAACTCAACAACGAAGAACTGTGCATTTCCTCTTATCTTCATAGAACACTGTTGCGTCTTCCAGTGTCATTGTAGCTTGCTTAAAGGCCAAAAATAATAATAAATGCTGAAGATGAGAACATTTCATATAGTACTAAGATTAATAAAATTAACATCCTCAAATAGATTAGGGTGGACTCTGATATAATAGCACACACCACCAAGATTGGTAGGCCAGCAAACTAGCTTGCAAGTGATAGCTGCTAATATGGTTAGACACCTTATTAGCCGCTGGCATTCACTGCAGGGATTTATGATCTAATGAGAGTATGTCTACAGGACGGGGGGACAAATCACAATTAAAATTACTCCAGCTTGCTGACTTCAACCAATCTTCCAACCAATTGGTTCCTGGAATGTGAATCAAAGACACAAGATGTTTGGTTGAATTAGAAATGAATGTCTCCATGCAAAAATAGTTCAGCTTTTGTAGAATGTAAGAGTACTATTTCAGTAGTTATCTTAGAATTCCAGGTAGTGAGTTAGCGTATCTATATAGATACAGTATGTTCATATCACGACAATCAAATGTTAGCTTACGAGAAAGGTAATGTATTATGATGCTACAAATGGTTGCTAACTCCGATATTACAAAGACCAGTTTTTCACCTGGCAACATCTCTCAGGTTTAAGACGAGCAACTGAGTAAATAGAAATGTATTCACCTTCCACAGTTGGGCTTCTTTGTTGCTAGTTTAGTGTTGTCCTCCGTGATGCTCCAGTAAAGCTTGGCCTACTTGGCCTCTGTAGTACAGCGAGCTCAAATTTAATCCAGAGAGAAATGGTGGATGTGTGCTGTATAATGGCTCAACTGCAAGTTATTATTTATTTATTTTTTTATATACGACAAGTAGTTTTTAAGATATCGAACAGTCTTTTAAGGGAAGAAACAGCTGGAAAGATGTAGAGAAAGAGGAATGCATTTGGTGGAAATCCTGCACAGCAAGAGGGTTTGGCAGTGTACGAGGTACCATAAAACCCTTTCAAGGAAAAAGGGAAAACTCACCCTGTTATCCAGGCCTCACATTCTTTTGTCACAGATGGTTCCCCTTAGTGAGTACCTCATATTGAATTTGGATTGGACGGAATTTCAAGAGAACCCACGCTTTAAAAAAATAGTGGCTCATTTGGGGAAAAGAAATGTCAGCTGCTTCTTTTCGTTTTGATTTGTGGTCGTTGTGGGCTGTAGCACATGGAGATCTTTCTTTTTCACTTGCTTGCCTGTTTCCAGTGGACAGCATGAGAGATTTTTGGGACTGGCCATAACTGGTGAGACAGTAAGTCCTCAGTTGTTCATTATGCAAGGTACCCTGAAACAGTTTTTAAACCAAGGCTATATTCAGATTTGCACTGTAATTTGGATCCACCTCACCAAGGCCCACGTCCAGCTAACAGAGACATTCTGGTCAGCCACACCAACTGTTTGTTTTCTTTTCTCAAAAGAAGGAATTTAATTCAATTAGGTTTAGAGTTTTCAAAAACATTTAAACTAAACACCCCAGGAAGAACAAGTACCGCTTTTGCTGGGAAGTATTCAATTCAGTTTTTCTGCCAGGGTCTTAATCTCATTTTCTAACACATCACCGCTGTAACTTGGAGTGACACACTCAGTTTGTCTTAAAATGTAAGAAGAGATAAAGCAATAGCCAATAAATATGATGGTAAATGGTCTTGTTCTTATACAGTATATCACACATTCACACACCACTGCCAAGCCCTAGTCCAGATGTTAGTATTACCTTGATTCCTTACGTTATGCCAGGCTCAGGCTTCAGCATCTGTCTATTTACACCCTTAAATCTCTGTATGTTGGTGTAATTGCATCCAAACTCATCCTAACATGTTCTACAAACCACACCATTGTCTAAGACTCTACAGTCTATGTTATTTAGTGACACCCAAGTTCGACTGGCATTGTTCCCGCTTGCCCAAGCAAAGCAAACTTATGAAACACAGTCACCAGAGTTCACATAATCTGCTAAAACATGCTCAGTGTGAGCACACCCTCAGAAGTGTAAAGCTCAGTCCTGGAGAAGAATGTGAAGTTCAGAATGCCAAGGTGTGCCTGGAAAAGGGCATGTCTGTTGAGTCTTGTTTCACTATGTCTTCTGACTGACTTGTTTTTCTTAAGACTGGACATATGACCAAGGTACTCACCACTGTGAACAGAATCTACTGCACCAGTTTTACAGATGGCCCAACAGATTAGGGGACTGATAAGAAAAGCGTCTCAGTTTTATAAAAGAAGGCAGAGAAAATGCACAAATACATTTTGTCACATTTTTGTTTTGTTTGAAATACTGAATGTACACTATATTGCCAAAAGTATTCACCCACCCAAATACCTGAATTTAGATGTTCCAATCACTTCCATGGCCACAAGTGTATAAAATCCAGCACTTAGGCATGCAGACTGCTTCTACAAACATTTGTAAAAGAATGGGTCGCTATCTGGAGCTCAGTGAATTCCAGTGTGGTAGGATGCCACCTGTGAAACGAGTCCAGTCATGAAATTTCCTCACTATTAAATATTCCACAGTCAACTGTCAGTGGTATTATAATAAAGTGGAACTTTGCCGTTACACCAGAGCGAATTCCAGTGGTAGGCCTCATCACCGCCAAGGAATCTGCCATAAAGAACAACAAACCCACCAACACGGAAGCCGAACAACTTAGGCTGAAGGTAACAGGTGTGAAAACCTTCAAACATCACCACCCAGGAAAGGTAGGTTCTAGGGTCACTGCAAAGGGACTAGGACATCACCATCGTGCCAGTGAACAAGGGAAGATACACAGTAGTAGAAAAGTAGAACAGTAGAACGGGAAATACTACGAAAGGATGGCACCTTGGCCAGAAGGCTCTAATCTCACCCCAGTTCAAGTCTGCGTGTTGCTCGATCTGTGCCTGATGACCACCTATTTCCAATTTAGTGGAGGATTCTACAGCAGAAACACAGCTGTGCAATGGGGTTACCAGTGTCACCGATCGTGACCAATCACTACATGGGGGAGGAAAGGACAGAGCTTCAGAGCTTGAATGCTTCAGCATACCAAGAGATTTTGGACAATTCAGTGCTCCCAACAGTTTGGGGATGGTCTCTTCCTGCTCCAACATGACAAACAAGGTCCATAAAGACATGAGCGGGTGACTTCAACCCGATAGAACACCTTTGGGATGAATTAGAGTGAAGACTATGGGCCAGGCCTTCTCATCCAGCATCAGTGTCTGACCTCACAAATGTGCTTCTGGAAAATTGGTCAAAAATTCCCATAAAGAGCCTTCCCATAATAGTTGAAGCTGTTATAGCTGCAAAGGGTGGACCAATGTCATATTAAACCCGATGGATTAATAGTGGGATGTCTCTTAAGTTCATATGTGTGTAAAGGCAGATGAAGGAATACTTCTGGCAATATAGAGTAGCAACTTCCTATTTTATTAATCTGTGACAATAGTTGCACCTCTGTCTTGTGTGCTCTCATTCCCAGGGCATCAAATGCCAGTGTTTTGTCAGAGTTGGTGCCATGCCAGAGTTTTGTAGTTCCATTTGTCACTCTCACTCCAACAAGAAGTTTTCCTTCTAACAATGGTGTATTTGTGTCCCAATCCATTATTTCTTGGTGCCTAAACTAACCAGTGTTTGATTTCCAAAAACCTACAGCATCAACATACTGCAGTATTTGGCACTGCGGGAATGAGAATCTGTTTTTAATCATTGTCCTGAAAACCTCTAAGCGCAAACCTGATGTGAAAGTGTGGTGCTGCAGAACGTTGCAGATGCCATGCTTCTTTAAGACTGGCTTTTGAATAACATGACATGACAAGACATGTCTTTATGAGTATGACAAGACATGACTGTGATTCAGACTCTGGACTAAAGCCAACAATGTCACCAAAGTCCAGATATTTCTGGTTCAGTCCAAGTAGTTTTCTTCTTTTTGTTGGTCTCCCTGGTTTCTTTGCACCAGCTCAACCATAAAGATCTAATGGTCCTTCTAACATTTGATGTTGAGACGTGTGTAGTTGTCTACTTGAATTATGGGAAGCGCTGATGCAAACTCTTCTCTAAACTGCTATTAATTGTTGATTTCTGATTAGTCACATGTTGAGTATAATATCATGAGATAATATAGGAAAATATTTGTACTAGCAGCTGTGACTGAAGGCCCCATGCAGGTGGCGCTATGGCCAGCAGTCTAAAAGTGAGGTGTAGCATTTAAAAAAAATGGCCTTTAATAACTAATGGTATTTGGCCTCCATCTCATTTTTCATCACTTTTGCCAGTTGTCAAATGTATTTTGGCAGGACTCACCAAATTCTTCCCCACCCCCTTCTCTTTGTTACTGTATCTCTACTGCACCACCCGTTCCTCTCTCTTTCACACTGCTCTAAGTAAAGAAGCTGCCATGACAGGCTGCCTGTTTTCAGAAGTCAGGCAGAGCAGAGCTTAACTCTAGGGAGCTCTGGAGATCAAAGTATTTGCACACACAGACTCACACATGAACACACATACACACACATCCACCCACGAATGTTCCTTCTCTCAGTAACCAAAAATACAGCTTCACATACGCACACAGATGGAGGGATGTGAAATATCAGCATCAAACTGGATGCGACAAGGTCTTTCCCATAGAGCTTTTTTGCTTTTGCCTGTTCATGAAAACATACACACACACACACACACATCCACGCGTGCACGTACACATACATACACAGAAAATATGTGAAATCTGCAAGGGCAGATTAGGGGAAATCTCTATGGGCGTTTCAGCAGCCACTCGTTCTTTTTGACAAGAAAATCCCTTTGTGTGTGTACTGCTCTGATGGCTTTTTAGTACTGTGTGTGTTTGCTCATCCATTTGGGTGTGTGTGGTGGTTGAAAAGGCATGAATGACAAAGATACCCAGCACTCACTGCATGTGTGATTCTAGCTTTGACCAAATTAATATCCATCCATTCACCCTATTTCACTCTTACATATCCCCATATCCATCCTCTATTACCCCCTCTATTGGGGTATCAGACTATCCAGAACACAAACCACCAAAATCTCCAGAGAGCTCCAGATTCCTTTATATAACACCTCATCATTTACCAAACCCTGAAGAGATTAGGACACAATTTTAGATTTTTCCCTGAAGGCAAATATTAATGAGAGTCTTGGGCTTTTACTTGGCTCCCGAATATGTCTTCATGTGCTGGAATGGCCAGTTAACGTTTAATGTGTTTGTAACCTGACCTGTTCCTTATTTCCACCGACATGTTCACAGACTGTTATGTCACATGCTTTGTCATGGATTAATTTCCTTCTAATCATCTAAAGATTGGTCATGCCTAGCTTATCACAAAGTAGCGCATTAGATAAGATTAGATAAGATAAATAACCTACAGTTGGGTTTGTTGTTCACAAAATAGCTAACTTTCCAATTGGAGCTAGCAAATGCAAACATTAGAAATAATACATTATGCTGATAGTTCGATAGAAAGTCTTAATTAATATTTTGCTGAACATAACACAGATTGCAACATTTCTTTACCAACAAGAGAAAGACACAACAATGGCAAACCATGTTAGCGAGCTACCTAGTTAGTTTTGTATTGTTTTCAGAAAAACAAAGCTAAAATTTATGACTCCCAGGCTGCTCATAATCTCCAACACCAACCTTGGGATGTGGCCTGGTGCATAATCAAAGTGAACCAATAAGACATTTTTTCCTCAGTCTCTCCCCCCTAGGTTCAAGCCAATGTTAGCTTGGCTGTTTTCCCACCTGCTGAACCACAGAAATCCAGCTGCTTTCCACACCACATTCTGTGACCCATCAGAGTTAAGTTCACCTGCATATGTCATGTGTATGTGTCACCAGTGTTTGGAAAAATACTTGCACTAACACCAAGGAAATAAAAGAGTTCTACACTTAATAAGGAGACCAGCTTGCACACAAAGCACATGTCACGTAAGCTCAATCGGAGCTGTCTTTTTTCCCTTTATGGCACTTGGTAATTTTTGTTCTGGGACAGAGCCCAGGATTCACATTACATGAATGTAAAGAATCAAAGTGAAATAAAGCACTGTTAATCATTTAAGTTATTGTTTATTTTCAGAAACCTAGTGTTAAGCTGTCTTTTCATAAGAACTTAGAACACCACTGTCACATTACTAGAAATGTAAACCTTCTGTTTTCTTGTGCAGCAAAGACGGTCTCACTGTGAATAAAGAATACCTAAGAAAGCTTGATCCTGCTGAACTCGGTATGACAGAACACCGGCAGAAATAAGGAGAGATGATTGTAACACAGGTCATTTAGATAATAGGTCCAGGTGGGCCCTTCATTAGAAGTAGTAAACTTTAGCTTTTCTCTAATGAATGAGTCTTTTAGGTGGAAGCTTTCAAGCAGAACAAGACAACCAACCATGCTCTTTCATCATGTCTTTCATTTTTAGGTGACCTTGAGCAAAACACTCAAGAAATAAGGATGTTGTGGCCAATAGTAAAAATACTGTTACCTTGGTAAGTGCTTGAGCATCGGTATGAGAGTGTTAGCTTGAAACTATTGTTTCACTCCACATAGAAAGCAAAAATAAAGGCTGCAATTATTGAAAAATACAAAAGCACCCTCAAAAAAGAGAGCAGAGGTTATGATTTCTAAGATACACAAGACTACAACAAAATAAAGAAAAGAACAGCAAGAACAGAACAGCAGATAAAACATGGAAGGCAGGAAATGTCTTTCTATGTTCAGTTTCCACATAGTCAATTTGGTCTTCGACCTATAAATAGATAGATTTTATCTACAAACCTATTCTTACCTGAAACTTACCAACTCATGGCTTGAAACAATTAGACAATGCCACGACAGGGTACAAAAGACCTTTGAAAACATTTGTGCCAAAAACATTACAATAAAGACCAACAAAACCAGTGGAACAAATTGTGATTAAACCAGAAAGATGCAAAAGCAGAGGCCAAGCTTTTGTATGTAGCATGAAATACATTCAACCTTGAATTAATAAACTCACTGTTGTCTTGGCTTTTGTCTGTGCCCGGGTTATTATAATGCACTGATTTGACTTCAACTTGGAGCTGAAAAGACTTTCATCTTGTGACTCACATTTCAGACTGGAAGACACAACTCACAACCACAAATTAGTGCAAGCAGTGTCACAAATGAGTGTGTGGGTTTGGCCAGCTTGACGAGACGTCTGCATTGTGGTCGTAGTTATCAATGTCTCATTACATGAATCGTGTAGAGACGCTTTTGCAGTACAGGTCTAGGGATTGCTATATCAGTCACTTTGGTAGATGGACTGGCACTAGACAAATGAATCCACTGTGACATCACGCCATGGGGTTCCTGAAGAGATGGACTGGTTCGACAAAACATATTTTCATGTTTTTACTGTCGGACTGTAGTGTTGACACAGAGAAACCCACATTCTGTATCGTTTACCATGACTTCACTGTACTGTGAGTAAACCCAACAGTTTTTTTTTCTCCTCAGTGTTCATTCAACATACAGTGACATAAATACATTGCCGCTAACATTTATTTTTGTTGGCACATTTGTTTTTATGTATGCTATAAATCACTGTGCCATCACATTCAGACCAAACTACGTTGTGTTTTCGAAGCCTCAAGTATTACACTTTGATCACAAATAAAGTGACAATGAAAATCGAGTAGGCGTTTATAGTTTCACATATTCTGCATATATTGAAAAACCATTGAAACTCTACGTGATGGCACCAGAACAAATTGAACTGAAATGACTGTCAATTTGCCTCACCCTCCGGAGCATATGCACAGCTTTTGTGTAAGAGCATTGTTATCTCCTGAGGGCTTAACCAGAGGATGAGGGGAGGAAAACAAAAGAAAATCATTGCCGGGAAAAGGAAAGCGACACAGAGACTGATTACCGTGTGTAAAATAACAATTCTTTATTCAAAAATAACACCAATGGCAAGCCTAACTAAAAATGCTGGTAGTGAACTGAACACGACAGACCAGACCCAACACCCACAAACAAACTAAAGGCGCCGCCACTCTGGGGGGAAAAAGACACAGGAAAACCAAGAATGATTAATGCACCCTCTTTTCCACAGAAAAGAGTAGCCAGTACGTCACAGACAAGAAACACAGCCCACAAACAAACAAAGCCTGCCTCACGCTTACACCACTGTGGTCCACCGTCTCTCTCTCTCTCTCTGGCCACACCTCTCCCCACTCTTTAACCATGATCGGCTGATTACCTGAGTGGAACCGGCTGCTGGTCGGAGGAGGGATGATCACCTGGAGGAGGAGAGTGGGGAGAGAGACACACAAACACACCATAACAACCACAGCGGCGCTAAGGCCGTAACAAGCATTATGCCGTTTCTGTGTGTGGCTTTGGTAATATAGGCTGCCTGGATACAGCTGAACCAATAACAGACATATCCTGAGTTTCCCTGGCAACACTACAGCAACCTTTGCTGTGAATGAGGCTCCTATCAAAAGGAGGAAAAACATGTACAGTATACAGTGTTTGTACAGATCATATCTGTATTATTTGTAACCATGTTTGCTCAAGGGGTGTTTTTAAAAATATACAAAAATACAAAAGCCCTAACATAAAATGCATATATATATATATATATATATACACATATATATATATATGACACACTCAGAAGGCCCATGTCCTCTGATGAGTCACAACTGTTGTGAGGCACAAGGGAGACCTATACAGTTTTAATAAGGTGATCATAATGTTATGCCTGATTGGTGTATTTCAACCACTGTTGGTTTGATTATCATGGTATCTGGTGGAAATTCTCAAATATTGTAGTGTAATAATTTGGTGATCTTCGATTTTCCAGCTAATGCACCGCTGAGGTTAGGTTAAAGTTAAATTTAGCCAATAAATGTTTTCATCTGCACCTTTATTACATGGATTGGTGCAAAACTTTTTATGAGTTTATATTCCCATGAGTCACTTTTCTGCCATCCCCCACTGTGAGCTTACATTTTGCAGTTTTGTGTGAACTGACTGGACATTTGTCTGTGAAAGTTCTCAGTCATCCAGGTCATGGTATGCCCAAAAAGTGTTTTAAAAAAGGCAACTGGACTTTTTGTTTCACCACTCATCCGAGTAGCTTCTTCGGTTCAAGGGGACTGGTGGGAAGTTTGAGGTTTAAATACAAAACTCTGTGGGTAACCAATCAGAAACTTGCTTGACTTGTTTCTGTCAATGACCACAAACTGGTGCAGCTAATGGATGGGTTGTTTGGCTTCCCCGATGCTAAAGTCTGTACAATCCTCACTGCACTGAACAGTGTACACCACATTATTCTGTTTCTGCTTGGGTGTTCTGTCTTTAGGGTGGACCAGTTTTTGCTTAAGTATTTAACTGGAACCAGTCCCCTAGAACTGAAGAAGCTAGTCAGATGAGTGGTTAAATGTCTTCTAAAAAAAACAACTCTACAAGTCCAGTTGCTTTTTTAAAAACAATTTTTTGATAAAACTGACAGGACAACTGTTGGATGGAATGCCAAAGATTATCATTTAGTCATTCAGTTACCTGTGTTCCTTTGTTAATCTGGTCAGGTTTTATTATACCTTGAACTTCGTGGCTAAGTCACTGAAACCCCCTCCCCACTGTAATTTGTTTTCAGCAGTAGTTAGCAAATGTTAGCATGCTGAGATCATATTACATTGTCAGTGCGAGCCCACCAGTATTCTGGCGTATCGCATCTTAAAGCATGGCACACCGGTGTGTCGAGAGATTACAGGTTCTAGTTCACACGGTGGGTGGCGATATGGAACATCAAAATGCATATGACAAAAGCAGAATGAAACAAACAAATGAGGATGACACGCACACATGAGAGTCACTCCAACTGACTATGCCAACAGATCACTCCCACAGCCAGTCTGTGTGTGTGTGTGTCAGTGAACACCTACTGAGCAATGCACAAAAAAGACTAAATCCATGTGTGCAATCCAAGAATTAAAGTGGTGCATTGCAGTCACATAAGAAAACAAATGGTGACCTCATTTAGACACATGGAGAAGAAAACTAGCTAATTAGAAGCAGTATATAGTAAATATATTATAAAAGCAGGGCTCAAGTTGTAGACTACAGTGTAAAATCACTTTACCAAAGGCAATTTCATGCTTTTTTCCAGTAAAAGTTCACATAAAAAAGAACAAATAAATTTAAAAAAGCACGTACACTTATATACACGATCTTGTAAAATCAGGTAGCAGCATAACGCCTCTCATTTCTCAAACATCTATGACTCATAATCAGATTAATCCATGGTTTAACCTTAGACACAATGGGCACAAAACTATGTAGCCTGAAAATACCCAAAATAAAGTGTTTGATAAGTTCAGTTAAGTTCAGCAACGCATATTTTATTTTACTTTTTTTCAACCTTTAACAGTACGGACATTTTTTAATACATTTTATGCACAAAATAATCATGAACGTGTTTTAATGTCCCAAACCAAATCCTGTTCACAGAAAATGCTGAAGTGAAGAACTGAAACCTTTTATCCAATTTATCTAAGTTTATAAATGCTCACTCTGTGGCAACAGCTGGGGCAGTTATGTAGCATTTCTTAATCTTTCTAGCTGTAATCTCCAAGGTATGACAGCTTTCACAATGTTTGCTACTCTCACCCCTGTAAATACAAACAAGCCCTGAGGATTCATCGTGCAGGGATGAGAGTCTGACGATCCACTCAGTATTTGTTGAGCTATTTCACCCCGGAACAGTGTTTTGTGTGATCTCACAAATGGAAAAGCTTTAAAAAGCACTGACTAGTCTGAGTTCTTTCCTCAGCCAAAAGGCAGTGATATTTTTCAGTGGTGTGGATGTGTGGTTGAAAGGTCTGTGGCGTTTCCCGGTTTTCCTCTCCAATATTTGCTCAGCTTTCCACGTGACATCCTTTAATTGTCGGACTCAGTTTGGAGATGAACCAGCAGCAACTGTAGAGAAATACAGTGTTACAATACAGAGTTCAGCTTGTAGCTGTTTTATTAATCTTATACTTAGTCTGACCAATGATAACTTGATTCTGATCCCATTTTAAAAGTGAAGGTGATAAGTCCAGTCAACGTTGTCATACGGCATCTGAAAATCCCTGAACCGTTTCCTCACAAGCATAGAAATAGAAATGAATAAATGTATTTTTTTCTAGATCAAACACATTTCTTCACGTATTCAATTCATTACCGTGGGAAATTCCACACCTCTGAAATATATGAAATGATAACCAAATGTTATCACAGCTTAGTGTTATACCTGGAAATAGGGAAGATACACCATTCTAATGCTATCTAAAGGTAATCAGAAAGATATGTTCCCTTCCAGGTTATCATGCGCCTGTTCAGTCGTATGATATTGTAGCCTTCTTCTCGTAATTAGACGAGCAACACCAACACCAGAGAAATCAAAGTTAGGTGGGTTATGTAGTGGGCTCTGCTCTTTGTTTCCTCCATGAATGAGTCACGCTGATACAGCCTGGCCTCTGAAGGGCAACGACAAATGCTTTCCCCAGTGGCAATCTTGCAAATGTTGGTCTAAATGTTAAAACGGCAAATGATAAAAGTACTGTTAACAGTCTGTATCGTTGTAGCTGACAATCACTTCTACAATGTATAACATAAAGCTCCTGTATTTCTGCAGTCTTTCATGTGGAGCCTGGAAACTGTTGTTGAAATGAGGTTTAGGATTTGGATGATGGGTCTACATTGAAACCAACTGGCTGTGGTTTGGCTTCACCAACACGACAGACAGTGCTCACTGCTCACTGTTCTCTGCCACCATATTCAGATGTTTTATGTACAATTATGCTATGGATTTATAGCTTCATTTTCTGATTAATGCTGACTGCCATTGTTTCTGTTCCTCTATTACTTTTGCTGCGTGTATTTCTATTAATTCCACCACTTCTGCAGCTATAATTCAGTTTCATTAATGAAAAACTGCTACATGGTGACGTGATCTTTCCCTTTGCTGTCTTCAGTCTGTGCTCTCATTAGTGAACTGATAAAATGTCGGGTTACACATTAATATCGCAACTCAGAAAGATGAGCTAGGAGCTACAAGCGGTCACACTTTATTCTGAGCTGCTGACAGAAAGCTTTAGCAGGATGAAATAATCATGTGTGTGTGTGTTTGTGAGAGTGAGCAAGATGTGGACGGTGGCCAAATCAGCACGGCCTAATTTCAGTCGCACATGATAGGCGCACTAATGAAGACGGAGCTAACAATCAGCTGCTCTGCTGGAAGACGGCATTGAGAAAAGATGATATTTACTGGAAAGTGTGCCTTCTGAGTTATTATATCTCGTACATGGGACTTGACAAATACTTCAGCCAGGGCTAATATCTAACAACTTTTAAATAGTTCACTCATTCTGTTTTGCAATACTCATGTATTGTGCAGAATATGGGCCATGCTTCGTAACTGCATGCAGAGGTGGAAATAAATCAGCAATTTCCTGAACCACGACTGTTGAACTTATGTGCATGAGCTTTTTATACAGAGAAAGTAGGTTAGGGTTGGTTCTTTAATTTAACCAACCCATCGTAATATGCTTTGCTTGTGGAGCATGACCACATCTATTGGCTACTGCAACAAGCTGCAATCACGTCACTGACATATTAGCTCTATTTTTTTATCCCAGACATAAGGCTATTACATACTCCACGAGAAGAGAGAAATTTGTTCTAGGACTGCGAGAACAAAATTACGTCATTTTGTTCACACAGCCATCGTTTGGGAGTTCTTGCAGCTTTTTCTTCACACATCAGCCAGCCAGAACGTTTTTTCTCGTATGGTGTCCGGCAACTATTCTGTGAACAAGAACAAATTTCGCACTTGTCAGCTTTGTTAAGCTGAGTGCAACTGCAGCCTCCTGGGATTTATTGTATCACCTGGCTCACATGATGGTCTACAGCTAATTTAACTTTGGAAATCTGTAAGTTTGTATGCTTCATTTGTATAGTTAATCAAGTGGGATACATTTATCTTCTGTAAACACTTATCCTGTGAAGGTCGCAGGGGGTCGTTCTGGGTACTCCGGCTTCCTTCCACCATCCAAAGACATGCTAGTTAGGGTAATTGGTGATTCTAAATTGGCTGTAAGTGTGAGTGTGAATGGTTGTCTGTCTCTGTGTTGGCCCTGCGATGGACTGGTGACCTGTCCAGGGTGTACTCCGCCTCTCGCCCGAAGACAGCTGGGATAGGCTCCAGCAGAACCCCTGTGACCCTTAACAAGAAAAAGCGGTTACAGAAGATGAATGAATGATTAGCAAAATACGTCACAGAGACAGTTACTGCAATCATTTTTTTAGTACTCCAAGATTAGTGTGACATCTCTTTATAGGTGCATGTGATCACTAAATTCTGTAGGGACAGTTTGTTACTAATGTTTAGTTTATTATTATTATGTTTATTGAGCTTTTTCCTCATTAGTATCATTGAGTGATCACTGAGTGAGCATATTTGTACAAATGAACGGCCACGGACTCTTTGTGACAATGGGTGATATATAGTTCACTAATTCTAATTTGGTGTAGTTAAGGCTGCTGTGCTCCAAATAGTCAAAGGCTGAGAAACTTCATAGGCTTCTCAGACTCTGATCTGCACAACAGCACGCCAGAGACGAGGCTCTCTGCGGTAGAAATTACACACCGACTTTCATCATTTCCAAAAAAAAGGGGAGAGCACAAAGAACCTGCACTGAATCCAATTAGAAGAGATCCAGAGGCACTGCAGTGAAACCTCCATATCCTTGAAAAAAAGACACAGCGCTTTATTTTGAAAGCATTAACACTGGGAAGCAGGATGACACATATGGACAAGGACCGGGTGCATGAAAGGTGGCTGGTAGTTAGCTAAAAGTAGCTTTAATGCTTTCATTTAAATAGGAACACTAATAGATGCACATGTATCGTGCTGAAAGCTGTTGCTGTATTTAGGACACTATTTAGAGGTTTTCAGTACAAAGGTCTTAATATATAATGTGAAATTTAACCCAAAATGAATGCTTGATAGGACTGGATGTTATAATAAGTTTGATGACCAGCCCAATACTTGTCCTCTTGGGTGGGGTTGGATTGGGAGATGATCTCTTTTGTTGAATCAATTCGGGCCGGGAGGTGGCCAGGTGAGTCTCTGGTTCAGGTCTACACACATTTAAATCCCAGGCTGTATTCATTGGGCTTGTGTCCGGTGGTGTGTTGGTTTTCCGTTGCTCTCCTTCCCAAATGAAAGCTGTTTGTTGCAGGAAGGTTGTCTGGTTTTGGGGGCATGGCATTGGTGGTTAGCCTGTTGCTCTCCAGTTCGGCAGAACAAGCTCTTCAGCACTTGGTTGTGGAGCTAAGTGTACCTACCCTGGGTAAGGCTGGTCTTGCAACCCACCAGGATGTTTGAAGGTTGCTGGGGCATCTCAGTGAGGACAGGCTTTTTTTTTTTTTTTATTGAAAATTATTGAGTTTAGGGTCTCATTGCACTCTGAAATGAAAGCATTGAACAAATAAGACATTTGAGTTTAAAAAGAAATCATGGAATCAAACTCAAACTCATCAAGGCAGCCACCTTTGGCAGATATAACAGCTGAACACACTCGGGGCATTCTTTCTACAATAGAAATCAAATATTCTTTGGAAAGTTCTTCCCAAGTCTTTTGCAGATGTTCCCATAAATGTGTGGCACTTATAGGTTGCTTGGCTTTCACTCTTCTGTCCAGTTCATCCCAAACCAGCTCGATGGGCTTTAAGTCTGGAGACTGTATTGGCCAATCCATGTTTTCCAGCTTACCATTTTGTTCTTTTTTCCTGAGGTAGTTCTGGCATAGCTTGGACTTGTGTTTTGGGTCATTATCTTGCTGTAGAATGAACCTCTGACCAAATAGGCACATACCAGGGGGTACTGCATGGCACTGCAGAATGCTGTGGCAGCTGTTTTGGTTCAGGGTGCCTCTCACTCTCTACAAGTCACCAACCCTGAATCCAGCTAAACAACTGCAGACCATCACATTTCCTTGAAGTCGCCTACTTGATGACGCACAGAGATCCTGCGTGATGAACCAAAGATTTGAAATTTTGATTCATCAGTCCATAATACCTTCTTCCAGTCTTCAGTAGTCCAAGGCCAGTGTTTCACAGCCCAGGTGAGCCTCTTCGTCTTATTCTGATATCTTTGCAATCACTTTTTTCTGGAACTTGTCCTGTCAAACCTGCAGCTCAAAGTCTTCTCTTCACAGCTGAAACTGAGACTTACTATATCCACTATTAAGCTGTGCTTGAAGCTGTTGTCCTGTGAGCCGCCTATCACGCAAGCTGTTAACTCTCAGAAACTTATCCTCTGATTCAGTTATGTCTTTGGGTCTGCCAGACCTCTTCCTGTCAGACTGTTCCCACTGACACCTTGACTTTCTTTGCAATTTCCCTGTAGGGAGACCTACATTTACCATGTTATGATGGTCTGTCTCTCTTCCATTGTTAATTGCCATTTTCTCACCATTTTTGTCGCAACACACTACTTTCTGCACTGCAGTACAATACTGTTCACCTGATGTTCATGAGGGTCTGGTACCACAGTGTGTTCCAACACTGCTTTTATGCAGACAGAGGTGATTGTAAGTAATCAAGAAAAGTTGTAGCACCTGTAGGAATTAGTAGCACCAGCTTTCAAGGCTGATTCGAATTTCACTGCTGCAGAACAGGTTTAAATTGTTAACCCCCTTCGTGTTCCCTTAAAGAGGCTTTTTTTTTTGTATAATTCTGAAATGTATATTATTTTTCAGATTTGTGTAAAAAAACTTTTTTTTTTAACCTTTGGCTGTTCATTACTTACCTTTGTACCATTTCAAGCTATTCATTGAACTTGCACGACTTGAATTGCAAGAAATAATTAAGATGTTCTAAAACTTTTGGTGGGGTTTAAGATAGCTTAGTCTTAATTGTATTTCAACCTCCAAAAGCCTCTCTGTATTAATTGAACACAAACAAACAAATAATGCACATAAACAAGTAATGTGTTAATGTGTTCACTGTTTGCAGCTTAACTGAACATTTACAGTTATGCTGACGTTTTCTTTGTTCAAAAAGTCCATTATTGCAAAATCACCCTTCTGATATTGTAGAAACGTAGAAAGTTGACGCAAGAAATTTCTTGTTTCCGAATAGTGTCAAAGGTGACAGCCGCTACATTGTGATGAGCTGAAATGTTTTTGGGCTGAGACACAGGCTTTGCATCTGGACAGACCAATAAAACTGATCAAACACAATTCAGTGCGTCCCTAGAGATCATTTGTGGGGTGAGGTCATGTAGCACATTATCAATAAAACTGAATAAACACTGTTTTGATTATGCAGCAGCTAAATGTGGCACACAGAGTCTCGCAGCTCCTCTTCTTCTAGTTCATCTGGTCTCCCTGCTGCAGCAGTTTCTCCTCCTCCCTGCTTCTCTGGCTTCTCTCACTTCTTCTCTATTTATTTAAGAGAGAGGCTGAGCGGAAGGAGAGAAAGGACGACAAGGGTAAAGGAGAACATATAGAGAGTACTGTAAATGTAGACAGATGGTAAATACTTCCCTGCTGGAGGGAGCCATGTCAGACTGCAGAGCGCTGCTGCACTCTGCATGACAAGACCAGGCAGGCAGACTTTGTGTGTGTGTGTGTGTGTGTGTGTGTGTGTGTTTGTAACTAGGCAGGCAGCCACTCTCAGTGAATGTAGGTGAAAGGGCTTTGCTGTCAGAGCGAGGCAATGCAGAGCCGAGCAGAGCAGGGATAAGCTATAATCTACACTCCCCCGCCATCTTTCCAAAGGGGTGGGGTGGAGAGGCGGATCGATGTGGGAGGAGGACGGAGGAGGGGAAGGCAGTAAGAGAAAGATACACAAGTAACTTGATTAACTCTTTGTGTAAAGCCTGCAGTTTTTATTGTTCTCCCAGTCCCAGGCAGCCATATTTTAGCACCACGTGTACAGCCGTGAATGGTGGGCGGTGTGGAAAGAGAAGGGCATCTGCAGTAAGCTCAGGGTCAGGTGAGCATGCTGCAACCTGTGCTCATCCAGGTTATAGTCTGGTGCACAGTTACTCATTGCGCGGCTCGCGAGCCACATGCGGCTCGTCAAGCTTGGCGGCTCGCATATAGCTTACAGTATCACACTGCCACTTGCCTTTAATTGCAATCCACTATTTACCGGCAATGCTACTTAAACTGCCATCTCGTGGCGATAAGCTGTAACACATTTCACGCAGCTGAATCAAGGAAAGCGCGAATGAAGGTGGCCATGTGGCATTGTTTACAAAACTTGGCGACTTAAGCTCCGCTAGCTAGCGTAAAACACAAAATGGACCGTTTTTTAATAAAAAAGAGACAGAAACGAGCTCATTAAAGTCTTAAATGAAAATGTATTGGCCGTGTTATTTATTTTTTGTGGGATGTCCAATTTGTATGTTGTCGTAAAAGTGGCTCGCCTTTTGATTTTGCACAGCCAATGTGGCTCTTGTGAAAAAAATAGATCACTGGTCTGGTGAATACACGAGCACTTGTGTTGTTCATTCATGTGCATAGCATTTTCCAATCCCAGCACACTGTGTCACAGTGCGACATTACTCATGCACCAGCTTGACAGGTTCACCACAGAAATACATCGGAATAGCTTGTATTTTCTTGTAGATTCTGTTGCCTTTCAATGCGACGAGGAAACATTGAATAATATTAGATTTGGTGTGCAAAATATCTAATACTGCAGTACAACATCCACTGATAGTTACTACTACGTTATTAAGCTATTTTAGGGTTATATTTAGAAATTCACTGCACTTGGTAATATCATTACCATGATCTTCTATCTGCTTCAGTGTTTATTTATATTTAATCAGGATCTTAACCAGCAAATATGAAATCTGGCTTTGGATGGAAAAGTCATGTGCTTTGTTTGCCCATAATCCAACCCAACCACCTCCTCTAAATGTAATGGGGGAAAACTATATATTTATTCGTGTAGCAACATAATTACTAGGGGTAATAAAAGGTAGGTTTGAGGAAGTTGACTCAAATTCTAGTACAAACTGAGAAAAGGCAATTAGCCCGTCTCCGTTGCAGCTGCATTTCAAGCCGAATCCCATTTTTATTTTTCAAATCTGACAAAAACCAGAGCAGAAGTAAATCTGAATTAATGTCCATTTCTGTTCACTTAGTAATGCTAATCATGTCAAGTCAAATGCACGTAAACCACTGCAGAGACTGTCCAGTGAGAGAACATAATTGGAGGAGAATCAAACCTCTAACAGTCAAGAGGATTGTGGAAAACATGATGTTAGGGGTCATTTCTGATTCTTCATGTTGTACTTTGGGGAACTTTAAGTTTCCTCTGTACTTCACATCAAAAAATAAAAATAAAAAAAATACGTATTTGTGGATGCTGAAGTCCCATGTCATTATATTTAACATCATGTTTATTGTGTTTAGAGCTTGAGAATGACCTTCAACTTCAGTTTCAACCAAGAATGTCCCCTTTCCCCAGCAACTTCCTGTGCCATTGGTCAAGTCAGTCAATATGCTGATGAGAAATATGTTGATTATATATGTTGATTAAATAATCAAAAATGCCATTATATCTTCCTCTGACCTGTATTTTAAAAGCATGATGCAGTTCATTTTGGCCTCACACTTGTGGAGCTGTCACTGCCTGAATTTAAAAATATTTTTTGGTTGGATATTTTAAAAATGAATAAGCCTTAACAGCCTTAGTAATTAAAAAACAACAACAACAACAAACACAAGTGTAAGGTGGGACATGCCGTAGTCTTTCTTAATAGGAGCATGTAAATTAATCATTACAGCCAGGAAAGTTGAGCTAATTATAGCAAATATAATGACAACACACACAACTGAAACACGAAGATAATCCATTTATTTATCCCACAATAGTGTAAATGTAAGAATATAACTAAGAAGGCTAAAAAAGATGGCAACAGAGAAAACTAACAATTTTCCCTGATAAAGATACAGCTGAAACAATTCATGGTCATTGATAATTAAGCTGAGGGGAGATCGTCTCTGTGAGGAAGCAGTAGTGAAGCTGAGCGAAGCTTTGCTCATGCAAACTGAATGAGTGCTGAAAGCTGATATTGATAGTGACAGGTCATAAACGCGAGCAGAGAACGCATAAACATTCATTCATTCATATTCTGTAACCGCTTGGAGCTGCAGCCTATCCCAGCTGTCACCGGGCGAGAGGATGAGTACACCCTGGACAGGTTGCCATTGTATCAGAGGGCTAACACAGAGAGACAGACAACCATTCACAGTCACACAAACACTCACAGCCATTTTAGAATCACCAGTTGAGCATGTCTTTGGATGGTGGGAGGAAGCTGTAGTATGTGGAGAAAACCCACGCAGACATAGGGAGAACATCCACACAGTGAGGCCGACCTTCTTGCTGTGAGGCATCAGTAACCACTACGCCACTGTGCTGCCAATGTATAAACATGTGATAATAAAATGACTTCCATACTTCCTGAACTACTGTAAGTTATAAAACTGAGTAATTGTTTCTTAATAAATCAAAAAATCTGGACAGATGATCGAACCACAGTGTGCATAGACCTAATCTGGCTGTTGATCTCCCTGAAAAACATAAAACCATACCTAGAAACCACTATATTACTGTG
This sequence comes from Planiliza haematocheilus, assembly GCA_005024645.1. Classification (NCBI taxonomy): domain Eukaryota; kingdom Metazoa; phylum Chordata; class Actinopteri; order Mugiliformes; family Mugilidae; genus Planiliza; species Planiliza haematocheilus. Next base: position 3,752,375 of record SRSE01000306.1, read on the forward strand.
AACTCTTTATGTGTGTCTTGTTTATGTGGCATTTTAGACATGAGGAGTGTTTATTCACTCCTGTCGAGCAGAGAAGAACACTCTTGGGTTTGTGGTGTTAAAATTAAACACTGTCGAACCAAAATCCATGACTTCCTTTTGGTAGTGTGGTAACTGCCTCCCAGAGAAGTCCAAAAGCACAGATGTCTTCATCCTTAACATTCATATGTGTCCTCATTAGAGAACCTCAGTAGTATAGCTACAGCTACAAATGATACACTCAGACTTGTGCGGCATACTTTTAAATGCCTTGTTATATAACAAGGAGATCTTTTGGCTGCAGGAGATGCTTGCTGTTCACTGGGGGGGAAATCTACTCTCCCTGCCTAACAAGACAGAGCTATAAAAAGATAAAGATTCTGCTTGTGTTTGTGTGGGTGCCTATGCGAGCTTGCTGCAGGCATAAACTGGAAAGGACAATCAACAATTACAGACAGGAAGGCGTGGGGATGAAGGAGGCAGTGGGGGAGGTTTAGCAGGGAGAGAGAGAGAGAGAGAGAGAGAGAGAGAGAGAGAGAGAGAGAGAGAGAAGGAGAAAAATGAATCAGGGCTTGTGTGCTTGGTTGGGTCAGATAATGAATTGCTGACTGGAGAGGGGGGAAAAGGAGGTAGGGGAGGAGAGTTAAGGTCACTTCAGGCCGACGTGTCTCAGAGGAAGAAGCAGATAAAAACAGCGCTACTAAGCTGAGGTCAACAAACACACACAGCTTCAAATTCTGCCAGGACTCTAAAAAATGCTATGAAACATATATTTGATATAGGACGTGCAATATGTTTATTTATATTTAATCAGAAATCTTATGTGAAATCTGACCTCTGGTGCAAATGTGCTTTGTTTGCCCATAATCCACCCCAACCACTTCCCCCCAATTTAAAAACATCATAAAAAGATGAAGATATGAGGTTATGAAACAAATCTGACACTATTAAACACCTTACTTTGGAAAAACTCACTTCCACTACCAGTGAAACCACGGTCCAAGCCAGGGTGGTTGCACCATGTGCAGGCTGAGGAAGGTTGCAGCGTGCAGTGCTCGATATTGGTCTATAGACAACTGCATGGTTCCTGCAAGTAGTGTTGTGGACATTAGGAAGAAGCAGCCAGAAGTCTGTTTCAACATGATACAGTGAAAAAATACCACTGTACTCAACTGGATAGTCCTAAAACCAATCAAATTTTGTTGTACACAAAGAGTCTACAGAGTTTAACACCAGCCCAAACGGCTTGATTGACCTCGCCGTGCTTTGCTGGAGAATATTCAGTTCCCAGTGGAGTGACCCAAACATTTTGTGGGTGGTAGAAGTCGGGCTGGTTTCCAGGTTAGCAGATTGCATTGTACTGCACAACCAGAGCATTTCTATTTCAGTAATGTACATTTTCTAACTTGTTCAATCTTCCCAAAGCATTGACACTACTGTAGAAACACTGATGCACTCAAGAAGCTTTGATTTTTGGGATATTGTGGGACATTAGAAAAAACACTTGAACATTGTCATTTAGTACTAGCAGGTGTAATCAGTCCTGACTCTTCTTGTTCTTCTGTGCTTTAAGGTGCTAAAGGGATTTTGAAAGAGGTATACCTATATATATATAGGTTATCTAAAATACTGATCTGTGTATACATTTCTTCTCACATAACCTCTTCTAGACACAAGTGCTTGTTTCTATGATGAACAAGGTCTCTCTCCTTGAGCTGGGAAAGTAAGAATGTTGTTTATATATTTTCCTTGCAGAAGCAGAACCAACCACAGCTTGTGTTGTTATAGATGACTTCTATAGCCTTTGGTTAATTGAGCATCCACTAGGACTTTGACGTCCAGGCTAAAACTGACTCTGAAAAGATAGCTGACAAAATGATTCCCATTTAATTTAATGGTAACACTCACAGTTAAACTGTGACAGAAACTGGACAAAACAGCTCTCCAACCACTCAACATCCTAACTCTTTTGAACAAGTACTGTCATGCATACACTTAAATACGTGATGTCCTGAACTACCGTCATCCTGGAATGAGCTCTAAACCCAGTGTATGTGACAGATGGGGATGGGGCGACAGTGTTCACTTGAGCTTGTGTGGCCGCCGGGGGGGGGGGGGGGGGGGGGGGGGGGGAAGTGGTCTGAGAAAGTGATTATCTTAAGTGCTTGTACCAATAAAACAGGAGATGTGTGCGAGAGAGATGGATAAGAAGATTGCATAAATTCTCAGGATAACAAGGAGAGATGGAGCAGTGAAGTAGGGAGGGGAGGGGACGGGAAACCGTGGCCAACAAATCATGGAAGTCTGACAGAAAAAGACTAGAGAAATGGAGGGAAAGACAGAAACAGAACGGAAGGGGGTGGTAGATAGTGCAGTTATGGATGGATGGGTGAATATTTAATGACTCCTATGGGGGTGGGTGAAACGGCACCAAAATAGTAACACGGCAGAAAAATGCAACAAAAAAATCATGGGTTTTATTCTGTATGTATGCACTGATATATATTCCAGAATGATAATTACAGAATTGAAATGCTTGTTTTGAATAATTAACAGGACTTTGCTTTACTTGTGCATCCATTAGATTTCAGTGATACAAATACGTCAGTACAGTGCATAAAGCATATACACGTGCACGTATTAACAAGGTGATAAACACAAAATTTACTGAGGTGTCACAGCACAGGAAGGCTTGAAGTGTATAATTGAAATGAACAAAAGCTGTTCAAAAATAAACGTGAGGGTGAGAATCATTCAGATGAGGGTAAGGACGTGCGTTTTGTGCCGCCTCAATAGAGGATGAGTCATGTCCGTCTAAATACGCAGCACTTTTCGGTATTGCTAGCTTTCAAGCAGAATGAGCTGAACGCACAAGAGAGCTGAGGCTGTACAGCACCGTTAATGTAATAACTTTGTTGCCTATTTTTTTGTATCATGACCAGAATAACAACAGCATGTAATAATGATGAGAACAGAAGTAAGGATAGGACAGGATTTTAAGACAATGCTGAACAGTACCACCCTCATATTCTTCCCTCTTTACCCACAGTGAAACTTATGGTGTAATATTACATTATTTATAAGTAATTATTTTAATTTATTTTATTTTATAACTCATCTTCTATTTTATCACCACTGTGAAAAGTTTTTGAGATGAGCAGTTGAGCCATGAATTATATATAAAAGCACTAACTACAACCCAAACTGCAGGTAACCAGGAATAGCATGCTGTTTCACCAGACTGTCAGACAGTACATCTGTACAGGAACAACTCTGCCGAGCTCTTTGCAAACATGCAGCAGTTTCTGGGAAAGTCTTTAGGACAGCGACTATACAAGGATCAGTTTAAGTTGCTGTGGTAAGCCCTGACGGGAAGCTATGTCAGTCATTACATGCTTAAAGCACTCAGTAACACTAGTCTTGAGTGAATCCATAACTTTGTTCAAAGGTTTAATGGTCCCATTTTCACTAGCGGTTAGTAGGCAGCAGAGGGTTTTGCCTATGTTGGACTTGCAGAGCAAGGTTAGAGACATTTTCCCTGGGAGCAATGGACATCAGTGCAGATGAAGTACCAGCCATAGACTTCTTTCATTTTTAGCCAACACTAATGGATGGATGTGAATGGATGGATTGGGGGATGTGGGTGTAGACAGCCAGACTGAGACAGCTGGGTCAGTGTTAATGAATAATGTCCCCCTGGACCCGAGAATGCTTCTACCTAGACATGACTGCAATTTTGTCTGCGCAGCGCACTCATCATTCAGCTTATGCGAGCTCCCCGAAACAATTTTTTAGCTTTGTGAGGCAAAAAAAGACAGCTGTGACCTTCTTTCTTTTCTTTCTTTCTTTTTTTCTTTCTTTTCTTTCTTTTTTTCTTTTTTCTTTTTTTTTACCATCAATAAAGTATCAGCACATTCATTCTGAGACATTAGTACAGTCAGCGAACACAAACCAGACCTCTCAGGGTGGTGGCTGCTGAATCAACACAAAATGGAACAAAAGTCCAAATTAAAATTAGACAGCAGGAAACATCTGTCAGCTGTCAGGTGTGGTTGAGAGGGCCACAGAGACAGATGGAGCAGTTTCCAGAGTCAGAATGAAGATTTGAAAATTCCGAGAGACACAGAGCGTATGGAGGACAGTCGGTCTACAGATTACGCATCAAGGTTAAAGATGCTGCAGCTCACATTAAAAAAAAAAAAAAAAAAAAGCCCTGGATTGAGCCTCTCATGTATTACTTACTACTTACTTACTGTTATTATTACTAACCTTAAAATTTCAAAATAAAATTTCATCACACACTCACTCATTTAGAAAATAAAACTATTTTTTATTTTTTAATTAAATGTGTTTAGAATTGTCCTAAATCTTATTTCTACGAATTCAAAAAAGGTTGAAAACTTATGGTAGAAGTGATGATTTGTATGTATTAGAGACATAACCAAAGGCTTAACAGACTGATTAGAACATACTGAAAAAAAGTGTTGTTGGCTGTAGTTACATTGATCAGCTACAACATTAGGACAGGAGAGGTAAATAACCTTGACCATCTTATGACAATACAATGCTCTGCTAGGAAACCGTTGGACCTGGCATTAGTGTGGATGTTACTTAGACATGTAGCACCCACCTAGACCAGACCAGCACTACCAAAAACATAGCAAAAGCAGCACGAGGTGTTGACCTGGCCTCCAAATTCACTAGATCCCAAACTGATCAAGTATCTGTGGGATGCACTGGAACAAGCCTGATCCACAGAGACCCCTCCCCCAACCCATGTTTAAAGATGTGAGCTAATCAGCTCGTCCATTTGTTGTGTACCAACCTGCAGTAGTGACTGTGTTGTGTGTTTCTTCCTTCACCTGCTCTCTGAGGAAATGTATTTCATTCATAAAGGGCTCTTGTCATGTCTGTTTGCTGCAGTGTAGATAAGACTTCAAGTGGTTTGATTTAAAAGTAAAGAAAACCTACATTTGCATACACATTCAAACAGGAATATTTGCAGTTTGTACTTGCAGACGTAGAGAAAATATTGCCCCTCATCTTCCCAAAGAAAGCTAATAACGTATCTAGTCACTAAATAACCTTCAGAAAATAACAATAATGCAATGCATTCCTGCTGTTCATTCCACCTCCATATACATGAACAATTTTAGCAGCTTCACCACTGCACTAACCAGTGAAAGCAACTATGAAGGCATCAGCTCTGAAATAGACGAACATGAATACATTTGAACATATTGCGAATATTCAGCAGTGTAAAGGGTGCTGCGTCACCCACACAGAAACACTGCTCGCTCTACCTTCTGCCGTCATGTAAACACTGGAGCTAATAATACGCGACATTATCGATGATTCATCATTCAGCCTGAAGGAGAGAGGGGAACGTAGAGAGCACATTACACGGGCCACAAAATAAAAAACAAATAACACAAACTGCTTTTGCTTAAGGTGGAAATGATTCAACCAGGAGGCTTCAACCACAGATGGTCCTCCTAAAGTAACTGTGAAGAAGTGAACGTGCCTATATTCACTGCATGCACAATTATTAGGCAAGGTGCACTTTTGAGGATTAGTTTCATTATTTAGGTGTACTGTTTTCCTTCACTGTGCATCTCGTGTTTGAGAAGGGCCCACAAGTTTTCAACAGGGTTTAATCTGGTGAAGAAATATTCTTTCATCTTTAAGGCCTTTACTGGCTAGCCACGCAGTGGAGTGCTTTGATGCATGAGATGGAGCATCGTCCTGCATAAAAATCATGGTCTTCTTGAAAGATGCAGACCTTTTCCTCTACCACTGTGTGAACAAAGTGTCTTCTAGAAACTGGCAGTAGGTTTGGGAGTTGAGTTTGAGGCCGCCTTCAACCTGAAAATGTCCAACAACCTCATCTGTAATAATTCCAGCCCATACCAGTACCCACCTCCACCTTGTTGCCATCTGAGTTGGAGTGGAGTTCTATACCAACTGCTGATCCAACCACGGGTCTATCCATCTGGGCCATCAAGAGTCACTTTCATTTCATCAATCCATAAAACCTTTGAAAAATCTGTCTTTAGATATTTCTTAGCCCAGTCGTGGCTTCTCAACTTGTGTGTCTTGTTCAGTGGTGGTCAGGTTTCAGCCTTTCTTACCTTGATCATGTCTCTTAGCACTGAACACCTTGTACTTCTGGACACCCAGGAAGGTTACAGCTCTGGAATATGACAGCACTCGAGGATAATGTCTTCCTGGAAGCTTCACGTTGGATTCCTCTCAAATCTTTGGCAGTTAATTTGCGTCTTTTTCTCTCGACACGTTTCTCGCGACCCTGGTTATATTTCAGTTTTGAGACAACACAGATGTCCCATGCACACAGGAGCTGCTGATTTATATCCACCTCATGATATGATACTGATATTCTTTCAGCTTTTTGCCATGTGTGGAGTTTGCTCATTCATTTTCAAGTCAGAACCACATACATGTTGCCATTAGGGAAGATTATTAGAAAACATGGCATAAACTTCCATTGTTACGCAGATGACACCCAGCTATATTTATCTATGAAACCAGATGAAACTAATCAGCTGGTTAAACTCCAAGCATGCCTTAAAGACATAAAGGCTTGGATGACCTGTAATTTCTTACTCTTGAACTCAGACAAAACAGAAGTTATTGTATTTGGTCCTAAGCATCTCAGAGATTCATTATCTAATCACATGGTTTCTTTGGATGGCATTACCTTGGCCTCCAGTACTACTGTGAAAAACCTTGGTGTTATATTTGACGAGGATATGTCCTTTAAATGTCACATTAAGCAAGTAACCAGGACTGCCTTCTTTCATCTACGTAATATCATCAAAATTAGGAACATCCTGTCTCAGAGTGATGCTGAGAAACTAGTTCATGCATTTGTGTCTTCCAGACTGGATTATTGTAATTCATTACTGTCTGGCTGTCCAAATAACTCTTTAAAAAGCCTCCAACTGATTCAAAATGCCGCAGCAAGAGCATTGACAGGAATCAGCAAGAGAGATCATATTACTCCAGTTTTAGCTTCTCTTCACTGGCTCCCCTTAAGGTCTAGAATAGAATTTAAAATCCTCCTCCTTACATACAAGGCCCTTAAAGGCCTAGCTCCATCATATCTTAAAGACCTCATTGTACCATATTATCCCAACAGATCACTTCGGTCTGAAAGTGCAGGCCTACTTGTGGTTCCTAGAATTTTAAAAAGTAGAATGGGAGGTAGAGCTTTCAGCTATCAGGCTCCTCTCCTGTGGAACCAGCTCCCAGTTTGGGTTCGGGAAGCAGACACTCTCTCTATTTTTAAAGTCAGGCTTAAGACTTTCCTTTTTGATCAAGCTTATAGTTAGGGCTGGACTAAACCATCCCTTAGTTATGCTGCTATAGGCCTAGGCTGCTGGGGGACAATGCACTAAACACATGTTCTCCTTCTTTCTTCTCTCTCCTCTCTCGTGTCCTCCACTTTCTTTTCTCTGGCACAGAGCTCCTCCCTCTAAATTCCTATCTGCTACTAGTCATGCAATTCTGTGCTATTACTATGTAGAATGTTTACTGCTGCTCTCCCTTCTTCCGAGTATCTCTGGCCTGGAGTTGAGTGTTTCCTGTGGAGCTCCATACTACATCTGTTGTCGTGGTCTCATCATTCTGCCCAGTCTCCATGGAATCCTGCTGTTATCCACTCCTACCAGAATGAACGATTCTCCAACCTGCTGATGATTCCCCTTACATTTTCTAACCATCATTAACATCATTAGTTTGTACCATAGCATCCCACCTGTATGCTTTAGTCAGATGTGTGTATCTATGACAGATGTATGTTTATCTTGCTGTTCTCTTTCTCTGTCTGTACCTGGCTGGCCTTAGGCAGATGGGTCCCTCCATATGAGCTGGGTTCTGCTCAAGGTTTCTTCCTGTTAAAAGGGAGTTTTTCCTTGCCACCGTCGCCTGCGGGCTTGCTCTGGGGGTTTCAGGCCGGGTCTTGTAAAGCGTCTTGAGACGATTTGTATTGTTTTTGACGCTATATAAATAAAGCTGAATTGAATTGAATTGAACCAGTGATGTGTAATTTGCTTAGTACAGACTGTCAGGTACATGGACTTAAGGCTCAAAGTGGAGGCAGATACACATGATTTGCAGAGGATCATGATGACTATGTTTATGTCAAGTCTTTTAATCATACAGTGCATGATCATGTCAAAATCTGTGTGTCACTGTGGATATTATAACGCAGGGACACACTGATGCTGAATCATTGGACTTTTCATGCTCAGACAATGTCCAGAAATTACAACTGCAGCACAGTACTGTCTGTCATTAATATCAGTCAGTACTGCCACTTACTCTTTTCATCCATCCATCTATGTAAAGACAGACGACGGGACTGACCAGATTAACAGTTAATGAGCAGGAGACAGGGGAACATGAGGAAGGATGGAGATGGTACTAAATGAGTGGTGGGGGTAGATACAATGCATCACTGGGTACAGAGAGAGAGAGAGAGGGAGAGACTGAGAAGTCTAACAAGGACAGAATTGAGAAAATTGGGAAAATAAGGGAGCTATAATGAGGGAATTTAGATAAAAGGAGTAGGAAGGAGGGATGAGGAGTGTGAATTTGTAGAGAGGAATGGGGAGAAGTGTGTGTGTGTGCTGCAGGGAACAGTCAGGGTAAGGGCTGTACTGCATGATCAGCACTGCTATTTATAGATCTATGAAAAGAGGCAAAGGAAGACTGCGGACCTGCACGATTATCAGTCTTATTATATTCCTGTGTTGTGTTATCCCTGGTTCCTTTGAGAGCTGGCTCCTCAACAGCTAGTTGCACAAATGAAGATTGGCGGAAACATTTAGACTCCTTGAAAGTATTTGTGGTGTTGGGGAATGTGCAGGCAACATAAGTAATTCTGCAATAATGGCGCAATGATGATGCTAATGAAAATGAGGACTTGAGACACACATTTTGCTGAATTACTGTGTTGCTTTTGACTATCTTCACATTAGCAGTCTATACTCTGCAGGTCTGCAAGCTGAACAACTGCTTGGCTGAAAAGAAAGGAAAAGAAAAGAAACGAAAAGCATGTCTGCGAGATTAATGAATGTAGATGTTTGAGAATAAACACTGTACATGGATGAATATTCCTTCTGTGCAGATTCCAGCAGGCAGATTCAAATCCCCAGACCACTCTCCCTTCCTGTCTCTTTCTCTTTTGTCCCTACAGTTTGTCACAGTCAGCAGGTCCTCTGAACTAATACCTTACCATGCATTACAACGTGAAGTTGAGCTGGAAGAGAAAAACTACAGCTCTGAAACATGCTGACTTTGAATTATTTACAGCAATGATGATATACACTATATCCAGACCGCCTTTTAAAGAATCATATGTGTAAGTACAGAGGGCCATTGTTCTTTATTTATTTAATTCAATGCAGTTCATAGCTGAGGGATGCGGTTTTTCTTGTTGTTTCATTGGTGTCCGCAAAAAAATAAAAAATACTAGCATGAAAAAAGAACACTTGCATTTCTGGCACAGAAAGTTTAATTTAGACAAAACACATTTTGCTAACATGAGCCTTCAAAGTCCAAAACCTTGGCTACTGCAGGGGCGCTGTACACTGCATTGTCCTGTCTTTGGAAGAATAAAACACTCTTGGTAGTTACTGTGGTGGAAATTTCTGTTGGAAAATAAGAAATCAGAACTCTCTTGTCTTTCATGGTCTTTCTGCATGTTTTATCCAGAAAAAGCACCAAGAAATTATTTCACTCCTCTGTCTGGCTCAAAGGCACAGGCCCTGAAAGAACACTAGAATACTACAGAACATATGAAAATATACTGTACCTCAACAGACCTATATTATAAAGCAGCATCTGAAGCAATGTGTATTCATAGTGTAAAATCCATTGCGCTGATCAGGCCTAAGATTATGACCACCTTCCAAATATTGTGTAGGTCTCCTCTGTGTCTACAAAACAGAGAATGGACATGGGCCTTCTGAGGGTGTCCTGTGGTGTCTGGCAACAGGATGTTGTTAGCTTGTGGTTACTATGGGCTCAGGGGAGGGACCTCTGTGGATCAGGCTTGTTCCAGAGCATCCCACAGATTTCTGAGTTGTTCCTAAGCTCTTTTTGTGTGTGTGTCTATGTCAGGCTGCATCCTGCTGGGGATGGCTGCTGCCATCAAGGAGTGTCATTGCTATGGGGTGGGGGTGCTTGGTCTGGTCTAGGTGGGTACTATATGTGACATCCACACAAATGCCAGGTCCAAAAGTTTCCTAGCAGAACATTGAACTGTCACAAGATGATCAATGTTATTTACTTCTCCTGTCAGTGGTTTTATTGTTGTGGCTGATCGGTGTGAATGTATCAGAAAGTCACCACTAGCTCCTCCCACACATACATTTTTTTTTATTAGTTATTTCCTGATTATTTTTGTCCTCTCTAGTGTTAGAAAATATGGTGGTCGTTTTTCATCTCATTGGTCTTTACATTTGAACCCTGCGGTTGCCTGCAGTTTTATGAAGTGACAAGAGGGACGGCTGCCAAACATATCATGCTGAAAGACTAGACCACCCACTGAGGCAAATATGGTGGTTAGCGGTCACAACACAAGAATGGAGAATGTATGAAGGCAGCAGGTAAGCAACAAGGCGAACAGACCTTTCTCTCAGTAGCTGGAAGGGTTATGGTGGTCTGTTAGCTTGGTTTGAATCACCAAGCCCCATCTGGGACATTTAAAGACAGGTTTCAGAAGCCTCTCAAGAACTGGTTCTAAATCGGAAACAGCTCATTTGAAGGGAAAGAAATAGGATTTTAAAATAACTATTCTCTTGTCCTGAATTCCTCAAACCTTGAGGGAACGATTAGACCGGCTGATATTGGTTATGAGGTTAGATTTATGAGAGATTGTGGTTATGGCAGTAATCTATATGATTAAAGATATGGCCACAATATATTAACAGTGATCACATTTGCCTTCTGTAACAAGCCACAGACTTTTTTTGAAAACGCCACCTGAATATAGCATCTCCAGATTCAATCAGCAACAGCTCGACAACAGAGAGGGCAAACCGAACGAGCCTGGGCTCTAGGGATGGAAGGCAGTCAGGAGAATTTCAATATACAGAGTGTCTCCTTTATCCAGGCCAAAATGGGTTTTGAAAACTGGCAATAATTAACATTTTGCATCTGCCTAATGTAAATGTAAATTATAGACAGTCTTGTAACAATGAGTCAGTGACACAAATGTTTTTGAAGCCTATTGAAATTCTCCACCCCAACCTAAACTGGAAGCAACAAAAATGAGGCACGGCAATGCAGACAGGCTCTTAGAACGTACCGTGCTCAGCAGCCAACGTGGAAATGATCAAAGTTAAGATATATCTTTTGCTTCTAAATCAAATCCATGTCATACACATCCTACGCTGTAGCCTACTGAATGTGTGACTATGTTGTCTTGCAACATCACAGGTTGCTACATAGATTCACGTTGGTCAATGTGATGACATGGACTTACAAGTCCTCTCATGCAGATACAGCTAGATACTGCCACTGCTGCCATTTCATACAACAGAAGATGTCTTTCATGCACTTACTCTACAGTGCTGCCTAAAGACGTTCATGGTTGCACTGTAGCCAAGCAGCTATCTTACATTCATTCATTCATCTTCTGTATCACAGCTGTCATCGAGTGAGAGGCGGCATACACCCAGGACAGGTCGCCAGTCTATCGCGGGGCTAACACAGAAAGACAGACAACCATTCACACTCACACCTACCGGAGCCACAGAGAACCCACGCAGACACAGGGAGAGCATGTAAACTCCACACAGAAAGGCCCAGTCAGCCCGGGACCTTCTTGCTGTGAGGCATCAGTGCTAACCACCACTCCACAGTACTGCCCAAATATCTTATAGTGCTACTACTGCTAATCCAGTGAATTTAGTTCACATTTATTTAGTTCACCCCTGTGACCCCTAAAAGGACTAAACGTGACTGACTGACTGACTTTAGTTCGGCTCTACAGGGCTGACACTTTAAAAGACTTTATTACTGAAATTTCTTTCCTGACACATAAATGTATGAGAAAAGCATTTCAAGGACACTAAAGTTTCACTAACCTTCTAGCGTATAATGTAGGAGAAAGCTGCCAAGTAGAAATAAAATACCACTGACAGGAATATTTAGAGTGAAGTGAAAGCTGAAATTGCATTTGACTTTGTTCTCTACTTTGACTTTATTATTGTGTTTGTTATTTTAGCACAGACTGTTTGTCTTGTCTTTGTCTTCTGGTATTTTTGTTCCCATCTCATAAATGCCCATCCTCAAGCTGTCTTTCATAAAGCCCGGTTTCTCTCCACTTGTTCTCTGCGCTCGCAGTTCTTTCACTTCCTCTGACTTGTCTGTGTACATTAAGAAACCTCACACTTGGGCCTGTTCATAGTCGGACTTCAAGATCAAAATTCGTCCCAGATTGTCTGGTAGTATAACAGATCCTGTTGGGTGAGCAACATACAGTAGAAACGGTTCCAGGAAGGTCTCTAAAAGGTCATAGGAATTGCAGCCATAATGTGAAAGGATGAAAGAAAGAAGAGAAAAGAGAAGTCTACTCAGTCTAAAAGTGGTGCCAGTGGAGAGAAGACAGTGGGTGGTTGAAGAGGTGAGAACACTGAGGCCATGTGAAGGCGAAGAAGAGGGGGAACGGGAGCATTAAGAAATTGGATGAATTAATGATGAAGCTCCAGGAAGTCAGCCGAAAGTGTGTGCATGTGTAAGGAAGACACACACTCCAAAAGAAGAGGTGGGCTCTGTGCCAGCAGTGACACATCTGATCTATACCAGGTTAGGTCGGGTGACAGAGACTGGGAGGCTTGCACGGTTTGTATGGCTTACACATTAGGTCACCAAATCTATTGCCTATTTGGGATTTATCCTCTCTCCTTTACATGAGGATCTGAACACGCTCAGGGCTTAGCTTAACCACTGAATGCTGTTTTCATCAAACATAGCATTTGTGTTCACTTCTGATCCGAGTCCTCTCATGTAGAAACCTCCACTCTGAGAAGACGCTGAAGGGAATGAGGGGAATGAGCAGTTCTTCAGCTTTGATAGCATCAGCGCCATCTTCATTCATTATCAATTACCACTAAGTGGGTCGCAGGGAGGCTGGAGGCTGGAGCCTGGAAGAGGTACACCCTGGACAGGTTGCCAGTCGACCACATGACTAACACAAAGAGACAACTACGGCTAATCTGACATGTCATGTCTTTTGAATGCGGGAGGAAGCGGGAGCACCCAGAAAACCGACACAAGCACTGAGAGAAGAAGGAAACTGCACGGAGAAAGGCCGCAGCCGGCCAGAGGATTCATACCTCCTACCTCCATCAGAGCCATCTGATGTCCATCCTTTGGCCATCAGCAGACTGAATTGTGTGTAGCTCTGTGTGACAATCCCAATACAGTACATACCCTTGTTCTTCCCAACAGTTTTGTATTTGTATCTGTATTTTTGTCTCTATTTGTATCAATAATGATCAAATCTAAAAACTTAGTAGCGATATTACACTGAAAAACAGCAAGACTCTGCATCTTTGTGCAATATCTGTGAGCACGTCACTGTAACTAGTGATCAGTGCTGTGCTGGCCAGTTTGGATTTTAACTGGGTGCCAGGTAAAACTGGGCTCACTCTGCAGGACTTTTATTGTTTTATATACCGATTCACACGTCCCAGCAACCAGAGAAGAAATCAGGTTGGAACCTCACCCAACGGATGATTGCGTTAGTGCTTTCACAGTGACAGAAATGAGACTACAAGTACACTGAGCAGCTGATGATGATGCCAAACAGCGTTAAACGCTCAAGCCCTCGAGGCCGACATTAGCTTAAATTAGCTCTCGATGAAGACTAATCAAACCGTGCAGGCCTCGTCTCCGGGAGCCCTCTTTTTATCCGGGCACATCTGGCCTTCTGCTTTAGTTTAACTTACAGCAAGCTGTGCCACTACGGTGTCCATTTTGTTTACATCATGTTGTGTTATTTTTATTTATTTTTAAATCATATTATGTACAAGTTAGAGATTTGAAAGAAGACTATCTCTTAAGTGTGATGCAACCTGCTTCAAAACTGCTCTTCAAAATAAAGTGCGTGACATCATAGAGAGTTCCTCACCATCTCTTCTTATTATTATTATTATTATGCAGTCTATGGATACAACCTGAATTCAGAATCAGACAGCATTTTAAAAACTCTGTATTTTGAGCTCAGCTTACAACTTTCTTAGAACGCGTGTTGGTTCTTTTAAGGACCACTCTTATAGAAGTGCTGCCACTAGTGACCCAAGGTATGACGACAACACAGACTTAAGAGTTTCATGGGTCAAATTTACAAATGACTTGTTCTTTTGTTTGAATGCTGTGTAACACACGCAGCACTCATATTGCAGGATTCTGCTGTTGAGCTCTGCATCAGTGAAACTTTCTCCTCAGACCTCGACCGACAAAGTAAGATACTGAAAACAGTATTTCCCTTGATGTTTTCATCTGTTTCATTTTTACATTTGTCAGCAAAATAATGGAAGCACAGCTCCTGCCAACTGGCCTTTCTCCCTCAACTCCCCACAAATGACCTGAAATAAAAAGACTTTTATGTAAATGTTATAGGACCTGCACGCTGCAACAGTGCCAGCACAAATTTCCAGCCTGTCGGGGGAAGTGTGTGCGAGGAAAGTGAATGAGTAACCGTCTCTTGCCAATATTACTGCCAAGGTGCCTTTGAAGATGCTGCAGCGGAGGAACTGTAGATGTGATTGTGTGTAAACAGCATCAGAGTGTAGGCTGGTTTAAGGCGGTTTCTGACAACTACCACTCGAATGTCACTTTAATAATGACATTGTTAAAATGGGCCAAAAGTACAAAGGTGATGCAACATGGGTACTGGCTGTGGGTGTTTTCGTGATCCTCCACACAGCTACGTGCGTCCTCATGTGTGTTTGTGTTTAAGCAAACGCTGACATGATGCCGTGTGACAGATTGAGGCCACCGTGAAGCGATCATGAAAGAGTGGCTCCATTTATTGATCCTGGGATTAACAGCAGAGCTGCACAGATAACACAAACACTGCAGCGCGGCGTGGCGTGCTCATGATACGATGCTGTCGTGCTTTTTTTTCTGCGATGGCCCAAATATGTGAAAGCAGGTGGATCTACAGCCTTATTCCCCTATGCTGCACAGACGGCAGAGACTGCAAGTTTTCACTCAGGGCGCAGAAACACCCGCAGGATAATAATAATGTCAGGAGAAGAGTCAGAGGAGAGACAGGAGATGAGAGATGCTGCAGGTGACAGACTTCATTTAACACCTCCACTCACTCCGCATGCCAAATACAAGACACGCTATTAAATATTTGGCTGCTCAAAGGTCTGGCTTTGTACTGTAAGCACACAAAGAACATGGGCGTACCTATATTACTAATCAGCCACAACATTAAAACCACTGACAGGAGAAGCAAGTAACACTAACCATCATGTAAAAACACAGTGTTCTGCTGGGAAACTTTTGGACCCAACATGTACCACCCACCTCGACCAAACCGGCAGCAGCAGTCTCCAGCAGGATGCAGCCTGACACAGACACACAAACAAAAAAAAAACGGTTTAGCAACAACTTGAAAAACATAAAAAACTGCACAAGGTGTTGACCTGGCCTCCAAATTCAGGAAAGCAAGGCAAGTCTGCCGATCCACAGCGTGGGTTTGGATGACTCATTTTCTATTCACTCATTGACCTCCAGGGACACAGCTGTGGGCGTCCTTGTCTGTGTTGGTTAGCATGAGTTAAGTCTCCCTTCCTCCTTCCTTCTTCTGGGTTTTCATTTGTTCCTGCTCCAGCTTTAGGTGTTTAAACTATGGCTACTAGTCTACACATCACCTTGTTGGACAAATGCCCCACCATCCACCTTCTCAACAGGTCTGAACAGCACAACTAAAGCATTCAGTCCTCAAATCCGGGATTTAAACCCTTCACATTCACAGTTTAAGCATATTAATACACACACATGTTTGTAATACTGGCTCACAAAAACATTGCTCAAGTCTCTGCCTCGGTAGCTACAACAATCACAAGATGGTGTTTATGAATACAGTGTGATCTGTGTGGATATTTTCCTGTTGGGGGGAATGCAGTGAAAATCAGAGCATATACAATTCAGCGTGTTCTCCTTCTCCGTCTCTTTCACTCTCTTCCACAGTCAGCCTGTCCTCATGCAACTCTGCCAATGTCAGTTATAAATAGTCGCATAGTGTTGAGTGCACAGAGCCCACACCCCGAACACACTCAAAAACACAGCTCGGGAATATGCTCTGCATGATGATGACTTTCATGTTTAGCCATTATTTGACTTGAAAACATTTTACATTCATCACATTTCACTACTCCCATTTGTAATTTTAGAGTAGCTTAATGTGGAGGTAAACCTTTCTAGTTTTGAGAATCTGTCAGTTGCAGGCTTTCCGCCTTTTCTTCTCTGCCTGCCTTTATCTCTGCATGCTAGCAATCATCAGTGTGTCCGTCTGTCTCTTCAACCTGTCTCTCAGCTGGATACTGAGTACTTCTGAAGACTCTCAGGAGGGCGGGAAACAGAGAACCCAAGGAGGGAGAGTTAGAGAAACGATTCCGGCTCATGCAGGGCTGTCTATTTCACCACTGGTTGAGGGGTATATACTCTTCACACTGAAAGTCACCAAGATATTAGTCAATATTAATGTTTATACATATCGACATACAGTGAATGGTCTGCAGAAACATTAACAGCCCCTGTTGAGCTGATCAGATTGACTGGGTGCATTGCTCCATGGATGTGTGATGATTCGTCCATTGCTGAGCAGATGGATTGCATTGAAACATCTCGAGCTGCTGAAGCTAACACCAGCAGTCTGAAGGGGGACAAACCAAATGACCAGGAGCCGTGGTTTTTGAGGAAAGTGTTAGAACTCACAACTTCACAACAGATTCATTAGAGCTGCTGCTGTAGTGTTGGTGCCAAATACCACAAGACATCTTCAGATGTCGTAGCAGATCTCAGCTGAACTGGTGGCACATGAAGCACCAGCAGAAGATTAAGAAGTGGTCACGATGCCTTATCTCACCGGTGTGCACATCTTTTCTAGGTCACTGACTTTTGCCAGCTACCTCGACTACAGCTGCAGCCTCAGCCAGTAGTCAGTAGTAAATGTCCACTATGATTTAAAACCGCGATCGGACTCATGATCGAAATATTCATATACATTTTAGTACCTTCAGTGCTTTTCCATTGCAGCTTTTCTTCCTGAGGTATAAAGTGGTTGTTGACTGTTGCTCAAAAAAGATGTGCAATATCTTTAAATGTTTTATTGTCTCCAGCCTTTGGTTAGTGAATTAGTTTAGAAACAAGGGTCATTCTCTCGTTGACCCTTGTTTAACAGACAATAGTTCAGATGATAGTTTACTCTATAATGACCAGTAAACACCTATGACTCATTAATCTGTGTCACTGTTGTAGTGTGTTGATAATTGCTGTTTTTGGATGGTGCTATATCTTGGACAGATTTATACAATATTAGACAAGAAATACAGTGCGGTGTGCAGGATCATTTTAAACAGTCACAATTTCGGCTGAGTGCAGCACCCATAAGCTGGACACAGAAAGAGGAGCAGGAAGCCAAAGTGACTTTAATCAAAACTTGAAATCCAGGGAGCAAAACACGCTGCAAGCGTATTGGAAAAACAACTACAAAAACAGGTGAGGACCAAAACCAAGACAATAACATTGGAACACGAGGAACTGAATGGCAAAACAACCAGGGATCGCAGACAACTCAACAGAGAACAACGGTAAAGGCAGGGCCATACTGTAAATACACGTGGAGAGAGCGCAGAGAGATTTAAGTGAGTTGACTGTCTACTTTGAAAGCTGGTTTGATTTTATAATGTAGAAAATATTACCCCATCTCTTTGATGGTTTACTTTTTTCTTCTTTGCCCTCTACATGTTCAGTATGATGAGAGCAACATGTTGTGGTGTTTTAATGTGGACATGCGTATAAAACAAGCTTAAACACTAACAAGACCTGTACTGTGAAATTCGACATATTGAGGATTTGTAGTCGTTATCTGTGTACACAAAGCCTAACAAATGTAATCTCACTAAACAGTCAAACAATGATGGTTATAATCGAAATATGGGTTTGATCTCAGTTTAGCGTAGCATTTAGACTAAATTGCAAAAGCAACAATTCGCCATCAGGCAGGTTATGTCTTGAAGATGTGTTGGCTTTCTGTATTTCTGACAATGTTACAAACAGAAAAACACGACAAAAAAACTGACGTTACCCATGATGCCATCTGGCTCTTACACAAAGGACTTTAAAAAAATTCTATCAAAAAAATCAAAACCATATTAATGAGGGTAAATCTGATTAATTATGAGGGCCAGAACAGGGATACAACAAAGCCTATCTATGTGAGGAAACACATTCATCTGTGAGGGGATATAATCTGAGCCTGGATGGTCTGAGCTTAATTTATCAAGAGCCACTGCCTCTTCCTTTAACTGCAACAGAGCACCGTGTCATTTTATTTTTGCTTTTGATTCCCATCCTTGTTTTGATTTGGCAGTCAGTGTTATCATAGCCCAAATCATCAGATATTTGCCAGAGCCTGTTTCCCATGCTCAATAATCCCATTCATTTCTCTGTGCGTTAGAATCATGCCAGGCCAGTTGGAGGGGTTGTGTAACACAGAGAGAGACAAAGCTGGCCGACTGCTACCAGTGAAACGATGCTCCAGTTCTATTTAAAGCTCCTGCCACTGTGAGAGACGGATAGCTTCCCTTCATTAGTGTTAACCTGAAATATTCAACAGGAGGCAGGCAGGGAGCCAGAAGGAGGCCGACAGAGAGAAGGGAAAGGTGAACGTTAGAAAGCTTCCCTCGTACACCTTTGGTTAAACCGCCATTACCGCTTTCCATCCAGCTGTCATATCATGTTTTAAAACAGTCCCAGTCACAGCTGTACAGGGTCAAGGGAAGTCTAAAAGGGCTGTGAGTTATTTAAGACCTTAGCCGACCTCTAATGGTAAGGACTAGACCAACATCTGAGAGTTTATCTCCTCACAAAAGGTTTATAAAAGCCCTCTGTGATCAAATTATTAACTGCAGATATCCAACAGAATCTTTACAGGAACAGGTCATTTTGTTTTTTCATCCACGTAGCTTCTTCAGTTCTAAAAGACAGGTGAAGCGTTGGGGTTTAAATAGGAAGATCAGTGGGTGGTTCCCATCAGAAACTAACATGACTAGGGTCAGTTACCAACCAGATATTTACCTGTAGTTGGAGGACACTGTCTCTGTTCATTAAACAGAGACAGCAGTCCAGTCTTTTAGAGCTGAATAAGCTACAAGAAACCCCCCAAGTCCAGTTGCTCTTGTTTTTAGCTTGTATTTTGGGATATATCATGGCCGAGAACATAGACATGGGTCACTTATTTCCAACTTAAGAACTAAAAAGATGGTTTGTGTTGTAGTAGAGTGTTTATTCTCCAAAATTTAGAACAGACATGAAAGTACAATAGGATTAACATTTTCCACCAAGCTCATATATTTTCCTTGGATCAGAAAATACACAAAATTGCAAAAATAAAATCAGATGCCTTAATTGGAGTCATATTCAACATTCATCATCTCCATCTAATCACCTCTGGACACAGAGATGAGTCAGTGCCTAGGCTCGCTGGTCTGGAATCAAGCCTGAGCAGAGCCTTTTCCTTTCGTCTTTTCCCTTCAGCCTGTCTTTTTCATTCTGTGTCAGTGCAGAGTCAGGGGAGTAGAATGACCTCTTTACCTTGTGAAGATAAAAACAGAATCACCCGCCAAGTACCACATATCGAAATCTCTCCTGACATTGGCAAATGCACGACACAGAGGCATGGGCTTTTCAAAGCCAGAGCCAACTCTGGTTTTCTTTTGAAGCTTATAATTTAGTGTAATTTAAAGATGGGATTGGGGAACTCATTTATGCTGCAGGCACTAAGACTGTTTTTCTACAATGTGGATAAGTGTTTTTCATTTTTTAAAGTGGTTTGGCCAAAATGCTCTATTGCCGTAATGGACAAAACTAGCAAACCAAAACAAATTGTTTTGTTGCACGTGTGCATCAGAATGAGTCATCAAAGTGACTGAACATCACTGAACGAGGTCAGTAGGTTCAGCTCCAAAGGTAGTGTGGGATGAAAGTATACCCACTGGAAAATAAAAGTAAAGTTTGTCATTGTTTACCTCAATCACAGCACTCTACCTGAAAGTGTAGTTTAAAAACAGCCATGGCCTTAATAACTAACTGAAAGCCTTAATAAAAGGATGAGTCATTGTTGTACCAGGCTGTAAACATTTGTTTCTGCTGTAAAGTTGATCATTTTAACATAGGAAACTTATGGAGATTGACTCATTTTTGGACATACTCTGGCTTCTAGGGTTTGAAAGACTCTCAGCCATAGCCCATGTCAAAACTCCCACCAGCTCTCAGCTCTACCATAACTTCCGTCCCTCTCATGGTGCATTCACTGACATCAAGAACGAAAACAACATGCTTTACAACCACAACAACACATGTGAATATAAGCACATGAGCTTATCAATATTATGTACATGTTTATCCTCAATACCGTTTAATAAGTGTATTAAGTATTTCCACACACTTGATGAACTGCTGCTAGTTTTCTGCAATGACCCACTGGGCTCCTCACCTGTCTTCTCGTAGGCATCCATGTTGTTATTGTCACATGATCGGTGACTAGTCAACATGATGCTTAAACAGCAGTGAAGTTGACTAATCAACTAGTTGACTAGTCTGAACAACCCCTACTAGCTTCATCTTTCAGCTCCAATGATTGATATTAACAGTGACCAGACTTATCTCACAAGTCCTGGGTATATATTTATTTAAACCATTTTTTTTTATTTTTTTTTACATGAGAAATACCCCAAAGCAGAGACTTGTGAAATTTTTAATACAACTACAAGTCTCCCCCAAGTCAAACGGACCCCCCTCGCCCCTTTGAGTGTAAAATCTGCAAGATCAAAACTGAACTAGAGGGTAAATAAAAGCCTTTTAACAGTTAGTCAGTGATGATATTCTTATGAAACCTTTCCTTAATATTCAGTGGAACAGAAATGTACTACGCTGTGTCTCTTTTGAATGTGTCAACACTCTGCAGCCTTCTAAATGGCACTGGGTTGTGTTTTAATAACCTATGGTGTCTGGTCACAGTCCAGGGAGGAAAGAGTTAAAAAAAAAAGAAATGACTCCTCAGTGGCTGTGCAATATCAAACCTCTTTCCTGTTGGTGTCACTCCTTAAATGCCAAATCCAGAAAACCAGGAAATAAGGTTCAGCCCCACATTGTATTTTTACGATAAACTGTCACATAAGTCGCTTTGAAATCTCCCCCTGCATTGCGGTGCTGTCGCACACTCAAGTGATGTCCTTGGTGAATTAGTAGGAGGTTATTTGCATCTCCAGATGGCTCACTTATCAATAATTCATCATGTTTTGAATACTTTCTCTCACTCTGAATTCTTTGTGTCAGATTATCACATGTTCGCCTGGGATGCTTTATCACATAAACAGTCGAACCGTAAACCTACGCTACGATTGCATCCTCAGACTTAACAAAAAACATATCATGTATGGTTGTTACCAAGAACAAAGAAACAAATGTTCAACAAAAGGAAACAATCAATGGTATTACTGTACTGAATGACAATACTCCACAGATGAAAATATTCCTGACAAAAAATTGTTTAGTTTTCTATTTTAAAAACTGCAGTGACCATTGATTTTATCAAGTTAATGCGACTTATAAATATATGTTTTTCAGTTATGTTGGAAGACTTACATCTCTCGAAAGAATTGACACGGAGCAATACATGCTTAGTATCTTAATGGTATTTGCTGACAGTAGGAGAGACGTGATGTAACTTCACCCTTCTGATGGACAGCCAAGACGTATCTGCACCCACTGTCAGACCTTCTGCTGCTAAAAGTATGCCCGGGGCTTTTTTTAATCTGCACAGGAAGTACACCAATGATCCTGGCATTCGTGTGGATGTTACTTAGACATATGAGCCCACCCAGACCAGACCAGGCATCCTCCCCCATAGCAATGACACTCCTTGATGGCAGCAGCCGTCCCGAGCGATGCAGCCTGACACAGGTACACACACAAAAGCGGTTTAGGAACAACTCAAAAAGCATGAAGAACAGCACAAGATATTGACCTGGCCTCCGAATTCACTAGATCCCAAACTGATCAAGTATTTGTGGGACAATCCACAGAGGCCCCTCCCCTCAACCCAAAGGACCCAAAGGCCCGACTAACAACATCCTGTTGCCAGACACCACAGGACACTGTCAGAATGTCCATGTCCATTAACGACTGTCACGACAGTGTTGGAGGCTCAAGGGAGACCTTCACAATATTAGGACGTAATGGTCATAATGTTGTGGCTCATCGGTGTTGGAAGCTTGACAATACAGTGACTGCTGGTGAACCGCTGTAACTGTGGAGCAAACATGTTATCAGAGGAGAGCAGGATCTGAATAATTGATTCAAGATGTGTGTTTGTGGATTACCCAACAAGATTTGTTTGGGTCTCTGTTGTGTGTCAAAGTTCACGAAAACTAAACTCAATGTGGAAAATTTGTACGGATTCACTGACCCCTTATTCAACACTGATTGCAACACAACCATTTAAATTATCATTTGCCATTGCCACATTGTTTCTATGTTGTATTCTGATCTTCTGCTTGGCTCAAATATCCTATCAGTCAACGTTGCATATAATATAATGTAGCCAGTTAGTATCTGTGTGGTATGTCCATAATCATGGCTGTGTTTAGAACACACTGTGTTTTTGACTTAATATTCCTTCATATTACCCAACAAAGGCAGCATACAGTAGTGAAAAATTGCGCAATAAAAACAAAATCCATATAGCTGTATGGTATTTAATTCATACCAACTACATTCACTGGCTGATATTCAATTTTCAGCTAACAGATCAATATTACCCCTACACACTAGTAATATGAAATGTCTGTGTAAACCTTTTTTTTTCCACCACTGACATTTTGTTTCATCCAAGCAGAAATAACTCTTCATTGGAGCTGGAGCGCACTGCCTTTGGTATCCTAGGCAACAAGCCAGGTTTCCCGCGGTAACAAACCGCTGAAGCCCATTGGTGGGAGGATGAGGAACTCCCTGCAGCATTCCCATGGCAACCAGCTCTGTGGTTTCTGAGAAATGATGGCATGTTTTTTTTTTATAACTCTGTAGCACCACACTCACCCCCACACTGACTCCTTGTTCCACACACAGTTTATTAAAACACACACACTCCTGTTCTCGCTTAAAGACAAAAGCAGCTCAGTTCTTCTCTCTCAGCTGGCAAATAAACAACAAACTTGTTCTCTTGGGTCTCCCTTTCCAAAGTGGCCTCACTGTTTCACATGGTTTCAATTAATTCCATATCACTGTTCTTATTTTCTCACCTGATGGGGGACATTATGTAATTTGAGTGACTGCAAAGACAATGAGATCCCGCTATAGCTTTGAGGTCTATTAGACTATTGTGTGTTTTTGAATGTCAACAATATCAAGCTGGAAAGAAGGATACACTGGCACTATGCTATTGGGTCAGTATACTGTATGAGATGCAACATGAGTAGTACCTTTGTGATTTGAAAAAATAATAAAATGTTCTTAGACAATGAATAACAGTCATTGTTTTTGTCAGGCAAACCTGGTGTATTAGTGCAGGTTGTACTTTTCAGAGGCAGAGCTGTGGGTCTTAGGCACACCAATCTGCCTCGCTGTTATTTTAAGCCTGAAACTGGTATTGAAATAACAGAGGCAGCGCAAAGGGCTCATCAAGCTGCTCATCAGAGTTACCACATTATGTTGCCCACCCACTGGAAAGCAAAGGAACATGATGTGCTGTTAGAGCTGTACGGACCTTCCAAAGCCTTCTGTGCACTCAAACATAAAGACAACGCTCATGTTTCAGTTTTTACACAGCAACACAGGGTGCTTAAGCAGTCACTATGCTCTGTTGAGTAGTTTGTGTTTTTATTTAGTAGTTTTTATTTAAGGCATGCCATGTTGAGCAGCAAATACACATATGTGATAAAATTAAATCATCTCATTTAAATCATCTCATTTTAATTACATTTATTCTAACATAAATAAATATTTATTTACTTCACTGTTTACTTCACTCCCATGGATCTCTTAGAAAGTCCTGTGGGACATGGAGGCACATCAAATCAGCTTCATTGTATGAGCAACCTATGATGTTTTGCCATCCCCAATCAACGTCAAAAAGTGGTGCGGATGACACCCCCAAATCCCCCCTCTGTCTGTCCCTAGCCAACCTGAAGACATTCTGCTAAAGCCTGGTAGGGTGCTGTACCTGCGGACACAACCAGCCAACCAACAAAGGCGATGAAGTGCCTCACAGCTTCTCTGGAGTCCAGACAGAGCGCCATCTTCCTCCTATCCCACTGATGCAATAGCAATTGTCTGTGCAATTGCAAAGCAAAGAAAAATGACCGCGTCAAAGACAAACACTTTGGTGAGTCCTGGGACTGGAAACTATTGACGAAAGTGAACCAGAGATTAGGCTTCCCATTTGAGACTCTCACAACCAACCTCAGTCCAGAGCTTTTGTTTTGGTCCCTCTTACTCAGTACACTGTACATAACAGAGCTGACCATGTTCTGGGAGGGTGCTGTGGACGAGGCCAAGTGAGGTCGGCAAATTCCTTCTTGGTTACAGTAATCTACAAAATACTTATGCCACAGCTACTAGTCTGTTAGGTTATCTTTGCTAGTTTGCTAATCAACCATCTTGATAGCTGTACTTTAGCGCTAGCCTTGTTCAAATGGCCAATTAAGTTACTGTATCCAATCAAGGGTTTAGAGTTCTGTTATGCCTGAATTGAGATGATAAGATTATGATTCTAGCAGGCATCACTGACACCAGTGATACATTTGTTATTGCAGTGGTTGGTCCATCTGAAGCAAATTTGTGCTCATCCATTATGAATCCATCCGTTATTTATTTCTCCTAGAGGCTCACAGGGGAGCTGAAACCCAAGTCAACTGTCACTGGGGTACACCCGGGACAGGTCACAAATGTATCATAGGGATAACACAAAGAGACAGGCAACCATTCACTCACACATGCACGCCTACAGCCAATGCAGGATTCCCATTAATCTAACGCGCCTTAGCAGGTCAGCAGGTTGAACCCAACACCTTTCTTGCAGGGAGTTGCCAGTGCTAACTGCTCAACCACTGTGCTGCCAAATATAATTCAATAGTGTGTTAAGCAAAGAGCACAAACACACACATGCACAAAACCACACCAAGTAATCAGGCCCTCTGTGATCATCCTGGTTTGACTCAGTGGTTGCTATGCCAACAGGCAAGAACAAGGCTTTGAGCTGCAGCAGTATGGCTTTCATTACTGATGCAACATTTAACATAACACAATACACCCCCTACCACCAAGATACACACACACAGTTTCTTAAAATTTTCTCCAACAGTTTGGAAAATTTAGTATTTAGGTCACCTCTTTGTGGAAGGAGAGAGGGAGGGGTGGGAAGGAGCATCCCACTGTAATAGTTGTTGTCGATTGGTCAGAACTCACACACATCTACGCACACAGAGCACTTGCAATCGATTCAGATTCTTGATTCATCCCTCTGCTACACTTCCCGTCTCTCTGGCCCTGCTGTTCATTTGACACTGGCCACATCAGGGATTCTGGGATGCCAGGTGTCTTGTCCTCTCCGCTGTTTTCCTCCCTCTGGTCTCGTTCCGTCTGCATTCTCTTCCCGTCTTCCTCCATCCTATCTAGTCATGACCTACATTTCTTTTGGTTACTCAAGCTTCTCTCCTCTCCTGTCCTATTCTTCCCTACCTCTGTCTCACACTAAAAAGACCCACCAACCCACGCACACACACTCACACACTCACAGAACTGAGGTGGAGTGGAGTCACTAAGTCCATTTAGAGCTGTTAAGGGTGGAGTTCTAAAATAGAAATGCCAAGCTAAGCCCTGAGTGAACCCTGTTTCAAAACACTGCATGTGTTTGTGGGAGACAGAGAACTGAGGGAGGGTGTGGATAGAGTGCCTCCTATGGACAAAGCAGCTCCCCTTTCATGTTTACATGTGTGACTCTACACTGACCCCTGCCGGGCCTCGTTCAAGACTGTAATCATGTTTCATTTTTAACAGGCCCATCAGATCACACCTCTGCTTCCACCAAGTGGGGAAACTCCTGCACAGCAGTTCTCATCTACATCCACCTGACCATTTTCCCCATTAATGTGAGGTTGTCTGTGATAACCGAGTAGCTCTGTAGCTCTCTGTGTGCAAATGTAAAAATGAAGGGATTTGCATCTAAATGTTTTGTTTTTTACAATTGTCTTTAAAAAAAATAAAATAAATATATATATATATATATATATATATATATTGCATTGTAATTGTGTCGCACCACTTTGTGGTAGTTTTGTATGCCATCATTTTGTGCATGTTTGTTGTCATTTCAACAGCTTACCAACAAAGATGTTCAAGCTCCGGAGTCCAGGCTCAGTAATCTAATCTTTATTTAAGTACTCCAAAGTTATGGAAATAAAATGCTAAGTCACTGGAGTACCTGAGTGTAGACTGAGAGGTCCTGAAAGTGTAAATCTACGTAGTTCCTACTGCATAAGTGAAAGCTTTCTAGAGGAATAAAACGTTATAGCAGCATGCCCTTCAGCTATGAAGAAAACCTCTCACTTATAAATTAATTAATAATTTTTTCGATGCGTCTGAACGGAAAAGAGCATGAGGAAGTATTCAACAGCTGCCTTCACTGGAAGTAAGTGTGCAGTCGCAGCCGCCCTCTTCCAGCATCAGGATGTGAGCGAAGCCTCGGCTTCCTCCAATTCTCTTTCCCTGTTTGCTTAATGGATTCCACTCCTTCCTTGGGCCTTATGTCTGCGCACACTGTGTCTGTGTGTGTGTGGGCAGTCCTCCTATTCAGTCTGTCAGCCACAGACGGGCAGATGTAAATATAGCGACAGATGCTACACCAGAGGATCTTCTGAGAGGCCAGCATCAGTCATACCACAGGGTGAGCCCACTGATCTGTTTCTCCATTCAGTCCACTGCAGTTCTCGGGGATGTTTTCTCCACCCTTTTCTTTTTAACCTCTCAAACTGTTTGGACATATTGTTGTATGCACCCAGAAGTGAAGGTGCTGCTACTGAGTCAGTCATATAATGGGAAAATGAATGGTACAGTCAGATCTAAGAGACCAATTAATGTCTCTTCTTTTAGAGGCTAAACTTCCATGACTGCATCATTAGATACAGACGATTTACAGCAATGGTGGATAGTAACTAATTATTTTTTACTTAAGTACTTTACATTTTGGGCTAAAATTTCAAATTTATGTCATTTTAAGGTTAAGCGGTAAATATTGTACTTTTTATTTAGTTAAAGCTAAAGCTACAAATTACTTTTTTTTATAAGGTATGATCACTTGTCAAAGATTAAAATACCCAGAAATTACAAATATGGCAGTAATAATTAGTCCATTAATCTACAGTTGAACAGGAAATTAACCGACCACCTATTAACTGTGTATTTACATTTTATTTTCCATCTTACCAAATAGAGACGAGGAGTTTTGGCTGTTGATATTGCAAAAATTACATTTTTGCAAGATACCCAAATCAGTACAGTAATCAGTAAGGCACTTGTAGCCCTGCACAAACTACCTGCAAATGGAAACAACCTGTTGCTGTACACTACATGTCTACTACCCCGTACCAAACAACAGGCTGTAAAGCATTCAGCAGTGGAAAGGCCACATATTTCCATTACAACTGGCTGGAGATCCAACGGAGCTGAATGTTCATAATATTACGCCAATGTTATGTTCACAGCTTTTATTGTTTGCCAAGTATCACGTTGTATGAGTTGTTATTGGTCACCTAATGTATTATATGAAGACTTATTGAAGCTATTGGTCACCATCCAACATATTCCAGATATTTTGGCCTTAACTGAATTACTGATGGACAAGTGAGAATTATGTCCTATGTCAGCTCTCTCTTGATTTCCTCTCTTTTTTTTTCTGTCTCTCATCTCTTGCTCCCCTGTCATCAAACACTTTCTACCCCCTGCCACCAAATCCCTCAGACAATTATCCTCACACACTGATTATCAACGCAAGCAGTGAGGGGCTGTGCAGTTACTATGGCTGTTGCTCAGTGTGCAGTATGGGAGGCATGCTGAAGGCTGCCAGGGCTGCTCCTCCTAATAGACAGAGTATCTCACGTTGACTTAGCTCAGAGGACGCGGCTCAGCAGTGCTATGGAATTAAAATACAAAAGGAACACCTGCAGTCAGCAACTGTTTGACTTCTGCTGCATTTGAAGGTAAGTGACAAAGAGTGACGAAATAAGAAAAAGTGGAAAACATTCGATGGTGCTCTGATGGCATTTTAATAAGGTGTAGATTTACACCGTGAAACAGGCTTCAGGGGGATTCAGGCTTATTAAATGACACAAGATAACCTTCGAATCAGACAAGTTCCAAACAACTTAACAATCTTATTGTTATTTATAAGCCTTAACTGAGCACTAAAAGTCTTCTTATCAGGGTATGTAAGCACATCTGCATCCTTCAAAAGATGGGGACAGTAGCTAAACATGGTGGATGTTGATATGCAGGATACAGTTGTATGTTTCATGTCATTCTGTTTTTAACAGAAATACGTAAAACCCACTGTGCATCAAACTGAGAAACAAAGTTAGCAACAAAGCGATGAACATGGAGGAGCATTTGGCAGCATAAGAAAAAACACAAACACAGCCTCTAAGTATCTAAATGAATGCAAAGTCATGAAGGCAGAGTCATTGCAAGTGCACCTGACATGAGCCTCAGTATCATCACTTGATACTTGAGATTTGAAACAGAATTTAAGAAGATGCAACGCGTTAATGGACCGAGCTACTGTACTTGTGGGAAAAAATCAAAATGTACACCTTTTAATTTTGGGCCCTGCATCATATTTTTTTTTTATCAAGATCAGAGTCAAAGTCAAACTATATGAAAACTGTTCCACATTTGAGAAAAGACATGGAAGTTGCAGTTCTGTATCATTTATTGATTTATTTTCTGAAGGGTCGTGGGGGGGATCCTATCGAAGCTGTCATTGTGCGAGAGGTGGGGTACACCCTGGACAGGTCTCCAGTCTGCAGGACTAACAGAGAGACAGACAACCATTCACACTCACATGCACACCTACGGCCAATTCAGAATCACCA
Source organism: Planiliza haematocheilus (assembly GCA_005024645.1). Classification (NCBI taxonomy): domain Eukaryota; kingdom Metazoa; phylum Chordata; class Actinopteri; order Mugiliformes; family Mugilidae; genus Planiliza; species Planiliza haematocheilus. Next base: position 3,781,810 of record SRSE01000306.1, read on the forward strand.
ATGAACCTAGCGAGCTAACAGAAATGGATTTGGCCTGGATTCGAACCTGTGAGGCATCAGTGCTAACCACCACACCACTGTGCCACCCTAAGTCTTTCTTTTTTTAAAAAAAAAAAAGTTGTTTAAAATATATAAATATATGGAAAGTGTTACTGTCATTCCAACTCTCCTCTAGGTCTGAACCCGACCTAGCAGTTAAGTCTCCTGAGTGACTCCTAATCCTAACCCACAACAAAATTACAGAGGAAATTTAAACGTTTCGTTAACGGCAAAAAAGGCACGTACAGTCTCAAAATAGTCGCTCCATATGCGTGGGGAATGAACCCTCCGCAGAGCTACTGTAAATGGTAACTCAGCTGATAATGTAATTACATGTGCTAGAATGACTTCCCAGCAGTCTGGATCATTCCATTAACGTTACCTCACTGTGAGGAGCCGCTAAGTCTGATCTGGACCATTAACACCAGCTGCCTACACTGCTCTGCCATTAGTACTCTTTCAAACGATCACAATGAATTCTATGCCTGACATGCTAGCTTCACTTGAATCTATAGTAGAGCACACTGGCTTGCAACTTCACCTCACTTTCACATTTTCCTGTGCACAGGAGATGAGGGAATGATCAGTGTATTGAGTGGCTTATTGTTTTGTTATTATCGATGTTGCAATAAGTTTCTCTGTTATTTTTATGTCAGAAATGTGTCCTTGGTCTGGTGGCCTGTGCTCTACCAGGATGCCTCTGACATGACATGATACTTGAACCACTAGGACACCTTTAAGTAAAACTGCAGTGGACCCTTGACCTCCAGTTCCTGCAATGTAGTACGCTGTAGACAACTCGTGGCAGCTTCAATGGGCAGTGTTTTGAAATATTATTACAGCTATAGCATTACCTAAAAGTAGACATCACGTAACTACACTGCATATCCTCATAACGGCAACATCCCTTTACAGCAAGGAAACTTCATTTATGTTATATCTTCTCCGTTTCACACCATGTTTTCTAAAAGCCTCCTCGTTATTGTTACAAAAACATAAAAGCATCTTTTAAGCTAGACAAATAGAACTTTTCAACATGACCATGTGTTGAGAATAAGATAAAACTGCACAATATTGATTTAACAAATCTGCACTTAATCAACTTATTTGCAAAGAATGAACCTGTTGACATGGGGAGGTGTGACAAATTGCACCGCCGCGGAATCAACATTGCTTGTTTGGTAATCACGGGATAAATGGCGCTGAAGGCTTCAAAAACTTGCCAAATTGAAGGTCCAGCAATTACTTCTGTCTAGTTTTAGATACATCTGGATTGTAGAGTAGCAGCAACAGAAACCCTGTGTCTTTATTTGAGTCACTTTTCAAAGGATTCAAATTGTGACCTTGCAGCTGAAAGCCTAAACCCTTGTCCAGTAATTCAGAAAATGCTTCCTAAAACCAGCCTGGTGGCATTAAACATATATTTCAGTCAAAAGGATTTTGAAATAAAGTTTATATGGAGAGAATTGTGAAGATGGCAGTGCAGCATGAATGCTCAAACTGGCAAAAGTTGCACTTGGTGTTCACTCTTACCGGATCTACAGGCGGCCCAAGTTGAGCTGTGTGGAGAGGAGGCAGATATCAGCAGTGCTTTACCACACATGCATCTCCACTGTCCGACTGTTTGCTTTATTTCATAAGGCGTGCTCCAGCGATCTGATTCTAATCACGGCTGAGCAGCTGTGTCAGATTCCCTCTATCTGTTCTGCAGTCAGTCAAAAAGACAACTGCAGACTACACACACTGAACACATGCCATCCAAATCTCCTTCCAGAAACAGAGTCATTACATCACTGCTGGGACGCACATTGTGTGTGACTATTTGTATTAGTCATGCTGTCGGTACTGTCACACTGTGGTGACCGGCCTCCCTCGCTGGGACGAAAAGCAAGTCCCCATAATGGAAAGCATTACATTTTAGGGCGGGGTCATGATTTAAAGTTAGCTTAAGTAGCATTTATGGTTATGGGTGAAGTGTGCATGTGTGTACAGGCATGTCATGGCACCTGTGCTGTCGCTGTGACACCTGCCTTTCCCGCCTTCCAAAAGCGTCATGAGGTTTATATGTCAGAGAGAAACGAGCGGCTTATGACCTGCTTGAGATGCAGCCATGCATGCGTGGATGTGTGTGTTGGTGTGGCATGTGGCTGCGTAGACGCCAGAGGATGCCATGGGGGACTGGTTGCAGCATGTGGACAGTATATGAAAGCATGTACTACACGGCACAGTGTTTGACCACATCAGACAACGTTCCCCTTGTGGATTTAACAGCGCAAAACATGCTTTAAACAGTACTGCATGAGAAGTGAGAATAAACACGCCTGTGTACGTGTCCGCATAAAATATCCACGTAGAAACACCTTCTCTTTTTGATCTTTTAGTGCCTCTCCCATTGCCTTGTATCATCTAATGTTTGGTGTAATAATGTGCCACACACTGAAAATGCCACATATTTCAGATATCTGTCGTCTAGGCCAAATAGACTCTCCTGCTGCTGCAACCACAGTTTGTGTGTGCGTGCCAGACGTTAGGTAAGGCTGGATTCTGGTCCACCGACGAAGCAGAAGGTGAAGTCAAACTGCGCGTTTGTCCACCTGACAAATATAGTAATAATAATTATTTTATTTGTCAATGAAGCAGCTCCCAAGTAATCTCATGAATGAAGACAGTCATTTCTGTTGTAAACATTTAAAAATGAATACAACCAAATTTAATGGGAGTTAAATAGCAGAATAGCATATTAGCATAAATAGAAATGTATGTCCCAGTTGATCAATTACCTTTGAAATTTATCACATTGTTCATATTTACATTGTTAATTTTGATGCCAGCTTACAGTTACTCACAGTTAGCTTCGGGCCATGCTTTCCCATACTGCAGACCTGGAACAATAAATGTTGGCACTGCAAGCAAATTGTTGTAGCATAGTGCAACACCAACATTTGTTTCTGGCTAAACTTATCTGCAGCTAAACCTGCTAGCTAGATATTTTCTTGCTTCCACAGCTAACAGAAAATAGACAAGCCTGTCGTTTTGCCGTCGGTGCTGGGCAGATTGGAGTTTTTATAGTTGCTGTATCATGTTCAGTTTAAAATGTCATTTTCTCTAAACCTATTTCTGTGCAAAAAGCAGAACACAGACCTGCTAGACGTGTTGTGACACTGCTAAATGCTGAGGAACCACGGTGCCTCAAGTGTTAAATGCAGCCATGCGCATGACCATTGTAAAGAGAGGACAGGGATCGCCTCATGACAAAACAGAAGCTGTGTCCTTTAAATAATCTATTTGTGATAGTATGACATTGCTCTCAGAGTGATTGCCCCAAATGATTTAACACCGTTATTGACACACCGCAGCTTGTTTTCCACTGAGTATGGATTGCAAGCTTTACGGAGACTAATACAGTGACAGTGACTTTTATTTTATTTTATTCTGCATGTACAAGTCACTCCCCTCCTCACCCTCAACTACAACCTTCTTCCAAACAGACCAGCCACCTCCCACATCCACACTGACAGATGCAGATTAGGTGACGTAAGCTCAGTTACAGAGACGTGACACCTCAACGGCGCTAAAAGGCAGAACCACACGGCTTCTGTCTCCTCACTGGGGCTGGGAGGATGGCTCTAGAGGATGGATCAGTAATAACTACTACCTGTTTCTCCTCAGCCTTTTGCTAAAAGCAACGCATTGGCAGATTTAGCCACGAAACTTTTGACAACGAAAGTTCATTTTGTTTTATCTTCACAACGTGTGTGTGTGTGGGGGGTATAAGGATTTCATTGTCTGTGATACTTTGTTGCTGCAGTCTTATTGTTTGGGCTTCACCATGCGAGCTGAGGTCAGCTGGGACGTTCCGTCAGGCAGCAGCCACAACTATTAAGTCACTAAAAGGCAGATTTCATCTGTAGTTGGATGTGTTGTGAAGCACAAGGTGCCATGTTAGGGGACAGCCGTTCTGACAGTCAGACCGCTGACTTCTGCCAGACTCCATCATCAGAAATCAGGTGAGCTCTGCTTCCTCATCACTTCTCAAGTTGGACCAATAAAATGTGAACTATGTGCTTGTAACATAAGTCAGATTGTAAAGTTGAGCCATGCTGATGACTGTGTCCAGTTGTCGTGCTGTGATTTGAATCTTCTCGCTCCTCTCTTTCCCTTTACAAGGAGTGTACGAGCCGGCTGGGGTTTGGTGTTTTAGCAGTTATAATTAGTATAATCTAATTCTTATTGAAACATACTTTAAAAGGTGTGATCATTTACAAAAATGTTCACGTTATAACTAACACACCGTCCCTATGCTTCTCCACCAAAACACACACACACACATACACCCTCAAATACAAACAGATGAACACATGAAAAACCAGTTTCTGTTGACTTCAGTGTCAACAGAAACTGTGTCAGTGTCAACAGAAACTGCAGCCACAGTAAACTGTTAAATTATACTTAAATAAAGAGTATTTATCTTAACTCTACCTTACTTATTAATAATTGAAATTCTCTACTTTTCCATTAATGTTTGTGCCTTATTAGCCATCCAGTATTGTGTGTGATGGTCACAAAATAAATAAAAAATTAGAGCATATTATTTTAAATTCGACAAAATGAATTATTATCAGTACATGTCCAAAGTAAATTACATAAAGTACCATTTCCAGTACAAAGAGGACTCTACTACAGGCAACCATAAAACCGCATTAATTCATAGATACTATCCTAACTCTTCCATAAGCAATCTGATTTCTTCAAATAAGATGAGGTGAACCTTTTCTAAGACTTCATCTCTGCGAGGGCTGGTATCAGCTCCAGTTAACTTTGAGCTTGTGACTCCTGTAGCCCTGTTATCAATTGCCTGTGAGCCATGAGCCAGCACGCGGTTATGTTCCTTTGCCTGATATTCAGATATATTTTCCTACTGGATTATAAAAGTTTTTATTTTATTTTTTTAAATATTTGACTCCCCTCTCCCTGTGTTGACATTTCCCCACTATTATTTTATCCCCCGTGTACACTTGATTGAACTGAAACGGTCACTAAGCTGCATCTAAGTATGTTGCTGTGCTAAACTGTGCTAAAAGGCCACTCTGTAGCAGCATATACACATACAGGATTAAGCAAATATTGACTCGGGCATCCGTCAGGTGGTCCATCATTCATGGCCCTATTACTTTTATAGACCAGGAGAGTGTCAGTGTGTGTGTATGTGTGTGTAATGGAGCATGCTTCAGTCAATATTTAGCTCTGCCATGTCAAGCACTCTCCTGCTTTGGTAGCCAGGTGCCAACAGCTTCCTGATGTTTTGGTCTCATGCTTGTTTTGTCTTTTTGACGCTAGGTTCCTCTCCTGACCTGACTGTCAGTGAGGAGTGTAAGTCAACAGTGTTTGGACAAATTTGAGCATATTTACATGAGTACAGACAGAACAGGGCTCAAACATCCCCCCATCCACAACATTGTTGCAGGGGACAACTGGGACAAATCAGATGGTTGCGCTTTACGCAGTGATGGACAGTAGAACAGTAAGGGCAATGTAGTCACGCACACAGAGTGAAATTTGTTTCCAACAAAACAGCTCTGATTATTGAACGACTATCCAGTTGTACTATAGAAATAGAGTTTCCCACTCATCCACAACACTTGCAATCTTTTCTTTATTGGGCATTTAGTCCTTTCAATCTAAAACAAAGCTAAAACAAACAAGTGCACTTGCTTAAGGTGTCTTGAAATTGTTTTACCGCACTTTAAAGTGGTGTCTTATAACTGGATAATCTAGAAGAAACAAAACAACTCTAGAGTTTAGGGAAGTTTTGGATTTATTTAATTTTTTGGCTTGTGTCTGTGGATTATGGTACACTTTAATCACATATGTTCTAATACAGCAAACAAACTAAATATATGTTGAGTTACAGCTAATGCCATTTCTATAAACAGATAAAGTATCTGGATATGACTGAAGAACGGTAAATTGTCAATAAGCTGAATTAAGCATTAATTTGACCTTCATTCATTATAAAGAAGGCACAGGAAATGTGTTTTGTCAGTGTACAGGGTCTAATGGAGCAAGAAGGAGCAGCCACAGTGAACTGTTAGATGAAGAGCTGCAGGGGACATGTTGCACACAGCTCCTACATCATAAAATCAGGGAAATATTCACAGAATGATGGAGAAAATTCCCAAATTTCAGTCAGGACTAAAATATTTTAAGATTACCACTTTGAGAGCCAATGTCTTTGTTTCATATTTGTGTAATACATGACCACATTGGGAAGTTGTGGCCTCTGAATTATCATTGTAGCTCCACAATTCCTGTCATTACTATGCCACAGATCATGTGTCTTTGCCCCTGGAGTTTTCTTTTTATATTATGAATTAATTTGGCTTCCTTTCATTTGCAAGTACACTGAGGCTGCAGTTTCGTCCATCTAGTTTTATTTTGGTTCTCATTTTTAGTATTTTCAGGTTAATCCATGATGTAGATGCTGAACCGGGAAGAGTCAGTTCTGTAGACATGCTTTTTTAAGCACATCTTTTTTTTCTGCTCTATGCATTTAACCACAGTTCTGTCACATTTTCTTCACAAAACAAATTACTGGAATTGACGCTGTATAATGTCTCTTTCTTGTTGCACCGACAATGTTGTCTGACCTTCACAACACAAGCTTTTACAAGAGAGTGAGGTCTCCATTTGGAGTTCTTAAGTTATTTGAGTTAGACAGCGTGCCAGCACATACAACTGTGTGTGTGTGTGGAATTTTTCCATCAGTTTACAAAGATCTTCAGACAAATATAACACCCCAAGACACACATGTTGACCTGTGCAGGCATGCAGCCAGTCACCGCACATAAATCAAAGTAACACATCCTCAGAAAAGACATGCGCATACCCATGGTTACATTAGACTTCATGTGTTTTCCATGCTAAAAAGAAGGCATGCGTGCAGTCTTGACCTCTCATCAAAAAAGCTTCCTCTGATCTAAACTTGGAATACCAGGCCTTTTTAACGCCTTGTGTCGCAAAAGCATTGCAGTTGCCAGCAGTCTGGACATTTACAAAAGCAACCAGTGTCAAACTCTGTGCATGGTACTAGAATAAAAATGTAGTTTTGATACAAATTCCACTGGATGTGTTTTGTTACAGTTTGAAGGCCAGGACATAAAGCAGGGACACATGACAGAGTCTCAGGTTTATTTCACTAAAAAGAAAAAGAAAAAGGCAACAGGTGAGACATGGTGAGCCTCTAAGGGCTCTTCAACAAGGCCCTTTATTCAATCTTCTGGTGTGGTGGTCAAGGTGATTGAGCCAAGACACTGCAAGGCCAGTAGAGGTTCAGAGAGGCATAACAGCCTTCACTAAAGCAACAGTTGCATTAACAAAAACACCTTTGGTACATACCTTATGTTACTACCTCACACCTGGAACCACATAGAGACATGAAAGTATCACACTAATATATAGCGTGTGATATTGCTTTGTGTGCAAAAATGGCCTTACCCATTCAGAGTAGCAACGCTTCTAGCCTACGAGTGCCTTGCAGAGGAGTACTTCATTTTCCCAAGGATATCTAACAAACTGAAAGATGCATTTTAAAAACTATACCAGTTCCTTTTAGGCTGCTGGGTTGCAAGGTGCTTGTTAACCACAGCACTAAAATAATCTGTGTAGTTTAAGTCCTCAGAAAGACATATAAGATTATCATTAACCCCCAGACATTTTTTCTTTTAATCTAATGCCTTGAGGAAGGTGTTTTCAGGCTGATTGCATACAAAAGTAATAGAAGAACATGTTTCACACATGATTAAAGCTGGGTTCTTCAAACACTAGGGAGTTTCTTCATTCATTTCATTCTTAAGCGCAGGGGTTTAGTTGATTTGCATGAAACGGTGGGAAGCGGATATTTAACAGTGACGTTTGTCCACTGTCAAACGCTGCAGTCCAAAACAAACCAGTGTCCCTTAATCCAACACGGCATCCGCAGAGCTTATTGATGACCGATGAAAGAGACCTGCTAAGCTTGGGTGGTAAATAACTGTGAGGCATGGTGGGTCTGCTCAGTGTTGACATGTTAACATACATACTGACAGCTGGGGTTGCATTCACCTCTTGGTGTTACAGTACCTACCTTCTGGCCATTCCATGATATGTCTGGTGCTGGTGTTAGAAATGTTAGAGCCAACTGACATGCGTGTTTTGCAACTATGTACCATAATCCTGGAGTTCATTCATTCTGTTTTAGAAACCACACACCGGATTAGAATAGATTTCTATGCATAAGACAAGGTCCAAATCATTTTGAAATGCGACATGTGATTTTCTTTTCTCAGTCAGACTGTATTCAGTCACCGTTTTGTAGTTTTATTAGAAATCTCAGACAGTTTTGAATTACCAAAGGTTTTCTCAAGATAAAACTTTGTTTGCATGGCTCTTAGATGAGATGACAGGCTACACTAACATCTGAATTATTTTAATATTATTTTATTTTAAAACTGTGAAAATTTAAATAGATATTCCCACCAGTTGCTGCTTTTTCTAGATTGTTATTTTCTTTACTGATAAGATGGTCACTGCTGGAGTTCAAGATATTATATAGTAAAAAATTCTTGATGAGATTTTACAAAGAAGTGCTACACACTGGTTGCTGACCAGTCAGAGCTTTTTGCCTTTCACAAACTGCGCAATGTGATCAGGAAGGAAGTGCCAAAGACCAAGTACTGGAAACAAGAAAGTAAACAAACAACAGACCAGCCTAGACATATCTTTAACTGTATCCCGGACTGGCTGGACGACAGAAAACAGATCCAGCAGGGTCTCTTGGTTTTTTAAATAACAGTTTCCGTATGACTTCCAGGTGGGTCAGCTCTGGCAGCGACGGTGGACTACAGTTAACACATTCCTCAGAGAGAATGTTTCTATGGGCAGGAAGTAAGGCACCAGATGGAAGAAATGACCGCAAGTAGGATTTAATCTTGTTTCACTTGTGTTTGGATAAATGGCAAGTCTTCCAAGACGGGTCTCCAATTTGAACCTTTTCCAGATCCTTCTACCAGAGGATTCGTGAGTATGAGGTACTGGACAAGAAGAGGACGGTGACGGCTCTGAAGGCAGGGGAGGACAGAGCCATACTGCTGGGCCTCAGCATGGTCTTCATCTCTGTCATGATGTACTTTGTTCTAGGAATCACTGTACTACGCTCTTATTCTGACAGGTAATCACCAGTGACAAGCTCATCCTGTGCAACTGCACCTTGCATACTGTGCTTCTTTTGCATTTCACAGAAATTAGTGGGAAGAAAAGCTTGAGAATACTGTAAGCAAAAAGTCTTCTTGTGTAAAATTATCCGCTGGCTAAACTTAAAATAGATATTATTATCTTAATCATTTTCTACAGTGTGTGGACGGACGAGGCTAGCTGCACTATTGTGAACTCCACTATTGTGTGGGACGTGAACTGTTCGTATAGCTGTGGAACAGAGTGCTGGAAGCATTCCCGTTATCCTTGTCTCCAGGTCTACGTCAGCCTCAACTCCTCAGGAAAGGTGGTACGGTTACTGCTCAACGAGGAGACACACGAAGCCAATCATGAGGTATATCACTACTTGGTTCTGCTGCAATTGCTGTACTGCTGTTTGTTTTAATGTCTTGGTGTGAGAGAATAACTATAAACAGCCAGTCTCTTTATATGCTTTATACATGAGCCACAACATTATGACCATAACGTTAACCATCTTGTGACAATTCAATGTTCTGCTGGGAAACTTTTGGACCTGGCATTCATGTGGATGTTACTTAGACATGTAGCACCCACCTAGACCAGACCAGGCACCCCCACCCTATAGCAATGACACTCCTTAATGGAAGCAGCCATCCCTAGCAGGATGCAGCCTGACACAGACACACACACACACACAGAAACAGTTTAGGAACAACTAAAAAAAAACATGATAAACAGCACAAGGTGTTGACCTGGCCACCAAATTCACTAGATTCCAAACTGATCAAGTATCTGTGAGGCCTAGAGAGGCCCCTCCTCTCAATCCATTGGACCCACACGCTTCCAGCAACAACATTCTGTCACCAGACACCACAAGACACCCTCAGAAGACCCATGTCCATTCTCTGATGGGTCAGAAGTGTTTTGGAGGCACAAAGGAGACCTACACAATATTAGGTCATAATGTCATAATCTGATGTAGACAAAAACCATTGGAATGAGAAAATGTGCGGTTCCTGAAATGATCATGGACAATCCTAACAATCAGGATTGTCGCAGCAGCAGCAATAAGTTCCACCAGAACAAAAACGTGAACTTTGATTCATTTTTTTCTCTCGTCTTCTTTAGTGTTTCTACATCCCAAAGTGCCGCAAGGACTACGCAGCCACCCACGCCATAGTACTGAATATTTCTGAGCGTCTCAGGTCTCAGCACACTATTCAGTGTTTCGTGGACCCTACACACAGAGTGGACAATGCCATCCTGACCCAGATCTACAGTCAAGGAGCCGTCTTCCACTCCCTGTTCTGGCCAACCTGCACCTTGATTGGAGGAACCATTATCATTGCCATGGTGAAGCTCACCCAGTACCTGTCCATCTTGTGCGAGAGCCTGAGCCGCATGAAGAGGTGAAGGGTTGCAGGGCCACGAGTTGAGCTGGAGGCTCCCGTTATATGGACAAGGAGGCCTCAGGCTGAAAGATGGTGTCTGTCTGTGAAGCTGTCTGACCATCTCAAATCAGCCTTACAGAGAAGCAGACATTTTTATGCAGCTTGACACAATGGGGGCTCCTGGTCTTTGTAGCTTACTAATAGCTGTTTAAATTTTACTTTCTGGTGGCGAGCATTCATTTCAAAAGATTTGTACAAGTGACACATATTGTGCTTATTCTGTTTTCTGTGCCTTTACACATTGCCTGGAGTTGAATGAGAGAATTTATACTACACATTTCACCACTAGAAAATAGCAAAAGACAATTTCGCTGCCATCATTTATAACACTTAATATATACCGATCAGGCCTAACATTAATATTGTGTAGGTCTACCTTGTGCCTCTGAAGCTGTTGTGACTCATCAGAGAATGGACATGGACCTTCTGAGGGTGCCCTGTAGTGTTCTATGGGTTGAGGGGAGGGGCCTCTCTAGGCCTTACAGATACTTCATCAGTTTGGGATCTAGTGAATTTGGTGCCAGGTCAACACCTTGAGCTGTTTTTGTGCAATGACACTCTTTACCATCAAGGAGTGTCATTGCCATGGGGTGGGGGTGCCTGGTCAGGTCTAGGTGGGTGCTACATGTCAAAGTAACATCCACATGAATGTCAGGTCCAAAAGTTTCCCAGCAGAACACTGGATTATGGTCAATGTTATTCACTTCACCTAATGTTGTGGCTGACCAGTGCAGATATTGTCTCTTTGATCCATCTTTTCTATCTTTTTCTTTGTGGTGAGCTAACATAACAGACATGTACAGACATGAGTATAGTAGCATCCCTCTTTTCATCCAACAGAATGTCAACTATTCTTTTAATAAGAAGCCATTTTAAATTGTAGTTTGATACCAAAAAGGCCATTTTAACCTACCTGGGCTCCCGTGCTGCTAATGCTTATGTCCCGTGTCGTAGAAGAGCCTGTTTGGGGTCAATATAATTAAAGTCAAACTTCTGCTCTGTTGTTAAAATGTGTGGATGCTGAAACTGAACTGTTTCCTGAAATGTCACACAAGTGCATTTTTTATGCCTTTATGTCATTTTACTGAAACAGTTTCTCCCACTGTAGCTATAAATTAACCTGTTAACTAGCCTGTGACAGACATTTTAAAGAGTTTTCCCATTGCCATTTTGGTCAATGCAATTCTGTCTGTCTTTCTAAAGCTGCACAGTGTGATCAGGAAGGAAGTGCCAAAGACCAAGTACTGGAAACAAGAAAGAAAACAAACAATGGCGTAACACTAACAGACCACTCTAGAAATATCTTTAACTGTTTAAATACATTCTCTAAAATGTGTCGTTTTTTTTTTTTTTGTGAGACAAGAGTAAACAGGCAGTTTTATTTGTAAGGGTCTAAAGACAACATTCTGCATTGTGGAAATACCTGTTGCAATTTTCATAAAATGCAGAATAAAAAGAAAATTCAAATACTGATGTTATTTTAGTTTAATTTTAATCCAGTTGTGTGCCATGACTGGAAATAAATTATGTTCCTGAAAAATCTATTTCATCTAGAGTTACACATCACGTAAGTACAAACATGTGTAGCCTATGGCCTTGTAGAAAAACGTTTTTCATTCATTCCCGCTACCTGCTGTATAATATGAAAGGAAATACGTGAATCGTGTTTTACATACATCAGTCTTCTGTTTACTTGGTTCCAGATTCATTTGACATTGCAGGGTTACAACTGAAAGAACAAACCCAGCTAATTTCTTTAACATTTACAGAAATGCTTTCTGTTTGTCTAATTTTATAGTTTCCAATTAATTTGTTAAATATGCTGCTCTGTCAGTAGACTTGTGCATGAGTACACACAAAAAGTGGAAGCAATACCCCACAAAAAACAAGGTAAGTATTTTCAAAATAAAACAGAGAATGCTGTAACTGCAAAGAGTGAAACAGAAACTATTCTTAGACAAAAAGGGGGAGACACAGACATAATGGTACAGGACTTTGGAGCCTATCACAGCTGTCATTAGTGGGGTACAACCTGAACTGGACGGGTATCGCAGCACAGGGCTAACACAGAGAGACAGACAACCATTCAGACTCACACCTATGGTCAATTTAGAATCAGTAGTATGTCTTTGGACGGTGGGAGGAAGCCGAAGAGACAGGGAGAACGTGCAAATTCCACACAGAAAGGCCCCAGTCAGCTGATGGATTTGAAACCAGAACCTTCTAAATTCAAGCTTTGCACATTCACAAGGTCACACATTTGTTTGTAACACCGCCCCTACGTGGTCAGTCAGTGGACTGCAACGTAAATTCTGATCAGAATCAGAATGCTCTTATTGTCCTGGTTTTGTAAAAGAGAGAAAAAAAAAACACAGTATATAAATCAGTATGAAAACACAACATGGTGCAGATAAGAGAAAAGGGTTTATAAAAAAAGACACTCGAATATCAACTCAACAGTAATAAGTAGGTCTAAGCAGTAGGAATAAATATGTATGTGTTGTGGTGGAAATTAGAACACTCCATTAGAACAGTCTTTCTGTGTGTTTCATCCAGCGTCTGCAGAGGGGCTCACAGCACAGACAAAGCACCACGCATTGAAGAAGGCAAATGAGCAAAGAATACAGTGTATCCACTGGGGGTCACCTTGTTCACTCCTTTCCTTTCCCTAAAGGAACACAAGAATATGCAATATTGTTTTTATCCTGTACTTTTATATTATATACCATCATAGTTTGTGTTGTTACGTGATATGGTAGTATGTTTAATCCTGAACTTCTTTGAAATTAATTTGGAATGGTGACCTGTCTCCTCTGTGGAGCCTTTCTGCTTTAGATGGCCAGACTGAGCACTGCCTGGATGTGGCCAGCAGGTGGCAGCAATCACAACGACCCTTGTTTGAAAGCATTTTGCTGCTGTGGTTAGAAGCAGACTGAAATAAAACCGAAGAGAACTACAGGACTCAGCTCAAAGGAAGAGTTATCAGGAGCTGTCAGTAATGTGGAAAACAACTTCACATTTTTACAAAAGAATCAAAGCTGAAACTTACTTTTACTTCTGAAATGAATATAAATATTTAAAAAGAGAGACTTCAACTTCTTCAATCAGATCAGAAAAAAAGATAAGAGGATTGTTGCAGACAAAATGCTTCTTATTGGATTTGTTAATAATTTGATGAGATTAAATATTATGAGGAACACAATTCATAATTTCCAGTATTTATGCGTTGTCATTTTGGCAACTAAAGGGATGCCTTACTATTTAGATCAGTAGCTCATTGCTGGGCATATCTTTGATGCAGCACTGTATTAATTGCATTCATAATTTTATTAAACTGTGACATAATTTCTTTAAAATAAAGCAAGTGGCCATTCTTGAACTCTAGCTCCCTGTGTCCACAGCATTCAGTTGAGTTACATTTTGGCTGCATTGAGCTTCGCTCATAACTCCGTCCCTGTTTAATGAATACACATTTGTAGTTGGTTTAGATGTTGTAACAGATGCTGTGTCTGTACTTCAATATGACAACCTTTGGATACTCTTTTTAACTTTACTTACTTCTTAATTAAATTTCGGTCCTGCCAACTGTCCATTTCTCTCACTACTTCAACGTATGACAGGGTCTTTGTTAGTGGAGTATTTTCTGTTCTACACTGTACCAAACGTATCAACAAAGATAAAGTCATTTGCTAACAAAAAAACAAACAAACAAACAAAAACTGTGCTCCAAACAGTACTGTACACAAAATGATCACACAGAGGGTAAGATTCTGAATCAACAATGGCAAGAATTGCAAGTCAAAATCCAGGTATAAATTATTACCACACACTGAAATGCCAATAGATGTGCAGTCATTTTTTTTGGTACGGCAGTGCGCACTGTGAACTGAACATTTTGTCTGGCCATTTCTGGATGGGTTGACCCACCTACACAGACCAAAGTTTGGAAAAATCAATATGAAAGCAGACACGTAACCAGTTGTTAAACTGAGCTGGCAAAAAAAGAGAAGTTTCAACAAAGACGTAAAGTTAGCTACAACAGGGAAGTTTCAGGAAATAAAGCAACCACCTGTTAGTTAACACAAATAAATCAGTCAATGTTCTGATGAAAATGGGAACTGATGGTAGTTTTGTAGGACTGATATTCAGTAGCCATTCTTCAGGGAAACAGAATATGCATGTGTAGCATATGCACCTTTTTATTTTCAGAGTGATCTGAAAGCATGCATGGAGGAAAATTCATGCAGAGTTCAGAGTTCTTCATGCAATGATTACTTTCCCTCACCACTAATCATGCACGTTTTGCATGACTTTGACTGATATGTTGGTGTTGAGTGTATATATATATTGAATATATATATATATATACACTCAACATTGAATATATATTGAATATATATATATATATATAAAATATAGAGTTTATGAAATATATATAAAATTTGAGAGAATAACCCGGGGGTCGCCAATTGAATAGCCTAAAACTTTACAATCCTATCTCAGGCACGACGTTTGTAATGGGAAACAAATTTCAGAGGCAATTTAAGACTGAGCATCAATACTACAATTCTGTAAATAATATAGATTAACTTAGTATGTAGTTACTTACATACTACTGATTTTTAGGTACTAGATGTGGACCTAAATAGAATACGCAGACGTACCGGGTTCCTTGGCCATCTACTTCCACCTAACCTCGGGGACCAATGACTACAAACTCAAGTGGCCATGTCCATGGCAGCAGAATGACCCTGATGGATCAGCAGTCTGACATCAGACAGCAAATGAACATGCACGAATGGTCACTACTGACCCTAACAAGATGTCAGAGATGGGGATAAGGTTGTGTGTAGTGTTGTTAGAAGCTGTATTTATCTTACAGTCATTCATTCATTCATTCATTCATCGGGTCATCTTCTATACCCGTTTAGTCCTGTTAAGGGGTCTGCTGGAGCCTATCCCAGCGAGAGGCAGCGGTACACCTTGGACAGGTCCCATCGCAGGGCCAACACAGAGACAGACAACCATTCACACTCACACTCACACCTACGGCCAATTAACCTAATGAACATGTCTTTGGAAGCCGGAGTGCAAACTCCACACAGTTCCATGGATTCGAACCGGTGACCTTCTTGCTGTGAGGCATCAGTGCTAACCACCTTTCCACTGTGCCGCCCTCATGCAGTCATATAATACAAATAACACATGAAATGTTTAGAAATTATAACCACTTTTATTCATGGTCCACTACACTGTGTGCACGATTATTAGGCGAGTTGCACTTTTTAGTTTTATTATTTAACAATAACAGTTCTCTTGGTCAATCTAAAATCTCAAGCCTCAAACCTGAACATTTAAGGAAGTGAACGTAAGGCTCTGGCTTTTGCACGAGAATATCTGTGTGTGCTGTGCACAATTATTAGGCAATGCAGTGCAGAATTACACTGCCTGGCCAGAAATACAGTTTCCACCCAACAATAAGGTTACACACTCTATGTTTTGTTTGACTGCCTTTAGCTTAAATCACAGCATGCGTTTGCTGTGGCATTGTTTTGATAAGCTTCTGCAATGTCACAAGATTTATTTCCATCCAGTGTTGCATTCATTCAGAATAAAAAATTGAAAATCGTCCCGTATTTACAAACAAAACTACATGTCCCGTATTGAGCTGTCACCGGACGCACTTTGTCCCGTACTACCGTGAAAATAAAAAAAACTGTAAAATGTCAATAGATTTAAGGAATAACCGGGTGATTTATATGAACATGTACGGTAAATTTATTCCCAGGCCGTCTCCTGCTCTGTGACCAATAAGCTGACTGCAAAAATCCCGCTCACGTCATTGGTCGAGGTACTGTTGATTGTGAATCTTGTATTAAAAATAAATTGTTGAAAAAATAAATTCTCCACGCTGGCCCTGCCAAAGTCTGGGATAGTGTTTATTTTTTATTTGAACATATTATTTAATTAACTTTATTAATAGATTTTTTTCTCTTATTTATAGAAATACCAGAGTTAAAAGTTCAGTTAATGCTTGTTCTCAAATCAATGAACAATCGTGATTATGATTTATGCACAAAGTTGCACAATCATACCTAGAGACTTGTACGTACATGAATGTGCTTCAGTTTGCTCAGAACTGCTGCAAACATTTTGATTAGATTATGAAGTAAGTATTACAATGTTAAGATATTAAATCTACTTAAAATGGCCTTCAGTTGCATTACATTTAAATCTGTGAGACCTGTACACAGTCTTATGAAGCTACAAAACTTCCTTAAATCTACCAAATCAAGTAACCATTATCAATCTGGGCTGTAACTAACAATCATTTTCAGTATTGTACAATCTGTACTTTTTTCAATTAAATGGGTTTTCTTGTCAGAAAGTGGTGAAAAATGCTTTACCTACCTATCCTTTTACAAAACATTTGATGAACAATCTAAGGGGCTGTCCACACAGAGACGCTTTTTGGTTTAAACGCAGATGTTTGCATCATTTTAGCTGATCGTCCACACGAATCCTGTAAATGCATTGCCTTAAAACGCACTTTTCTGAAACCTGGTCCCAGGGTGAAAAAATTCAAAAACGCAACACTTGTTGCCAGCTGAAAGATAATCACCCACACAGTAATTATCCAATAGGAGTCTCGTAAATATTTGCTTAGTTATTAATCCAGGTGGCGACAATTTCTTTTTGGCCAGGCAGTGTGTCTGGGTCTACAGCTGGATCTCAAACTGGACTGGTCGACTAACATAGACTCAGTATACAAAAACGTTCAGAGCTGTCTGTATTTCCTCTGGAGGCTAAGGTCGTTTAATATCTGCCAGAAGCTGCTGGACATGTTATACCAGACTATCGGTGGTAGCGGTACAGCTGGAGTCCCTGACATCAGTGGCAGAGACAAGGACCTTGAACAAAATCCAGATCATCATGAACAATGTCCACCACCGTTTACACAACACCATAGCCATGCAGAGAAGCTCGTTGAGTGACAGGCTGCTGTCTCTGTCCTGCTCCACAGAAAGGCTGAGGAGGTGGTTTGTCCCTCAGGCCATACTCAGTGTTGGGAAATTTCTTTTTCTACACAAACTACTTTAGTTCATAGTTCATAAGCTTTAAAATGAACTAGTTCAGTTCATAGTTCACAATCTTTAAAATGAACTTGTTCGTTCATGATTTCAAATATGAACTAAATAGTTCATTTTTAGTTCTTTTTACATTTTTTTACCTCCAATACATTGCTGTGAGCTATTTGTCAAAATTACTGTCACTGCCTACTGTAGCACCACAGACAGCAATTCTACACCTTTTGAATGAGAATTTAAGTTAGCATCGAGTGGACAGCCCTCAGGATACTGGTATTTGTAGTTTACAGACAAAGGTCACTGGAAATCTGGCATAGTTTGAACAAAAACAGGACGTGTATGAACGCCGTTCACAGACGTCAGAATGAACGCTTTCGCAATAAAGTTAGCAAGAAATACGAACAGTTCAGTTCTTAGTTCACCAAAATATGAACGAGTTCATGAACTTTCGTTCATTGAACGCGTTCAGGCACAACACTGGCCATACTACTCTATAACCTGTTACCTTACCTATCCACTTCGTGCCTCGTGGCACATAAGGCCTCCACAGAGCGCTTCCACTTCACTACTCTATAACACCTCACTGAAAAACAGATGTGCATGCATCTAATGTTTCCATAGAACAGCAGCAGTATACTACTGCACATGAACAAAGACTTTCTGTTTGAAACAATGGGGAAATGATCCAAACATAACTTCACAGAAATCACATCACAGAAAAAACAGCGACATGTTTCTAGTTAAGATTAGTCAAATGAATCAGAACTGTGTTCTTTGCATAATTAAATAATTGAATTTAAAAAACAAATCTTCAATAATGATTGATAAATGCTTCTGACAGTCATTTGCTGCAGTTACACTGCACACATTATTGAACAGAAGTTCTTACTGGTTAAGCTGAACATATAAGAGACAATAATGGTTGTTAATGTTGCTACACAGACAAATGTTTAGAAAAAAAAATCAAAGGTGCATGTTTGTGCAAACACTTGTGTAACAGATGTATTCATTCTTATTGAGAATAGAGAAGTTCCAGCAGAAAAGAGAAGTATACCGTCCAATAAATAAACGTCAGGAAATAAAGCAAGAACTTATGAGGTTTAGATGCTGTGGGAAATATCAACAGTATGTACACCATTGCACTTTGGTATTGCAGTTATCTGTAAGGGTGTGTGAGTGAAAATCCCTACATATACGACAGAATTACTTTTAGCTGTGTGCAAGCTGGGATACTTGCAAAGGCAGTCAAATACATTGCACATTACTGTAACACCAAATTGACTTCCAGCTGCATGAATGTAGGCATTCAGCACACAGTACACAGTCAGTAAGTTGCATCACAGAAGAAGCAGAAATAAATACAAATATCACTCAAATTACAAAACACCAACAGGCATGAAAAACAGTTTAAACAAATAAACTACTGTAGCAGTGAGTCTGGATAAATTATTCCGTCACCTGTTTTACTGTGACTTGAGTTATAATTTTACCATCTCTGGATGAGAAAGCTGCTAAATGCATTCTTTATTGTATTCACTACAATCCAGCATGAGTAAGAAGTGTAGAGGGCAGCATGGGTGTCGTTTTTACAGAAACAGCTTGGGCTAATCTTTTAAACTGATTGCAGTGTGGGTTTCCTCATCTGGTTTTCTCTGCTGCTAGAAACATTTTAAGAGATAAGAGAGATAAGATTTATTTAGAGGACAAATGTTCAAGCCGAACAGAGATATGTTGCCCTTCAGCTGCTGTGCAGGAGCACAAGGAGATACTTCAGCAGTTGAGCACCTCATGCTCAACTTGCTTGATGGATGTTTCTCTTTGGTATCACTATCTCTTTGTCATTGTCCTCTGCAGTGTCATGGCATCCTTTCACTTTTAGGGTCAGATATATTTAGATATTTGTTTGCTGCCTCACGGTACACGTTCAAATCTCATTCATTTAGGTCTGATATAAATAATAAAAATGTGGTTACATGCAAATATAATTTGTTGTCCAATGATTAAGTAACGGCACAGATGCATGTGTGGTATGTTTGAACTGAACCACAAACTTGAGTCACATATATGACACGTGAATGTTGCACCAATTTCACCCATATAAGAGATAAACCTTCCTTGAGCCACAGCAGAACTGCCGTGAGTGTGAGTCTGCAGGTGGAGACATGATGCTCAGGTGGATCGTTCTGATTTTTGGCCTGGGATTGGTAAGTGTAACCCTTTTCACATAGACAACATTTACGTTATATCTCCTGTAAAAAATGCTTTAAGGACAATTTTTCTATTCACTGATTATTGTGTTTTCTAATTTACTTCACAGACAACAGCCGAGCTAACAGGTGAAGCAGGTGAGTCACATATTATGATGTTTTTGTTGTGATTAGAGATGACCAAAAGTTGGTCAGAGAATATTATATTCAGAATACAGTGAAATCCTTCATGCTCTTTAGATGCTTTTTTTTGAGCAACAACATTTCTTCATTCTAACAGATTTTTTACAGCAGCACTGATCTTAATCTGAAAACATATGTAGTATTTTACAGTTGAGCTCTCTAAGCGTCATTCAGCCAGGTTATACCTTCAAGAGAACATGAGAAACTTTGGGTATGGATGGTATGAACAGAAAAATAACAGTAATAGTACCAGTAATAGTTATCATTTCTACCTTTAATTCAGATTTAGTGTTTGTGTTTTTACAGTTTATGGAAATGTAATTTTGTTATAACTGAGTCATCACCTTCAGAAATTGATGTTGATGAAGGACACGACTGGGACATCATTGACATCAATAAAGGTTTGTTAATTATTTATTTCAGTTTCATTTCATTTTATAAAGCTGTGTCTCTAAAGCGTTCTCATCACCTGTTCTTTGCAGCTGCAGGACTGGACCTGCTAGAGGGAGATATTGTAGAGGACCAAGTAAGTTTCTATGACTGTTGTGACTGAGCAGTGACTGTTGTTTGACTGGTGCTGTTTCAGTTGTTGTCCTCTTCTTCTGCAGATTCTTAAGGTACATGAATGGTTTTGCAAACACATTTCTGCCTACTGTAGCTGTCTGCTGCCACATGTAGTTTTGATGTGGCAATGTCAGAATATGTGGGACAGCTGGATCTATTCAGATTAGTGTTTGTAGTAAGAGCAGCTGTATAGATTGAATTTTTGCAACACAAAGTAGATTGTTGTAGGTTGTAGTAAAACAACAAACAGCAGGAGATTGAGTTTCACTGTTAAAATTGGCAAACAAAGCATGCAAGACTTTAAAACAAAAGCCAAATGGTGGTGACTGTACAGAATGTATCTTGGATGAGGTAATCTAATTTACAGATTTGTTTTATATTACTGTAATTCTATAACATAACTGAATACCTCATTCCCATCAGACACTCAGAAACACCATCATAGGAGACAAGTATCGCTGGCCAACAACCGTTCCCTACTACCTAGAGGACAACCTGGGTAAGACAAGACATGGAGACTCAGCTCTAACCCTGGATGTGCATCAAATGATGATGTTTTTTCTTGGTTCTTTATACCATGTGATGTGTAGAGATCAATGCAAAGGGAGTGATCCTGAAGGCGTTTGACCAGTTCAGACTGAAGACCTGCATTGACTTCACACCATGGAAGGGAGAAAAGAACTACATCTCTGTGTTCAAAGGCAACGGGTGAGTTGAGCTTCACTGTCGTGTTTACTTCCAGTTTGTGTATGCATGTACAATGTCTTGTTGAAAATATTTATTACAAGCTACTCACAGCCATGATAATAATGCCACATCTAACAGCTATTCTGACATACAGGAAACTTGTGACCTCATTCAGATTCAGACTGTAATTACTGCTTCTGCTACAAACATGCAACTTGCAACATGCTAGTTGTACAAGATAACTACAGTGTTTTCCTACTAACAACAAATGAGTATGTGTAAAGTGGAAGGTGTCCATTGTAGTAATACACAAATACAGACACGTAGTTTTTCAATATATTGTTTTTGTTTCTGACTGTCTAGAACATATATCATTTACCACACAATACAATTGTGACATTCAAATTCAAATTCAAAGTGGGCTTTATTGGCATGAAAGTTTCTTAAAAAAACAATATTGCCAAAGCAAAGCATCACATCAAAATACAATACAATGATTTAGATATATACATTAAGAACATTCTATTCTCAGGGTGTGGCATGTTACCACATACTGGGCTCTCCTTCTCCGAGGAGTATTTTTAGTTTGGAGAGGTCGTCCAGCTCTTTGAAACCTGGAACCAAAGAGCTGAACTTGTTCCAATAAATTTCTCTTGTGTCATTTAATTTTGTGCATTTTAGGAGAAAGTGCATCTCCGTCTCAACCTCACCTGTCCAACAGTGACCAAATGTTCTGTTTTCTTTTGGTTGCCATGATTTTTTGTGTCTTCCTGTTTGGATTACCTGTATTTGGTTAGGATCTGTCTCTGCTTTCTATCTCTGACAGTAGAGAGATATTCTGCTAATTCATAATCTCTTTGAAGGGCAAGATAACATTCCAATCTACTTTGGCTTTTAGTTGTTTCCTCCCAATGGTCCAGATAGCTTTCTTTATATTGTGCTATAATTTGCTTTACCCTGATTTCTGTTTGTAGAGCAGTGTTGTTGTGAGACTGGTCAGAGTTTGTCTGAGAGGGGGCAGTTAGCCTCAGTACCAACTGACATAGGGGACTCTTTTCTGGGCTCAGCTCTTGGGTTTGGAGGGCTTTGGAGTGGAGGGTGTCTCTGGGACTGGATTTCAGGTGGTTAAAAAAGTTGAGCGTTCTCTTCTGAACGTTGATTATCAGTGGGTATCTGCCTAATTCTGCTCTACATGCATTTGTTGGTGTGTTTCTGTGTACGTGTAAAATGTATCTGCAGAATTCTGCATGTAGAGATTCTGTTGGATGTTTGTCCCAACGGGTAAAGCTCTGATGACTGAGTGGACCCCATATTTCACTACCGTACAGCGCAATGGGCTGGATGACACTATCAAATATTTTCAGCCAAATTTTTATTGGAATATGGAAATGATAAAATTTTCTCTTAATTGCGTAAAGAGCTCTTCAAGCTTTTTCTTTTAGTGCATTCACTGCCATGTTGAAACTCCCTGATGCTGTTATGGTTATACTAAGGTAGGTATAGCTAGACTCAGGCCCGGCCCTAACCAATCTGGCGCCCTAGGCAAGATTTTAGGTGGCGCCCCCCTACATCGGCAGTGTAGTGTATATACTCACAAGAAACCGAATAGCTTTGTCTTTGACCTTTTTTTTTTACTTAAAGAAAGCAAATTCACAATCAGAATAATTAACAAGATAAAAAAAAAATATGAATAAATAAATGAATACAAAAAATAAAAAATGAATATATGAAATACAATAAAATGTACATACATAAACACAATAAAACGTGTCAACAAGTTGCATAAAATAAATAAAAAATACAATATAAATAAGGCACTGCACAAAACAAGATATTAAATAAACCAGTATGACTTTAACAACTATATTACAAAAAAGGGGATCCTACAGAGTTCTATAGTTGTGCTTTTTAATACTGCATTAACTAGAATGACTTACAAATTACTGTACACCACCCCCTCATCAACCTCACATCACCTGCTACAGCCTTACTCTCCTAGTCTTTCTTGCAGCAAAGTCATCTACAACATCATCATATGACAACTGATTTGAGACCACATGATTTATGCTTATGATGGAAAGTCCACTGAGATGTTCTTGCATCATAGTAGATCTCAGGTAGGTTGTAATGAGTTTGAGCTTAGAGAAGCTTCTTTCAGCAGCAGCCACTGTAACAGGAAGAGTGGCAAAGATTCTCAGAGCAGTGCTCATGTTGGGGTAAATTTCTGTCAGCTTCTTCTCATGCAGGAAGGTCAAGAGTTCCATGTTTGTCATGTTCTTTGATGGGGTGGAGGTAACAGGAAGACTGCTTGATGCTGCTGCATCACTGCTTGGTTGTGCTGCTGAAGTGGAGGCAGCAGCGGTAGATGTGGTAGATGGCCCAGGGGTGGGATTTAGAAACTTCAACAGTGCATCTGAAGAGAGGAGTATGTGACACCACTGAGTATTAAAGTCTAATAATAAAAACATATGATTCCAGGAATAAAATGAAATGATATAATATAAATGAAAAACCAAAGAGATATATGTATGATGTTAACTGATATGCAAATTAGATTAGATTCAATTTATTGTCATCATTACAGTGAAATGCTGAATAGCAGAATGCAAAGTAACAGTATAATATCATATGAGAATGTTATGTTATGATTATCTTTGACCGAATCACAGCTGTGCTCATATTAAAAAACAGCATTCCATCTCATGTGATATTGCTTAATTAACATTAATGATGTGCACTTTAACAACTAGGCTTACAACTATAATATATACAGGGGTGGAAACGTGACTATTACCTGCAGGGTAAACGTTAGCTAACCAGAAGGCAATAACAATGTAAACAAAAAACACCTGCTTAAAAGATGAATACAAATGAGGAATGGTGGGAAAGGTGGGAGTACTGTAATTACCTAACGTTACATTATTATTTTCCATAACAATTTAGCCCCCTCCACAATATTAACTGACGTTAAAACAGTTAACTAGCTATTTATTGATTAGCAATTAGCGAATCATGTAACATTAGCTTAATGCTAAAAAGCCAGGTTACTATCACATTCAGACAAATAATTTCATGTAGGCTAACGTTACCTACCTCTGTCTTTTTCTCGTTTCTCCTCCTCTTCTTTTCTCTTTTTTCTTCCCTGGGCACCTGACAGTTTTGGCTGTTTTGACATCTTGTGTTGATTTTTTGATGTGGTGACGTCCAAAAGGAACCATGATACGGGAAGGGAGGGGGCGCACCGTGCGGGGGGAGAGGGGGGGGCGTAATGTTGTAACAAATAATATTTCTATTAAATAAGCTTTACTTTGCATTTTAATTAACGTGGGATTATTTTTTGTATTTAGAAATAATAGTACCAATTTTTTATTTTTTTTATTTTCAACATTTGTGGCACTGGCGTGGCGCCCCCTGATGGACGGCGCCCTTAGCATTTGCCTATACGGCCTATGCCACGGGCCGGCCCCTGGCTAGACTTGTAGTCAAGACCGCCTAAACCGAGACCAGGACACTACCAAGACCAGAGAGTATCAAGACCAAGACAAGACCAAGACCAAGACCAAGACTAGTTCAGCTTGAGACCGAGACCGAGGCCAAGACCAAAAAACAACTTCTACACTTCTACTCTATAAGGTCTGATGTTGTTCAGAATCTGTAGCCTAAACCATTCTGCAGCTGTAGTGGCATGATAGGCTCATTTGGCCACACAGAAGAGGACAACCATTATACATACCACATCCAACATTTAATAAAATAAAATATATAATAATAAAATAAGGCTGCATTGAATGATGATCATGTAGGCACGAGAGAGCAGTGTTGTATAGTAACGAAGTAAAAATACTTCGTTACTGTACTTAAGTAGTATTTTTTTATATTTGTACTTTACTTTACTACTTTTATTTCTGACGACTTTTACTTTTACTTCACTACATTTTCCGAAAAAAATCAATACTTTTACTCCATTACATTTACCTGAGCATCCTCGTTACTCGTTACAAAATAAGAAGGAACGTGATAGCCAATGGACAATCTTCGTTTTGTTGTAGTGGGACCAGTAGCCAATGATGTTGGAGATACAGGCCGCAAGACATTATCATTGGTTTACCCCGTTGTGCGGCGGATGAAATCAGCGGCCAGCGGGTACATTTCAAATTAATGGTCGCATTATCATGTCAGTAGTCTCAGACAAGTCGGGTCTCTAATGTTATTTGAAGAGAAAGAGGAAGACAGAGAAGCCTAAAATGTCAGAGATGGAGGTGACTGAATCGGCGACTGAACCTGAACCTGCTGCTGAAACAACCAGCATAGACGACAACGACGACGACAACGACGATGAACACCCGTGGCCATACCTGCGGGGAATGTTCAGCTACATGATGTAGCTGAACATTCCCCGCAGACCCGGTCTGTAAGGATATGTTTGTGTATTTTTGTATATGGTTGGGTTTATGTAAGGAGGCGTTGAAGCTCCTTTAAGTGTCATGTGACACTTTGCAAATTAAACAAAACTTAAAAACTAAATTAAACAGGAATAAAGAAAATGTTACAACTCAAATTTCTGATTGCATTTTATTAACAGTACTTTTTACTTTTGATACTTAAGTACAGTAAATACTAGCTACTTTTTTACTTTTACTCAAGTAATATTCTAGCAGGCTACTTTCACTTTTACTTGAGTAATTTTCCAGTAAGGTACTTTTACTTTTACTCAAGTATGGCTTTTGGGTACTTTATACAACACTGCGAGAGAGATTAAGCCTGTGTGTATTCTCACGGTCACGGATTGACAGACTGTGTGCAGTGACACC
Organism: Planiliza haematocheilus; assembly: GCA_005024645.1. NCBI lineage: Eukaryota > Metazoa > Chordata > Actinopteri > Mugiliformes > Mugilidae > Planiliza > Planiliza haematocheilus. Next base: position 3,808,050 of record SRSE01000306.1, read on the forward strand.
GTACCGTACTGTTAAAATTTGCATATTGCAGAATGCGTCTTATTGTTAGTTGTGTGGCAAACAAACTCTATATGGTCTGTAAAACCAAACCTGACGACTGATGAATTCGCCAGTTTGCGTGAAAGGAGAAGCGGCAACGCCTTCTGTGTCACAAAATGCATGTGATTTTTTTAATGATATCAAAAACAAAACAAAACAAACTGTGCCTGCTTTTCCCTTCGAGACCGCTCGGCCAGTCCCAGACATTGCGAGACCAAGAGACCCGAGACCGAGACAAGACCGAGACCAAAGACTGTCGAGGCCGTGACAAGACCAAGACCACGAAAAAGTTCTCATGACACCTGGGGCGTTTTTGAAAAATCATGACATTGGTTTTCTTCATGTTTACTGCCAGGGCCCAGTTCTGACAGTATTTTTCTACCACGTCCAGCTGTAGCTGTAGTCCTTGTTCAGTAGGAGACAGTAGAACAAGGTCATCAGCATAGAACAGAGACTTCACCTCTCTATCCAGGAGGGAGAGGCCCGGAGCAGCACATTTATCCAACTCAACAGCCAGTTCATTTATATACACATTAAATAAAGTCGGACTTAGATTGCAACCCTGCCGAACACCTCTTCTCTGGGGGAAGAAATCAGTTGATTTGTCTCCAATTTTAACAGCACACATGTTTTCCGAATACATTGATTTAACCAGATCATACATTTTGCCACCTAGAGTCGAAAGCTTTCTTGAAATCGATAAAGCAGGCGAATATTTTTCCATTCTTAGTCTGTTGTACATGTTTGTTGATTAAAGTGTGGAGGGTATATATATGATCGGTGGTGCGGCGTTTTGGGAGGAAGCCAATCTGACTTTTACTTAAGATTGACTGTTCCTCAAGGAAATCTAGTATTAATGTATTAAGAATACTACAGAATAGTTTACCCAGACAGCTGCTGACACAGATGCCACGGTAGTTATTAGGGTCTGATTTGTCCCCACTCTTATGAATGGGGGAAATGAGCCCTTTGCACCAGATGTTGGAAAAACAACCTGCCTGTAGTATAAGGTTGAACAAATGTAACACTGCACCCTGCATTTCTGCTTTTGAGCATTTCATTTCTAATGTTGTCTGGACCACAAGCTTTCCTTGGCTTCATACATTTTATCCGTGTGGTTATTTCTTCCCAAGTAATTTCGAAATCAAGGGGGTTTTGATTGTCTTTAATTGTTTCTTCTAATTTTTTGAGTTTTTCTTTCATAATACACTGATCTGAAGTGATTTGATTGATTGGTATGTCTTTGTATAGATTTTCAAAATGTGGTCTCCAGATGTCACCGTTTTGGATGGGTAATGTCTGCTGTTGCTTCGTGTTGAACTTGTTCCACATATCCCAGAATTGATTTTGGTTAATGGCATTCTCAATATCTTCAAGTTTCAATTGGGTATAATTTTGTTTTTTGATCCTAATTGTGTGTTTATATCATTGTATCGGATGCACAGGGCTGGGTTGTTCGGTTGGCGATGTTTCTCATTGGCTATTTTTCTCAGTTCTTTTCTGATTTCTTTGCATTCTTGATCAAACCATCACTATTTTGCCTTTTAACAGGTCTCCGTCTTTGCTTTATGAGGTCAGCCCTAATAACTGCCTTATGAAATATCATATTGATATCATCAGTGGCCTTGTTTATTCCATCTCTGGTAGGGGCATATTGATGCTGAGTATATATTGATATGTAGTTCATCAGATCAGGGGAGTTTAAAGCCTTGGTGAATTTGTCTCCACTGTCTGGGGCCCATCTGTAGGAAGGATTTAATTTGTACAGCTTACTGGGCTTCCTTTTTGTGTCACTAATTTGGCCTGATAATTTAAAGAACACATTGATTTGGTTGTGGTCTGAGAGGGGGGATTGCTGTCTGACAGTGAATGCACTGATAGTTGAGGGGTCCATGTCAGTGATTGCATAGTCTACGACACTAGAACCAAGAGCTGAGGAGAATGTGAACCTCCCTAAAGAGTCCCCTCTGAACCTACCATTAACTATGTACAGGCCTAAGGCCCGACAGAGATGCACTATCTCCCTGCCACTTTGATTTAATATTGAGTCCAGGTTGTTCCGACGGGTGATGTTTGGTGTGGTAAACAGGGGGGCCTGACCAAATACATGGTTGTTGCCCTGTGTGTCAATGATGTCAGGTTCAGTTCCTGTACGTCCATTCAGATCTCCAGTAAGAAGTATGTTTCCCTGGGCCTGGAAATAGGCGATTTCTGAGTTTAGGGTGTCAAAAATCTCCTCTTCAAAATAAGGAGAATCCACTGGGGGTATGTAAATTGCACAGAGGTATAGATCCCTATCGGTTATGTCTAGGCTTTGATCCAACCTCAACCAAATGTGCGATTTACCCTGTTTTACTGGTGAGATCTGATTGCAAAGATCTCCTTTATACCACACCAAAATCCCCCCCGATGTTCTGCCCTTGCGTATGTTTTTTACTGTAGGAAAATGTATCGTCAACTGAGGAGCACCATCAGGATCGATTAGTTCACAGATTGTTTAGACCTTTAGACTGTTTAGACCGTCTTGCTTTCCTTCTCCACAGATGCTTCTCCTATGTAGGTAACCAACGTCAGGGGAAGCAGCAGCTGTCCATTGGTCCACGCTGTGATACCGTGGGAATCGTTGAGCATGAGTTCCTCCATGCTCTGGGATTCTGGCACGAGCAGTCCAGAGCTGACCGTGACGACTACATCAACATCATATGGAATAACATTGAACCTGGTAACACTGATAAGTCAATTAATTACAATTATTGTGTTGATGTAGGGCCTTGAGTCAGTGAAAGACAAACTCTACATAATGGCTCCACAGTCTCATTATTGTAGGGCTTCATTTCTTCTGATATTCTGCATGTGTCCTTCTCAGGTAAAGAGCACAACTTTAAAGAACACAGTGACACAGAGTCCAGTGCCCTGGGAGTTCCCTATGACTATGGTTCTGTGATGCACTATGATAAGACAGCCTTTAGCAACAACTCTAAACCCACCATCGTCACTAAGAACCCCACCTTCATGGACGTAATTGGTCAGAGAATGGGGTTCAGCGCCAGTGACCTAACCAAGCTAAACCGCCTCTACAACTGCAGTGAGTAAACACAGTATGTCAATAATGTATGACACAAGTTGCCTTTATTGTGTGAATATAATGTTATATAATATAATGATGCAATATTGTGAGGAGCAACACCTGCATGCCTAGTTTATTCAAACTATTGTAAGTAGTGTATCTACAGTATATGAAGTTGACATGAGTCATTTTACCAGCCCAGATAAGAGATTCAGCTTGCAAACACATCACGGATACAAAAACAAGAGTCAAACATAAAACAAAAATTACATTACATGCATGAATGTTTTCTTACATTCTAAAATACAATTTAGGGCACCTGTTACAAACATTAAATTAAACGCAACACTAATTCTCACCTCATTATTACCAAATATGCACATTTGTGAATCATCTTGTTCTCTCTCCCTCTACCTCCTAGAACATATACTTATGTCCAGCATTTATATGATGTCTACAAACAACCTTGATGAAACAGTGACTGTTTCCTTCCCACAGCCAAGTCCTCTACCTTTGTGGATAGCTGTGACTTTGAGGATGAGAACATCTGTGGGATGATTCAGGGTCCTGGCAACGCAAAGTGGGAAAGGCGTTGCTTTGTGAGTGGAGGACCTTGGACTGACTTCACCAACATGGGACAATGCAAAGGTTTCACATCAGTCGATATCGATAATTATTGATTAATTTTTTTTTAACCTATTCTACCCAGACTTCTCAACTGTGCTGAGCGGGAGCACGTCCTTCGCTAAATGATATGCCACTGCTTCTCTTATTTCTTTATATCGCTTTGATGTTTTGTCAGATTGCACTACTTCTGTGTACCTCTTGATCAGAGGTTGCACTGGACTTTTTTTTAAATCCCATTATAACCCATTTTTACCCGTCATTTTAATTCTTTTAAATTGATGACAATGACATAGTCAATAGAATTTTCTATTAATTTTCATTCAGTTTTAATTAATATTCAAAGTGGTAGAAAAAAAGATTCGGCTCATATAACCAACCATCAGAGACAACTCAAGAATCATCAATCTAGATGTCATGAACCCTAACCTTTACTTTACATCTCCTTTACCCTTTAAATTCAGGTTACCGGTTTTTGAGCTGCACGAAAAAAACAAAACAATTTGTGGTATAATTTTATTATCTGTGGAAACTAAGGCACTCACTCACTTACGCACAATACGCAGAGAAATGAAACTGACTTAAAACAACCAAAATAGTGCTAAAGGGGTGATGTTTTTTTCCTTTTTTATCTACAATTTCCTCTCGCGCTGTTGCACTCATAGTCTCCTTTCACTCCACGCCGTTGTTTTTTTTTTGTTTGTTGTTGTTGTTGTTGTCACCAACCTGTCTTAGCTGGGCCGTGATAGGTCGAGAGGCTAAAGCCCTTCCTCTGCCTACATCCCCCAGAATGACTTGCAGTTCTGGCTTGGGGTTTTCTTCTTGTTTTTCTCTAACGGAGCTCAAGTGAAATTATCGAACATTCTATCGAACGTATTTTCTATTGATATCGACCACGTGTCTATCGTGATAGATATTGTTATCGTTTTATCGCCCAGTCCTAAGGTGCCCTAAGGTGACTATCTATCAAATGCAGGTTACAGCACTGAAATGAACATGCTGAGGGACTGGTATAATGACTTTCTTGACCTGGTTGCTTACTGCTGTAGGAGTTAGCCAGCTGCTGTAGTTGGACTATTGTTTGTCAGTTTTGGGGCTTTGCCTGAATGCAGTCAAGCAGCTCAGTGAGTTGATTCAAAACATGACCTAAGACTGGAAAGCTGCACTGAGCACTTTGAGCCTCCTGGACAACAATGGAAATTCAAGTTGAGACCCCAACAGTTTCCACAGATAATAAAATTATACTACAAATAGTTTTTTTTTTTTTTTTTTTTTTTTTTTTCTCGTGCAGCTCAAAAACCAGTAATATGAATTTAAAGGGTAAGGGGGATGTAAAGTAAAGGCTAGGGTTCATGACGTGGGCTGACTGTAACTACAGAAACTGTCTTAGTGTTGTGTACCTGAAGGAGAAAGAAATCTGAGATGACTCCCAAGAGCATACTTAAAAAAGTACAGATTGGTTTAAGGACCAAACCAACATAATATGATATGTCACTATAAACAGCAAGTGGTTTAGTGATAGGGTATTGATTGGTTGATGTGTCACTGCGCCAGACAAATGACAAAAACGTTTTCATGTGACGTGTCCCTCAAAACAAGTGGTTTATCCTCCTGCAACTGGTCTACATGGAGCCTACACCATAGAGGGCTAGGCTGGTGAAAGTATTTATACCTGTGTACTGGTCTGTTGGCAGACTTGGTTCTTATCAGAACAGATGGGAAGTCAGGCTGGCTTCCAAGCTGTGGTCTGATGTTTTTCTTTGTTGAGCAGTTATTCTTGCTACAGTATGGCCATACAGTTTTGTCAAAGTCTAATATCATTTGACTTCTTGTCTATGTTTGCACAGGGAAAGGCAACTTCATGCATTTCAGAACAGCGTCTATTAAGTCCAGAGAGCATGCTTCACTGGAGAGTCGATGGCTTTACCCCAAACCTGGACCCCAGTGTCTGCAGTTCTTCCTCTATAACACCGCAGCAAATGACGATGTTCTTAACATTTGGGTTCGAGAGTATGATGAAGGCAACACCGAGGGTAAACTGAAGTTCTTCAAGACCATTTCAGGTAAAAAAATGAAATGTTCAATTTTGTACATATTGATTGCACATACTTTGGTTCAAAGCCATTTGGAAGTTTCTGATCCTTTAATTAAAGAACAATAGATTTAAAGAGTCTGAAAACTATAAATACAGCAATAGATTAGTAGTTAACATCTATTCTTTCCACTCTCTTCAAAGGAGGTATCAGAGGCTGTTGGGAACTGCATAATGTCAACCTGAATGTGACAAAGAAGTCCCGTGTGCTCTTTCACGGGGTGAGGGGAAGTGGGCTATCAGGGGGAGGTTTCTCTGTGGATGACATTAACCTGTCATCCACAAAATGCCCTCAGCACATCTGGCACATCCGCAACATGACTGGCCTGCTGGCTACCATGCCAGCAGGACAAAGACTGTACAGCCCCCTTTTTCCGTCACCAGCAGGTTACTCCTTCCAGGTAAATGCCACTTTTTCATTATGTTGATAAATCCACAGTGCTATACTGAAGTACAGCAAATGATCTGAAATTTCCAAATCAGGGAACTCTGTGGGGTTTCATACTGTACATTGGATGAAAAGACCACCACTGCATCTTCCAGACAGAAATCCTCACCACCTGATAATCAATGTAGAGTCCTAAACTCTGAGTGCATCCAGGACTAGCTTTGACATGTGCTAGTTGTGAACATGTTTTTTATTATAGTACAATAAGCGATAAATAACGACGACTACAAATGTTTCCCTTTGTTTTAGTGCAAAGAAGTACAAGTATGAAGATGTTTACATTTACTGAGCTATCCTTTTACAAAACATTTATGAACAACCTGGAATTTCTTTTAAAAAACAAAACAAAACAAACATTGCAATGACAAATGGGGAATAGCCGTTACTTTGTTGTGCTCTGTTTTCTTATTTTACTGGAAGGTCAAAGATAATCTGAGTAATCAGCACGAGGATCTAGCAAGCAACAATCCGTAGTGTGGTCACGGTTTAGCATCACACGGTTTAGCACATAACTAAATCACCCTACCCTAACCCTTCTTCTCTCTGTCTCACCCACCTGGAATCCCGGTAGGTTAACTTGAACATCACTTTAGCCAATTAAACTGACTGACACCTGTCCATACCATTTATGTCATTTTTAGGTAGGTGTGTACCCAAATGGAATAAGCAACCATCCAGGTTACATGGCCGTCTCCTTCCACCTAACCTCTGGGCCCTATGACGACAAACTTAAGTGGCCATGTCCATGGCAGCAGGCAACCATGGCACTGATGGATCAGCAGTCTGACATCAGACAGCAAATGAACATGCACCAAATGGTCACCACTGACCCTAACATGATATGGTTTGATGGTAAGAGATGGTGAGAGGTTGTAATGATGACCATAAGAGCATATTCAGTATGATCTTAGGATGCAGACTTATTATTATTTTTAACCAAATAATGCTTTTCTTTCTGTTCTTACTTTAGCTGGCTGTTGTTATTGTTTGTTTGACTGTTTTGCCTTCAGTGTAAAAATGAACGCTCAATCGGGCTAAGGTTAAGTCACTGACTCAGCCATTGTAAAATATTTCACTTCTTAACCTTCAGATATTCCTGGCTTGCCTAATCGGCATGTTGTCCATCTGTATAATGAAGCACTGTCTAGTCAACTTTGCTTCATTTCAGACAAAATACCTCTGTATGTTATAATTCACTTGGGTGGTTCTGTCACCTCTCCAGTAACATGACTACTATTTGAATTCATGCACCCAACCAGGTTTCACTACCTCGGCAGAAGTCGCCAAGGTTGTGAAAATACACATACTGTCATTGGGCTAAAATCAAATTACAAATACCTAAACATAGGTACACAGCTTTAGCCTACATCAAAACATGTTGGAAACGTCTATGTACATTGAACATCTCGTCACAATCTAGTGTTTACGAAGCAGTCGCAGTTAATTACTTTGTCATTTGGGTCAAGAAGTGTCTGCTAAATGCAATGTAATTACGACACACTAAAAAGCATGTTAAGAAAACTGACCTTTGTCAGTACAACACTGTTTTCACCATCCGGAGGCTTGTAGATGGCCAAGTCCTGCACCCAGCCTCAGCAAAAAGCCTCGTAACTTTCCAAAGACTTGTGGCTTTTAAACTCATGCATCGTGTAGTAACTCACGCCAAAAACAAGGTCATTTACAATATCCATATACGTGCATGGAGGTAAATGGTCCAGGTTTCTGTGCCATTCCGCTGCAGGGAGCTCGTATGGGTCTGTGTTCAATTGCCCCTGTGGTCCACTTTCTTTCGCCTTAACTTTGTCCATTGCTTTACTTTCTTACTTTTTCTGACTTTTCTTGTATCTGTCCCGCCGAAATAATAAACGCACAAAAGAAGAATTCTGGAATGTTTCATCGCTCCTCCGTTAAGTTCTGAAGGCGTTGCCCCTGGCAACCGATAGCGTCTCCTACCATCATGGCCGACCGGCTCAGACCCCGCCCAAATCAAGGGGAGGGGCTCTGTACCATGACGACAACTCCTCATTCTCAATAGCACTTAATTTTCATTCATTTTTAATTAATTCAGTAGCGGTGGGAAAAAATATTCATTTCATAAAACTGGCCATCAAAGACGACTCGAATCATAAATCTAGAGTCCATTCATCGGCTCAGTTGAGTTCTACCATATTTGATTGATAATCAATAAACGACACCATTCAAACGTCACATCTCACTCTGCAGAGAAACAAAACGTAGTCTACTCGACTTGACCAGCAAACAATACGCAGAGAAACGAAACTTAACCGACACTACCAATCAAGAGAGACAAGAGCCAATTAATATGCTCACTGGCCACAAAGTTTGCAGACAACGGTCTGGCTCATGTCTGACTTAAAATAACCAAAATATTGCCAAACTGGTGACATGATCTCGCCTTTTTTTATCTACAATTTCCTCCGCTTTTCCGCTTTTTGTTGTTGTTGTTGGCTTAGCTGGACAGTGATAGGTCGAGAGGCTAAAGCCCTACCTCTGCCTACATCCCCCAGAATGACTTGCAGTTGTGACTCAGGGTTTTCTTCCTCTTTTTCTCTAACGGAGCTCGAGTGAAATTATCGAACATTCTATTGAACGTATTTTCTATTGATATTGACCAGTGAGTGTCTATCGCGATATATATATCTTTATCGTTTTGTCTCCCAGCCCTACTCTGTACCCTCTGCTGGAGGTGAAAAGGGAATTTGACCAAGCAGTCCACATGTGTTTTGTGGAGCTGGAGAAGGCTTATGGCCATGTCCCCAGAGGCAGAGGGGGGTGCTCAGGGAGTAGGGGTGGCCCGACGTGTAGTCGGTAGTAGTAGTGTAAAACTCTGATCTTTTGAGGGATTCGGATCAGTCTGAATCACTCACTGATATGATCCGGGTTTTGCGAATCACTTGAGTCACTTGAGTCACTTGACCTGAAATTGCCATGGCAGTGTCTGGGACTTAACTAAGAATAAACTACAATACAATATCCACAATGCCAACAAAAATGTCTACTACAGTTTGGTAAAATATAAAAAAAATATGAAGAAAATAATCCAAGAATAAAGACAATGGAAATAAAAAGCTGGTGGGGAAAAGGACACTGAAACTGTTTACTGGACTTCTTGAGGTTGGCATTTAAAAATGTAAGTTGACACACCATGTCAGCTGTACGAGGAATGAGTTGTTCTGACTGTGTTTTGCTACTATTCCTACAGTAGGCCCCTTAATATTGGACATCATGTATTATTATATTGTTATTATTATTACTATTACATAAGTATATTATATTATTTTATATTATATTATATTAAATAACTCGAGCTACATTCATGTTGCCATTTGTCAATCATGTCAACACATGATTGACATGTGCCTCAAGCTTAAAAAAGAAAGAAAGAAATTAGTACAACGTCGTCATTACAAAAAAAATATATAAATGTTATTTTATGGTCTAGAATGTACGTGGATCCATGAGTCGGTTAAGTTTCGTTTCTCTGCCGAGTGAGTAGCGAGTCCGCCGAGATTCATGAGTGACGGATCGCAGTGATTCATGAGTGACGGATCGCAGTGATTCGTGAGTGACGGATCGCAGTGATTCGTGAGTGACGGATCGGAGTGATTCGTGAGTGACGGATCGCAGGGATTCGTGGGTGACGGATCGCAGTGATTCATGAGTGAGGAAGGGACTCAGTAGCGCCACTCCACTCCAGTGGCTGAGTGCCGTAGTTTGCTATAGTGGCCAAGTTGGGTATTACATTTTGTTTCTCTGCCGAGTGAGATGTAAGATGTTTGAATGGTGCCGTTTATTGATTATATATCAATCAAATGTGGTAGGACTCAACTGAGCCGGTTCAATAGACGTCTCGATCCGTGATTCTTGAGTCTTCTTTGGTGGCCGGCTCAATGAGCCGGATCCCGAATCTTTTTTCCACCGCTAGTCGGTAGTAAGTTGGACCTGTTCCCAGTGAGGGTTGGACTCCACCAGGGCTGCCTTTTGTCACTGTTTGGTTCATAAATTTTATGGACAGAATTTCTAGACACAGATGGATGGGGGAGGGTGTCGGGTTCAGTGATCACAGGATCTCATCACTGCTTTTTGAAGATGATGTGGTCCTCTTAATCAAACAACGACCTCCTGGGGTGGTTCGCAGTGTAAAGCAGCTGGGATGAAGATCAGCACATCCAAGTCTAAGTGGGAGAAGACGATAACAACAATGGCACCCATTCCTATCCAAATGCCTTCCTTAATCTGTCATTTAATGCCAGTCAGCTCACCTGTAACGGAACTACTATTGGTACTACCATAGTTTTATGCACCTGTGCTATTGTTTATTCTCATAACAGTGTGTTTATATTAGCCCTACACCCATTAACTGTTCACTGGCTTAATCGACAAAGAAATAAAGAAGGAATATGCCACACTTGTCCATGAAATGTGAGTTAATCATGCAATCAACTTTGGTAACTTAAAAAAGACAAGGCTACATGTTAAAGAGGAGCCTTTCCAATATTTTTTGGGAGGTTTCAAAAGATATCAAAAAGTCTGCACTTTAGACTCATAGACATATATGACTAGACTTCATAATGCTTTGGTAAATGACCAACTGTAAAGACTGACATGAATACTGTGTTCATTTTTTGTTTGTTTTTTTCAGACAAAAAAATCTGGGATGATCCCAGGAAGGTGGGCACTAAAATACAGAACTCTGATGGCAGCTATTACTATCGAGGTCCAGGTTGGCGTTTCTTCATCACCCACAGTACACTGAGGAGCAGAAAATTCATCAAAGGAGATGATGCCTTCATCCTCTTAAGTCTGGAAGGTGTGGAGTGTTTCAAACATTAGATGGTTACAGAAGAAAGGCACATTGCACATACAGTACATACTGTATACTGTATTTTATCTGAATCATAATGTTATAGCACAAGTATCATTCTGTCTTAGGAATATCACAATGTTTGTCTGTCTTTCCTCAGACATATCTGGACTGTTGGTGCCTCAGCCTCTGCCCTCTCCTTCAGTCCATGATGTTTCCAGTCCGATGAAGGCAGCACCACATGGACCTGCTAATAACCTCACAGCAGTCACAGCTGTGGCAGCATCCCTGGGAGCAGCCATGTTGGTGATTTCCATGTTGATTGTGGTCAACGCCTGGAGACTGAGGAGGCTGAGACAGAGTGACAAGGTGGCGATAATGAAGGACAAGCATGGATTCATGGATGTGAGTGTGACTAAAATGAGTCAGCACCAATCTACATCACTGCTATTTAGTTCAAGTTGTTTTCTTATTTATTAAAATGTGAGAATCAACTCTAATGGTCTATTTTTCATCACAGGAGCACTCGACCAAAGATTTCCCACCTCTTCTCTCTGCTCCATAATGGCCCAATCAAAGGAAAAGAAAAATTCTGTCTTTCTTATCCAAGTGTATTGCTTATCTATACAGCTGCTGTATTAATTCTGATTGTCAGCAAGTATAATCTCATTTTCTGCATTAGAAATAAATCTCTTTCAGCATATGTCTATAAATCATTAATTTCTGATTATATTCAAGGAGGTGGTTGGCACTGATGCCCCACAGCAAGAAGGTCACCGATTCGAATCTATCCTTTCTGTGTGGAGTTTGCATGTTCTCCCTGTGTCTGTGTGGGTTCTCTCTGGGTACTCTGGCTTCTTCTCACCATCCAAAGACATGTTCATTAGATTAATTGGTGATTCTAAATTGGCCGTAGGTGTGCGTGTGAGTGTGAATGGTTGTCTGTCTCTGTGTTAGCCCTGCGATGGACTGACGAACTGTCCAGGGTGTACCCCTGCCTCTCACCCGATGACAGCTGGGATAGGCTCCAGCAGACCCCCGTGACCCTTAACATTCAAGGATCGTTAATCATGTAGAAATTGTGTGATTCTTTTGGCAGACTGTCAGCAGATAGATTTGGAGGTGACAATTTTTCAGGAGTTTCACTGTTAGTAATGCGTTAGGGATGGGGTAGAGCAAATAATTAACAGGAGCGGGATGCAGCCGGAGATTAAATAAAAAAATGATGCTGAAGTTGTGCTGAGTGTGCCCAACTTTAGACAACAACATAGGGAATGGGACAGGACGGGACGGGATTTCGCGGGACAAGATTTTTTTTTTCCACGTGATTGGGATATGATGGGAGTAATATTGTGGGCATGGGATGGGATGGGAGTGACAATTGATTCCTCCAGTTTCCTTTTATTACATGCTTTGACCTGGAAGACTGAGAGTGTTCACAGACAATGCAAAGGAAGACTACAACCAGAAAAAGCAACTCTTGTCTTAAAAAATTATTGTTTAATATTTTAAATGATTGCATTCGGGACATGACATTTATCACATTTTCCAACTCAAATAATAACAATAACTGCGAAGGTTCTTTGTCCTCACATTTTGTTAGACTTCTGCCAGACAGTAGTTTCAACAGAACTTCTATAACGCATTTGAATCTTTTCAAGTCTTTTCAAGTTTCATGTGTGGATTATAACAAAAAACATGTCTGTTAATAACATTCTCATGAATCATGTGTTCTTACTATGGAAGTATCCTGAGCTGACACTTTGAGTGTCTCTGATTTGATTCCTGAGAACATGTGTAACAGGCCCACATTATCCCGCTGGTGCAGCCGGCACGGATGCATTTTAAATCAGCCAGCAAGGATTGGTTTGCCACAGCTGGAGACAGGAGAAATTGTATACGAATATAGATTGAGTAGCACACAGCAGCTGGGTGTATGGCAGAAACACCTCAGATGTGTCAGAGAAAAGTTTCCAGTACTTTTACACTACAAAAAATAGTAATCAGCACCATTGGTGTTCCTTGTCCTTGTTGGAGTGGAGTTTCTATAATCTACAATAGCTCTACAATACTCTGTGGAAAGCAAATTACTGAAATGCACACAGTATCAGGAGATCATTAAATCATCTTCATTCGCTAGGAGAGAAGAAATTGAAGGGGGTTTCGGATGATTTGGTGTTTGCTTTTATGTAAGTCAGTTCTAAACTGTAAGTAGAAGTTTCACCAGAAAACAGAAACGTATAAAATAAGTTGCACCTGTGAAGCAAGTTTCAATAAGGAAGCATTTCAAAATGACCAGAATAGTGTAGAGCTGAGAAACTGGAACCACTCCCTACATGTCCTGCGTGCATGTAGGTGTGACACACTGTGGCCAAAATGGACTGATCCACACATCAGCCTCAACAGGGGGCAGCTCAGGACACAATAGTGAGTATAAGTATTGGGCCAAACTGTTGTGTGCTCTCTATTCCTCAAAGCTTTGGGAATCTATGGTGTGCCAGTGTCAGGAACACTCCTCACCTGAAAGGAATCAGAATTTCATGACACAGGTATATTTCCAGTAAATTTAAGAAAATCTCCTCAATTGTATTTCATGTATTTTGGTTCTTTATTGAACCATTAGATAAACCTGAGATTGACTTTGTCCATAATCACCTGGTGTTTTTTTTTCTTTACCTGTACTTTTGCAATAGGCACACATTCTGGATTTACTTACTGCTTCCAGAAAATAGCTACAGCATATGCATGTACTCTGACTTGACAGTTGAAAGCTCTCTTATTTGTATGGTGATCTATGAAGACGAGTGGATGAGAATTCCCTCATGTAGAATAGAAATACCATGAAAGTGGTGATGTCTGCAAAAGTAGTCGGGGGCTCTTTGTAGGATGTCATCATTTTATTGTTCTTAGTTTAATGTCTGTATTTGTTTGGTGGTGGTGTTTGGTTTCATAAAAAAATAAAAATAAATGTATTTCGACAAAACTGCATTACCAAACTATATATAGAGCTTACTTTTACAAACTTACAAACTCAGAATACAATAAATTACACATAGTATGCATAGTAGTAACTGTAAATAATTCATTTGAAAAGTATGTAATCTCTCCCAGCCACAGTCATAGAAATGACAGGACCATGTGACTTTTGCTCCCATTTCAGAGTTTCTTCTGTTTTAAAAGAAAAGAACAACTTTACTTGAGCCACACCACAGCAGAAGTGGGTGTGACTGTGTGGCTGGGGACATGGTGCTCAGGTGGATTGTTCTGCTCTTTGGCCTGAGATTGGTAAGTGAAGATACACAATAAAACAACATCTACATTATATCTCCTTTACACATTGTTTGATTCCACTTTCTCCCCAAGGAAGGAAGGGAGGAAGGATGTCCATTCAGTTTCACATGTCAGTCATTTCATCTTTCTATCTACTGATTATTGTGCTTTCTAATTAACTTCACAGACAGTTGAAACAGGTGAGTCATATTATGATTTTTTGTTGCGACTACTATGTGGGTCCAACTATATTGCTCAGAATTATGTTTAATCCTCAAAAGTCTTTCGATGCTTCTTTATACACAAGGATTTTTTTTTTAAAAAAAAAACATTTTTATAGTAGTTCTGAAGTAGTAGTAGTTCATGATTCCTTGTGATGCCCAAAGACTTTTGTATTTTAGCACCCTTCATTCAGTTTGTTCAGTAGAGAAAAATACTTTTAATCATTCAGGGAATTTGTTGCAGCTGCAATTGCTCCGATGAAGTCACGGTTTCAATGGGATAGAACAAAGTAAAAATGTAAAAATGGAAGATGCTTCAAAACAAAATATTGAACATTCAAGACAACAGAACTGAACCAGTAATAGTAATCATGTCTACCTTTGAATCTGATACATTACTCCTTCACCTGCAGAAACCGATATTGATGAAGGCAAAGATTGGGACATCTTTGACATCAATGAAGGTTTGTTAATTATTTATTTTGGTTTCATTTTATTTCTTCATGTTTCTCTAAACGCTTTCATCAATGAACGCAATTGTTCTTTATCGTGTAGGACTGGACCTGCTGGAAGGAGATATTGTTGAGGTGGAAGTAAGTTTGAGTGCAGAGACGTCTTTGATCTTTGATTTTTTTATTAATTTATTATTTACAGTGAAATTATTACAAAGAATAGCTGTAATTGAAAAGGTTGTGTTAGTGAAAATAGGCCACTAAAGCAATCAAATGTATCAAGACACTCAACAGAAACACCATCATAGGAGACAAGTATCGCTGGCCGACAACAGTTCCCTACTACCTAGAGGACAGTTTGGGTAAGACATTACGGAAACTCACATTTACAGCTCTAACCCTTGATGTGCAAATTAAGATGCATTTTGATTTAGTTTATTTTTTTATGTGGCACTTTTTAACATTTAGAGATCAATGCGAAAGGAGTGATCCTGAAGGCGTTTGACCAGTACAGACTGAAGACCTGCATTGACTTCACACCATGGAAGGGAGAAGAGAACTACATCTCTGTGTTTAAAGGCAAAGGGTGAGTCAGTACACCTGCTGTGTCCGTTTCCATTCACAATTTTATCCATGGACGCTTGATATCTTGTTGAAAATGTAAAAAACTATCTGGGAAGCTGGTTGTACCAGGAAAACTGCAGTATTTTTGTCTTAACAACAAATCAAAGGACTATGTGTAAAGTGTCCATTGAAGTGATACACAAATACAGATACTCTGTCTAGCACATATATCATTTACCACACAGAGCACATGAGCTAGCTTCACAGGATCCATTAGTTCTCTGATGGTTGATATGTTTGTGCGTCTTGCTTTTCTTCTCCACAGATGCTTCTCCTCAGTAGGTAACCAACGTCAGGGGAAGCAGCAGCTGTCCATTGGTCCACGCTGTGATACCGTGGGAATCGTTGAGCATGAGTTCCTCCATGCTCTGGGATTCTGGCACGAGCAGTCCAGAGCTGACCGTGACGACTACATCAACATCATATGGAATAACATTGAACCTGGTAATACTGATAAGTCAATTAATTACAATGAATGTGTTAATGTAGGGCTTTGATTCAGCGAAACACAAACTCTACATAATGGCTGCACAGTCTCATTTCTTGTAGGGCTTCATTTCTTCTAATAGTCTGCATGTGTCCTTCTCAGGTAAAGAGCACAACTTCAGAACATATGATGACACAGAGTCCAGTGCCCTGGGAGTTCCCTATGACTATGATTCTGTGATGCACTACAGTAAGACAGGCTTCAGCATCAACTCTGAACCCACCATCGTCACTAAGAACCCCACCTTCATGGACGTAATTGGTCAGAGAATGGGGTTCAGCGCCAGTGACCTAACCAAGCTAAACCGCCTCTACAACTGCAGTGAGTAATGACATTATGTCAACAGGTTACCTTTCCTCATTGCACAAACCATACATTATGTCTCAAATTACAAGCCAAGTTCACAATCCCCACACATACACACAGAAAGGAACTCTCTATACTATGTATGTGTGCATGTTTTCCATGCACTTTTTCTGATAAACTTTGCGAAATTAGAAAATAAATACATCCCATTAGAGTTGCTTGATTCCCACAATACCCACGGTTCCAAATCATAACGGTTTCTACTATATACTATAAATTCTACACGATGATACTACCGTGGATACTATACTACTTTGACGTCCGGGGATATGATAGGCTGTTTCCACACGCTGGGTCCGTCCATCTGTTAGCTGATTGGCTGTTCGTGTGTTTCTGCTAGGAAGAACGAACTTCATGAAGACACGTGTCACAAACACGTGACAACAACATGGTGACAACGCTCACCATGGCAGAAGCACCGGGTCCAAGAGGCGAATCTGCCGTCGTCAGTGGCACCATTAATTTTGCTCAAAAAAAGAACAAAACTCCAAAAGTCAACATTATACAACCAAACAACATTATAGGTATTTATAACTTAAACAAATACATTGCAGTTCATAATAATAATAATAATAATAAAAAATACCTGGAACCATGATACTTTGTCTGGTATAGTATCGTGGTTACCATACCTCATTTTGGTATCATGATAACTCTACATTCCACACTCAAGACCTTGTAACCCAGCTCACGTAGTTTTTTCTGCTACAAAGGAGGACATTTTTTGCATTCAAAAGTTCATTTAAGAAATGCCTAAAAGCATAATAAGAACTAGTCTTGACCAATTAAACAACACATGCACAGTATATGAGGTGGCAGCCAGAGTGAATTCTAGTGAATTTGGAGGCCAGGCCAACACCTTGTGCTGTTCTTCATGTTTTTTTTAGTTGTTCCTGAACTGTTTTTGTGTGTGTGTCCGTGTCATCCTGCTGGGAATGGCTGCTGCCATCAAGGTGTGTCATTGCTATGGGGTGGGGGTGCCTGGTCTGGTCTAGGTGGGTGGTACATGTCTAAGTTACATCAACACAAAGTTTCCCAGCAGAAGAGTCACAAGAAGGTCAGCGTCTCTTCTCCTGTCATGCCTTATCAGTGTATGTTATGTCATATTTTCACGTTAACATAATTGATAACATAGTTGATGAAAGGTATCCTGATCAGAGCTCAAATCTCCATCCAATAGTTATTATCAGTGCAATAACAAAGATGCACCTATGGACTTGGTAAAAAAATACAGAACGACTGACCCTAACAACCTTTGAGCCTTTTCTCAGTTGGAAAATGTGATAGACTTGTATACTGTACCGATGTCCCTTGATAAAATGTCACTGTTTCTCTCTCCACAGCAACGTCATCTACCTTTGTGGACAGCTGTAACTTTGAGGAGGAGACCATCTGTGGGATGATTCAAGGACCCAGCAACGCAAAGTGGGAACAGCGCAGTTCAGTGAGTGGAGGGCCTTGGAGCGACTTCACCAACATGGGGCAAGGTGGCCATCAGTTCATTACATGCCTTTTCTTGTACTGAGTAACTGAGTAACAACATCACAAGAAAATATTACCAGAAGAGTATTTGACAACTCTAGAATGAGCTTTGAAGAGTGAGGTGGAATGCAAATGAGAGACAGAGGTTCAAAAGAATAACTGCAAGCTCTTATCTGACCTTGCTTATCTATAAGGAACTTTATCTCAGATTACTTCCAACAGCAATCCTCACAAAGTGGAGACCGGCTCATTGATACTGATATCCATTTATGATTCTACATTTATTCATTTATTTATTGCGCTGTGATAAACATTTTATTACATTTGGCTGGAAACCCAGTTATTATCATGAACCCGGAGTCATTCAGGTGATTATGCAAATCCACCTGGGATATCACTGCTGTGTTTGCCCAGGGAAAGGCTACTTCATGCACTTCAGAACAGCCTCTGCTGAGCCAGGAGAAAATGCTTTCCTAGAGAGTCGATGGCTTTACCCCAGACCTGGACCCCAGTGTCTGCAGTTCTTCCTCTATAACACCGGGGCACCTGATGATGTTCTCAACATTTGGGTTCGAGAGTATGACAAGGCCAACCCCAGTGGTAAACTGAGGCTCTTCAAAAGCATTTCAGGTAACAGATTTAAATGGTGTTTAAACACCTTTAAACGTAGTTAATATTCATTCTTTCTGTTTTCTACCCAGGAGGTGTCATGGGGTCATGGGAACTGCATAATGTCAACCTGAATGTGACAAAGAAGTCCCGTGTTGTTTTCGAGGGGGTGACAGGAAAGAAGTCGTCAAAGGGAGGTTTCTCTGTGGATGACATTAACCTGTCATCCACAAAATGCCCTCAGCATGTCTGGCACATCCGCAACATCACCAGCCTGATGGCTACCGTGCCAGCAGGACAAGAACTGTACAGCCCTCGGTTTCTGTCACCAGCAGGTTACTCCTTCCAGGTAAATGCCACTTTTTTGGCACTTCATTCTCTCATTATTGACAAAAAAAAGAGACATCAAACTATTATTACAGCATTAATGGTAACAGTGCAGTGGTTTGACAATGGTGTCAGGACTGTGAATTTCACTGTTTGAGACACATGTGCACCTGACACATGTGTATCAAATAGGGATTGGATTGAAAAACTGGAGGTCATAAAAATCTATTGGGAACCTTTCTAATCAATGTATGCATTAAAAATGCTGGTTAGAATGGAGAATGGAGGTCTTATTCAGTACAAAACAAGAGTTGTAGATGTAAAACATATTTTGTCAAACACTGGGCCTGGATACTCATTCAGAACCCTTGCATTTCTAATTGGTAGCTATCAAATAGAAAAAAGCTTTTAACTTCTCCAGCTAAGTAGCTAAATCTTGTTACAATGTACTGGTCTTCTAAGAAACCTTGGTCCTGGCATTTATGGGAATGTTACTTTAATACGTGACACTTCCTGAACATTACTGCAGACCAAACACAATGCCATGGCAACAACGAGGGGGGGCAAACATGTAAAGGCATTTAAAAGGAACGTGATTCATCAGACCATGGTCCAGTTCTGATGCTCACGTGTCCATTTGAGGAGCTTTATGCCACACACCAGAGACAAATAGGAGACAACTCCCTCCTGCCTCTATCACAACAACTCTGAGGACAAAATGTCACTGCCAATATCCTCATGTATCTCCCCATCTAGCAGGTACATTTATAATGAGATCATTTACGTTATTCACTAGACCAGTGAATATGACACTGTGCCTGATCAGTGTATTATCTACTGTAAGACCAACAATACATGTCTCAAACCAAAAGTCACCATCTTCACCAACTGATGATCACTGTAGCACCTAAACTATGCATGTAGCATCCAAAACCAAAAGAGATACTATGAGACACTGTGGCTATGCTAGTTATGAACGGGGCTTACTCTTCACATAACATGTCTGTGTTGTTAAAATTATATTCTGTGGTTGATATAATGCTCATTTAGGAATGTACATAGGGATAATCTAAAGTCACAAATACTTCCACTGCTCTGAGTACTTACTGACACTGTGATTTTTAGGTAGCTGTGCACCCAAATGGAATAAGCAGCCATCCAGGTTATATGGCCATCTCCTTCCACCTCACCTCTGGGCCCTATGATGACAAACTCAAGTGGCCATGTCCATGGCAGCAGGCAACCATGGCCCTGATGGATCAGCAGTCTGACATCAGACAGCAAATGAACATGCACCGAATGGTCACCACTGACCCTAACAAGATGTCGTCTGATGGTAACAGAGGGGGGAGAGGTTGTAATGATGACCATAAGACCATATTCAGTATGATCTTATGGTGCAGACTTAGCTTTTAACCAAAAAATGTTTTTTTTTCTTTGTGATACTTTGCCGGCTGATGTTATTGTTTGTAGATTATTTTGCCTTAAATGTAAAATGCGTGCTCAATCAGGCTGAGGTTAGGTTGTGCCACACTTGTCCATGAAACATCTTTTGAGTTAATCATGCAATCAACTTTAGTCCTTTGAAAAAGGCAGAGCTACATGTTAATGAGTAGCAGTTCTGTATAATTTGAAAAGGAACTGTCTCAAATGAAATCAGAAAGGGTGTACTTTAGGCTCATAGACAAATATGACTAGACTTATCAATGCTTTGGTAAATGACCACCTGTAAAATGACAAAGAACTGTGTCAGTGTCTAAGAATATATGGATCTACCTGTATTTTCTCAAACTGTCATACATTGAATGGATTTTCAATGACTGCTGTGTTCATCTGTTCATTTCAGGCACTCAGTACGTCTGGGATGATCCCAGGAAGGTGGGCACTAAAGTACAGAACTCTGATGGCAGCTATTACTATCGAGGTCCAGGGCCCACAAGTTTCTTCATCACCCACAGCAGAATGAGGAGCAGAAAATTCCTCAAAGGAGACGATGCCTTCATCCTCTTAAGTCTGAAAGGTTTGGAATGTTTCAAACACTAGATGGTTAAAGAGTACAAACATATTACATCTACATATACTTAAATCAATAAGCCAAAACATTATGCCCAACAGACAAAACTGCTCTGATCCAGTGTGATCTCTGAAAGAGAAATGTGTCGCCAACACATTAGCAGCAGATATTATACCTGCCACAGATCAGGCTTACCTTGTTAATACCAGTATTTGTAGGTACTCACCAATGCTGAACAGGAACTCAGCATCAGCCTTGCCATTTGGGAGATGTTCCAACCCAGTTATCCAAAACTTAACAAATTTGCTAATGTCTTTTACACGTCTTCATTTGTAAAAATAATAACAACCATGTTCTGGCATGCACTGTTCTTGTGAGATCATCATTCAGTCTATGAAATATCACAATGGTTGTCTGTCTTTCCTCAGACATATCTAACCTGTTGGTGTCTCAGCCTCTGCTGCGCCCTTCAGTCCATGATGCTTCCAGTCTGATGAAGCTAGCAGACCATTCATCAGCACCACACGGACCTGCTAATAACTCCACAGCAGTCATAGCTGTAGCAGCATCCCTGGCAGCAGCCATGTTGGTGATTTCCATGTTGATTGTGGGGAACGTCTGGAGACTGAGGAGGTTGAGAACGCAGGAGAGTGACAAGGAGGCGATCATACAGGACATGCCTTGATTCACGAGTGTGAGTGTGACTAAAAAGAGTCAGCACAATTCTATATATGTGCTATTTAAATTAGATTGTTTGTTTTCTTCTTTGCTCAAGAGTGAGAATCAACACTGTATATGTCTCTTTTGTTACAGGAGCACCCAACCAAAGATTTATCGTCTCTTTGCTCGACTCCATAACAGCCAATCAAAGGAAACCTTCAACTCTGACCAAAGCAGAAACCACAGTCTGAGAGGCTAACTATTAAAACAGAGTATAGACTGATTTTAAGCCAAAAAAATCTAACCTCTGACAGCATTTGTCTTTATATCATTTGTTCCTGACAAACTTGGGTGAATCTAGACAGAATATCTCAGCCTTTGTAACCCTCTTACGTTAGACCAGTATTGTTTTAAGACCCAAGTAATAAGTTATTTAACTCCAGATAAATAAGTAGATCAAGTGACATTAAATCTAACCTCAGTTTAATAGTTAATGAAGACATACTGAATATTCAGTGATGTTCAAATCTTATCAGCGTCCCTGAAATTGCAACTGAATCTCAGAACTAATGGAAATCTTAGTTGGTTGATGGTTGGTGATAGATTGTTTTATTCATTACTGATAACAACAAAAAAGTTCTATACAAAAAACTACAGTATAGTTCAAACAATCATAGTTACACAATGAGACATGCGGCCAGTGGAAAATTTTCACTGCCAAAAATAAATACGAACTACAGTAAAAGAACAGTAATGTACAGAGCTATGTATCCTTGGAACCTACTCCCCAAACACCTTGGACAAACTATTAGCACAAGAGAATTTAAATTGTTAGTGAAAAACATACATAAATTATGGAATTATCCTAATCACCAATAATGTAGACGTGCAGTTCTTCTGCAGCTATTGGGGATCCCAATAAACATCAAAAGACTGTAGACTACAAAATGACTCTTATACAAAACATCCATGAATTGCAAATTTAAATAAACATGGCTTTACATACTAAAGGTCTGTCATTAGATACTATACTAATCTCTCTTTCAGGGAGGAACAATTAGCTCCTTGGTTACCGCCTTGAATTCTGTGCTTGGCACAATTTTAGTTATGACTGGTTAAACTATGTTTGACACGAAATAAAGTTGTAGCAAATGTTCATCTGTTCATCTGTTTTCTTTCAAAGCGCAATCAGAAATTAGATCTGGTGTTTGTTAAGGTGAATAACTGTTGTTTAAGCTTCAGCATCATAGCAAAAAGGCTAACAAAGGTATACCACCAATTAACATTAGCCCATCATTCATGACATGGATACTGTCATGACAGAGAACATAGCATACCTTTATGTTTTACTTGTTTCTCCTCATATTCTTTTCTGTTGTTGTTTTTTTTCTTTTTTCTAAATTGGGCACCTGATGACTTTGACCTTTTTCTGTCCATCTCTGAGTTTATTTGACACTCAGCAATCAACAGATTTCCATCAACCAACGCTGTCACTCACAACAAGAAGTCAAGACTAAACCAATTCACCTCAGTGACCACATAATCGCTTTGTATTACTTATTTTTATTTGGTCATTTCACAAAATTCATAAAAACAAAAACATGCAGGAATTATAAGCCTGTATTTATAATGTTATGAATGAAATGTGCGTTGGAAGAAAGTCAAGGTGTGACAAGGTGTAGCCCTTTTATACAGTGGATTCCCACCTGTCCATACAATTTGGGAGAGACCCAGAGGTGAGCTGTCACCCGCGCCCCCCTCCCCTTTCCCTTTCTCACACACGGTGTGACAAGGTGTAGCCCTTTTATACCCCTTCCCTTTCCCTTTCTCACACACAGCTTCTGTGCACAGCACCTTCTCAGCAGGCAGAGGTGCCTGCAGCTGCAGGGGGCGCCAATTTGTCAATCCCCCACAGAGATATGACAGATAACAGAAAACCATGCAGACTTATTTATTTTATTTGTGATCCATGTGTCCCTGTTCCAGAGTATCCCACAGATACTTGATCAGTTTGGGATCATTCTTTAGACACATAATGTTGCGGAATCTGGACCTGACCAACTGCAGCAACCCCAGATCATAGCACTGCCCCAGAGGCTTGTACAGTAGACACGGGTGCATCACTTCATCTGTCTCTCTTCTTACCCTGATGCCCCCATCACTCTGGAACAGGGTAAATCTGGACTCATCAGACCACATTGCCTTCTTCCAATCTTTATGCTCCCTAGCAAAGCCTTTTCTCCAGTTAGCCTCACTGATTAGTGGTTTTCTTAAGGTTACATAGCTGTTGAGTCTACCGTTCTACTGTTGTTTTACTCATTTTCACCAAACATATAAGTGATTGCTGATTATGATCAGTCAGGAAGACGATGTTTTTCTCTGCTTGATATGATTTGACCCATTTCAAACAAACTAACATCTTTTCCACGATCAAGGGATGTGTCTTTTGACAAAGTTGTTTAACTTGCCAGGTGAAAGATAACCACCCAGTAGCAGTAACTATCCAATGGGAGACTCGTAAATATTTGCTTAGTTAATCTAGGTGGTGACATTTTTCTTTGGCCAGGCAGTGTGTCTGGGTTTACAGCTGGATCTCAAACTGGACTGGTCGCCTAACATAGACTCAGTATACAAAAAAGTTCAGAGCCATCTGTATTTCCTCTGGAGGCTAAGGTCGTTTTAATATCTGCCAGAAGCTGCTGGACATGTTCTACCAGACTATCGTTGCCTGTGGTAGCGGTACAGCTGGAGTCCCTGACATCAGTGGCAGAGACAAGGACCTTGAACAAAATCCAGTCCATCATGAACAATGTCCACCACCGTCTACCATAGCCATGCAGAGAAGCTCGTTGAGTGACAGGCTGCTGTCTCTGTCCTGCTCCACAGAAAGGCTGAGGAGGTGGTTTGTCCCTCAGGCCATACTACTCTATAACACCTCACTGACAAAGAGATGTGCATGCATCTAATGTTTCCATAGAACAGCAGCAGTATATTTCTGCACATGAACAAAGACTTTCTGTTTGAAACAATGGGGAAATGATCCAAACATAACTTGTACACCATCAACAAAGATCACAGAAAAAAACAGGGACATGTTTCTAGTTAAGATTAGTCAAATGAATCAGAACTGTGTTCTTTGCATAATTAAATAATTGAATTTAAAAAAACAAAACTTCAAACAATAAGTCATTTTAACTCCAATATACATTATTTCATCTTAAATAAAATGTGCTGAAGTGCTGAACAACACTAAACAAGTAATCAGTAACTTAAGTTGGTGTGTCCTGTATGGAACTGTATACATGAATAATGAACAAATGATAAATGCTTCTGACAGTAATTAGCTGCAGTTACACTGCACACATTATTGAACAGAAGTTCTTACTGGTTAAGCTGAACATACACTACCGTTCAAAAGTTTGGGGTCACATTGAAATGTCCTTATTTTTGAAGGAAAAGCACTGTACTTTTCAATGAAGATAACTTTAAACTAGTCTTAACTTTAAAGAAATACACTCTATACATTGCTAATGTGGTAAATGACTATTCTAGCTGCAAATGTCTGGTTTTTGGTGCAATATCTACATAGGTGTATAGAGGCCTAGTTCCAGCCACTATCACTCCAGTGTTCTAATGGTGAAATGTGTTTGCTCATTGGCTCAGAAGGCTAACTGATGATTAGAAAACCCTTGTGCAATCATGTTCACACATCTGAAAACAGTTTAGCTCTTTACAGAAGCTACAAAACTGATCTTCCTTTGAGCAGATTGAGTTTCTGGAGCATTACATTTGTGGGGTCAATTAAACGCTCAAAATGGCCAGAAAAAGAGAACTTTCATCTGAAACTCGACAGTCTATTCTTGTTCTTCGAAATGAAGGCTATTCCATGCGAGAAATTGCTAAGAAATTGAAGATTTCCTACAACGGTGTGTACTACTCCCTTCAGAGGACAGCACAAACAGGCTCTAACCAGAGTAGAAAAAGAAGTGGGAGGCCGCGTAGCACAACTGTGCAAGAAGATAAGTTCATTAGAGTCTCTAGTTTGAGAAACAGACGCCTCGCAGGTCCCCAACTGGCATCTTCATTAAATAGTACCCGCAAAACACCAGTGTCAACATCTACAGTGAAGAGGCGGCTGCGGGATTCTGGGCTTCAGGGCAGAGTGGCAAAGAAAAAGCCATATCTGAGACTGGCCAATAAAAGAAAAAGATTAAGATGGGCAAAAGAACACAGACATTGGACAGAGGAAGACTGGAAAAAAGTGTTGTGGACGGACGAATCTAAGTTTGAGGTGTTTGGATCACAAAGAAGAATGTTTGTGAGACGCAGAACAAATGAAAAGATGCTGGAAGAATGCCTGACGCCATCTGTTAAGCATGGTGGAGGTAATGTGATGGTCTGGGGTTGCTTTGGTGCTGGTAAGGTGGGAGATTTGTACAGGGTAAAAGGGATTCTGAATAAGGAAGGCTATCACTCCATTTTGCAACGCCATGCCATACCCAGTGGACAGCGCTTGATTGGAGCCAATTTCATCCTACAACAGGACAATGACCCTAAACACACCTCCAAATTGTGCAAGAACTATTTAGAGCAGAAGCAGGAAGCTCATATTCTATCGGTGATGGAGTGGCCAGCGCAGTCACCAGATCTGAACCCCATTGAGCTGTTGTGGGAGCAGCTTGACCGTATGGTACGCAAGAAGTGCCCATCCAACCAATCCAACTTGTGGGAGCTGCTTCTGGAAGCGTGGGGTGCAATTTCTCCAGATTACCTCAACAAATTAACAGCTAGAATGCCAAAGATCTGCAATGCTGTAATTGCTGCAAATGGAGGATTCTTTGACGAAAGCGAAGTTTGATGTAAAATCTTATTTCAAATACAAATCATCATTATTTCTAACCTTGTCAATGTCTTGACTCTATTTTCTATTCATTTCACAACGTATGGTGGTGAATAAGTGTGACTTTTCATGGAAAACACAAAATTGTTTGGGTGACCCCAAACTTTTGAACGGTAGTGTATAAGAGACAATAATGGTTGTTAATGTTGCTACACAGACAAATGTTTAGAAAAAAAATCAAAGATGCATGTTTGTGCAAACACTTGTGTAACAGATGTATTCATTCTTATTGAGAATAGAGAAGTTCCAGCAGAAAAGAGAAGTATACCGTCCAATAAATAAACGTCAGGAAGCAAGAACTTATGAGGTTTAGATGCTGTGGGAAATACCAACAGTATGTACAGCATTGCACTTTGGTATTGCAGTTATCTGTAAGGGTGTGTGAGTGAAAATCCCTACATATACGGTGAGGCTGCCTTTCAGTTCTCAGCAGCCAAAATCTGGAACAGGCTTCCAGACAGTGTGAGACAGGCCCCAACTCTGACAATGCTTAAATCCAGGCTGAAAACATTCCTTTTTACCTGTGCATATGAAAACTGAAAGTATTTTAACTGATCTGTTGCTTTTAAGTAATTTATTGATGATTACATTTATGTTTTATGTGTTGATTTTATCTGCCCCTCTTTTTATGTGATCTTATGTAACTGTGAAGCACTTTGAATTGCCTTGTGTATGAATTGTGCTATATAAATAAACTTGCCTTGCCTTGCCTTGCCATATACGACAGAATTACTTTTAGCTGTGTGCAAGCTGGGATACTTGCAAAGGCAGTCAAATACATTGCACATTACTGTAACACCAAATTGACTTCCAGCTGCATGAATGTAGGCATTCAGCACACAGTACACAGTCAGTAAGTTGCATCACAGAAGAAGCAGAAATAAATACAAATCACTCAAACTACAAAACACCAACAGGCATGAAAAACAGTTAAAACAAAGAAACTACTGTGTGAGTCTGGATAAATTATTCCGTCACCTGTTTTACTGTGACTTGAGTTATAATTTTACCATCTCCGGATGAGAAAGCTGCTAAATGCATTCTTTATTGAATGCACTACAATCCAGCATGAGTAAGAAGTGTAGAGGGCAGCATGGGTGTCGTTTTTACAGAAACAGCTTGGGCTAATCTTTTAACCTGATTGCAGTGTGGGTTTCCTCATCTGGTTTTCTCTGCTGCTAGAAACATTTTAAGAGATAAGAGAGATGCTTGATGGATGTTCCTCTTTAGTATCACTATCTCTTTGTCATTGTCCTCTGCAGTGTCATGGCATCCTTTCACTTTTAGGGTCATATATTTAGATATTTGTTTGCTGCCTCACGGTACACGTTCAAATCTCATTCATTTAGGTCTGATATAAATAATAAAAATGTGGTTACATGCAAATATAATTTGTTGTCCAATGATTAAGTAACGGCACAGATGCATGTGTGGTATGTTTGAACTGAACCACAAACTTGAGTCACATATATGACACGTGAATGTTGCACCAATTTCCCCCGTATAAGAGATAAACCTTCCTTGAACCACAGCAGAACTGCCGTGAGTGTGAGTCTGCAGGTGGAGACATGATGCTCAGGTGGATCGTTCTGATTTTTGGCCTGGGATTGGTAAGTGTAACCCTCTTCACATAGACAACATTTGCGTTATATCTCCTGTGAAAAATGCTTTAAGGACAATTTTTCTATTCACTGATTATTGTGTTTTCTAATTTACTTCACAGGCATCAGCCGAGCTAACAGGTGAAACAGGTGAGTCACATATTATGAGGTTTTTGTTGTGGTTAGAGATGACCAAAAGTTGGTCAAAGAATATTATATTCAGAAGATGGTGAAATCCTTCATGGTCTTTAGATGCTTCATTCATTTCAGATTTTTTACAGCAGCACTGATCTTAAGATATCATAATGTATCTGAAAACGTATGTAGTATTTTACGGTATGGATGGTATGAACAGAAAAATTACAGTAATAGTACCAGTAATAGTTATCATTTCTACCTTTAATTCAGATTTAGTGTTTGTGTTTTCACAGTTTATGGAAATGTAATTTTGTCATAACTGATTCATCACCTTCAGAAATTGATGTTGATGAAGGACGTGACTGGGACATCATTGACATCAATAAAGGTTTGTTAATTATTTATTTCAGTTTCATTTTATTTTATAAAGCTGTGTCTCTAAAGCATTTTCATCACCTGTTCTTTGCAGCTGCAGGACTGGACCTGCTAGAGGGAGATATTGTAGAGGACCAAGTAAGTTTCTATGACCGTTGTGACTGAGCAGTGACTGTTGTTTGACTGGTGCTGTTTCAGTTGTTGTCCTCTTCTTCTGCAGCTTCTTAAGGTACATGAATGGTTTTGCAAACACATTTCTGCCTACTGTAGCTGTCTGCTGCCACATGTAGTTTTGATGTGGCAATGTCAGAATATGTGGGACAGCTGGATCTATTCAGATTAGTGCTTGTAGTAAGAGCAGCTGTATAGATTGAATTTTTGCAACACAAAGTAGATTGTTGTAGGTTGTAGTAAAACAACAAACAGCAGGAGATTGAGTTCACTGTTAAAATTGGCAAACAAAGCATGCAAGACTTTAAAACAAAAGCCAAATGGTGGTGACTGTACAGAATGTATCTTGGATGAGGTAATCTCATTTACAGATTTGTTTTATATTACTGTAATTCTATAACATAACTGAATACCTCATTCCCATCAGACACTCAGAAACACCATCATAGGAGACAAGTATCGCTGGCCAACAACCGTTCCCTACTACCTAGAGGACAACCTGGGTAAGACAAGACATGGAGACTCAGCTCTAACCCTGGATGTGCATCAAATGATGATGTTTTTTCTTGGTTCTTTATACCATGTGATGTGTAGAGATCAATGCAAAGGGAGTGATCCTGAAGGCGTTTGACCAGTTCAGACTGAAGACCTGCATTGACTTCACACCATGGAAGGGAGAAAAGAACTACATCTCTGTGTTCAAAGACAAAGGGTGAGTTGAGCTTCACTGTCGTGTTCACTTTGAGTTCTGATTGTATGCATGTACAATGTCTTGTTGAACATGTTTATCACAAGCTACATAATAATAATGCTACATCCAACAAATGTTCACAGCTATTCTGACATAAAAAAAGAAAACTTGTGACCTCAAAAGAAAACATTTAAGAGTTTTTTCCAGGCAACTGGTTGTACAAGATGACTACACAACTTTTGTACTTGTAACAACAAAGGAGTGGAAGGTGTTCATTGTAGTGACACACAAATACAGATGCATCATTTTTCAGTATATTATTTTTTTCTGACTCTGTGTAGCACATATATCATTTAACACACAATACAAATGTGACATAATGTAAGAAAGTGAATCATCAACTTATGAGCTAACTTCACAGGATCCATTCGTTTCCAGCTTGTTTAGACCTTTGTGCATCCTTTGCTTTCCTTTGCCACAGATGCTTCTCCAGAGGAGTAGGTAACCAACATAAGGGTAAGCATCAGCTGTCCATTGGTCCACGCTGCGATCGCCTGGGAAAAGTTGAGCATGAGTTCCTCCATGCTCTGGGGTTCTGGCACGAGCAGTCCAGAGCTGACCGTGATGACTACGTCGACATCATAAAGAATAACATTGAATCTGGTAACAGTCATCTTGCATTACAGCTTATTTAAGTCTGAAACTAATTTATTCACATAGAATCTTAATAGAATAAATTACAAACTGTACAGAAACATAGCATCTGTGTTTTTGTTTTCATATTCATCGTATTTAACTACACTCTTTCCCCAAGATGATGGACAGTGGCTTACAGCTTTCTTTAAAAAAAAAAGAAAATAAAAAAGACAAGCAAACAATAAAACGTTTTCCTGGTACTCCTTACTTGTCTTTCGTAGAGAAAGAAAACAATTTCGAAACACACAATGACACAGAGTCCAGTGCCCTGGGAGTTCCCTATGACTATGGTTCTGTGATGCACTACAGTAAGACAGCCTTCAGCATCAACTCTGAACCCACCATCGTCACCAAGAACCCCACCTTCATGGACGTAATTGGTCAGAGAATAGGGTTCAGCACCAGTGACCTAACCAAGCTAAACCGCCTCTACAACTGCAGTGAGTAATGACATTAGGTCAATAATGTGAAGTCAGTAATTTACATTCTCTGATGAATCAGAACTGTTTTGGAGGAACAAGGGAGACCTACACAGTATTAGGACATGGGTCATAATGTTATGCATGATCGGTGCATTACTTATTAGTATAGCCTAATACTATAATTTACATGATTATTACCAAATATGCACATTTGTGAATCATCTTGTTCTCTCTCCCTCTACTTCCTAGAACATATACTTATGTCCAGCATTTATATTATGTCTACAAACAACCTTGATGAAACAGTGACTGTTTCCTTTTCACAGCCAAGTCCTCTACCTTTGTGGACAGCTGTGACTTTGAGGATGAGAATATCTGTGGGATGATTCAGGGTCCTGGCAACGCCAAGTGGGAACGGCTTAGCTCAGTGAGTGGAGGACCTTGGACTGACTTCACCAACATGGGACAATGCAAAGGTGACCATCTATCAAAAGCAGGTTACAGCACTGAGCTTTGAGCCTCCTGGTCAGCAATGGAAGCTAAGACCCCAACAGTTTCCATAGATAAATAAACTATACCACAGTTTTTTGTTTTGTTTTGTTTTTTTAGTTCTCAAAAAACAGTAACCTGGATTTAAAGGCTAAGGGGGGTGTAAAGTAGAGGCTAGGGTCCGTGATGTGTGCTGATACCTGACCTCGTAGCTATGGTAACTGTGTTGGTGTTGTGTGCCAGAAAGAGAAAGAAAAGATGCATACAATAGCATACATAAAAAAGCATGGACTGGTTGAAAACAAACATCAAGTAGTGTAGTGATGGGGTAATGATCGTTTGATGTGTCACTGCATCAGACACACAACAAAAAACATTTTCACTTGATGTTTCTTGCAAAACAAGTGATTTATCCTCCTGCAACTGGTCTACATGGAGCCTACACCATAGGGGGATATGGCAGTGAAAGCATTTGTACCTGTGTGCTGGTCTGTTGGCAGACTTGGTTCTTATTGGGACAGGTTGGACTGATGTTTCTCTTTGTTGAGCAGTTATTCTGGCCACAGTATGGCCATATTGTCAAGGTCTAATATCATTTGACTTTTTGTCTACGTTTGCACAGGAAAAGGTAACTTCATGCATTTTAAAACAGCTAATGCTAATCCCAGAGAGTATGCTTTCCTGGAGAGTCGATGGCTTTACCCCAAACCTGGACCTCAGTGTCTGCAGTTCTTCCTCTATAACACCGCAGCACCTGATGATGTTCTCAAGATTGGGGTTCGAGAGTATGACAAGGCCAATGCCAAGGGTAAACTGAAGTTCTTCAAGAGCATTTCAGGTAAAAAAATTAAATTTTGTACATACTGATTGCACATACTTTGGTTCAAAGCCATTTGGAAGTTTCTGATCCTTTAATTAAAGAATAGTCAGATTTAAATGGAGACATAAACTGTAGTTGGTATGAAACATTAAATACAGCAATAGATTAGTAGTTAACATCTATTCTTTCCACTCTCTTCAAAGGAGGTAGCAGGGGCATTTGGGAACTGCACAATGTCGACCTGAATGTGACAAAGAAGTCCCGCGTGGTCTTTCAGGGGGTGACGGGAAAGAAGTCATTAAAGGGAGGTTTCTCTGTGGATGACATTAACCTGTCATCCACAAAATGCCCTCAGCACATCTGGCACATCCGCAACATGACTGGCCTGCTGGCTACCATGCCAAAAGGACAAGAACTGTACAGCCCCCGGTTTCTGTCACCAGCAGGTTACTCCTTCCAGGTAAATGCCACATTTTCATTATGTTGATAAATCCACAGTGGTATACTGAAGTACAGCAAACAATCTGAAATTCCCAAATGAGGGAACTCTGTGGGGTTTCATACTGTACATTGTACGAAAAGACCACCACTGCATCTTCCAGACAGAAATTCTCACCACCTGATAATTAGTGTAGAGTCCTAAACTGAGTGCATCCAGGACTGAATACAGCAAATGACTACATCAAGTCGCACAGGTAGGGATGTAACTAAAGCGCACTAACTTAAATAAATTTAGCTTACTGAACTATGTTTTAGAGGTAACTTTCATTCTCGCTCTGGCGTTCTCTTCACAGTCCGTATGTTTGACATCCCAAATCTCTGTGTCCTCCAGGTAGGTGTGTACCCAAATGGAAAAAGTAAACGAGGTTACATGGCCATCTACTTCCACCTAACCTCGGGGCCTTATGACGACAAACTCAAGTGGCCAAGTCAGTGGCAGCAGGCAACCATGGTCCTGATGGATCAGCAGTCTGACATCAGACAGCAAATGAACATGCACGAAATGGTCACCACTAAGCCTAACGAGATGTCGTCTGATGGTAAGAGACAGGGGAGAGGTTGTAATGATGACCATGAGATCATATTCAGTATGATCTTATGGTATTTCATTTCTTAACCTTCAAACATTCCTGGGTTACCTGATCTACATGTTGGGATATGCCAGGTTATTGTCCCTCTGTATTATGAAGCACTGTCTAGTCAACTTTGCTTAGCGGGAAAAATACCTCTGTACCTGTTATAATTCACTTGGCTGCTTCTGTCACATCTCCAGTAACATGAGTCCCATTTGAAGTCATGCACCCAGCCACCCATTCCTACCCCAAAATCTTCTTTAATCTGCCATTTAATGCCAGCCAGCTCACCTGTAATAGAACTACCATTGTTTCTTGTTTATTCTCATAACAGTGGGTTTATTGGCACTCTGTACACCCATTAACTGTTGGCTTACTTAATTTACAAAGAAATAACCATAAAATATGCCACACTTGTCCATGAAACATCTTTTGAGTTAATATGCAATCAACTGTGGTCCCTTGAAAAATGCGGGGCCACATGTTAAAGAGCAGCAGTTCTGTATAATTTGAAAAGGAACTGTCTCAAATGAAATCAGAAAGGGTGCACTTTAGGCTCATAGACAAATATGACTAGACTTATCAATGCTTTGGTAAATGACCACCTGTAAAATGACAAAGAACTGTGTCAGTGTCTAAGAATATATGGATCTACCTGTATTTTCTCAAGCTGTCAGACAATGGATGGACTATCAAATACTATTGTGTTCATCTGTTTATTTCAGGCACTCAGTACTACTGGGATGATCCCAGGAAGGTGGGCACTAAAGTACAGGACTCTGATGGCAGCTATTATTATCGAGGTCCAGGTTATGGAACAGATTTCTTCATCACCCACAGCAGACTGAGGAGCAGAAAATTCATCAAAGGAGACGATGCCTTCATCCTCATAAGTCTGGAAGGTGTGGACTGTTTCAAACACTACATGGTTAGAGGGGAGCAGCACATTGCACATACAGTACATACTGTATATTCAAACTGATGAGTCAAAATACTATGACTGTATTTGGCACCAAGACGTCAACTATGAAAACTGACTTTTCAGGCAGACTTAGATAAACTTTATTCAATTGCTTAGTCACAATGGAGACAATGGAGGAGCTGACACAACATCCTGAGCAGCTTCTCACTCATTAGAAAGGGCTGACAGGTGTTAAAAGCACTGGAGAAATCAAAGAACATGATCCTGCAGGGGGTCCAGCACTGAATCCCTAAAACGCACTTTTTTGAAACCGGGTCCCAGGGTGGAAAAATTCGAAAACGCATCTCTCGTGGATCCGCGTGGCAGGGGCAACTGGAGATGATGTCATCGCCACCATCACCACACCCCTCGAGCAGCCTTCCACCTCTTATATCCCATGAGACGTCTCATAATAACATCAGCAACAATGGCGGACTACATGCTTGCGTTACTACTGGAGAAGATATTGAGCCTGTTATGGTTACTAGGGCAAAATATAATTTCTCCTTGAGTTTGGTTTCTTCTAAAGCTGATTTGTAGACAGCGCTCAAGCTTTATGCGCATGCTCCGCCTCTTCCTCTCAGTTTTTGGAGAATTTCTGAAACCGAAACAGCGCCAACTATAGGGCTGGAATATGAAGTAGCGCTTTGAGTCAAGTTAAGACGGATCCGTGTGGACGCAGACATTCTTGAATCGATGCCAGGGAAAACGGATAGGGAAAAGATCATTTTCGCACGTGTGGACGAGGCCTAATTTATCCCAGAGATTTGAACCTTGTTGTTGTCGTCATTATTTTTATCAGGGTTTGATCATAATGTTATAGCACAAGTATCATTCTGTCTGAATATCACAATGTTTGTCTGTCTTTCCTCAGACATATCTGGACTGTTGGTGCCTCAGCCTCTGCCCTCTCCTTCAGTCCATGATGTTTCCAGTCCGATGAAGGCAGCGCCACATGGACCTGCTAATAACCTCACAGCAGTCATAGCTCTGGCAGCATCCCTGGGAGCAGCCATGTTGGTGATTTCCATGTTGATTGTGGTCAACGCCTGGAGACTGAGGAGGCTGAGACAGAGTGACAAGGTGGCGATAATGAAGGACAAGCATGGATTCATGGATGTGAGTGTGACTAAAATGAGTCAGCACCAATCTACATCACTGCTATTTAGTCCAGGTTGTTTTCTTATTTATTAAAATGTGAGAATCAACTCTAATGGGTCTATTTTTCATCACAGGAGCACTCGACCAAAGATTTCCAACCTCTTCTCTCTGATCCATAATGGCCAATCAAAGGAAAAAGAAAATTCTGTCTTTCTTACCCAAGTGTATTGCTTATCTATACAGCTGCTGTAATAATTCTGATTGCCAGCAAGTATTATCTGACTTTATGCATAATTGTATGCACATTTTCCGAAATAAAATCTCTTTCAGCATTTGTCTATAAATCATTCCTTCTTAATTTCTGATTATATTCAAGGAGGCAGACTGTAATGTTCATGTGCTGCTGACTGGCCCAGGAGCTACTCCAGTTTGGGAGGAACGTCTTTCCTTAAAGAACTCAGTTAAGCAGTTAACATGCTATACAGTAATTGCACAGAATTGCATGAGTAGTAAAAAATTAGAGGACAAGAGCTCCGTTCCAGAGAAAAGAAGATGCAAGAGAGGAGAGACAAGAAAGAAGAGGACGTGTTTGGTGCATTGTCCCCCGGCAGCCCTATTGCAGCATAACTAAGAGATGGTTCAGTCCAGCCCTCATCATAAGCTGATCAAAAGGAAACGTCTTAAGCCTGAACTTAAAAATAGAGAGGGTGTCTGTCTCCTGAACCCAAACTGGGAGCTGAGGAGCCTGATAGCTGAAAGCTCTACCTCCCATTCTATTTTTTGAAATTCTAGGACCCACATGGAAATGTTCTGTTGAGATGATATGATAGAGCTAGGCCTTAAGAGTCCTCTTTGTAAGGAGGAGGACTTTAAATTCTATTCTAGATTTTATAGGGAGCCAATTAAGATTAAGATTAAGATTAAGATTAAGTGATCTCGGCCAAGTATACTTGTGTATACAAGGAATTTATTTGTGTTTCTCTTGCAGCAACATTTTGAATCAATTGGAGGCTATTTAAAGAGCTATTTGGACAGCCAGACAGTAATGAATTACAGTAATCCAGCCTGGATGACACAAATGCACGAGTTCTTCAGCATCACTCTGAGACAGGATGTTCCTAATTTTGAGGTCTATAGACCTCAGAAGATATCCTGTGGTGTCTGGCACCAAGATATTATCTGCAGAGTATTTAATTCCTGTGAGATGTGAGGTTGAGCCTCCGTGGAATCTGTCTCCACTACAGCCTAGATACTCAATCAGATTACAGGCCAAGTCAACACCTTCAACTCATTGTTGTGTTTCTCTAACAATTCCTGAGATATTTTGACTTTATGGCAGTGAGCATTATCTTGATGAAAGAAGCCACTGCCATCAGGGGACACTGTTCTAAAAACAAAGTTACACTGCACACATTGTTTATTGAACTGAAGTTCTTACTGGCTAAGCAGCAGCTGAACATATAAGAGACAATAATGGTTGTTAATGTTGCTACACACACAAATGTTTAGAAAAAAAATAAAAGGTGCATGTTTGTGCAAACACTTGTGTAACAGATGTATTCATTCTTATTGAGAATAGAGAAGTTCCAGCAGAAAAGAGAAGTATACCGTCCAATAAATAAATGTCAGGAAATAAAGCAAGAACTTAACATTAACATGACCAAATCAGTAATAAGATGAAACGAAAACTGATGGTCTTTTTTTGCAGATTTATATATATTAGGTTTAGATACAGTGAGAAATTCCTACAGTATATACATGTACACCATTGCTGTTCGGTATTGCAGTTATTGGTAAGGATGTGTGGGTGAAAATATCTACATCTACAACAGAATTACTATTAGCTGCAAACTGGGATACCTGACTGGAGTTATAATTTAACCATCTCTAGGTGAGAAAGCTGCTAAATGCATTCTTTATTATATGCACTACAATCCAGCATGAGCAAGAAGTGTAGAGGGCAGCATGGGTGTCGTTTTCACAAAAACTGCATGCTTGGGCTGTGCTGTAAATCCAGTTTGACCTTTTAACTTGATGGTTGCACTGTTTGTTTCGTCATATTTAACTTATCATAAGAGTCCACTTGACTTCTGTCTGTACCCGGCTGGCCTTAGGCAGATGGGTTCCTCCATATGAGCTGGGTTCTCCTCAAAGTTCCTTCTTGTTAAAAGGGAGTTTTTCCTTGCCACTGTTGCCTTCAGGGTTGCTCTGGGAGTTTCAGGCTGGGTTTTGTCTTGAATCAAACCACCAGTGCCATCTCCATGGTGGTTTGATTTTAGGGTTCAGGTCAGTACGTAGCTCATCTGTGAACTACTGAAGTTTTCCAGTAGTTTCTTGGAACCAAATTGATCCAAGAAGCGTTCAGTTGTGTTTCATGGCGATGTAACACATTATCCCATGGTTTTGGTAACTGACTGCAGTATTACATCAGACTTTTGAGATAATAGTCAGACAACACCAGTGTCCTCTACAAGAAGTCGCCTCCACCTGCTGAGGAGACTAAGGTCCTTTGGAGTGTGTAGGACGCTGCTCAGGACCTTTTATGACACTGTGGTTGCATCGGCAACCTTTTACGCTGTGGTCTGCTGGTGTGGTGGAGTCACAGAGAGGGACAAGAACAGACTGGGCAAACTGATCAAGAGGGCCAGCTCCATCCTGGGCTGTCCTCTGGATTCAGTGGAGCAGGTGGGGGAAAGGAGGATGTTGGCTAAACTGTCCAACATCAGGAACAACCCCTCTCACCCCCTGTATTATCTTAATACATCACATCAACACATCAACATTGCCACCCACCCCATGCAGGTCAGCTAAGAACTGGATATGTGATAACATAGTTGATGAAAGGTGCTGCCCTTACATAAGAAATGATCATCTCACATTTACACCCCCTCCCCATAGCAATGACACTCCTTGATGGCAGCAACCATCTCCAGCAGGATGCAGCCTGACACAGACACACACAAAAACAACAACTCCAAAAACATGAAGAGCAGCAAGGTGTTGACCTGGCCTCCAGCTTCACTAGATCCCAAACTGATCAAGTATCTGTGGGATGCACTGGAACAAGCCTGATCCACAGAGGCCCCTCCCGTCAACCCATAGGACCCAAAGGCCCCCACGAAAAACATCCTGTTGCCAGACACCACAAGACTCCCTCAGAAGGCCCATGTCCGTTCTCTGATGAATCAGAACTGTTTTGGAGGCAGAAGGGAGACCTACAAAATATTAGGAAGGTGGTCATAATGCTATGCCTGACCACTGCATTATTTATTAGTATAGCCTAATACTAATGCACCTAATTTACCTCATTATTACCAAATATACACATTTGTGAATTGTCTTGTTCTCTCTCCCTCTACTTCCTAGAACATATACTTATGTACAGCATTACATGATGTCTACAAACAACTTTGATGAAACAGTGACTTTTTTGTGTGTGTTTTTCTGCTCAAAAACTGGTAACCTGGTAACCTCGCCCAAGAGCATACTTAAAAAAGTACAGACTGGTTTATGGACCATACTGACACAGTTTGATATTCAATATAAACAAATATAACACAAAGTGGTTTAGTGATGGTACTGATTGGTTGATGGATCACAGCATCAGACAAACAACAAAAGACATTTTCACTTGATGTTTTCCCTCAAAACAAGTGGTTTATCCTCCAGCAACTGGTCTACATGGAGCCTGCGCCATAGGGGGATACGCCAGTGAAAGTATTTATACCTGTGTACTGGTCTGTTGGCAGACGGCAGGAAGTCAGGCTGGCTTCCAAGCTGTGGTCAGATGTTTCTCTTAGTTGTTATTCTTGCCACAGTATGGCCATATTGTCAAGGTCATTTGACTTTTTGTCTACGTTTGCACAGGGAAAGGCAACTTCATGCATTTTTAAAACAACCAGTGCTGATCCCAGAGAGAATGCTTAAATAGAGAGTCGATGGCTTTACCCCAAACCTGGACCTCAGTGTCTGCAGTTCTTCTTCTATAACACTGCAGCAAATGACGATGTTCTTAACATTTGGTTCGAGAGTATGACGAGGCCAATGCCAAGGGTAAACTGAAGTTTTTCAAGAGCATTTCAGGTAAAAAAAAAAATCATGAAATATTCAGTTTTGTATATATTGATTGCATATACTTTGGTTCAAAGCCATTTGGAAGTTTCTGATCCTTTAATTAAAGAACAATATATTTAAACAGAGTCATACATAATAAAAGTTGGTATAAAACTTTAAATACAGCAATAGATTAGTAGTTAACATCTATTCTTTCCACTCTCTTCAAAGGAGGTATCAGAGGCTGTTGGGAACTGCATAATGTCAACCTGAATGTGACAAAGAAGTCCTGTGTGGTTTTCGAGGGGGTGAGGGGAAAGAAGCCGTCAAATGGAGGTTTCTCTGTGGATGACATTAACCTGTCATCAACAAAATGCCCTCAGCACATCTGGCACATCTGCAACATCACTGGCTGGTTCTTGTCCTGTTGGCATGGCAGCCAGCAGCAACCATGCCAACAGGACAAGAACTGTACAGCCCTCATTTTCTGTCGCCAGCAGGTTACTCCTTCCAGGTAAATGCCACTTTTTCATTATGTTGATAAATCCACAGTGGCTCAGTAGGTAGAGCGGGTTGTCCACGAACCAGAGGGTTAGCGGTTCGATCCCCGGAATGTGCCACATGTCGAAGTGTCCTTAAACAAGACACTGAACCCCCAGTTGCTCCCAGTGCGTGGCACTGGTGTGTGAATGTGTGCGTGCTTG
Source organism: Planiliza haematocheilus (assembly GCA_005024645.1). Classification (NCBI taxonomy): domain Eukaryota; kingdom Metazoa; phylum Chordata; class Actinopteri; order Mugiliformes; family Mugilidae; genus Planiliza; species Planiliza haematocheilus. The sequence continues at coordinate 3,847,852 of SRSE01000306.1, forward strand.
TGTGAGTGAATGGGTAGATGTGTCTCTGACTGTAAAAGCGCTTTGAGTACCAATAGGTAGAAAAGCGCTATATAAAAGCAAGACCATTTACCATTTACCATTTATAAGTACAGCAAACAATCTGATAATCAATGTAGAGTCCTAAACTCTGAGTGCATCCAGGACTAGCTTTGATAAGTGCTAGCTGTGAACATGTTTTTTAGTAAATCTACGGGGTTAAAATGATGCTTTGTGTTCCGGAGGTTGTTGGCAGCACGTACTAACACCTAGAACTCATATCTACTACGCTTGTGTTTTTGATTGTGGAAAGCCTAAAACGAAGGAATCTATGTTTGACAATGATTTGACAATTTATTCACTTAGCTAAAGCAACTTCTTCAGTACTTGCTTACGCACTTCTCTGTGTCTTCTAGGTAGCTGGGTACCCAAATGGAATAAGCAGTAATCCAGGTTACATGGCCATCTCCTTCCACCTAACCTCTGGGCCCAGTGACAGCAAACTTAAGTGGACAAGTCAGTGGCAGCAGGCAACCATGGCCCTGATGGATCAGCAGTCTGACATCAGACAGCAAATGAACATGCACCAAATGGTCACCACTGACAGCCAGCTCACCTGTAATAGAACTACTATTGTCACTGCCAGAGTTTTGTGCCCCTGTGCTCTTGTTTATTCTCATAACAGTGGGTTTATTAGCACTCTGCACACCCATTAACTGTTCCCCTACTTTTGAATTGACAAAGAAATAAAGAAGGAATATGCCACACTTGTCCATGAAACATCTTTTGAGTTAGTCATGCAATCAACACTGGTCCCTTCAAAAAGACGGGGCTACATGTTAAAGAGTAGCAGTTCTGTATAATTTGAAAAAGAATTGTCTCAAATTAAATCAGAAAGGGTGCACTTTAGGCTCATAGACAAATATGACTAGATTTGACAATGCTTTGGTAAATGACCACCTGTAAAATGACAAAGAACTGTGTCAGTGTCCAAGAATATATATTCTTGGACATAGATATATAGATAGATATATTTTTGGATATAGATCCATATGGATCTACCTGTATTTCCTTAATCTGTCATACATTAATGGATTTTCAATGACTGCTGTGTTCATGTTTTTTCAGGCACTTCGTACTACTGGGATGATCCCAGGAAGGTGGGCTATGAAGTAACTGACTCTGATTGTAGCTATTACTATCGTGGTCCAGGCTACGGAACAAGTGCCTTCATCACCCACAGCAGACTGAGGAACAGAAAATTCATCAAAGGAGACGATGCCTTCATCCTCTTATGTCTGGAAGGTTTGGCGTTTTTTCAAGCACTAAATGGTTAGAAAGAACAAACCTATTACTCCTACATAGTATTTTGTATCATCAAATCTTGACAAATTTGCTAATGTCTTTACACGTCTTCATTTATAAATAATAACAACCATGTTCTGGCATGCACTGTTCTTGTGAGATCATCATTCAGTCTATGAAATATCACAATGGTTGTCTGTCTTTCCTCAGACATATCTAACCTGTTGGTGTCTCAGCCTCTGCTGCGCCCTTCAGTCCATGATGCTTCCAGTCTGATGAAGCTAGCAGACCATTCATCAGCACCACACGGACCTGCTAATAACTCCACAGCAGTCATAGCTGTAGCAGCATCCCTGGCAGCAGCCATGTTGGTGATTTCCATGTTGATTGTGGGGAACGTCTGGAGACTGAGGAGGCTGAGAACGCAGGAGAGTGACAAGGAGGCGATCATACAGGACATGCCTTGATTCATGAGTGTGAGTGTGACTAAAAAGAGTCAGCACAATTCTATATATGTGCTATTTAAATTAGATTGTTTGTTTTCTTCTTTGCTCAAGAGTGAGAATCAACACTGTATATGTCTCTTTTGTTACAGGAGCACCCAACCAAAGATTTATCGTCTCTTTGCTCGACTCCATAACAGCCAATCAAAGGAAACCTTCAACTCTGACCAAAGCAGAAACCACAGTCTGAGAGGCTAACTATTAAAACAGAGTATAGACTGATTTTAAGCCAAAAAAAATCAACATTTGTCTTTATATCATTTGTTCCTGACAAACTTCTTCTTCACAAGTCAAGAGTGTGGTGAAGTGACAGTCAAATTTTAAGCTTTGGGTGAATCTAGACAGACTATCTCAGCCCTTGTAATAAGCTCTTGAATAAGTAGATCAAGTGACATTAAATCTAACCTCAGTTTATTAGTTAATGAAGACATACTGAATATTCAGTGATGTTCTAAAAGCGCCCTTCACCAAGCTTGCCCTAGTGCATCCCACAGATACTTGATCAGTTTGAAATCTAGTGAATTTGGAGGCCAGGTCAACACCATGTGCTGTTTTTTTGTATTTTCTGAGTTGTTCCTAAACCGTTTTTGTGTGTGTGCCTATGTCAGGCTGCATCCTGGAGTGTCATTGCTACAGGGTGGAGGGGTCTGGTCTACATGCTTAAGTAACATCCACACTAATGAATGCCAGGTCCAAAAGTTTCTCAGCAGAACAATATATTGTCACAAGATGGTCAATGCTAATCACTTCTCCTGTCATAATGTTGTGGCTGGTCAGAGTATGTTTCCTATTTGAGCGTGTTCAACATACAGATGTGTCTAATACAGATTGTAGACCCAGAACCCTGTGTATAGTCACTGCGCCCCAAAACACCAGACGAACAACAGATCAAGTCAAGCATCATTTTTATTTACGGGATTCTCAAACTGCATGAGTGCTATGCTTCACCCACAGCTGGGAGGTGGGAAAACGGGTTAACTCACAGTTTCTTACATGTGCCATTTATTGTATCTTGCATACAGTGCCCTTCTCACATTGTGCTTTCTAGAAACAGAAGTTGTTCAACAATTGTTTGCTTTCAGTACCGTTTCAACAGTGGGACACTTCATCAAGTATCCCACCATCCCCCAGAACGGCATCTAATGTTTTAATCCAACTTTTGCTCATGTTTCAACAAAACTACTTTTCAGCCAAACTGGTTCAAATGAATGCAAAGGAAAACTTCAACCTGGAAAAAGCAACAACTGCCTTTAAGGATTGTTGGTTGATGTTTAAAGTGATTTCATTGGGGACATTTTTCACATTAACCGACTCAAAATAATAACAGTGAATGTGCAAGTTCTCCCTCCTTCCATATCATTTGGTTTCTGTCAGATGACAGTTCTATCAGCATTTGGTATGTCTAGGATCTCAGAGCTGGTGCAGTTTGTGACAACCCCACAGGGACTTATCACCAGTCTGTAGAGCACTTCTGTACGGTATTATAACTCATATAAAATGACTGCTTTTGTTTTCTGCTGACAAAATCAAAGCAGTTAGAGGAGCATCAAATATGAATTGGGAGAAAAAAAAAACTGACACTTCAAATTACAGGCATCCACCGATTGCATAAATAATACTTCTTTGTAACACCGGTGAAACATTGTGCAGAACAGCTCAGAAACTGAACCAAAAGGTGGACATTTGTATAACCACTGTTGGAGTGTTGGAGTTTTCTCATTCACATTAGTTCAACTAGTTTTATCAACAAAGAGTTTAGCAATTTAAAACGATGAAAACTTAAGCTAACTGCTGCGAACTGTGAGCAGTGTCAACTGATAGATGTTCTTTATATTGATCTTTTATGGACACAATTACCATTTATCTGCTGTGCTGTGTAAAGATTCAAGATTGTCCTTTTAGGATGTGCTTTTGTTTTGTTGACTGAAAACTGCATCCGGTGTAAATAGCTCTTCAGTGCCAAATTGAATCTTACATTGTCTTCCAATGATTTTAACATTGCCTTTTGCAAGCGTGTGCACATATGTGATGTGATGAAGCAAAAGCCATATCACTACATCCAACACACTGACGAGACACACACACAGATAAATGGAGCTTGAAACTTATGAACGCTTCTTCCAAGAGCTCTTTACTGCTACCCGATTCTCCACACATATCTAGATGCACACATAGACTGAGACCTTTTCAAACACTAGTCACTAGTCAGAATTTAGAGACACCTTACATACTTGACAACAGAAGATCAACGCACGTAAATCTGCACTTCAGACCTGGCAGACCTAGATGGCAGTGAAGAAGAGGGACACCCTCTGTAAAGATTTAGACACCAAGGAATCATGTAATGCAGCTTCAAAGGCAAACAAATAAACTCAGAATTTAGGTGAAATAGTTGGGACATGAGGCAAATAATCTAATATAGTACAACTTCAAATGCTAAAGAGCCTCAGAGGGAATCAGAAAAGATGAGGAAAAAGAGACAATGATGGAGGACTGGAGGAAGGGAATTCACATAAATGAGCAGGCAAAAAGAAAAAGCACTTCTGTACTGCTGTAACGAGAAATAAGAAGGAAAGTCTCTCTCGCTCCCCAAAAGAACACTGGTTAATCTCTTTATTGTTCAACTCCAGCCCTGATGTTGGTTTGCCAAGAGAATTACACGAAAGCTAAGATTATAACTCAAACCCTTGAAGCTTTCATACACATAGTGGTGCACATTTTGCAGGAAATAAACACCAGTCATCACTGAGGAATTAATAGGAAAGTGATACATGACTACTTTGCATATACAAATAAAGCGTAAATGGCTAATTTTTTTTTCTTCAAAGAAATACACATAACTCATGTTCAGTGATTTATTCTGGTTTAAATGTATCTATTAGAGTAAAATAAGCGAGTTCATTAATATTGCATTCATGGAGTGTTAAATGAGTAAACAGTGTAAAACAAAGACTATGCAGAATTGTTTAGTTCGTACAAGTGTACACTTGGTACACTTGTTTTAAGTTTGCTGCCTTGTAGACATTTAATTTGCAACAAAGCTTTACGCTACCAACACCAGTGGAGACAAAACTAATTCCATACTAGTATATTTATGAAAAAAAAAAGGTCAGATACCTGGATGGTGGTATCTGATAAAAAAGCAGATACCACCATCCAGGTCAGGATTGAAGCTACCAGCCTGAGGTGTTAACATTCAGGTCAAATATTTAAACACTGCCAAAGCTATCCCACCATCGACACTCACAGCTCTGTAGCAGAAACGCATTTCTTACACTATTAATGATCATAGTGCCAGAAATAGAATAAAGCAAGTATGAGCAGCTCTGGACGTTGACATATATGCTACAAACATAATCCAACCTTTCATCTATTCATTTATATTTTCATTCATACCGGCAGGCAGGCATGTTGTAGTTCTGATGTGCCGCAAATGAAAAAGCTGATTTGCCCTTTCCGATGTAAACAACTTGGAAAACCCACACCTCCATACACAGCCAATAACCTACATCAAATACTTCTGGTGAACAGGTTCAGTACAAGGCAGCCTAAAAAGTAGAAACCTGCTCTAAACTTAGCATGTTGCAGTGCATTAAGAACACGCGGGCACGCCTGAATGTGTGGGTAATACGTAACAATGGGGCGTGCAAACCTTCCTTGCTTAAGCTTGCTGTTATGGACTCAAGTAAGCTAGCTCTGGGCTAAACCCTGAATTCAAGGTATCCTATAATGGTTTACATTTTGGTCCAGATCAGTAAAATGAAAAGACTGTAGTTAAATAAATGGAACAGTCAGGGGCATCCCGGTGGCCTAATGGTTATGTTACATGTCATGTACCAGCAACATCGTTTCAGCTGTAGAACTTTATTACACAGCTGAACCAGAACCTGAACCTGTAGGGCAAAGGTGGCCAGCCGTGCTTTGTCACTGAAAAGATGACACACTATGGAGTCAGGTGTTTAAACCATCCATACTGCAACCGCCCAAACCACTTTAAAATCAACTAAAAGTGCCCCTGTGAGGCCTTGAAATAATCACTGCCCAAAATGTTGTGGCCACCACACACACAGGGCGGAAATCAGAGCAGAGGAAGCAGACTTGGAATAATGCTGATCATTAAAGCAGACAACACAAGCAATATAACAAACACCTGTGGGACGAGCAGAACCCAAACCTGCTCCGTATTCAGCCATCTCCAAAACCAGCATGTTTTACACAGACATATGGAGCACACTCTGCATGTATTTGCTGTAAACTGTAAAACAATAATTGCCTGTTGAACGCAAACAGAAACATAGGGCCTCTAATAGACCCTGCAACTAAAAATATAACAGAAAAGACTATATGATTTATAGGTGAATAAACTATGTAGACCTTCACTGTAGTTTGGTAGAAATTATAGGGAAAGACGGTGTTGATTGACTTTACACTGATGTTTATTAGAATGGGGTAGATGGGGTATAAACACCGTCCCAGTCCTGTTTCATATGTTTTAATACTACTCATGAGCAAACATAGTTTGTTTTCTTTTTTGGAAAAGTTTCTACTTTTTCAAATAACACAGTTATTTTAACAGATGGAATAAATAATTTTATGCCACTGTAAAATAAAGGTTCATAATAAAACAATACTTTCAGTCACTAATAGGTTCCACTCCCAGTAAAAACTCCCAATCACATCACCCCATTTAGCCTTAATACAACACAGCACACTCACTAACACGCCCCCTCATACAAAGCCTATACTGATCAACATAAAGAGCATAACTTACAGACACACACTGATTTGTCCTGCTTTACTGAACACAAAGAGAATTTGCTTCAAAATGTCTAAACTCCACTTCTATATTATAGCGGTTGTAAATTTCTATACCACAGAATTCATTATCAGTAGGGAGTTTATTCTTGCAGACTACCTGGTCAGTAGTCGCATGGCAGCAGTGACGCCATAACTGCAGACATCATTACATATTTATGTGTGAGGCAGAAGGTAGCAATGGAGCTACACAAATCATAAAGGAAAAACCAATAGCAAACTTCACATGCCTTAACGAAACAGTGTGACATTATTGAATAATGATCATTTCTTTACATACCACAGGTATAGAAACTGCTTTATAGTGAAGTGGCTGGAGCCAAATTCAAATTTCAGGGGCAGAGACATAAAATTTGTACAAAAATACTTTTTAAAATAAAACTTGCCCCGTCTAGATTGGCGTACTTCATCATCTGTTTCATTCACATGTTTTCTTTTATAACTGGAAATGGAAGGATGTTGATATACATTGATCCACTTCACATATTATTGTGTTTTATGCACGCTCCAGTTTCTCTCACATCCTGGAATCCCATTTCCCATTTAAAGGGTTCTATATTTGTGCTTTACACTGAGAGCAAACAAGAACGACGCATAACTATTAAAACATTCTTACTTTTATGAATGAAAAGTCGACTTTGTGAGCACTACATTTATTATCCTAACACTATCAGGTGTTTTACTGCTATGGACTCACTTAACTGTGACCAGCAGATTACCAGCAAATGAATATGGCTTTCTAACAATCACTGACTCAGCATTGCTGACTTTATGAGTCGTCGCTTTATGAATAGCATTAACAGCAGCTAATACTAGCATTAACAGTGCCATCATTGCCATCTGTAGCTGTTCAATAAGATTGCATTAGTCTGACTTAAATGTAATTATTCGACTAAAACAGATAATAATAGTCTAGGTTTGTTACTGGATAAACTAAATCTGGTTGAAGGGAGTTATTTTCTAAGGCATTCAGCATTTGGCTACGTAAATTATCGATTGTAGGGCAACTTGTTGTTCTAGCAGCGTTTTGGTTGTGAGCTGGCTTGTGAATGTCATAGGGCACAGAAATCTGTCGATATAATCATAAATGTATTCTGAGCGCTGTGGTATTAAAACTTTGTTTATTACCACATGGTTACCACTTTAGAAGTGTGATATTCAGAGGCTATTGTGTTTGTTATAAAAGATAATAACTTTAAGAGACTAATACTAAACTGTAATTAAAGAATTTATCGAGAGCATACGCACATTATTCATTGCTCACTGCTGACTGGTCATAGGACTCTCTGATTGCGTGCAGGCATAAAATCTGCAACATCAGGTTAACATTCTCCTTTTTACATTGGATCCAATGTTAGCTCCAAGAAAACTTAACTTCACGTCAACACAACTTGTGACATTTCAAAACCCAATACCTTGTCATGAAACTAGCAGCATGTCTTGAAGCTGAAAATAGTATCAAACTGTTCCACGTCCAAACACAGATGCTCAGGTGAAGGTAGTACCACGGGGAAATAGTGCTATAGTGCAGGGCTGACAGTTTGCCCATCAGTCAGCGGATTCATGCATAAACTAACTGAGAGCACTGACTCAGATTGTCCCACATTACATATCGTCTGCCTAGTTAGTACAGCAGCCAGCAGAGCTCTGAATCAGTACTGGACAGTCTTTAAACCCTCTGTGAGTAGAATCTGATAAGGGTGGAGACAACACCACCAATTTACAGCTATGCTGTCAAATTTCTCTACAAGCAAATATTCATATGATTAGAAAAAAATGTGTAAATTGCTACAAATACAGTCCCCCTAGCAGCTTTACAACACTAATTTCAAGGAAGAGCAACAGTGAAGAACGTGCCACTGTAAATCTGCACCTTCCATTTTGCTCGACACTTTGGCTCTAGACTACAATTCAAATTATGTTTACACAGCCATGAGGTAAACTGACAGCGTACTTGACTTTAGTTCATTAGAAGACATGTCTGCCTCTGTTGGAAGTGCTGTTTTTGTTCATAGACTTGTTTTCCAAGTGGAAAGGTTATACGGGCAATCCACTTCATACGCAAGTTCTTCTCAGAAAGTTTTACTTGTTCATGTGCCATTTCAGAGTCGCAGTAAAAATATGAAGCTGACTGCATGTCATCATGACGGGAAGCACACAGTGTATTCTCTCTACTCTCTTCACGCAGAGATGTCAATAAAAAGCTACAAGCTACAAGGCTACAGGTTTGCTCAGATAATAAATGTGAGTGAGTGGGTTAGTGAGTGGCTGAGTGCTACCACCTGGTGGAGGAGACACTCAAAACCATTTCTCCCTGAAAATGGACAGAGGAGTCAGCAGAAGACATCTGGGCTTCCCCTAGTCCCATGTGATGTCCTCTGGATGCTTAACGCCGATATAAATAGTCAATAATCATAATAAACTGATAATAATTATTGGTTTAACATCAGTATAAGACACTAGCTTTCACCACAGGAAATGATCAGTTCACAGGGATGAGGTTTGCAGGGTATTTCTCTCGTTACACGTGGGGCATTAGTGTTAACCTGCTACATGTTTCTAATCGCATCCCTGATTCCACAGATGATATAAAGTGTTTCACCAATAATTTATCGACAGCGACACAACTATTTAGATGCAATGTAGAGCTCAGAGTCTTGAACTGTACACCGCCGTCTAACACAGGTTTTTGATCTTGCAACACTTATGAAAGTGAAGAATGAAATGGAAGCTCAAACAGGAACCGCCGACCCCAGACCATAGACCACAGACCTCTGGGCCTCGGTCATTACAAGAGAGGAGCAGTTCACCATGAAGAACTTGACGGATGTGCACTGATAATAGTGGTGCACAAGGAGGCGGAGAAGCTCAATTTACACTCTGCACGAAACACAGATTTACGGTTGAACACCACATGGTTGACATGCAGAGCTTTTAACAGAAATTGTTTAAACAGCAGGACAGCCACTGTATGTTAGGAGAAGGCATTTTCATACGGAGATTTTCTCCTTTGCAGTGCCCTCTGCCGTTGTGTTTTTATCATGCGAACAATGCAGAGGTGTAAACCGAGTTTTAGGACTTTACTGTACAGTCTGGTATAGGTAACCTCTTTTATAGGCGCTCAGAGGGTAGAAGGTGGCCACCACAAACTTCCCATCGAAGGTGCGGCCCGTCAGGAGCCTCTGAGCCTCTTTGGAGTCGCTGGAGTTGGCGTACTCCACAAACACCTGGTGGGCACAGAAGAAATTAGTAGGTGATTCGCATTTGTTGGATCAAAAATGTTCTTATGTACAGTCTTACCTGTCCTTTCCCTGGGTTCTCCTTGGGGATGAGCAGAGAAACCACAGAGCCATACTTCTGGCACTCCTCTTTCATGTCCTCCAGGATATCTGGGAACGACAAGACGTTTTTTCTGTAAAGCATGAAGCTCCATAACAAACAATCTACTGACAATTTGGATTTAAAAAAAATAAACTATTAAACATAAACTGTCAAGATGACGTTACCTTCATACTCTTCTTCATTGTGCAGGTGACTGTCGTCGATCAAGTTGAGTAGACGCAGGACAGGAGAGGGCAGCAGAACCAAGTCCTCAATGTGAGGTGCTGGTATACATACATACATACACAGAGACATAGGTACTCTAAATACAGCATGCTAAGAGTAGTGTTAAATCTTGGTGGATGTCTCAGATATTGGCAGCTACCAAAGGGAATACTGAAGAATGGGCTCAGCAGGGCAGTTTCAGCTGTGCATCTCTGTTTTGAGTCATTGAGAAGCATGCTGCAGACACAAAGTAAAAAAAAAAAAAAACATATCTGTATCTGTAGATAATAAGACAGAATTGTGTTATTGTACAGTGTATCAGATGAAATTTACCTTTTGATAAGGTCTCTGAGGTGATAGACAGGGATGGCAGGGCACACCAGACTGTTGCTGGAAAAGATATGATCTACAATGGCAGCACTGTTATCCTAGGGGCCAGAGAAACAGACTGTGACCTCCTATCTTATTATTGCAACAAAGAAAACATAGACTTTTCCTTGCTTAAAACTTCCAAACCTTCTGTTTGGAACCTTCTGTTAATCATTAGCTCTGTCATACCTTCCACTCCTGTGTGCGGACAGTGTCTTTGAGTTTGATTCCTGAGAACATCTCCAACAGGATGATGCCCAGGCTCCACAGGTCCACGGCAGCAGTGCAGCCCGAGTCTCCCTCCACCTCCACTCCAGCCTGGGCAAGGCTGTTCTGAAGCTCAGCCTCTGGAGCTCGATACCCATCTGTCTGGATATACTTGACATCCTATAAGAAAAGGAAGTCACTGCAGTAATACAAAACCCAGTTAGCTCAGCTCCTCCTTTCTAAATGTTCAAATTCACACACATGCACACCCACTCATGCCCACACATCCACGCCCACCCACACTCACTCACTAACCTGGTTTCCCTGTTTAAAGCTGAGGCCAAAGTCAATGAGCTTGAAGCACTCGTCATCTGCGCTCCAGAGGATGTTACGTGGTTTGAGGTCTGCATGGACATAGCCTTCCCTGTGAAGGAAGGCAAGAGCCTCCAGAATGTCTCTGGCACAGTGCTGGACGAGCCACATGGAGTGGCCCTGCTGGGTTCTGTCCAAAAAGATCAGACTATGAAGTTACACAACACTGACACATGTGATGATTTATCAGAAATGGTTCCAAAAAATCTGAAACCATAGTAAAAATCTTTCTTATTTTTTTGTTAACCTGTCTGACGATCTGACGTGGAAATTAGATATTTTAGATTCGTCCCTATTTCTAGGTAATTTAACCAAATAAAAGCAAAACAGTGGTCATTTCAGATCTCCTTGAACCATCATTGATTGAATTTGACCCTGAACATGGAGAGGTAGCACTCTGTCCTGGAGACATGCTACACCCTCTGCTTGCTCTCTGTAGATCCTATCTCAGTTGTGTGCTCTGAATGTAAATAAACACTGATATAATTTACTCGCCACAGAACCAGTATTATTGTTATTATTATTAATATTCATCTTGTCCTGGCGTAACTTATTTTAGAGGCAAAGCTCAGATTATGACGTGAACCCTTAAAACGTCCATACACGCTGTAATCCTATGGTAAAATGGTAATAAAGGTAAAGACACATGTGATTATTAAGGAAAAACCTAACTTAGCCTGCTTTTACCAGTGCAGACCGTACCAATGCGACACAGACAGAGTTACAGTGTACAGCTGTACTTGCCTACTACCCTGGGTACCACTGCTGCCTCTCACCAACAGATCAGACACGCTGACGTCCAAGAGCTCCAGCAGGAGACAGCGGGTGGCAACACCCATGCAGCTGTGGTTGGTAAACACCCCATACAGTGTCACTGAGAAAGAAGAGAGCAGATTTAACATCATCACACGCATCTATGTCTCGATTACCGTATTCACACCAAGAAGCACTAAAGAATGACACCGCTGTTTGCAGCTTCATTGCGTAGCATTAATGCTTCCTAGCTAGTTCGTGGATTTTGCATCAGCAGAAATGTGGGGCAGTGTGACAATAACGTGCTAACATGCATTAGTAGATTTTCCCTTAAATGAATGTGATCCCTTACAACACATGTCCACAATAGTTATTGGAAGTGTAGGTGTAGGTGATCTGTTAGGAACGTCTGTTCCTATTCCATTAGTTGCACACTGTTTGGATGCTGTGTAGACACTGGTTTGGACAAAATAACTGTGTTACCGATGTTTTTATGTCCCTGGATGTCCTCCAGCACGGACCTCTCCTTGTGATACCCGTAATCTCCTCCCTGAGTGTCCGCCTGAAACTCCTTGACAGCGGCGGTGGCTCTGCCTGAGCTGACCCGGTACACTGACGCCGAGACTCCCTGGCCGAGCCGCGACTGGACGGTCCATATCTCGCCGAAGATCTCAAACAGCACCGGCTTCATGCTCTGGTCTACGCTACTCTGTGACGGCAAGATGCTGTCCTTTGCGCTCGGCTCGGAGGAGCCGCAGTGAGCCATTGGGCAACAGCGGACGGGAGAGAAGGGAAGCCAGGAGCTAATTGACAGGTGGGAGCAGCTGCAGGAGCATTGCAAACCGGTCTCTATCAGCGCCACATATCAACTACCAGGACGTGTCAACAGCAGCTAGCACACACTCTTACGACACCCACAGCCTCGTTCAAACTAAGCACAGAACAATATCTGAGCATATTACACTACTGTTTGCTGACTGGTGCTGTCAAAGTGAGTACACGCTAGTCAGCTGACAAAAAGTAAGCTATTTTGGCTCTTCCGAGTAGCTGAACTAGCCACTGAGTTTGAGCTCAAACACAGACCGCTTCCACGACGTGCAGTAAAATACTCCCCCCATAATGCACCGGGTACTATTAAGGCATGTGAACAGGAAAAAAAACAAAACAATTTGATACAAGTTAGCGGCTGCGACTGCAGTGAAGTTTTGCCTGAGTTGGTTCTCAAATTGTTGATATTAATCTTACTTCCGTTCCTTCGCTCTCCTCCTCCAGGTTTGGGGTGCGTGTTTCCCTGTAGTCTGCCCCCTGCCGGCAAGGAGTGTAGCTAAACAGTTACCTCATCCCGCAGGTGTTTATAGCAGTCAGTGGTATTCATATACAAATTTTACAGTATTTTAGTATTTCAACTAATAGATGGGAACTATGGCTACTATGAAAAGCACTTTGAATTATCCCATGTGTAAGAAATGTGCTTTACAAATACCGCATTACCTCGATGTCATTTCAGTTGTCTCCCTCGAGGAGGCGCCACTTTAAATTGTGACTACCAACAAACAAAGCTGCTTTTCTATATCCTGCAGATAAATATTGTTTATCTTGTATTGTATTTTTAATACAAAAAAGACATATACCTGTGCTTCTCTATGGAGCTTAATAAAACAAGATGCATTTTGTCCATTCCACGGAATAAATGGGGTTGTAGTCCTCAGCGCAGTGATACAAGTTTGATTCCAGCCTGCACCTTGCAGCACATCAAGGTGCATTGCTCCTTTCATATCTAGGAGATAAAGGCATAAAATAGAGAGTGTTATCACATTATTGCCACTTTGATATCGCAGTATACAAAGTTAAGTAAAATCACAGGGGTTCACTTTACCAAAAGTACCAAAAGGGTAAAATATACTATTCATGTACGTAAAATATACATAAAAAAGAAAATAAATTTGTGAAACGTTTAATCATCTCAAAATAATTTTCCTATATGCCACACCATGAGCTGAGTTCATATAGGTATAGTTAAGTTGAAAAAATATTTAAAATCTGCGCAGCAAAGCCGTTCACTGACAACGTCTGGTTGGATTTTAATTCTTCTCAGACCCAGTCAGTGTGACTTTCTGGCTGACCAGCGTGTGTGCAACAATATGAAATGATGTTTTCATTAGATTTGGGTTGGTCTTATTGGTTGGCATCACATGAATTGAATTTGAATTTGATTCACATAAAGCATTTCGATTTTCAGAATATTCAGAAAAGCTCTACCAGAAAAATAAATAAATAAATAAAATCTTTCAAATTAAAATGTGAACTTTTCTTATTTACACTGTGGGTGAATAAACATCCAAAACGTGACACAGTAGGAAGGTTTGAATAGTATTACTATATATATAATGTTATTAGGCCTATGTATAATATAAACATAGCCATATAGCCACTAGTTCCAGATGTGCTCGCCGGAAATGAAGGAATCACATCCCGGAAAGGGAAACGTCAACAAAATGAGGTGGTGTTTTTGAACATTTGTCAGAAAACGACACTCTTTCATACGCGAAGGACAACAAGAAGAGGTTCTTGTTTGAAGTCCCGGGATTTAAAATCTAGAAACGGTAAGTCGGTGAGTTAAACTGAGCGTAGACCTCGTTGAATGGCTAATTGTTATGTAATTTCACAGCAGAGCTGAGCCGAACTGAGCCATGCAGTCACTCAAATGTCAAGTCCTAAAGCAGACGTTACGTCGTTTATGTTTTGACACTGGCAAGAGGGTGAGTCGACTTGATTTTGCATGTTTGGTTAAAAAATGAAACCTTAACTGCAGGGTAAGGGGCGGAAAGAAACGCTAGCGAGTGTGAGTTGTTTTTATAATAAGCTAAAGCTAGCTAGCTGCAGCGATGAATTAATATTAATTGGCAGCTGATTTATGGATAAAGATGACACAGTGACCCGTGAGCGATAAAACCGTGTCCATCCGACTGCATGCTAGCATGTAGCTAAACAATGGAAAGCACACGGTTTTATGATCATTGGTTATGATGAGCCACAGCAGCGGAGCGGAGAGGGAGGTCACTTATCACTGAGGTGCGGTAGCTCGCGTGACTTTCCAGGAAATCAGCTGACCGACCGGTTTTTGGAAGGATCTGGAAAAATTTGAGTTTTAATGCACATGATGCAGGGCAAGCCCCTCATCCTGATATGTGAAATATGGGCAATATGTACAATGTGTGCATACAATAAAACAATCGTGAAGGCCACACAAAGAAAAAAGCTCACAGTGCAGCAGATGAAGAATCAAGATAAATTAAAGAAGTTACCGTGCAGTCATATTTTTTTCTCATATTTTAATGCATTGAATAACTGCTTCAGAAAGGGTTGAATGAAAGGCACAAGAGAACAGAATGTGCCTTTTAGCTGAAATGTCAAGACAGTTTTGCAAATGCTACCTGAAGCTCAGGCCCTGCAAGGGAAATGTAGTCCTGCTACTACTGAGATCTTTATACTCTATATCACAACCATTTTTTATGATATGTAAAGTGAATGTATGGAAGAGCTACAGGTAAAGGCCATAGACAGGTGAAGTGACCATCTTGTGACAATACAGTGCACACACAAGAATGGTTTAGGAACAACTCAGAAAACATGAAAACAGCACAAGGTGTTGACCTGGCCTCAGCATGCTGTTGCCAGACACAGCAGGACACCCTGAGAAGGCCCATGTCCATTCTCTGATGAGTCAACTGTTTTGGAGGCACAATGGAGACTTACAGACATGTGGTCATAATGTTATACCAGATATATGTAACTACAAACAATTTTTCATACTGTTGGTTGAGATTGAGGCATGCGCAATTTTCTCATTTATGCCTGCGAAAAAGATTTTTTGGCTTTGAGGTTTATTCAGTTTAGAGTAAAGGAGTCAGTCCAGTGAACTCTTTAATGGTCCTCCCTTTTCCTTAATCAGCCATGAAGTGTTTCCTTGTTTTTGTCAGAAAAAAAGGTGGGGATTATCTCCAGCTGACATCTGGAGCTCCTGAATGTGTCAAACTTCTTGGTCATATTTTTGTGTCATGTATACTAACTGGTCATTTGGACTGAGAGAGTTTTGCATTGAGACAAGATATTGTCAGTGTATTTGCTTTTTCTAATTCCTTTTATGGTAATAGTAGTGAATCACTTGCTTTTTCTGGATGTCTCAGTATTTTGGGGGATTTTTTGGCACAATCTTCCTTCCTGTATTCATTCAGTTCCATTTGTCAGCAATTATCAGTCCAGTTGAGCATGACTTTAGACTGTAGTGGAAGTTTATCTGCCTACTGTTGTTTTTACATTCAGTTCCTCCCTTAACCACATTTGTTGTTCATATGTTTGCCTCGATTTCTTTGCTTTCTGGATCATTTAATAAGCAATCATTGCGTAACATTGCTGTCTAAATGCTTTAATAAAGCAAATGATTTTTGTATTCTCAATGATTCAGTTTAAAGATCTGGGTAAGCCAAAGCAGCTCCCCTCACTCACTGCACCCTGCTCTGCTTGTTCTTTTAAGGTGCTTCTGAGAGGCATGAATGACTTTGCAGTTCTCAACACAGGGCGCAAGATGCCCCTCATTGGACTGGGCACATGGAAGAGTGAGCCAGGAAAGGTAGAGGCTTCAATTTCATCTTCCTGTTGCAGGCTTGTTTCAAATAATTTCTCAACAGAATGCACTGGAATAAAAACAACAACATATTCCATCCACTTCAAATACAGAAATGTGTCAAAGTGCAAAATCAAATAAGCTTTATTTACCATGTATGTACAGATAATTTATTATACAATTTATTCCTCACCCAAGTGAAGAATCTTGTCAGTCATCTAAGTCATGGTATACCCAAAAAATGTTAAAGAAAGGCAACTGGACTTGTAGAGTATTTTTGTTGAGAAGAGATTGCGAGCATAGACTGTATAAAGACGGACTGCGGAAGTGAAGCCAAAGCAAGTAGAGCTCCCTCTGGTGGCTGATTGCAGTATAGGTCATCCATGTTAATGGGTGGGACTGGGACCAAACTAAAAATACAGGTCAAATATTTTTTTTTCAAAGATGGTTTCTGTCATTTTCAGGAAAATAGCATCAGTTTGGCAAGGTAGTGGCGACATGTTTATATCCATATTTATACAGTCTATAGTTTTGAGTAGCTTTCTTCAGTTCTAAGGGGCCTGGTGGAGAGTTGGGATTTGTAAGGGAACATCTGTGGGTGTAGTCCATCAGAAACTTGTTAGACTTGTTTCTCTCCTAATTATCAGCCAGCCTCAAGGTTACTCTTTCCAAAAAGACGTTATTTGGCTATTGCTGGCCATGGAATGATCTCATTTAACAATAGGGTCTTCTGGGAATTGAACCAGGAATCATACCCCCTTAGA
The DNA here is from genome assembly GCA_005024645.1 of Planiliza haematocheilus. Taxonomy (NCBI): domain Eukaryota; kingdom Metazoa; phylum Chordata; class Actinopteri; order Mugiliformes; family Mugilidae; genus Planiliza; species Planiliza haematocheilus. The sequence continues at coordinate 3,865,107 of SRSE01000306.1, forward strand.
CCAACAAGCCATGTAGAAATTGTGGCCATTGCAGTGAAAAGCTCTGAAAACATACCGTGTGCAACATCAGCAGTTAGCAGAGATTCCCTTCACGGTTTGCTGGAGACCAAATCAATGGCAAAAGGAAAGATGATATGTGACATGAACAAATCAGGAAGACAAAAGCCCAGCTTCAGCGTTACTTTCTGTGTTATATTATGTCACGACATAATATTTCATATCGGCCTTAAAAGCTGCAAATGGGTCAGCCCTTTCAAAATGTCCCACCCCCTCTTTCCTTCATAGGTAAAACAAGCAGTCATCTGGGCACTGGAGGCTGGGTATCGCCACATTGACTGTGCAGCCATCTATGGCAACGAGGTCGAGATTGGAGAAGCCCTACAGGAGACACTCGGGCCTGACAAGGTGCCTTGAGAGTGACACCTACTATGTCTTAGTAATTAGTTGGATGTTAAGAATGTCTGTCAAGTTCCACTGTCCATTGTTTTCGTTCATTTTTTTTTTTTTAAATTATATCTGCCATGATTTCCATACACCAGTCCCTGAGACGAGAGGATGTGTTCATCACATCCAAGCTTTGGAACACCCGGCATCACCCAGACGACGTGGAGCCAGCCCTCTTGAAGACTCTGAAGGACCTGAAGCTGGAGTACCTTGACCTCTACCTCATTCACTGGCCCTACGCCTTCAGGTGAGCTCACCCTCCACTCAGATCTAATAACAAGATGGTTAACTCGTTTTTCTGAGAAAACTGGATTTGTGTCCTCGACATTGATATGCAATTGGCTATCCTAAGCTAATGACCTAATTAACTTGCTGTCTCTTGATAACTTGATTTTACAGAGACAGAAATTTAAGTAGACTTAAACTGAAACTTTATAAGAGGATGTATTTCACACTCGGCTCCCTCTTTGTCTTACCTAGACGAGGAGACGTTCCGTTTCCCAGAAATGAGGATGGCACCATGTTGTACGATGACACAGACTACAAGCTGACCTGGGCTGCCATGGAGAAGCTGGTGGGCAAGGGCCTCGTGCGGTCCATCGGCCTGTCCAACTTCAACAGCAGGCAGATTGATGACATCCTGTCAGTTGCCAGCATCAAACCAACCGTTCTCCAGGTACAGGACGTTCGGTGGCAATAATGGTGATGAAGATAGCAATAAATTGTCTGAAGTGACCCTTGTTTCTTTATGTTTCCAATGCGCAGGTAGAAAGCCACCCCTACCTGGCCCAGGTAGAGCTGCTGGCTCACTGTCGGGAACGCGGCCTGGTGCTGACAGCCTACAGTCCTCTGGGGTCTCCTGACAGGGCCTGGAAACATCCGGACGAACCTGTCCTCCTTCAGGAGCCTGTGATCGCCTCCCTCGCAGAGAAATATAAAAAGTCCCCTGCTCAGATTGTCCTGAGGTAATCAGGATTTAATTATTAGAGAATGCACATCTCCCGCACACTTTGAAATCTCTAATGAAGGGTTATTTTTGTTTCCAGTAATAACTGAAAAAGAAATGTAATTTTAAATGTGTGTCCATTCTCTGCTTCTCATTGGGTGATTTTATTTTATCCCCTGCGTCATACCTTCGACATATAACTCACAATCTTTCCATTGTTATCACTCACATAACATTAACACAGACCACAGACCCAACATTTCCTTGTATGTTGATGCTTGACTACAACAGTCATTGGAAAAACAAGTAAGCAATGTGTCCTCCCTCTGTGTGAACGCTCACTTTATCACTTTCTGCATATTGCGTTTATTGCAGGTGGCAGACGCAACGAGGAGTGGTAACGATCCCCAAGAGTGTGACAGACTCCCGCATCAAAGAGAACATTCAGGTCCAAGAGATTTTTCTTTCTGTCTTGTTTTTACATAAAACCTTTTTTGGGCGACTTATTCCTATAAAGTTCAGGAGGTTCTACTCTAGTGTACAATAGAACAGTACACTGTTAGTTGGGAAGTGTTGTGTGATGAAACTGTGTTTGTTGTCAGGTGTTTGACTTTACCCTGGAAGCAGAGGAAATGAAAAGTATTACGGCATTGAACAGAGGCTGGCGCTACATTGTACCAATGATTGAAGTAAGTGGGCTTTACGTAATCTGTCATGGTTTTTATGTATGTCCTGTCTAGCTCAGTTTGTAAGTTACAATGTACAGGAGTCTGTGATCATAATAGGTCAGAAATATAATTACACGGGAAGTAGGTTTTATTCAAATCTTCCAGAGAAGAGGAAAATCGAATCAAAGCCTAGAAACTTAAACATAATGCTAAAACTAAAGTGTCACACTGGGCGAGCCCTTCTGAAACAGTTTGGTTTGAAAACGCAGTGTGTGCGCAGTGGAAGAGTGATGAACTCGATGAACAGCATGAAGATTACAATGTGCTGACTTTTGTTTTTAACGTTGTAGGTGGAAGGAAAGCGTGTTCCCCGGGATGCAGGACATCCTCACTACCCTTTCAACGACCCCTACTGATAACTCACATTACAATCAGAATTTGTGCCTTGAACAGCCCCATCGACACGACTCCACGCTGCCACATCACTAATCAATGTTCACCGTTCATGTCATTGCAGTTTGTCTTTAGATTTTGTCAAATCCTGCACTTACTAGTAGAACACAAGTTACTGTACTTACGGTGATGGAGACTGGAAAATCTGGTGACTGCATACATGCTGTACGTGTTATTTTTTAAATAAACACTTTGTTACTTTCTTTGCTATTGTCTTTACTAAACTAACACACCATGGACATATGCTGTATGGTAATAGTGTTATACAGTTTGTTGAGAGTAGTCCCAATTCATCCACAGAGGCTTAATATTACATGATTCACACGTATTTTATTCTGAAAATCGATCAGGTTTTCCAGGCTAAAAAAGATTTACAGTGTATTTTATAACTGCTGAACAATATAAAACAATTATAACGTGTGTAGAAAAAAATACTTTTTCATGTTAAGTATAAAGCTACTTCTTTAAATAAGTCAACAGAGATTCTGCTCCTTGGATTAGCGTTGTGTCTGCACCAGTGTACAGTCTCATTTCCTGCAGCACCTCCTCTAAAGCTTGCTCCATTGTCAGTTTGGGAGGTCTGCGCTTACGGATGTACTGTGAAGAGAAGGACAAAATGAGTGGTTCATTGTCAGATTTCAGACAGTTACACTATAATTTAATACGATGTAGTTTGACACTTGGAATTTAAGTTCTTACCAGTACTGTTCTACCATGATAACAGACTACAGAGTGTTAAACTTAATAAATGTTCAAACACACAAACACATTGAGTGTCTATTTAAATATTGATGACGCAGCCCTTTATGTTGCTGGGACAAAAGTGTGGTAAAGACCACAGATGGAGATTTTACAGGCATGCTTTACCTCCTTGGTGTCCTCCAGTGTGGTGTATCTGTAGTCTGGTGGTTCCAGGCTCTGCACCAGCCTGGAGTGTAGATAACGGTTGCTGTCGATGAACCGCCTCGTCATGGCGAGCTGCTGTTTCAGCATTTCAGTGAGCGTAGACATGGCTGGATTGAAGGCGCTGATGGCTGATGGAGAGACACATTAAAAATAATAAGAAATAAAACCTACTATAAATCAGTACCACAGCTGTGGCACTCGGAACAAATGTAACAGCTGTAGAACTCAGCCAACTTTATAGCAAATGCAGTGTGACTTGTGAAGGATAGTAGTATTTAACATAGCTTTTATTTAAGTAAACATGGTTAAGAGTGACTGACTAGAAGCAAGAAAAGCCTTCTTACCAAAGTAAAAGTTAAAACGTAGGCTGGTGTAGCATGTTTTGCATATATTTTCCTATTTTTCAAGGTTTCTAATAAAATACCTTTTCATCAAGAAAGAAAAATAATAATCAGGAGTGTGTTAATTTAGTTCCACAACACAAACCTCACTCTTCAGGCTGATCTGCTGCCAAGTGCAGCTTGGCTGTAGTGTAAAAATGATCTTTATACTACTTTTGATCACATATGCAGTACAGTCCAGTTCTTTTTTGTCACTCAGCTGGAATTTATTATTATTATTATTATATGTATAACAGATTTTGGAAGGCCTTAACTGGATCACCTACAAGTAATCCTGCAAAAACAACCTTGTAGTGATAGATGGCGCCACTACACCACAGTCAATTTAGATTCAGGTACCGACTCACTTTAAATTTCACGCCAACCTTGTACAAATCCTAATAATCTTCAGTTATTGTTATTACCACCTGGATCCAGGTTTGAAATGTTTTCTGGTAGCAGTTTATTAAACTCAAAGGGCTGGACCTCCTCCTACTGTTCTACAGTATCTGTATTCATGTTTTTGTATAAGGTCTTTTTTCTGTTTTTTTGGTCTTACCTTCCACCACTTCAGCATTGACTGTATGAGTGACCACTGGAGAGGACTTCATGTAGGTCATGCTCACCGCAGAGCCCAGAGTGGCCATACCTAAAAACATGTGAGCAACAAGTCAGACAAACAGCACTTTAATACCATCGATATGTCTTAGTCAAATGAATAACTTGACCATAGACACAAAGCAGTGGCAACACTACCAGTTTCAAATCTTACAAATACAAACACTCCGTGTGGTAGACTAACCAGTTGACGATGAGTAAGCCAGTGGGTCAGGCTCAGTCTGCACTGCTGCTTCTTTTAAAGACTTCCTGGCTGAAACACGCCTCCTCGGCTGTGAAGATGATTTCCTGCTGCTACGTGACACTGAGGATCTGGAGCCCCCGCTCCTGCTGAATGACCCTGAGGTCTGACTGTCACCTGACGTTCGTGAGGTACCAGAGAAAGCACTCGAATAATCATCCTCTGTCCACTTATGAGACACGTCTGAATGCAGAGCCTCCTCTTTGACCTCTGATACCACCTCCTCTTCGTCGCCCTTCAGGTGCTCTGAAACCTGGCTGGCACTGTAATCTGACTCTACCCTGCTCTCGCTCTCAAAGTCACTTTTGTAGTCCAGCACCATCTCCTCCTCCTCCTGCTGCTTCACCTCGGGTGGCGGCTGTTTATGTCTTTTCTCCTTCTGCAGCGAGAAGAGAGCAAACAGTTTAATGAGATGGATGGCTTTTACAAATCCTAATTATATCAATTTCTGCTATCACAACTATTATCTCTCCATGCAAAGTGAGGCAGACCACTTTTACCAACAGCTGCATTATCTCAATATGGCCATCTGATTACTGTGGACCACTTCAAATCAACACTGACTGACCTCACAAGAGCATCTTCACTCATTTATACTAAATATGTCCAATTCCCATCAACATTTATTTAACATATTGCAAGTCTTTACATGCACACAAGTCCCTGTGTGTATTAACCTGGTTTTAACCATCAGGATTTGAACATAATCTGATTATTTATATCCCTGTATCATCCCTTAAATGAATATCATCCATGTTAATGTCTTTCATGTCTGTACACTTGAAGACGGTCTCTCCATTTCTAATCTGAAATGCACAGGTTATTATTTAATGTATAGCATTTCCAACCAGGGAGATGATGTTAAATGGAGTCTTTACAGAATTCAGCACAGCATTAACACAGATGCTGCAGCATTTGGTCAATGCTAAAATGCTTAGTGTAATTTCAGCAGCACTGACCAAATGATGCAGAAACTGTGTGGGTCAAACACAGTGGTAACAACGAATCGTATCATCTTAAACTGTGATCATATTTCAGTGTTAAGCTCAGTGTCTGTTTTGTCTGCTTGAGTTGTTTGCCTGTGGAACATCTCCTACCTCTTCTCCCGATGTTTCCTCTGTAAATCCCAGGGTAGCAGGCACAAGGTCGTCCAGCGTCATCACGTTAATCTTGAAGTCTGTAGCAACGCAGGATCACCATGGCACAATGTAAAACAGTGATAATCCACACAGCTGACTTTCATATTGAGTATTCTGCAGTCAGAAATTCTCAAAAGTTGAAAAAAAAAGACTAAAAGAACCCAGTAAATAAAAACAAGAAAACAAACTTCATCTAGGTTGAGCTTCCTTTAAAGCACAGAAACTGGTTTGTCATGAACTCATGATCCCCTGCTACGCAAATTATATTTGCCCCATTCTCTGTTAATACCTCTACAGAAGGTGTATGTACCTTGTTGTTCTTCTTAGATGCATGAGATAAGGAGTGAAAAATAAAGCATAGTTAATGAACACTAATAATCAATTAATCATTGGACAGTCATGTTGAGAGATAACTGTAACTGGAAAAACTCAGAGAAGAACACTGTTGACAGTCTTGATCTCTGTAACTACAATATTAACTAACAATAGCACAAACTGCAGCATTTCATGTCCTGCTGACAGCATCTCACCTTCAGAAGAAACTGAACTGATCTCACTGTGCTGATTCTCAGAGCCAGGCACCGCAGGGAAGAGCTCCTCCAGCGACAGCACTTCATCTCGGCCTGTCTTGGACGAGAAGGACTGCTGAGGACTCTCCAACCTATCGGAGTAGCCCAGCCTCCCCAGAGTAGAGGGGGAGATGTGCGGAGGAGATGGCGACGGAGAGAGCACAGAAGGGCTGAAATGTGCCTGAGCCTGGCCGGTGAATCGAAAGGGAGAACTGCGGCGAGAAGGAGAAACGGGGGAGCGCGGCGGTTCTGTGTTGCAGGACGACGAAACAGCGGCAGAAGGAGGTGATACGGAGTGAATCCTCTGACTGCTTTTGCTGAGTATCTGTATGAGTGGAAAATACAGCCATGCAACTGAGGAAGCAGTGTCTGTCAACCATCAAACTGCAAAAGTTAGCAGGTTTCACTTGCGTAATCATTAAAGTATCAAAAAAATCTTAACGGCTTTAGTGTTTAGATGTCTGTCATAGATATAGATATACAGTCAGTCAATTAATGGAATTGATGAAAAAAAAGATGCCTGAATACTTAACGTAATTCATCTCATCTAACTTATCCCTCTCCTGCTGTGCAATCTTTATGAGTCGTGCAATAGTGCAGAATGTGAATGTGAATTCTAGTGCACATGTGGTATGTGTATTTATCCTACATTCTTCCTTCTTTTATGTTCTCTTCTTTTTATGCACTTTAAGAGACGGTACTTTTAATTTTGTTGTACTTGTGCAATGGCAAATAAAAACATTCTATTCTATTCTATTCCAAATCCAAAAGAGATTCTAATCATTTTTAACATCCTAATTTGATTAAAACCATCCTAGTTGACATTGCAGTCAGTGCTCTAAAACTAAACAATAATGTCCACTACAGCAATCACAATTAAGATTATGCTGTCAGGTTCTGGAGTTAGGTCATAAGGCTGTAAATACACAAGTAAACACCAAGCAAAAACAGCCCAGTGTTCAAAGTTGAAACTTACCTTCTCAGATTTTTTCATGAAAGAAGATCTCCCTGGTCTCAGGAAGCTGTAGTCTGTGGAATCAATCGAGTCTCCGAGCAGTTTTCTCATGTCCTTTTCATCGCTCTCTAGACTAACAGCACTCGTTACTCTCAGTGACTTTGTCTCTTTTGAGGGGACGACAGAATCGCCACCCCTGGATCCAGACCTGACATCAACAACTGCACTTTTTGGTGCCGCTGCAGGAACAGCATGGGTGCTTTCAATAGCTCCAGACACTTTGTTCTTGAGGAAACGGTTTCCCCTCGGACTCTGGTCACTGTTGGACTGTGTAGAGAGTTGCACAGGAGCCTCCAGGGACTGTGTGGCTGGTGGTAGCGGTGAAATTCTCAAGTCTGGGGTTAGTAGGTGTCTGGCTTGTTCCTGGGCCTGCTTGCGGCTGCGGATGCGGCTCTCAATTTCAGCCAGTCTACTCAAGGCTGCAGTCTGAGAGCCACGCTGGGAAGATGTCACATATCTGACCAGAGAAATTAAAAGAGATACATGAAAACAAACAAAAAGTGTCAGTAGTACTAAAGTATATTTAAAAAAATCTTTCTTTCCAGTGATGTGCACATAGACCGTTCTTTACCGTGGCTCAGGATCATGCGGTATTTGGTTCCTAAAGACAGGTGACTGGCTGCTGTTTACTGCTGGTGGAGCCTTCTTCAAGAACCTGCTTCCTCCTCCCAGAGAGCTCTGATGCTAACCAAATCAAAGTATACTGTCAAGCGCAATTTACATGCTAAATATCCCATTGTATTAATGTACACACTTCCAGTGTTTACACACAATGAGACAGAGTAAAATTTACAAATGTCTTTTTTAAATTTTACCTTGTTTGGATCCTCCTGTTTTACGTGGTTATTTTCGGCATTAGCAGGCTTGACAGCATCATGTTCAGAAGCTGAACTGACTGAGGACAGGTCACTCAGATCAGGGCTTAAGGTGTGTGTATTTGCAGGAGCAGATCGGCTTTTGACAGACCCACCCATGGAGCCCTAGGAAGAAGTAGCATTCTACTGAATTCTTATTCGATATATACTCATCAACCACAACATTAAAACCACCTGCCTAACATTGTTTAGTTCTTCCTTTTGCCTCCCACAAAGTCGGACACCGGCCTTCTGAGGGTGTCCAATCGTGTCTGGCACCAGGACGCTGGTAGGGAGGGCCCTCTGTGGAACAGGCTCGGTGTAAAGTATTGCATAGATTCTTCATCAGTTTGGGGTATGGGGAGTTCAGAAAGCCAAATCAACCGCTTGGACTATTTTCATGTTTTTTGGGGCTGCTCTTATGCAGTTTTGTGGCGTGGAAAGGTGCACTGTCCTGCTGGGGATGGCTGCTATAATGAGGGAGTGTCATTGCTGAGGGGTGCGGTTGCATGGTCAGCTACAATGTTTAGGTGAGTGGTAAATGTCTAACTAACATGTGTACGAATGCCAGGACCAGATTTCTCAGCAGAACATTGCATTGCAACAATATTATTAATGTTATTCCCTTCGACTGTCATTGGTTTTAATGTTGTGGCTGATCAGTCTAAGCTTCACAAGGAACTATTCTTCTTTTACTGCACTATTTTGTATAGTTACTAGTAGGATTTTACTTCCAAAACATATAATGAGCTCAGATATAATAACAGATGAACAAATTGATACTACAAGGATCCGGCACACTTTTAAATGCTACACATGACTATTAAACCAGTGGTATACACAGTCCATAAAGAAATGACACTTTTACTCGTTCATGCGGGTAATACGACTGTTTTCTGTTTTTTTGTTGTTGTTGTTGTTTTTTGTAGATCTACTGTGTGTTTCAAACATACACCGCAATTCATTAAAACGAGAGACACAGCTCACTGTGTACCTGTGTTTTGGCCGTGGAGCCCTGTGTGGAGCCTTGAGCGTCTCCTCCGCTGCTCCTCTTGGCCGACAGCAGCACCTGAGCCCGGTCCAGAGCGGAGCTTCGGCCGCTTCGTCTCCACATCTTTAACGTGACTTTTTCTCCAGCGCTCCGCGGTTAAATGCCACTCAATACCGTTACACATTTACACGTCGTATTTTAAAGTAGCAATTTGTTGTCAGTGTTGGCTAGCTCGTGGCTAAACCATTGACTGCATATACTGGGCTAAACCCATGTTAGCTACAGCGGCGTACATTCATACACATTTGGGTGTCTCTCATGACCCTTTAAATTTTAAGCAGGTATCATATGGGCAAACAGTTTAGACTAACTGTTTAAAATGTTGCCAACTTTTACTCCTTTATTGCCTACTTTGTGGTTGCCAACCACTCCGGCGTCCCTTGTTTCCATGGGAGAAGGCTTCCTCTTCATCTTCTTTTTTTTTTGGCGGTTGTCAAACCAGCTTAACGGTGCATTACCGCCACCGACTGGGCTGGAGTGTGGATCAAGAGACAAAATGGAGAGAAAAAAATAAATCCTTTTGACTAATGTCTGTATCTCTCAGGAACTTAATAATAAAGTGATAAATGTTACTAGATTTTTTCCCTAATAAACCTTTCATTGTAAAATTGTTCTACTTGACCATTCTGAGTGACTGACAAAGCTGATTTCTTTCTTGGCTATACCTTGGGCAATGAATTAAAATATGCTCGTACCGTTTCTAAATGACTGCAATGTTGACATTTCCCTGTTGGATGTTTTCCTATTATCTTCAATGAAGAATTGAGCCCTGTGTGTCCTATTCTTAATTGTGTAATTATACTCTCCTCTCTTCGACTCCTACATTCCGTCCTACCAATATTCACTTCTGGTTGAATATTATATAAATGTCTCCCTTTATCATGATCCATCCAATACTCCTGCCATGTTGATCTCGCATATTTTTTAATGAACATTTTAGCTTCAGAATTGCTATATGGAACCTGTAATATTCTATTATGTTTCAGTGTTTGTTTTGCAAGTTTATCAACCTCTTCTTTCCCTTTCACTCCAACATGTGCAGGTACCCCAAAAAAAAAACCTTTGCATTTAGCTTATAAAACCATATTCATTTCATGAATTATATCATTTCTTATAGATTTCCCAGACTGTATGCTTTCTAGTGCTGAATAACTCAGATATAATCACTGGTTTGTTTAAATCATTTCCCTCTACCCATTCCAAGGCCAACAAAATTGCAACCAGCTCTGTCGTGTACTGACAAATGATCTGTTAGTCTTTCCTGACATATTACCCCATTCTTTGGAGTATACACTGCTGACCCAACACGTCCTGTCTTTGGATCCTTGGAACCATCTGTAAATATGAATGTGTGATCAGAAAAGTGTATATCCAGATATTATTGAACAATACCCCTCACTGCTACTTCCTTTGATTTATTTTTGTTTTCCTTGTGAATGTCTAAATCTACATCTGGTATACTGAAGAACCATGGGGGAATAGGAGGGACTGAAACCATTGAACAGTACTGTAATTTATGTAACCCAATACTCTCAGCTTTGCCATCACCAATCCACCCAAAACGTCTATAATTGGATTTATTATGTTCCCAGCAGTCTTTTAAGATGGCTTTAGCTGGGTGACTATCAACTTGCCCCTTCACATTGATCCAGTATGCTAACATTAGTTGTACCCTTCTGATACTCAATGGCATCTCATCCATTTCCACTTGCATAGAAGACACTGGGGATGTTTTAAAAGATCCACTACATATCCTTAGAGCCTGCACTTGCATGGCATCCAGTGCTTTGATATTAGTCTCTGCAGATGACATAGACAGATGGCAGATGCTATACAACCATAGTCAAAGACAGATCTCATTAATGCCCAATATATATTTTGTAAAGATGCCCTGCTTGCTCCCCATACTTGTCCTGATAGACAGCATAGGATATTAACAATCTTTATACATTTACTAACCATTTTTTCAAATTAATCTTCCATGTCAATTTTTCATCAAACCACATCCCAAGAAACGCCTTATAACCTTCATTTGCTCAAGAGTATGACTGTACAATTTTAAAGATATAGGTGTGATCTTGTGCTTTTATGAAAAACATATGACTTGTTTTTTAGACACTGATAGTCTAAATCCCCATTCATTTGCCCATTTTTCCACTTCAGTAATTGCATCTTGCATTTTTGATTGAACATAAGGTTCATTACGGCCTCTAAACCAATTTTCTGGTCAACATTTGAGAATATGTCATTAATCATGATGTTAAACAATAATGGGCTGCATACACTACCTTGTGGAGGTTTCCTCTTTCTTCTTCTTTGGTGTTTTACGACAGTGTGCATCAAAGATTGCACTACTGCCACCCTCAGTTTATAAAAACAACAACAACAACAAAACATTCACAAATTCACATATGTTCCCAGGGTGTGCTGGTGCTAGAGGAAGAGGTGGAGGGACAGGTTGACGGTGTCATCTACAGATCTGTTTGATCTCTAGGCGAACTGCAGAGACAATAGGGCAGTAGTCATGCAGACCTTTTTGGGGACTGGGATAATGGTGGAGCCCTTGGAGCAAGCTGGCATGTAACACGACTTGAGCAAGATGTTGAAGATATCCGTGAACACCGATGACAGCTGATCACCACAGTGCTTCAAGGTGGATGGAGACACAGCGTCTGATCCAGCAGCCTTGTGGGGGTTCTGCCTCGCAAACAACCTTGTCACATCCTTCTCCAGGGCGGTGAGAGGTGAGATGGAGGTTTTTATCAGACTGCATGTCTTCCTCGAAGACAATGGTTTCCCCACTACTTTTCCAGTTTTTAATAATGCGTTTGACCCAGAATTTGACCCTTTGAATCATCTTTTCCGCGACAGGATGTGTCTTTCTACATGGCCATTCAAGAAATGAGAAGCTACTCATTGCATCAGTTGAGGTTAAATAATTTGCCAGCTGAAAGATAGTCGCCCATACAGTAGTTCTCCAATAGGAGGTTCATACCTATTTACTTAGTTAAATCCAGGTGTCTGTTTTTTTGGCCAGACAACAGAGGTGGAAAGTTCAGTTTATATTTGGATACATATAGATATATAAATTAATTGTCCCTAAATTTACCTTTGTCCTTACATGTGTAGCAGTTTTTTTCTGAGAAGGAGTTTCACCACTCAGCTACTTGAGTTCCAGAGGACTGGTGGTAAGTCTTGAGGTTTAAACAGGATATTTGCTTATTTGTGTAAACAACCAGAAACCCGCGCAGCTAATTTCCATTAATGGTTATGATACTTACCTGTCGTTGAGGAGGGACTGTTTGTCCCTGTCCTCTTTCCCTATGAATAGCGCTCTACCGACCCTTGTCAGTCAGAGGCCTCAGTCTCATGGTGTGAATGGGGCATTTTTTTTTATTTCCACATCGCTGCCTGCAGATGCTGCACCTCATGCAGCCCATTTTTTCTCCAGAAAACATACCAAGGCTTTCAGAGGCTATGTGTAAAATAGTTTAAATGGAGACAAAATGCATTAATTGCCCATGAAAAATCCAGCTTCTCAGAGTTATATATTGATCAACTTTAAATACAGAACCATTTCAGAGGTCACCTTTAAATCTTACATCAGTCTGTCACCTGCAAATGGCATGCAATTAATGATTAACTTGGATCCAAAGCAAAAATAACCAGCTGATTCATTTGAATGGTCAGTTGAAGAAGTGCCTCAATATTATCACAGTTGGGGCAAAACATGTAGCAGCAGTTGTTCTTTTCTGTTCAGTGTAGGTGGGATTTTCATCTCGTCTCTGTAATGCATTTTCATGTGAATACAATAACTGGTTTAACGTGACACACAACCAGATTTGACTGAAATGTTGTCTTGTTATCACATGACATAACACCCTGCATCAAAGAATTAAGAATCTGAACAGCTCCCATTGCAGCTTTGGTGCTGTGAAGGCCATGAAATTTTTTTTATAAAATAAAGATTTAAAAAGACACGGTTCAAGCTCCAGTAGGATCAGTGTTAAGCATCAAAACAGGAGATGTAAAGCATGTTTCAGAACTTTAATAACTATAACTAATAACTGAAGGTACACTGATTTTAAACATAACCAACTGTGTTAATAAGGTCTTAAATAAGCTCGACATAGAGCGATGCTACATGAAGACTCACAAAATGAAATGAGCAGTCATGGCATAGACACGAAGTTTCACAGCTACAGCTTAAAGCAAAACACGAACTGTTCCACAGTGGAGCATCAGACTGACCGGTCTGACATGCATCCAGATTCTTTGTACAGGGTTTAAGCTCTAAGCACATGACTGGTGATTGCATATGTGACAAGGTGCCCCAATTTACTTTTAAAATACAAGGAAAGTCATACTCTTGAAGCTCTTGTGTCTAGTTCGCTGGTTCTGAGATGTTACATTCTGCTGGAAAGCATTTGTGGTGTAAACAAAGGAATATGGACCTATATTTTATATTTTCTTTTTGCCCTCTTTGTCTGGATGATATAGAAATGCTGGTTCCATATTTAAATGAAATAAGCAATCATTCACTCCTAAAGGATAACCACTTACTGACATTTTACACAAAGTAAAATGTAGATAGTTTGACTGACCTTTAACGGAGCTGTGTCATGTTCTGGCTCTGTTTCTGCAGTGAGACAATTTGCTGTCATCCCATGCAATCCCATCGCATGCATAATGTCTACTTTTATATCTCATATTTACATGAAGGACTGTATTTGCCTGCATTACAAGAAATTCACCTGTGAAGGTATATGAATGTGTGTCACTTCAAGTGAATGAAATATTTATGGGGCAAATCTTTCTTTCTTTCTTTCTTTTTTGTTAATGCAAAACAAAGATATGAGGGGAGGCTGCATACAGTAATAAAAACGGTTACTGCTACATCTTTATTCCAACATTCATATGTGGCTCTGTAGGTAAAGTGGGTTGTTCACGAACCAAAGGTTTATTGGTTTGATCCCCCACACCTGTACATGAACAACATGCCAAAGTATCCTTGAGCAAGACACTCAAGTGTGGCACGGGTGTGTGAAAGTGAGCGCTTGTGTGAATGAATGTTTGACTGTAAAGCCCTCTGAGAACCAGTATGTAAAAAAGCACTATATAAATGCATTTACCATCATCAAACTTAGAAATTACTAAGAGTCACTGTTATATGTTTTGCATCAAGGAGTGTCATTGCTATGGGGTGGGGCTGCCTGGTTTGGTCTAGGTGGCTTGTCTAAGTAACATCACCATGAACGACAGGTCCAAAAGATTCCCAGCAGAACACTGAACTGTCACAAAGATGGTCAATGTTATTTACTTCACCTGTCAGTGATGTCTGGTCCTTCAGTAATGTCTCAGATACATCTATAGATTTTCTTAGGGTTATCCAAGATTTCCTGACAAACTGGATTTGTTAAATCAGTGAAGTGTGCCTTGTTATCTTTAGTACACATAAAAACAGTCTCAGCGAAAAACATATTTACGGTTCAGTGGTTCTCAGTCCTGAAAGTTTCTCGGTCCTGGAGACAACAGGTTAAATAAAAAGAACAGGCATAAATAAATGAGTGTAAACTCAGTATCCCCAAGAGACCAGAACAATTTACTGGGCCAAAATCACTCTGCGTTTTGGGTCCACCAAAACATCCCAAGCGTATGTCAGAGGTTGCTCATCATTCAGAAAACGCATTTAATTCTTCAAATGTCTCTGTGAACTAAGCGAACAACAGGTCTTAACAGACTGTGGACATTTCCAGGAAAATAAGCACAAATGTATTTATTATAATTCAGTTTATCTCATTCGTCCAAAAATAATTTAAGACCACATACTTTAAAATAAAGCATGCGTCATCTTCAAACTTCTCTCTTTTGCAGATTTAGCACAAGTATTTAGTTGTCTACTTAATCACAGCCCATAACTGTGCGGTCAAGTTTTGTTTTGTTAGCTCTCCTTCAGGCTGCCATGCTTGGTTGAACACATTCAGCATACAGCAAAAATAATGGTCATATTCTATCATAGTTGTGTTCTCTATTATAAGGAGCCAAAGCTCTTCTCTGTTGTCTTGATATTGTGTCATATACTGTGCATATTACACAGACACATTAAACAAATCATTTATGTGACTTCTTGTATTAAAGCTAAGAAATAAAAAACAACAAGCAACTGTAAAAACGTTTGCAAATTCTGCTATAGTTCCAGCTCAAATCACTGGAATTTTTTCTCAGGCTTTAAGGAGGAATTCCAGTGAATTGCAGCTTAATTCTATGTTATCTAGCTGTAACTGCATTAAATCAAAATTCAGCTCAACTTGGTCTCTTGTGAAGTACAGTTAGGCGGCCAACATATGAGAATGAAAGCATAAGTAGCTGTTCCAAAAGACAAACAGACAGTTAGTCTACGAAGGACCCTCAACGTTGATGGACGTGACAGTGGCCATGAAACAACGCTGGAAAACACGATCAGGTTCCGGGGGCTGGTTGTCACAGTCCAACTTGCCCTTCAGAAAGTGCTTCCTGAGGCCCTGAGGACCTGCCGGGGCACTGCTGTGACTGGGCCCGGGTAGCTGTGGACTGGAGGGTGAAGCTGAAAGACAGAAAATTCATATTCATGTTTCTGAAGGTGCCACCAGACGGAACACTTCAATCAAATGTAAAGCTTTTTCGCCACATTATCTTAAACTGGATCCAGTACTAAATATTATTAAAATATCACTGTGGGTTGGTGATAGGAAGGCTTTCATATTTGACAAGAGTCTCTAAGAAATACAGCTTGACCCCGTGACCCTTTACAGGACAGGCCGTTACAGAAGATGAATGAATACTCACAAAGAGATAGATCACAGGTCCAACAAAAATCAAAAAGATGCAGTCAGATAAGCTACCATTTTATATGTTTCTACTATTGGAAATAAACAGGCTCACAATGTTCCTAATCAGACTATCAGTAGGTAAAGTCTTAACCCCTTAGGCCGCAAGATATCTACAGATAGATTTATTGATTCAAAGCACTACACATAGAGACAGTAACAGCACAAAAAAGCCAACAGAGAGCAGATGAGGAGCCATCCGGGTCGTCTGGGCCTTATTTATCCTCTGCATTGACTCTAGTGCTGACCAGTACACCTCAGACAGCAACACGCACAAGACGATCCCTATCTGGGAAATACAATGCTTTGGCTCCTACATGGTCACATGCCTTTTATGGATATTAGCAGAGTATCTATTTTGCCCCTCCAGTATTGCACTGGTACACATATGTATTGTTTTTGTGTGCACAACCTCAGAATCGGAAAAATATTCAGCAATTTTACAAAAAACTAGCAGTAGCAAATTACAGGTAAACAAGCGGACCATCACGGGTCCCTTAGAGATGACATCAGGACACCAGGTCAGAGGATAGTAGGTCAATCTACAGACACCAGATGATGATGACAGGCAACTCCAGAATCAGTGGGGAACAGCAATAGTGTATCATAAGAAAATATTGGTGAAATTAACGAGTTTTGCTGTAGATAATGCGTTTAGAGGCTGCGTTTCGGTGCCCCGATCACTCCCGTTTTATGGATATACAGTACACAGCGGATCGAAATATATAACTTCCTGTATAGATTTAACACTAGTTGATAGGAAAATTGCCAGTAGATGTGAATGGGAAATTGATCAAAGCACAAGCATGGGTAATGATCACTTCCCAATTAAATGTGCAATTAACATTGAAGTTAAGATTGAACAAAGTTATGTGCCCCAAAGATGGAATTTTAAAAAAGCAGATTGGGAGAAATTCATAGAAAGCTGTGGGAATGGGGAAAGGTTATCAATTAATAATCAATCAGTCGCTGAAATGAATAGTAATATCAGTTCTTTTATATTGGTTGCTGCCAGACAAAGCATTCCTGTTGGTAGAAACCAAAAGAAGCAAACCAATGTTCCATGGTGGCACAATATGTGTTCTGAGGCTATTAAGGACAGGAATAGAGCTTTTAAGAACCTGCATAGAACACTGACAATGGAGAATCTTCTTACCTACTAAAGGAAGAAGGCTTTAGCCAGGAAGGTTATTAAAGAAGCTAAGAATGATTCATGGAGACAGTTTTGCCAAACAATAGGAAGAGAGACCACTTAAAATAGTGTATGGATGACGATTAAGAAGATGATTTAAGCCTAAATTTAAGCCTCCTGAGGTTTCTGTCTTAATTAAAGATGGGACCCATGCAAAATCAGATATGGAAAAAGCCAATATGCTTGCTAATGCCTTTGCATTCATAAGTGTAGTCACTTGGTATAAGAAAAGGAAGGAAGAGGTACTGAAAATAATTAGAAATATATTAAATACTAAAGAGTCAAATATGTCTATTATGGATTCTGAAATTAATATGTCAGAACTTAAAAAGGGACTGAGTAATACTGCATACTCTGCACCAGGGACAGACAACCTATGTTATCCTATGTTAAGGAAATTACCAGATAATATAATGGGGAATGTCCTTAAGCTGATTAACAAAGTATGGAATGAAGGTAAACTACCAAACATGTGGAAATGTGCAAGAATACTTCCATTTTCTAAGCCAGGTAAAGATTCAAGTGACCCAGGAAACTATAGGCCAATTACGCTCACTTCACATCTTGGAAAATTAATGGAAAAAATTATAGTTGGGCGTTTGAATTATTTTCTGGAATACATAAATCCTCTTAAAGAGTATCAAACCGGATTTAGGAGGTGCAAGTCAACAACCGATGCTCTGATTAAGGTATGTAATGAAATAGAAAAGTCATTAATAATGAAAGAAGTAATGGGTGACGGTATTCCTGGATATTGAGAAGGCCTATGATACTATGTGGAGAGAAGGTTTGTTGATTAAGCTAGGAAAATTGGGAATTAATGGGAAAATTTATAATTACATACTTGACTTTCTTTCTCAACGTTCTATCGGGGTCAAAGTGGGTGATGTAGTGTCTGATGAATTTATTGTTGAAAATGGAATTCCTCAAGGGAGTGCTATTAGCCCTATCTTGTTCAATATAATGATTAATGATATATATGAAAAACTGGGAGATAGTAATGAAGGCCTATTATATGCAGATGATGCTGTCATTTAGAGAAGAGGACGTAACAACTCATATATTAATGATAAAATTCAAGAGGACATCCATATTCTTGAACAGTGGGGAATTGATTGGGGTTTTAAATTCTCGCAGGTTATGTATTTTACTAGGAAAAAAGTCCCTGAAAATTACAAAGTTATGCTATATAATCAGCAACTTGAAAGAAGTGATAAATTTAAGTATCTAGGAATGTGGTTAGATACCAAACTCACATGGAAATATCACATTGAATATATTGAAACAAAGTGTAAAATAGTAATTAACCTTATGAGAATGGTCACTGGCCATAATTGGGGAGCTGACGGGATGTCTCTGATAAACATATATAAAGCATTGATACGATCAACCATTGATTATGGCTGTATAATATATAGTTCAGCATGTAGAACATCCCTCAAGAAAATTGAAAGAATGCAGTTTAAAGCTCTGAGAATTGCCCTTGGTGCTTTTAAAACAACTCCTACAAGTGCTTTATTAGTTGAATCTAAAGAAACCCCTATTAATTTAAGATATGAGAAACTGTCACTAACGTATTGGGTAAGGTTAAAAGGAAGTTTCAACAACCCATCAGTGCTTAGTGATAGTTGGGAATATTCTAAAAAGTCCAGTGGGTTTGGTTGGAATATTGAAAATCATTATGGATTAAAAGAACTGAAGTATGGTCCTGCATTAGCTTTAAATTGTATTCCCCCATGGCTGCTTCCTGTCCCAGAGGTTAATGTAGATCTATTAACAGATAAATGTGAGCACCACACTAAGCAAGGTTTTGCTGAAGCCTGCTTAAGTTATTTAAATAATACACATTATGGATATCTGAAAATATTTACAGATGGTTCTAAAGAACCCAAAGGTCATTGTGGTATTGGTATTTATATTCCAAATTTTAAAAAAGAAATGGGTATAGAGTGAGTGACCATTTATCAGTATACTCTATAGAGATGACTGCAATAATAACTGCCCTTAGGTGGGTTGAAGAGATTAAACCTTAGATCAGCAATACGTACAGACTCTATGGCAGTATTACGAAGTTTTATAACAGATAATGCAATACATGAAGATTTGGTATTAGAGGTAAAGTATCTTCTTTTAAATCTTCTAAGCCTTGGACTAACGGTGCAGTTCTGTTGCATTCCAGGCCATTATGGAATTGATGGCAATGAAACTGATGATAAGTTAGCTAAAAAAAGCTCTGGAATCAGAACAAGTGGAGATTCACATTCCATTGGGTAAAGGAGATGCTAAAGCTTTAATTAAATCACAGCTCATGCTAAAGTGGCAAGATGAATGGGAGTCAGAGAGTAATGCCAGATACTATCACAGGAATCAGAATCGCGTTGGAGGGAAAAGAATCACATCATTGGATTATAACTGAGGTTGGGACACACAGGCCTTAATTCCACATTTGCCTTAATAGGTAAAAGTAATGGAGTGTGCTCTGAGTGTAACGTCTTGGAGGATGTCACACATGTTCTATTTAAATGTAAGAAATAATATCAACAGAAATGGAAAAACACTGATGCAGGAAATGACATTGATAATATCTTACAGGAACTAGGAATTGAGGGATTAAGATTTTCATCAGGTATCTCAATGATACTGGTTTAAGTAAAAGGATTTAGGTTTTGTTTGTTTTTTCTCTTTTTTTGGGGGGGGGGTAGAGGTTGGTTTTGCTATTGTTTTTTTATTTAAATTTTTTTTTTTTTTTTTGATTTTATGATTTAAAGTGTCACTTGCCATCGTCCTTATTACACACTCCTGTGTAGTAGCCTAGTAGGTGGCGGTATATATATCGCTAAGATATGACCCACCATTAAACAGAAGAAGAAGAAGAAGAAGAGTGGCGTGGGTCTCCTCTCTGCTCTGACTGCAGCGTGAGGTTACTGTGAGACGGCAGCACCCGTTGCTTGTTGAGGACAGTAACTGCAAAATGATGTGTCCAAAAGTATGTGTCCAGTCTCAAAGACACACGAAAAGTTTCCAGTAACACCAGAAAATGTTGCTAGAGTTGTCGTCGACAACGTGTCGCTAATGGAAAGCCGCTGGATTTAGCGAGAAAGTCGCCAAGTTGGCCACACTTCCACACAGAGCCGCGTTATCGATGCCGATACTTCCGCCTTCACTACCCGCCCACTCTTCCGCCGGACTCACTCGGGGTTTCCGTTTGATTCATTTTACTGCTCTCTGCTCCGAGCTCCGGTAGTTGACGCCAGCCTGCGCCGGCAATGACAACACAGCCATATTGGCAGGAAAGGACGCGTTAATAACTACTACTCGGTTGACAACTACAGGCAACTGATTTCTCCTTTTACCAGTTAGAACCAAAAATGGTCGACAGCTGTTGTGCCCCAGGATGCAAGAATAGCCGGGGACATGTAAAGGGGAAATCGTTTTATAGGATTCCAAAAGATCCTGAAAGACGGCAGATGTGGATTACTGCAATAAAACGTGCAAGAAGCAGGCACTTGAAAACAGAGCGGTGGGATCCCTCAGCAAACGGATTTCGCTTGTGTAGCGATCACTTTATATCAGGTACAGAATCCAGCGTTTGTTTATTTAGCATGTTTGCTGGCCGAGATTTCTTTACATAAAGATGAGTTAGTATTGCAAAACTCAAAATAAGAAAGAAATACGGAATTAAACCATTACTTGTTGTAGTTACGTTGCTGTCTTATATGTAGGCCATTCAAGTGTGCATTCTGCATTTCCGTTTCTGTGTACGAAGGAAGATAAGAGGCCCACTGAAACATTATAACATATGTTTCAGGGAAAAAGAGCGATAACCCTCGGTCACCTGACTATGTTCCATCCATCTTCAAGTATGCGGAATCCTTAAAGGAGAGAAGAATATATCGGGATACTGCAGGTCAGGAACATTGTCCGCACCGGCAGTTTAACGACTTCGACAGGAGAATTACCAAAAACCACAATACAGATTTACTACACTATTGTATTTTTACGTACACTTCACCTGGTAATTGCAAAGAGATTATAGCGACATATCCTCCCGCAAACTGCATGTTGTGTAATATGATGATATCTAGTATGACCAAAAAAAACAAAACAAAAAAAACTTGTAGGCCTATATTATGTTTTAACATTCACGGTGTGCATGTTCATGAACGCCGCCATTGTTCTGTGACGTCAGGATGCTGCATCCGCTGCGTTCCAGAAAACTGGGAAATGTGAAATTTCAGACCTAGAAAGGTGCTAGAAGTTGGAGGTCATTCTAGTGAAGTCGGGGCGATTGTGCTGCATTCCAGAAAGCTGTGATGTCGGATTTAAACCACTTGGAGTGTACTGAATGCGACCTCAAAGCTTTCCAGGAGAACGAAGTTGAACATAAACAACAAACATGGCCGACTGCGAGAAGATAATATTTGTTGTTTCCAAAGTTACTGATCGAAATTAACGTCTCACATTTTTTTTCACCAGCAATTTATATCTTAACGCAGGCCATGTTGTGTAATAGGATAATATCTAGCATGACAGAAAAAAACGGATGAATACATTTTGACGTCTAGTAAATTATGTTTTAATATTCACGGTGTGTATATATATATATACCATTGTTCTATGACGTCAGGCTGCTTGCATCTCAGGGACGTCGGGGTAAACTAATGGTAGACTATCGACTACTTTCGCTAAATCCAGCGACTTTTCACGAGCGACATTTTCTGGTGTTATTGAAGACTTTTCTGGTGTCTTGGAGACTCTGACGTAAAAGCACATATCGGTTTGTAGCAGGTTTGTAGTTACTGTCCGGAACAAGCAACGGGTGCTGCCGTGAGCTCCTCCCCCGTCCCAAAGCACTCACAGGCGGTCAGTCTCACAGTAGCCCCACGCAGCAGTCTCAGCTGCAGTCAGACGAGAGGCAGACATACACGTACATACCCCTCGTGCAACCTTTGGGGGACCCCAAGCTAATGGACAAACAGAGAGAGATTATGCACGAGGGTTAAACGGAGAGGAGACCCACGCCACTTCTTCTTCTGTGTGTAAGGAGTGTGTAATAAGGACGCTGGCAAGTGACACATTAAATCATAGAACAATACCATAAAATCATAGAACAATACCAAAACCAACCCCTCCCCTCAAAAAAACAACTAAATTCTTCTACTTAAAACAGTATCCTTAAGATACATAATGAAATACTTGCATCTTAGTCCCTCAATTCCTTGTTCCTGTAAGTAACTTCATTCCTTTCCATTTCTGTCTGAGTTGGTAAAATTTCTTACATTTAAATAGAACCTGGATGACATCCTCCAAGACGTTACATTCAGAGCATATGCCATTACTTTTACCTGTTAAGGATAAAGTGGAATTAAGGTCGGTGTATAATAACTTCTTCATGTCTATTAAGACCCAATAAGGTGATTTTTTTTTTATTTTTTTTTACCTCCAACACAATTCTGATTCCTGTGATAGTATCTGGCATTACTCTCTGACTCCCATTCATCTTGCCACTTTAGCATGAGCTGTGATTTAATTAAAGCTTTAGCATCTCCTTTACCCAATGGAATGTGAATCTCCACTTGTTCTGATTCCAGAGCTTTTTAGCTAACTTATCATCAGTTTCATTGCCATCAATTCCATAATGGCCTGGAATGCAACAGAACTGCACTGTTAGTCCAAGGCTTAGAAGATTTAAAAGAAGGTACTTTACCTCCAATACCAAATCTTCACGTATTGCATTATCTGTTATAAAACTTTGTAATACTGCCATAGAGTCTGTACGTATTGCTGATCTAAGAGGTTTAATCTCTTCAACCCACCTAAGGGCAGTTATTATTGCAGTCATCTCTATAGAATATACTGATAAATGGTCACTCACTCTATACCCATTTCTTTTTTTAAATTCTGGAATATAAATACCAATACCACAATGACCTTTGGGTTCTTTAGAACCATCTGTAAATTTTCAGATATCCATAATGTGTATTATTTAAATAACGTAAGCAGGCTTCAGTAAAACTTTGCTTAGTGTGATGTTCACATTTTTCCATTAAAAAGTCAACATTTACCTCTGGGACAGGAAACAGCCATGGGGGAATACAACTTAAAGCTAATGCTGGGTCATACTTCAATTCTTTTAATCTATAATGATTCACTAAATTCTGAATATTCCAACCAAACCACTTGAATCTTTACCTGGCTTTGAAAATGGAAGTATTCTTGCACATTTCTACATGGTTGGTAATTTACCTTCATTCCATACTTTGTTAACCAGCTTAAGGACATTCCCCAATATTATCAGGCCATTTCCTAAACATAGCATAACACAGGTTGTCCGTCCCTGGTGCAGAGTATGCAGTATTACTCAGAGCCCTTTTAAGTTCGAATCCATAATAGACATATTTGATTCTTTAGTATTTAAGATATTCCTATTTATTTTCAATACCTCTTCTTTCCTTTTCTTATACCACTCATCCAAGTGGCTACCCTTATGAATGTCTGCAAAAGTTGGAGACTGGCTTTTTCCATATCTGATATTGCATGGGTCCCATCTTTAATTAAGACAGAAACCTCAGGAGGCTTAAATTTAGGCTAAAATCATCTTCTTAATCGTCATCCATACACTATTTTAAGTGGTCTCTCTTCCTATTGTTTAGCAAAACTGTCCATGAATCTCTCTTAGCTTCTTTATTAACCTTCCTGGCTAAAGCCTTCTTCCTTTGGTAGTTAATAAGATTCTCTATTGTCAATGTTCTACGCAGATTCTTAAAAGCTCTATTCCTGTCGACCCACGCCACTCCGCGTCCAGACTGCAAATGAATGGTCCATGCGCAAAGCTCTCGCTGGTCCCGCCCTGGTTTACAGAGCGAGCGGGATGTAAATGTAAATGATTTTTCCCCATCACACTAAAATAAATAATAAAATAATAAATTTAGAGAAAAAATGGTTAAACCAAACTTAGGAAAACTAACCACCTTATTCTTAGGGGCACTGACGTAGAAACGATTATGAGACGGGGGGAAGATGGCGGCATCTGGAGGAAGGGAGCGTAGACTTTTGTCTGTTGATCGTGAGTTTCAGGCGGGTGGCAACAACTGTGAATGGTCAGGGGTCGGAAAGTGACGGACCAGGAAGAGAGGATGGGGAGATGGATGTTGGACAAGGGAATTTGGTGGAAGTGGAAGGTAGTTCCACTTCTTGCTGTAAAAAAACAAAAAACCCGAAAAGTAAAGATAGACGATTCAAATAATGGTGACATTGATAAGGAAATAAAAACGATGAAAAGGAATGAAGATGAGTTCAAAGTATTTATCAAACTGTTGCAAGAGGGAAATACTTTTGACAAGTGGAGTCCAATCCAACTAACTAAAACTCTACATAAAGAAATTGGGGCGGTAAGATGCGCTAAAAAATTGAGAAATGGTTCTTTACTAGTAATATGTAAAAATGAGGAAAAATTTCCTTGGGAAAGAGTAAGAGACATTCTTAATGATGAAGCACAACAACCACAGACACGGGGTGGGGCTGCATAATGGTTTTAATTATACTTCAGTGGAATGCTAGGAGTTTAATTGCAAATGGCCAAGAATTTAAGAAATATGTTGAAAGTTTAAAAGAAAAACCTAATATTATTTGTATACAAGAAACCTGGCTAGTGCCTAGGTTGAATTTTGTAATGAAGGGATATAACTCTATAAGAAGGGATAGGGAAATAGGTAAAGTAGGAGGAGTTGCAATTTTTATACAAAGGGGACTTCAGTATAGAGAAATAAAGAAGGGGAATGACTTGGAATACATTGCCACAGAAGTATGGTCAAGTGAAGATAAGATGACAATTATACATTTTTATAACCCGTGTAGACAAATGGAGATAAGGCAACTGGAGGATATTTGGAAGGATTTGACAGGGAGGATTATCTGGTGTGGGGATTTTAATGCACATAGTACATTATGGGGAGAGAGGGATGATGTGAATGGAAATGTAGTGAAAGAATTTATGGAAGAAAAATGGTTAGTGTGTATAAATGATGGATCTGGTACCAAAATAGATGTGGCAAGGGGTACAGCGTCAGCAATAGATCTAACTATTGTCACAAAAACCATTGCAGATAAATGTGATTGGAAGGTACTGAGGGAAAGCACAGTAGGGAGTGATCACTGTCTGTTGATAAAAATCAGGATATTGAGAAATTGTGTAATGAAATTACCCCGTGACCCCTTACAGGACTAAAGTGGTATAGAAAATGACTGACTGACTGTAATGAAATTAGCAGTGGAATAGTTGTTGCAGCAGGAGTATCAATTCCTAAAACTAAGCCTAAGACATTAAATAAAATAGTACCATGGTGGACTAACGAATGTAAAGAAGCAATTAAAGATAGAAACAGAGTATTTAAAGAGTTAAAAAGAACACATAACAAGAATTTATAAGAGAATATAAATATAAAAGATCTCCCAGACAATTGTTAGGAAAACAATAAGACAAGCTAAAAACATCATTGGAAAAAGTTCTGTGATTCTATTGGGAGAACTACTTCAGTGGAGAGAGTTTGGAACATGATTAAAAAAATGAAAGGGAATGGAAGGGAATATGGATACCCAGTGCTGGTTGAGGGACAAAGAAATATCACTAATAATAAGGAAAAAGCAGAGGTTATGGCAAAAACATTAGTCAAAGTGCACAGCACAGCGAACTTAAATCATGAAGAAAGGAGAGGAAGAGAAGTAATGATTGAAAGATATCAGAATGTGTTTAACAATGAAGATAGCAAAGAAGGGGTATTAGATTTGTTATTTACAAAATCTGAACTCAATAAGGCATTGAGTAAATTAGATAAATCATCTCTTGAAGATACAGTAAGGAAGGCTCTGTAGTGGCAGTGTTTTTTGATATTGAGAAGGCATATGATATGTTATGGAAAGAAGGTATACTGATAAAGCTAAAAATACTGGGAATAAAGGGAAGAATGTTCCAGAGGATAAAAGGGTTTTTATGTAATAGAACAATTCAAACTAAAGTAAAAGGAGTACAAAGTGAGAGATACAGTGTGGAAAATGGTGTCCCACAAGGAAGTATAATTAGTTCGCTGTTATTTTCAATAATGATTGATGATGTTTTTAAAGAATTCAGTTGGGGTGGCATTGTTTGCAGACGATGGAGCAATGTGGAAAAGGGGAAGAAACATAGATTTTGTGGTTAATAAGATGCAACAGGCAGTAAACAAAGTCCAAGAATGGGTCTATCAATGGGGGTTTAAAATATCCATAGATAAAACAAAGACTTTATTCTTCTCTAGGAAGAAAATACATTTAAATGTAAATATCCAATTATCTGGGGTAGATTTAGAAAGAGTAGAATTCTTCAAATATTTGGGAAGTTGGTTTGATAAGCGATTAACCTGGACAATGCATATCCAAAAAATGATTGACAAATGCAAGAAAGTGTTGAATGTGATGAGGTGTCTGTGTGGAGTTGAATGGGGAGCAAGTAGACCTGCTTTAAAAGCCATTTATACAGGGCTGATGAGATCAGTATTTGATTATGGGTGTGTAGTGTATGGGTCGGCTGCTAAAACATCACTTAAAAAATTAGATGTCATTCAAAATCAAGGTTTGAAGCTATGCTGTGGGGCACTTAAGACAACGCCAGTGGCAGCAATCCAGGTAAAGATGGGGGAGATGCCTCTCCATCTTAGAAGAGACCAGTTGTCTCTTGTGTACTGGGCAAATCTAAAGGGTCATAGTGGAAAACACATAAGTCAGTCAGGTTTACATCAATGCCAAGAAAGAGAGAATGACCTAATTAAAAGTTTTGGCTGGACTATAAGGCAAAAAGTAATAACTATGGGAATCGGTGCTCTGGAAATAAGTCCTGCAGTAGCATGCCCAGTTTCTCCTGTCAGAGGTCCCAGTTGACTTGGGCTTATTAGAGGAAATGTTGAAGTTGATCATTACAGGGTCCAGAGTTACATTGATAGCAAATATAAAGAAGCAGTCATTTTATATGCCGATGCATCTAAGCAGACTGATAAAAGAATGGGAGTTGCATATGTTATCCCTCAATTAGACAATGAATTTGCAAAAAGAATTACTGATAATTTAGCGGTATACACTGCAGAAATGATATGGATGGCCTTATTGTGGATAGAGAACAATAGACCTAAGCAAGCTGCGATTGCATCAGACTCCAGCTCAGCTATAATAAGCATTAAACGTTGTCACTCTGAATCTAGACAAGATATAGTCTATGAAATAATCCACCTAGCTAACAATCTGAGTAAGGCTGGTAGTAGTACTACATTTATATGGGTGCCCGCTCATATAGGTGTAGGAGGTAACGAACTAGCAGATAAATGTGGGAAGAAAGCAGCAGGTAGATATTAAATACAGCAAAGCTGAAGTCAAGAGCATAATTAAATCTAAAATAAATGGAAAATGGCAATTTTCATGGGATAATGAACAGTCTGGGAGATACCTGTATATCATTCATGGAAAGGTGGGGAGGAGCAGGAAAATGTGCGGAAGTAAGGAGGAAGAAGATGTAATATCAAGAATGAGGCTAGGACATACCGGATTAAATACAACATTATTTACAAGGAAAAAACATGTTGATGGAATGTGTGAATATTGCAATAGTCAAGAGACCATAGAGCATGTAATTATGTATTGTCCTAAATACCATCATGCCAGACAAAGATTAATTTCGCAACTAAGTAAAAACCAGATGACATTAAATTTACATGATATACTGCAGAGAAAATCTGGTGGAATTTGTTTTCATTTTTTGTTTTCTGTTTTAAAGGTAACTGGGTTATTAAAAAGAATTTAAGAAAGTGTAGGGTGACCTTTTGATCCACACTCCAGGTGGCGGTAATGCACCAAAAAGCTGGTTGCCATCCGCCGAAAAAGAAGAAGTAGAAACGATTATGGGTCCAACTTCCGGTGACACGCCGGAAGTAGTAGTGAGCCATTGGTCGCTAGCAGTTTTCGTGTCCTGTAGCGGTTTATCTGGAAGTTTACTGGTCTTTACTAAGCGATTATCAGCTCCCGCAGCATTTAAATGTCCTTGCGCAGCTCGGGAACATGTTGCGCTGTTCACGGTTGTACTAATAACCAGGCGAAGTTGAATATATGGCTAAAAGAGCAGTGTTTTGAACATGCACCCCGGACGAAGAGGGAATGTTGTTGTGAGAGTCGGTACAGTTTCCACCGCCTACCGAGGGATGGGGAACTCAGAAGGATGTGGCTGAAACAACTCAACTTGAAAAAACCACCGAAAACATTGTACGTGTGCTCGTTTCATTTTGTTGACAAAAAGCCCACGGAGGAACACCCGCACCCTACTTTGTGGTTGGGCCAGGTGCTAAAGAGGACTGACAGCAGTGTCCCGAGAACAGGTATGATTTCGTGTGTGGAGGACGCAGCTCTGTAGTATTTGTCAGGCAACAACGTATACCCCCTTTCTGAACAGTTCAAATGTAACAGGCATCTGGAGTGGTTAATTAATTAATCCAACCTTATTGCTGTGCATGCACTGATGCGCATAAGAGGTTTTTAGATTATGCATTGCCTCTCTGTCCGAAACGGCAGATTTAAGAAAGTAGCCACTGAATTTGCCACTGTATGTAATCTTAGGCCACTTCTTCATGTCATCTTCCCACCCCTCTGTCTTCTTAAACTGCGGGATTGTAGTGTGTTGTTTGAGCTGTGACAGCTGGTGTTCACACATGGTTTGCGTCTCGTAGTAGTCGGAAAAAGTGGATTAGCGCCAGCAGCTAGCATGTAAAACGCCGTCTCACCCATAATTCACGCAAGGGCTCGTGTGAGCTAGGAAGCTCGTCTCTGATGAGAAATCCTCTGTCTGCTAAAACTATCGACTGTATATAGGCTAAAACCTCCTCCTTAGACTCCTTAGGAGACCTGACTCCTTAGTGTTCTGCTTGTCTGAAATCCGTCCACCCCAGAAATGAAATTGCACCAGCTGGATGCCGATCAAATAATTTTTTTGTGTGTATAGTTTGACCATGTCTCAGTCCTGAAAGTCGACATTACTGGGACTAGCTATGACAATTTGCAATCTATTATGCACCAACATCTTTTAAAGTTGCGCTTGAATATTTTTGGCAAAGTATAGCACCCTTACTTGTGCATTTAATGAGTGGCTTAAGGACCAAGGCCATAGCAGGACCCTGCTCCACAAAATATTTGATAGTGGTTTTATCTGAATTGATACCTGAAATCTATAAGCCAAGTCAGTATTACATAGGCCCAACCTTAATTTCATCAATATAATCAACAGGTGTCCCTCTACTGTAAGTTTGTTATGAATTATTTCTATGCTGTCCATTATTTTTGTAATCAGCCACTCAAAGTAAACGTTTCATCTGCCCATTTCCTGTATTGTAAATTATGTTATGTTTATATTCTGTTTAAAAAAAAAAAAAACTTATATACCGTACTATTTATGCATTAGAGTAAATGAAACCTCTGATATTACAATTCCTCTAGTTGACGTGACCCAGGCAGAACAAATGCCCAATTTACAGTAGCAGGAAGGACTCCTGACCACAGACCGGTGTGCAAGCAAGGGGGAGTGACAGCGGGGACGGCCAATCATACAAGAAGCGGCTGAGCCAATCGGGGAGCTTGTGGGCGGTCTAAACGAAGGGAAACAGGCTTCAGCTTGAGCGGCTGTTTTCTGCTTGGTCCTAGTGCTTGACGTGTCTCTGATTACTGTAGCGTAATTGTTTTTGGGCTGTAAAAAGTGCAGGGGACCAAAAACGCCACCTTATGAATCTAACCTAATATAAAACGACCACAGATGTCAGTCTGGTGAGAAAAATCAATTGTCCAGTGTTGCACTTAAGAGTGGTGTAGGAGAATGTAGAGTTTCAGCTAAAGATGTTGTGCTTGTAGTGTGTCAAACTCCTGTCCCTGGACCCTCCTTTAGCCATGTCACATAATGGGGATGGCTAGGCCCTACGTCATCATGTCCAAAAAAGCCACTTCCGTGTCCACGGCGCTGTGTCAAACTGGACTAAAACGGTTTTAAAATGGTGCAGTGCTGTGTCCCCTGTTGCAATAACAGAAACGACGTGAACAAAACAATCTCTTATTACCGATTTCCCCTCGACGAAAAAGAGAAGAAGAGATGGCTGAAGTTGATACGGTAAGTTGGATCTCAAATGATGAACATTAATAACAAAAATAATAATAATAACCGGCTAGCGATTACTAAAAAGCTAACGTTACTACCAGGTACTATTAGCTACCGCAAACTGTTTGTTTTGTCTGCACTTCGACGTGTTTTCAAGGTTATCGTTATCGTTCTTGAACTGCTCCCAGTAGGGCTGCTCGATTTTGGAAAAAATGAGAATCACGATTATTTTGGTCAAGATTGAAATCACGATTCTTCAAACGATTCTTTTTGAGTTTGAAAATAAAATGCATTTATTCTGCATTTTGGCAAATAAACTCACTTTAACTCAGAGTTTTCAAAATTCTTAAACTACACAAAATGTTCAAATGAAAAAATAGAAAATGTTCTTCAAGATGAAAATAATGTACAAATAAATATGTATCCAGCTGTTCTGTAATCTTTATAAAACTTTCAATGAATAAAATAAATATACTAGAAAATCAAATAAGACAACTTAAATTTCTTTTTTTTTTTTTAATCTATCGTTTTTGTAAACAATATTCAACAAATTGTATTCTGTACATTGATCCACTAATGGATTAAGGCTGGAAGGACTGGCCTGGCTCATCATACTCAGAACTCACTGAAACAACCTTGTCTTGAACTTCATTATCATTTTTGGTGAATATGGCACATACTTAAAGTTTTTTTGCCAGAAACACCAGCCTGTTAACATGATCAGTCTTCAGAGATGAGCGCAAGCAGGAAACAATATGTCCACTAGTACTAAAGACTGGCTCTGAAGAGGAACTTGTGGCAGGAATACACAAATATTTCCTGGCCAATTTTGAAAGACATTGGTACATCATTTGGGTATCTTTCCACCACGTCAGAGGGTCCTCCTCAGGATCTAGTGTCTCCGTCTGGAAGTAAGACTGGATCTCAACAGCAATGGCTTGGTTCTGTGGAAGAGTCCCTGCAGCGTTGTCTGTGGCGACCCTGAAGAAGCTGCCCAGGCCCTTCTTCCTCTTCTTGCAAGCACCAGCATCCTCTGTATCAGCAGGTCTAGCTTCTGTTTCAAGAGGGGCTTCCTAGAAGCAAAAAAAAGAAAATGGGAAACAGTTGTGGTGTTAATATCACAATATTTGCTTACAATGCACTTGCATCTGTTGTTATTATTATTATTATTATTATTATTATTATTATTATTATTATTATTATTATTATCATCATTATTATTACCCTGACACTGGCAGCCATCAAATCCTCACATCTCTACAGGAAGTACCCCAGGAAGTCATTCTGTTTGAAACGGATCCCTTTTCATGAAAAACATGACAACTGCCATCATAGATAATTTGCTGAGAGATAATGAATGCAGTTCGGGGATGTTCTACATCTCTGCCACACATTGATACACAGCTAAGGTAATGTTTCCAAGCAATGGTTGTGAGTTAAGCTTGAGCTGAGATGAATAAATTATTATATCATAGGCATATAACATAATATATTTAGTAGGCTATGTGTAAGAGCCAAATCAAGTGAAAATGAGTATCATCACTTATCTAACCCTCATCGCTTTTTGTATACAAAAATAGCCTAATTGTAGCCTATACTCACCTATGGCCAGGTGCAGTCTGTGCCCAAAGCATTGGAGCCTCAGCCATCCATTGACCTCCGCCGCCAACTTTATGTTAGCGGCATTGTCTGTGGCGATGCAGACGAGCTTTCCCTCGTTTAATCCCCATTCCACCAGAGCTTCCCTCAGTCCATGAGCGATGTTGCGTCCGGTATGGTCTTCGGGCATGAACGCCGTTTGGAGAAATCTCACTCTCAAATTAAATTCATTATCAATGAAGTGCACGGTCAGGCTAATATAGGGCTCCATCGTGCGGCTTGACCAAAGATCTGTCGTCGCTGCGAAGTTGTCCGTTGTCTTTTCGACATTTGTCATACATATTTGGCAGAACCACTCTGCTAAAATGGTGCCGAGATGGCAACGCATACTGTTTGTCCAAAGTTTGGATAAGGTTCTTGAAACCCTCGCCCTCGGCTGTACTAATAGGGTGCATATCTTTAGCTAAAAAATACCCGATGGCAGCTGTGATTTGCTTGTTCCTATCCGAATGCGACGGATACGGAGTCACATTATAA
Source organism: Planiliza haematocheilus (assembly GCA_005024645.1). NCBI lineage: Eukaryota > Metazoa > Chordata > Actinopteri > Mugiliformes > Mugilidae > Planiliza > Planiliza haematocheilus. The sequence continues at coordinate 3,897,738 of SRSE01000306.1, forward strand.
AGTGTTTTTGAAATCGATGTCTGTACTGATGTCGTCGGGGTTGTGGTCTTGTCTTTTTGTTTCTTTACTAATTCATCGTAAGCGACTTTGTGGTTACGTATGAGGTGATTGAACAAGTTTGTTGTGTTGCCATGGGGTGCAGATACCTCACTGTAGCACAGTTTGCACATTATGTGGTCCTGTGCTTCATCGGATTCTTTGAATCCGAAGTGTTGCAATACGGAAGAACTTGTTTTACCCTTTTTATCTACCAAACGGGACCGTCCTCCCTCCGCCATCTCGCTTGCGCTGTTTTCTGAGTGTTGCAGGTCACCACACACACACACATACAGCCCGTTGGGCCGCGTTGAATGCTCTGGGGGAGCGACTGAATTACGAATGCGCGTCTCTTTCAGAAAACCCTCACGGACAACAGAAAATGGCAAAAGAATCGTTCCAACTGGATTTTTATTAATTTGGAGATCGTTTGAACCAAGAATCGAAATCGTGATCAAAATTCAATTAATTGCACAGCCCTAGCTCCCAGTAATGTTGCACAGCCAGTGTATGTGCTGCATAGGAAATCGTTAGACTATAGTTGACCAAGCTAAACAACACATCTGATAATAGAAGTTGGTTCTGCAAGTTGGAGGGAGCCTGAGATGTAAGATGTCAATTGCCACTTATTTTATTTATTCGTTTTACAGGCGTGACAAGTTCACCCCGAACTACAACTCAAGGGTCTGTGGGTGGCATTTTCCTGATGGCAAAGCAGCTGGGCCAACACGGTCCGCATGGAATGACGGAAAGGCTTTCCCAGACCACATCCCCACCAGACGTAAAAAAAATATAAAAATTAAATAAAATAAATAAATAAATTCAGTATACTGAACCTGTCTAGCTATGTTTCTAAGACATTCCCAGTGTGTTGTAAATGTATTTACATGACCAAAACGTGTAAAGTTGTATGTTAAGTTGTTACCCTGAAAACAACTAAGCAAGCTAACCCTCACCAAACCACAATACAGCTAAAAGACAGTCAGCAACGTTGTCCCGTGTTTACATTAACGTTGGCTAACCAACATCCTTATTTGCTCACCTCAACATCGTAGCTTTTTTTTTTTCATTTAGGCCTGGACTTTCCCTGATAGATTTCCACCTGACATTGAAACTGATATAACCCTATTTGAATCATAGGAGTTAAGACGCTTCTGAACAGACTTTGGGAAGTCAGTAAAGTAGGCTGTCACTGTATAAAGGTGACCGGTTCTTGTGCTGCAGCGGGGGTAGCCATACTTGTTTACGCTACCTAAAAATGACTGGACACGGAAGTGATTCCTAGCGGTTGGTGATGTCACGCTAGCCATCCCCATATATGTGCGCGCATTTCGGCAACGGAAGTGGTGTTTTCCGGCAGCTCTGACTGACAAAGACGAGGTAGCAACTGGTTAGCAAGCATTTACAAACTGTTCTGTGCATCAACATGTCTGGTTGTTGCGTATACGGGTGTACGAATCGCTATTCCACCGGCAGATTAAAGTTTTATAGGATTCCGACAGGATCACGACCATTTCAGAGCAACCGGCGGCGTCTGTGGCTGCAGGCGATTCAACGTGTGGTCTGGAATGAGGACATGATCAAAAATGCTCGCGTCTGCAGTGCCCACTTTATATTGGGTAATGTTATCTATCTAGCCTGCTCTTTGGTTTTACGAAAAAGCCTTGTTTACATTAGTGGTTGTATGATATAGAATAATAATCAAATCCAGGACTGGGAAGCAAAGATGGACATGTAAGATTAGAGTTGCCCTCCTCTCAATCGCTCCCCTTTTTTTATTTGTTTTCCTCTCTTGAATAAGCTTTGGTGCGTACAGCTGCTGTTTTGAGATATAGATTAGTCTAACTGTATGCTTACTGTAGGTATAGGAAAAGGAGGAGAGAAGACAGACCTGACACTGCAGCAAATCAGCGTGTTCCTTCTGAAACCTCAGAACAAGAATGCACCATGGATCATTGTGCTGGTTAGAATTTATTTATGAATATATCATCTTACAATTAACTGATTGTTAGGGTTCCCAGCCTCACCGAAAGGGTCAGTGTGCTTCCTCTTCCAGGTGCTATGTACAGTGGGGGAAATAAGTATTTGATCCCCTGCTGAATTTGTAAGTTTGCCCACTTCCGTAGAAATGATCAGACTCTGGTTTTTATGGTTGTTTACTGGTTATGGGTATAGACAGAATATCAATCGAAAATGCATAAAAAACACACAATCTAAAAGTTATAAATTGTTATGTATTTTATTAAGGGAAATAAGTATTTGATCCCCAACAACTCACTTAGAATTCAGGCTCCTACAGATTGGCTGGTGCGCATGTGGCACACAGCTGTGCTCAGTCAACTAATTACCAATACTCCTGATCTTAACTCGTCATGTATATAAAGCACACCTGCTCTAAGAATCAGTTTCTTACATTCCAACTTCTACAGCACCATGGGCAAGACCAAAGAGCTGTCAAAAGATGTCAGGGACAAGATTGTAGACCTGCACAAGGCTGGTATAGGTTACAAAACCATCAGCAAAAGGCTTGGTGAGAAGGTGACAACCATTGGTGCCATTATTCGCAAGTGGAAGACCCATAAAAGGACCATCAACTGTCCTCAGTCTGGAGCTCCCCGCAAAATCTCGCCTCATGGAGTGAGGATGATGATGAGAAAGGTGAGGGAGCAGCCTAAAACAACACGGCAGGAGCTTGTTAATGATCTGGAAGCAGTTGGGACCTCCGTCACCAAGAAAACAGTTGGCAACACACTGCGCCGTTATGGATTGAAATCTTGCAGTGCCCGCAAGGTCCCCCTGCTCAAGAAGGCACATGTACAGGCCCGCCTTAAGTTTGCCAGTGAACATCTAAATGACTCAGAGAAGGCTTGGGAGAAAGTGCTGTGGTCTGACGAAACCAAAATTGAGCTATTTGGCATTAACTCGACCCGCCGTGTTTGGAGGATGAAAAAACGTGAGTATGACCCAAAGAACACCATACCCACGGTTAAGCATGGAGGTGGACACATCATGTTTTGGGGCTGTTTTTCAGCAAAGGGTACAGGGCAACTTCACCGCATTATGGGGCCAATGAATGCAGCCATGTACTGTAACATCTTGGACAAAAACCTTCTTTCCTCAGCAAGAACACTGAAGATGCCTCGTGGGTGGGTTTTCCAACATGAAATGACCCAAAACATACTGCCAGGACAACAAAGGAGTAGCTCAAGAAGAAGCATATTAAGGTCATGGAGTGGCCTAGTCAGTCTCCAGACCTTAACCCGATCGAAAACCTGTGGAGGGAGCTGAAGCTCCGCGTTTCCAAGAGGCAGCCAAGAAACTTGAAGGATTTAGAGACTGTCTGTAAAGATGAATGGGCCAAAATCCCTCCTGCGCTGTGTGCAAACCTGGTGACCAACTACAAGAAACGTCTCATCGCTGTGCTTGCCAACAAAGGTTTCTCTACAAAGTACTGACTTGTGTTGTGCTTGGGGATCAAATACTTATTTCCCTTAATAAAATACATAACAATTTATAACTTTTAGATTGTGTGTTTTTTATGCATTTTCGATTGATATTCTGTCTATACCCATAACCAGTAAACAACCATAAAAACCAGAGTCTGATCATTTCTATGGAAGTGGGCAAACTTACAAATTCAGCAGGGGATCAAATACTTATTTCCCCCACTGTATGTCTGTGTGTGATGGGTCAAGTGCAAAGGAAAAATCTTATATTGATGAAATTAATGTTGGGCCTATGTAAAAACCACATTGGTGTACAGCTGGGTTTCTCAATTGAATAGATATATATATTTGGCCGCTGTGTATTCGGCCACTTGCTAACGTCATAAACCCACTCATAATAGAACACGGATTTGGAAGTCGGACACCATTTGTCAACTTGTTATGGTAAAATTCGTGATCTTTAGTTGATAATCCCCTTGCATAGTTTGACAAGCTGTTTATCTCCAACATACTTCCGTTGCAAAAATGGATACGTTCTATGTAACACTGTTGCGTGCCATTGTGTCAAGCAGCCAGTAAATACAACCGAGTACTTAGCTTTCACACATTTGCCACCGATGAGGAAACTAGGCAAAAATGGATTGTCGCTATCCGTCGGGATAATCTCACAGTGCGTCCCCATATCCGTGTTTGCAGCCGTCATTTAAAAAAAGACGATGTCCGAGAGCCACAGTCTGAGGGTGGGCGCAGACTGTTAAAGAAGGGAGCAGTCCCAGTGTTATTTGAGTGGAACAATTACTCTGTTTATCTACCAGGACCGGGACATTGGAAGAAGAGAGAACGACCCACAGATAATGTCTCACGTAGCGAGGAGGAAGCATATAGGCCTGCGATTCTCAATGATCACGATTACGCTTCAGCTCCATATACCCCCGCTGTTGATCCAACTCTTGATAAAAATGCCACTCTCGGAGAGGAGATTCTGCCGCAGAGGAAACACGTTGAGGAGCAAGCTGTGATGCAGCGGTTTGGAATCCACCGTTTTGCAGCCTCAGACAAAGACATTCGCTTTTTCACAAGGTATGATGATGCTACGCAGACAACATTACTTAACATTAATGGTATGCAGAGGTGGGTTGTTGGTAGTTACATTTACTTGAGAAATTTATTTTTTTCTTTGTAGTTTCACTGCACTGTTTTTTTTTACTTTTGCTTGTGATGAAGAAACACCTTACCGTCATACTGTGCAACACTGGACTACAATCGAATCTTTTTTCTTTTTTTTAATTATTGTTATTTCTACATTTATTCTAAATATTTGATGGGCTTTATTTTTGCCGCCGGTGTATCTACCAATCACAAGGCTGTTTTTCACTACGGTAGCAACAGTAATCATAAGACTCCGTTTCACCAATCAGACGTAGCTATTCAGTCACATGACCACACACAAACCAGCAGAACACTGGAAGTAGTTTGCACAGTTCAAACCATGGACTGTATAAAGACCACAGGCATAACATAATCAGACATTACGATCAAACAGTCAAGCAGCCCTTCAGTAGCCTTTTAACCACATTTTTCACAACTCTTATTCAAGTAATTTTTTGAGGATTTTTTATTTTTCTTCTACTCAAGTAATATTGTTTTAAAGTAACGGTACTCAATTCTAGGCTACTCACCTCTGAATGTGTATGAGAAACTGAGGCAGTGGTAGAGTAGAACATTAAATGGTAACGTGTCTGTATTGTATCGTGCAGATTTGCATCCTATGGCCACCTCATGCGCTTCTGGGCACTAATAGAGCCATCACTACCATTTCTAATAAACGTAACCTGGGCTCAGAGAGACACCTGCACCAAGCAAAGTGTGGCAGTAAGTACTGAATGATTTAATATTTGACGTATTACTTGACATATCTATATAGAACATTCAACAACTCATTTTATTAAACACGTCAATTGAACATATCATTTATATTAAATCTATCAGAAATGAGTTAAAATATGTATTTGGGTTGAATTCATTCATCTTACGGTATTGAATAAAGTGTCTTTGTTACTAAATAATGTAACTTTCCTGTCAAAATTTGTTTTAACAGACTCATTCCCTGCAGCAAATAGATGAGATGTTCTTATTCCTTAACTACCTGGCCCTGGGTTTAAAGCAGCAGGACCTTGCGGATAGATATGGAATCGACAAGCCTACAGTCAACAGGATCATCACAACATGGAGCAACTTCCTCTATATCATCCTAGGAGCTGTGAGGATTTGGTTACCAGTGGATATGATAGTGGAACATTTACCAGCAGAGTTCATGGACTATGCAGACACTACAGTTATCCTAGACTGCATAGAGCTGAGGTGCCAGTCTCCATCCTCTCCTCTTCTCCAAAGTGAGGTCCTCTCTGCATACAAGTCCGACTGCACCCTGAAAGGTCTAATTGGAGTTGCTCCACATGGAGCAGTAACATTCGTCTCTTCACTGTGTGCTGGATCCATCAGTGACCAGCGGATCATGCGAGAGTCTGGAATTTTGTCCCTGTTAACACCTGGGATGGCTATCATGGTTGACAAAGGGTTTCTTGTCGATGACCTTGTGCCATGCAAGGTCTACAGGCCAGCATTTCTTTCTAGCAAGTCCCAGATGTCTACTTGTGAGGTCAGGGAGCCTGAGGCAATCGCATGCCTCAGGGTGCACATTGAGCACCTCATATGTCAAGTAAAGGAGCACAAGTTCTTAGACACAGAGATCCCACTCCAGCTTTTTGGCAATGTTAACCAGCTGTATACTGTGGCATGTCTCCTTACAAACTATGAAAATGGACCTCTTGTAAAGGCCAAGAAAGCAATGTAGGACCTCAAACTGTACACCTTTATACCTCTGTAAAATAACAAAAACTGAGGTGTGTATATGTATGACCTCATATAAGTCATATAGTATACCCTTACTGCCATTATGGAGTGTTCAAACTCTGTTCCTGTGAGAAAAATGAAGAATGCCAGAACTCCTGTTTTTCTTTGCAAATCTTAGTACAAATATGTTTTCCTTAGTGACTGTGTGCACTCACCAATCTTAACATATGAGCAGTCAACATAGCACTGCACATTTGGGTATTTTATTTCCACCAGACCAAATACTGGCTGCTCATTGGGATCATACACAATCCCATCCTGTAATGACCCCATCCATGGATAAGGAGTGGATAAGGAAGCCACAGTGGTCATGACTGACGTCCCTTACTCTGCAATACTCCTCTACTGCCGCAGGTTTCATCTCCAACTCCCTCCCTCATGTCTGCAGTCTGATGTGTTGGCCTCTTTGGCCTCTAGATTGAGAGCTTTGCTGCGTGTTGTGAATTTGGAGGAGGGGAAATGAGGCCTTCTTAATTGGTGTTGCTCATTTGAGGATAGAAAATGAGTTTTAGATTTGAACCATGTTTCTGTCCACTCAATCTCACTCAACAACTTTTAACCCGATTTTGATCTCTACCAACTCCTGAGAGAAATATGCAGTCAACTTAATTTGCAACTTTTATGACACAATCAGGACCAAAACATGTAGTTGATAAAAAGATCTGACGATTTGATGGTGAAATATAAAATAAAGGTGACGCGTGAAAAAAGATTTTGTGTAATTAAAACTGTCAAAGAAGTTTTTATTTCTTGCAAGGAAATCATACATCCAGTCTTTTCAGTATGTATAAATGGTGAAAGGTGCTTTGTTTTTTATATTCTGTAGGAGTATAAATATAGCTTTAAAAGTATATAAATGAAGTTATAACTCTCCATATGTAACACGCAAGGACTAGTGACATTACAAAAAAATAATGAGTAACTGAGGTACACCCACACAAGTACACAATTTCTTCCTTCTCTATGTAGGGAGTATTACAAAAGTGTTGCTCATATGGTCAGAAATGTTGCAAAAATGGGTTTGTGAATATGTCTTTCTACCTGGGGCTCGGAGAGGCAGCCCATTGTCCAGCCGTCTGGGTTTGGTGGTGATGAACAGGTAGCAGAGGACGCATAGAGTGATGATGAAGGCAAGGAGAATGACAGCTGCTACGGAGAGACCCACCAGAGCTCCGAGGCTAAAAGAGAAAAAGACACAGAAAGAATAGTACAGTGCTGTCAGTGTACTGGATGAGGAATGGATTTAACCTGTAGAGCTCGCTCACTGTACTGACTCTAGAAAAAGATGTATATGAAACACTGAATGAGCTCCTATTATTAGAGCGTTAAAGATGCCACCAAAGTATTATTATTAGTATTATTTTACCTATAAAAAACAACATAATTTTAATGCATATTTTCCAACCCCAAGCAGTATTAACTTAAATGCATATTGGTTAACAAGGTGTGCATAATTACCAGGCAGCTATTTTGTCAGGGAAAATGGGCTAAAAAAGATATTTGACTAATCTGAATTGTAAAAAAAATAAAATAATTTTTTAGATGAACCGAGCACCATTTGAAATTGCTTTGATATTGGGGTGTGATTACAGGACCATCAAACACTTTGTTGCCAATGTTCTACAGGGTCGCAAGAAATGTGTTAGGAAAAAAAAAGATACAAATTAACTGCCAAAGATTTGAGAAGAATCAAATGTGAAGCTACCAGGAGCCCGTTATCCTCCGGTGCTGTCGTATTCCAGGGCTGTTCAGTGCTCAGAGACATGGCCATGGAAAGGAAGGTTGAAACCAGAGCGCGAGACATAAGTTGTTAAAAGTCAAGACTGAACCAAGAAATATCTGAAGACAGATTTTTCAAAGGTTTTATAGACTGATGAGATGTGAGTGACTCTTGATGGACCAGATGGATGGGCACAGAGATCTACTTTGACTCCAGCAAAGTGGAGGTGGGGTTCTGGTATGGGCTTATATTATTAAAGATGAGCTATCTGGACATTTTTGAGTTGAAGATGGAATCAAAAATCATCCTATACCTACTGCCATGTTTTAGAAGTCTGCATCTTTCAAGAAGACCACGATTTTTATCCTCTGTTATGTGGTTATGTGGCTTGCAAGTAAAGGCCTTCAAGATAAAAAGAAAAATGACGAGACGCCCTTTCTCAGCTGACCTAAACCCTACTGAGAACTTATGAAGCTTTCTTAAACAGGAGATGAAGGAAAACCATATTACTCTGTGAATGGTGTCTGGGAGGCTGTGGCTGCTGCTGCAAAAAGTTGATTGATGTTTTAAGAAACTGACAGAGTCCATGAATAGAAAAACGTGTGACTATCACTAATATAAGTACTGAAGCAAAGAGGCAGAAATTCTTTGACAACTGTCCCTAAATGGCGCTGCGGGGCAACCAGGGTCATCATTAGCAGTGAAAGAGCCTCTGTGGCCATTATACAGATAACAGAACTGGTCGATACAGGGTCTCAACTAGTGGTCGACCGATAGTGGATTTTTGAATGCCGATATTATACGGATAGTTTGGAGCAGGAAAAAAAACGATAACCGATTAATCGATTTCTCCACAGATCACTTAACTTAGCGTTTCTCTCTCTCTCTCCCATGCTCTCTCTCTCTCTCTCTCTCTCTCTCTCTCTCTCTCTCTCTCTCTCTCTCTCTCTCTCTCTCTCTCTCTCTCTCTTGCTGTGTGTGAAGAGCAGCCCTGCCCCTCAGGGATCAGAGCGACAGAGCGGAGGTTTTTTTTGTTTTCAGAGGAAAAAAATTACAACTATCGGCGCCAAATTCGGCCGATGCCGATAGTTTTTAAAACGTCCTATCGGCGCCGATTAATCGGCCAAACCGATTAATCGGTCGACCTCTAGTCTCAACCTCAATGAGCCTGACAAACTGAGCTGAACGCTGAAGTACCAAAGACTGCACTTATTCAAAATTGTATTTGAAATATGCTCTCTAAGGCTGCTTTCTGTTTGCCTTAGCATCAGCCACCTCAACTCCACTCACACTACTCCTCATTAGTGGGGAGTTAGGAGGACTCAGACACAGCAAAGATGACCTCCAGTACACTGAGCTATAAAACCACTCTTCAGGAATCCTATGGGAGACATCTCAAGAGGGTTTATTCATTTTTATATACAGCTAATGCCAATAATAGCTGTGCAAGCAGAACAACTAAAGTCTTTACTTATTTTTGAATTGATACCCGTCTCAGCAAAATATCAGCTGTCAACAAGGAAAAATGACATACATATGCATACTAATATAACTATGTTCTAATTTGACTTATTACATTTAAGTCATATTTGTTAAATATTCCTGTAGAATTGCTTATTTTCAGAGATTCTGCCTGAATGTTTAACAAATATGGCTCAGATTATTTGATAAATGTAATAACTCAAATTAGAACATAGTTATAATAGCATGCATATGTATGTTATTTTTCCATGTACAAGTCTTTTCCTTAGAGCCAATGGTGACCCAGGTCCCAATTAACAATGTCAATGACAGAGGAGCTGCTTCAAGCCATCAAACAGTCTGGTGAGGATGTATGTAAAATGGGGAGAGGAGCCCACCAGATTCAGTTTGGTGAGGCTGCAGAACCTCTGGGTGACACCCATTTCTCCATGGACTGGTCTCAGGTGAGCAGGGAGCAAAGTGGTGGTAAAGCTTCTTCAACCTGGTGAAATCCAGAAGGGACTTGACAGTGAGTGAGCCAGGGAAGATACCAATGCCATCCAGCATTTCCACATTATTTTGGCTTCTCTTTTGAACAGAGGGTACATGCTGACATTCATTTCTATCAGTGGTTTAGACTTAACTCCATGCACTCTCGATCACCATGCTTGAAGCTGACCCAACAGTCTGTTTTGCAAAGCAACTGAACATATACTTGGCCTTTGCAAGTTGCAGTTAACAAACACACGATCAGATATGTGAAGTACAAAACCTGAAATTGGAAGTCATAGTGATTCTTGATTAAACTTTTACATGCCTCCTCATGTCTGCTATTCTATTTGAATGATTACTTTGTTCGTTGTCTGTTAGAACCTATTGTTGTGGACTTGAATTAAACCTCAGCATGAAAGCCTGAACAATAACACAAATATCCCAGTTGATTTTCTCCTCACTGACGAGCATCCAGATAATTACTGTGCTCTCAAAGGATGAAGCGATGTGTTAAAGGTATATTTACTCTCTTGTGTTGCTAGTCAGTTTTAAATATGAGCAGCAGGGTGTGTGAGCCATGTGCTCTGCATTCATTCTGGATTACATGAGTGCCTGTTCTGCACCATGACACACAGCCCTTCTGTACTGGACCACTGACGTGTTTCAGACAGATTCTTATTACATTTAATGCTACTGCGTCATGACATGCATAAACCTTAACAAACTAGGTACACCATTAGATGACTCCTTCGTACCTCTGAGTGTTGTACATTTTATATTCAGACGTGTAATCAGATCCTTTTGAAACTTTTTTGTTAACTAGGTACGGTAATTCACTGTTTGGTTACAATGCGGCGGCACAGTGGCGAGGTGGTTAGCACTGATGCCTCACAGCGAGAAGGCTTGAAATCACAATGCCTACAGTGCTCCCTCATGTCCCACCTTCCACTCCTCCCCCTGCGGACAGACATGCGCGATATTCTTACCATGTTTTGCTTAATTTAGCAACAAAGCTAGAAGATAGTTGCTAACGTTCACTAGTCAAGACGGCTGAAGTGCACACACACAGTTCTAGTGATTATAAGAAATGTTGTCTCATGGTCATGATACTTATGTAATCGATATGAATATGATTGTCACACACATCTTTTGATGAACAGATTGATTCTCGGATGGCCAGCTACACCTGGTAGATAAATAGCAACAGGCAAATATGTGCCAATGTAATAAGGGCCTACTTAACACAAGTGCATATCAAAATTCCAATTGGATGGAATGTTGATTGACATTGGCTTTGCTCAGTCAAAATCCAGCCCAGGTGGATAACTTCCCCGTTACAAAAATGAACGTAGCGAATGGGTGACGTTGTATCATTCAGTAACCTAAATTGAAAATTAGCTGCAGGAAAATGAAGAGGAGCTATCCATCTGATAGTGAAAAGAATAGTGAAAAGAATAGGACCCCAGTAAAACTATTTTACTACACTTACTTTATTTAAAGTTTATACTGTATGTTATTATGCAATTAGTTTATTATTATTTATTCTTTACTTTTATTATTTTATATTTTCCAAAATAACAAGGTTGTTCATGTTTAGAACATTTGGAGTTAAAAAAGGTTTTATTTCATACATTTTTGATAATGGTGATGAACACTGGTTGGTAGGGCCCCCTAGTAATTATTGCTTGCACAGACTCTAGAATCGCCTCTGTGTGTGTGTGTGTGTGTGTGTGGTGGGCTGCTGTTGGTGGTGGTGGTACCCAGAGAGAACCCACGCAGACACAGGGAGAGTTAAGACTCTATATTTTCACCTACATTTGCTGTTGAAACTTGACCTGGAAAAAACAAACACCAAGAAAACACTGACTACCCTTTCTGAATCCATCTGCTATTGAGTAGCTTAAAAGTTCACCTGTCTTTTACCGACTCACATGACATCCTATAATTAATGGCACGGCAGGCAATTAGTCTGATTATAATCAACAGGCACAAGCTTCGAAATGTCAGCGTATAGATTTCAGTTAGTATGAACCCTTATTCGCACGGGACTCGTTCTACCTGGGGACGTCATGTGATTCAGAATCGACCCCGAATTCTGCGTTTGTGTTTCAGATTTTTCCTAGGGAGCTTTTGTTCTGCCTCTTTTCACTTAAGAATTATGAAGGGTGTGCTGTAAATCAAAGTATATAATCTAA